>CP136069.1:58800846-60153346 GCA_032622095.1 Siphonodentalium dalli | reverse complement strand
GCGGTCAAAATATGGAAAATGGCAGATATTTAGAATGGTCGTCAGAGGGTTAGACCCAGAAGAAATTGGTAAAGAAACGGTTTTGTTGTCATTCGACGCGGGAGAATCTCTTGTATAACATATCCAAAATCCGCTAAAATCCGCTTTGGGGAAAATACAGAATTCAAGATGGCGTCCAACATGGTCGCCAATAATAATGAAAATGGCAAATATGTAGTTATTCACGAAAACCCATTCGACAAAACGCCAATTCGGCACCAATACACATCATTGATTGAAATCAATGTTTTTTGTGGGTATGAGTAGCCAATCACGATTCAAAATGCTAAGATGGCTACCAAAATGGCCACCGAAAATTGTCGAAATTTAAGTTCTGCTCAGAGGAAAGCCGAAACAACACTTGTGAGCTAACGATGACAGACCTATTAAACATGTTGCCAATAATCTACTACCACAATCAGTTCAGCCCGAAATGTTCCAACTAAGCAGTATCTACTGCAGGATCCAACACGATGTCCACTTATTACGAGGGACTATCTGGAAATTAATTAAAAAGAAATTAAATTGCTACGAATCTGGATTATTTGAAAACACAGTGTCAACATTTCTACTTATAACGACTATTCGGAACATCAAATATATGGGCATCGGTGGTAGTCCGGAAGCATCAGGCTATAATAGGTTTTCCAGTGCTGGCGAAAGTGAAAAGGACAGGAGGGAAAAGCGAATAATCTGGGGTTTACTTAATCGGTGGGCAAGTTGGTTATCGGAGCTGGGGAGTTTCAAAGTAAAATTATTTTCTTCAATATCAAGAGGAAAAATGAAAATTCGCACGTACATTGTATACCCTTCACACTTTATGTGACAATTCCGTGTCATGCGATTGTGGGTATATACATGTAGAAACATTCTAGTACATATATAGACGCACCTATATCTTCTACACATTTAGTGAATTTCATCAATGATATGTAGACACAATGTGCGTCACGGCTGGATTTGACCCGTAGGCGTAAAGGTATCAACCATTTAGCTTGATTAACTGGCATTTCAAGGTTGTCATTGGATAGAAATGCCACATGAACATGGTGATTAACAACATGTTTGTCTAAGAAATGTGAACAATGAACATGTTATTTTCCGGATGTTAGACAATCAAACTGCCACATAAGGCGTTCATCCATGCTCATCAGAGCACGAAATATGTGCAAATTAATGATACGAAGACTATTTCATGCGGACGACGTACTCTAGACCTACATCCAAGTCATTTCCTATTAACTTTTATTGTTTGTACGGACGGTGTCGAGGATTGAAAATCCCGCTTGTCCAAGAAAACCTCCACATACTTACGGAGTCGATGTGTAAACAATGTATGGGGATAGTTTCTTCATACATATATGTATTTGGCACACGTATTTTCTAGAACATAAGAGATCACCATTTACCGGAGAGTTGATATCTGGGAAGAGATCAGAGTAAAACTACTTTTCTTACATGTCGAATGGGGAATCCATGGGCTACATTTAGTTCCAGCTTGAAACTTGAAAATGATGGCCGAGCCCGAATAGTTAATATTTCGTCGCATCAGTGCTATAATGTAACCCACATTTTCAACTTTCCGAGAAAATGAAGGTTGAAGTTTTTAGACAACATTTCTCCTAATGTTGACAAAGCATGACGCATTGTTGTATTTATCCCAATGAAAACTGACATTAGCTGTTCATTGAACCACATATTGTTTTCTGTTTATTCCCTCGTTTTCTTTTAAAAAGCAATAGCTTGTTTGGAGATATGACATGCCAGCGACGATTCGTTTCCGTGCTATAATGAAGTTGTGCTAATAAATGCAGATTAAGCTAAATATGGTGGCAATCGCATGTGTCTATGAACTAAAAAGTGCCTATTCTACACTATGAAAATTCACCCATGTGCATCATCATACAGAAATGTGTGGAACAATCACAAAATTTAAATAACCAAATGATCACGTGACTAACATGGAGATACTGCCATATAGCACACATTTTAGAATTCACAAACACAAAACAGAAGTCACGTGGACAACATGAAGCGTCCGATTGGCTGCTGTTGGACATACGACATCATAGCACGAATAATTGTAAAGATCGCTGGAGATACGACATTTGCTTCACTGGTTTGTGCGAATATTTGTCATCCAATGCAAGGACAGTTTGGCCCATCGGATTGGATTTTTTCTCACGATTCGAATGGTATCAAATACTCATTTGCCGCCAAAATGGATATACGACATTATAGCACTGATGAGTCGAGATTTTGTCAACCCGCGGGAAGCAACAAAAAGATTGAAAATAAATAGTTTTGATGTATATGAGCCACATACATGTATATGAGCCAACTATCAACTGCATCCACCACTCACAACTTCCATTATTTGATAAGCTGGGCAGAGTCTACCATTTTCGTTTTGGAACCATATTAGATCAAATTTATTGTTTCTTTTGGTCTATTTGAGATGGAATGTTCACAAATAAAAGAAACGATCAATTATTTTGTAGACAAGATCTGTTCATCCCTAAATATCAAATGTGACCAGAACCCCAAAGTCGATTTTGGTTAAATTTCATACCACATTCGTTATAACTTACCAGAGTAAACTATGATCTAATCTATTAGAAATGTCATTGCTGTAATGATTAGTTGACACGATCATTGAAAGAATATACCCATTGTGTCCCAGTTCAGAGAGCAACAAGTGATAAACAGAAGTGATAGAAAATAGTATTTTTCACATCGGGTGG
This sequence comes from Siphonodentalium dalli, assembly GCA_032622095.1. NCBI lineage: Eukaryota > Metazoa > Mollusca > Scaphopoda > Gadilida > Siphonodentaliidae > Siphonodentalium > Siphonodentalium dalli. The sequence continues at coordinate 60,150,563 of CP136069.1, read as the reverse complement.
CCATTTTGGCAGGCATTTTTGGTACTGATTTTTAAGTTTTTACATAGAGCTAGCATAATGGCATCATAAAGAGGTATACATTCGTATTTATTTAGTCAATTTTATTCATCAACCACTACTTATAATGGATTGAATGACACTGTGATCAATATCCGCCATTTTCCATATTTTGACCGCCATTTTGGCAGCCATTTTGAGACAAAGCGCCAATTTGGGTTTCATTGAATTGGAGTATTTATAGATATTGGTATGCCCAACTTAAATTGTACAGTTCTGTCCATTTCTTGTTGATATATGACTGTAATCACAATGGAGAGTTTTGTGGAATTTTATACCGCGTTCTGTAAAATCGAATTTTTGAGGGTGTAGATGAGTCTGGGACCCAATTTATGGTATCTTTCATTGCTCCAATGATGAATTAACATGAATATGACTAATCAATGTCGCCAGTCTGAACCATTATCAAACAACAGGAATTTATCTTTAAGATATTAGGCAAAAACTTCAAATGTTCGAGTTTAGGCCGCCATTTTGGCGGCCATCTGGGACGATGGGTTCCATTTTTGCCATAAACAAGTGGCACAACATTTTACCTTTGCAAAAATGTATACATTTGTATACATATGACAACATTTGTTCTCACTGTTATCGAATTAATCTCAGTCAGAGTATCTTTTGACTAACGGCAGCCATCTTGGATCCTGAATTTTGCCCAAAGCGGATTTTAGCGGATTTTGGATATGTCATACACGAGATTCTCCCGCGTCGAATGACACCAAAACCGCTTCTATACCAATTTCTTCCGGGTCGAACCCTCTGACGACCACACTATAGTTCCATTTTACTTTTTAAAAATCGTCTAAACCCGAAGTGATTTTTTTTACCGATATTGATACCGAGTTTGTGATAGAAAATTCCAATAATTCTGGAAATATCAGTGGCTATATACAATACTAACATTCAAGCGAGGTGCATCAACAATGTTAGTATTCAATCTATAAAATACACAATAGTCAATTTTATAAACTAATCCCAACATTTAAACGATTGCATGACACACTGGGGTGATATCTACTATTTTCCATATTTTGGGCGTCATTTTGGCAGCCATTTTGAGTCAGCGTGACAATTTTGGCTCCATTGAGTCAGATTAAGTTGGAATATTCATAAGTAATGGTATGACTTACTTACAGTGCACAGTTCTGCCCATTTATTGTTGAAATATGACTACAATTCCAAAGGTGATTTTTGGTGAATTTTTATCGCGTTCTGTAAAATATAATTTTTGATGGATCGAAAGAGACGGGGACCACATCAATGGCATATTTCATTGTTCCAACGATCACTGAAATAAACAATAAAAAAGTCACAATTATCATCCAGTTCCATACAGCAGAAACTGATCAAGAAGTTATTAGTGAAAACACACTAAATTTTCCACTTCCGGTTACCATTTTGGCGACCATCTTGAAAGGGGAGTTCCCATTTTACTACGAAAAGTGGAATTATATCTTAGCTTCATCATAGATATATTTGTGTACATATAACAAGATTTTCTCACTATAATTTGCATCAAACTGACTTAGTTACTGAAAAAACGACGGCCATGTAGGACGCCATCTTGGCTGGTGTCTACACGACCACTATTTTCGTGTTAACATTGATTAAATGTTGAGGGACATCATAAGGAGGAAATGAGTCAGGTGAAGTTAAATCCTGGGGGTGCCTGGATACCTACCAGCTCCTGGACTAGTGTACCTACTGTCACTGTGAATTGGGGAAAGCTTGTTCCCATGCTAACTAGGGCTATATACATATATATATATATATATATATATATATATATATATCATATTTCAGAACTGCAAAGGTAATCTTATAGCAGGAATTCCCATTCTTAATATGTGCACCAAAGCTACTACCTGAACTTCAATTTGTCAACATCCAGCCAATCTCGAAACTGCCAATTCGCGCAGCCAGTGTTCATATCAAACTTCGTTTATTGAGGTCAATCACTAGCTAAATGCGAAAAATCTGTTCTATTGTCTTTACGGATTTCCGTAGATGATGATATTATCTTCAATTGAAACTTATCACATGAATGTTGTGCTGACAGGTACAAACTAAGTAAAAATCTTTAATTTTTTACTCAGTTTTTAAAGAAAATCAATTAGTTTCCATGGCAACAAGCAATATTTTGGTGATCTGGTACCAAATTTAACAGTCTGTTATATATATTGGTCTTTTCTCTATTGGACAAAGCAATGCCTACATCGATATGGCTGGTACTATTCACATAGTTGGCCATCAAATAAACTGCCCTGTGGAGTAAATTATCACAGGGGTGGTTGCTATGGCGACTGCTTAATCACCCTACCTGACCTTGGATTTTTGTGCCTACCGATTGTTTTAAACTGAGACATACCAAAGTTTAAGTGTGCAAAATTTCGTAATTTATTCACAAAGTGTAACGATTCGCTATTTTCTGGCACATATCCGCTCCACTAACCACTGGCCTGGCTGGACCAGGTTTAAACCAGAGATGACGAATGTGTAACTTAGACCTGAGGCCTTGGGTTTAAACCACGGATTTAGCTGACGCACAGCGGTTTAAACCTAGAGGTTTACGTATTCCAGGTTCAAATCCGGTCAGTGGATTATCTGATTAACCAAATGCACCTTAAAGCGATACTTAAGTGATGTGTTATACATTAGACAATGTGCACACTGAAGAACAAAGAACTAACTTGAGGCAATACTAAAACTACTAAAACTACTAAAACTTATATTTCAAATTAATGCAAAACCTACATTACAATAATAAGCTGAAACAATTGTGGCTTTAAACTGCTACAAACCATCATACATTATACATGAAGATCGGTTATTTTTATTTCACCTGGAGATATTTACTCACCAATTTTAAAATCACCACTATCGTCACTGAAATGGGTGCAAGTAGCACCATTAACCGCGAATGAATAGCACTCTATTCGTCCCAAGCATTGTCCAGCGCAATCCAGTTTTGACTTCGACTTTGTAATTTGTAAAATATATTCATTATTAAGCTGACCGCTGCCTTTTATAAACTTGGCATCCAAAACGTCTGAGTTAACTGTTGTTGCCTGATACAAACATAACGCAAGAACTCCCAATACAAGCATGATGGTGAATTAAACTGCTATTTTATGATATAAACAGTTTTGCGTTAAGCACTGCATTGACTGGAACATCAAGACGTCGTTGTGAGATGTTACTTCGATGGAATACACATTGAACCAGCACAAGAGTGGAAGTAAACAATAAAGGCTGATCTAAATAATCCAGATAATGCGTGGCGAGAAGTCACATGACGTGGAGTGCTTCCCATTGGTGGGATGTACGCCACCAGTAGCCACTACACCTTTTCACGGCTGTCAATAAAATAATTATTAGCAGATATGTTCTACCAATCATTAACTGGACCGGTCACTGACAATGAAATGTTTTGTTCACTCTAATTTGCATAGCCATGCATACATTCAGTGTTCAATTGGCTGTCGTCAAATCATAGTGTACTGAAATTGTATTTCCGCCAATGATGTTGGTAAATTATCCGCGATTGTAACACTGTTTGTGAGTTTGCGTGAATTGTGTCACAATTTACACAATTAAAGGCGAATTGAATGTATGTTCTCTGTTTTACACTGTACGTAGATAATCTGCTTACAATCGCCTAATTTGGAAAATGAGAGCATTTTAGTCACATTATGGACACTTAATGAGACGATTTTTAACAAATTATGTGACGACAATGCCACAAATTAGTCAACTCGCGACTTTCCAGGTGGGTTTTACTGTGGCCCACGCCATGATACCGAATAAAGGATATGAGTCCATTATCAGCTTATTTCAGAATCAAATAATCACATTTTGTCAGTGATTTTGTTCCTATTTCTCAATATAAGTCAATTATGTGCGTATTTGTGCAAGGATATGTTGCATAACGACATGCGTTGTTAAACTAATGAATCTGTGTATGTGGGCACGTTGTCTCCTAGCAACCATATGTGTGGAAAGCCTCGTTGTTTGATTGTTATCTGTATGTCAACCGACAAGTCCATACTAGCTATGTATAGAGTTAGCTCTTTGAGAAACAGATTTCTACCCCGCCATATAAACGTATATTACTTCTGCTCAATTATAAACACAACCGATAATGTGCACAAGAACAAGATGTGAGGTTATTTAAGATACGCCCAACATGTTGCATAGTTCACTCGTTGTCGAGGGTATACCTCACAGGAATGGACTATGCAACCATTGGCATATTATATTATTCGGATCACCGCAGCACTACCATGCCTTACCATCTCTAGACATGCATGTGAGGACGGCAAATGTTTATGATGACTTTATTAAATTTCAAGTTATACTTATCATTTTATTTGTTTACACCATAGTGCTATTTATTATATATTGATTTGTTCAAATAATCTTGAATCTATGTAATCCACACTATTATTGAGCTCCTCGGAAATGTTCCGGGACAACATTCCGCTAATAAAAAAACACGATTATTGTCTTATCTACTAGCTACGCTTTTACTTTTAGGACTTAGTCAATGTTTTTTCACATCAACCAACAACAATAACCAGATCATTACCGTAATCTTGGGATTACGTCAGACTCGCTTTGCCGGTTCACGAAATAATGATCAACATATCCCCAATCTGTGTGGGGGGAGCATGAATTCATTTTCAGCAAATATTCTTCTTACGAGTTACAGCTATCTGTAATGTCAGCGTTATTCGATGCTATGTGGCAAAAGAAAAAGAAGAGCTGTAGCAAATAATAAATTCCGATACTAATAATCGGCAATGAGTGGCCAACTACTGAGAAATAACATATACAAAACATTTACATAAAACAATCATAGCTCTACAATGCTCTATCATACGCCCCAGTCAGTTTAGCAAGGTGTGAATAATTATCACGCGTCGTTGTTAATTCAGTTAATGTAGTAAGGAATAGTAAGAATCGTGTTGAAAGTCTACATTGATACCTTGGCTCATAGAAATGTTTATTATTATTTATACAGTACAACATCAAAATGTGTAATCATTACAAATATAAATAATACAATTACACTTACAATCACTGGTGGCGAGTACCCACGAGTGTGCAATTAATTGGAGATCCGCCTGTTGGCTGGATGTTAAACCCACATGGTGGTATAAGCTCCAAAATGCACCTAAAATATTCGCTTTTGAATGTTTCCCGGTATCGACATATAGGTCGATAAATACTTGAACTACCTTTCTACGGGCATTACATGTCACAAAAAGACGTATTGAAGTGATAAATATTTACAACTATGAACGGTGTTTGGATCCAAAAAAACACAACAGCTATGTGATCGGCATGGAGCAGAAAAGATATGGTACAAATAAAGAGCGTTTGTTACACTTCTGTGCGAAAAAATTAAAACTCCTGAAAAAGGACTGTGATCATGGCGAGTATTTTTCAGAGCATATGAAGCCATTATATCAATATATCGCGTATTTTTCAACCTATATTATACCTCCTTCCAAATTACGTAGAAAAAATTTGGAATCGTGAATGAGCCAAGTCCGTTTAAATTAGCGGCAAGCAGCCAGTCGTTTCAACAATATGAGTTACATGTCTGCAGGTCGATCTACTTCCACGTTATATCTCTTCCAGAGTTGATAATTATAGGTTACATACAAACAGTTATTGAATTGCCACAAGACGTATAAGTCACATCTAAAACTATGGAAAGCACATTGTCGCCTGATGTCTTGACTGCAGTATATACGTTAACATGTTTACACCGATTCCTTTGGAAATGTGTTACCAAACTAAAACGCAAACTCCATCCAGCGTACTCTATGTTATCACTGCGATATAGGAATCAGGGAGCTAAATGTGTTCTAGAGTCGGCGAGCGAGTACACCGTGGAATACTAAAGGTGAATGTAACTGAAGAATGACCTTCACCTGATACATGCGACACGTTACTAAAGGATGACATCGCATGTATTTCATTTGTACATCATATCTAAATAATTTAAACTGGTGAATTAATGGGGGAATGGATTTTTGTGAGCGGGAAATTTATTTAACTAGCTGCTGTAGTTCTGGGTTTTTCCAGATCAAATTTGGCTGTGGGATAGCCCGGCCGTACACTTGGGGATTTATTTTAAAAAGTAAATACATGACCTATGATTTGTCTTGCATTTTCGTGATCAACTGGTGTCAATCTAGCTGGGTAAGCATGACTGGTATGGTCTACAGGCTTCAATTCAGTGAATTTGGCCGAAACGTTAACACTGTCGCCTATGGGAAACCATTTAGTTAAGTGATTCCTATAGTATCAGCGGAGCGATGGGAGATAACTCTGCCTGGAGTTTGACTAAAACGTTGTGGTGTTATGAATTACCAATGAATAATCCAAGTTTAGTCACTCTACCATTTTATTCAAAGTTGTCGTGCGGAATAGAGTTATCATTCATTAGACTAATGATTGCTGTTCAGCTGCCCAGCTATTGGGTCAAATGCATCACAGTGCATAACATCTCACATTGAATGGATGTTGTAACTGTTGCCCCAGAACGAACGTGTGTATTGCGTTGAAGATATTTTGTTTAAGTTACCTTGTCCGCATTGACACCATAACACTCCAATATGTCGGACCCATGAGGCCATTACTATGAGCTTTCCATAGCCACATATCGATCATCCGAAGACGTAGGTTAACACGTTTTGACTGAATAAAAAGTTGAGGAGTTGAAAGCTGATGTTTTGTCTGCATACAGATCGTCTCCTACAAAGAGCGTCTTCCGTGGCACGAAAGCGCCAGATAATAAAAAACGCTCTCAACTATGAAATGTTTTGATAATTTGCGACATTCACGCATTACTCATGTGTGATTGTATGGATTTTCGCGACGCTTGTGTGACAGCAATATTGTTCACTTTATTTTGCCTTTTAACTTTCTTATAAGTGAACTATTGGATTTACAATTATGAAATAAATTTGTTTAACTGTGTATTAAAAATACGATAAGCGTTGGTGGGGGTATTGCCTTTAAAGTAGTCACATCAGTTAAAACTTCCATAAAAAATGTTTGTATACCAATCATAAATATTGCGGAAATTGCATGTTATTGTCATGTCAGTGCCCGGCGTTATGTAAACAAACACCATGTTATGTAAACAGAGTATGCTATAAACGAAACAATCAACGTCGTGGAGACCCCACTAAATTAACTTTGGTTAGAAATGACACCACGTTGTTTACATCTTACCTGTATATCTCGGTAATATATAGGTGTTGAATATAATCACGTAAGCGAAGTTATCGTCGAGGAGTATAGGTAATAGTAGAATGTAAGTTGTTAGTTGTGGTACTACTGTAGACCTATAATTATTGCAATATCGAATCGCAGCATGTGTGGTTACGTGTCACGTACGACACATTATATGAATTGAAGTTTCTCAAAAATACTGTGTATGAAACACAGGAGCAGTTTGAAAAAAAAAGTTATGTGACCAGACTATTCTCACTGGCTGCCGTTGTGATACAAATTTAACATTGAACCTTATGGAGAATATTTCGTTATTTTACTCGAACGTTGATAGTAATATGACTAAACGGCCACCAAGTGCTACTATAGGAAGATAAGGCTTTCACTGAAACAATCAGTAATCTAATTCATGCAATATAGTCGATATAGTTATGCTTCTAAATAGAGTACTTGACAAAAGTAAGTGCACACATTCTTTGTAATTCCACTGATAATATTCGAAAATTCAGTGGACCTTTCACTAAACACCTCAACATAAGTACATTTCTCCTGGACATAAATTGTGCATAGTATCTCAACAATTCTGCCGCCGATATTGTCTGGAAATGTGACGTGTGGAGTCATTATATCAGAACATACGCAGTAAGATAGTGTCGACTGGCTGAGCGTTTGCATGCTTGCAAGAGGACCTTTTGTGTGGAGGTGGTGCTCAATTCACAAGTCGCACAACAGTTATGCGAGTAGGATACTCATTTAAAGACTCATGTTAATTTAATTATGCAAGTAACACCACCATTATAATTTTAGGCACAGTGCTATTGCTACAACGAGTAGACATTGGTTTCAATAATGTAATGAGGTTGCCAATTCATCTTGCAGTAAATGAGGAAAATCCCATCGTTAAAAGGCATTGTTGACTCGCTTCTAGCACAGGAGCGTGTCATTAAAGGGGTACTGTACACTAAATCCGGCCATTTATTGGACCATCTCCTTTTATATTCAATAGAATATATGCAACAAATGAATGAATTTGAGCCATGGATTAGTGCAAAATATGCTCATGTGCTCTATGAACGCTGCAAACAAGATGGTAATTATAATGAAAATGAATTTATTACTCCAGCCATAAGTTCATTTTCATTATTATTACCATCTTGTTTTACATAGTTCATAAGTAAATTGGGGTATTTTGCACTAATCCATGGCTCAAATTCATTCATTTGTTGCAGATATTCTGTTGAGGATAAAAGGAGAGTGTCCCATAAATGGTCGGATTTAGTGTACAGTACCCCTTTAAAACGAGTGAATATAAATTTAAAAATACATCAGTTTAAAACGAGCGCGCCACGTGTCGCTAGTTATAAGATATACTGATCATATACAAGATTCTACGTGTCGCTAGTTATAAGATATACTGATCATATACAAGATACCACGTGTCGCTAGTTATAATATATACTGATCATATACAAGATACCACGTGTCGCTAGTTATAAGATATACTGATCATATACAAGATACTACGTGTCGCTAGTTATAATATATACTGATCATATACAAGATACAACGTGTCGCTAGTTATAAGATATACTGATCATATACAAGATACCACGTGTCGCTAGTTATAAGATATACTGATCATATACAAGATACCACGTGTCGCTAGTTATAATATATACTGATCATATACAAGATACCACGTGTCGCTAGTTATAAGATATACTGATCATATACAAGATACTACGTGTCGCTAGTTATAAGATATACTGATCATATACAAGATACTACGTGTGGCTAGTTATAAGATATACTGATCATATACAAGATACCACGTGTCGCTAGTTATAAGATATACTGATCATATACAAGATACCACGTGTCGCTAGTTATAATATATACTGATCATATACAAGATACCACGTGCCGCTAGTTATAAGATATACTGATCATATACAAGATACTACGTGTCGCTAGTTATAAGATATACTGATCATATACAAGATACTACGTTTCGCTAGTTATAAGATATACTGATCATATACAAGATACTACGTGTCGCTAGTTATAAAATATACTGATCATATACAAGATACTACGTTTCTCTAGTTATAAGATATACTGATCATATACAAGATACTACGTTTCGCTAGTTATAAGATATACTGATCATATACAAGATACTACTTTTCGCTAGTTATAAGATATACTGATCATATACAAGATACTACGTTTCGCTAGTTATAAGATATACTGATCACATACAAGATACTACGTGTCGCTAGTTATAAGATATACTGATTATATACAAGATACTACGTGTCGCTAGTTATAAGATATACTGATTATATACAAGATACTACGTGTCGCTAGTTATAAGATATACTGATCATATACAAGATACTACGTTTCGTCGCATTCTGAATGCCACATTTAAAGATATTATCGAAAATATCAGGGAGGGCATCATTAGCAGTTTCATGGCGGGATCGCGCTGGTGCAGCATTATAGATCATGTGCCAGTGCATGGGTGTAGTTTGCACTAATGCATGGCTCAAATTCATTCATTTGATGCATATCTTCGGTTGAGTATAACAGGAGATTGTCCCATAAATGGTGGTGTTGAGTGTACAGTTCCCCTCTTAGCTCAAGTGTTACACTCAGGGACCCAAACAAGCCTATGAGTTACTACTGCGCATTTTACCCGGATGTCAATTACATGTACAATGTGATAGTCAATCGCATCAGGCAGAGAAAGGGTTCCTGTTTAGAATTGCAACAACATGGCGACCGTTATTAGTTTTCTGTTGCTGTGATAAACATAAAAAAATATTTGTGGAAGGAAAGCATCAACTATTTATCAGAAATGTGAACTCATGCTGCATGTTGCCTCTATGAATAGTGTAACTCTTTGATATCAAATAAAGGAATTATATTATCATGTATAATAATTAAGTAAAGACATAAATAAAACAGAAAAAACAAACAGATAACAAGCAAATAACACGAATTTGTTGCACCGACAGAGACATAATATGGCATAGAGATGCTGTTTTTCAACATTGATGAACAGTTTATTAAACTACATCTCCAATGAATGACACAAAGCCTTCAATGGCTTGAATGCCAGTGCAAGGCATGATATCTTTGATGGCGAACGCATCGTTTTTGTAGCGTTTTTATCACATACGATGTTTGCGGCAGCTTGAAGAGCAACTTTGCGAAATATATTTCCAAAATAAACATCCTGGTTTCAAGTGAAAAAAATGCTCCGGCCAAAACGAATGTATTTGAACTAATAAGCCCACGACATCACAACTTAACAATATCCTTTTCCACGGTTTTGATTTGCAGACTTTATCTCGTTTTAGATAGTCTTTCTGCAAAAACTTATTTTGACTCACGGTTTATCTCCTGTCGCATTCCAACAATACCCATAGCTCAGAAGAGTTATCTAGTATAATATAAGTGCAAATAAGTATAAACTATTTTGATTTTACAAGCGTTACGAACAGAACATCCATCAACATTCATCATCTCAGCACACCTTAATATCTGAACATTGGTTTGCGGATTCTTGGCTTCATTGACCATATACTCTCCATCTGCGACGTCGGAATAATGCAGGTTCGATTATGTCTGACTGATTATAAATCACCCGATTTATAGCAAGGCCCGATCCAATAAATACCACTGTTGATCCACACATTCGTCATTTCAGTTTAAACCACAAGGATTAAGGTTGAAATTCGCATTTCTACAACATTAGCATCCGCTGATATATACACTGTACGCCCAAATCCGGCTCAATAAGACACCATTATCTAAATAAATCGTGACCGAAGTAAGTCGCCCCAGTGGTCTTATGAATATTCATAATATTTGTATCCGGTTACTAGAATATTACACACGTGTTAATCGGAGCTTTACATTGATTCATCCTATGTTGTCGCCTGGTTTTCGGAGTTTCGTAACATTATAATAGTTTTTTTGTGATCTAATATGTTTTCACCAAGCGAGTTTACAGTAATACAAATGATACTACCATGATCGACTAATGCAAAACCAGGTTTAAACCTTGTAATTCAACCACGAGATGACGAATTTGACCATGATAATTTTTCATGTGTGTTTATCACTGCATGTGGATAACGTATAACATAATGCACCCCACGAGGGCTGTGAGTTGTGGATACTGAGTTCCACTGCCAGATTGAGTGGTGATTCCAGATCCGACGCCGGTGGTTGTTGGGACTGCGCCAGTGGTACTTGTCGGGGCTGGGTCGGCGGTAGTTGTCGGGGCTGGCCCGGCGGTAGTTGTCGGGGCTGCGCCGGTGGTATTTGTCGAGGTTGCGCCGCTGGGGGGCCCATTTGTCATGGCCATTGTGGTACACACGGCTGTAACAAAGAGAAAATACGTCAGGTTGTTTGTTCTGTATAGGTATGAAACAATGTTTCACAATCATATATACGGGACATAGTACCGTACATACACTGCTACTGAGTCCTTAGCATTACGGGAATATGTACCGGCAACCAATATTCCGGAAATGTTCTGGTTGAGAAGAGAAATGTCTAACTGTGTATTAGTTTCAGTTTACTGTCAAGAATGTTTTGGTACCACACAAATGGCCACACATAACCCATATTATTAAGAAAATGAGTTTAGCTTGGGTGATATGGATGGTGTTTCCCAATAAATACGGGCTATTTTTCTACATGAGTTACAGGTTACCTGAATTACAAATTCAGATGGTGTGAGCCTGGCTCAAATAAGACGATAAATATCAGGGATATTTGGCATGTGATTTTTTTGCCAAAAAGATGTACAAGTGCATAGTGTGGCGCTTGAAATAAAAGCCCACTACTATGCAAACGAAATAACGTTGTTACCAATTTAGATACCGCGAGAGATCGATTAAAGATACGGGCGGCGTTGGCGGTGGGTATGATGTTAAAATATTCAGCTCCGTCAAAAACCTCCATAAACAGAAAGAATAGTAAAATATAGACAAACTTTGTTCTTATACCAATCAGAAATATGGCATAAACGGTATGTTATTGTCAAATATTTTGCCTTTGTTATGTAAACAAAAGCAAAAAAACGTTACAGAACCTGGCTTTTGTTTAGATCCGAATATGGTAAACTTAAAGAGCGTCATTTGTTACTGTTTTCCTGATATGGAAATAATAAAGAGCGTTCATATCATTTGTGTGTAATTAACCAATATAATTGCACTGTGTTATGTACACAGAAGCAAAACTTCTGTAACACGAGCAGGTTCTTGTTTACGTACACGATTGTTCGTCTTGGTGACAATACACTATTTACGCGTTGATTATGTTTGGCATATGAACAAAACTATATATATATTGTATTATTCCTTCCGTTGATGGCGATTTGCACAAATATGAATATTTCTGCAACGAACGCCGCCCGTGCCATTAAGTCGTTGGCGACTGGTCCGTGTCGAATTATGCTTTTGAAACATTAAATGTCGAATAGGGTTCACACATTGTCGACAAATTTGCGACAAATTGTATGACAATTGTATGACAAATGTATATTCAGGTTCAGTTATAAGTGTAACCCAAGTTCACTGGAGGTGCCCTTGACAAGCGGTTATGGATGTTATGATGTATAATTGGATGGGAGAACAATTGGCTTGTTTCGCTTTCCGAATGTCGACATTATAGGAATTTATAGAACGGAAAGGGTTGCGGATGATATATACTTCCGGCGGAAACGCAAGGCACGTAAACCTCATATAATAACGTGGTTCCGAATATATCTATCACTGATATGTAGATATGCGGGTATTTTTCTGAAAACATGCCTTATGTTGTAGATGTGATATATCAAACATGGCACGCCTGACTTACGGACACATTATAGGCTATGTAAGGACGGACATTTCTTTACAAATCCAACGGTGGTAGCATGTATGAGAGTGCATGTTTTCGTGTCGTGGGTAAATTAGCTTACTGTGTAATTCAGCATATACTTGAAGATGTGATGTGTTGATAATATTTAATATTCCTTGATAATAGTCAATGAATAATGTAGCGATAACATAAAGTCATAAAGTCGGATTCCACACAATAATATTATAGTTGAAATAGTATCGTAATAAATGTAACAATAACTTATGTACTTTGGTTTCTTTTCTCTTCTTCCTCTTTACGAATCCCATGTCAAAAGTTGTATACAATACATGGCATAACATTGAGCATAAGTCGCCACGATGTTTCGTTGACGACGGTTGTGTAATCTAGAATATTGTTCCACAACAAGACACGGCCTGCGCCTCAATACCAAGCCGTAACAAAACTAGTGTTAGCCGCTGGCTACGACAATGTGCAGCTCTATGCTTCGTTAATGTTCAGAGTTATGCATTACTGCGAAATATTGAATAGTGAGAAATATTACAATATCATACATGGCGCCAAGATACTGTGTATGCAAAAGTTAATTTTATGAAGTCGTTTCTATGACGGATACCCAATAACGCCCGGAGCCTGATTCACGAACTTCTTCGACCATCTGTTGCTGTTGTGGAGCCATCAAAACAAATTGTATTCAAAGAGCTCTTAGTCAATTTAATGGTTTGGTTGATGTTCTACATGTATGCAGGCACGAGCATCCAAAGCTGTCAGAGTTGTTTTCTCCAAATACGGGTTTTATCTCTGATTTAATGATGAAATGCCTTCTGTAAACGGCTGTCAGTTCAATCAAACTTTTGAGAATCTTGAATTGAGAAGATGTTTACAAACTGCATGAGTATACTGTATTACCACATAAGACAGTATGACGTCAATGGTCATACTATTGGCACGAACATGAAAAGGATTATGCCACGAAACGTGTGACAGCCGTTGCTGGAATGTCGGTTTGCACCTTGTCACAAATAAAGCCAGCGGCTAGCTGCTACTTATGTGTTGTATTTGTGCTTAGTCTAGAGTAGACTTGGGTTTGGTTATTGAGCTGAATTCCATGTCATTTTAATAGTGGATTTCGAATTCCAGGTTTAGTTGACGACCGAGAGTTTCACCCACTGCAGCCGAATACCGCTCAAATTGATAAATGAATACATTCAAGACGATTCATCATTTTAGAAATTACTTCGAAAAATGATCTTCCATAATTTTCAGAAAGAGTGTCACTGTCTGCAAATTAATTTTTCTATCAAATTCCGCAGCTCATATTTCATTAACATGAACAGCTCGTATCAACAAAGTCCCCCAACTAACGCTGCGCTGCTATAAATACAAACATGATATAATTGGCTTTTTTCAGGACCTAATCAATTTCGTCAGTGATCTTGTTGTGATCGAAGCAGTCATGTATTTTAGACATATCGTGGACTTGTTCGGGTACGTGTAATTTATAAGTTAGTACCACTCATGCGCTATGCCAACATGGGGAATGTTGTTTTCTGCTAAAATCGCCGAAAAATGAAAAGAAATAGACCCACTCCGTAGGAAGCATCGTCTTAACTATGGTCAAATTTAAATACAAATGATTTTGCCACCGAGACTCATTGCATTTATTTATTATATTAGAATGACGGGCGTGTTATCAACTAGGATTAATATTCGTAAACAATAATTACTTCGAACACAATTATTCTCAATTTATCTTTTATCAGCATATCGGAGTGTTTCATAGTTTAATATAAGTGTATCTTTTTTCAAAATTCAATGACATGTTTATATAGGGAAGGCTGAATGGTCAAATAATTAGGTATACACTATAATTTTATACTACTATATAATAACAGATCTTACAATATACATTTATGGCAATGAATAGTCATGAAATGATGTATGGCATACATGTTCCATGTGGTGTCACTGCTGTGGTGTCATATTATTGGTAAATACCATACAGGTATGGCGAAAACAGAAACCAAAAGTCACCAAGAGTATAAAATTATAATAGAATAACCATAGGCCAACAAGGGGTCAATACGCGTAAACATATATTTGTATTATATATATATATGTTCCCATGTGCTGTGGTGTTAAATTACTGGTATATACATGTACCATACCGGTATGGCGAAAACAAAAATGCAAAAGTCACCAAGAGGATAACATGATAATAGAATATAGGCTAACCTGGGATCACTGCTTGTAAATACATATATGTATAATATAACAATGTAAATATGATTTGTTCATGCAATAATTCACTTATGTTTTGTGTTGATTTGCAGCTAAGTCACAATATAACTAATCAAACTACATGCACACACACAAACATGTCAGGCGCACGTTTTGCCAAAACTTCCCGGTATTTCAAACTGGATTTTCTCCAGATCTACCAGGAATTTCTTTGTGAAATTTGGTACAAGCGATTATTCTGACGCTCTATTTAAGAACCATTGACCATCTCAGCCCAAATGTTGCCATTGCTCACAGGCATGACTTGAACATTCTCAATGATTAATTATGGATGGCTTTCTTTTACAAGAAAATAATTGTTGAATTTCATGAACCAAGACAATTAAGTTCCCTCTCATGTTCTTCATATAGGATACAATGAACATATAAACTGCACTTTTGAAGAAACAGTATTATTTTACAGAAATGTGTTGGTACCTGAAAAGAATAAAGATTAACTAACGTTATTGCCAAAAATATAGTAAATAAGGTTTCATAATTACGGATTGATGTTTCTTAAATAATTTGTCACAACGATCGCTTGTATCAAATTACAGAAAGAAATTCCACAGCGAGTTTTAGAAAATCCCCTTTGAAATACCACGACATTTTGGCAACAAGTGCGCCTGGCTGTCCTTGAATTAGTCACTTACCGAATAGCACTACAGCGACACACGGCAGCAAGTTGGGCATAATTGGACTATTCGTGTACGTTGAAGAGACTTTATTTTGTGTCAGGGTACAAACCAACAGTCCGGTCGCACACAGTTCTGTTAAGCGGTTGCTATCAATACCTGCAATCTTCGCGGCAGCAACTTTCTCAAAAACGCCCACGTTTCTACGCTCAATAGACACACAAAGATGAGATGGACAGCAGGGTCGATAGGTTATTATAACGTAAATGGAGTAATTAAAATACCCGTTACTATTTCCAGAGGTGCACGCCCTTCGTTCTTATAGTGGTCACGACGATAGACACAATGAGGGACCACTTCAATTATTATCATTTGAAGGATTTTATACTCGTACGTGAATTTTGTCGGTGAAAAAGTCACGTATCTAAAAGCTGGCGACAGATAGTCGCATGAAATAAAAGAAAGTGTTACTAGAATTAATTTACATGTACATGTGTGCGAAATGCTATGTTGCACGTTTGCTTACGTTCGCACTGAGCTTCAATAACGCCGTGTCGCCAAAGGATTGTGATCGATAAAAGTTTGTCAAGACGTACATAGTTTTGAGCTACGTGCAATCGCATTTTAGTTGGCGTCATGTTCGTTATTCAATCGACAATAATTGAAATCGGCCCATGCAATACAAACCATTAAGCGATAAAATTATTATGTTATCCTCATATGACATGGGTGGACGACAGTTCGTCTTGTGTGCAAAATTTACACGATAGATTATTTTTAGTATATTCTGTACTATGCATATGTGCCAGTACTCACAAGCATATTCCCACACACAATGCATCTGTTTCAACAACAATGCATAAACAAGGTTCAGTGATACAAAGAATTGATGTAATTGTTCAAATATTAATTGCGTTAAAGTTTACTATATACATGAACAGTATGACGCTCCATACCTTGAAACGATGTTATATCACCTTCAGAATGAGTCGTCGTTTCTATAGAAATGGAATGTAAATTATATTTTGGATACATATTGTTATAATATTCTATACACATACCGTTATTATGTATGTTGGCTGGTTAAAGAGACTGCATAACAATTTCCTCCCATTGAGACCATCGTGACATTTACAGTCGTGAGAGGGAAGTCTTGACCATTAAATATATTTGCTGCGATCTTATACTTATCTTATAGTTTACATGATTAAGGGGAACAATTTTCCCACATACCTCCAGGAATAACCGTTGTTTTGATTGTTCATTTAACATTAATGATTAGATAATACATACGGGCTGTGGTTCAATACCCGGATTATCTTATTCGTGGATACAAGGAAATACAGAATTGCCACAAGCGGCTGCTGAACGCAGGTGTTCTTGTTTTGCACACAACTAAACGACAAATATCGGACTACGCCATGCGGGGGGGGGGGGGGGGAGGGTCAGCAATATTTTTCCGATCACGAGGCGGGGATGAGTGGGTTGTTCAACATCCCGGCTTACACATTTTTCCCTGGCCCTGTAATTTTTTTCCCAGTCATTTTTCTTCAAAATAATGGGACAAAATGTTTTAAGAATGCTCCTGTTATGTAATAGGTATGCACTTAACTCTTGGTAAGGGGGTTTGAGTTCACCATCAGTTAAATAAGTAGGGATGACACCAACGGGTAATAAAAAGGTAAGCTTGCTAAATGTTTTCATCAATGACAATGACACGGAAAGGCTGATATTTAAATAGTTCTATTAAAATCATGTGTTCAACCTGATATAAATTAAAACATCACAATAATAGATTCTTCAAATAAATGTAAACTCTTCACTGAACTCTTCAAATACAAATAGATTATTAACACATATAACATAATAAAATAAAAACAAATGTGTAAAAACAAACTTTGACCGATTTCAAGGATATTTGGTATATGGGTCAAGGATCATCTCTTGGAGGGAGCTGTCAAATATGAATGTTTTTTTTTATGAAAAATATGGCCGCTGGCACCCATCTTGGATTTTACTCTTTGCATCAAAAAATCCTGTAACGCACAATGCAGAGCATATCCACCATCCGCTCATCACAAAACTTCATATGGATCTTCGGTGTGACCTCTGGATGGGTGCCTACCATTTTACCCCGCGGCCATCTTGGATTTTACTCTTTGTACATGTACGACCGAATCTTTTAGCACACCGTACAGGTCACATTTCTCATCCAATCGTCACCAAACTTCAAATGGATCTTCGAGGTGACCTCCAGATGGGAGCTTCCATTCCCCCCAAAGTTTGTTTAAAACAAGCATGGCATTCAGCAGCCATCTATATTTCAAAGTCAATCCATCAGAACAACCTACAGCCCGAATCTATTGGAGAATTGTTTTGAAACTTTAAAGTTTTGTTGATAAATAAAAAGTAGGAATGCTTATGTAATGATACATAACTTTATGAGATAAGATCAGGCCAACTGAGTAAAATAGTCACTTGAAGCAGTTTGGAGGGGTGGGTCCTTATCCCAGATTCGGACACAAATTTACATTAGGGGGTGGTGGGTACCCTGAGACGGAAAAAAAATTTGCGCCCAGTGTATGGAATTTTTTTTCAGACCCCTCCCCACGCTAATAGAAATAATTCCCATTGTTTTATTCTGAAAATATGTGAGAAATGAATGTATACACAATTTAATTATACTAATTCATTATAATGTAGGACATTGATACGCGTTCAAGCTTATTGTGATTCGCCGCTATAAACCGGAAGCGATCTCCAAGAAGGCAATACTATTGAGCTATCCATCGCCTCGATCAGTGTTATTCATCGCATCAGTCCAGGCGTTTGATATAACGTCCTGTACCACCGTGATTTCTCATTGTTTAATGTGGAAGCATATGATAGATAGGCGATACAGACTGGAAACGACATTGGGTACAATCGTTATAACTACGAGCTGCCAATTCTACCGTAATGAGGTCTCCGGGTACAATCAATTTTGTAGAATAAACACAATGGCAACTAAGATTGACCGAATATAATAACCATTTAAATGTGCCTGTTCATTGTCACGCGCACAATAATTCGTTATAAACCAGAATTTAATTAGTTCAGTATTGGGTTGAATCGCCCCTATCATTGTCGTTCATAATTTACACTATCATATACACGACATTATCGGATTGTTATCCCTTGGCGTCGACACCAATATCACTTTGCGGAGACACTAGCTGAAACACTCTACAGAAAGAGCCTTTATCAAGCGGCATTGTGGCCCCTGCATACGGCCCGACATACAAAGTGTTTCCAATTGATAGTATTTATTCTATTCGCTCAATTAGTAGTCACGAGTATGTTCGTGCGCAGTGTTGACAATGCTTGGATTGACTGACAGCATGATTGTCTCTTATACCAACACATATTCAAGGACGTTGGTTGGTGATCTTGATTTTGATGCGATTTGGATGAGCTAAAACGAAAAACGATGTATAATTAACGAATAAATGGAGAACAGATATCCATTATATTTTGATGTTCCGATAACACACACCAGTAATTAATAAATTAAGAGCACATATCGCAAATATGCATGCCAATGGGAAAGAGAGAATATAGCGAGAATAGACCAAACTACACGCGAAGTATCCATTATTCCGAATCGTCCTATATCGCTCAAGTTTCCGTCATCCCACCACACCACTGCTTAGATCCTCACTTGAATTTAAAAAAATGCCAAGTTTGGCCACATCTCTTGGCAAAAATGTGAATGTTTTGTTCGTATTTAATAGGTTGTATATGTCAAGAGCAATTCGGGAATACAGTTGTGGGAGAGCAATATCGCATCATGTATTTGCTAGCCGAACAAATATCCGGAATCTGTCACACCACACTATCACCCTGATCTCTATAGCGGGTATAGTCCAAGGAACCGGGAGCTTATATTGGTCAGAGAAACCACAATGATCACGTCGCACTTCATAATTTGCCACTGTAACAATTATAAATTAAGGTCATTTGTCGCACACCATTTTAATGTGGATTTCCTGGCCGAGTTGAATTATCGAAAAATTACGGAAGAATACGAAGTTACAAAGACGATTGAACTGTCCCCGCACCCATTGGTCGAAGAACAGGCTTGCAATATAATATACCAAAAACGAAACGGAGAAGAACCTGATGGTAACTCTATCGGATGTTAAGTAATGCTCAATATATGCCGACGGAAAGCAACATGTGTGCTTGTATGGCGATTACAGGACACAGAACGAAAGCTACAAAGGGAATGTTGGCTCCACTCCAACAATACTCCAAAAATAGTTATTCTGAACTATCTACGAGCTGTGTCCCGGTCAAGCGGTCGGACAGTATTTTCAAGGACATGTTGCTAACAGTTATTTCCAGCGTCTCATCGCCCAATCGAATAAGGATGCAGGCAAAACTGTTGATCAAGAGCAACCAACTGAATCAACCGATGACTCGTTTGTTGAATCTTTGTCAGCAGTCATTGAGTGAGTTGAGCCGCGGAGTCGATGAAACTCGTATGTTTGTGTGGATGTCGTTGGAGTACAAAAATCGGAGCAACTAATCATTGATTCCACCATTAATCCCAATGATTTGTCTAATAAACGATAAAGGACATGCCAACAGCATATACTGACAACCAAAGTACTTCATCCACGCTGGCATCTTCACAAATCACGCATGTTTAATCTAATTTAGCAGAAATTCGCGAATGTTCCGCTAAGTCAAGTTTAGTGCATTTGAATGCTATTTATGACGAGTCAGTCGGCTGAGATTTTTCAAGAGGGTACCAAACGAACTCGATATCCTCATATATGCCACAGCAGGACGCAACATATTCAAGTCACGGTCCAAGAGAAAAGAAATATGTTGTAGATGGATCTAAAATGATCTAGAACTTGCGTGGCAGTCCAAAATGTCATGGGAGACAATTCATAATGGATAGACTGTTAGATAACTCAAGTATGAGTCCGAGCATGGGCCAGAAACAACTAAGCCAGTAAACTGGTGTGTAATTTCTTCGGAGGGTTCCCATGACTCAACCAACACTATGCAATGGATATATATGTAAGACGTAACTTGCCTTATTTTGGTGACTTAAATAGGATGTATCAATCTAGAGACTTGTTTGAAGGTCAGGTTTCAAAACACTAGACCAAAGAGTATTCTCATAAATAGATGAAATCCACAGAGTAGATTATTAGAATATAATAGCACCAAGCAGTTGTCATTTGATCCGCAATCACATCAGTATACATGGGTACAATGTCAGACAAATGAGCCAAATATAACAGATTCGACGAACTGACACCAAGGTTATACGTCTGAATGTTTCAATCGTAGATAACGTTATCCCAGCAGTGATATTTTTATATCAAAGGTCGAATCCTAAAACCAAACATTCGGAATTTTGTTAGTAAGGATCCCTGGGAAGAATATTGATCCCAATTTGAAATGCTAGCTATTTACAATGACTGGACATGTCGAAAAGCTACAACCGATGCTAATGCATCTTAATGGGTCGGCAAGCAGTGTTATATTTGAAATTAAGAAATGTATGCTTACGAGGCAGTAATTAATTATTTTGGAGCAGCAATAAACAATTCCAATAAAGGCAGTATATGTCACCCAGCGAACGCAATACATCATACGGACATGAGTTGAAACGGTTGAGTAGACTAGATTTCCATAAATGACACAAGGATGGATGCTTACTTTAAAAGTTCATTAAAAGTTATGGTGATAAAGAACTTGAAAAGTTCAATTTATGAGTACATCAACAACCTTTGAAGTCTTTCAGTTGCAACAATCCAAATGGAATCTTTTCGCCCTGCTAAGAATATTAGAAGGCCTGATATATTCAAGTCAGTGTCATCTATCACACACCGGAGTAACGGTAATTTATTGGATTGTTATATTAACCAAATTCAGTCAGAGATGCAGATAGGTAAACAATTAATGTACCATTTGATAAATTACTCGACCTTTTGATAAAGAACTTTAGTGGGAACTTTATAGCACATTACCAACATCAGACGGATAACATTCAGACAGAGACCCCCCAACTTTGGTCAAAATTTCAACAGTTGGAAATGTCATACCTGACACAACATTAGTTGAAATTTCACACCAACAATAGATTGAAAATGTTCTTTTTTTCAAACAATTTATTGGGGGAATTTAATGTTTTTGGACCAATATTTGCATATTTCCTTCTTTTGGTAAAAATTTTGGACTATTTCAGTTGGAAAATGTTTTGGACTATTTCAGTTGGTAAAAATTTTGGACTATTTCAGTTGGAAATTTTCCAACCTTAGGGAGAGTGTCAGAGTGGAAATTTCCAACACTTGGAAATCTCGTGTCCTGGTCCCTACCCCGTGCCCAGTCAAAAACTGCTAGTTAATTTAAGAAAACAATATTGTCATACATTTGGTCAAAATTGTCACTGGAATTGTCATCAGTTGGATTTCCAACCTAAGTCGGGGTGTCAGGTTTGAAATTTCCAACTCTGGGAAGGCTTGAGGCTAGTCTAGATGCTATTATTTTACGATTTTCTTGTTCAGATTTCAAAATTGTCCCACACCGGACATGGCGTATGAATAGGCTATTAGGCCTGAACACTTAGGTGCAAGTCTTTGGTCTGATTCAAGAGGGGTGCAGTCGGAATTCCACAAGGTGGACACCCCAACAGAGACCATCTAGCCACGTCCCTGCACTCCGCCATTTGTCCGATCTTGATAAGAAGGAACGCGTGCCGTAAAGTGGTCCTCTGTAACACATGTGACGTTATGCATGTGTATATATTTACATAGCCCGTATATGTTACAATAAACCCTGTTTGGTGATTGGTCAACTGCCAATTGGGTCACACGTTTCATATCTCAATAATACAGACAGTAACACGAACATGTCACAAATAGTTGACATTATAAGCATAATAATTGGGCTTGCTTTTAAAAGTTCAAATTGCATCTGAAGCCAGTTATTTACATCGATCACATGCTTGGAGATAGAAAATCGTAATTTTGGCGGAGTTAACCCTTTGAACCCTGGCTCCCCAAAACGATCGACACCCTGACCCTGGGCTCCTAGTGGTATTTTGAACTATTGCAGACAGTGTTTAGATGTATCGTGTCAGTTATGTACATTTGTTCTAACATATTTGTATACCATTGGAAATGTTATTACATTCTGCATTCAGCACAGCAAAATCCATTTTAATATCTTAAATTCAGAAAAAGTTATACAAAATTGAAAACTCGTCTGGATTTCTAACTGCCTAGAAATGTTACGTAACGTCGCAATCCCAACGTAAATACATACGTTGTATTGGGTTGTAGCCAAAACAAAATCTGGGCATTCACTTAAATACCCCACTAATAACTAAACTGCTCGAAATTGCGCGGTATATTGGCTTATACCAGCTTAAAGGCAATATTCTGAGATTTATTCTCGTGTAAATCGATTTAGCGTGTACCTTTGCGCAAAAATGTTATGATTAATGAACTAATAAATAGAGGATATCCACACTTTTTCAGTGGATATGGGTTATATCTCATGAGTGATGACAAAACATTGAATTTCTACGAGTGGCTTTAGCCACGAGTGGAAATTCAAATGTTTTGTCATCACGAATGAGATTTAACCCATATCCACTGAAAAAGTGTGGATATTCTGTTTATTATATACTTTAGTTACTTGCCTATGACCCCCAATGAATGTCAATACATCAGAAATTTCATCAGTGGAATATCACTTATATCTCACTAGTGGGATATCACTTATATCTCAATGCTAAAACCTTATAATTCATGGGCAAGTATATAATAAACTTGTATATTATTGAACAAATCTCATATGACACGTGTTTACATCCGACAATCGTTAGCGCGATTTATGTAACTTTAGCGGGAATTTCTTCACACATTTGGTAATATCCCAAGAATACGTCACTAAAGTTTCTACCCATAGTTTTTAGGTCGCTTATGAGCCATATAAGTCGATATGACCTAACGCGAAAAGAGATGTTGGGAGAAGCAAGATGGCGGCGCCCGTAATTGCAGAAATTTGTTAAAATAGAGACTGTATCCGGCTTTCAATAGGCTGAAATTTCGTTGTTCCAAATCTAATCGCGAAAATTTTTGGACAGTTGTAATATGTTTTATGAAACACTAAATATCGAAATATAAAAATAAAATACAGCACAGCGACCACGGACGAACGCGAGATTACCTCATTGGCCGAAAAACAGGCCAGTCGCGTATATATGCAATTACATTCTGGCAGGAATACCGATCAGCCGGGTTCAAAGGGTTAACGTGCTGTGTGGGCTAGTCTCGAATTCACGGCATTCACCAAAAAGCAATTCAAATATAAAAAAACTAGCTGACACAGGATCCCAAAATGGAGCATTTAATATTCAACGTCGAAAGGGCCGCAACACAAAGTCCCCTTTGTGCGGAAAATTTAGATCGTTTAGTTAAATTATTTTGTTTTTTAATTGAACTTTTTACTCAACTTAACAATTGTTTTTTTAAATTATTATTTTGAAAAACAATAACATCTGCGAAATTTGGTCGAAATCGGTACATGTGTCTGGGAGAGAAAATTGCGAACAGACAGGCTGACAGACGTATACATGTAGACATAACCTACTATTGTATATATATCGATGAATGTAGCGGTATGTGTGTTTTATTGATGGGTACGGCGCTGTGGTGGTTGGAGGCATTGAATATGAACTGAGAGCAACGTGTCCCAATAACAACAGCGGCATATCTCTCAACCACACACACTACATTCATATTTTAAATACTGACCCACTGTGCTGTATGCATGCTTCCATCTATCTTGTTGGTAACTGTTCAATGATGTATTGAACACCTGAGACTGTTCGCGATAATATATTTTGAAATGGTACCCACACAGTGTTATTCAAATAAAGAAGTTTTATTAAAAAGAATAATAAGAAATTACATGCATATAAACACGAGAGAAGCAAACGTATACTGTCTTGTTGAAGAATCGACGACTTATATGTGTACGGTATCTTTACCTGGTATTCCGAAAGTTGGGGTAACATAGACTCACATAAGATTTGCAAAATCTCGCGGTAATACTTCCATGCAATGCACTTTGACAAAATGTTGTTTTGAAATATTAATAATATAATAGTTAAATATTATAGTTTAAATGGGATATCACAGACCAGATTAAGAGGGCGAAACACTAAAATATATAACATACACATACATACATGTATTCTCTACACATTGTCGAAATAAAATTATGGTAAAAATTTAACTTGTGCAATTGTATTCGATGGTTATTTGTGAGCATAGGTAGCAATTTAATATGTAGTATCTGATTTTGCATCCTCATAGATGATAGTTGCAGTGGACCGTGTTATGTACATGATTGTGTACCTACCCAGCCAGTTCTAAAAAAACCAGCACATTATCTGCTTATAATATAACTTATTTTAGGTAGATAATCTGCTTCGAATCGCCTGACTTTGAGTCGATAATGTGCCGAACATGAGAGCGTTTTAGTCACATTATCAACTCATAAGGAGTCGATTATAAGCAGAGTATGTGCGGACAATGACACAAATACGCCAACTCACGACTTTTCATATGTACGTTTCTTTAATAGGTATTTTCATTGCGGACCGCGCCATAACACGCAATAACAGGTAAGAATCCATTGTCTGCTTATTTCAGAATCAAATAATCACATTATGTACCTATTTTACATTGTAGGTCGATTATGTGCGTATGTACTTCCGCGAGGATATGTTGACCTACCAGCAGCGTTATCCAACATGTTGACCTTGTGCACAACTTCATATAATGCACTGTGCTGATATCAGGATCGAGAGTACAAATAAATAGCAAGCTATGATATCCACAACGAATTCCTACATAAATTAGGCGAAACATTCATGTAAATAATTATACACAGTTTATCACATTTCTAAGAGGCAAATTTCGAATACTAATCCAGCAAGTAGAAACAAACACTTACTACCATTAGTTACAGTGATTTACAACATACAATTACTCAAATTAAAAACCGTAAACGTACAAGCAGTTGTTCCGTAATTAGGAGGTTTGGATTGTAAAGGGCGAACTTTAAACTTGTGTCGCTAACATCTACATGATATCAGCTGATTCACGTGTTCGACCAGCCTGCTATCCCGAAAATAAGGTCATATTGGTCTTTTCTAAAATAAACACAAAAATAAACCCATATCGACAGTATCGGAATCTGAATTACGCTCTATATGAACCTAAA
The DNA here is from genome assembly GCA_032622095.1 of Siphonodentalium dalli. NCBI lineage: Eukaryota > Metazoa > Mollusca > Scaphopoda > Gadilida > Siphonodentaliidae > Siphonodentalium > Siphonodentalium dalli. The sequence goes on along the minus strand of CP136069.1, from coordinate 60,124,155 downwards.
TGCAGTTTTCTTTAAACGGTCGGATATGGGACTATTTCCATACATAATAAGCTCACATTGGCATTATTTAATCTAACTTTGTTAATCGACGTGACTTACCAGACTCACACTCTTTATAATTGTGTGTTCACTGTGACCTACCCAATTCAACAGAATAACGAGTAGAAACTCACTATGGGCTTATTTCAGAATCAAATCAGTCAAATGTGAATCAATGTGAATATTTACGTCCAATGTGAACCTATTTCCACGATATCATCCCGAGTCAATACATCAAATTCACACTTGTAGCAAGCGCGATAATCCAATGCACGCAGTCGGCATACTGAGGCTTATAGCACATTAACAATACATCCGAGAAAGAGATTCATGTGTCAACCCAAATCGATACGTATTAAATTGTTAGTTAAGCGAATGGGTTGTGAGTGTGAACATGGGCGGGGTAATGGTAATGTGTAATGCATTATATAATGCATCACATTTACCCTGTAACTTGTAAGTTGTAATTGACCATTTTCACATTACATGTAATTTAAATAAGGCATTATTACCTCATGTACTTAATGTAGTTCAATTAATTCTTCATTACCTTGTACATTACCTCAGCAAGTATGTCGTGAGTGTCATTCCGGAATGATGGTTGTCTTACAAGGGGAGGCTTACATCAATAACATGATTCTATAAGTTTTTGGGAAATGATGATTTCCCCCAACATTAACAACAGGAATTGTGAACATAGCGAGTGACATCATAGCTATATTTATCTAAGCCTGTCCAAGAAAACCCCCCAGTTTTTGAGTATATAAGCAACACAAGGGTTCCAGTGTTACTGGTATATTAAATGCGTACGACCGTGTATTAAAACTCAGAAGTACAGATATGAAACATTACCATGTTATTACTTCACACGTCATGAGGGCTACTTATCAGCTGAAATGAATCATCAATATTTATGTTGTCTACACAAACATCAGAAATATCCTTATCTCATAATCCCTTTGTGGATGAGAGATAAGTAAGGTTCAGTGATACATATAGCTAATTGGATGGTAGTTAGTTTTCATTTGTTGTTATTTGCATTTGTCCACATCGGCTGTGGTATTCTCCAGATTGGACTGTTCTATAAACAAGCGAGTTATTCGGTAACGGCATATGACATGAACAGATTTGGTTTTAAATAGCTTTGATAGTGACACGCTTGATACCAACTGGACCGGTTAACCGTATCGATTCGTTGTCGATGTGAGGGACGACAACATGCACCGTGACTCTTGAGTCTCATCACATATACACCACCTTGATTCGACTGTAGTCGTGTCTAGTGAATACAACTGAAGAACTGTTAACTACACTAAATCCATTCTCACAATCAGTTACATGATGTGCATCGGTATGGTTTATTATTGATTTGGATACATGTTAAAATGATAAAAGCAGACGACATATGAATAAAAGTGCAGACTGGGTCATATGTATTGAGGGATGTGTTTTGACATATGGTCATGTGTTGAGCTTATTATCGTAACATTCCGTAAGGGATAACTACTCATCAACGATATTTTAGTATTGAAAGGTTAACATATTAAGAGGTTTTGATGGCCATATATTGAATTTCAAAAGGAGAAGTTTCAGCAGTTTTCAATGTTGTCAGCCATGCAAAAATGCAAAGTCAGATCGTCCGGGCTCCAGTCGCCAAACTCGGTAGAAAATAAAGAGCGTCAATAATTAGTAAGCAATAATGTGGTCGGTCACGATCTATTACTGCCGATGGTTTTGTGGATGCTTGCATGTGCGAAACAAATGCTGGTGATAGCATATCCTGTTCTCCCGAAAAATCGCACACTATCTGCTTATAATGAAACTAGGTTTAGGTAGATAATCTGCTTAGAATCGACTCATTTTGAGTCGATAATGTGCCGAAAATGAGAGCGTTTTAGTCACATTATCGACTCCTAATGATGCGATTATAAGCAGATAAGGTGCGGACAATGACACAAATAAGCCAGCTCAAGATTTATACAGTGTACGCTCTTTAACCTGTGTTTCCACTGTGGCCCGCGTCATAAAACTAGATAACGGCCATAAGTCCATTATCTGCTTATTTAAGAATAATCGCATTATATACCTAGTTCACATTAGAGGTCAATTATGCGCATTTACGCGAGGATATTTTTTGATAGCAACATTTTCGTTTTATTTTCTTTTGCTTGGTAAGCTGGACATTGGCCAAAGGGAATTCTGCTCTATTTTGTGTCAAATATGACTGCGGATCTTTATGCCATCAGTTGAGTGAGGCACATCATGCATCCCACGAGGACGGTGATCTGTGGCAACAGAGCTGCAGTTCCGGATCCGGTGGTAGTGGTTCTGGTCATTGTGGTGGTCCTGGTGTTGGCCGCTGTGGTGACGGCACACGCCTCTGTAAGAGTGAGAAACAATTTGATGCGTGTTTTGGTCCGAGTAAACCACAACCAATTCCACAAATTTGCACAAACACTAGAAAAGGGATATGGTCTGTAGGGTGCGCCAAAGGATTTAGTCATGCAAAGAGGAAAATCCAAGATGGCAGCCGGCGCCATGTTTTTCATATAAATTTTTTTTCTACTTTGATAGCTCCCATATAGTTGATTCTAAACATGCCTGTACATTTTCAAATCAATTTTCCAATAAATGTGGGCTGCGGGGTATGCCGATGTATTCAAGTTTGAAATATAAGATGGTTGCTGGCGGCCTTGTTTTATAACAAATGTCCGTCAAAATAGGTGGCTCCCATCTAGATGTCACCCCGAAGATCCATATGAAGTTTGGTGATGATCGGATGAGGGATGTGGTCTGTAGGGTGTGCCAAATGAGTTAGTCTTGCAAACAGTAAATTCCAAGATGGCTGCCGGCGGCCATGTTTTTCATCGAAAATCGTTCAAATTCGACAGCTCCCATCTACGTCTACATGTGGTCACAATCGTGCCTGCAACATTTAAAAATCATCCGACCCTAACTACGGACTATAGGGTGTGTCGATGGATTCAAAATGGAAATCCAAGGTGCTGCTGGCGGCCATGTTTTTCGTTGAAATGCTGGGGGGAAATCGATAGCTCGTTGAAGATAGGATGAGGGATGCGTCCAGTAGGGCGTGCCGAAGGAAATTGTTAACGCACGGATGGACCGGTGGTTACACGCACGCACGGACGACCGACGCACACCCATGACGATAGCTCAAACTTTACTGAGTGGATTGCATTCGAGCTACACATTCAGGCAATTAGTCATAAACCGGATTTAAATCCGATTAGACCAAGTGACGTTTGTGACTCTACTCATGGGGATCAATCCAAGAATCAAGGAGACTGTAATGCTCAACATTGCAAGACAGGTGAAATGTTCAAACTGTAAGGCAGAGAATTCAGTCCCTTCGCTATACGTTGGTCTGACGACTGACCACTGACCGCGTTTGTCGCTTCAATTAATTCTGGCCAATTTCGAAATGCATATGTTTAGTTCTCTTTCTCACAATAATTCAGGACTGATTTGTAACAGACCAAAATGGCTAATAAACATGTAAGACTTCCACACGCGATGGTAGTAGCGTAGCGATGGGACTGCCTTGCAGCTAATGAAATGTGTTTTAAAAAGCATGGAACAATAAAGAGCGTCACATGTTAGCCCATTCCTATATAGTACAAAATAAAGGGCGTTTGTCATAAGAGTGAGCACAATTTCGGGTTTCAATTTCAACCCGCCACGGGTGACTAATATGTCAAAGATATAAAAGCTCGATTGTAGTCCAAGTTTGAACAGAACATTTGGCATATAGGTACCGGCACTGGATTGGTTCAATTGTATGACGCAAACAGGGACGTGACTAGAGGATCACGTTGGGACGGGGTGTCCACCTTGAAATATCCAACTGTACCCCCCCCCCCTCTTGAATCTACAAGACCAAACTTGCAGATTATTATATTCGATATGTAGCTCCCCCTGGCGTTGTAACTACATGTATACAACTGGCACCTCAATATTTGAAACTGTAGGAAATTATATACATTATATATACACCCCCTTAAAAACGACATATTCCTCACTAATTATTCATTATTGGTTGGAAAATCAAACGATGGGGTCACATTCAACCTATATATGATGAAAACTTTCCCACATATGGTATGTGAAGCATAATATTTCCAACTGTTGAAAAGTTTGACCAAAGTTGGTGGGGGGCATTTCACCAAGCCCCTGTGTGTAAATAAAGAAACACGTGGTATAGGCCTACCAGTTTTCTCCGACCGTGCGTCTGACACAACTGTCCATTGTTCAGAGTCTGTTTCCCTGGCACATCCGTTGTCGGTGAATGCACCTCCATAGCAAGCTGCGGCAACAGTGAGAGATCTGTTAAAAGGCAAATGTGAGTATCAAAAATATGGAACACGCCAATTTCTTCAACACACACATTCGTTTTCTATACAACATATCTAACTTCGTCCGTCAAGATATATTTAGAGGTTATTACCTGGTTAGTTGTATATCGGCCGATATATCAGCCAGAGGTAACTTCATATCAGCATGAGACCGAAGGCCGGATGCTGATATGAAGTTACCTAGGGCTGATATGTATCGGCCGATATCCAACAAAACCCCATGAAACGCCATTACTTCAAGTCCATTTTGAAATTTGCGTTATATCGACCTAGCACTGTGACTGGATCCCCGAATGGCTGTTACGTTGGATGTCAACACTACGCTTCACTCGGACGGGTGACGTCACAGCTGATATCAGCCGCGTTTAGTGGGTTATCAGCCGACTTTAGTGGGTCACCAGCCGGGTTTGGATTGATACCATCCGAGGTCGATAATAAATCGCTCAAGGCAAAGTGTGATATCTAATTTATAACAAACTATATTGTTCAACATGGTGTGGTGGGAGATCGCGGCCCAACGTATAAAAGCTATAGTCTGTTGGTAAATTTAGCCTAACAATGATCGTGAATTTATGCGCGGCCTTATATAAAGCTTACTTTATTTAGTATGGCTCGTTTCCTATCTCACTGACAACTAACGAAATCGTTGTGTTATACTGTTCAGTTAGTTCGTCGCTTCGTTGTTGTTGAGCATGATATTTATCGAGTTTGCCATAAACAGTATAACAGCATACCTTCACCAGTCGGCTCGACATTGGTGGGTGTTGTGGCCAAATATACTGTGTGTGACTGTTAGATGTGGACGAATGTCGACCGCCCCTTTATCAGCTATTCGCGTCTATATATCTATTCAATCGTTGTTGTCATATATTGTTCTGTATATAGAGGATCTACAACGAGTCCCCAGTTTATAGCGGAATTTACAAAACGATTCCAGTAAATTAGGTCTGGACCGAGCCTTTGGCTTAGGTTCAGACCTAATTTACTGGATAAGTTTTGTAAATTCCGCTATAAACTGGGTACGAGTTGTAGATTCTATTTATTACATGATCCAAAACCTTCACAAAACTTACTTCAATCAACAAATGGGACGTGAAACTAACGTCGACTTCAAAAGGACCTGCGATGACGTTTCACGTAATTATGTGTTGTTTGTCGGTGTAAAGAAATAGTTCCAGATAAATAAAGACTCCTTGACATATGTAATGACGTAAATTTTATGAATTAACTTTTCAAACTCTTCATTCATTAAGGATTGTTGGAAAAATATTGGAAGCCATAGCATTTTGAGACGTAGCGTACGGAATGTAAACAGTCGACAAACCGGAAGTCAGAGGTCAACTGGCACTATTTCCTGTTGTTAAACGAACGCTTAATTTCACAATTTATAGAACGGGTTTATTGAATGGAATAAGGGTAGGATCATGTAATAAATAAACGTATACTGTAATAATAATAATAATAAATAAAATTAAGTTCTACCAAAAAATTAATATCGAACTCATCGTCAACAATAAATTTGTATTGTCTCTTCTGATCGTTTGGCATATTTAGTCAAATTGGTCAAATTTAGTCAAACAGAATACAATGGCCTAACGATATTGACATTGACCTTGTAAGCCAGTGCATACTCTTATATATGCGAGGCTCCATATGTATAAGATAATGCACTGGCACATGATATGTAATGCTGCACCAGCGCAACTCTCGCACTGAATGGGTTAACAAGTGGCATTGTACTCATACCGTCAGCGGTTCATTCTTTGCACTATAGTTCAATTTGTATAGTTTCCCTTATTTGTCGCCTCCATGTGCAATTGGTTAATAAGTCTAGACACCGATTGGGGTTATTCAGTTTTGTTTTTAAATTAGACAGACAGCAAATTACGTTAGAAGATCAACGCTGTTTCTGTATTCAAAATCAGTTTCTTATATATATATATAGCTACATGTACACTCGGGAACCGATATGTGTATCATTGTCCGTCGACATGTTTTGGGTACTATAGACATACATGTATTCGGTGGCCGTCCGCCAGCCCGCCTGGCCCTGTATCTGTCTTTTGCTCGGATGATAATTGTATAATATTCGACATAATTTGACGAAACTTGTAATGTGGCCTCGATGTAAGAAAATCCCGATGAAGTTTGATTTTGAATCAGGTCCGACCATTTCTGACGAGTTATGTCCCTTTTCGATTTAGCATTTGGTTTTATTTTGTTGTCCGGATTATAAATCAAGTTATGTAGCTTCAAATTTAATATGTTATTAATCACACGCAAAACATGTCAATTGTTAATGGAGTTTTGCCCTCTTCGATATATAAGTTGACGATTATTTTTTGTTCGGATGATAACTGGAATAGTATTGTATCGATGTTTTTTAAACTTGGTAATTTAGTCTTCATATAAGAAAGTCCAGCATGTGGATTAATGGATTAATCACATGAAATACACCTTCATTTGTTCTGGTATCTAATCAAATAGGTTAATTAACAACATAAACAGTTGTAAGCAAAGTTTCATGCAATGATAGTTCCCAGAAAAAAAATTGTCATTTCAAAGCCATGGTCAAATAAATCATCCTTATTCGGGTGACGTGTATGCATACGATGATACGACTCTCCAGGGATGTACGGGTGCGACTTTTGTTGTTTCAACGATTCAATTATTCACTGATTGTGTTTGACGTTGAACAGATAGCTGAGTACTATACACCTGACATTTACCCAGGGATGTGGCTAGAGGGTCTCCGCTGGGGGGGGGGGGTGTCCACCTTGGGAACTTCCAACTGCACCCCCCCCCCCCTTGAGTCGGAATCACACCAACACAACTGTTTGCATAATTCCATTTTGGGAACCCCCCCCCTTGTACCTCATGCTCAGGCCTAATTTCCTATATATTCATAAGCCATGCTTCTATTTTCCCAGTATGAGAACATCAAGATATTTTAACCTGAAAATTTCCCCCCAAAAAAAACAACTAGTGATCTAATTCCAGACAAATGCACACAGCTACCGACAACAGACCAGGAAACACCGGGTCGACCATGGTTGTTCGGCCCGGTGTGAGAAAATTTTGAAAATCGCAAATCCTAGCATCTAGACTGGCCTCAACTGAAGCTTTCCTAGTGTTGGAAATTTCAAACATCATGCTCCCCCTCAGGTTGGAAAATTCTTCAACTGATTACCATTTATGTCTACAAGTTTGACCAAATGTAGTAAAATATTGTTTTGCTAAACTAATTAGCCGTTTTGTATTGACCATGTGGATGGGGCAATGACACACCGGGCCGACCATGGTTCGGCCCGGTGTGCGAAAAGTTTTGAAATCTGAACAAGAACATCGCAAAATCCTAACATCTAGACTAGCCTCAAGCCTTCCTACTGTTTGGAAATTTCAAACCCTACACCCCTACTTAGGTTGGATAATTTCCAACTGATAACAATTCCAATGACAATGTTGACCAATTGTATGACAATATTGTTTTCTTAAATTAACTAGAAGTTTTTGACTGGCCACGGGGGAGGGACCAGGACACAAGCTTTCCAAGTGATGGAAATTTCCAACCTGTGACCCCCCTAAGGTTGGAAAATTTCCAACTGATGACCATTTCTGTCAAAAAATTTGACAAAAAATAGGAACATATGCAAATATTGGTCGAAAAACAATAAATTCCCCCCAATAAATTGTTTTATAATCAAACTACAAGAACATTTTCAACCTATTGTTGGTGTGAAATTTCGTTGTGGCAGGTATGAAATTTCCAACTATTGATAATATAGCTCTCTGCTGGGGTGAGACACCCCCACACCCCCCTCTAGCCACATCCCTGCATATACCCTCTAGAAGACTCCATAATATCTAATTTCCAAAACCCCGATTTATCTGTTCCGGAATCTTGGTATTTGAACTATGTTTGTTCATCCAGCTTGAATTTCGGTATTTGTAAAACAAACGAATGTAAAATTTACCCTGGTCCCAATAGTGTTATCATCGTCCAGCTTAGACCACATCACTTTTGGAGATAATTATAGTATGTTATGCCTGACGGGCGCAGTTAGAAATAGTCAATCTAAACCTCACTAATATCTTCAAATATACCAGTGATGTCAACACCAATATGTTTAGATGTAATTATTCTCTATGCAAAAATACGCATCGTGTGCTCTAGATTTCGCACCATTGATCACTTTGTCTCGTACCTGGTTTTAAACGGGTGGTATATGATGAGATTCATGACATGAACAACTGGATATATGGCTTATGATTAATCCCAACGCAGACCTTTATATGCGTGACATTCATTCGACAAAGAGAACTCACACAGCGCAGTCATCTGATGCTCACGTTACACGCGCATCATCGTGATCAATATTTTATAGATATTTAATGGTCTGCGAATAATGGGAAATTAATGACAGTAAATGAGCAAATAATTAATAACATGGATCTAATTGACCGAAGATACCTAATGTGCGTTAAGAGTGAATTTCGATTGGCATTTCCAGCCATACGAACATCACACTGTACATCCATGCCGTGGCATCTCAGTGTATTTGTGTTGAAGCGAAAGGTATCGGTAACGATTACAAATACAACGTATGCAACGGAATGGCGTACAACCCACCATATTGTTAGGAAACGTTGACCACCCCTATGTATTTGTGAATGTTATTTATCTACTGATACACACGTCCGATTGCCTCTAATTGATCAGGACAGTTGACCAATACATCGAAACATGTTGACGTATTATTTCCCCTAATACGTTTATTAGAAACATAAGGACATATTGATTGTATAGTCCACCAGAAGCGTGTGTCAACAGCCATATCTCACCCATGTTCACTCCATATGTGGCCTCGACTTTTGGTAATGTTGATGTACATGTATAGAATCTTAATTTGCAGGAAAACTTGGAAAGGCGAAGTTTTTGGAGAACAAATGGAGGATCTACAACGAGTCCCCAGTTTGTAGCGGAATTTACAAAACGAGTCCAGTAAATTAGTTCTTGGCCCAAACTCCATTCAGCGCCCTCTCCGTTATCACTGCGAAAGACCACTGCCGCAGGGATGGTACTGTGCGAACCGATACATAAATGTTTACGTATCGTCGGAACTATTTTAGTAACTATTATCTTATTTTGACCACCACAAGTTTCAATAATGGTAATTATTTCGATATTGATAAGAACAATAAGAACTGAGCCAGACATAGACAATTTTAATAACAACATAAGAACTAAGATCATGTCAGAAATCCTTACCAGATGTCGTTGTGGCAGTGGTATCGCAGCGGAGCGATGGGAGATAGCTCTGCCTGGAGTTTGGTCTGGACCGAGCCTTGGTGAGGTCCATACCTAATTGACTGGACGGGTTTTGTAAATTCCGCTATAAACTGGGGACGAGTTATATATTTAGATTTATCACATGATCCAAAACCTTGATAAAATATACTTAAATCAACAAATGGGACGTGAAACTAACATCGACTTATATAAGACTTTCGATGATGTTTCACGTAACTATACGTTGTTTGACCGCGTAAAGAAATAGTCCTAAATACAAAAAGACTCTTTGATGTATTTAATGGTGTACATTTAATGAAATAACTTTCCCAACTCTCCATTCATTAGAGTTTGTAGTACACATATTGGAAGCCATAGTATTTTGAGACGTAGCGTACGGAGTATAAACAGAAGACAGACCGTTTGTCAAAGGAAAACTAGCAATATTTCCTGTTATACAACGAATGTTCCATATCACAATTTATAGAATGGGTTTATTTAATGGAATAAGGGGAGGATCGTGTAATAAAAGAAGTACTTCGAAGTTCGTGCTGGGTACTTTACCACATGGATACAATTACGCTTATCTAAAAACAGAAGTACATGTACGTATAATTACTGTACGTGCAAAATACTTCTGTACAATTCTAATTTTGCGAGGACTCGTTCAGTAAAGACATAAATTTAACACCATTCACTCACCGGCAATCAGTGTTCTCCGTTGAGCAGGAGAGTGAATCCGATGTAAATTGCGGTACGTCACATTTTGCTAAAGTTTGGCGACAACGATCTGAAATGAATGGAAGTGTTAATGCGCATTAGTTCAGTGACCAGGCATGGGCGAGATCACAACCTTCCGGTAAATCGATTTATAAGTAACGGTGTGTGTTCAAATATGTTAGCTATTTTGCCATGCTGGGGCGGTTATGGCTCTTTAGATATATCCCATCGGTGTAGATGCCAGACTTGTGGCCCATTCTTGTATACAAGGATCTGTCAGAATGCGCTTAAGTTATTTTATATCCGCTCTAGACAACTATGTTTGTTCTTCCCATTTATAATTGAGATATGCTCTGTATACTGTTTTTCGGTATGAACACCACACATCTTAATGCTTGGTCGAACATTGGATCGCGCTCGTGGATACCATTGGCAACTTTGTGAACATTGTTCGTTGATTTCGGATCCTAGTATTTGAGAGCAAATTTTATCAATATGAAATTGCTCGACATTTTATTTCGAGGCACAAAGTGTGTCGTCCGAGATCACCATATGTCATGTAAGTAGGTGCACATGATGGCATACCTAATACCATGTTACACAACTTAACATGCGCACTTTCGATGGATTGTATATCCTCGTGGCACCAAAAGCCACCACCATGTTCATGTATCAGTATGAGCGAAACCATTACATCAAACACATATAACGTCATGCACGTCGACTGCCAGGTTTCTGACTTTCTTAAACAGTGCGCAAATTTGTTTCGTTGCCAATTGGCATGTTCTTTTGATCTATCCGTGTATTGAAAGATTCTACAACTAGAATACACCAATGTTTAATCACTAATCTTGTATATATGCAATGGTGTTGGCGGTTTCTTACCGAAAATTACTACCTTCAATTAAGTAGTGTTCAATGAAAGACCCCGTACGTCACGATACTCATGAAAAGCCGAAGGAAAGGTTACATCAATTCCCCATTTAAAATGCCTATGTTGCTACAGAAGAACTCAGATTGATCACAAGTGTTTATTCGGATATACATGTTGTAATTGCCATAAAAAGCTCCCCGTTGATACCCTTTCGCAACAATTTAAGGAACAGCACTTCCAGCTAAATCGTATCAAATGCATTCCTTGCATCCCCAATCTCGTCCGAAATCGATCTTATAACACCAGTGGCACAATACATGTTTGTGGGATATAATCCCGTGACTAGTGTTATGTTAAACATCTTAACATATATTTCGATTTGAAATATTCAGTGCATAGATGATCCAGTCCAGAAGCTTTATTGTTACGCAAATTTCTAACTGACGTGCGAATATCTACCTCGATTATATTGTTGTTCATTTCGTTCAGACTTATCCACGCACAAAAACCTCGTCTATAGTATATCCAAGGTCTGCTCTTTTGCCTGAACATCGATTCATAGTTTTAAAATATCAACTTTGTTACTGTTCGGTGCTGATCTATCGCTATCTGTGAGTTTGCCTATATTGTTTCCAAAAGTCATCACCGGACTCACAGCGTAAGTTCCGTAATTCGGCGAGATTCAAGTTACGTTCATTGATTATTTTATCGTCCATCATTTTACGATAATCTCTACTGGTTAGTTTTATAATATCCTTCTTGTTATCATTTCGATCGCGTTGATCATATGATTTTGCTCGGTTGAAAATGTCGCGTTTTTTCTCAGAATTTTTGTCAAACCATGATTGGTGCATTTACCATATCAAGTCGTGCCATATGTCTTGTTCGCAGCTTCTATTGACACTATACAGTATTTCGCTGCAGAGTCGGGTAATTTTTCCTTTCTCAGTTTATTACACTCTATGATGCTGTCTAATTGCTAAAGGAATTTACGATAGATTCCTCACTAATACCTGGCACAAATAGGCCTTTAAATACCGGTTTTCGACGTGTAGGTCTCGTCTCTTGTTGACTAACACACCCGCGCAATCCGGGTTATCTTTCCCATTGCACATATTATGTTCAATATGAATGTCATTGTGAATACCCAGCATGTTCTCGTGGAAATAAGTACATACATACAGTACCACCAAGACGAAGCAGCCTCATTTCGATCATCGCGGCGATCGTTCCACTCAATTTTGAGTGAAAATGACGATAATCCAATGACCATCGATATATCGTCGCGAATCTAATGATACTAACGCCACAGATCTTATATATTCGACTTATATGTTGTATGACATACGTACATGTATATACGGCGCAGATAAGCAGCACAATTATGGCATGGTAAATGCGAGAAGGATAGACATAATCATAGACAACGAAGGTTTGAATGTTAGAAATATAAGGCACCAGACACCGTGACCGATTTCAACCAAATTTGGTTACCCCGTCGACGTCTCCGTCCGTACGTCCGTACGTCCTTCCGTACGTCCTTCCATACGTTCTTCCGTCCGTCCGTCCGTACAAACATTTTGCATTATTGTTCAGCAACCGCTGGGCAGATTTAGCTGATATTGGGTATGGCGATAGAGCAGCATGGCGGAACAGCTACATGCATAGCGCAGGTTTCGTCCACCCATTTTCACCAGAGTTATGGCCCTTTTTTTACTTAGAAAATTCAATTTTGTCCGTCCGTACACACATTTTGCTTTATTGTTAAGCAACCGCTGGGCAGATTTAGCTGATATTTGGTATGGTGATAGAGCAGCATGGGGGAACAGCTACATGCATAGATGATTTCCAGATGATAGCGTGAGCTTTGGTGGTACGATTGCAAATCCCGTATTTTTGTGGATCAGTTATATGAAAATACATGTCAAGTGCGAATTTGGGTATGATCTGATGATTTTAGCCAGAGTTATGGCCCTTTTTTCAACTTAGAAAATTGGAATTTTTGCTTGTTTTTGGGTTTCCGGATCGCTTGTTTTTGGGTTTCCGGAATTTCTAGAAGTGATGATTGTACGAACTTCTTTTGGAATGGTCATATAGACCTCCTCGGATATCCGCAGTTTCGTCCATGCTTAATCCGAATTGCTACGGTCGGGGGCAAATGCCATGCGACAGCGTACCCCTTGTTTTAAGGGGGTTATTGCTATATCTTCAAAATTTCGACTTTAACGGACATGGCTCATGCGAGCTGCCTAATTATATCTACGTAAATTGGAAGGAGTTATAAGATAGGTTGACAAATACATGAAATATGTTTATACCGACGTTCATATGCTCTGAAAACAATTGACATGGTCGCAGTTATTTTCCAGCTGTTTTCATTTGTTCGCACTTAGATAGATAGATAGATAGATCTTTATATGCACAATAATATTAATATACAATACATTAACAAAATAGGGAACAAAAGTATATTATTGCACAGGAGCAGCATGACCTAACTGGCCGTCTTCCTGCTGCCCCTTAATGATAAGTGAAATATGATGACGTATTTACAATTTATCACAGACTATTTGGTATTTGGATGGTATTTGGATGGCCGGTTGGTGCCTACTTTAATATTTTATATATTCATTGTAATCAAAATTGGGTTGAATTTTGAACAATGCTGTACTATAATAGAGATTTTGGACAAGTTTAAGAGATTGTAACAAAACTAGTGAGGTTGTTGCGACAGTCCTGTGTCACATTCGCGGACAAAACCGGGCTATCTAGGATATTCAGGGGTGCATAATAATATGAGTTAAAAAGTTAACCTTGGCAGATTATTGAGTCAAGTGGATTTTTGCTGACTGCAAATGTAGCATAATTTGTTTGCACAGATAACCATTTGAGAATATTTACCTATTAGTTCCATAGACAATAACTTTTTGAATGTGTAATTAAATTTACATTTTTTTATTTCGGATTTGATCGAGTTCCACACTTTTCTTAAGTGTGAGAAAAGCTCTTTATCTGTACAGTACCATGAATAGACTAACACGGTGCACTCTGTTCTGTCACATGCCGTATGGCTTATTGCAATGGACGGAATAAGCTCATATTGGGATTGTTTAACGTCAATATACGTAATATATGGACTAAAACGCGGTTTTATTTAATCTACATTTTTTCCTCGACGCGACTTACCAGATTCACACTCTTTATACTGTGTTTTCACTCCGGCCCGCGCCTTTCAATGGAATAACGGGTATAAACTGATTGTGCGCTTACTTTATAATAAAATAACTCCAATATGAACCTAAATGTGAACCTAAATATGTGAATACTTAGGTCCAATGTGAACCTATATGGACGAGGATACGCTGGTATATCAGAGCACAGTGGTGCATGATCTAGGACACTACGTCCCGATGTCTTGGAATAGATTTCTGCTACAGATTGCATAATCTATAAGATTTCGATCTCGACATGTCAGCTAAAGGTCTGATCCCACCTAGCCTCGCGGCAACGACATGTCTTTAGTATCGGACGTAATGTCAGCCCACCGACTTCAACTAATACAGGTAACTTCGATTCGTGATTAAGACGACCACACTGATTGTCACGAGGGAGTTCTAATAAGCTACAAACCCCCGAATTGAAATCAATTGATTTTGTCAACAATGTCCCCGCAGCAACAGCACAGCGTACAGTGATGTTCGACCTTGAAATGCCGCGATATGTCGTTGCCTCGATGCGATCGCATTATCATATCCGCAACTGTCGTTTACAGTACATATCCTACAATTGATATCCAAAGCAATTATCTTATACCCATGCCAAAAAGTCAGTAGGTAATTGAATTTTGTTTACTCTCTAATTTTCAAAGTATGTTACAGCAAATAAAATGCGTTCACTCCTACAAGTCTTAATTACACATACAATTAAAATACTTCAAAATATGTAATTATTACAAATGCAGTACAAATACAAAATATGATTAACCAGTTTCTGAAATGCATTCATAGTAGATGATGACCCCGCGACTATGGATCGTTTTGTTTGAAAAGATGTTCTAGTTTTAATTATTATATCGAATTAGGAATACAAACAACGAACCAGCATGTCCTCCAAAACTCCGCACATTATCTGCTTATAATATAACTCGTTTCAGGTAAATAATCTTCTTAGAATCGCCTCATTTTAAGTCGATAATGTGTTGAAAATGAGCGCGTTTTAGTGACAGTACCGGCTCATAACGTGGCGATTCTAAGCAGATTATGTGCGGACAATGACACAAGTAAGCCAACGGCTGTTCTGGTGTATGCTCTTCAACATGTATTTTCACTGTGGGCGGCACCATAAAACGAAATAAGGGATATGAAGCCATTATCTGCTTATTGTAGAACCAAATAATCACATTATGTACCTATTTCACATTATAGGTCGATTATGTGCGTATTTGTGCGAAGATGTTGAAAGAACAGTTCTTGTCGTCGCATCACGTCTCTTTGAAGACTTCATATTTTAGATCCAACTCACAGCCTGTGATAACTCGTTTGATTTTATTAACCATTGCATTCATTAAGGTCCGATTAATTCACTGCTGTTGTCATCCTATACATAAATCGACATGGAATACTAAAACCACGCAAAGAATTGAGCATGATATCCACAATTACATACAGGCAACCGGTAATTGATCACCATTGTTAATGGCGTCAAATGGTAGTTAATTTATTTTAAGTATAGTTACTTACCAACGAGCATTATCACGACAAAAAACAACACGTTAACCATAATTGTGATTCACTTGATTGTATGTGAATTTCTGGGTGCGAATTTCCAACCGGTTATACACAGTTCTGTTCAGCGATTGTCATCAATGATTACTCTTCGCGTATAGCATATGCTATCAGAAACCCCACTGATTTATGTTCAATATGAGCTCACCATGGGGTGACTAACATGATCGATAAGTTATCATACTGTATACAGCTGAAATATTGTAATATAATTTAACTTATGTTTCGAGGTATATCGCATCCACTCTTTGTTACGATGGCATCTGCATCATCATATTTGGCTTCAGTAACGAGTAGTTACAATATATTATACTATAGACTACTAATCAATAGACCCTTTTCACATTAGGCACATAGAGTTAACAGCCGCCTGCAAAAATCCCATTCAGAGCTGATAATGAGGCCACTAATGTAATGAGATTCTCCAGATCAGGGAGTTGTTTTGTTTACATCTGTACCGCATTTGTTTTAAGCCTACTAATATCTCTGCTAGTGTCCCCATTAAATGAACATCAATTAGTTTACACAAAAGTTATTGACATGGAAGAGGGTTGTAAAAAGTGCCATTAGAAGGATGAAAAATTACCACATATTAGATGGGATATACCACTAAGTTTGAGCCATATTGCCGATCAAATGTCATGCAGTTATTTCATACATGACATGTTTTCTTCCACCATTAGTACCTGAGTGAATATGGTTATACAGTAATATAAATCAATGAATAGATATAATATATTTCGTTTGTCTGGAAAATATACAAGTCAAAAGATGACAAGAAATAAGTGGACTATATCTCTTTAATAAAGATGCAAGCTGTATCGTTGGAGTTGCGGACATCAAATACATTTCCATGGCTATATGGTACATATTTAGATTGTGTAAGATACAACGAATTACCTATATATTCATGTGCCAGATTCATGCAAACGATGCCACGTACTGCATGGATAAGCAGAATACAATACATTATTTGGAAATTGGTCTTTCTTTCAACAACCTCCATTCATTGGGTTGAATTATACTCAGCCCACGTTCAACCCTTCCTGTTAATATTTCTGGAGCAAATGTACTAATTACGCGCCCATTATGTTTGGCATATGAACAAAAATATATATATTTTAATATTCCTTCTGTTGATGGAGATTTGTACAAATATGAATATTTCTGCAACGAACACCGCCCGTGCCTTTAAAATTTTTGTGCCAATTTATTTAAAATATATAAGCATCAATCGCTGACTGTTAATAACTTTTTCCGCAATCGATCGCAGACGAATATGCTTTCCCATATAGCATTATCTTCAGAATAATATAAGGAGTCATGGTGAACTAATTAGTGGGAATAAATATATACTGGTTCTTAGAATTTGTCCAAAATGTGATGCAGTCATTATATATATTTTTTTCATAGGTCGCAATCACTCTGCTGTCTGGTCACTTACTCCACCAAATTTATATTTGCAACCGAAATATGTTCAATTCTGATTAGTGGGTCGACATATTTGGCGATAAATACATCGTCTTTGTGTAGTAGATTTCCTTGTAAATATAGCATGGCATTATGGCGACTAGTACATGTTTATTCCCACTAATTAGTTCACCATGACTCCTTAGATTATCATTCAAATCACTGCATTTTAACTTCCATCAATCATCAAAATCATACTCAGCTAGGTTTGTTTATCTGTACACTATTGCAGACCCTTGGAAATGCAATTACATTAGTGGCCTCGCTATGGTTCTGTCAGAGGAAGGGAGGTAATAATGTGAAACTGGTCTATTGTCGAACGTGTCGAGGTGATGTCATGTGTCGTATCATCTCAACACGAAACAAATGTCGTCAGTGACCGGTGTCACACTTACCACAGGGCAAACTAGGAATGATGGGGGCATTGTCATTAGGTAGCGATCACATTCGTAGCCAGCTTTTAGAATCGGTCACAAGTATGAGGTAAGAAGTATGTCTTGTCCGATTTACCAACTTCAAATGTCAAAATGGTGCTGCATTGTTACGTACATGTCTACGGTAGTAGTTTTTACTATATTTGACTGTTGTGTACGTTAATACGACTATGTTTGTGTAAACAACAAAGATGTTATTTGCGGTTTCGATAGTCGTGATATTGTTAAGCATATAATCGTCTTGGCGGGATATTCTCAGCACTTCGCTGCCAATGAAATGGATGACCATAAATACAAATATTAGACATAAATAACCCACACGAGTTATAGTAAATTTATCTAGTGAACATGACAGCTGATATATTGTCAGGTGTTTATCTCTTTCATTGTGGTTAAGTACAGTACCATGCATCCCGCGATGGTTGTGATCTGTGGATACAGATGTTCTTTACCGGATTCGGTGGTGGTTCATCTGCACCCGGCTAGCTCTGTAACATAGAGAAGATCCGATTACTAATTTAGATTTCAACTAAGCCAATATTTGCGTCTTATCGGCGACCGAGAAAGGTATCATATGCATACACAGCCGCCATGTTTTCAAATGTTCTTCCTTGCACGTTGTCCAGAATGTCCCCGCGTAGCTGGGTATTATGTTAACAGTAACCGGGGAATATTCCTATGCTATTATTAAGAAAATAACCACGCATTGTTGGCGTTACATGTATGCCTATACACACACCAGCTAACGCATCGAGATTAATGAACAAGATGTTACAGGATATAAATGGCACAAACAAAATTAATCATCGCTGATCTGGTTAACGCGTTGTCCCCTATTACAAGCGCGACGTGGTTAGGGGATCTATGTTGGGGAGGTGTCCACTTTCGTTTTTTAAATTGAACCTCTCCGATGAAATAAGGTTTCCCAAATTTGGAAAACATTTGTTGTCACCACCCATCAACATTGGGTTGGACGTTTCCAACTAATGGAGCAAGATTTCCAACAGTTGAGAATTATTTTCCAACTGATGGGAATAGTTGTCCACAAAGTTAAACCGAATGTAGAAACTATTCGACTTTTTGTCTAAAACAAGAAATGTCAAATATATTTGGTATATTTGGTCTGACATTTCCAACTGTTGAACAGATTGGTAAACGTTGCGGTGCCGTTGATCAGTGATGCGCATCCGCAAACCCCATGTCTCCACGTAGATGATGAATCCAAATGCAAATTGTATTAAAGATAACAACTCTTGATTATGGGGAATTGGACCCCCGGTATATAATGCCCATTTTACACAAAAATATCACGCGAAAAATTTAAATATCACAACATTCTAGTCCTATTTTGTGTTAGAAAATACCAACAATTTTTCAATTATATTTGCAGATTTTAAAATGTTGAACTGTTTCACAAAAATTAGTAGGCTACTCACCCATTGGCCGGCCCGATTTGAACTGAAGGCGATGAAATGTTGGCAGAACCACATGTCGAAATATACGGCTTTGTCTTCACCATCTTAGCCATTTTGATTGACCTTGCAAACGCTTTTGAGCGATCAATCATGGCATTCTATTAAGTAAAATGGAACTTTATGGAATACGTGCCATTGCGCATGGTTGTTTCAGAGACTGTCTATCCCAAATACGACAGCTTACTGGTTTCGGTGGAGGCATTTCCAGTCATAATGGTATATTCAGTGTCATGCGTGATGTTGCTTTTATTTAATATAATGAAAATGTGATTATATACTCAATACCTCAGTTTTCTTCAGAGGTTTAGTCACTGTATGTAGTGCCTTGCAATGCGTGAACAATAAGCGGATCACCACACGTTGTGTTGGCTTTAAGCCACATAGTTAACCGCAATGTTTCGACAGTATTTTCACAGAACTAGCATGTAGATATATGAAAGCTGAATCTTCATCAGAGGCACGACCTTATATTGAATGGGTATTTGCATCATATTTGTATGTACTAACTTTGTCTGTAATTTATCTATTATCAGAAGAGGATTTACGGGATATTTCATGGTCCCAATCTGTGCAAGTGTACGCGTTTTGTAGATGTCATTCGCACCCAACGCGATTTAATGTCACAATGTGCATGTATCCAGTGGCTGTGAGTCCGGCAGCCAAACCTGGATAAAAAACCTGGAGTAAAAATTCTCAGGTAAAGTATTTTTCTCACCTAATTATCATAACAGGGTGTTTCTCGAACCGTTTCCAGGTGGGTGGAGATCTCACCCTTGAGCATTTTTAATACACCAAGATGGCGTCCCACATGGCCACCGTTTCACAGAATAAACACTATGTCAGTATTATCTGAATTTGTAGAGAGAATATCTGGTGAAATGTATATAAATATGCGCACTGATGTGATGCTATAACATTTACCCACCTTTTGTGATAGCAGTTGGTACTCCCCAACCAAGATGGCTGCCCAAATGGCGACCGGAAGTTAAAAACGTTGATATTTTCCATGAATATGTCCTTATGTGTTTCACAGATCACAAATTGTTCTTTACTTTTTTATTATACACGTTATGTAATCATATTATGCAAAGAATTATGTCATTCCTTGGGTACGGACCTTTTCTGGTTGCTCAAAAGTGGCTGATTTTAATAGTCTGACCTTAAACCTGAATTTTGGGGAGCAGTTAAAATTCTCAGGTGAAATGCTTTTCTCACCAGAATATCACAATAGGTGTTCATACAGCAATTCCCAGGTTGATATGATGATCTCACCCTTGATCATTCCAATTTTATAGATGGTATCCAAGATGGCGGCCGAATATCAATTATGGACAGGAAAATAGAGGATGTGTGCGTTCCATTTCCCCATGGCATACATTTTGTTGCAAGAACATACATAAAGCAGACAATTGTTGCAAATGTTTAGTAATAAAGCAAGCGAAGATGAAGTAATGTCATTTATCGGACATAATCTGAATAGAGAGAGAATGTGCAGCATTACACACAATGAACACATTTGGTGTTTAACTTTGGTTTGTGAAAACATAGTTAACAGTACATACAATTGAGAAAATAATAGTCAAAATGAACCAAAAGATATATACTGTTTTCCAGACATATAGTTACAACAGCGTAAAGGATATAATATAACATCGCCTTTTGTTTCACTGAACAAATATTGACAATAAAATGTGACTAGCAAACCCGAGTTTATATATATACAAAAGGAGGTAATTTGTTATTGGAAACAGAGTGGTTATTTCTGTCCCTCTAAAACGTCAAAACTGTGGGATATCAATGAATAAAAGATTCAGTGTCGAACAAAAGTCTTTGAGGTACCACTCAAGAAACTCAATTGCACGATGAGGTAAGTCAGGTTTCACCCTCATGAGGATAAAACCTGACTTACCTCCTCATGCAGTGGAGTTTCCCAAACGTATTCGCTGTTTCTGCTCTAGTGGAACATCATGTGCTTCTCTTCGCAGTGGATGCAAGCGTGCGCAATTATCATGCAATTCATTCTGTTCCTATCACTGTGACACTGGCTATTCTAAAGTTACTGCAATCTCTGTATTGAGTTCTCTAATAAGAACATTAGAACAGCTAGTACTCACCTTGAAGAAAAGAAACAGAGTTAAAACAGTTTATTCTATAATGTATATTGAATTTACATTTTGTTTTGCTAAGTGGTAACAGCTACGAGCCAGTTACACTGTAAACTAACTCTCTATTTAATACCTTAATCGAACAGAAACAGAGTTAAAACAGTTATGAAACAGTTTATTCTGTAATGTCTATTGAATTAACTTTTTTTTCAAAGTCAAAACAGCCTCAAAACAGTTACACTGTAAAATGACTGTAATGACAGCTACATCCCAGCTACACCTGACTGCCAAAAATTAGTTACATTGTAATGTGACTGTAATGACATCTGCATCCCGGCTACACTTGCCAGTCACAAAACAGTTACACTGTAACATGACTGTAATAACAGCTGCATCCCAGCTACACATGGTAGTCACAAAACAGTTACACTGTAATATGACTGCAATTACAGTTACATCCCAGCTACACCCAGCTAAACTTGATAGTCACAAAACAGTTACAGTCCAGCTTCTCTTGACGGCCACAAAACCGTTACACTGTAATATGACTGTAATTACAGCTACCTTACAGTTACTAATTCCAGTCATAAAACAGTTACACTGTAATATGACTGTCTGAACAGCCATGTTACAGTTAATGATTACAGTTAACTTACAGCTAAGCTGTTTAATAACTTTTAAAAACAACAATACAGCTACAAAAGAGCTATAAAACAGTTTAGCTGTAAAAAAAACAGCTTAGCTGTATTTTGACAGGGGTAGGAACTGAATGACGTGCACAGTGACGTGGCTAGTAGGACTCCGTTGTGGGGGGGGTGTCCGCCTTCGGAAATTCCAACTGCACCCCCCCCCCCCACCTTGAATCATAATCAGACCAAACACAAGTTTTCCATAATTTGCACCCCCTCAGTGCTCAGGCCTAATCCTATATATTCATAAGCCATTGTTCTATATTCCCGGCACGAGAATATTAAGATATTTTAACCTGAAAAATTGCATAAATCCTAACATCTAGTGGTCTAACTCTAGACAAATGCACATGGCTACGGGCAAGAAACCAGGATGACCGTGGTTGTTCGGCCCGGTGTGAGAAACTTTTGAAAACTATACAAGAAAATCGCAAATCCTAGCATCTAGACTGGCATCAACTGAAGATTTCCTAGTGTTTCAAACTCCCACCGCCTCCCCAGGTTGGAAAATCTCCAACTGATGACAATTTCATTCCACAAGTTTGACCAAATGTAGTAAAAGATTGTTTGGTTAAACTAATAAGCAGTTTTGTATTGGCGACGGGGGGTGGACAATGACACACCGGGCCGACCATGGTTCTGCCCGGTGTACGAACATTTTGAAATCTGAACAAGAAAATCGCAAAATCGTAGCATCTAGACTAACCTCAAACCTTTCTAGATTTTGGAAATTTCAAACTGATGACAATTCCAATGACAATGTTGACCAAATGTATGACAATATTGTTTTTTTTTAAATTAACTAGCAGTTTTTGACAGGCCACGGGGAAGGGACCAGGACACAAGCTTCCCAAGTGTTGGAAATTTCCAACCTTTCATCTCCCATAAGGTTGGAACATTTCCAACTGATGACCATTTCAATCAAAAATTTTGACAAAAAATGGGAAAATATGCAAATATTGGTCCAAAATCAATTAATTCCCCGAATAAAGTGTTTGAAAATCAAATTACAAGAACATTTTCAACCTATTGTTTGTGTGAAATTTCCAACTAATGTTTAGGCAGGTATGAAATTTCCAACTGTTGAAAATATTGACCAATGTTGGGGGTGAGACACCCCAACCCCCCTGTCGCCACGTCTCTGGAAGTGTATGGTAGTTGCACACGCTTGCATCCACCTCGTCGAGAAGTACATGTTGTTCCACTATAGCAGGAACAGCGAATAAGTTTGAGTAAACTTCCAGGAGCCATTGATGTGCTGTCTGGTATGGTCATTGGGTGAAAGGGGATCCATCGAACATGTCCAACCGGAGTGTGTTGCATTATTTGTAGGTGAATCATACTGAACTGCATTAGCCCAAACAGACATCTGAAACTGTGCCCTCTTAACATTTTCAGCAAACGATTCATTGTCGAAGGTAACGTATTCAACTTTGGGGCGGCTGTCGTAGCTCGTCCAACTTTGAGATTCAACATGCGTGTACGTGCCTCTGTCATTAATTTCATGACAAGATGAACTCTGCTGTGTCCTTGAGAACATCGGAAAATTGCTCACAACTGTATCACACTCAGTCACACCGTGCGCTGCAAGTAAATTTGGTAATACCTCTCTATGCTGGGCTTATGTTGCACCGATATCGATCAGTATATCCTTCCTTTGGAAGGAGAAACCATAAATGATTGTCACATGTCCGTCGATATCACCAGAATGTATGAAATGTAACAGCAATACAAACATATCGGTGTCGTCTGCAATTATTATTAGCGATGAGTACTGTTGGAGTTTGTAACTTGGTTAATGATAATTGTGTCGCCCTCTTCGTGGGTTTATTGAGTTTATTGCTGATTATATCAAACATACAGTGTCTGTACCTCATGAAGGTGCTTTCAATAGCCCATTGAATATGCCTGGAGTGTTACGAAAAGTGTGCTGCCGGTCTACGAAATGCTTTCTGGTTGCTTCCAGCAACGTATGTCCTGTATGTAATATAACCTGAACCTTGCATAACGACCGTGCCGAGCAGCGAACAGAGACATATTATAATTGCTACGTTGTGGTTTGAGAATGCCATCCAAACTTGAAACGTGGTAACTTGGAAGATTATAGGATGCTTCAAATTGATTATTGATCATTCATAAATACCCATACAACTGTTTGCATGTTCAGGTGTTACTGATAAAAAACACTGAATACCTGGAAAGCGGTATGATATTTTCTATTTTTGAGGCCATTTTGGCTGCCATCTTACTGATAATGGCACTTGCCTTCATTGTATAATGAGGTAAATGATCCCCGATGACACATATATAATATAAACTGAGTTTGCCTTCCATGTATACCATAACACTTTTGTGCTTTGATGGTTGATGATGCTTACTTCTCATTGTCGGCCATCTTGGACGCCATTTTGTTTTTTTGAAAATGCTCAACGGTGAGCACTCCACACCCACCTGTATGTTATTTAGTGAGGCACCCTCTGTAATATTCAGAAGAGAAAAAAACTTTACCTGAATTTTTTTACTTCACCCCATCGACTGCAGATTCAATGGATTCAAGACCCAAGAAATTGTGCCAAAGCTCGTTTATAATTTCTCTGTATTATTCCATTTTTTGTATAGCTCATTACTTTTTAATTTATTGCTTTGGTTATTTTTGCATCTGTCCCCCGATCACTCCCCGGTCATTTTAGCATATATAACAATGTTAAGCTCCGATGCTCCAGCCGCTTGGTCATCCATAGCCACATAGACAAACACACACCATTGAGTTTTATTAGTGTAGATTTCCCCAAAATATATATTTGTTTTTATATTTCATAAATACACGATACGAATTTTAGGATGCGAAGTGCAATTTATTCACAATTATTTTTTTCAATATAGAGAAAGCAATAATTTGCGCTAGATAGCACAATTCTGAGCGCAATATGTCGCAATATTAAAGAT
This sequence comes from Siphonodentalium dalli, assembly GCA_032622095.1. Taxonomy (NCBI): domain Eukaryota; kingdom Metazoa; phylum Mollusca; class Scaphopoda; order Gadilida; family Siphonodentaliidae; genus Siphonodentalium; species Siphonodentalium dalli. Next base: position 60,098,956 of record CP136069.1, on the reverse strand, counting down.
ATATTATGTACTTATTCGGTTGCGTGAAACTAGTAAGTTGGTACTCAGACAATATGCCAACTGGAGGAATATAGCATTCTAGTAACATGTCCGAAAAATTTAAAAATATCGACCTTACCACTCCACAGAAAACACCATCTGAACTACGCAAAATTGTAAATATTTACTTCAAGAGTAGGGACGCAACTATCTATGATAAGCTAACGAAAATTATTTCGTCATTGAGAGTCAATCTATGGCTGACACTTAAGGATGGTCCGTCTCTTCGTAATCATCTGCTGTGCAATCTCTGGATCTAGTGGTTCGAGGATGCCGGTCCTGTGGAGCTTCAATCAATCAGCTTTGAATTTGTATCGATATGTATTGAGCAATGCGATGGTCTTGTGGAACATTCATGACTTCGTTATAGTGTGTTAGATAGAGTTATCACGCGTACAGCTCTCAGAAGAAACGCGAGCCGCAAATTATTATGCCATAAGTATTATCAATAGGGGATTGGGTAGGCTGGTGGGGGCTTTTCCGGCTGGGTTCCTCGAATCGATTGTGTTATGTTGTACACAGGGGGCGGCGCAACACTTGTTATGGGAATAGATGAGCCATGATTAATCATACCTAATTAGACATTATAACATTTGTCTTTTCCAGGGCGCCATCCCAACAATGGTGTCTGTCATGTTGTATATAATACTTACATGTGTGCTATTAATTGTTATTTGTAAGAAGAGTTTGTGTCATAGAGTACAGTCTGAGAAAAAATTCATGTGGTACACAAGTTGTATCAAGAACCCCAACGTGATACAATGCTAGATTGCGTGAACACATTTTATTGTTTCTTTGCTATCGTTCCTGTTTACCTAAATTATGCAGTCTTTTAACATGCTTTCCTTCAACTGTAGGGGATTGGTCAAGGGACAAAAAGTCGAGACGTCTTGAAATTTCTCAAACAAAAGAACTATTCAATATACTGTCTTCGTGACTCGCACTTGATTAATAAACTAGTAAATGCAACAACGTCGGACTGGGGATATACATCCCATTTCGCTTAATTCAATGGAAGGTCAAAGGGAGCCGCAGTTCTGCTCAACAATTCTCAATTTAGAGCACACAATATAACACGTGATCCAAATTGGAATTATATAATTCTAGACCTAACAGTAGAAGGAGAACGACTTACAATTTTAAATGCATACGATCCAAATGACGACGCACCGAAATTTTATGAAAACAAATACTGAAATTCTAGAAACATTTGAAAATAAAAAAAATGATATGCTGTGGATACTGGAATCTTGTAAGTGACATACGGGACAAATGGACACACTAAACCACAGACAAGTACCAAATCCTAAAGCAAACTCAAAACATAACGAAATGATGAACAGACTTGATCTAAACTATATATGGATATATTGCCAATCCATCTTGCAGTAGATGAGGAAAATCATATTGTTAAATGGCATTGTCCGCTTATTTCTAACACGGGCGTGTCCATAAACGAGTGAAATATAAATTAAAAAAATATCTATCAGTTTAAAACGAACGTGCCAATTGAAAAATGCATCGATAAACAATACATACTTATTTAAAATAGCGCGCTCGTTTTCAACTCATATAATTTTAGTTTATAATTTACTCGTTTTAACGACAATCCCCTGCGTTTCTAGACTATATTCCTATTCAATTTGTGTTCATCGAAGTATGTAGCCACTCGTCGTGTCTCCGGTTGTGAGATATACTGGTCATACACAAGATACGTTTCGTCGCATTCTGAATGCCACATTTAAAGATATTATCGAAAATAGCAGAGAGGGAATCCTTAACACTTCCATAACGGGATCGCGCTGGTGCAGAATTAAAGACCATGTGCCAGTGAATGGGTGTAGTTTGTACTAATACATGGCTGAAATTCATTCATTTTATGCATATATTATGTTGAGTATAAAAGGAGATGGTCCCCTACATGGTTGGGTTGAGTGTGCAGTTCCCATTTAAGCTCAAGTATTATACTCGGGGACCCAAACAAGCCTATGTGTTACTTCTTAGCATATTGCCCGGATATTACTTATAATGTGATAGTCAGTCGCATCAGGCAGAGAAAAGGTTCCTGTTTTGAATTGCAACAACAAAGGGCCTGTTGTTAGATTTCTGTTGCTTTGAACGGAGAAAATCAACTATTTATCAGAAATGTGAACTCATATTGCATGTTGCCTCTATGAAAGTGTAACTCTTTGATATCAAATAAAGGAATTTTATTATCAAGTATAATAATTAAGTAACATAAATAAAACAGGAAAAACAAACAGATAATAAACAAATACACGAATTCATTGCTCCGACAAAGACATAATATGCCATAGAGATGCTGTTTTTCAACATTGATGGACAGTCTATTAAACTACATCTTACAGGAATGAAACCAAGCCTCCAAACTAATGGATTGCCTGCCATTGCTAAGCGTGATGTCTTGAATGGCGAACGCATCTTTTTAGTTAACGATTTTATCAGACACGATGCTTGCTACAGCTTCAGGAGCAACTTTGCAAAACATATTTCCAAACGAAGCATCCTGGTTTCCAAGCGAAAAACATTTTCCTGCCAAAACGAATGTATTTGAACTAATAAGCCCACAACTTAACAATATCGTATTCCACGGTTTTGATTTGCAGACTTATATACAATTCTAATTTCTCTTGTTTTAGATACTGTATTACTGCAAAAACTTATTTTGACTCACGGTTTATCTCCAGTTGCATTCCAACAATACTCATAGCTCAGAAGAGTTATCTGTTATAATATAAGTGCACATAAGTATCATAAACTATTTTGATTTTACAAGCTGTTACAAACATCCATCCATCAACATTCATCATCTCAGCACACCTTAATATCTGAACATCGGTCTGTGGATTCTTGGCTTCATTGGCAAGATACTCTCCATCTGCGATGTCGGAGTAATGCAGGTTCGTACAACCACCGTTTGGGGGTTTCTAATTGGTGACTTTCTTTTCTGTTTACGGAGGGCAATCGCAAGTTTTAGTTTCCTAATAATTGACATTGTCTGTGCTTTGAGAACATTCAACCAATTCCGAACAGACGCATGCGCTATGATAATTTGCGCTCCTTATGCATGTCAGATACGTTACAAAACACACGACATCACGCATCATTCCTATATATATATACCGCAGTCCCACCTTGGTACATTCCCAATCCCATTGTGACATTTACGTGGTTGATTCCTTCATCATGGCATACATCAGCGACTAATTGATAAACAACTGTTTCAGTACGGCAAACACAGAGTTAGCAAACGTCGAATGGCGTGTAGACGCAGCGATACGGGAGGAGGACAAACTGAACTTACGTCGAATGACGTGTAGACGAAGTGATCCGGGAGGCGGACACACTGAACAAACATAGAATGGCGGCGGGATGCAGGTGACTGTTTATTTTTAGCAAAAAGCAACACATGTGCGTTACGAATCACATGCACGCAACGTTGTGACTGGTTATTGCGTCCGATATTCTCGTACATGTATATTGCGTTGCTCTGATATCACGATTGAGAGTACCATTAAAATAAGTTCCACCAATATATAATATCCACAACAAAATCATGTAATAAGGTGGTGAAATAGTAACATAAAAAGTAATGTAAATGTATACTCTGCATATACATGTAGGTAAAATAATTAAATGTGATAACATTGAAATTGAGGAGACATAAATAACAGGAACATAATATTTTCACATGTTGATCAGTTGAGTGTGTCGTTTAGTGTTAGTTCTGTATGTTGCATCCCAAAACATCACCACCTACAGGTACCACTGGTCGAAATGACTTAGGTGGTTTTGTTTTTGAATTATTCACAAATTTTTATGAATCCGAGAAAGTACTTCATATAATAAGTTGTTTGTGCCTTCTCTGAAGCGTGAGTAAAGGATAGGTAATTACACCTAATGATTTTATTTATCCTCAAATACAAATGTGGAACGGACGATTTGATTCCGTCTCCTGGAAAGCAACCAGCTGATGTACGATTGGATCATGTGACGTGTTGGTTGGAAAACGGGGAAGCTATTACCCTTCATTTCCAACTTGGATTTAACCTGATAGTTGATATAATGTTTCTGATATGTTACGCAATATCGACCATGACCATGCACTGTATTTGATAGACCGTGTAATGTAGCAACTATGTGTCTCATCGGAGTTGGCATCTTCATTAAGGGTAGTTGCAATGGTCATGATTATGTTATTTACATGTGTCTACATCGGCAGTGATATTCAGCAGATTGGACCATGTTATAATCTGACTACAGTCGGGGAAACGGTGGTTTTCGCTAGCCATAATAGCGACTCATGCTTCGTTTTGTTTTAAAAGGTAATATTAACAATCGGATGACAATGCAAATGTCGGCCAGAGATACCCTGGCTTTTGTGTATGACTCAATATAAATCACCGATATATAGCATAGCCTCGTCTATCAAATACAACTGTATAAATCACCGATATATAGCATAGCCTCGTCTATCAAATACCACTGTGTATGACTCAATATAAATCACCGATATATAGCATAGCCTCGTCTATCAATTACCGATATATAGCATAGCCGCGTCTATCAAATACCACTGCCGATCCACACATTCGTCATCTCAGTTTAACCCTTTACCCAACAGAAGGGCCCTATGTCGCCTCGCATATATAAGAGAATACATTGGCTTAACACATTACAAATTATAAAATTGTTAAAGAATGTAAGAAAAAATGGTAAAAAGTGTTAAAAAAAGATTTGTTTTAGGCCAATGCATTCTCTTATATATGCGAGGCGACCTATGGTCGACTCGCATATATAAGAGAATGCATTGGCACAGGGCATAACTGTAACCATCACAATGTGGTCAATGAGCCGGTTCCAATGATATCCATATTTGTATGGTTCTATTGAGACATACCGAAGATATTTTAGGCTGTTGAAGCTTTATTTGGCCGGTTTTGGCCGGTTTGTTGGGTAAAGGGTTAAACCCCAAGGAATAAGGTTGAAATTCGCATTTGTACACAATTATCATCCGCTGATATCTACACTGTACGCCCAACAACGGCTTAATAAGACACCATTATCTGAATAAATCGTGTCCGAATTAAGTCGCCCCAGATGTCGTATGAATATTAATATCATTTGTATCCGGTTGGGATTGGTTAGTGAGAATAGTGCGATTAATAGAATATTACACACGTGTTAATAGGAGCCTTACATTGATTCATTGTATGTTGTCGCCCACAGCCTATGTTTTTCTGAGTTTCGTAATAGTATAATAGTTTTTGGCCATCGAATATATTTGCACCAAGCGAGTTTACAGTAATATATACGACACTACAATGATTGACTTATGCTAAGCCAGGTTTAAACCTTGTAATTCAACCACGATATGACGAATTGGACCCTCATCATTTTTCATGTGTGTTTATCACTGCATGTGGATAACGTATAACATCATGCACCCCACGAAGGCCGCGAGTTGTGGATACAGAGTTCCGCTGCCGGATTGTGTGGTGGTGGTGGTGATTCCAGATCCGGCGCCGGTGGTTGTTGGGGCTGCGCTGGCGGTAGTTGTCGGGGCTGCGCCAGCGGTAGTTGTCGGGGCTGCGCCAATTGTAGTTGTCGAGGCCGCGGAAGTGGAGCACGCGGCTGCAAAAAGAGAAAATCCGTCACCTTGTTTACCAGTACCATAACTTCACTGTTAAAAATATCAGTTTTGGAACGCAGCAAAGAACATTACGTCTGCGCTGAAGGAATATTTCAGAATGGTCCTCAATCCGCAGATTTAATATTGCTTTTATCATTATGTATCACGTATGTATTATGTATTTTTGTGTTTTAAATCGACATAAAGCTGGAATGGTGTGACATATACCTTGCCCTTTCAAGTACTTTGAGGACCCATACCTAATTTAATAACTAATCAACGATATGTATATATAAAATATCGGAGACTATACACTTCATGCATATCTAAATCATAAATGTTTTAGTGGTCGTCCATTCATAAACATAGTATGCGTAGTACAAATTGCATGATGTGTCATTTCGATTTTGAATGTATTTTCTGTTTTTAAGCTAGTTCGTTATAAAATAAGATTAACATCTAAATTAATGTCAAAAATCAAACTATATGTTAGTTTCTAGCATTTTGGTCTGTTTAGTCAATTTCAATCAACCTGCCATATAGTAATTAAAAAGTCATAGTTTAGTGGTATATTTGCACACAGTTTAATTAAGAAATAAATGTGATGAGTGTGTGTGTGTTTTATTTTTTGTGAGTTATGGCGCTGTCGTCGTTGGGTGCACATTTTGTGTAACCAGCGAAACACCCAGTAGTCATTTATTGTATTATAGATGTTTGATGATTTATTGCCATAACAAACTGAGTGCATTCTAATTATTTTCACAAAATCTACCGATAAATTTAGACTAGCCCACGTACCACATTACGTCAGCACAATAGAAGATTTGCAAACACTTAGCTACGACAACGTGATCGATATAAATAACTGGCTTCAGGTGGAATTCTGCTGAAAGTTTAAAAGCACACCCAATTATTCTGCTGACCGCGTTTAGTGATTAAAGCAGATTAGGTCAACAGTTTGTAACTTCCTGTTCGTGTTACACTCTGTGCATTATCGGGATGTAAACCGGGTGACTCACTTGGCAGTTGACCAATCACCACACATGTTTTCGTATAACACAGACGGGCTATGTAAATATTTTTATATAACCCGTCAGTTAAGTTTCGATTCAAGGCTCAGTTTGGTTAATCAGATAAGGCATTCATTTTGGCTATTTATCAAGTGTCAAGTTTGTGACTTTTGCTACGAATATTCGGCAAATTTCGACATTCGACACACATAACATAATCCGATGTATGGTTAATTATATGCGCATACAATTATATAGGATCTATGTTCCAGAATCTAGGCTTTTTACCTGTTTTGTTTATACTGCCTGTCCAAAAATTGATGTACATCACTTATCCAGTTGGAATTTCGGTTGTTGTTCAACAAAAGTATTCCATAATAGATTCAGCACCAGCTTACATTATAGCATGGGTATGAGAGCAGTTATTGATTAAATAATGAATGTCTTTGAGATCGCTTATAATAACAATAAAATATAGTGTTTTCAGTGGATACCTCGTGGCCGAGACAAGCGGTTCGCGAACATAACACTCGCAGTTGGTAATTATGCTAACATATTAAAGTCTATACACGCATCACCACTAAGGAGAACATGCAAATATATCAACGTTGTCCCTACATCTATTGTTGATAGTTATCCAATATCGAAATGTTGAGCGGTTAAACCATGTTATGTCAACAGACATGTCACAGTGAATTTCGACAATCATCGATAATCGTGTAGTAAATTGAAATATTGTTTTCTGAATATGATTTTCTGAATATGAGTTAGTAGTTTTAAGATGCGAAATCACGTTATTGGAGATTATATTAATAACGAACATAATTAAATGTAAGAACAATAACGATACATTTTGCTGAATATGATTTTCAGAATATAATTTTGCCCATAAACGACCTTTCCCGATATTTACCGTCAATATTTGATTAAACTTGGTGTAATATTGCTCTAATTGGCCATTTATCGGTGATTACACAGTGACAGTAATGTTCGCATAAAAGTAGTTTTAATATGCGAAATCACGTTTTTTGGAGATTATATTAATAACGAACATAATTATATGTAAGAACAGTAACGATAAATTTGGCATGTGTTTGCTCATGATAAGTATTATTCAGACTTGTGTAAACTTAATGTTAGGTTGCATTAACCAACTCCAACTGCCTTGCGTCCATGTAGTGATAACCAAACTGAGTACCATCTCTTGCCGTCTGGGCAGTTGTCACTTGATTCCATTGAGTTACGTCTGTTGCTTCAAAACATTGGCTGATGGAGAATGCATCATTGTAGCAGGTGACTGCAGTCGTGAGCTCACTGCAACAACAAAAATCAATGTAAACATAAATATATCTAGTGACATACCATGATCACTTTCATACAAAGTATATTATATTCGAACTAGAAATATAATACTTTACTGTTACTTCCCAATTGGAATTACAATTCCACAACTCCAAAAAAATGTAGTCACGGCTGACCATTATTATTATTATTGTCTTGCAAGGTGTGGCAATTTTATAAGAACATAATTTGCTGACCCCGGGTGTTGTATTGTCGAGTCAATGTAACTGTCAAGTCACGTTTCATGAAAAAGTGTCAATTGCGAAAATACGCTCTTTTTATTGGATATTGCACATTATTTTTTCACTTTCGGCATTTTGATTTATCTTATAGTTCTACATATCCTCGTGCAAATAGGTTCATATTGGACGTAAATATCCACGACGGGACGCGACTCGAGTAATGCAAGCATAATATTGCTTGCTTTGTCGCACCATTTTATATTTTGTCCACCGATGATAAGGTCACTTGTGGAGACGGCATATATAAGCCATATAGGCTTACAGCCGAATCCACTCCCATACACAAGGAACATGGTAACATGAATTACCAACATATCATATTGTAACAATTATTATTGGGAATAAATATTATTAAACCAAATATCCACATAGGTTCTTACTATGTCAGCAGCTGCTCTTGTGATAGTCAATCAGAGTAGATAAATAATGACGGTATATGAACCCATATTAGGTAAGTGACCCCATATGAAATCAATATTAGGTGATTATCCACCATCTTGTTTTTCAGAAACTATGTCGCCGCGGAAATAGTTTTGGTGTATTTTGGCGCCAAGGAAGGGGATATCTGTCGGAAATCATTTTCTGCGAATTTGAAGATATAATACCATGTGCCAAAACCTGCATGCGATATATTTGAGGAATTCTAAAGACTCATAAATTAACTATCAAACTCAACAAGTTGTCCTACTTCTGGTGGTTTGCCATTGACTCAATGCGTTGACTGTCCATGTCCATGACGCGCCACTGTGACGTTACACAAGTTAATGAACATAGGCGACATATTTAAATTACCAAATTAAAATAAATGAGAGCGACGATTAATTAAAGGGATATGCTGGATGCTGACATAATAAATACGTTACGGGACGCTTAGTGATCGGATATGGTGACACGTGAGGCTCAGCGAGATCAATATTTTAGGCTCGGCCTACGGCCTCGTCTAATATTGATCTCACTTCGCCTCACATGACACCACATCCGACCACTTAGCGTCCTGAAACTTATAATATTGGACGGATTTGATTATGAGATAAGATCATAATGAGCTTATAGTCGTTATTCCGTCGAATGACACGAGCTGCAGTGCACACAACATAATATTCAGTTGAAAATACTGGGTTGAGCTGTATGTAAGGTTGGGCAATTTATTTGGATTTAACTAAACCTTTCGTTGGTTACCAGAGTCGCTATCTCGTGGGAATCCGGATTCAGAATCCAACGCCGATTACGGGGCGGGGTTAATTACCTATTCTAGGTTAGATTTTGAAATCCACGTGGTCTCCGAAACTATGTTTAGTGTTCTCCCAGCGTCAAACATGGCTTATGTATTTGACACAAGTATCACTTGTATCTTATATTTATAAAGTTCACGTTTGTTGTGAAAGTCATGCTGTTCTTCTATGCGTATATACACGGCACATAATTTGCTGCCAATCCGACTTAATCGCATCTTTTTTTTTAAGTCAAAGTGTGTTTATTGATGAGCGCAAGCAATTAATTCTAACAGCTCTAGGCCTCCCGAATTCTGATGGAATTCTGCGAACCTGTGAGATTGATGTTTGGTTCAATGGGGGGGGGGGGTGCAGTTGGCCGGAAATTTGAGGAAACCTCTAGCCACGTCCTTAGAACTTGTACGTGTGGGTACTTAATCAATAAATTGACTGACATTTCCACTATATAGTTCTGAGATCTTAGAATAAGCTTTACATTTTTGTTTGTGCGATTGGGAGATGCAGTTCACCTGCGACCACAAGACCACAACATTAGCTTCATGAGCAATGCTTATTTTCCAACTATTGTACAGCACGTTGGCCAAAAAATGCCTATGTTTGTTGTCTATACAGACTATTGCGCAAAACGACTGCATTTAACGAAACAAAACATTTTAAACATGAAATTGCTATAAGACTAGATAGTACATACGTGTGTATCTGATAATCAATCGATATCATATAATCCTACTATTTCTTGAATAAGAAGAAACATTATAATAACGAACACAGCAGAAGACATATCCAATCAGGTTCACATGAATTCGGTCAATGGTGACGTATCCGCCAAATTCGAAATCGACATGCGTTCGGGCGGTATTTTATGGATGGAATTATGAAATGGACATATGAAAGTGACAATAAAATCGACACTGATTTGCTTCGCCATCAACCGAAGTACTCCCCCAGCGTTACTACCAATAGCGTTATTATTTGGCTAATTTCAGTAATATTCTCCCAGTTTACATTCGATAAAACAAATATGTCTCCGCATTTAAAATTCTTTGATATAGATCGTTTATATTCTGCAATAATTTGTACACAAGAGACGGATTCTAATGTTTTATTGTGTTTTTAAACTCCAAGGTGGCGAAATCTCGGTTTGTTTACATTACGAACATGTGAGTCCGTAATCGGAATCCGAATCCGAATCTGGATTACCACGAGATTGAGATTACGGTCTGTTCGTTTACTGATTCTGCCAATTTCTGGTCTGTTCGTTTACCGAACCAAGTCGTACGGACTAATTTGTAATCTGAATCCAGATTCTGAATCGGGATTCCCACCAGATAACGACTCTGTCAATAACCACGACTGGAAATCCATACTAAGGTCGAGTATGAATGTACTGAGTGCGGTTGTTGATTGCGATGTAGGGGAGGCCACTCTATTGAGCCGAGCTGATCAAGCAGTCGGGATTGTTGCACCTGGTAGTTGCAGAATACATGTCAGCGCCATTTGAATGTGTGCCTGGTATCGTATGATGTAAATTCGTTATATAAGTGATTCCGCATAAACACCTCATCAAAAGAAAGTCCCCCCCTAATATATTCGGTAATCTTTATGAGATATTGGATGGATTTTGATGAAACTTGTACCAAAGACATCAAGTGTGCTAATTACTGTGCTGGTGAGATATGGCTGAGTGAGCAGAAATTGAATGGAAGAGGAGCACTTTTCAAAAGTCGCAAAAACACAGGTAGAGTGATCACAGACATTCAGCTATGCCTTGGTCCCCACTTCTCGCACAGACTTGAAACATCCTTATCTGTTGATACCTCAATGGCCTACATGGTGAGGAAAGATGGTTTACTGAAAAAATGGCTTCGAAGAGACTGATTTCAATAACTCTGTGTTGCTAACATCACCAAACTTCAAGGTATCATTTCAAAGGAATGTGGTTAGACTGAATGGCCTGGAAATGCAGCAGGAACATTGTGTCCTGAAGACGACACGCATGTTATCGTTGGATCACAGTGTCACTTTTAGACCACATTTATAGCCAGTAACAACTTGTGTGAACAATGGAACAATGGAGTGACTGTACATTCTACGCCAGTGTTTTGCAACTTTTGAAAAGCACACCTCTCCCAATTCAATTCATGCTCAGCCGGTCATAACATAACTCACAGGACGGTGCCTCACACATGTTGTGTATCAGATACCACTAAACATTTGCGTAAAATTTCGTCCAAACCCATCAAATATCTCATAAAATATTACCGAATATATCAGAGGTTTTTTTTATGTGTTCAGTTGGATAAGCAAGACATTTGTAGTTGTTGGGGCCAAGATTTTCTTGGTGTTTAAAAAAATAGTGGGTGCTTTTGCCGGGTCTACATGTATGAGTAGCTTAAGCCCACTATTCAGATAATGTGTTGCATTAACATTTGTGGACCGTGCGTGAGGACCATCTGAGCTGACACTTATTTAACACTCACTCGCATTTGGTTCCACTTGTACAATTTCCTGAAGCTGTTGCAAATTCGATGGCACATGCCGCCAAACTTTGGCGACAAAGACCTGAAATTAAAGGTGTTTGTAGAGACGTGGTTCGGAGACGTCGAGTTGAATTAGTTATCCAACTTCACCTCTTGATCCATTCCGAAGTTCCTCAATATGGTAAATTGCATTTCGACTTTGTATTTTGTTTTGATTAAAACAATGTCAAACAATTTTTAAGATGAAATGTCCGATTGCTGTTGTGTTAGGTATGACGTGTCCATGATTGTTGAGCAATGCAAACAACGTTGGTGGTAAGATGTCACAAACCCACGCCACAAACCGTCGCATACATGGCAGCTTACAAGACCTCCCATTTCTTATATACCACATTGTTTGCGAACATTTTGCCTGACACAATTATTGGAGATGGACTTTCATTTCAGTTCGATATCACATGTATGGTTCAATAATTTCTTCTTTCATTCGAACAATAGTTCAAAAACATTGCTTGAAGTTCCGTTGTGGTTGTATTCCTGAATTAATGCACATATTTGTATATATATACCGGCGCGGACCCGACAAATTTAAATAGGCCTAGCAAAGTTAGTTACATATATAGTAGATATGGCACATCAAAAGCTAATTATTGTCAAATGCGTTACCCCACTGAACTAGTTATTCACGTTCTAGAATGTTAAAGGCATGGGCGGCGTTCGTTGCAGAAATATTCAGATTTGTTCAAATCGCCATCAACGGAAGGAATATTAAAATATATATAGTTTTGTTCATATGCCAAACATAATCATCGCGTAACTAATATATTGTCTTCAATGCATACGATGGTGTACGTAAACAAGAACCTGCTTGTGTTACAGAAGTTTTGCTTCTGTTTACATAACACAGCGCAATTCTATTAGTTAATCACACACAAATTATATAAACGCTCTTTATTATTTCCATATCTGGAAAACATTAACAAATAACGTTCTTTATGTTTACCATTTCTGGATCTAAACAAAAGCCAGGTTCTGTAACGTTTTTGCTTTTGTTTACATAACAAAGGAAAAACATTTGACAATCACATACTGTTTAGTCATATTTCTGATTGGTATCAGAACAACGTCCATACATAAATAAGATGGTGCCCCGACTTCATCTAACATGGCAACATAGATATCGTTTTATGTTTGTCTACTCCTGATAAGATAACGATCGCCTTCCTCCTTTTTGCGCGGAAATATGAATACAGCTGGCAATGTTTTCAGAGTATATAAAGGCAATCATTATTATTTCCCCTCCTTTCAAAATACGCGTACATGATTTTTAAGTTGACATAATTATGCCATGTATATTAGAACTGAATGGAAACAATGATTGAAATGTGATAGCATTTTAGGTCGATTGGTATTATATCTGTCAATACAAGACTGATTTTTCAATTTTGCGGTCAAGCTTGCCGGTGAAATATGTGTTTGGGAATCGTTGATGATAAAAAAGACTGGCACCTGTTGTACACCATCAGTTTTATAACACTTAGGACGATTTAGTCAAGAATGATGTACCCGATTTATGGAACATATCCTTTGACCCGTTCGCGATGGGAGTTGCGCTGGTGCAGTATTAAAGATCATGTGCCAGTGCATTATCTTATATAATATGCGACTCTTCCATAGCCTATGGAGACTCGCATATTATATAAGTTAATGCCCTATAATATAAAGGAATGCACTGGCTTACAATGTCGTGGTAAATATTAATTGGCCAATGCATTCTCATATACATGGAGACTCGCATATATAAGATAATGCATTGGCACAGGGTGTTCGCAAAATTCCAGGAAACCCCAGTCATGGAAGCAGTGTTCACAGTGGCTCAATGAAATGTTGGGCCAGTGTGAACTTCACACTGGCCCAACATTTCATTGAGCCACCACCTTAGGGCTTGGCGTTTGACATTTGAATGGTATGAATTGGATTGGGCGTGAGGACGTATCATATCTTGACCAATCGCTTAAAATAAACACTTTCATGACTGGAGTTACGCTGGTGCATCATTCGAGATCATGTGCCCGTGCATTTTATTATATATGCGAGTCACCCATATGAAGCCTCACATAAATAAGATAATACGCTGGCTTACAAGGTCAAGGTAGGATATGATATGATATGATAGGATAACTTTATTCACAATATACATACATATAGCAAACATATTGTCAACAACAAATACAGGTATGCTGTACGTAGCCCTGTCAGCCTGTATTCATGCCATCCCCGGTGTTATATGTATCGTTATGATTGTTAATGGTGGTGTATGTGAGCGTTCATCTCCATGTCAGCGCAGACTATATCGTCGTGGGAATAATATCAAGGCGTGTTACAGACATGTTTAATGTTATGGGTACCAACCCGGACCATTGTTCATAACGGTAACTATAATATTTGTCCGTGGTTCACCGGGGAGGCAATTTGTGAGTGAGGTCTTGGGGAAATATCACGTATCTGGGATTAATTAGTTGCATGATTGTGGGTGGTTTGTTAATATACGTATTGCACAATCGATATGATTTCAGCATCTTAAACATTGCAGTCCGAACATCCAACATTTTTACATTTTATATTTTCAGAATATGTTTTTACCAAGTTTGCTTTTATGCACTTCCTAAATGAATGTCTTGTTTGGCCCAAAGTTTGTTTCTCTTCTAGATTGTTCCAAATGATTTTTCTAGGGTTATGGGGTTTGGTTGTCTTGTATTTGTATTAGATCGCTTTGTGAACATCGTATCAACAGATTCAGGCAGACGGTCATAATACCAGTCATGCATAAAGACTGGCGAATGAAAAGTGTGAAGGTCGTATATATTCAATATATTCTCCCATTTGAAGAGTGGTTCAGTGTGGCTTGTATAATTGTTGTTGCATATGGTCCGTTACGCTCGTTTTTGAAGAAGAAACATATTCTTTACTTCAGGAACATGTCCCCAGACCTGTATACCCTAAACTGAGTGGCTTTGGATCAATGCATAATATAATGTTTTCATAACGTTACTTGGGAAAAAATGCTTCACTTTTTTAATGGAATATACTGCGTGTGAAATTTTCTAACAAACTATGTTTTTAAATGTCAGGTTCTCATCAATATTTTGTAGACGATTCTTGCCTAAGATTCCCTATTCGATTTAATTCAGTGTTGTTTAACATTATGTTCAGTGTGTTCCATTTGTTGTCGTTGTTTTGGGTGTGTATGAGCATATAGTTACTCTTATTGATATTTATAGAAAGCTTGTTACAGCAGCACCAGTCAAATATTTTCCCAACTCGATGTTGACCTAATTTTGGACTAAGGCTTCATTTTCTCCGCTTGTGATAAGTGTTGTATCATCGACATAAGATGGAATTTTCAGAGTTGTCGCTTTTTACATATCGTTAACATATATTACACAAAATTTCGGTACATGAAGCGATCCATGAAGCAAGCGGGAGCATGCCTTGCACTGGCTTGAATTGATATGTGAAAGCCTTGGTGACATACAACTTACATTAATCAGATGTTAATAGGTTTTCGGACTGTTGTGGAGAGTATAATTGAAGATAAATTATTTTACTTTTAGATATATGATAGAGATGTTTCGCAGACACACGATTACAATAGGCTTATGTTCAACATTATACATGTATACCTCATCTTCGATTGCACCGGCTTGTTTATTATGATAAGAATTGCAGACTTCACTAACACAATTAAGTCATTATTTCATATCCGAAAATATGTATTTTTCAGTATCAGCCCCATATTTATATGTCTTTATATCGTATTGTTGGAATCGCTATATGACATGTCGTGTAGAATGAGAATAAATGAGGGAAACATTGCTAGGCCAACGTATTCTCTTATTGTTACATAAATTGTATGCTATAGTGTAGGGCCCGGGCCGTTTAAGCATTGTACCGTTTCATTATGACCATGATTCGCGCTGCCTATTGCCAATTTAGCAAATTGCTATAAAAAAAAATGAAATGGCTCCAAAAAAATCCCGATTGGCTACAAAAAGTGGCACCTAGCTTTTTGGCATTTGGCAAATAATAAAGCTTTCAGTCAATCGGTCGGAAACAAAACACACATTGATATCCGGTCGCGACATAGCTCCTAATTGAAAGCTTATCATAGATTCGCGTTGTTGGGTCGTTTCCGGCCGAAGGCCGGGTAGGGTGGTCGGACTGCAGTGTGCAAGTCCCTTCACCCTTCCTTGGTTTTTTCCGATGAAAATCGAACATGTTGGCTGTCGTAGGTGTTGTGGTTGGAGGCAAGGCGGCGAAAGCGTGGTGGAGGAGTCTTAGCGGCGGTTGTTTTGTTTCTTTTTATTTCTCTTTCTCTTTTTTGGCGGTGGTTCGGATGGTGATGTTTGCAAACTTGGAGTCGGACGATTCATGATCTTTTCGGTTTCGGCTTGCATTAGCTCGGCTTTTCTTACTGCTTCTTGTGCTCTCGCTACAATTTCCATTAAGTTCTTTTGTCTTTCTTCTTTTTCGGAGTCGGATGTGTCGTCGCAGTCAGAGTCGGAATCAGATGTGTCGTCGGGGTTGGAGTCAGATGTGTCTTCGGGGTTGGAGTCAGATGTGTCTTCGGAGTCGGAAGTGTCTTCGGAGTCGGATGTATCTTCGGTGTCGGATGTTGGGGCTTCGTTTGCTGTAGGAGAGGCAGGTGAAGACTCCGGTTCGGTGTAATCCGGCGTCTTCGGGTTGAAAAAGGAGATGTCCGCGTCTATCCGTGGCGATGGGGAGTCCATTACCACTTCGGGCGGTGAACCGATCTCGGCTGCGCGGGAGGTGTCGCCTGGTGTGGCATCAGTCGATTTCCTCTTTTTCCACGCAGCCAATCTCTCTGTGTCTCTCTTTTTCCTGGATGGAGTCTTTTTCTTTCGCTTCTTCCTAGCTGGTTTGGTAGTTTCCAGACCTCTCCCGGTAGAGAGCCCTGATGAGGGATTTGCCGGGCAGGACTGGAAGTCCAAAACCAACTGGTATCCGCCTTTGTGTGCATGGAGTGACCAGCTCACACAAGGCGCGACATGCATGGAGTCCAGCATTGTTGTGATAGCATTCGGGATTTTCGGTGGCGTAGTCATCCTGAGAGGTGGCGATCCTAACTCTCTGGTGGTCCGACTCCTGGTGCCAGATCTACTTATTTTATCGCTGTGGTGAAAGGGTTTCGAATTTCTACTCGATAATAACACTAAGCACAGCTATTGACTCTAATTTGACAAACATTAGCCAAACAAAGGGCTTCCTTGCGTCTACATCGTTAGGAAGCTGTGCATTGATAGTAGGTGTTAGATAAATTACCATAAATATGTCATTCGTAGCTGAGTTTTCACAAACTGTGACATACAACAAATATGAATCGTAAGCGCAAGTTAGATTTTAGCAACAATGCATCAGACACGCAACATCCTATGTTTCAAATTATATTTAAATATCACGCTATATTTACATACAACTAATATCTGTTCAGATTTCCCCATAGCGTTACGATAGACACGCCCCCTTATGCAATGCGTTCATAAACCTATGAACGCAACGTGACGTCACTTCCAATGTCGTTCATAGGTTTATGAACACATTGGTCCCGGAAATGACCGGAGATTGTCGGACATTGCCGACTGATTGAGTATCTATATAGTACGTCCGGATTTGACAAGAAATTTATGTTGGTCTATAATCAGTGTTGTTGCCCGGTGTTACTGAGCGTTGATGTTCAAAACGCCCGCTACTCAAAAGCGTTTTATCATTTTCCTTACCGCTACAAATATCCCCCCGAACCTCACAAATATATCATTATGGTAGAACGGCGTGTTGTCGATTTCTTATCCGCAGCCGAATCTTAATTGTTAGTTTCAGATATCATTCTTGAAATCAACACGTCTACATTAGTTACTAGCTAAACAAGACAGTTTGTCATATGTGTATACTTAACTGTGAAATTGCGTTTTTTTTTCGTGAACGAATTCTCAAAATGTTTGGTTTTCCAAAAATCCAGGATTCAAACTTTCTTAACAGAACTCCATGCGTTCATTTTAATAGATGAATAAATAGTGGGAAAGACAGACAATCCTAGTTCATAATGAATTTAAGTATATAAATATAAATAATAAACGGCGGATTCAAGTGGTCATGGGTTTTGACCGCGATTAAAAATCAGCAAACTCCGCATGAACCCCTTCGGGGTTCATGCAGTTTGCTGATTTTTCTCGCGGTCAAAATCCCATGACCACATTGAAACCGCCGTTCATTTCTTATATGTACAACGGGAGTAACTCTATCATTCATTTCTGTCATTTTCACACACAATTGTATTCGATACGTCACAAGTACGGCATTGCCGGAAATTGCCGAGGATATCTGATGGTTTAAAATGGGATGTAACTCTACCATTTATGTTCATCATTATTATTAGTCGGAACTTCTCGGGTTTACTCGGATGGTCCGAAAATCTTCGATATTAATTTTGACAAAGTGTTATTGTTACTAAAAGAATGGTAATTAAATATGTTTAATGACATAGTGGCTCCAAAAAATATTGGTTGGAAAAAAAGTGGCAACAGAAAGTATAAAGTGGCTCTAAAAATAATGCAAATGGCAACATTGTTGGCACCTGGAAATTTTGGGCCAGCGCGAACCCTGATTATGACCGCATGTGCTGTATAGCTGTGAAACAATGCTTCACAATCATATATACGGTACAGAGTACCGTAGATACACTGCACTGATTGATTAGCAATACGGAAATATGTGCCGGCAACAATTTGCCGGAACCATGTTGTTTGAGAATGGCCATATATGCTCCATATTATCCGCTGCTTCGAATTGGTGTTGGTTAGTAAGCTGAATTCCATGTCATTTTAATGGTGGTTTTTGAATTCCAGGCGACGGGCGGTTGACGATCTAAGAGTTTCACCCATTGCAGACGAATACCACTCAAATTGATAAATGAATACATCCAAGACGTTTCGTCATTTTAGAAATTACATGTACTTCGAAAAATTATCTTCCATAATTTTCAAAAATAGTGTCACTGCCTGAAAATAAAGTTTTCGATCAACTTCAACAGCTCACTGTTGAACACCATGAACAGTTCGTGGCATCAAAGACCCCCAACTATTGTAATGCTGCACTTTTTGAAGCTATAAATCAACATGCTATTATTGGCTTTTTGCAGGAACGAACCAATTTGGCCAGTGATCTAGCAGCCATGTTTTAGAGACATAATATTGACTTTTTCGGGTGCGTGAAATTGATAAGATATTACTCAGGTGCTATGCCAACATTGGGGTGTTGTATTCTGCTAAAATCGCCGAAAAATTCAAAGAAATCGACCGTACCATTCCATAGAAAACATCGTCTGAACTACGCTCAATTGTAAATATTTACATTTCGATTCGGGACGGAACTACACGTATTGGCGATAAACTAATACAAATAAGTTAAACTAATACAAATAATCTCGCCATCGAGACTCATTGCATGTAATGAATACATAAGATGACGGCGTGTGTTGTCAATTAGGATTAATATCCGTAAAACATAACTCATATAATATGTGTATGTTTTTCAAAATTCAATGACACTTTTATAAAATAATTATGTATAAACTATAATTCTATATTACTGTATAATAAAATATAGTATACTATATATATGGCAATGCAAGGTCATGAAATGATGCATGGAATAAATATTCATGTGCTGTGGTGTCAAATTGCTGGTAAATATTCCGTCTCCAATTTAAATAAGTCACCAAGAGGATAAAATAATAGAATTATAGGCTAACCTGGGGTCACTGCTTGTAAATATATATTTGTATTATATAGCTGTACATGTGTTTTGTTCATGTCCTTATACACTTATGTTCTGAGTTGATTTGTAGCTAAGTCATAATAAAACTTATCAAACTACATGCAGAAAAAAAAACAGATGTCAGACGCACGTTTTGCCAAAATGTCCTGGTATTTGAAAATGGATTTCCTTCAGATCTACCAGGAATTTCTTTGTCCAATTTGGTACGAGCGATTATTGAGACACACTCTTTTAGAACCATTGACCAATTGTATATTTCAGCTTCATTTACTTTACTTTTATGGCATGAAACGTGTTTACAATTTCACAGTTTTCAGGTACCAACAACTGTAAAATACTGTAAATTGCAGTTCATATATGCATATCATATATCATGATCACGAGATGAGATTTATTTATACTTGATTCGTGATATTTAATGATTATTTTCATTTAGAAAGGCAACTACACATAAATAGTCTGTATTTTAGAATGTTCATGTCGTGCCTGTTTCTCAATGAAAAATAGGGCTAATATGAGTTGTGGTCATGGTGTCATAACCAAGTTAAAGCTGACATCATAGCTATTAACACTGTTGCCTAGTATAAGCTGATTATTTTCTGCTTGAGTGGACCACACTGCTTATGAATATTTGTTTTCATTTCCGCTGAAATATGTTTTTCATTACAATATATGGGAGTATGATGCTATATTATGCAATTAAAACACTAAATCAACATAATACACATGATGCCTCCTCTCATAGGACAATAAGCTATATGGTGATTGGGGCTTTTTTTGTGAAATTATCAATTAGTCTAGTAGTTTTTGGTACCGAAAAGGAATTAAATAAAATTTTCAACCTCAAAAAATTTATTAAAATCCTTTGTTGTTTTTGTCTTTTCATCATTACACAGATTTTATATACAATGAAGATGATGATATGAGAAACTCAAGATTTTTTGCCCGATAGATCTAGAGAAATTCATTGTTGAAATATCTTACTATTTTTGGCTGGATTTATGCAACACGTGCATTTCCCGCTTGATGTTACAAACAAGAAATGTGTTCACTGAAGGAACAGGATATGTCTCCATGCACCATACATACAGCAAAGACATAGTAAGATGGAAACAGCAAAAGAAGAAAAATTAAAAACTCCAAAAAAATATGTATGGACAAAACACAACATTGTAGAAAACAAAGACTTAAACATCGTAATTGCCAACATACCAGAACCATCAACAAATGAATATTCACCGAAGGAGACAAGAAAACGGTAACCGCTAAAACAAAAGAAATGACGAATTCTAACGACAAAAATATCTTATCATTCTTCAGGATTGGTCAGAAATGTAGAAACAAAAACCAGCACGTAAAGATGTAATGGATAAAAATCGATATATGATCACTTTGAGCTTTGATGGGTGGGTTCCCGGACTAGAGTCAAGTATTGTTTACCCCCGAAGCCAAAGAAAACTACTTTTACTACTTACCAAATAACACTAAAGCTCCGAGCTGTAGCGAGTTAATCATGTCTTTGCTTTTGTTTTAAGTCAACTTGTGTGGACAAGTTTCTTGTCTGGCCAGGCGCAGTTCTGTTCGATGACAGCGATCAAAAGCTGCGAGTTATCAGGTAACACATATTCTCAGACACGCCCACATCGATCAACTCTATATCAGGCGGGATGGGCAAGATGATGAACAAGGCAAATAAACGCTAATGTACCATATATACCGAACAGTATATACAATGGGCACGTAAAACGATGTCCAGAGGAGCGTGGTATCGACTCATAGTAAACACCTATTAGTAGCTATTGGTAATGTCTTCAATAACAAATATACTCTAAGTGGTTATTTACTAAATAACACTATGACCACGAGCGACATTAGCGGGGCTTGTGTATTTTACACACGTGAATTCAGGAGTTAAATCGAAATACAGAAATCGAAAAAAAAAATATTATATCATTTTGTTTTTAAATCCCTAAACCAGCACACATTTTAAATTATTGAATCGGCCAGCAGCGTACGATTATATTGGAAGTTATCATGTTTTTACTGTGATATTACTATGGTTTCCATGGTTTACTATAGAACACGTATGCGATTGTATTAATGAATGCTTTCCGACAATTATCTACTATATTATACGATAGTAATACCTTATTGTTTACTATGTTGCATTACTTTATTAGTACTACATATTAGCACTAGATAAGCTCTATAGTAAAACTATACTATCACAATAGTAAAATTATATAGCATTACTATGGTAAAACTATAGTGATGTACTTATAACTGCATGTATTAATAATATGTGGATCTTAATGGCCCCCACCATCCGATTCTAGGGTCCCAATATCGTATCACAACCGTTTTTCTTCAAAAGTTACTTCGGTGCCTAGCATCAGTTTCACAGTTACAAAAGATGAGTTTGTTTATCTGAAAATGATCATCTTTTAATGTTTTATTTAAGCCTACTTGTTTGATATTCGAATCTACGTGGAGGTTACCAAGAACATGTAAGTTCACAACCAAAATAAGTCATGTTTAGATTTCCATGTAAAAATTAACGAATGACTGTGCTACACTAGCTAATAGGTGCTTATAGTAAGTACTATACTAGTTACATAATATTCTGTGATAAAATATGGTAATATTATTATATACTAAAAATTGTATGAATGTTGCACAGAATTGTTGTATACGATAGTTGTGTTACAGAATACTAGCTACAGTTACACGTTAGTGTACTAAGGTTCACCATGGCATACTATAATATTACCTAATTACCACGACAAACTATAGTAAAAGTCCATACAAGAGTACAAAGATTGCTGCATATTAGCTCATATTGTACTATTTAATACTATAGTTATACTGCAGCGTACAATGGTATACCATGGAATACTATAATACTACCACAACAAACTATAGTAAAAGACCCAGGAGTATTGTGATTGATTATTAGTATTCACAATGTACTATACTATAGTATAATATAGCTATACTGTACTCTATCAGGTATACCATAGTAATACCGCTGTATACCATTAGTATTACTGTGGTAATAGTACTGTATTTTTTCATAAGGGCATATAGATAAACGTTGAACCAACATTAAAATGTTGGTTCTGTGACATGTTCACAACGTCGCTAAAACATTGCGTCAAATTTCATGTTATTGCCCTATTCGACACTATAAATATATAACCTGTGTCATCTTTCTCGTAAAATGTTACCCATGTTTGACCTGCTTAACGAAATCTCTTCTTAATATATATTATTTGTAATTGGCATTGTTGTTTCTAATCAGTATATACAATTCAGGCACATCCTGAATTCAACTATCATAGTTGTACCCAACTGTTATAGTTAAATTTGACAGTACTAAATCCATAATTTCCTTGCGTTGGTGGAAACTGTGGGATCACGCATCTCACTGCTCAGCCAACTTGCACTTGTAGCAACATGACAGCAAATTTTTAGTCTCCCGATAAAATATTTGTTTTGCAGCCTTTTGTGTTGGCTTATTTTCGTTAATAATGATAAAGGTTGCCTTTCTAAATAGCATTAACATGACACTTGATCGCTCATTCATAACAAGCTTGAGATCAATTGAATGCCAGTTGACTTCCTTATCATGTGCCACCGTGAGTATTTTTTCGTGCGGATCAAGATATGTCAGTTGGTCACATAAAAACATGGTACACTGTTTTTAATCATTGTTTTAAATATGATGCTGGGTTATGCCTCTTGACAGCCTTGTATCGAATTCACAAAACGAAGATATTCATATGTACCTATTATAGTTGAATATAACTATAACAGTTGAGTTCAGAATGTGCCTGAGTCGATATGCATGTATTCAAAGTCGCAGGTTCAGAAAATTTATGATTTTACTTCTAGTTTTAATTTTTGAATTTTAAATGTCATATTTATCATCTTTAAATCTAGTTCTATTGATGAGAGTTGATCATGTGGCAAGATTCTGCGCACTTCTTCAATTATACTAAGAAATTTATTGATTTTGTCGACAATTTTACTGGGCCACACCAGGTGTATACGGTATTAAAGTCGTGGCCAATTTTTCATTTTAATGACTGTTCATTTTTTCAGATACCAGTAGGTAAGCTTGGTCCAAAATTCCGGATTCACCGAGCAACTGGGGAGTTGCTCTCCATCACCGAGGCAGACCGTCAAGATACGCCGAAGAAAGTTGGCGTTTCATATGAGCATACTAGCCGTATCAAGTCTCGGGCACCACCCGAATAACCATTGTTAAACCATGGTTTTTCTATGACAAAACAATAGGATTTTTGTTAAGGGTGACAAAGCCTTTGAGTGGCCTGTGAAGTCTGCATACACATATGTTTCGATATATTTTGATCCACTAAGCCGGACCAGAATATGACCCAAACTTGCAATATTAGGTATAATGTGGCCTTGGACTCCACACCAGTGTCCATTGGGGGACACACACCGGGAAACACGATTAAAACATAATGAACACAGTAGCCACGCAACAGTGTAACATTTACCGTTGTTTGAGAGATTGTAAGCATCTACAAAATGTATCTGTGATAAGAAAATTGTCCAAATAGTTCACGTTATTGATTTTAGGCATAATGGAAGTATTTTCTTTTGACTGCCCACATATAATAGCCCTACCACTTAGAGAAGTAACAATTAATGGGAAGGCGTTTCAAACAGGAAGTTATCTTGAGTGCCAGTAAATAGTATGTTATATGTGTCACGCTACTGAACTAATTTATTTTTCTCGTTCCAGTATGTAGAACGGTCCCTTCGAGAGTTTTCTCCATCAGAAATTAATTTCAA
The DNA here is from genome assembly GCA_032622095.1 of Siphonodentalium dalli. Classification (NCBI taxonomy): domain Eukaryota; kingdom Metazoa; phylum Mollusca; class Scaphopoda; order Gadilida; family Siphonodentaliidae; genus Siphonodentalium; species Siphonodentalium dalli. The sequence continues at coordinate 60,074,281 of CP136069.1, read as the reverse complement.
ATTGGCTGACATTTGTTAACTTTATCATTCTAACGACCTGACAAGTTAAAAATGCGATTATATTTGGTTGAGTTGTTAGCACGCTGGTAGTAATAACTTTCCTAAGGGCCATACCTCATGTAAAACAAACCTCGTTACGAACTCGATCGATAATTTTTTTGAAAGATCCAAATACAAAATACTAATAGAATCTATTGACGTTTCGGCTAAATATTGATACAAATAGAGAGAGTAATTAATGGTCGAGAGTCAGGTAAATTAACGGACACACCTGTTTATCGAGCTAGATAGAGATATTGTTGAGAATTCATATGCCAAATCTCGATATGAAGGCCTTCAAATTGTTTAAAATAGACAAACTATAAGACAATTCATGTTACCGCGCTAACAGCCATACAACTCCTATAAATAGACTAAAGGTTCATACATACATTATACTCAATATGGGGGCACCACGTTATCCAACATGGCAACATGAGTATCGTTATATGTTTGTCTACTCCTGATAAAGATAACAACGAGCGTCTTCTTCCTTTTTGCATGAAAATATGAATACAGCAGACTGCTGGCAGGGTGTAAAACATTATTATTACGAGTTTTTATTAATCTGACTTTCCCATCCTTCCAAAGTACGCGTACGTGATTTATAAGTTGACATATGTCATGTATATTATAACTCAATGGAAACAATGGTTAAAATATGATAGCATTTTAGGTGGATTGGTATCATATCTGTCAATACTAGACTGTTTTTTTTTTTCAAAATGCGCGATCAAGCTTGCAAGTTAAATATGTGTTTGGTAATCGTTGGTGACCTCCCGGTGTGTTCTGAAATAAAATGTTGCATACCATCGGTTGTATAAATCCTGGGACGGTTTAGTAAAGAATGATGTACCCGATTTGCATAACATATCCTTTAGCCCTTTCGCGACGGGAACTGCGCTGGTGCAGCATTAACAATTATGTGCCAGATAATGCATTGGCACAGGGTTTTCGCAAACTTCCGGGTAGCTCCAGTCATGGACGGGAGCTGCGCTGGTGCAGCATTCAAGATCCTGTTCCAGTGTATTTTCTTATATATGCGAGTCACCCATATGGAGCCTCACATATATACGATAGTACACTTGCTTAGAAGGTCAAGGTAAACAGTGTTAGGCCAACGTATTATCTTATTACAAAAATGTATTCTATATTATGGGGCCCTGGCCGTTGTTGAGCAGAAAAAATCCTTCAGCTTGTCTACCATTCCCATATCTTCACTGTTATAAGGAATAAGCATTTTACCGTCTCATTGTGGCCATATGTTGTGTATAGCTATGAAACAGTGTTTCACAATCATAGTAAACAAGAGTAACTGATACTGATTGCTTAACATTACGGAAGATTGTGCTGGCAGCATTTTTTCGGGCGTAACCATGTTCTGTTCGAGATGGAAGTTTAGTGAAGTTTAGTGTATTAGTTTTAGTTTACTGCCTATAATGTTTATTTTCGCCACAAATGCCCATATATGATCCATATTATCCGCTGCTTGGAATTGGCTTTGGTTAGTAAGCTGAATTACATGACCTTTTAATGGTGGATTTCGATTTCCAGGGGACGGGTGGTTGACGACCTGAGAGTTTCACCCACTATAGATGAATACTGCTAAAATTTATAAATGAATACTTCCAAGACGTTGCATCATTTTGGAAATTACTTCGAAAATGATCTTCCATAATTTTCGGAAATAGTGTCACTGTATCCAAATATTTTGTTTCTATCAGATTCCACGGCTCATTGTTGATTAACATGAATAGCTAATAGCATCAACGACCCAAAACTATGGTAACGCTGCACTACTTGAAGCTATAAATCAACATGCTATAATTGGCTTTTTGAAGGACCGAACCAATTTGGTCATTGATCTTGCAGCCATGTTTTATAGACATACTATAGACTTTTTCGGTGCGCGAAATTGATAGGGTATTACTCAGGCTCTATTGCAAGATGGGGAATGTTGTATTCTGCTAAAATCGCCGACAAATTCAAAGACATCGACCGTACCACCCCATATTAAACATCGTCTGAACTACGCTCAACTGTATATATTTACATTTAGATTCGGGACACAACTATTGGCGATAAACTAATACAAATAATATCACAATCGAGACCCATTGCATGCAATTCCTTATCAGAATGACGGTGTGTGTTGTCAATTAGGATTAATATTACTGATTCAAATATGTGTATGTTTTTCAAAATCCAATGACATTTTATGTAGGGAAGACTGAATGGTCATATAATTAGGTATCAACTTTAATTTTATATTACTGTATAATAAAAGATCTTACACTCTACATTTATGGCAATGCATTGTCATGAAATAATGTATGGCATACATGTTCCATGTGCTGTGGTGGCCAATTACCGGTAAATACCATACAGGTATGGCGAAAACAGAAACAAAAAGTCACCAAGAGTATAAAATGAAAATAGAATAATTATAGGCCAACTTGGGGTCACTGCTTGTAAATATAAATTTGTATTATATATGTATGTAAGTATGTTTTGTTCATGTCCTAATGTACTTATGTTCTGTGTTGATTTGCAGCTAAGTCATAATAAAACTTATCAAACTACATGCAGAAACAATAACAGATAATATCAGACGCACGTTGTGCCAAAAATGTATGTCCTGGTATTTCAAAATGGATTTTCTCCAGATCTACCAGGAATTGCTTTGTGACATTTGGTATATGCGATTATGGCTTACTATTTAAGACCATTGACCAAATGGATATTATAACTTCATATACTTTACTTTAATGGCATGAACAATGTTTAAAAGTTCCCAGTTTTCAGGATTTTTTCAAAAGTGAAGTTCATATATGCATGATATCATATCTCATGATCATGGGAGGCGATTTAGTTATACTTGATTCATGAAATTTAATGATTATTTTCATTTAGAAAGGCAACTAAGCACGCGCATAAATATTGCTTTATGTTTGAGAATGGTCATGTCATGCCATGCAGTTGCTCAATGATATCAATGCGCTGAGATGAGTTGTGGGTTCATAACCAAGTTAAAGCTGATGGCCATATCTGCTAACATTCTGGCCTAATCAACTTGTGTTTTCATTGAGCTGGAATATTGGTGACTGCTTTATTTTTCATTATAATATATGGGGTATGATGCTATATTATGCAATTAAAAATCTAACTGAACATGATACAAATGACGCCTACTCCCATAGAACCAAGATAATAAGCTATTTGGTGATTGCGGCTTTTTTGTGAAAATACTAATTAGACTAGCAGTGTTTTGTACCGAAAGGGACACAAAATAAAAAAAATATGTTCAACCTCTCAAATGTTTTAAATCCATGTTGTTGCTGTCGCTTCGTCATTGCGCAGATTATATATACACTGTAGATGAAGATATCAGAAACTCAAGATGTTTTGCCTGATATTCATTGCTGAAAATCTCTTGCCGTTCGTCTCCCCTTAATGTTACAAACATGAAATGTGTTCACTGGAGGAACTTTCATTTTATAAATTGTCACAAATATCTCTCCGTGCACCGGACATACAGCCATACAAGAAAGCCAAATTAAGATAGAAATAGCTATAGAAGAAAAACTAAATCTCCAAAACTTATTAACGGACAAACACAACATTGTAAAAAACAAAGACTTAAACATCGTAATTGCCAACATACCAGAACCATTAACAAATGAATATTCACACGAAGAAGACCGGAACACGATAAACGCTAAAATAAAAGAAATGACGAATTGTAACGAGAAAAATTTAATTCATCAGGATTAGTCAGAAATGTAGAAACAAAATATGGCTTTTAAGGATAGTTTTAAAATCAAAGGACCTTAGAGACAAAACTGTCACGACAACAGAAAAGAGCGTAAGACAGCGAAAATATATTTTAATCGAGATTACACTAAATCGCAAAAGATACAATTCTACGAACTGAGATCAGAGCTGAACAGAAAACAAAAAGACAATCCTACGAACAGTTTCCGTATGGAAAACAGTGAAGTAGAAGACTAACACGATCAACCATTCACGTACGGTGAAAATGTACGGTGAAAATGTACGGTGAAAATGTACGGACGGTGAAAATGTACGGTGAAAATGTACGGTGAAAATGTACGGTGAAAATGTACGGACGGTGAAAATGTACGGTGAAAATGTACGGTGAAAATGTAAAACATAATACAAATAACTGGAACCAAGTGTCAATGAGACTCGTGCATAGAATACATATGATATTTGTTAATGTTTCAGCCTGTTTCCACTGAGCGTGGTATGTGTGTGTTTGGAGTCTGTTCTGAAGAAACACAATATGTACGCATTGGGCAGGGTTAACGCTGTCATCTCTCAAACTGGTCAATGGCCAATGTTTTTCGAAAATGGCCAAACAAAATAGTAATTGGCAAACTTTCGGCCAAAGGTGTTTTACCCCAAACTCGGAAATCTAATTCAAAAACCAAAATCGTTTGTCATAAGACTGAATGCTAGATAATGGGCAGTTGTATATTGTCAAGTAATAATGGCGGGAATAAAGACACGGAAATTGAATGTAAAGACATAATTGTATATAATGTTAGATGTTAATAAAACAAAAATATTCGTTTTTTTTATGATACCGTAAAATGAGGATTTAATTTAATTTTGCAAAAACAAATCAGAATTGGCCAACAAATTGGTCAAAATATATTTGGGGCCATCGGGATACTGCTCGTCGGTTATGTGAATCATGGGAAAGTTTGACCAATAGTTATGTACATCGCTTGCAAAACGTAGCCTTTATTCCAGCGATTGAGCTTGGAATATTTGGATTTGGATTGGGCAGTAAATTGTATGAATTATGGCCATTAGACGCGCATGGGAATGATCTTATATTGACATAACTCGTATTTTTTTCACTGAGATGCGTTTTCTAAAGCACGACAAGCTCGTGTTAATTATGTGTTTGTTGGTTGCTCGATTTACTTAAATTGACATGGCCCATTCGAACCTCCAAATATTGTCTACGTAAATTGGAGGGACGGATACGATATGTCGATACATACACGAAATGTTGATATACCGGCTTCATATTGCTCTGAATAACACTTGCCAATGTCACAGCTATTTTACAGCCGTTTTCAATTTTTCGCCAGAAGTCAGACAAACGCTTTGTATTTCTACCAGATCAGGAATAGACTAAAACGAAACGCTCTGTTCTCTTCCATGTCGTGCAATTGACTGTTTGTTTTGGGACGCAAACACCGTGTTTGTGTTGTTCATACTTCAATGCGTTTTTTTTGGCTTACATAATGTTCGTAGAAAGGTTGTGCAGATATTTATCGACCTATTTTAATACCGGGAAAAATTCAAAAATGAATAATATTATGTGTATATTGGAGCGCAGACCGCCATGTGGCTTTAATAACAAATATAAGCCCCTGCACACAACATTCGTAACGCTGTAATAAACGGCAAGTTTTCTATTCAATCAGCCATCATAGTTATGTAGACAAATGTACGTATATATACATGTTATGCATATAATTAAAGATTTGTATACACCATTCGTGGACCTTCGTGTACACTCTACAATTTGTGTACTTCAAACATTTTCAAAACTTGACAATAGTCCGTAATTATGAAATCGTTTGGGTTGTCGATCTAACCTTTCGATTTGCCTTTTTAAAAAATAGGCACCACGCCGCTGATTAAAGGTTCAAGGAGCCTATTTCAACTTGCTAATATATAAGTCAGTTGAAATGTATAACCGCCATTGTGTTCCTTTATTGTGTACGCCAGTACATGTATATCAACACGAAATCTAAAAAAACTTGTATTATAAGCTTGCCTATAAAATAGCGGGAAATTACCGAAACGTCCATCGTTGTATTTATCTCTCAGAAGCCACAGTGAAATACTATGTCGTTTATTTCACTCTAGATAGAGTTATTTCACTGCATGGCTTGAAACTAACCCGAGTTGCCAAGGTACATCGAGTGACCATTGCGTGCATACTGTCCACTAGCTAATCAAAAGCGACTAATTTATGACGGCGCGTAATCAATCGACAATTCCATATTTGAGTCGCAATTTGAGTCAAATTCAGCTTTAAGCCTAGGCTGTTTCCTGTTTGTAAACACGGGCACGTGCGCGCTTTAATTAAGTACAGCTAATGATTTAATTAATTAAGACTAAACTTCGCAACGTTGAACCTAAATCATCATCATGTAATAAACAGAATACATTCAGTTTTTTTGTTTGATACCTGAAACATTTCATTCGTGTCTGGAAAGAAATACCGAATTTTCACTCGTAACTGGCAACTTCATCAGATAACGATTTAGAGTTACAAAGTCCACGATGGAAACATGTGGATTTGAACTTTTATCGCCAGCGCTTGATGGCGAGACGGCTTGGAGTTATACCCCTTACCAACTAAGTCAACGAGGCCACTAAACTCACCAGTCAAAATAAACATGAACAATACATGCAATCACTGTTGTTCGTATGGCACACGCATCGCTCAATTACACAAAATACGTGCAATCACTATCAGTCGTACTTAATGGCATACACATCGCGAAAATAAACACAATACATACATTCACTATCATTCGTAATGCACACACATCGCGAAATTACACACAATACATGCAATCGCTATCATTCGTATGGCACACACATCGGGAAATTACACACAATACTTGCACTCACTATCATTCGCATGGCACACTTCATCGTAAAATAAAAAAAATACATGCACTCACTCGTATAGCACACGTATCGCGAAATTACACACAATTCTTGCACTTACTATCATTCGCATGGCACACGCATCGTAAAATTACACACAATACATGCAATCACTCGTATGGCACACGCATCGCGAAATTACACAAAATACAGGCAATCGCTATAATTCGTATGGCACACGCATCGCGAAATTACACACTATATGCAATCACTATAATTTGTATGGCACACGCATCGCGAACTTACATGTACATGTGTACACACGCATACATCAGTTTTGCATTTTAAACACGTAAACAAGATCATAGTCGATAGCGCTCTGTACTATCTGCCGCTATTGGACGGCGAAAGAATTGATGCTCTTTACAAGTAAGTGGCTGCCGATGAATCTGTACCTGTTACAACTGCATTGTTTTAAAATCAATATCTGGCCACCAATACCTCATATTAATAAGTGACCCAAACTAAAATTATTTAATTGGCTCATTGATCCGGTCTAATTATATTATGATATAGAAAACGTACATATGGTTGTGTTATGGTGTCAGATCGGAAAGGGCATCTTTAATCATCATTGTTGGGTAATTCAAGTCATTAAATGTACTCAATCCGATTCGATTTTTTCTTTAAATTCCGCTTCACGTATTAGAATATTAAAATTAATTGCCCAAAAATAATGCTAACCACAGTCAACTATAGTATAACAGTGCACAAAACGTGTTATTTATTAACAATTTGTTCAACAAATTTTGGCCCAATTGTCAAATATCTAACATTCAATCAAAGCCAGAATTATCCATCTTCATCCGCAATTTGGTCCGAGACTGTCGGCTTGAGGAGGAATATTTGCCAGGCCGCCAAAAATTACATATCTCGAGAAATAACAAATTTAAAAAATCGATATCTGACCACTCTGCGCTTTGATGGGTGGGTTCATCGACTCGAGTCAAATATTTTTACCCGAAGCCAAAGAAAAGTATTTTACTTACCAAATAACACTAAAGCGACGAGCGGTAGCCAGTTCATCGTGTCTTTGCTTTTGTTTGAAGTCAACTTATGAGGACAAGTTTCTAGTCTGGCCAGGCGCAGTTCTGTTCGACGACAGCGATCAACATCTGCAAGCTACTAGGTAATATACATCCTCAGAAACGCCCACTTCGTTCAACAGTAGCTCGGATAGGACGGGCAACATGATGGACAAGGTAACTGAATGTTAATGTACCATAAATACTGAATAGTATACAATGGGGCACGTAAAACGATGCCCAGAGGAGCGTGGCATCAACTCATAGTAAACACCTATTAGTAGCTAAGGGTGGTGTCTTCAATAACAAATATACTCTAAGTGGTTATTTACCAAATAGCACGATGACTACCAGCGGCATCATCGGGGCTTGTGTATTGTACACACGTGAATCCAGGAGTTAAATCTAAAGACAAAAAAATGAAAATAAAACACAATATTTTTTGTATTATTTTGTTTTTAAATCAAAATGTTCGCCGGCTCCTTTGTGCACGACACACATGCCACCGAATAAAGACACATGGAGCCTGTTTCAGCTCGTCGTTTTAAGTCCGTCGAAATGCATAACCGCCATTGGGGTCTGGTATAGTGTACACCAGTATATCAACACGGCATTTACTTACATCGATACCTAGAGGTGACATCATATCATCTCATGCATGTAGTTGTCCTGGTATAGAGAAATGCTTTGTCGATTTGACGCCAACTTAGTCCAAAGTAAAAGATAAGCTCACTCAAGCAAAGCTCGTCCGTTCGTTTGCGATGACAAGACTTTGTTTGTTTGTTTTTTGTTTTGTTTTTGGCGGTCGGTCTTACGAATTATTTGATAACATAGGCATTGCCTTATTGGCCAACACTCCATAATCGCGTGTGGTTAGACTGAAGGGTAGTTTTCATTGACGGTATAATTAATTCCATGTAACTATACCACAAATCAAAATACCGAAAGCGAAAAATATTGTGCAAAATTGAATAGGAAAAGAGCGTCTATTTCCGCCATTGACAAATTTTCATGAAATTTGGCACAACAGCAACATCACAGCAGCTCACGGTAACACATACTAGTAGCTTAAGTTAGTTTATTCAAAAGCGTGTATACGCTAAGTGGTTATTTATCAAATAGCACTATGGGGGCGAGAGGCATCAGCGGCGAGGTGTACGAAGCTTGTGTATTTTACACACGTGAATCGAGGGGATAATACGTTGCCGGTGTATCCTCATACGGCGTTCTTGTGGCGATCGATTTTTTCGTATTATCTGATAAGACAAGCGAACAATAATTTGCTAAATTCAACATGAAAGGAGCGTCTTTTCCGCCGTTTACCAATTTCATGAAATGTGGCTCAACAGTAACATCGACTCGGCAATACAACCCATTAATATCAATGCTAATCTAGCACCCGATGATGGTAAATGGTGATCATTTCAAACAATCACCCCCATATTCAATGGTCAGCCGTGGCGACACGCGTAATTACACAATGCACAATCAGTGCACGTAGTTCGTAAGTGTATTGCTTTATCGACTACATTGTATATGCCGTGAGTATAATACATAGGCATCGTACATCTCGCCGAAAGTTTACGTTGAAATGCATTTATTTGTACAAATTGACAGTTCGGTCAGAGATGTTCTGCTCGGCGAATGTCATTAATTGTCAAATAACATCAATTCTCGGAAGCCCCCGAATGTAAGTATGTCGTCATATAAACTCACGTCTGACCTGGGCAACGCCGGGTAAACCTGCTAGTAGTAATTCAATGCAGTGACTCTCAATGACGAAATCGTTTGCGTTAATATATCGCCAATAATTGTTGAGTCCCGAATCGATACGTAAATTTTATAAATGCGCCCAGTGCAGTCGGTGTTCCATATGGAGTGGTACGGTCGATTTGTTTGAAATCTCGGCAATATTAATGCTAGTGGAATGCTACATTCCTCTAGTCTATCGAAAATCGAACCAGATGTGCCATCGATGGATAACATCTACTCATAGATGGTACGTGTTGTATGACCCTACATGCAGATCAGAGAACACAACCATATGTAATAAATTCACATTCGCTTCTTATATGCAGAAAAAACAAACGGAATGTATCCCTATGAAAAAGTGAAAAAGTGAAAAATTGCATTTTTATCCAAAATATTATGAAAAATGCCTTCATATGTATCGTTCCCTTTAACCATAACAAATGCATGTGCTAATTTGCTCTGCTATATGATTCAGAGTGACGTCACATCGAACAGTTTAATAAAACAGATGGATTTCCAAATTTGAGAATGGCGGTCATCTTGGATTAAAAATGGCGTGGTATTGAACACGAACCAGAACCCCTGACCGGAACAAATAAATCCTTAACCATTCTGCTATCAAGATATGAAGTCACAATGGGTGTAAATTTTCACACACAAAAAAACCGGACCTGGGCCCAATTTCATGAACGCAACTTATGTCATATAGTTTAGGCGTGATGAATGTCGCCATATCACTTGAATTATCAGGACTAGTTGTTTTCATATGTACAGATTATCACGGTTTCCGAATCATTTTGTCGCACAGCGAAATGTGGCATCCAAATACGTATATTTCGGCATATTTTCACCCCTCAGAATGTAACATCGTGTATTGTCGACTACCGCGGAGTGGTTAATGCAACACCAAACGTTCATAGCTAGTCAAACATCCAGTGGCTCGTCTTAAAATGAACGAGTTCACCATGTATGGACTCCTGTAGATTTCGATTTATATACACTGTCATGACGTTGTGACGACTTATGCGACGTCGCAATTTCGTATTCGTGACGATTCTAACTTATAAATGTTCCCATTTCAACTACATGTATATGATTGAATGAAATCTATACTATTAATCGGGTAGTATCATATATCTTTGAAAGGAGTATTATTCCGACGCATCCGACGAATTTTAAATTACGATAGCTCAGTTACTGGACAGTTCCCAGTCCTGAATAGCCGGAACTCTAATCCTAACCCAAAGGAGAAAACTTTGCCGGCGCTGTCCATATGACATTTAGCTTATCAATTTAGTTACTTGAGAAACATTCGTTGAGAATATATACAATGAGCGTTTCAAATTGGTTGTATTGCTTTGTAAATTATTGTTTTTGGATATCTGAGTTTAAAACTGGAAATTTCGTGAAATAATTATTGGGCAATTATCAATATCCCCCTTCCACGCTATTCGATCAGCCAACTAGCGTTATACCTCGGTAGCCAACTTGACCACCGTGTTTCATGGATTAAACTTGAAATTAGTGTTCTCGACAGACCAAGATAGCTGCTATATCCGTGGTATCCTTGCAATGTCTTCTACAATTATAAATATGACAGCAAACTTGCAATGCAACTAACTACTGTTTTTACCGTGACGTATATCTGTCACTTCGTGTGACATTCCATTGTAAACATCAAAAACGGCGGACAAAATGACGACGGGGGTAGTAAAATAGTGATTTGTTTTTACCTTTAATCAGATCTTTTATATTTATACAAAATCTATTGGATTAAATGACCAGATGCGCAACCAGATATGATGTCCAATCCAAATTCGATTAGTGTGTGCCATATCACGAGGATTTTACCCTTGTTCGTCCCTCTATATAGAAGTTCGAAGTAGGTATACTAAATTTCTACACATTATCAGTCTTTATTTTAGGGTCCAGATTACAGCTCACGAGTGTATATATGTACATGCACAGTAGTAGATGTCAGATATGGACAACCGTGCCCATTTGAGTAAAAATGAGGCAATCACTATAAAAAATAGCGGACAAAGTAGCGACCGAAATTATAAACATTTGGAAGTTTTCGCTAAATGTCACAAGGTCGTGTCCATTTAACGACCATTTAATTTCTACATAACGACTGGTACAAACCAGCGAATGAGTGCCCAGTCTATCCATCCAATGGGTGTGCCAAATCACAGAAAGAGTGTCCTATGCCAAACAGCGGGTGTCCAAATTTCCAAACAACCCAAGTTGTGTCTGAATATATCCAACTACGTATTCTAAACCGCCAACGTGTGTCACATCCATCTAACTTGGGTCACAAACCATCGAAAGGGTTTCCCAAAACCAAACACCAAAGGGTGTCAAAACACATAATTTAAATCACCATGAATGTCAATAAACCATAATCTTAGATACTCAAACCTTATACTTAGTGTTCCAAACCATCTAAAGGGTGTGCCAGGCCAACTCGTCTAAACCATCCAGCAAGTTTACCAGACCACAGGATACTCGTTGGATGGTGTTTATGAAACTCGTTTGATAGTTTCTGACACTGGTTTTAGACACTCAACGGATGGTTTCAGACACTTGTTGGTCTTAGAAACACCATATGAAACACTTTGTATTGTTTATGGCACTTTGTGAATGATTTGGGACACTGATAGGATGGTTTAGGACACCATCATCTTAGGTAATCAAACAATATACTTAGGGCTCCAAACCATCCAAAGAGTGTCCCAGACCAATTCGTCTAAACAATCCAACAAGTTTACCAGACCACAGTATACCCGTTGGATGGTGTTTATGAAATTCATTTGATAGCTTGTGACACTGGTTTTAGACACTCGACGGATGGTTTCAGACACTTGTTGGTGGTGTTAGAAACAACAGATGAAACACTTGGTGTTGTGTATGGCACTTTGTGAATGATTTGGGACACTGATAATATGGTTTGGGACACCCGACGTGTAAAGTTTACGACACCAGTTGGATGGTTGAGACACCCATTGGTAGCTTGTGACACTCCATTGGTAGTTTGGTATACTTGGGTCGTCTGGATATCCGACTGGAGGATCGGGACACACGTATGGTGGTTCAAGATGTTCTGGGATACTGGATGGGTGGTTTGTAGTACCCATTGCATGGTGTCGAACAGTTATTATATGGATTAGGACTGGCACTACCTGAGTGATTTCAGACACCCATCAGACTGTTCGGGGCGCTATATGTGTGGTCTGTGCCACACGTTGTGTGGTTTGGTAACTCTTGTGAAACAGTCACATGTTGGCTTGGGTCACTTGGATTACCAACAGTCCTTTGTGTGGTTTGGCACACTCACTGGCTGACTGGCTGGTTTGGGACACAAATTGTGTGGTTTGGGACACTCGTTGGATGGTTCAGAACACTACGCGTGTGACCCAGACCACATTACATGAGTGATTTGGGACACTCGGTATATGGTTTGTGAAACTCACTTGATGGTATCGAATTATCATTTAGCACCCGTTTTAATATTTCCTAAAGAGGGGAACATATATGGCTCCCCAATATTTGACCATGTGGTGACCCCATTTGATCATTCATGATTTCAGATAGTAAACAGAGTATAGGACCTAGTTGGATTATTAATTTAGATAATGCACTGTGTTTTTGCAAATATTTCCTTCAAACTCTCAAATGACCGGCTCCAAAACTATTCTTTTTCTGAGAGTCTAAAACCATCAAATGAGTGTCCTAACCGCAATATCGAATATACCAAATTGTCAAACAAGTGTTACAAACTATCCAATGAGTTCCCAAAACCACACAACGAGTGTCCCGTGGTGTGTTAAACTCGTTGGTTCGTTTAGAAGACTTGGTTGATTGTCTGGTACACTCATTGGATGATCTCGATCACACAAACGACAAAAATGACAGCCGACAGAACTATTCCTACACAGTGGTAATTTGTAGTGGGGATAATAAAAGCCAATAAATGCACGAACTTATGTAATACAAACTTTACTCAGATTAGATTTACCATGACAGGAATGTTGTGACCACGAGTGCTCGGGCGCCGAGAAGCCGGTCTGTTTTTATTTGTAAATGATATAATTTAATAGGTCTTTGTGTGCATGGCCCATGAAGTCTACATACAACTATTTATCGGCTTCTTCTAAACCGGGCCAGAATGTGACACAAGCTTGCAATGTCAGGTAAAATGATGCTTTATACAGAACACCAGGTTTCCACTTATGGGCAAACACCAGGAACCACGAAAAAACAGAATGAATCGAGTAACATCGCAACAGTGTAACATTTACCGTCGTCTGAGAGATTTGTAAACAACAACACAATTGATTCGTAGTAAGCAAATTAATATTCCAAATATTTCATATGTTATTGATTTTAGGCATAATGGAATAATTGTATTTGACTGCCTCCAGATAATAGCATTTCCACTTAGAGAAGTTACTAATAACGCGTAGGAATCGAACATAGGAAGTGATCTTGAGCGCAAGTAAATAGTACTGATGCTTGCCATTTCAGGCATGCCGAGGCCTCTTTGTCCCGGATGAACAACAATAAACACATAGAAGATGGACGAAGCTGTCGTCGATTTGATTTACCCGTTCACATACACCAACTTAGGACTTGGTTATGTAAGCCGGATTATGCCAACTTGTTGTACAGATAATGATGGCGACAGTGCATATGGGAACATTCATCGGTTGATTTCGGATAAACCAATGCATATAGTACACACATTCGGCAACGGGATTGAAGAACAAGTGCGAGCAACTTATGTGATACTTCTCTCTCAATTACCATATACTCAAGTGATCAAACTAGCATGCCATTAAACAATAATATGTGGTATTTGCGCGCGTATAATGGTGTACTTTGATGTTGTTGCTGCTGTTGGTCTCTCCCAACTTCGAAATTATATAAATAGAAAGTTTCTCACCTGGGTTGTTTCTGCTTGTAGAGGAGTAATTCATCAGCGCCACACCCAAAGTGTGGAAACAATAATTAAGAAACATAATAATATCGTCAGCAGTCGGGAATTTGAGACCGAAAACCTGTTGGAATTTTCCAGTCAAAGTTTAGTGTAACGTATATCGTATTAGATGGGAAGTCGAATATATTCCTACTTTCTTTCGAAATGTTAGATACATTGGAAATGTTCCGATAGGGGTGTGACATGGTGTTATGCTTGAATTAATTAACCAGTTTAAATTGTTGCAGTATCAGTTATACATTACCAGTATCAGTTACACGTTGGAAAATGTATTGGATATGCTGTTTACCATTGTTTAAGTCAGATAGCGGGTCTGGAACCCCAAATTATAACTTGTAATGTCCATTTGTGTCACATTCCGGTCCGGGTCCGAGCACAACTTGTATACAAACTTTATATTCCACGAACAGACTCATCCGTGTCATACAATTTAGACCAGATTGGCTTCAGCTTGACAAACAGTTGCGTGTATTGCCTCTCTATTTCTTATATGGTATGAATAAAGAGGCGATTATCTCACTTATGTTGGGGACAATTAAAGCGACTGGAACATTTTTATGACTTATATTTTGTTCAGAGTATCTAATTGTCTTCGGTGTATTTATCGACACATACATGTAGAATGACCACCCCGGCTGAGACAATAGGGGTGACACTCAATTACCCGACAGCTGTAGAATGATGTCTCAAGTTCCATCAGCACATATGTACATCGAAGAATATTCCTTGACACACTATGGGTAGGGAAAATCATTTGGATCAATATCGGGTTAAACCGTTCATGTGTTTTCCTTGGAGACAGTCGGTGGGGAATATATTTTGGCGATCCATTTTGTCGCAATATTTGCGAGGTTATTAATTTTGAAAGTTTGAAACATAGGTACGTCCGAACGTCGAAAAACAGCTTATAAAATGCAATTCGAATTGTCACATCCAGTCTGAATTCGATCCGACTGTCCCGTCAACCCTGCTTCGCAAACCAATGGACTGACTTTTAAAATAAATTTACAAATGAAGAGTAACGTCGCAAATGCAAACGGCTATATATATACATGGTTTTTCATGCAAAACGAACACAAGTTACATGTTACACATACATAATAATTAATTTGTATGATATCGTTACACTTATTTTGAGTAAATCTACATTGTGTGTATGGCCATAACAATGGTTATTTCAATTTATCGCGGGGTATGGTTCATCTCAGTAGGTTGATGATTCAGGTTCATTGTCGTTTCTTATAACTACAATCGGATTGAGTTTACGTATAGTGACAATACTACATGCTGTTACTGCCATTTTGCAGCATTCCGTCTCGACCAATAATTTAGCAACAATGTCACTGTTATTTGCGGGATTGTCATTTTTTTTAATTTTGAAACAGAGGTGCGTCCGATCGTAACAAAATCGAAAAACCTGCTATAATATATAATTATAATTATGACATCCAGCCCGCATTCGATCCGACTTTCCCATCACCCATTCCCATTTAGCGAAACTAAAGGACTGACTTTTAATATAAATTTACAAATGCAGAAAAAGTCAGAAAAGAAAGTTGATATATAGGGTTATTTATGCAACACGAACATAAGTTACATGTTACACACACGCATAATAATTCAAAGGTATGACGTCGTTACACTTATATGGGACAATCTCGAGTAAATCTACATGGCCATACCGATGGTTATTTCAACTTATCGCGGGGTATGGTTCATATCAATGTGTTGGTGGTTCAGGCTCATTGTCGTGTCTTATACTCACAATCGGATTGAATTTATGTATAGTCACAATACGACGTGAGGTTACTGTCATGTTCCAGCACTCGTGCCAAGCAATAGGAACCATAAACTCCCAATAGAATATGGCGCGTGGACTAATGACGCACATTCGGATAGATTGTGTACCCTCTGCAGCTCATAAATAGGCGACGCGTACCATGTCATGCTTAAATGTATTGAACTCCAAGACACACGCGTACAATACCTGAGACCATACTATTACCGGAAACCAAAATCTAACAACCTAGCAGCACTATTCAATAGACGCAACAGAAAAATTACCAAGAATCTCTCAGTTTTTATAAAAAAAAGGTCATCGATATATTACGGAACTCTTGATGCTACATTTTCGGACAAACAAGTAATCCCCCGTCAAACATACCGATATAATATACCTGTTGTATACAAATGCACCAGAACTTTATAAAGAAGGACCCTAACACCAATATAATAGTTTATGGCAATAGCTGCGCTTGTTTGATACGCGCGACAAGTACTACAATCTGACTCTTGATGTTTGATTACTATAACCATTCAAAATCCATATCTATTGACCGAACACGTAACCAATATAACACCGAACTAAATAACAATAGCCCTATATATCTATCATATAAATATAATTATATTCAGATCAAGTCACTATATTGCTACATACAACAATACTATATATATCCACATGTGCATCTACATGTATGCAAAACAATTATATTTGCATCAATATATATAGTTGCAATAATTATGTTTCTGATATATCTATTTTGATGATCAGAATGCTAATAAATTTATTGATTGATTGGAATATGTCAACTTGACCGGGCGGGACCTCTATGAGAGCATTCCTTCTGCAACATATCCTCGTGCAAATAGGTTCATATTGGACCTAATTATTCAGATAGACTCATATTGGACTTATTTGATTCTCATATAAACCCATAGTGAGCTTATATCGGTTATTCCGTTGAATGGCGCGGGTCTCAGTAAAAACACATTATAAAGAGCATGATTCTGGCAAGTCGTGTCGATGAAATAAAGTAGATTGAATAATGCCAATATGAGCTTATGTTGGATGGAAATAGTCCCACGTTGAACTGTTTTAAACACCCCGTTTTAGGTTCATATAGAACGTAATTCAGATTGAAATATTGCCGATATGTGGGCGGAACATATGTAAGAGCATTGCTTCTCGATCATTTAACTGATAACAATGTCACTGTTCCAGACTAATTCAAACACTTTAACAAATGTTCAGCTCCGGACATACTCAGGTCTCAGACTTTAGCGTACCAACAAATACTACATTAACATGGTCTGCCAAAAGAATATTGCAGTTCATTGGTTCGGGGCTTTGAAACGCCCTCGTCTTAGTTGAAGCGAGTCGTCCTATCACAACCATAGAGGACAGCCACTTAGTTTCTACTTGTGTAGTCTCCAATATCACTCAGGCGTCCAACGCAATCATGGACGCTGGAATGAGTTGGAATGGAACGCATTCTCCCGTGAGAGTGATTAGTGTAAACATATTTTATACCATAATAAAGCAACGGGATTTAGACACAAGTTTTACAACTTACAAAGGTTCTCTCTCCCACATAATTGTTTTACACAAAACGAACCTAAAATACAAATTACACATAATTCTAAGGGCCAGCTCGGCTCGGCATGTTTCGGAGGCAATAAATATAACATTGCTACTGTGCTATATATCCTATATAAATAAACACAGTTCCAGTCCTCTCCATATGTTGAAATCACTAGTGAGCAATGAGGAGCTCCCCTTAAAATCATTCTAGGCGAGTGGCGAGTAGCTCTCCTACAAAATGTCGAGGCGAGTAGTATCCCAGCAGGAGATGCCAAAGGCATCTCCCGAAGGCCATAGGGGGGAGAGTACGGGAGGGATCAGGGGGCCTCCCCCGGGAATTTTTTTTAATTAGATGCTCTGAGATTGAATCTGGAGCCTTTTAATGCTCCAATCAGTGAACAACACGTTATTATGTGACTTAAGTCACTGTAGTCATGTATCGACATCGACCATTTACTTCGAGTGTTTTTTTGTCTTTTTCACAGCAAATCAATCTAATGAATGGGTCATACATGTACTTTACCGGTATTTATTTAATAGTACTAGGGTTTCCAGTGGGATTTCAAGGAATGAGGGAACCAAGAACTGCAATATGAATTTCTATGTTAGTTACTATTTATGTCTTTTGTTGTATTGATGTTACATTATTTATGTTGTATGCAGTTGTATACAGTTTTATATGTTATATCTCACTGTGACCACTCATGACATACTTCCGGTATTCACTCAAAACACGTAGGTATCCTCTATTTATAATAAGTTAAACAAAAACCATGATAAACTATGAGAAAAGATGAGAATGGATTTTTTTTTCATTGCAATTTTTTCCTCGACCAAAACCGGACCCACCCCATGGTTTCAACTGTTAAAGGGAGAATTTGTGGACAAAAAATTAAAATATAGAGCGACCCTCACTTGTATAAGGCTATAACATGCACTACTATATGAATCTGATTGTTTCAATTCATTTTGAAGCTGTAATTTGTCTTAGAAATGATTTTGGAAAAAAATTGCATGACAGAAAAAAATCTGCATTCCGGGCTCGGGGACACCCAACCACCCGGTCCTTGTATCCTGTAATTTTTTTTCCGCCCCCCCCCCCTGGTCGTCGTAGAAATAAATTATTATGACCACTTCTAGAGACGTACATCCAATATATGATTTTCGTCGGCTTTTCAAAGAGACTGACCCTCAACTAGTGCAAGCATTGCATTATTTTGTCACATAATATATTGTGTGCGCTATTTGACACGCATTTGGTGGTTTACAAGACTGAAAAGTTGTGCCCACCTGCTCAAGCCTTGAAATAGTGTGCCTGTCATTTGCAGAATGAGGTTCCCAGAGGGTGAATTTAGTGATGCTACCCCGCAAAGCGGGCTAGCATCACTAAATTCACCCTCTGGAAACCTCATTCTGCTGAGGTAGGCACACTATTTCAAGGCTTGCACCTGCTATGAATCTGCTTGAACTAATCAACAAACAAGCGATTGTATATTAGCATAACAATGACATATATGTCCTTATTTCACAAGGATGCAACTCAAATTCAAGACATTCTTGCGACAATTATGTTTCTGTTAAAGTGTTGATCGGTAAGTGGATAATCATACTTTTTCACAATAAAACGAGTTGTACAAAGGGACTTTGAACAGTCCAGCAGTTTGTGTTGGTGGGATATTTATGTATTGTACATGCTACAAGTTCGAATTGTTCTTTGAAATATAATAAATAAAGTATGATTGTCTTGTCGTTGACTATACGCTGGTATAATATCCAGTGGGGTGGTATAGTTCACTCCGCTTCCACCCTACTGGGCATGATACCAGAATAGTCAACTCCAAGCCATGTTCTATTTATTAAGTAGTCACGGGTCACTATTCGTCTTTCTATTTAAAGTAACAGTATCACATCACGCGATAGGAAGAACACCTGAACACACGACAAATCTTAATGTACATTCGTTGTACATAAATTGGTGTCAGTATATCATTAGATTTAGCGATGATATGATGTGCAATCCATGCTATCCAGTGTATTTAAATTGCTTATTCCCGCTTAGTTTTGGCAAGCGGTATAACTTACTTTTCCGTTTCGCATCTAATAGAAACATTTTGCTTCTCAAATTTCGCCGAAATGTCCTTGATTTTCATGGATTTAGATGCATGAGTTATGCATAGATGATTTTGGTTGTAATTAATAACATAATTATATTACCCTGCCATCGCCCAGCGATTGCGATGGACTGTAAAATCTGACGACGGTTTAAAAAATTTGCGACAATAAAAAATGTGACAACATCAGACATAAATGTGTGTCACGGTATAATAAATAATGTATGTATTATTGTTAACGATGGTAAACTAGTAGTCCTACTTTAAACATATATTATTTGTATACTAAGATAATACAAAAGCGATTGGGGACAAGTTACAAAAACTTACTTAGCCCCGCTCTAGGTTTACAATAAGTTTATTCATACAACATAGCAAAGAAAAAGAGTCGAAATCATATATATGTTAAATATATTTACATTCACAAGAAGTGGGTTGGGGTGGCAGGTGCCAAAATGGGTT
The DNA here is from genome assembly GCA_032622095.1 of Siphonodentalium dalli. Taxonomy (NCBI): domain Eukaryota; kingdom Metazoa; phylum Mollusca; class Scaphopoda; order Gadilida; family Siphonodentaliidae; genus Siphonodentalium; species Siphonodentalium dalli. The sequence continues at coordinate 60,053,803 of CP136069.1, read as the reverse complement.
CCGTGGCTAATTGGCTTTTGGTGGCTATTCTGAAATACGTCGATCAATCCGACTATTTTCAAGATAATTGCGTTTCTTCTATTTGAGGTATCGGGAATTCCGAAAAGTAAATATGTGTAATACTCAGTCCTTCTTGATTTATACATTTTGACAAATTTCCATTCTTTCAGTGTGTAATAGTGGACCCGCCGAGAGGCAGTGGTTAGTAAGTAGTCCTCAATCAGAAAGAGGCCATTTGCCTACTGACTATTCTTCCAATAGTTTGGCATAATCAACTCCAAACCATATAATATTTATAGTATATAGTCACCGAATAAACCGATGGTGTTGTACGTGTACTTCTCATCAGTATTGGCTGCGGACACACGTACCACTGTCAATATGGCATAGTAGGTGTGACAACTTGGTGGAGTTTGGTGACAATTGGCCGTCATAATTGAGTGCCATAGCTAGCCATGTTGCCCAACTGAGTTTCCGTACAATGAGTCGACTGGACCAATTAACCCATTGTGTTTCAACAACGTTGATATCTCTACTTATTACATATTGCTACATTGTATTCTCTACGACATATGCGATCGATCGTCCATAATTCCGTTTGGCCATGGCAATCCCTCATTCACTCACAAATCATGCACGTTTTATTGATATTATCTCAATGCATGTTTATCTACTTATATTAATTTCATGCGTATTAAGACAGTTCCCCGATTGCGTTTTTTATTTTGCGACGTTTAGTTCTACGCATAATTCCGCTAACATTATCATGTGAGCCGATGAAGCTGTGTCGGAAATGTTGGAGAAAATGCAGCTGAGAGAAAGTATCTGGAATAAACAAAGCGAATTATATATACAAGGACCAAAACAATACAAAGGCTTATTATAACGAACTTTGGAAGACTCATTGTGCGAATATGCAGCGGGTGACATGGCTAGCTATGGCATATTAATTATGACGGCCAATTGTCACCAAACTCCACCATAATAAATTGTCACACCTACTGTGCCATCGCTACTGTGGTACGTGTGTCGCAGCCATTCCTATCCTCCCAGAGTACTATATTCTTAGCATCAATGTTGTATGCATCTGCGTATATGTGTAGATACTATCGTAGAACTGTACACACAGTGTTAGGGCACGTTATCATCACCGAACGGGATCGGTTTGCGCAAGGTTAAAACGAAACCCATTCCTCAAGCGCAGGCGGAGAGGTTTGTCCGTAAGTAAACCCCAACGTTTGTTTTCCTGCACGCGGCGCATACCGCAATTAGGATGGTACCTATACTACAAAGCCATAGTTAGCATCCTATGTTGCTTTGTGGTTATACCTGTTGTTTCTTACTAATTACTTAATGCCCATGACCTTTAAATATTAGTGAACAACTTATTACATAGACGTGCAGACAGCTGGGGTAAGATACACCTCATATCAAATATACAATGGACCTTGGGAACTCGTACGGATACTCACTGTTTGTGTCATCAAAGGGACGTATACTGATTTCTGACAAGCAGCGGACAGCTATATAGGTGCATTACGAAAAACAAGGTCTTTGAATCGTACATGTAATCGATTCTAGTGGTATTAAGTATAAGTGAGCTACACGTATTAGTAAGGTAGGTACGTAAATATATTGCGACATGCCAATTGCTTCGTCTACTCAGATAATTTGGCGTAATGTTAAACTAAACCATGTTTGTTAGCAGCAAAGTAGCAGCGGTGTGTTAATTACACCATTTGGGCATGTTATCGTGCGCCTCTCATATAGATTTTGTGTGAGTGTTTTTTTTCTGCCGTTGAGAAGATATTGTGCGGTCTTCCGGAGAGATTATTCTAACCCTAAACATCACATCTCGTCACTTGACATGTTCAATATACGGGTGCCGAAAATAAGTGTTGATGCTAACCAACGTCGTCGGTCGCTTAAATTTTATTTCATGCCAAATCTTGTTTGGTCTTCAATAATTATTGTGATGGATCACATTCGACGCATGCTGATAAGTTACTCGTATATTTTGATTATAATGGTTACATAAATTCCAATCATTCATTTGCAATGGTGTTAGGCAACAATTCAACATGCATATTGAAATTCTAACGAGGGCTATATTACCTGTCATCCCGGCACATGACGGATCAATAATCTAGATATATGTTCATGGTTGATGTCGACACCCAGATACAACGCAAGAGTTTTGTGAATTTATATTAGTTTAAACATAGTTATTCTCCAACACAATTAGTTACATGTGAATTTACAAATGCAGAGTCACATTCAATGTACACACTCGAATGATCCCGTTTTCTAATTAGTATGCATGCGGAGTATTTATAGTGAGACTACGCACATGATATATTAAATTAGATACATAAGATACTTATTTGAGAGGTGACTACATACATGTATGGTTGGTGATAGGCTATTATTCATATACATGCAAGCAGATCATTCGGTTGATAATTCAATGAAAGTCGCTGTATATCGCCTCAAGTGGATACCAGCGAGAAAGTGTGTCAAAACAAGAATATTATGATAAAAGATTGACGTGTATCGTTTCGTTTCAGCCTATGAGGACTCAATACAAAATACAAATATATTCATGATAACGCTATATGGACATCAGATACACATGATGGTGTGGATAGCCAAGATAAATCAAGTTTTTAAGCCGCATCTAAGCCAATCAACCCGATAATCATTATATTTGTTCAGGTCGCTGTTAGTTGTATAACAATATTATTCACAATATATTTCAGCTTCCGATGATGTGCGTCACGTCAAAAGCTGTGGTCGTTTGTTGTTTTCTCCTGGACGCATTGTGGTCAAATCGCTCTCATGGTTATTCAAGCACTCGAGGAAAATTGGAACAAATATCAACAACATCAGACAGAGGCGGGAGAATTCGAAGAAACTCCCAACAAAACTATAACAGGGAGTCGTATCCTAAGGATACCATTGGTATATTCAACACACTGTATAATCGCAACGCTGTATTCGGTGGGAACGCACCTGTGTCCCCTCTGAACGCTCTCAATTCAGGACCCAGTCGTTATTCCGCAAACAACCCTGGTCAGACAGTTGGCTCCAATGAATACACCCGTTGGAACAACAATCAACAAAACAATGCAGCAATAAGTTTTCAAGGTGAAACTAATTCTGCCCCAAAAGCTTATGGCGCGCAGCAACAGTTTGTAGATTCTGACAGAAGTGAACGGGTGCCTGGACTTTTAAATAAACAAAATGCCGGACGGACACATACTTCGACGATATTCCTGAAGGGTCCATACCGAAGGCTCTTCGACGAAATGAAGACAAACAGATCGTTATCAGATCGTGGTCCTCCTGGCCGTTTGGTGGGAGATAGTAATGTCCGGCGCGATGGATCACAGTTTGGACAAGCCTCCGTCCTTCAAGGGAATATTAACGAAAACGTTGAATTAGCTCCCCGACGAAACGAAATTTCGTGGGATGGTGCATACTATGGCAACGCGCAGACATTGCCAACGGATCAGGGTGCTTATAATCTATTTGGAAGCGTTGTAAAGAAAGCTATGACGTCAGAACGACCGCTCGCTTCACTTCCACCTGGGTTTGAACTTTCTTTTGACGGGAAATTTAAGTTGTCGAAACAAATTGACGGCTACAACGTGGCATACCGCGAGAGGCAACCCGGGTCAATGATTGTTAAGTGCCAGGGATCAAAACAAGAGAACGGATATCCATACAGGAATGAGAACAATCAAGGACGTACTTATAACGATGGACAGCAATATCCAAATGGACAAGCACCATACAATGGCGGACCAACATCCGATCCTGGGTACCGTAACTATGGATACGGAATGCGTACTATGGGATCGACGAAGTCCATTGATTGTAGTTTGTGCGTGACCATGGCGGCGGAGACGGCCAAGCCGTGCGTTATATCTGAGTGGAGTGGATGGGACGGCCCACTCGGTTTTGGTATCTTCGAAAGGAAACGAGAAGTCCTTAAAAAAGGATGTGGATGTCCCAGGGAGGATGAACTGGTGGAGACAATTGACTTGAGGAAGTTTATAGGTAAGATGCCAATAACATTTACACACGTATACCTGAACAGATAGTTATATTTCGCTCTATCTCAAGAACCGTGAGGCCGATTGTGATTATAGTTTTCTGTTATAATCACTGTTATTATACTGCTGATAATCTCAATTTACACAGTGTTTACATTCTTAAGGGAAGTCGGCAGCCGATAACAGCGCACTGTCCCCCGTGCTGGCGGACCGGGAATCGAAACCTGGTCAGAGTATTCTGACAAAAATCAAAACTCGGTCAGATACCAAGTTTGTCAGGCTGAAAAGTCTCATTCGGGATCATTGAATATAGATTTGAAAGCCAAATGCCGAAAGCCAAAAGACTTCACCCATTACAACATTTATCCAGGTATGTTGTCGTGGGTGCAGTACGCTGTCCGATCGGGCACGGACAATAGAGACCTTTCGCATCCTCACGTTTACGATTACGAATACGGATAGCTATTCGTAGTCGTAAGTCTATCCGTATGGCCAAAAAATCCTTTCGCAAAACGACTACGCGTAAGAGTTTTGACGAACCCTTACCATCATTATTTCGTACCACTTTTACAAATCAAAGCGTGTGTTTGGTATACAGTCCCTTAATACTTCACCCATCGTCTCATTTGCAACAATGCGATAATAATGACCTATTTATATTGTCAATAATTCGACCAGTTACAAGGTACGACCCGGGATTCTCGTGATATATTAAGGTAATACGGGTATAAATGCCAGGTCATATGTGGTGGAAATTCAGTTCGTTGTTATCATGGATGACCTGATAGACGTTATGCTGATGGGGGAAGAGGGGTTCCTAAATTTGGACCTCACATCAACCACGACGCTACCACTTCAAGACCCCTTCAGTCCGCAATTTCATTTCAATTCGATTTCGGCAGGAAGAGTCTTGCCAGTTTATGCCATCGCCCACAATATACGACATAATTATCCATAATTGTCATCATTATTATGTAATATGTATGTGCAGGGACGTGGCTAAAGGGTCTCCGTTGGGGGGTGTCCACCTTGATAATTCCAACTGCACCCCCCCCCCCCCTTGAATCAAACCAGAGATAATGTCGTGCATAATTCCTTTTCACCCTCGCATTGAATCAAACCAAAACACCCTTTAAATCAGACCAAAGGTTTTTGCAAAATTTCATTCCCTCATTGCACCTATAAGTGTTCACTAGCCTAATAGCCTATTTATAAACCATGGTTCTATCTACCCGGTATGATAATATTCATATATTTTGAACCTGAAAATTGCACAAATCCTAACATCTAGTGGTCTAACTCCAGACAAGTACACACCACTACGGACAATAGACCAGGACACACCGGGCCGACCATGGTTGTTCGACCCGGTGTGAGAAAATTCATACTCTCCCTTAGTTTGGAAATTTTTAGTCAACAATTTTAACCAAATGTAGTAAAATATTGTTTTCTTAAACTCATTAGCAGTTTTTTATTGGCCACGGGGAGGGACCAGGATACACTGGACCGAACATGGTTCGGCCCGGTGTGCGAAAATTTTGCAACCTAAACAAGAAAATCGCAAAATCCTGGCATCTAGACTAGCCTCAAGCATTCATAGAGTTGGAAATTTCCAACTGATGACAATTCCAGTGACAATTTTCACCAAATGTAGGACAAAATTATTTTCTTAAATTAACTAGAAGTTTTTGACTGGCCACGGGGAGGGACCAGGACACAAGCTTTCCAAGTGTTAGAAATTTCCAAACTGACACCCCTAAGTTTGGAAAATTTCTAACTGATGGGCATTTCAGTCCAAAATTGTTATCAAAAGAAGGAAAATATGCAAATATTGGTCCAAAAACAATAAACTCCCCACAATAAATTGTTTGAAAATCAAACTACAAGAACTTTTTCAACCTATTGTTGGTGTGAAATTTCAAACTAATGTTGTGTCAGGTATGAAATTTCCAACTGTTGAAAAATTTGACCCAAGTTGGGGTGAGACAGCCCCCCCCAACCCCCCAACCCCTGTCGCCACGTCTCTGTGTATGTGTATTGGAAATAAAATATCCTATCCTATCAAGGCCTATCACCTCTTTGGGTTTAGGAAATCCGACATACGGTTGGTGTGCTCGCTGATGTGCATCACTTCTGATTTGGTCCTATCAAATCGAAACATAGTCGACACGGTGATGTCGGTGCACGGGTGTGCCAAATAGTCTTTTAGTACAACCATATCCATGTCAGTCGTGTATTTTTGGCGACTGGTCTCATAGTGCACTTCTATATATTAGTGCAAATTTTTGTGTCGCAGCCAGCGATGACTATCCGTTGTGAATAGCGATCTTATTTCGCGGGAAGCTCGAGATTCACGACGACGAGTAGAGTGATTGCCAATCTAAACAGCACACCGAGGTCGTAGCTCAATATAACTGGATGGTTTACATGATATACATATACAGTCTCGAACGGAGTAAAGTGATATATTGCAGAAAATAAATTTCAGGTGTTATTTGAGCTTATTAGAAACCATGAAATCGTAACCGTTATTACGGATAGTAAAATACGACAACGATTAGAAAGTACACAAATGTTGGTGACGTAGTACCCTATCCGTATCCGAAATCGTAAACGTGAGTTTTGCGAAAGGTCTCTATTAATGGCTGACCCGTGTACACGACTCGATATATGCACGTTATATAACGCTACTGAGGTCACCACAGGGTTATAACGTTAATCGACAGTGCTAGCTATCGGAACCTCCGCATAATCTTCAGTAAATTGTCGGAGTAATATGTTGAAATAGAAGTGATTGAGGACCGCTTGAGTGGGGCAGTAGAAAATATCCCAGTAACATATTTGCTTTTGTAAAGAGACTCGCATGGCCTTTGATGTGATTCATGCGAAATAACATAACCGTCTGTAAAACGAATATCAACAGACAAAATTAGTGGGAAACTAACCCTCCATGTACATATCAAAAAGTTTGGAACACTCTTGACAAAACATATACCGAAGTCAGGCTTTAAGAACAAATTTACCAAATATATTATTGACCATAATTCTTTGAATATTGAGTGCAAAAACAAGTTTTGTCCAGATTGTACTAAAATGATAGAATTATCTCTAACGTTTGATACTGAACAACATAAAAGGAAAACAGTCGTTACAATTAGACGACCTTAATTCCCTCATTAGTTAAATGAATTTTTTTAAATGGTCCTAAAAATGCCTGATAGATGTGTAGATATGTATGGGTACACATGTATGTATATATATGTATGTGTATATATATACTTATGTGTATGTGTATGTGCATGTAACTGCTCGGGAATTTTTTTTCAATTAGTCAATGAAAATTGATTAAAAGCAATTGATTAAAAACAATGTCTATTCTAAACACTTTTAATAGTATATATTAGAGAAGCACTCGCGGCACAGTCCAATGTTTGCTAGATATGTTTTATGTTGTTATATTCTAATGTTTAAAGTGGCATATGTTAGTAACTCAACCTGAAACATTATCTCATTTTGAGGGCACTTGTGCTCTGCCATTAAATAATTCATTAAACATGACAATATTATGTTTATTGCGTCCAAATGCTCTTTATAGGTAGACATGCTGCATTATAGTTTGTATGTTGAAGTTGTAACTTGATATCTGGACTCTGCATGTATCTCTGAGCTTACCACCCACTCTAGTGACATATCACAATTTCTTAGTCTAATTGTAAACCCGTAGACACACACGAAGCTCCATATCACATGCTATATCATATCAATACAAACAAAAATAACGAAAATGATTTAAACCCGACCCGGTATGCCAGATTTGTAAAAAAAATTGTATTTCCATAATTTCCGTTCCAAAATGGTGGCGGCAGGAAGACGACCATATTGTCATGACGCCACCTTAATAATGACAAATTATTGTTTTATTATTATTATTATTATTTTTTTATTTTTTTTTTTTATTGTGAACAAAGAATAACAAAAGAGAAAAGACATAATACACGCACTCGCCCATGCTCTCGATCCAGGACATGGAAGAGCGGACTCTGCCATGACCTGGCCTACTTTCGTACCAGTGACATGACTTTCGGAAATATTTAAAGGCACATATTGTGTTGGGACTATATCTTTCTTTAGGCACCGTTCAACTTAACAGCAAGACGAAGCAGTGATATTAGTTTCTTCCTTGAAATATATTTGACCGAAAATTTGCTTTCTTTAGCTAAAATAATGGTGATAAAACAATAGACTATTTTGTTTCCGTCAGAATAACATTCAAAATCCCGTACTAAAGCAGATAAAGTGTTTGATGGTGTGTAGTAAGTATATCAGGTTTGCAGAATCAAAGTTCCAAACAATATGTGTAACTTTAATTATTTTATGTTCAGAGTTTACCATAAACAGTATAATTAATAAATTAACCATATTGAAACTGTATTGTAAATATTGGTTCGACAGCTATCTGGAAAATACACAACGCTCGCTGTTTTTGCTTTTCGGACAGTGTTGTGATGTGTTTAATAAAACAGGTGTATCTATTGCAGTTATCGTAGAATATGATTGGTCAAATTATAATGATCAGTGTAACACTAAATTGGATAGATTTCTTTCGCTCGGGTACCGGGTATAATTCATTTTGTTGTGTGCTATAGTCAGAGTCACTGTTTATGTCGGGTGTATTTTTGAGTCTGCAAATATTGGGGTTTCAGTCTATTATTTTATTTTTAAGGCATTTCGAAGTGTCATCCACTGGTTATCGAAGTCATAATTCATGTTACATTTTGCATTGTATCTCTCGCATTCATACCTAAATTGAAGATCGCAAAGGAATGAGCAAAGCGACAGTTGTGTTGGCGTGAATTTTGTCCTGTATATATACTGTTTCATCACTAACAGGAAGAGGTTGCTTATTGACTTTCTGTATTCGTGATCTATACCGATAATAATATTCTTCTTTGTTAGATCAATGGGAAACTGGTTGTTTTCCTTCCATATTTCAATTTCCTTTATAAAGGTTTGTACATGGGGACAGTCCCAAAAGATATGAGAAATTGTTTCCTGTAAATTTTGACACCGATTGCAGAAGTCGTCGACTCGAAGGTTAGCCAACTTCAGAAATTTATTGGTACCGATAATTCGCGTGTTTATTCTGAATTGGAGCCACTGTAATTTCGTATCGGTTGTCGTTTTAAAGGGCATGCTCAAATATTCTTCCCAATTTTCTATCTTCTCGGAAATTTCGGATTCCCATTTTTGACATGAATTTGGCATAATTTTCTCACTTTCTAGCACTTTATAAAATAATTGTCCGCCCTTTTTGTCACGGAGTATCGCAGTAAGATTATTAGGTAGGTATGGGCAGGGTATACGGATTAATGGTTGATTAAGAGAACTTGCCATTGGCATAATCTGACGTTTTATGTTGCTGATAGTTATAAAATCGACGCGGATGTTGAAATTTGCATATAATGTGTGTGGTTGTTTTATTATTTGATTTGATATATATTGCAAATTTATATGATGATATGCCATGAATAAATATTTACTTACTTACTTACTTGACTTTGTTCACATTATCATTATCAATAACACCAATAATGAAATTTCACAATTCTAAACCATTTTTATGGAAACATTAGTTTATACAGTGGAATTGCCGATAAAACTCCCGTGAGTTCAATAAAATGCCAATGTTTGATCAAAACGTGATGGTAAACTCGTGAAAAGGTCAAAGCATTGAAAAGTATTTTGAAAATTATATCCAGACTTAATTATATCTTCTTTGTGGTGACCTTTTTACAGACTTATATATATATATATACTAGAAGGTGACCCGACTTCGTCCGGGCTTTCACCTTGAATTGTCCATTTTGAAGGTGAAGGTCAGGTGGGGTCACAATTTGACCCGTCGAAAACACTGCCAGGACAAAAGTATCCGACAAAAGTACCCGTCGAAATCCATCCGATTTTACCTTGAATTGATCATTTTGAAGGTCAAAGTCAGGTCGGGGTCACGACTCGACCCGCCCAAAACACCCAGTGGACAAAAGTAACCCTATGCATAAAATTTCGTCGAAATCCCATCAAAATTGGCGATTTGACCTTGAATTGACCCGATTTCAAGGTCAAGGTCACGTCGCACGGGCAAATGAATATGCTTATGAGACTCCCCATACAAAATTACCCCACATACCAAGTTTCATCGAAATCCCGTGATATTCGGGCGTTTGACCTTGAAACGACCCTATTTCAAGGTCAAGGTCACGTCGCACGGGCAAATTAATAGGTTTATGCCACTCCCCGGCAGAAGGTACCCCCACATACCAAGTTTCATCGAAATCCCGTGATATTCGGGCGTTTGACCTTGAAATAACCCGATTTCAAGGTCAAGGTGACGTCGCACGGACAAATTAATATGCCTATGATCGTTCCCGGCCGAAAATACCCCCACACACCAAGTTTCATCGAAATCGGGAGGGCCGTTTTCGAGTTCATCGCGAACACACAGACAGACAGACACACAGATCTTCCAAAATATACAATAGACTAGAAGGTGACCCGACTTCGTCCTGGCTTTGACCTTGAATTGTCCATTTTGAAGGTCAAGGTCAAGTGGGGGTCACGATTTGATCAGTCCAAAACTCTGCCGGACAAAAGTACCCGACAAACGTGCCCGTCGAAATCCATCCGGTTTTACCCGATTTGACCTTGAATTGATCATTTTGAAGGTCAAGTCGGGGTCACGACTCGACCCGTCCAAAACACTCAGTTGACAAAAGTACCCCACGTATCAAATTTCGTCGAAATCCCATCAAAATTGGCGATTTGACCTTGAATTGACCCGATTTCAATGTCAAGGTCACGTCGCACGGGCAAATGAATATGCTTATGAGACTCCCCGTACGAATGTACCCCCACATACCAAGTTTCATCGAAATCCCGTAATATTCGGGCATTTGACCTTGAAATGACCCGATTTCAAGATCAAGGTCACGTCGCACGGGCAAGTTAATAGGTTTATGCCACTCCCCGACCGCATATACCCCCACATACAAAGTTTCATCGAAATCCCGTGATATTCGGGCGTTTGACGTTGAAATTACCCGATTTCAAGGTCAAGGTCACGTCGCACGGACAAATTAATAGGCCTATGCCAGTTCTCGGCCGAAAATACCCCCACGTACCAAGTTTCATCGAAATCGGTTCGGCCGTTTTCGAGTCCATCGCGAACACACAGACACACAGACAGACACACAGACAGATCTTCCAAAATATATAATAGATGTCCATGCACATGCATGTATCCACTGCGAGTGCCTTTGGTCACTATAAAATTTAGAGTAATCCAAGTTCATTAGGTTTGCATAGATAAAGCACCCCCCCCCCCCCCCGATGGAAAGATTTGCATCTCAGCTAAAACTTAAACCAGCTTATGTTATCAGTTGCTCTTGATACTGCTTTACGCCGAAGATCCTTCCGTCAGTCTCATACATCTTAGTTTACAAAAATTTACTACTAGTAACACAAATAGATTTATCACATTGTTTACATTAATTGTAGGAAATTGTGAACTTTACCAACACAAACACAAGTGATTTTTTATATCTACACAACATGTATGCGTATTTTAACATCATATATTATTATAGTATGTCAATCTGTGTTGATGTGTATGCATGATAAAGCCGATTTTAATTTAGGTAAAATCCCGTCAAAGAGTAAACTCTGCTATATGAGAATAGTGGAACAAATCTTCGACAAAACCAGCAACTAGAACAATTGATATCATAAGCTGGATTAAGTCGAAGGAAACTTGGACTAATCATAAAAGAACGGTATTGTTCTCATTATTATTACACTAAATCCCCCGATGTATGGGATCATTTCATTTTATACTCAAAATAATATATGCAACAAGTGAATTAATTTGAGCCAAAATCGAAAGATTTATACTGATATATACCGCTTTACAGTTGAATAATGATGTTGAATTCTGTTGCCCGTATGTTGCCCGTAATTGTATATTCAGGTTTGGTATAAACTCAGGAGTCGTACTACGATTCGGTCAATTTTAAGTTCGCGGAGCGATGGGTGCGCGACAAATAGTACTGAGGGAATTTAAATACGACTACGTTAAGCTTGTATATTGAATGCCGAACGAACATGTTTAATTAATATCGAAGTATATTTTAAACTAGTCTATCATGATTATTAAAGTTAGTGACGTTTGTTGTAATCAATCATTTCAGAGGTCGCAACTAATTTCCAAAAAACTGGGACTGCGATGCGATTTGAAAACCAGTTCTTGACAAACGACAAAGACGTCACAAGGAATCCACAGACGGGAGAAGTGACGACAAAACCACGTGACATATTGCTGATAATAGATTCTTCTGGAAGCATATCACCAAACGAGATCACGTTCCTTCGGGAGGCTATAATTAGTATTCTCGATCTATTCTGTGGTCAATTCGGACCAGGACCAAACGACAACAGACTTGCCTTCTTACAGTATGACGACGGGGTTTTGCCAGGGCATTATTTCTCAGATGAACAGGATATCGATCTTCTCAAGACCCGGATCAATAACACGTATCCACTGGGTGGCCTTACCTGTACAGGGGATGCTCTGGATTATGCCAGAACAACGGTGTTTGTCGAATCTAGAGGTAAGAACAGTTATACCATCCTGCAATAAAGGTATGTCAAGTCCTTATGTTTTCATTCTCCAGAGTTAAACAGATTTCCACTGGCATTACTGCGACCAGTTAGTATATCGGCTTGGTCGAAAGACCTGGCATAATAAATAAAATATATTTTCACAGATCAAATCAAGCGATATGTATAAGCAACTACAGGAATCAACAGCGCCTATAAATTCCGCACACAATGTACATTTACAAAAAAAACGCCAACTTGCCGATGAGGCTACCATGATTGTTTATAATGTGTATATTGATTTACATTGACTTACATTGCGTGTTTTATCTTCCGCTGTTTAAACATCCAACTGACGCGAAATAAACACTGACTAACGCTGACTTTTGCTGAACGGGACTCCTAGAAGTTATTGAAGTTATTGAAACTGTACGTAGAGAGAACTAATTTATCTAAAGCATTGCGACGTCAATGTGCATGTGGGTGGTAAATGGTGTTTACCCCTTTATCGAGTAACAAAACAGATATCCATTGCTTTCGTGAGATTCGAAGATACATGTAGCATATATGTCGCCGCTCTTGACCATGGCATATCTTGGTTCGGACCAACTGCGTCGGGGTACAATTCCATGCGCCCCGATCGGGCGACAAAACTCCGAGTCTCAGTCAAGGCATGTCGTTAACTATATACTAATTATATCACAGGAAAGACATGACAACCCTCTCAATTCCGATCATTGTAATGTATTGACTTTTAAAGGGGCATAATCCTTTCACATTGGGTAAATGTACAAAACGTATTAAAGGCTGTGGAAACATCACCAACAGGAACAAGGAGAAATAGGGAGAACAACCTTGTTCTTACACTCTATTGTCAATTGGATGGATGCGATTCAGTGTCTTGTCACGTTCTTGATACAATTATATGTCGCGTTCTCGGGGTCCTTTTTTCAACGCTGTCGAATGTCAACCCAAAATGGAGCGTATTTTATATAAATTGTATTATTTATCCACGCTATCAAGTGGACCAGATATTCAGTCATACTGTTATCGATAAAAATGGAGCGTATAGATGCCGTATTATTATGCATAAAAAAATGTCGCACAAAAGTACACCGAGCTACGAAATTTATATTCGATCACGGCAAAATAAGTGTTAGTATGTTGTTGTATCGGCATCACCACAAGAGTTTTCGCTTTTTAATTGTTGCACGGCGTTACTCTTGCCCACACGATGTGACACCCAATAAATGAAAATGGTATTTGAAGAAGTTTGAGCAATTATTTCAGTCCAATAATTACAATTATTTAACAGCGATAGCGATCTCAATGCACAAATAGATGCTCAATTATATCTGTATTTATTTGACGCCGAACTGTGTAAACATGGATAACACCAATCAACCATAAACGAAGCGAACACTCTTGCGGTGACGCCGATAACGAAAATAATGACTTTCCCGTGTTCCAAATTTCGTAGAGGTGTACTTTTGTGCGACACTTTTCTCATAACAAACACGACATCTACGCTACATTTTTATTGACAACGATGTGACTAAATATCTGGCCCAGTTGATTACGTGGAGAAATAATATAACTACTTTGAGTTTAGGGCTAGGGTTAGGGTTAGAGTTAGAGTTATAGGGTTAATGTATTCTTACATGAAAGACATACCGAATTTCGACAGCGGCGAAACAATGCACAGGAAGAACGGGACACATCACTACCGAGAACGTGACATGACGCCAAACCGCATCCACCCAACTTCTAATTGTCCACAGAGTGCGAGAACAAGGTGTTTTTGCTCTATTTCTCCATATTTTTGTTGGAAGTTTTGTTCACTGCGATCGTCTTGGGCCGCTTCATAGACATTAAAGTGATCGGACTAGCGAGTGTTGCCATGTCTTTCGTGTTATATCATTATTACGCAGAATGCTATGAGTGAGACTCAGAGATTTGTCGTCCGAACGAGACAGGGATTTAGCCCCCCCCCCTCCCCGAACCGCGTTCAAGTAATTACATAGTGTTGATCTTATATAAATTACTGTTCAATTAAAGGAATATTATTCTGAAAAATGTTTAGTACTTTCTTTCAATTGTTGCAATCTTGTTAAATACACAAATCTGTTGCAGTGATTTGGCAACAAACTTCGCCAATCGCGTAATATAATTAAATATTTAGTATATTTATGATTTTCAGAATATTGTTCAATGCTTTGACCCTTTCGATGTTTATCTTTTTTATTAATTGAACATTGATCGATAATTCCACTGTAACATTACTATTAACATACATGTAGAACGCAACAATTGTTTCGACAATCAAAATATCGTTATTGCTGGAGTTATTAATTATGAAAAGTTTATCTATTATGCATTATACTAATTTGTTGATGATAGTTGTTTGAAAGACTTTATAAAACTGATTTACATACTTGTATACAATATTTTATTCCGCATAAGCACATCGAAGAGATTCCCTCAAGCTATCGTTGATTACACATGAATCTGTGTTCACAGGAATGAGACCACCGGGAACAAGTGTGAAGGACGTTCTACTTCTTACGGACGGCCAATCGAATTGCGGGACGGACATCGTGAGAGCGGCACGTGACCTGAGCAAGATAGCCAACGTGTACGCTCTTGGAATCGGTCTGTACTCCAACCCGGCCGCCCAGGCGGAAATCGAATCGGTCGTGTCCAATCAGAATCCCAGGCATATATTCTCACTAGCAAACTTCGAGGATTTCAAGCAGATGGTTGACAGTGTAATTTTACAATCTACAAAGAAGTGCGTTAAAGTGGAAAGCTGATCCACTAACAAGTGTTTTGTTGAAATTGGAAGCTAACAAGAAAAGAAATTATGTGTATGTACATGTAGAACCAGTTCACCAAATTGAAAGTAAATTGTCACGTTTTGTGGATGTTTGGGAAGTCAGAGACTCGAATGTAGACACTCATTCATTCACTTTCTCTATGCGTACAAGTATTTCCATGTACGTTCTGATAATAAATGCAAGACAGAATTGTTTGGCTTACTCCAATAGGTCATCCATGCGGATATGTACACAGAGAGCCCCATATAACCCACATAGCCCCACATATTTTTAAAGCGACAGCCCCATGTAGACTGGAGCAGACGACACTCCGTATGGCACGATTCCATCTGTGTGAGGCATACAACGGTTGATTGACTGTTGGATAACTTCTTATCCAACTAGATTTAGGGTGTGTGTGAGGCTCACAGTACGCAAATGTGCAAAACAAACCATGTGGAATGTGTTCGCGAACAGCAGACCACCAAGACGTGACCGGGTGTCAATATTCGAACAGCGACAACAGACCTGGAACAGATCCAGAACATGTTCGCGGCCTTCTAATCTACACTCGCGGATTACAGTCTTGACGCTTATTACAGAACATCGATTCTAATACACCCGAATGAGCCGATGTCGCTTTTATAATAGACACCATTCGCATAATGAAGTACCACTGATAATGATTTCGAATAGGGTACTTCGTCACTATAATTTGTGTTCTTTCTATCAGTTGCCAGTGTACCATATATGCATAGATATACGAATGAGGTTTCGATAAGGCAAGCATGGGCAAGCGAGCTTTGCGTGAAATACTCGAGCCGGCCACTGAATATTACCTGACAACAACATAAATAAATACAACATAATCACGGTAAACAGATCCGCACAACCTTACTGTGAGTGTCATGAAGTTTAAACAGCAATATTTTCTCACATTCTGCGAAAAGGTTGTTCGACCCTCGAAGAATTTACGACTATTATTAGCTATTCGTAACTCTTATCAGTAGTAGGTCAGTTTGTGACTACTATTATATATTCGTAATTTTTATCAGTAGTAGGTCAGTTTGCGACTACTATTAGCTATTCGTAACTCTGATCACTAGTTGGTCAGTTTGTGACTACTATGATATATTCGTAATTTTTATCAGTAGTAGGTCAGTTTGCGACTACTACTAGCTATTCGTAATCCTTATCAGTTGGTCAGTTTGCGACTGCTATTAGCTATTCGTAACTCTTATCAGTTGGTCAGTTTGTGACTACTATTAGCTATTCGTAATTATTATCAGTAGTAGGTCAGTTTGCGACTACTATTAGCTGTTCGTAATTCTTATCAGCAGTTTGCGGCTAGTATTAGCTATTCGTAATTATTATCAGCAGAAGGTCAGTTTTCGACTGCTATTAGCTACATGCATTCGTAATTATTATCAGTAGTAGGTCAGTTTGCGACTACTATTAGCTATTCGTAATTATTATCAGTAGTAGGTCAGTTTGCGACTACTATTAGCTATTCGTAATTCTTATCAGTAGTAGATCATTATGCAACGTTATACATCGTTAGAGACCTTTCGCTAAATCACTATTACGATTACGGATATATAGGATAGATTGCCCTTGTAAGGTGGACAACATCTCTACTTACATACGAAGGCTAATTGGTGAGACGACATATGACACGCTATATTCAGTTACACATATATCTGATGGAAAAAGTAATGTGTGTCTCTTTCGGATCCCATCTTCTTACCTTCTTATCCGTTATACACATGGTTGAGCGTCCCCAAACAGGATCGGTGGCACATGCTTGACACGTCTGCACATATATATATTCCAACATAATACGAAACAGCTGTGGCTTTGGAGTGTCCACCAAGTGATATATATTCTCAGATTCAACCCAAGACTTCTCCCGTTAGTTATCCCAGAATGCATCATAATTCACAACTAAGATATATAGTTATTCCCCTTCCATTGAGAAGAATACTGGCATTACAGACCAGAATCGAAACTAAACACAGAACACACGTCGGTAGATTGACAAAAACAACATATTCACAGTTCATTCTACCGGATAAGTTGATAATACAATGTTTTGGTGCTTTCTCTTTCAAATGGTATATAATATGGAATATGTTGTATATACATTGCATGTGCGATCCCATTTTCTACAAACCGGGGAAATTGTTAAATTAGCACTGTCATAATTATTCAACTAGTATAGTTAAATATAAATATAATAGTTGAATTCAGTATGTGCCTGACCTGATAACATTTCCCTACAGTGAATAAGAATCCGTCAGTATGTTGTCTGCTCATTTTTTCTATCGCCCCTCCAAATGAATACTAGACTAATCCAATACATTGTTACTTTTATAACTGAATGGGAGATTCCATTTAGTAACGAAAGCCTGAAACATATAAGCCTATGTGTCGCTTTAAAGGGACCCAATGCACTCACAGTGGATCTAACCCATGGGGAGTCTCATAGCCTGGAGCAGACGACAATCCGTAGTGCATGCTTCCGTGTGAGGCTCACAGAGGGAAAATATGCAAACAATAAATAAGTCTGTAAAACATCACCACTGAGAATAACATGGATACATATATCAACTTTGTTCTCATAGCTATTATTTTTAGTACTCCAATAACGAAATATGATTGTCTCATATCGTATGAACATCCCACCCTTTTACCTCGCCCCTTCCGATGTATTTTATTGACTTGCTTATTATATGCAAGGGATCGACTTCTGGGATATAATAGTTCAATTGACGCAGCAACCCTGCATGTGTGTTACAAACAATTAAACACATGGACATACCCGTAGCCGAGAGTGTTATCTAAACGTATCGACTGCCGGGCAAACCCATTTCTATACTAAATAATCATTGACTATATTAGTTCTCATCGAAACTGTTCATTGAATGTAAACAATATGTTTTCTCTCAATTAAAGGCACATAGACAAATACAAAGTACCAACATGTAGTGTGTTAAATAAAGAGCAATTTGGATCTGGCAGTAAGCCAAAGGCTTATTGAGGGCCATTTCCTCGTCTTGAAATATAGAATGAAAATGGGTCTCAAATCCTGAATTGTATGTTCCGCCAGATACGTAGCCGATCGCTGCAGGTCCGTTTGTACCCATTCGGTCCGTTTGTAACCCTCAGGTCCGTTTGTACCCCTCACCACAATTAAGTACGACACATATATGTATATTTGTGCATGTATAATTTGAACTAAAAGAGCCTGAGTTGAACTTATTATCTGAACATTTATCACTTAATGTGAATCATTCTGCTCTTGTATTAGCTGTGTTACTGAATGTCGTCTCAGACTCGTCTGCTTGTATTACATGAACATCCCTCCAACTGAATACTAGACCGTTCCAATATTATTACTATTATTATAACTGAATAGTATAGAATGGGTTAAACCAAATAAAGACATATTGCAGACTTATTTCATAGAATAAAACAAATCTGGTAGTATCAGGCGGGTACAGGACGTTTCGTACCGTGGTCGTTTCGTACTTGGTCGTTTCGTACCATCTGGTCGTTTCGTACCATATTGCTTGGTCGTTTCGTACCGCATTCTTTGGTCGTTTCGTACTATGTAGAAAATCAATTGGTCGTTTCGTACCGTGTGTTGGAAATGTGGAAAACACGGTATTTTATATATATATTTATATTATGTATGTATAATTATTCATGTTTTGGAATGCAGCGAAAGATATTATGAGATTTGCTTACATGGAATGTGAATAACAATCACGCTGACAATAGTATTCATCTGATTGACTGCGGGAAAGATCTTATGAGATGTTTTTACAACAAGTGTTAATACTAAGCATGCTGTATAAACAAGAGGTGAGCTCTTACTGATTACCACTAATTACCACCTGGCTTCTTGATCACACCTTTTCGTGAGTTGTTTTTGTTGGAATCCTATAAGTAACATGAGATCCCCCATCATTTCATGATTCATCTCACAATCATGTCTGACTTTCTCTCCGACGTTAATTGTATGGACTTTGACAAGGCAACATGGAAGTCCAAACACAAGTTACTACCAGAGGTAGAAAGACGTGGTTGTTATTTTCACTGGACCCAGGCCGTGAGTAAGCAGATTCAAAAGAAAGGGCTGATCGAACTGTACAACACAAAAGGAGACGAATACAGGTAAATATTTGTTCTCTTAAAATAAAATAGTAGATAAAATAAAAATAATAGAATTATAATTAAAATAAAATAATAGAATTGTATGATTAAATAATTTTTTTCAAAATATAACTTATATGATTATTATTTTTATTTCAATTATATAAGTAGAATAATGCTATTATTTCAATTAGCAGAAATAGGGGGAAATTAGAATAATATATAACAAACTGAAAATTTTCTTATTTATGTTTATATCTTCTTTTCATTTTTGTAGGCAACTGCGAAAGCTTTATGCTTTGCCACTTCTGTCAGCTGAACACATCCGATCAGCATTTGCCAGGATGCGAGATCACCCGACAGCCAAAATCGGCAACATGCCATTAATCTACGATTATGTGGAATCACAGTGGCTGGACTCCAGATGCCTACCAGTGGAATCGTGGTGCGTCTACGGGTGCTCCATCCGAACAAACAACGACACTGAGGGATGGCACAGACGCATCCAATACAAAAACAAGGCAACAAACATCCCATATTACATCCTGGTTCCAATGCTCAAGAAGGAATCGGAACGACAGACATGACAGTAAAGTTGTTTGGTGAAAACAAAATTAAAAGGTACCCAAGACTCCAGTATCGGGAGAACCAGGCGCAACTATTCTGCTTGTGGAGTAACTACGAAAACGGCGGCATCTCCACCAGTGGTCTTTTGAAGGCATGTTCAAAACTGTTTGCGCCAACAGTTGCTGTCCTTGCTGTCGAGCCTGCTGATTGTTAAACAAATATCATGTCCCATATTATTGTGTAAAATAATGTTGTTAAAGTTAATATGTTATTGTTATTTTAAAATAAAGAATAAAGTATGAAATTAATACTGTTTTCCCCCATTCCCAACATGGAACAACACACCAATTGATTTTCTACATGGTACGAAACGACCAGATGGTACGAAACGACCATGGTACGAAACGTCTAGAAGCCTATCACAATCATTTTCCCCATTTTGGAAGAATGTTGCAATGGATGAGAGTGTCGAAAACTCCAACCACATCGACTGTGCAATTTCAGAGAACACAACGGTTGAACTACGCATAAATATAAATATTAATAATCTATTTGGGACGCAATA
Source organism: Siphonodentalium dalli (assembly GCA_032622095.1). NCBI lineage: Eukaryota > Metazoa > Mollusca > Scaphopoda > Gadilida > Siphonodentaliidae > Siphonodentalium > Siphonodentalium dalli. Next base: position 60,032,987 of record CP136069.1, on the reverse strand, counting down.
TTTGACATAAACATTACGGCAATGATTGCGTTCAAAACACCTAATCGGAGTGTTTCGTATCACTTTAATTGTTCAAATGGTCCATTTTCGTTTATAATTATCCACATATTTATGGAGGGTATGATTTGCTGTTCACGTTCTGCATGTACATGTAGCGTTTCGCTGAGCGGTAAAATAAGTACTGTTCCAATCAGAAAGCAGATTTTTAATGCTTATATGGTGTAACTCTTCTACATGTACATATATAGATGTTGTAACCTTTATACATGTATCTCGGTGTTATTCGTCGCCATTTGTTCCCGTCAGAATGTGATACAGTATATGATCCATCAGACACCCATTGATAAACTCATCCTTCGATAATACGCCATCGTTGTTTGAGTCCATTTGTACGAATATCTTCTGGGTCCTTTCTTCCGGGGTTTGGTCCTCTATTGCTTCTTTTGTTTCTTTGCTTCCTAGCATTTCGTATATAGCCTGGAATGATGGGTATATACATGTATGTGTTTGTGCAGGGAACACCAGAAAAGTGAAAACATGTTACTGGTATTATGTCATTAGAGATGCTTGTGTCAAAGTTAAATTTAAAGGTACACAATCCGATTCGATGGTCCCCGATGGTCATCTAATTCCAACAACAACAACATTTCTTCAAAAGACACTTTAGTTATTAGAATCGATGAATTACCGAGAAATGATCCTAACTACTGTGAACTCTAGTAATTTTCCAAAACGTGTTATATATCAAAATGTTGCTCAACGCAATTTGGTATCGATAGTATTGTCGGTCGGCTTGTCCAACATTTGCAAGGCCACCAAATATTCCAGATGGTGAAAAATGACAAATATTAAAAATCGGCATTGATAACTCCGAGCTTTTTGATAGGTTGGTTCCTTGACTCGAATCAAATATGTTTTACCCCCGAAGCCAAAGAAATAGTAATTTAGGAGCGTTAATTCGGATTTTATCTTTAAAGTTTTAATTGTTATTCTTTTTTTTATCTTGTGTTCGTTTTTCTTAAAGACGCACATGTGAGATTACGCATGGGTGCTTGATGGTATGTAACCACATATATAACCGGTATGGCTACAACGAGGTGGCGTCCGTGTGTTAATCTGATCTAGCTATGTTGTGGTTGTGGCTAATGGTTCTTTTAAGAGGAAAGATCGATTGTTTTTTTCAAATAGTTGCATTTGTTGTTATAAACTATCTCGATGAGTAGTCGATCGTGATTGTGATAATTGTGCAGTAGTTAATAACAGTTTCCTAAAGTGATCTATGTTTTTTTTAATAATATATTGTACTTACTGGACCCTCAACATAGACCCTGTGTTATTACCAGCACATGCATGATATATGCATGACCCATAACATACCATTGTATATATTTTGCAGAGCATCTAATATATCGTAGAAGACATGATCTGGAGTTTGATTCCTCAATAATTTGGTTCGAAATATGTTCAAAATCGCGACTATTCCTGTTCGGGTTGTCTTACATATCTGATCAATACTGTCACCCGAGTTATTGGGAATAATTGGAAACATCTATTCATGATGCATTAGACATAACTGAAAACATTATACTAACCGGGGATTACAATTCAAATCTCCTTGATCCGGCCTCAAAATTAAATGATATAATCTGATGATAAGGCCCCTGTTTGGTGCCATTTCAGGAACGATAACTCTATCCGAAGTACACGACCTATATTCTCTGCAGTACTCCTGTTGGTGTTAGTCTAGACAGTTTGACCTATATTCTCCGCCCACGCATTGCATCATGGTCTATGTGTATACCGGTTGGGCATGTCCAAAAAACTTCAAAAACTTCAAAAATTTCAAAAACTTCAAAAAAATTCAAAAACTTCAAAAACTTCACAAATTTCACAAATTTCAAAAAACTTCAAAAAACTTCAAAAATTAAACAAAATTCAGGATTTAGTCATAAATGGGACCCGCCATATCAAATCCAGTCGGAAGTCGGGATTTTTTTATCCTGTGCCAATGCATTCTCTTATATATGCGAGTCGACCAGCCGCCGCCGGCGGCGGTGGCGGCGGCCGTAATGCGCATGTCAACGTTTCATTTCTAATTTTAGATGTTAAATGTGCCGACATTGTTCTTTGGAGAAATTGGCGCGCGCGCGGAGGGGGAGGGGGTGAGAGCGGCATACGCAGCCGCGGCGGCGGCGGCGGCGGCGGCTGTTGTTGTTGTTGTTGTAGTTGTTGTTGTTGTTGATACAAATGTCAATGCAATTATGAGTGATTTCAATATGGACACTCTATTGTATAGGTAAAAAATTGGCGCGGCGGCACCGCGGCTGCGTATGCGTATGCCGCTCCCACCCTCCTCCCCCTCCGCGCGCGCGCCAATTTCTCCAAAGAACAATGTCGGCACATTTAACATCTAAAATTAGAAATGAAACGTGTCGGAACACGTTAATATCATGCATTTTGATTGGTTAGCTGGCTCAACATAATAAAGGGACTGCTGATATTTTATGTCTGACGTAGAAGGGAAAAAAAATAATAATGGATACACAGCTCAAGAAATTGAACAGTATGGAAGTTGGCGAAGTTTGATGAAAAGTTATGTCAGACATATCATTCTGAGAAACGGCTTTCATTACCCAGACACTAATAACTTGTATTTATCAGAGTTAGATGAAATACGTGACTGTACCAGAAGAATACTTCAACATCTGGAAAATTATAACATGTGGCTGTTAAATGAGCTGACAGGAAAATTGGACAGTTACGATATGGATCATTTTCCCTATATATTTAGTGACTTGTTGGACAATATATTTCGGGAAGATTGCCCCTACACATGGGAGAGAATAATGGCTGCATTCCTGTTCACAGGAAAAATGTGTTTAAAAGCATACAAAGACAACGACTTCTCATTGGTCAGCGAAATTGTGCAATGGGGACACACTATCGTGACATTATACACTGACCAATGGGTCGAACGGGAAGGCAGTTGGGATAATTTCTTCCAGGAATGTCTAAATATTGACAATTACTCGTCAAAAATGTTGACAATGAACCATAATGTTTTCAGATCGGTTCATGGATGTGTAAATTATTGGCAAACATATTAATATCAATTGTGTGTATATATATATATATATATATCCGCAGACGCCGCTGCCGCCGCCGGCAAACACCACCGCCGCCGCCACCGCCGCCGCCCCGCCGCCGCCGCCACCAATTTCTTTGCATGCCATAGGATTATGTAGTTGCCGCCGCCGCCGCCGCCGGCAGCGGCGTTGACATGCGCATTACGGCCGCCGCCGCCGCCGCCGGCGGCGGCTGGTCGACTCGCATATAAAAGAGAATGCATTGGCACAGGATAAAAAAATCCCGACTTCCGACTGGATTTGATATGGCGGGTCCCATTTATGACTAAATCCTGAATTTTGTTTAATTTTTGAAGTTTTTTGAAATTTGTGAAATTTGTGAAGTTTTTGAAGTTTTTGAAAAAATTTGAAGTTTTTGAAATTTTTGAAGTTTTTGAAATTTTTGAAATTTTTGAAATTTTTGAACTTTTTGAACTTTTTGAACTTTTTGAAATTTTTGAGTTTTGAAATTTTTGAAGTTTTTGAAGTTTTTGAAATTTTTGAAGTTTTTGAATTTTTTTGGACATGCCCAACCGGTATACACATAGACCATGATGCAATGCGTGGGCGGAGAATATAGGTCAAACTGTCTAGACTAACACCAACAGGAGTACTGCAGAGAATATAGGTCGTGTACTTCGGATAGAGTTATCGTTCCTGAAATGGCACCAAACAGGGGCCTTATCATCAATAATCAACTTTTACACCCTCAAAAACGTAGTCACGTCCCCAACAAGAGTTACTCAAAGTTCTCAAACACTATTGGACCCTATAATTATTAACGGCGATTTTAATCTGCAAGATGCTGATACCATAGATTTGGACATTTCTGACCATTACGGTGTCTATGCAACCCTCTGTTATGATAATAATCGCACATCCTCTTTTAAAAGACAAATCTTGTACTATAAACACGCTGACTTCGAAAGGGCGGGTAATCTGATAAACGACCTGAAATGGAATAATCTTCTTCTCCCCCTTGAATTAAATGAAGCTGCAGAACTGTTCACTAAAACATTTCTCGATATTATGTACAAATGTATCCCATTTAAACATGTCACCATCCGAACAAATGATAAACCATGGTTTAATTCAGAAATCCGCAGACAGATAAGACGTAGAGACAGGTTGAGATCGATTGCTATTAAAAAAAATACCACAGAAACATGGAAAAAATTTAAACAATGTCGAAATCATATCAATAACATGAAGAAATATGCTAAGGCACAATTTAATGAAAATTTAGAAGAACGCATTAGTACATCTGATTCAAAAGACTACTGGCAATTAATTAATTACCTCCTCAACAAGAAAAAGACAACATTAATTCCCCCGCTGTATAGCCTAGAAGGTGGGGTAAAAATGGATTCTAAATCATACGAAATTAACGATTTTGAAAATGCACAAATTCTAAACAAAAGATTCATTTTAAATTCCTCACTTGATGATTCAAGAAAATCATTACCCCTGTTGACCTCTAAAACACAGAATATACTGACTGAAATTCCTTTCGAAATGCAAGAGGTAATTGATGTTATACTAGCTTTGAAAACAAATAAGGCACATGGACATGATGACATATATAAGTGCTAAAATGTTACGCTGTACTGCACAGCAGATTGCTTTACCGTTGTCATTACTATTTAAAAAATCTCTGGAGGTTGGAACATTCCCGTCTTCTTGGAAAAATGCAAATGTTATACCAATCTTTAAAAAAGGGGACCCCGCTGATAGTGCCAATTACAGGCCGATTTCATTGTTACCTTGTCTGGCCAAAGTATTTGAAAGATTGTTCCTAAAATATGTTTCCACTTTTTTTAATGAAAATAATCTTATTTACGAGCATCAATCCGGCTTCATGGCCGGTCACAGTACAGTTTATCAACTAATTGATATATATCACCACCTTTGCCAGAACCTAGATAAAGGTCTGTACACGTGTTCCATATTTTTTGATATTTCGAAAGGGTCTGGCATAGGGGGCTAATATATAAATTGCAGCAATATGGGATTGCAGGAAAACTTCTGAACTGGTTTCAAGATTACTTAGTAAATAGACGACAAAGAGTCCTGGTAAACAATACTCACTCTAAATTTGAAATTATTCCATCCGGAGTGCCCCAAGGGTCAATAATGGGGCCTTTTCTCTTCTTAATTTTTATAAACGATCTGCCCAACAATCTCTGCTCTAAAGCTCGAATGTACGCCGACGACACCTGCATCACTGCTTCTCACTATGACCTACAATCCCTAGCTAGACAACTCAACAATGATCTCGAAATCGTATCACAATGGGCCAACAACTGGCTAGTAAACTTTAACCCAGCAAAGACCAAAGCTATGTCATTTTCCCTAACTAACAAAGACCAGGCCCCAAAACTATTTTTCGAAAACCAAGAAATAACCTTCATTAAATCGCATAGACACCTCGGTCTCGATATCCAAGCAAATTTAAATTGGAATGATCACATTGAAAATATCTGTCGACGAGTATCAGGAAGACTATCCCAACTCAGAAAATTTAAATACAGTATCGACAGAAAGACGCTTGAAAAAATCTACAATACTTATATTTTGCCTATAATGGACTATTCTGATATTGTCTGGGCGAACGCACCAAAATACTTGACTGATAAACTTGAAAGACTTCATAAAGAAGCTGCCAGAATTGTAACAGGACTAAACCGATCGGTATCCGATAAAGACATACTCCTTGAAATCGGCTGCCCCACGCTCAGTAATAGACGCGAACATCATCAGTTACATTACATATATAAAATTACTAACAACCTTGCACCCAACTACTTATCAACTATCTTACCTCCTCGTGCTGGCAATGTCTCGAGATACTCAAAGCGGAACCCTGGAAACGTTTATTGTTACTTCTGTCACACAGAACATTTAAAAAAATACTTCCTACCCTTTATGACACAATCATGGAATAAGCTTCCAATTATCGTAACTGATACGTTTAACCTAAAAGAATTTAAGGTCAATCTTAGTTTTATAGATTTGACCCTAAAACCACCTCCTTATTTTCAAACTGGGAGTCGGAAAGAAAATATAATCCATTCTAAAATTCGCAACGGTTGCAGTGAACTTCGCTTAGATATGTATGATAACTTTATAGCCGAAAGCCCAGTGTGTAATTGTGGCACAGAGATCGAGGATGCCTTTCACTTCGTTTTCGAATGTCCATTGTTCCGACCGCAAAGAACTAAATTATATGATAGACTAGATGAGTATGCTTTCACAATAGTAGACGTAAACCACTTCCTCAGAGGCCTCCCAAGCATTCCACAGCATCGAAACCAGCTACTCTTTTACATTGTACAAAAATATATATCAGAAAGTAAACGTTTCACTTAACGCAGCCTGCTTAACGAAGAAAAATCGTAAACAACTTACGGCACGGCATGGCATGATATCTACAGGAGAGCACCCCGGGACCGGTATAACATCAATCACCAGACATCATCATCATCAACATTCTTATTATTACATGTACATTATATCTGTTATTCATCTTGTTTAAACATTTGTGTAAATATTGTCGGGAGAGGGGCCACCTTAAGTTGTTATAACTTGTCCCCCAATCCCTTGTAAACTGAGTTACAATAAATATGTTTAAACCAAACCAACATACCCAAATAGTATAGCCAATAGGTATAGGTCGTTAAAACGCAGATCAACATGCTCGATAAAATTCAATCCGTCCGTCCCGGTCAATCATGAATAAAACATCATCAAATTCACAACATGACACAAGATATACTATATGTTTCAAAGTGAATATGTGATTGTCTCCAGCCTTTGACGTACCACTCCACAAAAATATCGAAACTTTTCTGTAGTGTGGGCATTTCCACGCCTCAGATTGGTCACTTATCCAGGTGAATGAGATATTTTCAATTATGTCTTTGTATCCACGCCAGGAAACATGAGACCTATACATGTACCGTGATGTACGTGTCTCCAACTTGGCGTACGCGTTGTTTGTGTAAAGTTGTCGAGTCCCTTGTTACGCATATAATAGTAGGCTATGAGTGTAGATATTTTTCTTGAACTTATTGTGTATTGAAGATCTATTGTATACAAAGTCAAACCTACCATCTTTGATAAAGCGAACTATTAATTTATAGCGGCTGGGACTATTAGTAATCACTTTAAAGGCATGGGCGGTGTTCGTTGCAGAAATGTTCGTATTTGTTCAAATCGCCATCAACAGAAGGAATAACTAAATATATATAGTTTTGTTCATATGTCAAACATAATCAGCGCGTAAATAGTATATTGTCGCCAATACGTACAATGGTATACGTAAACAAGAACCTGCTCGTGTTACAGAAGTTTTGCTTCTGTTTACATAACACAGCGCAATTATATTGGTTAATCACACACACACATGATACGAACGCTCTTTATTATTTCCATATCAGGAAAACATTAACAAATAGCGCTCTTTATGTTTACCATACGTGTTTTGCTTTTGTTTACATAACAAAGGAAAAAACATTTGACAATAACATACTGTTTATGCCATAGTTCTGATTGGTATATGAACAAGGTATGTCTATATTTTACTATTTTTTCTGTGTATGGCGGTTTTTGACGGAGCTGAATATGTTAACAGCATACCCACCACCAACGCCGCCCGCATCTTCATGTTTGCCAATGGAATCGACAATGACAATTTGAAGAATAACGAAAGTGTTCCTTGCACAGTTAGAAAATCCCGTAGATTATATACGAGTAAACACCCGTGAAATTGATGTAAATTCCCAGGCGCGGCCATTATGATGATCCGAGAAGAAACCACCACCGTATAAGCACCATAGAATCGATTCCGCAGACGATGGGTCGTGCTAAGAAGTTGCTGTTATTTTTCTAATTATTTTCATTTGATTTTTGACGCCGATACATTATTAGAACATAAGGTGATGAGTACAGTACAATTCGTTATTCAATGCAAAGGGCATTTAAGTGTTATATATAGACGTTATTTCGCTCCGGTACATATCCGGACGTGTCTCACTTTTATAACAACCAATATCTGCGTCCGTATCTTACGAAATCTTAAACGTGACAGACTATACATGTAAATCAACTCTAAAGTATCTCCCTCCAATACATCGCATTTGCGATAAGGATTAAAATATATCGAATTGGCAAGCATGATACCAGATTGTCCAGGGTTTAAACTGAATCCTGATGCAGGTGCACGATGGGTAAATGGTCGTCAGATAAAACACAGACGATCCATGGATGCATTTCATCAAAATTAGAACACGATGCACTTAGCGACAAAGGTATCTGACTTTAAAACAGTGGCTGGACAAAGCGAGAACCCAGAAAGTTGCCATCAAACATGCCAAAGTCATTGAATGTTCACAAGATGTACTCTATGTGTTACACAATCAGAAAGAAATCAAACGAAATCCCAAAAATAAACACCAACCTCCATCGAAGAATCAACAACATCAACGCTGTGGTTTTTACTTATCCACAGGTTATTGAACATCTTTTCCTGCATATGGTAAAACAGTGTATGGAATGTACTTATTTCAATCATTTTCAGCAAATGTGCATATCAAAGGAACAACAACATGCCCGACATTTTCTGAAAATGTTCATATCAAAGGAACAACCACATGATCGATACCGCGGTGAAAACATAACAGAAAGCTATGACGCTGACAGCAAAAATGGGAAATGCTATTATCGATGATCAGCAATCCGAGGAAAATGATGCATAATATGTTTTAGAGCACAATCCCACTGTTAGAATCGTTCCCTGGGTTTTAGTAAAGCACACCAGCTCCCAAGGCTGGCGAAGGAAGGGTTCGGTGTTTATTCCATTGTTAGGCACACGCAACTCATAACAGACAAGTAGCACGGGTACTTTAAAGTCCGTGTTGTTTCGGACTTATCTATTCACATTCAACGGCGATTTGTGCATGTTAAACACGTTGTTGTGAATGGCTAACCGGCTATTGTGTCCAATCGCGGCCAGGGCACGGATTGTGCGTCGTGGTCAAAACACGCTCAATGGAACACTTCCAGTTGATTGCATTATGTGGGATTAATTGTGCTCTAAGTCGGTCAGAGCACGCTAATAGTTCTTTACCAGATTAAATCTCCTCTTCGACTCGATTGATTATGTTAAAGAACAATCATTGTTCTCTATCCCTCACTTAGTGAATATGAGCACCACACAAAACCGATGTTATTGCTTGACATCGAAATAAATTGAACTGATAATTGACTCATGTGCTGGTATCAATGTGATCGATGTACGTGACTTTAAGAACATGTCTCCACAATCAACTCTTAAGAAATAAGACACTAAGTTATTCACGTATATGGATCAAGACAACACATAAGTACGCTTGGGCAATTAATGGCTACACTGAAATGCAGTGACCCACGGGGAACTTGTAGCAAAAACATATTGAAATATATACCTCATATACTACCACAGGGGGAGTCTCTAATTCGGTACCGAATAGTGCCGAACGACGTCAACGTTGATTTTCTGACTCACTGCACCGATTTTGGTCGGATAAACGGTATTGTCGCGTATATTGCTACTTCCAAAAGTGATAAACCCTCCTTACCATGTAAAGTGCTGTAGAATGCCGATATAAACCTGTTTTATACGTTCAAGTGTTAGAAATCTTTCTAATGTGACCATAAACATGGGACGATTCACCATTCATCGTTGCAATATAATGCCCTCTTTCTGATTGGTCGATATTCACGTGGCTTTGTTTACGAAATGACCGTCCGAAAAAATATATTGTGTTTTCGACCAATGTGAAAGAGTCACATTTGCCAATATCGTGTGCGTAACGTAACTATAACAAGTATAACGTACTCTGATAACAACTTATCGCCAAATTCATGCTTCAAACATTTTTAACATATCATCTTCGACTTGTTTTATTTTATTTTTATGAAAAGAAATAACAAATGGGGTAATAAATAATTATAACGACAAATAGAATCAAATTGGTCATTTTCTTGGTACAGGCAAGCCTTCATCTCATTGAGTGGTTCGCACTAAATGGCATGAAGGCAAATCCAGAGAAGTTCTAAGCAATATCATTGGGTCCCAAAAGTAAATCTATAACTGGCATAAATGCTTCACATCTTATCCCATGTATCGAGGAAGTGAAATTACTCGGTATAACTCTGGACAGTAAATTGACTTTTAACACTCACATTGATTCGCTATGTTCAAAGGCATCAAGGCAGCTAAATGTCTTAAAGAGACTTGGACATATGCTGACCCTCTCAGGCAAAAAATGTATCTTCAAATTTTTCATCCTCTCAAATTTTAATTACTGCCCTCTTACCTGGCATTTCTGCAGTGTGTCCTCTACGGACAGGCTGGAGAAAATTCAGGAGAGAGCCTTTCGTTTTATCTATAATGACTACACATCTGATTATGACTTTCTCCTAAAGATTGCAAACTGTGATCATCTACATCTCCAAAGACTCAGACGTATGGCACTCACAGTTTTCAAAATACTAAAGAAGGACATTAGCACTCCTTCCTATTTGGACTGCCTGGTGAAACGTAAACATAGTTCATACTCTTTTAGAAATTCTGAGACTCTGGAACTGCCATCACCTGATACCATTAATTTCGGTTTAAGCTCGTTTAGATTCATGGCACCTAAAGTGTGGAATTCTCTTCCAGAGTCACGCAGAACCGCAGAGACGATGAAAGACTTTGAATGTATGTTACAAACCTGGAATGGTTTTAAATGTAAATGCAGTGCCTGTAGGATATCCTAATTATATACATATGTTTTGTATTTTAATCCGCACTCTCTGGTCATGTATCTCTGAATGGAACATAACGTGTTATCCAGGAATGAAATATGGACTCGGTGTGCACATTACTGTGCCGTATATGAATATACAAATTTGTGTCTTACGCTTTTGATCCAGTCAGGGCTACCTGTCCTCAGGGATTTTACTCGTCTTTTACAAAGTTTTAGCTAATATACATGTAATTTATTTTTCAGATAGGTTGTGTTTTATTCACGTTACTGTTTATGTACATATTCATTGTTTTACAAGTCAGTTAAGAGCTTAATGCTCATGTTTGTAATTTAAAATGCCTGACTTTATAAATAAAGCTTTTTAAATTGAACTTGAACTGAACTTGAGGTACGAATATTTGTGAAATCTGAGTACGAACGTCGGAGTGTTCCCCTATGGTATTCCAATAATCACCAACCGTGGAGTGCATGTTCATGGTTTGGTTTGAAGAAATGTTCTCACTTCAAAGTATACAAAAGTTGTTTTTAGACATTCCACTGCATTTGACAGTGTAAGGAGGTTTCTATTCACTTTTTAAAGAACAAAAACAAGCGACAATGCCGTTCACGCGGCCATAATCGGTTCGGTGAGTCAGAAATGCAACAAATTTCGGGAATGGGAAACCGAACATTGTCTGACCTTGTCATATATATATATATATTATGTAAACACTGTTTTCTACAAAGTGCCTGTGCAGTGACCGAGAACTCCCAGACATTTTTCACGTTGTCTCCGGGAACTGTGGTTACTACTATCATGTGACTCAGCAATCAAGCTCGGACTGATAGCATTAATTTGCTCAAAATGTTAACTCGGCATCAACTGACACATACATTAACATAAGATCCTTCACACGGGAGCAAACACATTTATTCACTAGAGTTGGGAAATTAAAGGACTACACAGTGAAATTACAACAAGTGTGCCAATTCAAATGTTTTACCTTATCATAAATTTGAGTTATATAATGTGATAGCTAAAACCTTTGTTCCCCTATGTCTCAAACGTGGAGGCTCGATTCGTGTGTTTTAGATTGGTCGCAAATAGTATTAGTTTAAACATATTTTATTAGCAAAAATAGCTAACTGGATTGGGGCACAAGTTATTGCTAACTTATTGACGCCCTTTCCAACAAACAATTGACAATTAACAAAAAGAGTTAGGCTTCCTGCCTGCAATACATATAATACAAAGGTATACAAACATTTATTTTTAATGATGTGTAACCTAAATTTGATCAATATACAATTTGAAAGCGCAATTTGATTGTCCATCAGTTTGGAATTTGTGTCAATGTCTACTAATCGGTTTATATCCGACCAGGGGATTTGGCATCTAGAAACATAACAGTGTAATTAAGTTTATGAAATAATAAACATCAACCACGGTTATGGGGAATTGTGATATTTACAGAAAATTTACATTTTAAAGATAAATACCGCTATTGTATACGGGAACTTGTGCCGAAATTGATTTACTTGGAAATAATACAATTTACTGCAGGAATTGACCGTTCAATTACATAAACGTACCGTAACGTTTTACGGTGTTATTTACTGTAGGAATTTACCGTCCAATGATACAAACGGATTGTATCCGTACGGTTACGGCTGATTCAAACGGTATCATAGCTGCCGGTACTCTAAGTTTTACGGGATAAGTTTTACGGGATTTTTCCACAGTGTAAATATTAATCATGCTGCTATAGTATTCGTCTGCATTTACTACACGAACACCCCTCTAAGTAAATAATATACCGTTCCAGGGTATACTTGTATATCCGAATTGGAGAATACATTTAGTAACAAAAGGTTCACCAGACTCGGTTATTTTCAAGGGAACTTACGTTAATTATCTCCAACATTTCACTCTTCTCGATCGTTCCATTCCCATCGATGTCATACATCTCGAACACCCAGTTGAGTTTAGCTTTTGGTTCGCCTCTCAGTGTGATGTTTATCGCCAGTAAGAATTCCCGAAACTCTATCGTTCCACTGTTATCCTTATCAAACGAGCGAAACACGTGTTCGCAAAATTTTTCTGGCGCCCCTTCTGGGAAGATCTGAGAGTATACGTCCAGAAACATCTCTCTGGTTAACTGACCGTCCGGACAGTCTCTCTGTAAAACAACTTACATGATAATACAGTTAATCCAGGGGTGGGGGATAGAGGTGTGGTGACAGGGGAATGTAGCATCTCACCCCAATTAGTTAGCTACACTCTAAATAAACTCCGGTTGGAGGGGGGGGTTATTTCAACAGAGAGTTAATATTTGCACCTCAAGAAATGCATAGTTGCTCAATAAAACCTACAATCAGTTAATCATACACCATTTAAGATATGTGGTTTCTTTTCCCACGCACGGGTATTTATTAAATACTCTATATTGCAGAATAATATTTATGAGTCGATCTGCGTGTACATGTATTTTACTCGAATATTGTGCTCTTGAAACTGAAATTCGACAAAAAAGGCTGACGTCGTGATAATAAAAATGATTAAAAAATAAAATAAAACAGAAATATCAATTAGAAGTAGAATGGTTATTGTATCATCGAACCCATATGCCTGATCTACGGTGCAAGCATTCTTCGCCGGACAGGAACTTTTGATGACAACAATAGCGATTATACCATATAACGTGCATGGTTGAAATTGCCGTTTATACATTTGTACTCCTCCTTGTTGAATTTGTATTTCGGCTATCCGTGTCCGATCACACACTCCTGGTTAAGTGGTCCTATTTGTCTGCTATGATGTTGAGGTCCTGCTGAATTGACATGATGATGGTAGAGCAAACTGATGCCGTTACTAAAAAGACCCCTTATTTCTCTTAAGCTGTCATATTCCCGGTATTTTGCTATTGCAAGCGATTTGAAACATTCAAGAACTTATATATTTTTGAAAAATACAATAATAGCTGCGCTGGTGTTTTCAAATCGAAGTGAATAGCCATCTTAGTTATTGTTGATTTGCAACAACTAATATACAACCAGTATTTAAATATTTCGCAACAGCTATATGTTTTACTGTTTGATACACATACTGGCTTTTCCTTGGATATGTTCACATTATCCGACCACCGCGAAAATGACAAATTTAGAAACATAACCGTACTTTTTCTTAACAGCATCAGTTTGCCAACACATGCTTTAGCACGACCACCTGACCAGGACGCGTGTAAAGTCGATGACATGATATACCGCGTACGATGGCATGATCTAGGGATGAGACACCCTGTCGCGACGTTCACGACAACAGGTCCATGTACTATATGATGCAGTAAAAGTACGTTTAGCCTACTACCAACACAAGTATAGATCGTATGATCGCAACTAAACTAGTGACCACACCTCCTCACTATGTGCAGTTATCAAAACGAACGTCACCGTTGGCATATACCTGGCACAAACGAGGAAAATGTTTGTCTTCTAGCGTACACATGTACGTATTTGCCACCTACTTTGATATGTAAGCGGTGTCCACGTGTAAAGACAAGTTTATGTCTTCGTGGTAGCGAAGAGCCAACGACTGCCAAAGCGCAAAACCAAAATAACGCGAAAGAAAAGATTTCACCGGGACATGTCATGATTCAAAAGACGCCTAAATCGTTGTGTGAATTACGGATTATCGACATCGTAAATTATCGACAACGTTCAATAGCGACAACAGATTCCGAACGCATGAATGGTCGGAGCGAAATTACACCGTTAGTGCGGCCCAGCTTGTACAAAGTGTTAGCTGGTCGATATTACAGAGAACATATAAAACAAGTACGCAAATACCGAGTACGATTTAAATACATTTACTCCATCACCTCTTACGACACGGCCAAATAGGTTCGCCATAAGAGGGCGTAATAATTATCCACTGATAATAAACATACCATGAATCCTGCGTACCATTGTTTTATTTTCCGTTTACTGAACCCTGTGTTATTGACGAGGAACTCGAGCTCATCTGTGTTTAATGTAGCAGCCTTATTTCCCATTATTACGAATCTGAAAATGGAATAGGTTCTTTTCACAATTACACTCACAACCAGCATAAAATTCAACATATTCATGTCTATTATTTGGTGGGTCTGGAATGAAAGTAAGTCGAAATGACTATCTAGTTGACATATCCGTCCGCAGTATTGGCAACAATATAATGTATCCATCATGACGTGCATGGAATTTACTAATCGAATACCTGTACATATTTAAATAGGAACTGTACACTAAATCCGACCAACTGAGAGCAAAATACACTCATGTGCTCTATGAATGATCTAAGCAACATGGTAATTATAATTAAAATGAGTTAATGACTCGACCCATAAACTCATTTCCATTACAATAACCATGTTTGTATATGGTTCATAAAGTAAATGAGTGTATTTTGCACTAATTCACGGCTCAAATTAATTCATGTGTTCATATATTATGTTGAGTATAACAGGAGATGGTCGCAGAAATGGCTGGATTTAGTGTACATTCCCCCTTTAAAGATATATACGGGCGGTGTTGGCGGTGGGTATGCTGTTAAAATATTCACCTCCGTCAAAACCCGTCATAAACAGAAAGAATAGTAAAATATAGACAGACCTTGTTCTTATACCAATCAGAAATATTGCATAAACAGTATGTTATTGTCAATTTGTTTCCATTTGTTATGTAAACAAAAGCAAAAAACGTTACGTTTCCTGGCTTTTGTTTAGATCCGGATATGGTAAACATAAAGAGCGTTATTTGTTACTGTTTTCCTGATATGGAAATAACAAAGAGCGTTTATATCATTTTTGTGTGATTAATCAATATAATTGCGCTGTGTTATGTAAACAGAATCACAACTTCTGTAACACGAGCAGGCTCGTGTTTACGTACACAATCGTACGTCTTGACGACAATATAGTATTTACGCGCTGATTATGTTTGGCATATGGACAAAACTATATATATTTTAATATTCCTTCTGTTGATGGCGATTTGAACAAATATGAATATTTCTTCAACAAACGCTGTCAGTGCCTTTAAGCCTGGCAATATGCGCGTTACATAGTGTGTATGCGGACTATGTGTACCACAGAAAGAATTATCCAAGCCACATACATTGACATAATTGAGATAATTCGACATCGGTACTTGAGAAAATCTAATATGATCGCATGTGACACGTAGTGGAGCAACCACACAAATACATCAAACTATCACAACAATTTACTAAATTAAAAAACACCTCTAGAAACAAAGGTGCAGGCATTTTTCTTTCAGAAGCTTTTGAGAATTGTTTCTAAAAGTATTTTTTATGTTGATTTCAAAAACCAATGTTGGCAAGTTGACAAATTATTATTTCTGGTCAAAAATGGCAATTCAAAATGGCCGCCATCAAAACAAAGTCTAACTTTACGTTTGTTGTTATGTGTTGCTCTAAGACGTTCGAATATTGAGTATTTCCGTACTTTCGAACGAATTGGAACAAAAAGAAGTATACACAGAACATATGTGGTAATTTAAAGTGAACATGTTTGATATTTAACCCCATGTATGGCAAAAAAATGACCAAAAATTTGATAAATTATTACGGTCTTAAATGGCAGAAAGTGAAATATGATGGAAACGTATCATTCAAATGGTATAGACAGTTGTGTCTAAATGTAATTTGTAACCTGATTCCAAAAAACAATGTTGGCAACTCGACAAATAATTATTTCTGACCTAAAATGACAATTCAAAATGGCCGCCATCAGAACAAAGTCTAGATTTTCGTTTACTGTTCTATGTTGTTCTAAGACGTTTGAATATTATGCATTTCCGTACTTTCGAACGAATTGTGACAAGCGACAATATACACAGAACATATGTGGTAATCTAAAGTGAACATGTTTGACATTTAACCCACTTTATGCCCAAAAATTACAAAAAAACGCAAAAACGTATAAATTATTGCGGTCTTAAATGGCAGAAAGTTAATTATATCCTTCAAATGGTTTAGACAGTTGTGTATAAATGTAATTTGTAATCTGATTCCAAAACACAATGTTGGCAACTCGACCAATAATTATTTCTGACCTAAAATGACATTTCAAAATGGCCGATATAATAATCAGTTAAACATTCGAAAATCATCAGTAATATTATGAAACTGGTTCATCAACACCCAATGCGACACAATTTGCCATCATATTTAGCCAAAAATAGTCACATAAAAGCCTTATTTATTATAGCAGTCAGTTCCACAGTTGCAGAGTGGTGTGCAGGGTGACTCTGATTTTATGCATGTACACCTTGCTGTTACACACCCTTTATTGCACTCACATTTGATTATTTCGAGACATGATTTTGGAATGGGTTCTAGTGACCATCTAATCGACCATTACAGGAGATTCAGTCCGAGGGAACATCCTGAATCTTGCATTGTTGAGTTCTGCATAGGAAACTCGATACAGCTTGCATACAAATGTTCAGCACTTTCAATTGTTTCAGTGGATATTACAATATTACCAATACCCTTTAAGAGTTCACAACATTCCATGTAAATCTTCCATGCGGATCGTTTAGGCACCCAATATATGAACGAAGTTGAATCACACCCCGTTAAAGCATGAAACACAAGAATATAGTTCAGAGCGTCGGTCGGTATTTTGGGTGGCAAAATCCCTGATGGGTAAAATTTTAGGGCTTTTGGAAGTTCCAGCCATCATGAACACATCACAATCTGCGGGGAATTTGTTTTGGTAACCAAGCAATAACACTAGAACATCGACGTCCCTACTTATCACAATAACTTGTTTTAGATTGCACCCCACGTTGGTATCAAGTGAATGAAGGATAAGTCTAGTATCAGCCTCTTCGTGATTATAATCTAACCCTTTCAAGTCTGTTCCATCTACCGAACAATCTACTCTGTAATCTTCGGGGAACCCCCCTGCAACAACAACAGTAACACCTTCTGTTTTCGCTTTGGTAACAAGTTCTCGAGACAAGAAACTATTCAAATCGGACTTTGCCTATGGCCATAACAAGGGCCTGACCGTCAGTGACAATACCTGCACGGGGAGTTGGTGTCATTCTTGTTAGGCAGGATACTTTCTCGACCAGAGCGTCAATACGAATTGCTTTGTTTCCAGTTCTAAGTGTTTGATTTGTCTCGCATAAAGCAATTGGAACAGGCATGAGTTCATGCTGTAAAACATATCGCAGTGTATTACATCGTCTTGTAGTTGCCCTTCATGCCGACAGGGCAGTCAACTTGCTAACACTGCCCTCGGTGTGGCTATAGATAGACCGGAAAAGATAAATACATTTGGAGATTTGGCCGATGTATTCTCAGTGTGCGTGTTGAAGAAGGGCGAAGGCTATGTCTGGATTGGTGTAGTGTTCGAAAGATACTCGGATAAATCTATCGCGACTGCCACCAGATCGAGAAGAAGTCGCAATGTACCATTGATCCGAAGGACAATAACATATCGTGATGTTCCCATCCCAAAAAATAAAAAAAGTTTAATTTTGTTGTCTGACAACATGACCGATTTAAATGGTTTCTTGTCTCGAGTACTTGTTACCAAACCGAAAACAGAAGGTGTTACTGTTGTTGTTGTTGTTGCAGGGGGGTCGCCGAATATTGCAGAGTAGATTGTTCGGTAGATGGAACAGACTTGAAAGGGTTAGAGTCTAATCACGAAGAGGCTGACACCAGACTTACCCTTCACTCACTTGATACCAGCATGGGGTCCAATCTGAAACAAGTTATTGTGGTAAGTAGGGACGTCGATGTTCTAGTGGTATTGCTTGGTTACCTAGACAAAGTTCCTGCATATTGTGATGTGTTCATGATGGCTGGAACGTTCAAAAACCCTAAAATTATACACATCAGGGGTGTTGCCACCCAAATACCGAACGACGCTCTGAACTATATTCTTGCGTTTCATGCTTTAACGGGGTGTGATTCAATTTCGTTCATATGGGGTGTCTAAACGATCTACCTGGACGATTTACCTGGAATGTTGTGAACTCTTAACGGGTATAGGTAATATTGCAATATTCACTGAAACAATTGAAAGTGCTGAACATTTTCAGATGCAAAACTCAACAATGCAAGATTCAGGATGTTCCCTCGGACTGAATCTCCTGAAAATCTTCCACCAACCAGTGACTCATTTCATTACCGGTACCACATTTTGAGAACAAACTACCAGGTTTTAGTTTGGAAACAAGCAACCATTCATGTGCAAACATTACCGGATCCTTCAACAATGAGATGGAAAGAAGAAAATGGTCGATTGGATCCAACCATGTCACTAGAAACCATTCCAAAATCATGTCTCTAAATATTCAAACATGGGTGCAAGAAGGGGTGTGTAACTGCAAGGTGTATATGCAGAAAATCAGAGTTACCCTGCACACCACTCTGCAATTGTGGAACTGACTGCAATAATAAATAAGGATTTTTTGTGACCATTTTTGGCTATAGGATGGCAAATTGTGTCGCATTGGGTATTGATGAACCTGTTTCATAATATTACGGATGATTTTCGAATTTTAACTGATTATTATATCGACCATTTTGAATTGTCATTTTAGGTCAGAAATAATTATTGGTCGAGTTGCCAACATTGTTTTTATTTTGGAATCAGATTACAAATTACATTTAGACACAACTGTCTCAACCATTTGAAGGATATATTTCCGGAATACTTCACTTTCTGCCATTTAAGAGGCAATAATTTATAAAATTCACGTTTTTTGTCATTTTTTGGGCATAAATTAGGTTAAATGTCAAATATGTTCTCTTTAAATTACCACATATGTTCTGTATATAGTGTCTCTTGTCACAATTCGTTCGAAATTACGGAAATGCATAATATTCAAACGTCTTAGAACAACATATAATAGTAATCGAAAATCTATACTTTGTTCTGATGGCGGCCATTTTTAATTGTCATTTTGGGTCAGAAATAATAATTTGTCGACTTGCCAACATTGGTTTTTGAAATCAGCATAAAAAATACCTTTAGAAACAATTCTCAAAAGCTTCTGAAAGAAAAATGCCCGCACCTTTCACATTTATTCCATTTCGAACCTGATTATTACGTAGTTTCCAACTGTTGCTGTGTCAGTCATGGGATTTCAAAATGTTGAATACTTTCACCAAAGTTGGAGGGGCGGATTCCGCGGAACACTACAGTACAACCCTGCCACCACGTATCTCGTTAAAACAACTAATACACATCCATGCCAAACTAAAGCTAGCAACTTCCCATGTTTATACATGACAAATATAAATGTTTACATGGGCGCTATATTCAAAAATATCACTGGGGAATTCTTTCGCGCGAACAGTTTCATGCGCTAGCTAGCTCTTGTCAATAGAAAACATCTCTCGTTTTAATCCAGTCTGTATTGTTCTAGAAAATGGTCTTTAGAGAAGTCTCTTAATTACATTTAAGTGTATATGTTGTGGAAGGCAGCTGAATTAGCTCATTGCATGGTCAAAAATTCAAACTGATAGTAAAACAAAAATGACATTTGAAAACATGATGAAGAATATAATCTTATATGCACTCACTAATTTTAAAAGAAGAACAAACAAAAAAGGAACAATGAAAACCAAACAAACAAACAACACGTTTGTAGGGAGGGGTCCCATATTTATTGTGTGCATATTGTATATAAAATGTCCTTTGGCCATTTTGTATATATAATTGCGTTTAGTCTAGTGATGTGAAATCGGTGTTTCCGGTAAAGACCAAATGTGTCTGGATTCTGGCCCACAAAACCAATTGACGTAAATGACGTCATGAACCATGTCATGACGTCTTCGCTGGTTTTCGGTCAGCTAACCAACGAAAATGGTCAAAATGAAACTAATTCATAAGCCTACATAACATAGGAATTGTTCAGAAAAAACTGAAGTTGCTAATTTCATAACCATCCCACTTGGTCCACTTCCGATTGCGTGATTTCACAATTTGATATTATTGTTCCCAGGATGCTACGCAAAAGCGGGGTGGAAGTCACGTGATTTTTAACTCCTTTTTCTTGTCCGGATTTTCATCGCGTCGAAATTCTGTTTCATGGTATTGTAAAAATTAATGACGTCATTCACGCCTAAACTTGAAAAGCAACACAGCGCCTGCGGCGCTGTGGTGGTTGCTATAATTTGCTTAAAATATCATATTTCAAATTCACGAGTTTCCAGAAAAACTTGCCACATCTTGCTAAATAACACAGGCAATAAAATTATACTGGTTATTAATTAGATATGAATTGTTTTTGCCCAGCATGTTTATATGTACATGTACTTACCTCTGCCATTGGTATATATACGGGCTGCAAAAAGACGTCCGAACATTTTATCCAGATCTTCCCATAGGTAATATTTATGTTGCATTGTCATTGGCCTTAGGGCTATTGAACGCACGAAGCACCCATATGCATCTCGCGAATTCAAATCAATTAAATTTCTTATGATCGTCAATATTAGACAATACATAGGTATTTAATAATTTATTCATAAACTGTCTATCCACGGAATGCTGAAAAACCAATATTGGCTGCCACACACGTTTCCATCATTGCCGTTATTTCTATATAACATAAATATTTAATTACTTTCCTCAACAGAAATAACACAACATCGAGTGATGTGATCCCACCTACTATATGCCTCGTACAAAAACATGTAACACATGGAAACTATAGTCGATACTGCCTAAGATTTAAAAGGGAAATCGATGTTGCATAAAAATTCCCTCGAGTAGGACTGCCCTGTCAATAATCATACTACTAACCCTCAGTGCACAAACACCTGCATGGATAAATCAACTAGACTCATGCTAACATTTGCACAGAAATGAAATATGGAAATTGAAACTAACAAGTGTCACAACAATCGAAATATATCAAGAATAGAAGCAACACAATGGCCAATGCTTGATAAGTTGCCACAAGCCAATCAAATACGATGAATTGGTGACACTAATTGACAAATCGATAATTAGGTGCCTCAGTGACAGCGCGTCTGATTAAACTTCATGTGTGGTTTTCTTCGGAAAGTTTTTCGCTCGTTTTACTTCTAACTTATACTTATGGTTTGTCTCCTGTTAAGATTAAGTTATAAGAAATAACTCGATTATGGTTATGTCGTTATGAGTTATAACCGAAACATTTGATGACACATTTACTACGCATTTGCTAAGTAATTATTCATCAAGATTTTCGGTTATAATTGCATAACCTTAATCGAAACAAGAATTATTTGTTAAACAGTAATCTATATAATAAATTAATACAAATACAGATATATTTGATGTGACATCGCGAAATCAAAAGGGTAGTTTGTATTTGGTGCCTGGCTAGCTGCATAGTTTCAGTTAGACAGGGGGCTACATATTTCAAGGATCTCCTTAATAAACTCTTAACAGATGTTTAACGAAAATGTGATTTCGGGACTTGAAACGAGCGGTTAGTGTATAAGTGACTAGCAGGTTAGCCCGCCACTGGCGGCATTCGTCCCATGACTTTGTTCGAATAAAAGCAATTGCAACAGGTTCCGAGACACTTGTGCTGCATTTGCACCAAATTTCGTCGAAATCAGCAAGTTTTACCCGATTTTACCGTGAATTGACAATTTTGTAGGTCAAGGTCAGGTCGTGGTCATGATTTGACCCGTCCGTGACACTTTCGGGACAAAAGTAGCAAGTTTGGTCTCAAAACACTCCCTGGACAAAAGTACAGATATCCGCCAGTTTTACCACATTTGACCTTGAATTGGCCAGTTTGAAGGTCAATGTCACGTCGGGGTCACGATTTGACCCGTCCGTGACACTTTCGGGACAAAAGTAGCAAGTTTGGGCTCAATCGGTTGACCCGTCCCGAGTTGACCATTTTGCTTCCATATAATTTTCATGGAGTGAATATGCTGCCAGTGGCGTAATATTTAAATATTAACATAGGATTTCGCATTAAAATCGATTTATGTCGATAAAAGTGTTATTTTTCAAAATTTCAAGCTGAGACTTCGTGTGTCTGCGTGTAATACTTATATGTTCTTAAAATAACACAGTCCAACACGTAATTATGTTTTAGATGGAAGAAATTAAATTTTTTCGATGCTAAATTTTAACATAGGATTTCCCATTAAAATCGATTTATGTCGATAAAACTCTTATTTTTCAAAATTTTAAGCTGAGACTTGGTGTGTCTGTGTGTAATACTTACATATTCTTAAAATGACAGAGTCCAACACGTAACGATGTTTTTGATGAAAGAAATTAAATTTGTTCGATGCTAAATTTCGAGCGATAACGTTGCGTTCAATTGTAAACAAACGCTCTTTTATAGCGACGCGTCATATACAAACGCTCATTAAATTATCAAGTGATTACCCCCTTGTGACTGAGAGTGGAGAATGAGTGCTCAGAGCTTCTCCAAAACGCCACGACGACGATTCCCGTGGGTGTTTACCCTTAGATCGATGTTGTTTTTGTGTATGGAATTGACAGATCCGCAAACTTCAGACCATCAGTTGACTGATATGGTTCTACCGTGCACTATACTAACCTTAGTTGAGTTTCGCCAATTCCCAGTTACAGGATCCCAATGAAGTATGTAATGGAATACTGATTGATTAAATATATCCAAGTTCGCCGTTTCAATACCAGCTATCGAAAACCAGGGACATGTCTGTGCTACATAATAGCTGCGGAAACCAATGGGTATAATCGAACCCACTACTCGAGTCAAACTCAAGGATGACAAGCTTCATAAATCATACTGCAAACCTGCACTCAGATGAGTATAAAGATTTCACATTTTATGTATATAGGTATGCCGATAATTATATTCTCTTTATTTAGACTTTATGAAGCTGATATATAACGTGAATATATTTCCATCGCTATTAGACTCAGTGACGCGTGGCGTCTTTATGCTAATAGCATAGACTTAGTAGCTGTACGGGTTTATTATAGTAATTTCGAAATGCAGACACTGGGAGAGCACGGCTGGGTGATTTGTGATTATACTGTTATGGCCGTCGGTGTACTTCTGTGTCGGCGATGCCGTCATCTTGACAATAACATAACCCTTCGGCGTCACAGCAATTTTAGGCTAACATTTTTTTTAGAATGTACCTCCATCCACCCATGTATATCCAACATCCTGCCATGTTATTTCCCATATTGTTCCAGAAAGCTGTGTCTTTGTTGTGTGAATTTTTAGATATGCCTGTTATTTTGTATAAGTTATTTCTAACGAACACACCTGTATACATGAATAATTACAGGTAATTCTCTTTGGGAAACTTAAAGATGCATAATCCGAATTAACGCTCCCAAATTACTATGTTTTTGACTTCGGGGGTAAACAATACCTTATTCGAATCGAGGAACCCACCCATCAAAGCTCGGAGTGATCAGATATCGGTTTTTGAAATCTGTTATTTCCCGAGATATGTAGTTTTTGGCGGCCTGGCAAATATTTGCCAAGCAGACTGTCTCGGACCAATTTCAGGATGAAGATGGATTACTCTAAAATCAAGTGGCTTTGGGTGTGAGATATTTGACATCAGGCCAAATTTCGTTGAAAAAAATGTTAATAAATAACACGTTGTGGGCAATTGTATACTATAGTTGACTGTGGTTAGCATTATTTTTGTGCAATTAATCGATTCTGATAACTGAAGTGGCATTTCGAAAAATGTTGTTGTTGTCTAGCACGCATGCAGCACACTGTTCACAATAATCTTCTATTCAACTGATGATAGTTGTCAAAATGTTTCATATACATGGCTGTCTGCTACAACAAACTTAGTTGACTGACTGTCTGTATGTTTACAAGAAATGTTTAGTACAAATCGAAGAAATGTGACCTAGAATGTGTGCATAACTTAAACATACGGGTGGTCTCACTCCCGTTCAAGTGGTCCTGCTAACGTGCTATGCTGCGTTTTGGGTTCTGCTGAAATGCTATGATCCCGTTACGGCAGACCGAAGCTGTTAACATAAAGTACCGTTATTTATTTTTTATTTGTATTTTTCGCGGTGTTCCGATGATCTGAACATATTCAGGAAAAGCCATTATGTGTATCAAACATTAAAAAACATAGTTATTGCGAAATAGTGTTAATACTGGTTGTATTAGTTGTTGAAAATCGACTATACTTAAGATGGTTATTGGTGTCGTTTTAGAAACACCAGCGCCGGCATTATTATTTTCTTGAAAAATATATATGTTCCTGAATGTTTCATAAACACACTGTTTTTTCGAAAGTCGCTCGGATTAGCCAAATATCGCGAAAATGACAACTTTAGAAAAATAACGGTACTTTTTTCGAAATGGCATCAGTTTGCCGTACCCGCATTATAGCAATTATGCAAGACCACCAGCACCATAGCAAATAAGCAGGACCAAATGATCAGGTGTGGGCTTTCGCGGTGGGTATTGTTGTTAACATAATAACATCCGTTATATCCGCAATAAACAGAAACAAATATTAAAATAGAGACTCATTGTGTTCTTATACTATAACTATAACTGGTGGTGATATATAGTTGAACAAAATTATAATCAGTATACGCTCTTTAAATTATTTAAACCGTCCAAAAACACGTTTCCACTAAACGTTCTGGCTGAAGACAGGTAGATGCTGAAAGTAGACTTGCCTGATATAGATATTTATATAGCAACTGTTGTCATGTCGTGTTTAACATTCCGAAATTGCGCGACAATGTTTTTTCCATATCCAATTATACATTTTGTGGCAACATCTCTCCTCGTTTTTCAATTTACTGGCACAAAGAGGCCACTTACCGAACTCGTTATGCGTGATAACATGTCTTCTTATAACAGGTGGACGTAAAAAATAAAGCGGTACACACAGCATCCTGTTTACACTGAAATGTCAAGCTAGAAACCGGTATGTTCTGAATATAGGACACTCTTGTGGTATAGAACCGTTCTCGTGTCGCTTTTAGCATTCCGAAATTGCGCGACCACTTTGTTCGACAAAAGGAATCCGACTAATATACGTTTTGTTTTACCCTGTGCCAATGCATTCTCTTATATATGCGAGTCGACCATAGGTCGCCTTGCATATATAAGAGAATGCATTGGCCTAACAATTTTTTATCATTTTTTAAAAATAAATGTTTCTTACAATTTTTAGGACATAAAATAAAAAAAACATTCATTACCATGCAGGGAGCCCCACACATATATAGAAGCATATAGAAGAGTGTCGTCTGCTCATGTTTGTCTGGGGCTCTGTATGGGTGAAATTGTAAAATTGTTAAAGAATACAAGAAAAAATTATTAAAATTGTAAAAAATTGTTAGGCCAATGCATTCTCTTATATATGCGAGGCGACCTATGGTCGCCTCGCATATATAAGAGAATGCATTGGCACAGGGTAAAAAAAATCCCGACTTTCGTAAGAGATGATCATTGGATTTTGTTCTAGCGTGATGAAAACATCTTACGACTTCGTCTTTTGAACTCAATGTCTGGCTCGTTGGTCCGATCCAATTAATTTATGGTAAAAAAAAAACGTACATATTGTGGTGTTATTGTGTGAAAATTATATACATCATCGTGCGGAATTGATACAAACCATGAGATCGATTAGAGTAATATATATCACATGAAGCTCTTATCGAAGGCGATATTACCGTAACACACAATGAGAACAAACGTACAGTAATGCCCTATAAGTAATCGACTCCTTAAACACAGCAGAAGTATGGGTAACTTTTCAGAATTTAGTCGGAAATATGGCTTGTTGCCATTCATCGGAAAGCTCTAGGTGAGAGCTTTCCGATGAATGTCAACAATCCATATTTCCGACTAAATCCTGAAAAGCTACCCATAATTATGCTGTGGTTAAGGAGTCGATTACTTAGAGCATTACTGTATTATAGAAGCAGCTTTATAATGTTCATCAAGTTATCTGGTAGGATTTTGACTTGTTGCGAATGCATGACTCTCTGTGAATCCACCAAAATGTTTTGACACCATTGTCATGACTCCACACACCGCCTATTATCGTCCACACATCATAACCCGATCGACTCTCCCCAATATGTGAACCGCCATATCAAATCCAGTCGTAAGTCGGGATTTTTTTTACCCTGTGCCAATGCATTCTCTTATATATGCGAGTCGACCTTAGGTCGCCTCGCATATATAAGAGAATGCATTGGCCTAACAATTTTTTACAATTTTAATATTTTTTTCTTGTATTCTTTAACAATTTTATAATTTCACCCATACAGAGCCCCAGACAAACGTGAGCAGACGACACTCTTCTATGTGCTTCTACATATGTGTGGGGCTCCCTGCAGGGTAATGGATGTTTTTTATTTGATGTCCTAAAGGGTCGACTCGCATATATAAGAGAATGCATTGGCACAGGGTGAAAAAAATCCCGACTTACGACTGGATTTGATATGGGGGGTCACATATAGTTGTCCTCCTAACATGGCAACACCCCTAATTTATATTTAATAACCCTCCAAATTGTTATGTCCCATCCCAATCTTCCCTAAAATGTATACACATCCCATAACTGTTCTTTGATTGTGTTTACCAAATCATATTAGCCAAGTTCGAACTATTATACACATTTTATACTACATGCCCGTCATACAAAAACCCGTTATATTACTTTGTATATTCGTGTTTATATTAGTTGTAGGAAGCGTTTTTTCCCAGAACGTGTCCTTCAATCCCTTATAATTATTTATTACATGATCCTATACTATTAGTTCATTAATAAGCCCATTCTATAACTTGTGATATGGAACATTCGTTGCATAGCGAGAAATATATAGTGCCAGGTCTGCCAACATTATTACTGTTGCGCAAATGTTACATTTGACTTCCGGTTTCTCGTCTGTTTACATTGTTACGCTACGTATCAAAATATTATGCTTCCAACAGTTGTTTCAACAAACTCTAATGAATGAAGAGTTTTAAAAGCTATTTAATTAAGTTTACGCCATTAATTACGTCAAAGAGTCTTTATTTATTTGGGACTATTTCTTTACGTGGGCAAGCAACGCATAACTACATGAAACGTCATCGCATGCCTTATATAAGCCGATGTTAATTTGACATCCCGTTTGTTAATTTAAATATGTTTTATCGAGGTTTTGGGTCATGTTATAAATAAAATCTACAAATGGACCCCAGTGGATAGCGGAATTTACAAAATTCGTCAGGTAAATTAGGTCTGGACTCGCTTTGTAAATTCTGCTATAGACTGGGACCTCGTTGTAGTTTCCTGTGTATTAATACACACATTATGAATGATAAATATGTTTAAATCAATTGTCTGAAATCGGACGGGGCATCTTCAAATATTAGATCATGCCCTGAATACCTACGCTAGGTGGCCAACGCCGGTAGATATCACATTCCACCATTACAAAACCTGGGAACTTTTTGACAAGGGACCTTATAAAGTCGAAAAAATAACGCGACGAATGTATCTCTCTGTTATTATCTGTTACTAATTATGTACTTCACTGTCGAGGTGAAGGTCCCAATTCGAAATTACAGGCTTATTTTCTGTGATTGTTGTTAGCCAATATCTCAATAAACATCGAGTTAGTTGCCCAGGCGAAATTCCTTAATTGTAAGCAGCGCAAAACGAAATCGCTAACAAAGTCACTTAAATCGTGAAATTTCGAGTTGGAACATTCACCTGCAGTGAAGTACATTATTAGGAAACAGCTAATAACTATGAAATATATTCGCTGCGTTATTTTTCTACGTTATTAGGTTCCCTGTCAACACATCAAAACGTTCCCAGGGTTTGTACTGGTGGAATATGAGCTGCGAGGCTATGCGTTAGCCACCTAGCGTAGAGTTTCATGACATGATCGACTTCAAATGTGCGTATTGAAGCCTTTGTAGCAGACTTTTTTTTACACCCAGGAACTACGAGCAGATACGAATTCATAATTTAAAACATATCACCCGATTCGCATAGCATTATCAGATACAAATACGTAATGACGGTCATTATTTACCATATATACACGCAGATACTTAATTGTCTACCGAATACGCCCATCGAGCTTATCATTAAGTTAAATAGAACTTAATAATGGGAATATTGCTCATATAACGAAATAACTGAGATCTCTGAAACAATGTACAAAGTCACAAGTTATCAACTTTGGTCGTATGTACATGTAAGTCAAAGTCGCCTTTTGGGTGGGTGGGCTTGCATGGGGAAGTTTTGGGTTCATTCTTTAACTTGTGACATAACTTTTTCGTGGGGGAAAAAACGCTCTTTTTAAAATATTTTTTTCAATTCTACATTTCTCCGTTATTCGGTTAATATAACATTTTTTTTTTAAACCGCTACTTAAAACATACTTTTTTTTAAAATTCCTGAATATCGCCGTTATTTTGTCGATATAATCATCATGTTGTACCAGTCAGTTTAGTATTATGTTTTATATAACGTAATGGTGGGCTTGATGGGCGTATACGGTAGACAATTAAGTATCTATAGATGTCAAAAAATTACCGTCGTTACGTATTTATATCTGATAATGCTATGCGGATCGGCTGAACATCTTTATTCCATCGACCAAGACACAAGAAAGTTAGAATGGACCATGTATGTATATACACAAAAAAGGTGCAGCAATAACATATGAGTGATAACATTCATATAATCCTGATATTAATAGCATGTTAACAAGATGAACGTTGCATAATATACATGTGCGCAAACAATCCGCTGACAGCTTCTATATAAAACGGAATAAAGTAAGGTACACTCTGAAATTCTTAATGTGCTGAGTACAGTTCCCATAGTTACGGCATGTAACGGTACAGATATCCATGGGAGTTGTGTGAGTCGACCATGTAGCAGTGACCTACATGAACATGTACAACTACAGGTTTCTGTTAGCATACATGCTGTTCTGCAATGCCAGAATAGCATATCAACTTTAAAATCACACACAATGTCTGAACATTTTTTTATCAAACAATATCATCATTCGGCTTATCACCGTTCATACTGTATAATCGTCCAAATAAACATACAATGACATTTTAGGACATAAGACATAAAATGAGGGAATTCTTGATATAACACAATCAAACTGTTTCAAATTGTGAGTTTGAGAAAATAGGCGCTTCAACTTCAGGGAAACCAACATATGACTACATGTGTTTTCGTGTATGACAATGTACAATGGGGTCGCTTCCGTGGCCGTGTGGTATGAATATGAATATTGGTATGGGCTGATGAAGTTTGGTCGAAAATTGCTTCAAACTTGTTGATAAAGAATACAAGATGTATTTCGTATATGTTCAATTTGATATGCATGATTCGTAATTCACATACGTTTCAAGGGGACATCTCGTGTTGAATTTTGGTGAACTGTTTTGATACAAAACACGTTTATAAGAGTGATTCTAAGCGAGAGATGAATATGACGGTTTCCTTAACGAATCTGTTTGTGTTACTTCGAGTGTAATTATTATCTTTTTTGGGACCACTGCACTTTACCTGGAAGAATAAATGGCGTCATGGAAGAGTATAGTATAATTATGTAGGGGGGGGGGTGGTATGGAAAACATAATAATAATAAACCAAGGTATTCCCACGCTCAGTGCTCTAAATTCTAAAGTCCCAACTAATAATTGCTTTTGAAAATTTAGTCATTGGAAATAAGGACTTAATATGGTCTCACTAGTGACCAGCAGCGAACTATCCTCAAGTAATTCAAGAAATGGTTATTCTTTTCATTTTACCGAAGCCATATACATATATGACATGGTAAGTTCCAACAACTGACATGTAATATTCTAGCCCGCTGTTGCCAAGGATATATAATCAGGTCAGGCACATCCTGAATTCCACTATTATAGTGATATTCCACTAGTGGTATTTGACTATAACAAATTCATGTTTCTTTTATTTGCGTGGGGAATAGAAGACGGCGCATACCAGTTCACAGCCAAATGGCACTCTTAACAATATCGCAGCGAATGAACAGTCTTCCGACAAAATTCGTTGCGCAGATCTTTT
Organism: Siphonodentalium dalli; assembly: GCA_032622095.1. Taxonomy (NCBI): domain Eukaryota; kingdom Metazoa; phylum Mollusca; class Scaphopoda; order Gadilida; family Siphonodentaliidae; genus Siphonodentalium; species Siphonodentalium dalli. The sequence continues at coordinate 60,001,989 of CP136069.1, read as the reverse complement.
GCGCCAGCATTCATATTCAATAATATTATAATATTACTAATATATTCCTTTCTAAATGACAATAGCAGGATGACTCATTCATTCCTTCATAACAATATTTCAACTATTTGTATGCTTATTGAGTTGCTTATCGTGTACCGTCATGAGTAATCATTATCCTGGATAAACTATCTGTATGATACTGAATTAATGCGACCTGAGTTTGAATATATGTGTGTGAAATATGATTTTGGATTATCCCTCTTTTATCAAATTAACAAAACGGTAATGGTCATATACCACTATCATAAATAGTGGAATTCAGGATGTGCATGACCTGATAATACACGTAGTGTATGTGGAGACAAATTGAAATAACCATCTATTTCTGGCGACAAGTGCGTATATTGACTTGTGTAGCCGCCTCGAAATTATAATTTTATATCCTGAAATCGTTATAAAGAACCTGAAAAGATAATTGACTGCTTTAATAATTGTTGGGGTAAATTTCGATCACAATATAGACACTGTATCCAGTACCCTTTGACATTAGATGACAGTCACATTATTAAACCATCAACGAATTCTACAAAGTGAATGAGCGTATCATGGGACATCGTGAAACTATCATGTGCTGTAGGCATATACACGTGAACAAAATGAAATCGCAAAAAGCTTCGGAATGACAACATTCGTGACAAAAATCACTCACGAATGGTAAAAGCCAAGTTCAGTTACACGTACAGCGACTGGTAGCACAGTGCACGTTACCATGGTATTACTATAGAGAATCAACTGACGGAACACGTAATGCAGTGGCGCCAAAACTACAAGAATACAATCCGAGTCCAACCATGGTGTTACTATATATAGAGATTCACCTGGCGGGAAATGTCATGCTTTGGCATCAATACTACATGAATATTATCCGAGTCCAACCATGGTATTACTCTAGAGATTCAACTGGCGAGAAGCATCATGCTGTGACGCCAAAACCATGAATTTATCTGAGTCCAACGTGATGGAACACTAACAAACTAGAGTCGCAAAACGTGATGAGAAATTATTGATTACTTATTGTTAAATTGAACTGGATTCAATAAGAATATTTATCCGTATCTGCAAATGCAAATCATATTCTTTCACTGGCCATATAGCGTTGACAACCTTTACACCCAAACAGCCGTGTAGACGTAGCCGAACTGGGCACCTGGTGAGCCGGGCTATTTTCGTAACACACGTTACAAGTTACAAATACGTGTCACTGAACCTCGCTAATGTCAAACAAGAAATCACATGCTCATTTAATTCTGAAACAAAATGACTTATTCTTCACACGAAACACTGGCAGGATCCCACTGGTATAACAATCGACGTCGTAGTTGTCGAAGAAAAATCGCGAACAATATATAGAACGGCCTAGAACTCTGTTTTAGAATAACAACAGTGCTGCGCGAAAACAGAATACAGCTGATCGCAGCCTTTATATAGTCATCAATTACTTGTCAATTTAGAATATGATGTCCTTGTATTTATGTTAGCGTTGTACTCGTACGTTCAAAACTGTTTTCTAGATTCCGCCATCGCTTTTCAGAGACTTACTTTTCGAAAGGATAAGGAATCTTGATATCGAATATCGCAGATATCCCAGTTTTCAAAATAATGCCTTGTGTTTACTTTCACCAATTGCTCTAACATCATGTATCGGGCGACAATGAAAGCCAAGTTTCGCAGTCGAAACACAAATCAACTTTGTTCAGAATCCAATGGAATGCGAATCTCTTATGACATATAAGGCGTTTATTCTGCAGCTATTCTGCGTTGGTGTCAGCCGTAAGCATTTGGTACAGCATTTGGTCCTTTAAACACCCATCAATAAATTCCTCCTTCGATAAGACACCGTCATTGTTTTTGTCCATTTGAACGAATATTTTCGCCGTCCTTTCTTGTGGTGTCTGTACTTCTATTGCGTCCTCCGCTAGTCGACTTCCTAACATTTTATATATCGCCTGAAAAAAATATATAATACCGGTTTCTTGAACATGTTATAGCTTATTTTCACAAAACTGCGATATAAAGGTAAGGCAAAACTGACCCAGTGGTCTGGTGTGTTGCTGTCATGCGTAATGACCTTAGTAACTTAGTTTTAGGTGTGTTGTTGGAATAACAAGCGCATTGTTAAGAAAATGTAGTTATAGTAAGAGTGTCATGTCTCCAGTAATTAACAATATTCGATGAAAACACATGTATTGCCTCCAGAACATAAATATTTAAACGTATCTTATCACGGGTTGTAATAGTTCATAGGAATGTCGAGCATTGCAATGTATTTGGTGTCATCTTAGCATGGATTTGGATTGGCGTCCAATGATCCACGCAACAGTTGCCTAGCTTGTTGTGGTTATAATTGGCGGGCTATAACACTTTTATTAAACACGATCGCTTTGGTATACCAACTCGGGAGTGGCAACATGTTTCATCAAGCTTTCAGACATTTGTTATTGGGGCTAACAATACTCGCAAGTCTTGAAGTGTGTCCCGACTGAAATTATTTGATTGGGTCAATTCATAGAGTATATCCGATACAGGAACAATAACTCTACCGTAAGCATATAAATATCTCCATCAATCGGAATTTTTCACAGATTCACAGCCCGAGAAGGATAACTCTAGATATTTCCATACGACAGGATAGCTCTTGCACAGTTCAGGTTACAGTGAAGTAATTATTTCCCATAGGCCTCAGTGTTAACATATAATGGCCTGCAGCCCTGACTATCCAAAAATTGTGATAAATGAGTACACGGTCACCGGAATTGGCATCTGCGCAAAGTTTATGCATGAAAAAAATCATATCGTCGAGCATGGAATGTACCTTTAAATTTGGGATTTATAATCGAGAGTCAGAATTGCATGAAAAAACTATTGACATTTTTTACCTCACACCAAAAAAATAAAAATCTAGGAACCACGTGCTTTACAATGTGCCAATGTTTTGTTTGGAGTCTGAAATTTCAAGAGGAGTGATTGCATGTATTTTATATGTTTAAATATCGAAACTACTATTAACCAACCAGAGCCCAGATTTTGTTTAATTCTCTCCTGCATCTTGGTCCAAAATCCGTTGGAGGGCGCTACCAATCGAATTACTTCACTGTAACCTAAAGTGACAACAACGTCAATGACATGCCATCTGAAAATGACACAAATCGGTCACTGGACTCTTCACATTTGAAAATAAAATACAAAATCTCTATCCATGACTTTGTTTTCGTCTTATTAACCCTTTCCTGACCCCAACCCTGTTTACAATTGCAACACAAAATATCTTAAAATTAACACGAAAAGTCACCATTTGAGGTCCATGTCGATAAAGTAAACGATGGTAGCATATATACCCATCATTGGTGTGAAAGCTGACCGATTTCTCTCTGAGAAAATATGGACGATGGTTCGCCTGATAAACATGGACACGCTGGAGCTTGAATTGGGCGCACATGACAAATTTTGAGTCCTGGTAAACGAAATTTTGGCAAAAACTGAAGTTTTGAGTGCAGCAGAATGATTATGTGCCTACATGTATGTGCATGGAAACAGCCACATCACTCAAACACACCACCGTGTTATACTTTTTGTCGACAAGCCACCTCATGCAGACTAATTGGCTGCCATTTAACACTGCACTGGTCGTGTTTTACATCAAATTTTAGAGACCTGCCACATATAGCTATGTAGATTGCTCTCGTGGCTAGTCGAAAAGCCTTTATTTCAGTTGTGTACTGACTCTCGATGTTCAGTGCGTGATTTGTTACCATGACATTCATTAAAGGTACACATATGGGTTCATAACGGACAAAAAAGGGTGATTTTCGAGGTGAAAATTTGAAGCAAAAATTGTCCCAGATGGGTTAATATTGGCTTCTCATTGATTACCACCGACTCAAATAATATAATATGCCACAAGCTACAAGTTCCCTAATTGTTTGTTGGTCAATGTTTATAGGAAACCCACCACTGGGCCCAAATGAGAAAAAGGATCATTTTTGTGCTTTAGGTTACAGTGAAGTAATTATTTCCCATAGGCCTCAGTGTTAACATATAATGGCCTGCAGCCCTGACTATCCAAAAATTGTGATAAATGAGTACACGGTCACCGGAATTGGCATCTGCGCAAAGTTTATGCATGAACAAAATCATATCGTCGAGCATGGAATGTACCTTTAAATTTGGGATTTATAATCGAGAGTCAGAATTGCATGAAAAAACTATTGACATTTTTTACCTCACACCAAAAAAATAAAATCTAGGAACCACGTGCTTTACAATGTGCCAATGTTTTGTTTGGAGTCTGAAATTTCAAGAGGAGTGATTGCATGTATTTTATATGTTTAAATATCGAAACTACTATTAACCAACCAGAGCCCAGAACTTTTTTAATTCTCTCCTGCATCTTGGTCCAAAATCCGTTGGAGGGCGCTACCAATCGAATTACTTCACTGTAACCTTCAACAGCCCGTGAGGAAGAACTATATAGGTTTCCGTCAATGTTTGGACAGCTCTAACACAGTTCGACAGCACTTGTTCACTCTCACCGAAGCAAGAACACATTCGAAACATCGAGCACTCACACTGACTCCCTATTTCCATAAATATTATATATGTCCCTCCCATGACAGGAGCTTCCTGAAATTTTGCGAACACCATGTGCCACTGCATTCTCTTATATATACGCGCCGGAGCGTCTCCCATAGGGAGCCTATAGCATATATAGGAAAATACATTGGCCTAACAATATTTACCTTGACCTGGCAAGTCAGTGCATCATCTTATATAATTATGCGAGGCTTCCTATGAGAGACTAGCATATATAAAATAATTCACTTGTACATGATATGTAATGCTGCACCAGCGAGGATCCATTCATGACAGGGTTAAAGAACTCACTTCAATAATCTCCAGCATTTCATTTTTCTCTATCGTCCCATTCCCGTCGATGTCGTACATTCCGAACGCCCAGTTTAGTTTCGACTCCGGATCACCTTTCGATGTGATGTTTATCGCCAGCAGGAACTCTCGGAAGTCTATTTTGCCACTGGTATCCTTGTCGAATGAACGGAACACGTGTTCACAGAATTTGTCCGGCATCCCTTCCGGGAAAAACTGCGAGTAAACATCCAAGAACTTATCTTTGGTCAGCTGTCCATCTGGGCAATCTCGCTGGAAGATAAACACCAAATGTGCATTAAAGGGGTACTGTACACTAAATCCAACCATTTGTGGGACTGTCTCCCATTATATTAAACATAATATATGCAACACATGAATGAATTTGAGCCATGGATTATTGTAAAATACACACATGTGCTCCATAAACGATATATTTACATACACCTAATATCTCTTCCGATTTCCCCATAGCGTTACAGCAGACACACCCCCTTATCCAATGCGTTCATAAACCTATGAACGCAACGTGACGTCACTTCCAATGTCGTTCATATGTTTATGAACACATTGGTCCCGGAAATGACCGGAGATTGTCGGACATTGCCGACTGCTTGAGTATCTATATAGTACATCCGGATTTGGCAAGAAATTATTTTGGTCTATAATCAGTTGTTGCCCGGTGTTACTGAGCGTTGATGTTCAAAAAACCCGCTACTCAATAGCGTTTTATCATTTTCCTTACATCTACAAATATCCCCCCGAACCTCACAATGGTAGAACGGCGTGTTGTCGATTTCTTAGTTTCAAATATCATTCTTGAAATCAACATGTCTACATTAGTTACTATAGCTAAACAAGACAGTTTGTCATATATGTATACTTAACTGTGAAATTGCGTTTTTTTCCATTCTCCCTGAACGGATTCTCAAAATGTTTGGTTTTCCAAAAAACCAGGATTCAATCTTTCTTAACTGAACTCCATGCGTTCATTTAAAAAGATGAATAAATAGTGGGAAAGACAGACAATCCTAGTTGATAATGAATTTAAGTATATAAATATAAATAATAAATGGCGGATTCAACGTGGTCATGGGTTTTGACCGCGATTAAAAATCAGCAAACTCCGCATGAACCCCTTCGGGGTTCATGCAGTTTGCCGATTTTTTCTCGCGGTCAAAATCCCATGACCACATTGAAACCGCCGTTCATTTATTATATAAACACAATGTAATTGTAATGATCAAGTCTTGAAATAGTGTGCCTGTCATTTGCAGAATTAGGTCCCCAGAGGGTGAATTTAGTGATGCTACCCCGCATAGCGGGCTAGCATCACCAAATTCACCCTCTGGGGACCTTTTTCTGCTTACACCTCAGCAGAATGAGGTCCACAGAGGGTGCATTTGGTAATGCTAGCCCGCTATGCGGGGTAGCGTAACTAAATTCACCCTCTGGGGACATCATTCTGCAAATGACAGGCACACTATTGCAAGGCTTGGTAATGATAATAAGTTTATGACTCGAGCCATTTATTCATTTTCGTTATAATTATCAGGTTGTTTTACGTTGTTCTTTGTGTACGTGAGTTTATATAACTCTCATTCTTGATTCATAGTAATTCCTGTATGGGATATATTATGATGAGTATAATATGAGATGGTCCCATAAAGGTTCCAATAACATTATACATTGGAACGGCCTATTAATCATTTGGAGGGGTGTTCGAGAAATACTAGCAGACGATAGACAGAATAACAAAAGAGCTGAATTATTCATATTTATTGGTGGAAAATGTTCAGATAATAAATTCAATGTTCGATTGTTAAACTTATTATCTGAACATTTCATAAGGGAACAACTCGGTCTGCGTCTTTAGTGTACCATACCTAACGTGAAACAAATTAGATCCATTCCATCCCTCGTCTCCACCTCCAACAAATTCTCACCTCCATCTCCGTTGTCCTTTTCTGAACTCTCCTCTTAATATCAATACCCTATATATATATATATATTCCAGAACCCAACCCAGTTATCTATAATTATGTTGTCAAACCCCGATATTAAATATGCACAATCCGAATTAACGATAGCAAATAACAATTTCCTTGGCTTCGGGGGTAAACAATATTTGATTCGAGTCGAGGAACTCACCTATCAAAGCTCAGAGTGATCAGATATCGATGTTTGAAATCTATTATTGTTCACCACCGATAATTTTAAGTGGCCCAGTAAACAGTCGACGAGAAGACTCCCTCTGACCAAATTGCGGACGAAGATGGATAACTCTAAAATCAAGTGGCTTTTTTGTGTCAGCTATTTGACAAACCGGCAAAATATCGTTGAACAAAATGTTGATAAATAACACGTTTTGGGCCGTTTTATGCTATTATAGATGACTGTGGTTAGCATTATTTTTGGGCAATTACTCGATTCTGATAACTGAAGCGGAATTTCAAATAAATTGTGTTGTTGTTGTTGTTGGAATCTGATGATATGGGGACCATCGAATCGGATTGAGTACCAATAACGCAAAATCCCAGGAATAATGATATATACATTTTATAGGGCCCATTCATGACACATAGGGAAAATGACCCCAGAAAAGTCATGTGCTTAATGTTTTTCACCCTTTCTGCCACATCTATATCTATATTTGTGAATGTCTGTCTGCCTGTGTTCTATAGAAATTCACAGGGGACCATCTAGATGGCACCGAAGGGGTCTACTAGGGGTAACTTTTTACGAGAAAGATAATGGTGCGGGTTAGAATGTTCTAAAGTGACGCCGTTGTTGTCAGGGGCAGAAAAGGGGGAGGGGCAGAAATATGTTTTGTCGCCGATTGCCACGAAACTTATATATATTCATCCCCATGATATAAGGAATCTAATAGTCTGGTTTAAATGTGTCAAAAGTGGCGCCGTTCGAGTCAGGGATGCACGGAAGGGGAGAGGGGTACCAGAATTGATAAAACTAATTTTAGCACCGAGGGGCCATCTAGATGGCACCAAAGGGGTCTACTAGGGGTAACTTTTTTTACAAGAAAGATAATGGTGTGGGTTAGAATGTTCTAAAGTGACGCCGTGGTTGTCAGGGGCAGAAAAGGGGAGGGGCAGAAATATTTTTTGTCGCCGATTGCCACGAAACTTATATATAATTACCCCCATGATATAAGGAATCTAATAGTGTGGTTTAAATTTGTCAAAAGTGCACCAAAATTGATAAAAACTAATTTTAGCGCCGAGGGGCCATCAAGATGGCACCAAAAGGGTCTGCTAGCTGTAACTTTTTACAAGAAAGAATGTGTGGATTAGAATGTTGTAAAGTGACGCCGTTGTTGTCAGGGACAGAACAGGGGGAGGGGCAAATTTTTGTCGCCGATTGCCATGAAACTTATATATAATCATTCCCATCATATGAGGCATCTAATGGTGTGGTTTATATATGTCAAAAGTGGCGCCGTTCGCGTCAGGGATGCACGGAAGGGGAGAGGGGAACCACAATTGATAAAACTAATTTTATCGACGATTTCCATCAAATTTATATATATTATTCTCCATGATACAGGGCATCTTATTATGTGATTTAAAGACGCCAAATTGCTGTCGTTTGGATGAAAGATTTTTTTTGGGGGGGGGGGGGACTAAATTTGATAAGAATGGATTCAGCTGCCGATTGCCACCACACTTATACAATATCATCCCCATGGTATGATGAGTCTAATGGCGTGGCTTAAATCTGTCAAAAGTGGCTTCATTCGAGTCAGGGGTGCACTGAAAGGCAGAGGGTACCAAATTGATACGCAATATTTTAGCGACAATTTCCACAAAAGTGATACACATTCTTTTCCATGATACGAGGAGTCTAATCGTATGACGCCATATTGGTGCTGTTTGGATGAGAGATGAGATGGGGTGGGCACTAATTTTTATCAAAATTTGTTTAGTCGCCGATTAGCACCAAACTTATAAATAATCATCTCCATTATATCAGGATATTTAGCGCCGATTTCCACCAGATTGATACACATTCTTCTCCGTGATACGAGGAATATAATCATGTGGTTTAGATACGCCAAATTGGTGCCGTATTGGCGAGAGATATGTGGGCCCTAAATTTGATACGAATTTGTATACTCGCCAATTTCAATAGTTGTATATATATGCATTTCCATAATGAGTCTAAGTGTGTGGTTTAATGATGAAAACAGTGGCACCGCTTCAGTCTGAAATAGGACAGGAGGGTCACCAAAAACTGATAAAAAGATATGGTTAGTGCCAATTACCATCAAATTCATACACCTTCTCACATCATACGAGGAATCAAATCGTGCGTGTTAAAAACGTATAATGAGCTAGCAATCCTGATAAATATAGAAGAAAGCATTAAAGTCGATTAAACGTATATTTATCATTTTATTTAAGATATACACATATTCAGAGGATTGCATATTAGAATGGATCATGTATATATTATAACACAATTGAGTCTGTTCCATTCAATATAGTTTCCACATAAAAAAAATAAAATAATCCACTCAAAATCTCGCTCTGTGTCGGGCACATGTAGCTGATATACATGCATGCATAGCAATATTTCTTTTAAACAAAGAATATTTCGCCAATATATAGCGCCATGAACAGAGGAGCACATGGACATTTCTTTAAAACATCTGTATCTTCATGGAGATATGATAGCAAGGTGCCCTCAAAATCTTAGTCTTAACCACTTTATTGATTGATACATTTCTATATATGTAACACCTAATTGTCGTCTTTTATTTTTGCAAACTAATATGTTTATGATGTTCATGTTTCATGTCATAACGCCTGCATGACGTATACGCAGTTGTAAATGAATAAATACCTCTTTATTGGTGGAACGGATTAATCGCGATAAACACAATGAGACTTATATTCCATGTTTAGGAATAATGTTTTGTGATGCTATTTGGATATACAATTTATGAGAATACGTGTAACACTTTGAGCAAGAGTATCCTCTATTCCCACCAAATATCCACAGCATGCAGAAGGTTTCACATCACTTTAACCTGGGCAACGCCGGGTCACCCTGCTAGTACATAATAAATTACCATATCCATTGTAATAAGATATCTATGTATTCTCGTGTTCAATTTAGTTTATGTAACATGTATAAGGTGGATAAATAAACAAAGTTTAGGACGTTCTTTACTAAACACTTATTGACTTTAGTTCCCTTATGAAATGATCAGATAATAAGTTCAGCAAACGACTATTGGTGAACATAGTATCTGAATATTTTCCCAACCAATGGATACGAGGCATTCTGCTCTTGTATTATCTTTGCTCATGTCTGTCGTCTGCTTTTATTACATGCACACCTCCCAAGATGAACAATATAATATTCCATTGTTTCCTGTTATAATTTTATAATGGTAGAAACCACTTAGTATTGGAAGGGTTCAACTCGACATGTTCGATCGTGTAACAGATACGAGCAGATATATTGATAGATCATGTCATGAATCTCTACTCTGGCTAACACCCGCAGAGATCATATTCCATGAGCACAAAACCTTGGAACTTTTTGAAGTTTTGACAGTGAACCTTATAAAGTCGAAAAAATAACACGGAGAATATATTTCTCAGTCATAATATGTTCCGTAATAATATACTGCACTATTGGTGAAGGTCCCATCTCGAAATTTCACGATTTAAGTGAATTTGTGAGCGATTTTGCTTTGAGTCGCCTACAATTATGGAACTTCTCCTAGGTAATTAATTCGATGTTTATTGAGATATCGGCTCACAAGTCAGAGAAAAGCATGCAATTTTCAGTTGGGCATTCACCTACAGTGAAGTACACTACTAAGGAAAAGATAACAACTAAGAAATAAATTCCCCTCGTTATTGCTTCGGCTTTATAAGGTTCCCTGTCAAAACTTCAAAAAGTTCCAAGGTTTTGTACTGGTGGAATATGAACTCTACGGGAATTAGCCAGAGTAGTGATTCATGGAATGATCTAATACATATAGCATGCTCACGAACGACCGCCCATAGATTGATCTTATACCGATTTTTGTTCAAGGTGGATGTGAAGCCATGGACTTGGCGTACTACATGTGTTGTTAGTCATCGAACCTAATTTCGTGGCTTTAATCACCGACATTTTGAAAAATTAATTCTGAAACATAAGCCCACATACCACTATGTAACCAGTGACAGTAGATATCCACAGCACATTATTCATACAATGGAATTAGTATATTAGCTTATTTCAGCCAAACCTTGGCTGTTTATTTCACAGTTGTTTCTGGGATGATCTGTGTGTCGACTGAGAACACATGGATGATTTGTGTAAATGTTAGCCCAAACTACATTTCGAAGTAACGAGGGCTTTGTTGTTTATTTCGAGGAATAATACCGCATCAGATGAATTCAGCCCAAATATATTGACAGGTGTCGAGGGTCTAACTCTATACTGAGCAATAAAAAAGTAATATAATAAATACCGAGTATATTTAATTTAACGCCAATGGGTCGTTTATGTGCGTTTAAGAGTGTATTTATGCCTAAAGCAAAGTGAAATAACGATCTTAAAATGAATTGGCCGGTATATTTTATTAGTTATCAGGGTTACCTGGGTCGTAGTTGCATAAATTACAATATATCTTATTTTTATGCTAAGATAATTGCGTGGTTATTTGTTATAGCTTGATCGGTATTGAGGTTAACACAAATCCCATATATGGAAATTCCAGATATGGAAAGTGACTTGCGCATGCGCAAAACAGATACAATGGTCTTACTAAAAACGAAGCAATAAACGATTGATAACAACAAACACCGACCCAGTTAAATAACGACATTAGATGGCGGTGTATTGCGTCTTTAAGAGTGTGTTGATGTCTATATCATGTGATTAACTAATTAAAAATTATTTCGCCTACATATTTCGATAATTATCAAGTCCGCAGTTCGATCATGTAACAATATTTCTGACTTTTATGTTAAGATTATTGCTTGGTATTTGTTTCAAATCAGATAGCTGCATCTCGGTAATCTTGATCGCCTTGAGCAGATATATTTATAGCGTCGGTTCTGCGAAGCGAAGAAATGTTGTCAAATTCCACGTCTAAATACGCGTCTTATTCTCATTTATACCGTGTTTATATCAGTTTTATTCTATGTGTTGTTGTGTATTGTATTACTTTGATCAAGTTTGCGCTTTTGTTATTCTCACAAAAGGTAAATTTGATGCGTGTTTGATGCGTGTTTACATTTCACAATTGCGTCTGCCATGTACAGTCTGCGACGGAATTCCACATGTCCGAGCGCCATTGATTCCTTAATTACGAGACTAATTTATCGAATGATGTCAAATTTTCGCATATAACAAGACTCGTATGTTATTCTGCACTATTCTGACGAGTGCCGACTTTCATTTCGCATTATTTTCGTTTTTATCGAAAAATAATCGTTCTCTATGGAGATTCCCATGTAAATTTTTACAACCAAAATCAATTCATTGTTTTGCCAATTTCAAGCTAGTTTATAGCATGGTCATGGCATAATTTGGCCTAGCGAGTGACGGTAGACGTTCCTTGAGTGTGCACAACAAATTTTGGTCCCAACGAAGCAGGCTAAAATCCTGAGATTTGTCAATTTTACTTTGCGTGTGAAGAAAATATTCATTTAAACTTCCAAAATTGGTTGAAATATGCTCAACAACATTCAGTTGAATGGTGACATTTTTATAGTCACCGACTAACTTCCACGATGAATCAAATTTGTTTTTATTGGTGACAATTATGTCGCGAGAGATAAAAATGTTAATTTTTTTAAGAAAATGTTAAATTTTAGCTCATTTTAACACTTTAATTGATTGGTAATTATTGAGATTGCAGTTTCCTTATATGGCAACTACTTATTTGGAAGTTTCTTGCCCATGCGCAGAAATGATAGAATTCCATGAAGACGTCGACATTTTTTTTATTAGTCCAGGCAGAGAAATTTTTGTTTCATTTATTTAATTTATGATGGCGATGTTATTTGATCAATAATAGTCAATTTTGTGTTGATAACACGATGGTAAGATCAGTTGTGCAAATATCCACCGCACCTGCGAAGTTGAGTTGTATAATCGCAGATTTCATTGATCCTTTGTTCTTGTACTAATAATAATACTATTACGCGTTGGGCGGATCTACTGGTTATCCGTAACTTTTTGATTATCTCCCCTGGTCTCATTATGTGATCACGTGACCCAATACAAATGGCAGCTACCATGAAAATTAGAAAATACATCGTTTGCGATACAAAACATAACTAAAATGGCAATTTTATTGGAGGAAAAATATAATTTATTTTGCGAATGCAATGTAAACCTCACAGCGAATTTAATTTATGATGGCGATGTTATTTGATCAATAATAGTCAATTTTGTGTTGATAACACGATGGTAAGATCAGTTTCATTTATTTAATTTATGATGGCGATGTTATTTGATCAATAATAGTCAATTTTGTGTTGATAACACGATGGTAAGATCAGTTGTGCAAATATCCACCGCACCTGCGAAGTTGAGTTGTATAATCGCAGATTTCATTGATCCTTTGTTCTTGTACTAATAATAATACTATTACGCGTTGGGCGGATCTACTGGTTATCCGTAACTTTTTGATTATCTCCCCTGGTCTCATTATGTGATCACGTGACCCAATACAAATGGCAGCTACCATGAAAATTAGAAAATACATCGTTTGCGATACAAAACATAACTAAAATGGCAATTTTATTGGAGGAAAAATATAATTTATTTTGCGAATGCAATGTAAACCTCACAGCGAGGATATGCAATATATAAAAGTGTTTATGGGTGGCTAAATCAAGCAGATATCGCCATTATTGTTGCCTGCATTGTCTCTGTTTAGTTTTTTGCCTTCTGGAAGTTCTGCCAAGTTCTGGCAGTTCTGCAACTCAATGTACTTTAAAACCTGATATGTTTGCTCTGCTTCTTTCCATGGTGGCTAATAGAGAAGCAGGATACCAACATGAGATTATCAATATTAATCAGATAATAGCAGCCGAAAGACTGTCAATTACCTTAAGGTATTTGGCTACTGCCACTACTGGTACGTACTTCTCGTAGATCGGTGTTAATTATCTTCGTCAATGATGTCATGCCACGCTTGTTAATAATTCATTTGTTCGGAAATACTTATTGGGGGTCGAAACGTATAAAATTGAACTACCACCACTTCCAAAAACAACACCGATAACAATAACGCTCTTTTCTGTTCCATGCAATGGAAATGGCTATTTATTGTCCTGATATCAGTGATATAAATGAATGCCTAAAATTAGTATTATCCTTAAATAAATTTATGCCACTTTGGCGAACATGGGAACCACGGTACAATTTATGCCATTTAGGAACACTTCAGAGTGAAATCAGGGCTTATATTTCGGCGAGAATCAAAATCTAGATACTCGTTAATATTCTCGCAAATTACCCTGGATTCTTGTGAAAAAGTATATATGGATTCTCGCAAAATCAGATGAAATATATGCCCTGGAAATATAGCAAATCGTTTAATGCTTTAGAATTTTTGTTTTCGGAGATTTATATATATGCTTAAAGACATATTATGGACTTGTTATGGACTTTTTCGGGTGCGAGAAATTGATAAGTTAGTGCTCAGGCACTTTGCCAACCTGGGGAATGTTATCATTCTACTAACATCACTGAAAATTTCCAAAACAATCTACCACACCACTTCATAGAGAACATCGTCTGAACTACTCCAAATTGTAAATATTTACATCTCGATTCGGGGCGCAACTATCGGCTATAATTAAACAAAAATGATTTCGCCATCGAGAGTCATTGCATTTAACTAATATATAAGAATGACGTTGTGTATCATCCATTTGGATTAATATTCGTAACAAATAACTACTTTGAGAAAGATTATTCTTAATTTCTATTTGATCACTCTGTCCGGTGTCTGCCGGAGTGTTTCACGTCACTTTAATCAAGGAAGACTGTTCAGAAAAACTACATTTCAAGAAATCGTTTAATGCTTTAGAATTTATTTTTTTCGGAGATTTGTATATATGCTTAAAGACATATTATGGACTTGTTATGGACTTTTTCGGGTGCGAGAAATTGATAAGTTAGTGCTCAGGCACTTTGCCAACCTGGGGAATGTTATCATTCTACTAACATCACTGAAAATTTCCCAAAAAATCTACCACACCACTTCATAGAGAACATCGTCTGAACTACTCCAAATTGTAAATATTTACATCTCGATTCGGGGCGCAACTATCGGCTATAATTAAACAAAAATGATTTCGCCATCGAGAGTCATTGCATTTAACTAATATATAAGAATGACGTTGTGTATCATCCATTTGGATTAATATTCGTAACAAATAACTACTTTGAGAAAGATTATTCTTAATTTCTATTTGATCACTCTGTCCGGTGTCTGCCGGAGTGTTTCACCTCACTTTAATCAAGGAAGACTGTTCAGAAAAACTGCATTTCAAGATCACCAAACAACTTTCCTTTTTAGGGCCACCACATCTTTCCAAAGATGTACTTCTTCCATTTTGCTATCAAAGACCGAAAAATGTCGTTAAACTAGAGATCCAAATACCCACTAAGGGCCCCTATATCTTGAAATATTAAAGACCGAAAATGTCGTTAAACTACAAAGACCGAAAAATGTCGTTAAACTAGAGATCCAAACATCCCCATCCCCTATTGTTTTAGACAATAAAGAACGAAATATGTCGTTACACCATTAATACATAATTTGTGTTTATGAAAGTCTGGCACCCATTAGCAGTTTGTTTTCAGTACATTTTAATAATCATTGGAACGTAAACAATTATTCGCTGACAGAAATCATGTTAATATCGCCTTTCGTTACTGGTTTCCTCAAATATTTCTCACTGCTCAATAAAACAAATGTTCTGTATTTTGTGTCACTTCTTAATAGCATTATGTATTCTGCTACTGAAAAGAAAAAAAGATGCAGTATACCTTAAAGGTACGGAAGGCCTTGGTGGGTATCCTGTGAACATATTTCCACCTGTCAAAAACCGCTACAAACGAAAATAATATTCAAATATAGACATACTTTGTTAATATAAAAATGAGAAATATCTCATAAACAGTATGTTATTGTCGTAAATTTGACGATTGTTATGTAAACAAAGCATAAAAAGTTACTTTCTTGGTGTTTCTTTATATTATGATGGTAAACATAAAGAGCGTTCTTTGTTGCTCAATTCCTTATTTGGAAAAAATAAAGAGCGTTTATACCATTTGTGTGTGATTAGCCAGTATCATTGGGCTGCATTCTATAACACAATCAGACTCTTGTTTAGGTAAACTATAGTAGGTCTTTATGTAAGCATGATGTTTACGCGATAGTGATCGTATATTTGAACCAAAATGTATGCGTTTTAATATTTTTCTGTTTACGGTGTTTGGAACAAATATGAATATTTTCGACAACTAAGCCCCTCGTCCCTTTAATATAATTAATATAACATCCCTCAGCCAATAATATCCAAATTGCATATCTAATTTCAATCCTAGTTACACGTCACACCGCCCCTCATCATTTGCCAATTGTACACCCTTTGTTTTGCTGCTGCTGCTGCAACTGCTCAATTTCTTTAAAAATTATTGAAAAAAATGGCCCTCCCGCCCGCCGACATTTACCTCTGATTTTTTTTTTATCATCAGTCCGCACCAAAATTGAGCACGCGTCCCTATATAATATACCTATTTAAACCGAGTATACACGGTGGTGTAATAGATCAACCGTTAATTTAACCGTTTATGTAGCATATTTCCACGTATACGTTATCACGACAAATCCCTGCTGATCTGTTATTAATGAACCAAACAATTAACATGTCAACACACTCTGGCCCGCCAATGCTACAGTGTATAAACGTAACGGGACAAATATGCACACTATAGTGGCAGCTAACGAGAACATTCATCACCAGCAATCTGCTCACCCCTTTCAATCGATACGATAGAAACTAAGCGATTTGTTACTTCTAATTACCCGTACTTAATTACACTACTTGCGTGTTAATAAAGTACGACCCCATTACCACTAAAGGTGAAACATGGGATTTAGAACATTAATATTCACTCTTACATAGTTCCACATTCAAGGTTCGTCTTGTGTAATCGTATGTCAGTTGTAACGTTGTGAAACTGCAACCGAACTGAATTATTCTATGCTAAATAGTTCATGGCTGACCTGATGCATGCATCTTAGTTTTCTTGTTTCAAGATGGCGTTGGCTTCGTGGCCTCTAATTACAACAGCATACAATCCGACCAACACATTTACTGTGTCGTGTGTGCATTCAATTACTGCCCCAATCCCACCGGGGTGCGTTCAATACCCAAAATGTCACATATCAACTGGATTTGCAAACACAAGCCAATTTCATTTTATCCATATTTCATAACAGTAACTGTAAGTCGATAATTAGTTGTGTACCTCTAAATTATCGATTATTTATGAAATAGGTGATACAAATTGTTGTTAAGTGTTCCAGCTACAATATTATTGTGATGGTGGGACTTTTAAAGATCCTCGCTCTGTACGATTGCACGAGCGTCATACACGAAGCTGAATCCGAAGAATCAAATCATAATATATATCTTTAATTCCTCCATAAATGAAGATAAGCAATAAGCAAGCTAATGTGACCAGGGACGTTACTATATAGTTTATGTTGGGGGTGCGAGTCCAAATTAAATATCTGATATCCAAGATGGCTGTTGGGGCCATGTTTTCCATCGAAGTTCGGATAAATTCGATAGCTCCATTATATAAGTCACCCTGAAGCTACGTATGAAGCTGATGAAGATCGGATGAGGGATGCGTTCTGTAGGGCGTGCCGAATGAATTTTGTGACGCACGCACCGGCGGACGCACACACGGACGACGGACGCCGAGCCATGGCAATAGCTAATAATGGTATGTATAAATTTACATAGACGCCGTATTTGACATGAATTTTGCACATTTAAAAGTTCATCCATTATTATAATGTTTGGTCTGTTCAGGTATTCTTCTGATAAATGACATTTTCTATCGCGCTCAAGCGCTTCATACTCAAAGAGGTAATGCAATTCGTATTATAGTCTGTTATCGATATACATATCGGGCATGTACGTTCCCCCGTGAATCACAAATACAACCATTGTCTTGATCTTAGTTCGGACGCAAGATGAATATTGTAGTTTTGGCGAAAATTTCATATGATATTAGTTCTCACCGCAGACAATGTCCCCGCGGACAATAACCTTGCATAACAATTTCATCAACGGACAAAAGCATCGAATGCAATAAACAGGGTGGTAATTACTTCGGACGGACAATACCCGCGATGGATAATATGCATACGGACATGTAACGCCTCGGGGAATACATTTATCAGCGCATACTAAACAAAGTGACTTAAATTCATAAATGTAGGTCCTATTCGTTATCTCGAGATGAAGATTTAACCAAACCACTCCAATATGGACTCCGAGAACAAGTTGGATAAAGTTTAAATAGAAAATAAATGACAAAACTTTGCAGGAGTGGCTAAAACCAACTATGCATGCATTATATACACTAAATAACACTTTACATGTGACAAAAATTGAAAATATTTTATACTTTCTCCACAATTGAAATCAGACGTCATGCGCACGCATAGCTTTTGTCGAGCAATTAACAGTAAATCCTGATTTGTGAGATCTATATCAAAAATGTTTTGACGAGAAACCCATACATTATGACACAGAACATGACTATTCTCATGTTTTTGAAGTGAGTGTTTGAATTTTGAAATTTCACATCCAGGTATCACACAGCTCTCTTTGTATTCAGTTTATTTCGGCCAGTGGGCATTCATTGAACAATCTCTTGATTAATTCTTATTTGGATTTGTACCATGTTGGCTATGTTAAATTATATGCTTGGGTATTGGAGTGAATCTGGTCCACTGTGTAAACAAGACATTACAGTCGGTGCCAAACATAGCTGTTTACTTTCTGGGGAAGTTGAGTCATAACCCATACCCTCACTTTGGAAAATTGAAATTAAATACGTTTTGGTATTATAAAATGTGGATTTATCAACAAAACGTTTCTTATGGAATTCTCCTTGATCAAAATATTTCGGATCAGATTTCATTTGGTATGTAAGTGCCACATATTTTTTTAATCTGCTTCCAGTATAGTGATATTTACTACATATCATAATATTGCCAGTTTTCTGTTAATTTTGTGACATTTTGTATACGTTTCTACCAGTTTTAAAATTTGAAAAACATATCCCTGGAGGCCATTTGGACTGCTTTGGTTAAGCCTTAAACCCCTGTTCCAGAGCTCGGTTTTAACCACCGCGTGACAGCTAAACCAAAGTTTATGCTCGAAACCGAAGTTGTGAGTGATGGGTTACTCGGTCAGATCGGAGTTTAGCTGTGTTTCTGTATCGGTGAATACAACTATTTTATCCCTTTCACGACTGAAGTTTCCTGAAATTTTGCGAAATCCCTGTGCCAATGCATCTGTCGCGCTTATTATTGCGACATTGAGCGCAAACTATTGCGATATTAAGCGCGCAAAACTTCATACAGATCCGATAGTATTATATTTATATTAGATAAATAATGTGCATATATAGTTTACATATAGTGTACATAGAGCATTTACAACTATAATTATATACAAATCTAAAACATTGTCTCTATTTATGCAATAAACAATATAGAAGAAGCAATAATTTGCTTTAAATGTCACAATTTTAAGCGCGCGATATCGCAATATTAAGCGCGAAATATTGCGATATTAAGCGCAAAATATTGCAATAATATCGCAAGCGGCGCTCTTATACGCATTTCCACTTGCAATATTATTGCAATATTGGGAGCGAAAATAGCGCTCTTAATATACCACTTCTTTTGACTGGTACTGTATATATGCATGGATGGATAATAGCTGGGACGTACCATGAATCCTTTGTACCACTCCTTTATTTGCTGCTTACTAAAGCTTGTGTTGTTGATCAAGAATTGGAGATCCTCCTTGTTCAGCTTCGCCGATTTGTTGCCCATTTTGCAGAGGTTCGAATCTGTGATAAATTCTGAGATATTTATGTTTCTGGTTAAGCACCGAATACGTTCACGATTGGATAGCGAAAAGTACTTAATCGGGGTTCACGGTAAGATAGCGATTGATATTTAAACGCATTAACAGGTGACAGGCGAGGTTATGATTACATTTCGAAATAAGTATCCCGAGTCATTTTCTCCTTTCGGGTGGGATTTAAAAGCACTTCTTCAAACATCTCCGTTATTTCGTCAATAACCATATCCTCAATCCTAACCTCTCGTGGCACGTGTTATTGCGATTTAATATCAATCGCTATCTAATCGTGAACCCCGATCAAGTACATTTCGCTATCCAATCGCGTACACATATATTGCCTGCGATAAGACATACTAAAGCTAGGAAAACAATGGTTATGTTATGAGTGTTCTCCTTCTGGCGGCAAGCGATGCCAGAAGACAACGTAGATGGTTTATGTTACTGGGAAATAACTCCACTCCACGGCACAATAATTGCCAGATACACGACTTGGGTCCCCCATTCGCGCTCATTGAATCTCGAACCAGCTTAACCATATATCGTCGCTGTCACAAGACCATGGGTTAAATACCAATATACATGTATACTATACGATAGGCTATTATCACGAGTCCTATTTTGGCCAGGACATACTACCTGCCATAATTAACGCTCATAAATTCGAAAACATAGAGGATAGCTATGGTTTCTGGGTGATTACCATAATTATTTAATTCGTGACTAGCAGTGGAAATATCAATTTTAACGAGCGACCGCATGTCGTGAGTTGAAAATTTATATTTCCACTGCTAGTCACAAATTAAATAATATGGGATTAACCCAAAACACAATTGGAATTCTATTTATTATATGTTTTAACCATGTCGATAATTGTTTTCAATGAATTAACATTCCTTAATTAATACCAAAATATTTTCTAACAAAATGTATACAGTTGAAAATTCATTTTTGTTGTTCGCCAGCTGATAGCCAGTAAACCACTTTCAAATGGTCGCGCATTGATATTCGGAAGTAAGCGACAGTGAAGATATCAATTTTGAATAACAACATTAAAAATTTACTCTAGGTCTAGACATTAAATATGATATTTACGCTGCGGCAATTTCCCACCATTTAACGGGCAAGCAAACAATAACATGTCATATCATACAAGGTATCCCCTATCTCTTGACATCTAGGTATCCTTTCCATTAAACTGGGCTATCAATACACCAAAGCCCAATAAAATCCGATGACGCATGTACAAGGTACAAGCTAAAATGTTCATACAGAAATTCCCAAGTCAAACAAGGGCTGTAACTCTGGTAGAAATGAATGAACGAAATTTATAGTAGTTACTACGACCTGTGCTATCAACATGCCAAAGCACAAATGAATCAGAAGATCCTTGCCCAAGTTATAAGCTGATATGTTATTTCGGACACAGAATTCACAAATATTTCCAAGTCAAATAAGGGCCGTAACTCTGGTGAAATGTAATGGACGAAACCCGTAGTATATGGATATCCTTTCCCCCAAACTGAGCTATCACTATTGCAAAAGACAAAGAAATCAAATAATAAAGACATCCACAGAATAATGTTTGTTATGGACGCGTTGGCGCGTTTTACACTAAGTCCAGCAAAGGGTAGTAACTCTGGAAAAAAGTGCACTATGTGGATATCCTTTCCACAATGCTAGTCTACCGGCATACCAAATTACATCCAAATTGGACTATATCGATACTTGAGCTGTGTTGTGAGCTGTGTTGTGTTTGTCCATTCAATGATATATGCGATCTTTCACCCCGAATCATTGGTAGTTGTTAATTCCACTGTCTATGTCTACTTACTTTGAGGAAGCTCTATGCGTCACGATGTATCAGCATTTAAGGCTAATTCACCATCCTGGAAATACACAAATGTGAGGTACTTTTATATCGAAATGCTGATTCCATGCTACAAAGACACATGCATGTGGTTAAGAAAATCACAGATCAACAGAACAAAAATCTACTCCACCCCAGTAATTCTTATAGTACATAAATGTATCAAACGTCTTGGGTGCAATCATTATTATAATTTGTTTAACGGCCACAAACTACACCAAACTAATAATTGTCACATAAACGCCTCATGTATGTTAGGTTTATGGAGGCATGGACGACTCAGTACGAGTGTTAATTGCTTCTGATGTGCTTACTTAAATATTATTGTTCTGTGTTGTGAACCAGTTTGTGGACGCTAAATAATGATAACAAATTATAGCCCCCCCCCCCCCCCCCGCCACCAAGAAGTTGAATACCTTTCTATATATTATTAAAGCCATATAGCGGGTTTCGCTCCAAACTATACCTAATAATATTCGCTTTTGAATTTGTTTCCGGTATCGAAATAGGTCAACAACTACTTTTATATGAGATTTGAATATATGTCCCAGATAGATGCATTGAAGTCATACAAAATACAACTTAGAACACGATGTTTGTGGTCCCAAACAAAAAACAACCATTTGCGCTACATGGAACAGAGCGCTCCGTGTTAGTATATTCCTAATATGGTAGAAATAACGACCATTTGTTTCACTTATGTGCGAAAAAATTTAAACAGGTGGAAAATGGCTGTGACCGTTCCAAGTATTTTTCAGAGCATATGAAGCCGATATATCAATATTTCTTGTATTTATCAACATATTTTATACCTCATTCCAAATTATGTATACATAATGTGTAATTGACCCAAGCGTTGGAAATCTTGGTGTGACAATCGGATATCACTGATTTCCAACCGTTTGATATTACAAATTTCCAATTGTTTAGACTCTAAATCGGACTCTTGGTTCGACTAATGTAGCCGCGATTAATAGGGTGTGGATTGGTAATGGGTGGCACACAAAAACACAGCAATATCCATTTAGAAAATATATTAATATCCATTTAGAAAACGCTGACACAGAAAAGTACTTGAAATAGGTCGTAATATCCGTCGAAACCGGATTCAGTACACACTGTTTTCACTCTATACCTTTGAAATTGAAAGTGATGTTTTCGCATGTGTGGCATACCATAGACCGTTGATTGGTTTTATCAGTTCACAAATATAAAGGTAATCGCATTTCCCTGCCTTTGGCCACAGAGAGACATACTTTATGAAAGGTTTACTACACAACGCCTGGGATGTGTAGTTAGCCAACGCTTGTGTTCGCTTTTTATCGGCGTTCAATTCCTCCAGCATTACATTTTAAAATATATTCAGTGCACTCCAGATACTGACGACCGCCTTCACGTCTTACTTTAAACTGAGATTTTTCCCCGCATCGCTAATTGTAATGTTCTCTTCCACTGCGCATGGCCGTCCAATAACTTAAAACAAAGTGTTGCCAAGTTTATCTGTATTATCCTACCCCAAGATACAAGTACCACGTTCACATGCACATTTCATTTTCAGAATCAACTGAAATAGCAAGGACTTGCTTCTTGATAATTCCAATCTCGGATGCGGCACGGTCCTTCATTTCAGTCCAGATTCCATCAAAACGCTGGTCATCCAATAATGTCACATTTCTGGTGTTTTCGCCAAAAATATGCTGAATTGATACCACCAGGGTATTGCCTTGATATATAGTCACTATATGGTCCGCCTTTCTCACTTCAGAAACAAATGCTCCGATACAATAGTCCAACGTATCTGACGGCATAGTTAGCAGATCGCCTTCATAATAACCCCGTTAGTTGATGCAAGACGGCTTTGTATCCTCGTCAAGGATTAAGAAATTGCCAAACAACGAAATCAAGATGCACCAATAAATATCATCCTTTGTCAATTTAGTGTTCTGCTTACTTGGTAGTGTATCTGGCTGCATGGTATCAGTTTGGGGGTGCCCAACATAGAATGAACAATTGCACCCCTCCCGTTGAACCATGCAGACCAAAATTATAATTTCATTTTCACCATCCACATGCACTGGAAGCAGGGTCCGCGCTGGACTGAAATTTACTTTTGACAAATGAAAGTATTTTTGGCCAAATTCATTTTGAATATGCCAAATTTTATCCCCATAGTACCATTTTCAGCAACATTCATTTGATGCTATGTTGGGCACCCTCAAACTGATACCATGCAGCCAGATACACTACCAAGTAAGCAGAACACTCGCGGTTTGATCGACGTTTGATATCGATATACGAAAGAAGTTCGTTAATAATTATACTCGCATCTCTAAATAAAAACAAATCACCGAATACTAAAATGGTAGAAGGGTTGCTTCATCAGAAGGGCACAGCACAAGAGTGTTAGCTATGTAAACACCACCATCACACTATACATACGGGTAATCCCTCCACCCGATCGATATTAATGCTATCAGACTTAATGGAGGTGTTAACTTTTCCGAAACCAAGTAAAACACCACTAATATAATTATATTGTAGTCTCCTAACATGAATGGTATTGAATGACCGATATTTTTCAACTTTATTGAGGAATTAATAAGTGACTTGCCAAAACTTTTGCCAAATGAAAATATTTTTTGCCAAATGTGAATTATTTTTGTCATTGGCAAATTTGACAAGTGGCAGCGCGAACCCTGACTGGAAGTTTCCAACTGGTACCTCAAACTTCCTATTTGTTGGTAATTCCCTCCGAGACATCCATTCCCCCTACACCCATTCCCCCTATGGTTAGAGATTTTCAAACTGATGGACAGTTCGGTCCAACATAAAATGACCGAAATTAGGACAATATTCGACTTTTATTCTGAAAGCAAAAAAGTCACAGTAAATAATCAGCCTGTTCTCCCAATAAGCAACACATTATCTGCTTATGAAGAACGTGTTGTACGTAGATACTCTGCTTGGAATCGCCACCATTTTGAGTTGATAATGTGCTGAAAAAATTAGAGTATTTTAATCACATTATCGACTCATAATAAGGCGATTCTAAGCAGATTATGTGCGGACAATGACACAAATAAGCCACCCACGACTTTTCGGGTGTAATATGTGATTTCATTGTGACCCGCGCGATCAAACGAAATAACGGCCATGACTCCATTATCTGCTTATTTCAAAATCAAATAATCACATTATGTACCTATCTCACAGTATAGGTCGATTATGTGCGTATCTGCGCGAGGATATGTTGAAATAATGGTTGAACAAATTGACTATACCAGCAATTTGTGTATAAATTGTCCAACTGATGTTGTGGCAAACATAAACTTGCCAACTGTTGAAAAGCTTAACGATAGTTTGAGAAGGGAAACCGCCAGATATGTTGTAACTATATTCAGATGCATCCCTGATCTATTTTGTGTGACCACAATGACTCAAAGCATGTGCAAACTAATTCAGAATGAATATAGAACCCGATGTGCACACATAAATCAATATATTGTTTTATCTCGCTTTTTTTATATTTGATAGCATTGGTAAGATGTTTTACTATCACGACAAACGACGCATCAGTGAGGCATCTGACATAACGATATGGTAGACCAATCATACATATGTATGCAATTAGGGAGGGATGTTAATATATAAATTAAGGGAACACGTCTTTTGAGGGAGTCAATTAAGAGGAAAACAGTGGACGAACAACGGATAGACATATTCAGTTACACATATGTGACCTGTGGGTTTGTAGACCATAACGATATCCGTTGTCAACACTGGGAAACTATTTAATGGCAATAAATGTGTGCTTCTGTATGCAAGCGTCTGCTGTTATATGTTATTAACACAAATGTACTGTGATTGATGTCGCTATTTTCAGCACCCAACAATTTACTACTATAGTAAACAACAAATGAATCCCGACACGTGTATAATAATTACATGTACATGAAACTTATTTTTAAAACAGTATTTATTCCATGAATAGTACAACAATATAAATCACATCACAATTAGTATATAACGTCATGGACCGGATTCGACATGAAGCGTGTGGGCCTATGTGAGTCGTTTCCGGGAATCGTTTTTTATCCACCCAACTTAGAGCGAGAGAATGATGCTCTGCTTTATATGTCGTAATTATACCATTTTAATTCAGATATGACTCGTTTCGTGAAGCTTATTTTTCTCACGAGGTGGGATGGGTAAATGTACTTCCGGTAATGACATTGTGTAACTGTGTATATAACATAAGGAAGAAATATATTGGCTATTTATGTATATATAGTGATGGTGTATCTCTTCCCTGGATTGTCTGTATTATATTGGCTCAGAGATGGGGAATAATAGTTTGAGTCGCAAAGACGTCCAATATATTTCTTTACACTTCTTTTCATTAACTTTGTATTAATAAATTATCCGTAAAATACATATAAGTGAGATATAAGTTGTTCTTTTGATTCATTTGTTATGGACATAATAACAACACATCACGTTCGAATGACTTTCATATAATTGTTGTTGCTGCTGAAAATGTTGATGGGAAGAGATATATCATCAGTAATGATAATACGGTATAAATCTGAGTTAAGAATAAGAAAGAACGTTCTTAGATTACCATTGTATTGCGACCCAGATATCACAGACACAAACTATTGCACAACGCCATTCATTTTGATATAATCACAGATCCTCTTTATTCACACAATTGGCGCCCGTAAGAATCAGTGTAAATCACCGTACGGTTTACACGAACATTTCCTATGTTTATCAGGCAGTAACTACAGCTTCCACTGCATAGAAATTGAATAACCATGCACCTACGTCACTTCAAGCCGATCATGTGCACGCTCTCGCTGCGTTGTGTTATTGTGAGACTGTGTTATGTTGGAATTTTAACATCATATTACTTACGATTGTTTTGGAAGTTTTGAGAAGTTGTTCATGTTATTAATGTTCTGTTAAAATGTACTGGCATTTGATGATAAGTAATGACTGGACGATCGATCGGGGTCATTGGTTTTGACCGGCAGAATAATTAAACAAAGTTCGTGTGAATCCCTTTGTTTATTTACTCTACCGGTCAAAATCCAATGTCCCCAATCGATTTTCCAGTAATTTCGTATATATTCCAGCGGTTAGCTACTGCCAATGGATATAATTACGATATATAGAGCATTACATAGTCTTTCGAAGAGGTACACGTAAGTACATTGGCCGGCACACCGCGTTTACAACAAGAGGTAAATCGGCGGACAGTATTTGTTCCAGGAAGAAACATGTCTAACTCCTGAACGTATTGCACGATCGACGTGACATTCATGTATAACGTATCGTGTTGTCGTTATACAAAATGTCGGTATGACAATCTACCAGACGACCAGCGCCGTCCATCTTGTGTCCGGTGTCGATTAGCTCGACATGCTACGTAATATGGTTGATTCAATCAACCCATCCCAATCGCCTGAATGTTCTCCCAAAAAACAGCACATTATCACCTTATGATTGGATGTGTTTCATGTTCATAATCGGCGTTATATCATGCCATGAATCTCAACTCTCGCTAACGCATGTAGAGATCATATTCCACCAGTACAAAACCTTGGAACTTTTTTAAGTTTTGACAGGGAACCTTATAAAGTCGAAAATATAACGCGGAGAATATATTTCTTAGTTATTATCTGTTCCTTAGTACTGTACTTCACTGTAGATGAATGTCCCAATTCAAAATTGCATGCTTTACCGTGGTATTTGTGAGCCGATATCGCAATAAACAACGAATCAATAACCCATGAGAAATTCCACAATTGAGCGTGACGCAAAGCAAAATCGCTCACAAATTTATTTAAATCGTGAAAGTTCGAGTTGGTACCATCACCAACAGTGAAGTATATTATTAATGAATACATATTAACTAAGAAATATATTCCCCTCATTATTTTTTGCACTTTATAAGGTTCCCTGTCAAAACTTCAAACAGTTCCAAGGTTTTATACTGGTGGAATATGAACTCTACAGGCGTTAGCCAGAGCAGATATTCGTGGCATGATCTAAATACATATCCATATCGAACGGAACATGAGAGTGGTTTAGTAACATTATCATAATAACATATAATTAGCATAATTTCATTATGTGCTGTCAGTGACACGAATACACCAACTGACAACATACCACGTGTACGCTCTTTAAAATGTGTTTTCACTGTGGTCCGCGCCATCCAAGGGAATAACGGATATAAATTCGCTATCGGCTAATTTCAGAATCAGGTAATACATTTTCTCGTGCAAATATGTTTATATTGGACCTAATATCATCATATCATCGTGACAATAGGTTCATATCCGTGTATAATTGGACATAAATATTCATATATATACCACTAGGTTAATGTTGGACTTATTTGATTCTGAAATAAGCCCATAGTGGACTTATACCCGAAATTCCATTTTATGGCGCGACCCACAGTGAAAACACATTGTAATGAACGTACATCTGGCATGTCGATTTAGGTTCATATATAGTATAACTCAGATTCAAATAATGCCGATATGGGTTTATTAGTATTTTTGAAATAAGTTCAATGTCAGGTTATTTTCAGGAGAACAGGCTGGTAATGATACCGTACTTACCATTGTGTTTCTGTGAGCATGTATACTTTGGTTGACCATAGCTATTCTTTAATACTTCCATTTGGGGTAGTCTTTTTATTAGTGTCATGTCGTTGCTGATACCACGCATCGGACATGTTGTAAGTATCTGTAATCGTGATTTTTGCGAAATATCTCTACTGTATTTCATTGCAAAACATACACGTGTGCCAATGTACATATTTTCATAACGTCATGTCGTTATATCTGTGCATGTCCGAAAACAAATGCAAGACACAAAGTCAATCCATGAAATATATCAATATTCTGCGTGGTGGGAATCGGTAGTCTCTGGTTCTGAGAGCGATGATTATAGAGGACAATATATATAATCAAATGCACTCAAATACAATTTCACACCGGACACGACAGTGGTGGAGGTCATCAGGGAATTTATCCCTTCCAGTCTACCAATTACAGACCATTTACTATTCAGAACAATCACCCAGCGCAGTCACGGGCAATACTTCAACCCAATTTGTCAAGACGACACTGACAAAGATTATACCATGGATTTGTATTAACTACATATATGATACCGTACTTGGTATTGTTGTAGGCATTCATTTTATTGGTACATCTAATAAACTAGTTGCGATGACTATATATATTCTTGATTCTCTCTTGGTGTGAATTTTGTTAAGCTGTTATGTTGTGAATAATATGGGGACCCATGAGATCGGTCATATTATCTTTGGCTATATGGAATTCTGATGTTTTGGCGACATATCTACTGCACGTGTATATAACTGCAAAATACATAAGTGCACCATTACCACTGTTTCTATCTCAATAGCTTACTGGCACCATACGTCTGCCCGATTACTAACACAAGAGATATATTCAGTCCATAAGATATATACCGATATTTATCACACTGGACATCGGGAGTCTATGGTTCTCAGAGCAATAATTACAAGCGACAAGATATATAATCGTGTACGGTCGTGGCCGCAGAATTGGTTCCCCTTGACACCCAATTCCATAATGGGACACGACAGTAATGGAAGTATACCCACATAATAACTGCCTCCAAGTTAACTACTGCAGACCATTTACTAGTCAGGCCAATCATTCAGCGCAAACGCCGGCGATTCTACAACCCAACTTGTCAACGACATCCACTTGTTTCGTTCAGACTAATATGAAGAAATGTTAGTATGTGACTTCTTTTGACAGCTGTTGTGTCGTACTTCGTATTGCTGTGATCGACTTTTAGGGGCCCACGTATCGGACGGGACGGGCATCTATAATTATGTAATTTTACTTTTGCGGAAGGCCTCTATTTTAATGTAAATCCGTTGCACAAACAATACCGATATCCCCTTCCATCTCGAATATCTGTTTATGAGACGGGGACCCTCGATTCAGACGGGGCATCTTTGTCTGTTATTATATATTTTTACGAAGGGTCTCGACTCTGTTTTCATTGCATAATAAATATCTATATTTCCCGTCATGTGCGTCGGGAGTCTATGGTTCCGAGAGTGATGATTACAAGCGACAACATATATAATCATATACGGTCGTGGCCGTTATATTTGTTCCATTGACGAACAATTCCATAACCTGATAGGACAGTGATGGAAGTCATCACTTAATAACTGCCTCTCAGTTTAACCCTTTACCCAACAAACCGGCCAAAACCGGCCAAATAAAGCTTCAACAGCCTAAAATATCTTCGGTCTGTCTCAATAAAACCATACACATATGGATAGCATTGGAACCGGCTCCTTGACCACATTGTGATAGTTACAGTTAGCCCTGTGCCAATGCATTCTCTTATATATGCGAGTCGACCATAGGTCGCCTCGCATATATAAGAGAATGCATTGGCCTAACAAAAATCTTTTTTTGACACTTTTTACCATTTTTTCTTACATTCTTTAAAAATTTTATAATTGTTAATGTGTTAAGCCAATGCATTCTCTTATATATGCGAGGCGACCTATGGTCGACTCGCATATATAAGAGAATGCATTGGCACAGGGCCGTTCTGTTGGGTAAAGGGTTAACCATTACATACCATTTACTAATCCGGCTAATCATCTAGCGCGAACGCCGGCGATTCTACAACCCAACTTATCAACGACACGCGCTTGTTCCGTTCAAATTACACAGAAGAAATGTTAGTAGGTGACTTCTTTTGCCTGCTGTACTTCGTATTGCTGTGAGCTACTTGTAGCGACACTCGAATAGGACTGGCAGCTGTATTTCCTGTTTGTGTTATTGAAATTAGACAAATAAATATGTTTAAACTATCTGTAATTGTCTCTAATCTACTGTGTTTTCGTTGCACAGAAATACCGATATTCCCGTCCTGTACATCCCAATTCACTTGTTTTGAAACGGGGACCTTCGAACCGAACGCGGCATATATATTATGTAATTGATTTGCGAAAGGTCTCTACTGCGTTTTCCTTGCATAACAAATATCGATATTCCCCGTCATGGGCATCGGGAGTCACTGGCTCTGAGAGCGATGATTACATACATACGACAATATATATATAATCAAATACGTTCGTGGTAGTAATACATGTTCCAATTGACGCACAGTTCCATAACCGGACACGACAATGATGGAAGTCCTCGTGGGATATCATCCTCCCAGTATAACAATTATTGACCATTTACCAGTCAGATTAATCATCCAGCGCGGATGCCGGCGATTCTTCAACCCAATTTGTCAACGGCACACGCTTTCCGTTCCAATTACTCTGAAGAAATGCTAGTGGATGGCTTCTTTTGGTGGCTATGATACCGTAATTCGTGTTGTGACCGGCGATTGGTGAGATGCTGTTGGTGGTACTGGGACCCACGGATCTGATGGTTCATCTGTATCCGTATGTATTTTACGAGGGGTCTCGACTGTGTTGTCACTGCACAAGAAATACCGATGTGAATTGTCTTGGCATCAGGAATCTCTAGTTCTGATATGGGGACCCTCAAAACTGGCCGCGGCGTCAGTAGTTGTAATTGTATTTTGTTGCGAAAGTTCTCTGTTTGATTTCATTGCGTCATCAATACCGATATCCCCGTCCTGGTCTTCGCGAATCTCTGGTTTTGAGACGGATGCCCTCGAAACGGTCGGGCCGAGGCATACTTGTAAGTAATTATATATTTTGCGAAGGTTCTCCACTGTGTTTTTGTTGCATAAGAAATATCGATATTTCCCGTCATGGGCATTGGGAGTCTCTGCTCTGAAAGCGATGATTACAGACGACAATATGTATAATCAAATACGCTCGTGGCCCTAATATTTGTTCCCCTTGACGCGCAATTCCATAACCGGACACGACAATGATGGAAGTCCTCGGGGAATATCTGCATCCCAGTCTAACAATTACAGACCATTTACTGGTCAGACCAATCAGCCCGCAGAGTCGCCGGCGATTCTACAGCCTAGTGTCAGAGGGAATCGTGATAGCGTGTGGTGAATTCGCGATAAGGTAGCTGTCATAATAGGTCGTTGATAGGGCGAGACCGACGGTCATTAATCTACTATTTAATTTCGGATACATCCGGCTTATCCTTCAAGGGAGCCTGGAAATCGAATATAGAGAACGGCTTCCCCTGTGAGTCTATTACTAATATATTGGCTATCAGGAGCCACTTCCTCGTCTGGCCGAATATTATATATAGACGGACGTCAATTACAAAGAATGATACAGTTGGTATGTGGTCCTCAATATCTCTGCCTGACCTTGTGTAAGGGTCTATTCTCATTGCACACGCGCTTGCGATTAATCGCAGCGTTTTTTAAGGTGCGTGTTAACATAACACAGAGCGATTCGTGATCAATTACCTTCCTCAAACAACCACGTCCTATTCGTGACAAATCGTCTTAAGCAATCAACCTCGTCATCGAGATAGCCGTTACAGAGAATGGCATGGTTCACTCGGTCACATATACTATCCGGGTACAGTCATTCTCATAACTGATGGGCGATAAAATAATAAATGAAGTGCGGAAAGGAAATGGCTTGGAAAGAAGTTTCCAACGTATAGCTAGCATCAGTGGTGATTTTTGTAGAATTCAGTCGAATTATATTACCTGTCAGTCTCGCGCAACACTGTACCCAAGATTGTGAATATATAGATTGATAGTAATGTGCCGTTTAGCATGTGCGATCACTGATGATAAGCCGCCAATGGCGATCAAATTGAAATCAATCGCTCATGCATGCGAACAGCGTCCTGGCGACAGAATTCGACCTGAAACGACGCGTGTGTGACTCTTAAGGTCGAATTCTGAGTCCCATCACTTATTATATTTGAATGGTGGTTCGTCAATTATAGTACCGCGTTGTCGCTGTTGCCAGCGGCTATACAAATGAGCACTCGATGCTATTAGGTAAAATATTGAAAGATCTAATTCAACCACTTGAATCGTACACTTTTTATAATCTTGAGTGATAATGACAATTATATAGATAAAACTCCTGTAATCTGGGTTGTGATCGTACTATATAGTGTTATATACGTTTCAAGCTGGAATAAAATATGCATATTTATGCCCAACTACATGGAATTGAACCCTCTATTTCTAATTATAATTAGCTAGATATAATTGTGTCCTCAAAACTTATGTCATTTTGATGGCATGGCTCGTTATACTCAACTTATACCTGAGTAAATCTAACTGAGGAAAATTAAAGTTAATGTGTCAGCATATATAGGCCTGTATGTGGTCACCCCCAACCGAAAGTACTTTATCATCCTCCAACCTACCCTAGACCTGTGTATGAATGTGTTCGTCAGACCCCCACCCCTATTGGGGGAACTCTTAGTAGTGGGAGGAAGGAATGCCATCGAACACACATATAGAGCCGCTCGACCTTAAAAACGCTGCGATTAATCGCACGCGCGTGTGCAATGAGAATAGACCCTTATACATGGTCGTTATTTCGGCCAATTTGGCCGGTTACTTCATGTGACTTTTTCATCTGACGTGTGTGTCGGATAATT
Source organism: Siphonodentalium dalli (assembly GCA_032622095.1). Lineage (NCBI taxonomy): Eukaryota > Metazoa > Mollusca > Scaphopoda > Gadilida > Siphonodentaliidae > Siphonodentalium > Siphonodentalium dalli. The sequence continues at coordinate 59,968,402 of CP136069.1, read as the reverse complement.
GATCTGGAGGATTTATGTAAATGTTAGCCCAAACTACATTTCCAAGTAACGATGGTTTTGTTGTTTATTTTGAGGAATAATACCGCGTCAGATGAATTCAGCCCAAATATGTTAACAGTTGTCGTGTCAAACATTCGGCAGTAGGTTAGCGTTATTTAGTATTTGTGGATGTCCTTTAACATGGGGAAAATAGACTACTGCGCTTGAACGAGCATGTGAATTTGTCGTTTTTAATGTACAGCAACTTGATAATCAATAACAGAGGCATTCTCTGTCAAATAAGGTCGCTCTATTTACGGTATTAATTGCGGAACTTTCTAAAGCAAACTACGCGTAAACGGATACATACGGTAAATTATAGAATGTGCCGGAATCGGCCTAATCGCCCCATGGCCAACTCGCCCAGTCGACGTGTGTCAATTCGGTACCTACTATAACATGTACCCGAGTCCGATTCGGAATAAAAGATGTATACGGGTGTTATATAGCGTTTGTCCGTTGTTTCTCAATGAATATTATTGAAATTTGGTGTATATGTCCGGGCTGGGACATGGAATACAACAACGTTTGAATTGTTTTTAAATTTACAAATTTGTTGATTTTATTCATTTTTTTTTCGTTCTGAAAACACACTATAAAGTGTATATAATATAATAACGAACACGAGACATACATAATTTATAAACTGTTAACAAAAGATATCAAATTCAATACATGACAAAGATGACTCAGTGGAGTTTATAAAGTGAACATAAAAACATTGAGGTAAGAATCTTTTTAAGGAATGCAACTTTATTTAATGATAATAAACACATAAATTAAAATAACAAACATGAGACATACATGATTTATAAACTGTTAACAAAAGATATCAAACTCAATACATGACAAAGATGACTCAGTGAAGTTTATAAAGTGAACATAAAAATATTAAGGTAAGAATCTTTTTAAGCATTACTAAACCGTTTAGCACAGACCACACAGTCCACTTCACTCATCCGATCATCACCAAACTTCATATTTATCTTGATATTGATCTATCAGATGAGAGCTATCAAATATTTTTTAAATTTCATAGGAAAAAATGGTCGCCAGCGGCCATATTGCATTTCCGTTATATTTTATCGCGTCATGTCGATATCTAGTATTACTTAGAAATTTCACCTTTCCAGATTCATAATTGCTCCATTGACTGTAACAGATGAAATTATTCCCCTCTTCGGATAGAGTGTCACTGAAACTTTATTTTGTCAGACTGTCTGTATAATCACTGATTATATATGGCAATAATCTGTAATAAGATGTAGCACTATTTTATTTTATATTTACATGCAGTGCTGTTTTTATACATCAATTCTAATCCCCCTAGATCATCATGTGATCGATCATACATCACCCGAGGACCTGGTTGAATTAAGGGGGGTTTTATGGATCACTTCTGTCCTCAAGCTAGATTATACTTATGACATTTAATGGCATGTTTCTAACGTGGAGGGTTAGATATGCTTGAGAAACCACCACTCTTTAATTCACACCAAGTTCTCAGCTGTCATGTTCGGATATTAGAACCCATAGCCGTGATATATGGTTTATTTTGTGTATACTAGTAATATAGTTATTTCCAGTACCTTTATATACCAGTACTGTGTATAACAATGCATATAAATTAATCCATGTATACATGTATATTGATTCAACGGATTCAGTGGTTTTGTCCATCAGTCTATCAAATTTGCGGGGAAAACATGGCCACAAGCAGTACACCCTGCTAAATTTCGAATTTGAATCAATTGGCGCACCCTGCAGCCAGCTTTTATTGGAGAACTTTTTCTTATGTGGATATTTTGGGTCACCGCTAGATGTGAGCCATATTTTGTTCTCAAACTGTCCTTGTGAAGACATCACTGCCAGCGGTGATCTTCAATTTTACTATTTTTATGGCTAAATAATTTGGTTGATCCTACAGACGACACCCTTGTCCGATCGTCATCAGATTCCACAATTATCTTCTGGATAACCAGGGTGAGAGTAATCTAATTTTCCCGAATTTCGTTAAAAAACATTACCACAGGCAGCAATTTGGTATCTTACTCTTTGATCCTCTTTTGCATGACTGAATTGTTTAGCAACTGTACAGACATATCCCTCATCTGGTTTTTATATACATGTATATCTCTTCATGCGGATAGCCAGTATTACGTAGGTACTTCAACTTTCTGCATTCCTGTCATCATTTGAAATATAAAAATTTACCTGATACATGCACCCTTCAAAATTTGTTTCGTCGTTAACAGATGTCACTGTCATCGAGATATACGGGGTGTCTTTGGTGTGTGTTTAGGTCACCAATATCCCTGCTTTACATTACGGTGCGTACACGTTCTTGACTAATATATTGCTTATGAGAACCCACTTTATTCTATGTCTCGTCGAATAGCATTTAGAAGGTCACCATTGGCAACAAATGATACAGATAGAGTCCCTTTGGTATATGGTCCTCAATATATCTGGCTGACATTATAATGCATATACGTTCTTGACTAAAGACATATTCCTCTGGCGTGTTCTGCTACATGGGAATTATACACCAGGCTGACAATAACACATAGACGTGCCTGACTAGACGTATATTTTTTTGGTCATTGTGGTATAGGATTCCAGTTGTGACATATATTGTATGGTCAGAGAATTGTGGAGTTATGATATAACATCACACCATAGACATACTAGGTGTAAACAGAAACGCGGTTTGAATGGCTTTGATTCAAACTGGCATACTTAAACTCCAATATTCAAAGGTGATTCTTTGAAATTCACCATGTGTGCACCATGGTGAATTGACGTGATGACGACCCGTACTTGCGTATACCACCCTTGAATGGCTTAATTATAGAATCAATGTCATTTGGGAACAGTGGGCATACCGTTTGGTATTTGTTCCACCTCACCTAAAGAGTGCGTGTGTGCACAGTGCTGAATAATTCAGCGTGCTGATGGTATGGAGATATATGTGATAATTGCTAAAATTATTTCCAAATCCTTCCAATGCACATATTCTCTTGTGAAATAGCGTTCTGCATTTGCCCTTTATTGATATAGTAATAATAAAGGGCGTTTGCGTGACCTGCGTGAGAATAATTGAAAATTGAAAATAGATTGTCTGTGGTCAGTTTTGGAAGGGTATACAGAGTGTGTATTATTATTTCGATTATATTCGCTCCAAAACAATTGGGTTGAATATAACTACCCCAATGTTAGTCAACCGATTCCGACTAAACGTTGGGTAATAGCTATTAAATTAACTAGTTGGGGTAGAAAAAAGTAACTAAACATTTGGTTATGGTATTCCGACTATGTAAACAAACGTTGGGTAAAATTAACCAAACATTGGGTTTGAAGTAACCAATAACAAATAAGTCCAATCAACGGATTCATTTCGGACATTAACGACTGAATAGAGATGTTGAATTAAACCAGACTGCTAAAATAGTATGTAATATGAAAGTCTGAAACGAGATGTAAAATATTGGCCGGATTCGTCATCTCCTGTTTAAACCTGCTTTAAACCTACATTGACGGGCCAACCATATCGGGTCTATGTATAGGCGCTTGTGTCGGTCAGTGGCTAGCATATTCTATGAGATAAACATGCAGGCCACAATCAGGCCAGTATAATGATTGGTGTCACGCCCTCAATTCTCGTGTGAGAAGAAATCAATCGTGAACTGATAATAATATATAGCTGCAAACCTATACTCTCACCTTATGGACACTCCAACAATCGATGTTATGTACAGCTCGGCCATTTTAAACCGCATTGCATAAAAGAGGGATTCGTCATATCAGGTCTAGTTTCCCTAATTGGGGTTTAGCTGGACCGTCGAATTATATGGTTTAGTTGCCCGTTTCAGGTTATAAAACGCAAACATATATCGCAATTGACAAAATACTTATCCCCGCACACTTCACAGGTATGTGTTCTTCTCGCTTATAAATTTCCAATCAAAATATACTCCCTGGACCAGCTTTAACCTAGAGGTTTACGTAGACCAGGTTTAAACCATAGATGACGAATCCGGCCATTATGACTTCTTTTTCGGGAATAAATTAACAACCTAGAAAAAATACTTGTACCAAAGACACAAGCAATACTACAACTATATAATTCTGACATAACAGATGCATTCACCGTGTATTTATTTGAGTTTGATACCAATAGAGACGAACATATGACAAAGAGAGCTCACACTCAGCAAAATAAAGGGCGCACATGAATTCCAGTGATTATTCACTAAACTAATCTAACGAAACAATCTCACCCAACAATTGAACCCAACTTCTGGAATTTGATCCAACCATTAACCTCAACTTTGGATAACCCAATAATTTTGACTAAACTTTATTTTTGGGTGGGTGTACATAAATTCCGGCCAACTTGGTGGAACCATGGAGATAAAAATCAATACAGTGTCTGTACATTTGATAGATATTTCAACCGCTGTTTAAGCACTCAATTCTGTCAACTGCACAGTTACCGAAAGTTGACATTCAGAAGCCACTCCAGACCTCGACGTCTACCGATGGTTTGTGTATAATTTAGGGAATGGCCTTGTTCGCGACCAATCGATTTGGCGAATATGGTAGTGAGCAATGTGTTAATTGGATTTTTTCCCCCGAAATGCAGGAAGAAGTTCATTTACCGGAAAGCGTTTAACAGCGATGTGACGTAAATTAACTTACCACAAAACGGAGGATTTCCCCCAGAAATGCATGCATATACCGGAAAGCGTTTAACAGCGATGTGACGTAAATTAACTTACCACAAAATAGACCGTTGTATATCCACGACTGAACGTTAGTAAAATAATGCACAGAGGCATTCAGGTGAATTAGGGTAGGACGCATAGTTTATGGTATTGTGTAGCATTACTCAACATGACAAGTCCGCTCTGCGTTGACGAGAACTCCTCCGCTAAATGAAAGCCATTCGAGGCACATCTATCACACGCTACAATACTCTCAATGCTTCATTCACTCAGAATAGCATTGTCAGTAATGACGGAAATATTTGGGATATGTCATTTGTTAAGCCGTTCTGAGATAGTAGATGCACTATATACCGTCAGCAATGAATCAGCATAGCGCTCTTTTTTGTCCGCAACAGTTTATACCGTTATGCACTATTAGCAATTTGTGTAAATATACACGGCAGTAAACAGTATACGATATTTTACGGAACAATTGTTAAAATTTACGTTGGGGCTCATGCTGTTTATGGAAACTCTGTCGTTGTCTTTGCGTATATGGATGTAATTGCTTTACGAACACTTGTTCCGTATCCTTCGGCAGTTGGGACACGCCTATGCAAGACGCCATCATTAACGTATGTACTACCAGTTTTAGAAATAGACTGGTTTATATGTAGTTGAATACATACATTCATGTGGGTATTTCTCCCGCAAATATTATACTGCCATATTTCTACATTGACTAGTATGATAACGGATGCGCACACAAAATCGAAATCAGCAAATAACGGGATGAATATGATGGCTTCGAATAATGTTGGTGTTCGTTTTGTCGATTAATTATCATATCCCAGAATAATCACATTGACGTTTAATACTGAGCAAATAATACGAGCCGCAATGACCTAAATGCTATGGTTCGATCGCTTACTACATTAAGTGTATAACTCACCCTGCGCGAAACGTCTCAGCTCAGTTGAAAGTGAATCCGTGTAATATTCACATTACGCTGTGCGGTTCTTGAACATAATATGCGCATAAGTGTTTTGCATGTCGTCGAGACTAATTATGTTGCGTATTTTTATGTTGGCTGTAGTAACGGGACGCCTATAACTGACCATAATTAGATATATAGCAATTTGAGGATATTCTGCTGGCAATCATTCCAAACACACCGTAGGGAACAAACCCGTCGCGAACGTATTGCAACTACCTCTCAAAGACGGTCGTATTACAATCATGGTTACGGTCATTGACCGCAGATGGTCACAATAAATGACGTCAAAGCTTTCGCATGAGACAATTATGCGATATACCGCTATAATTATTTCGTCGGCATGCTTAATGTGTGTGGGTTAATAACATAGCTAACACAGCCTAGTATGAAATTAGGAGTGAATGTCATTTAATGTCGGGAACACATTGTTGGAACTTCTCTTCTGGTTTATATTCAGCCTAATAGTCAACGTGTTTTGGATGCAAGCTATCGGGTTTAGCAAATATTGTTAGAAACGAAAGCCGCAAACAGCGCGGATGTGTCACGTTTTGAATATTTTGTAATAGACGAATTTTGTATGAGCGATACAAATGCAGTACATTCTTGTAAAAAATTAAAAATCGCCGACCACACATCCCCCGAAAAATGTTTTGGCTTTTTCGGAAAACAAAATTACTTTGAGAAAATATCGTTAAAAAATTGAACGTTAGAATGGTAAACAGTTTTCTCAGCCAAGAAATGGGGAATAACTCGGGGGAATTTTCCCGTCGTCCATATACATATGGAACATCAACGACACATTAGTAACAATATCCTTGAGTTTCAATTTTCTACACTCGAAAATGTGCTAGGATTTCATTACACAATGAATGTACACATGTGTTACGGATACACGGACGGATAGACGGACGGATGTCATTTCTATAGTCAGCCAAACAATTTTGATAAGAATAGTCAAGTGTAGATAGTTCTAGTAATCCAAATAAAATCACATAGTAATAAGTAATAAAGTAAATAAGTATAAATTTTGCTAACTTTGGGAAATGGTATGTCATCGTTTCTATCTTCAATCGACGTTCAGATTTATGTCTATATGTTGATGATGTCAGAGTTTTATTTAATTCAGTGTCATTTGATACCGTTTGGCGTAGTTCGTGGTGCGTGTCTTGAACGTTAATGTACATTAATGGCATTGTGACTGTTAGAATAGCAGAGACATATTTATGGACTGAGAGATGACTCGGCATGTGTTGGGATGCTTTCTGGAAATTCCGAAGCTACTGTCTGACTGCATTCCAGTGTAGGTCACTTCGGAGTCACGTAGTGTCAGTCACTGTGGCTGCATAAAGTGCATTGAATGTGCTGCCAGTGCATGTCGATGTTTCGAAGTTTTACCATGTTCCATTGTGGGGACCACAAAGTCTTGTCTCTATTGGGAATAACTAGCTATGTGTCACGTCCAAATTTTGAATGATAATTTTGATATGAATATATTTAATGTCGATGCCTCACGTATGTCTGTACATAAGTCTGTCATTCATTAATTTATTTTAAGGCCCTATAATGGTGTTAGTCCATGACAAAATGACAACCGAACATTCGTTTAAAACGTAATTCGGCACGCAAACCAGCCATTATTTCTAATCGGTTAGAATTGTCGACAAGGTGTTGTACGTGTATATTGTAATACAAGGTCTCGCGTTGGGTGGTATGGTGGCACGAAAACGTATATATGTTGCTCACCCAGTCGATTCAGACGATATGATTATCACAGATTGAATACTAATTATCTCATGGACATGCAATGTCCTATATTATAAGTTACGGGACTATTAGTGGTCGGATATGGTGTCGTGTGAGGCGAAGTGAGATCAATATTGGGCGAGGACATAACGTATGTATTATGTCAGTGGTCAAAGTACAGCATATCCCTTTAATTGATCATTAACTTATGTAACGTCATAGTGACGCGCCATGGGCGTTGAACGTCAACGCATTGAGTCAATGGCTAATTACCAGAAGTAGGACAACTTGCTGAGTTTGATAGTTAATTTATGAGTCTTTAGAATTCCTTAAATATATCGCAGCCAGGTTGTAGTACGTGGTACTATGTCTGTAAATTCGCAGAAAATGATTTCCGACAGATGTCCCCTTTCTTGGCGCCAAAATACACCAAAAATATATTCCCGAGGCGACAGAGTTTCTGAAAACAAGATGGTGGATAAGCACCTAATATTGATTGCATATGGGGTAACTGACCTAATATGGGTTCATATACCGTCACTGTTTATCGACGCTGATTGGCTAATCGCAAGAGCTGACAAAATAATATAAGTTACGGGACGCTTAGTGGTCGGATATGGTGTCAAGTGAGGCGAAGTGAGATCAATATTAGGCGAGGCCGTAGGCCGAGCTTAATATTGATATCGCCGAGCCTCACATGACACCATATCCAACCGCTAAGCGGCCCGTAACGTATTTATTATGTCAGTGGACAAAATCCAGCATATCCCTTTAATATGCTGTAATTTATCGTAATTTGGTAAGATAAATGTGCCGTCTATGGCCATTAACTTATGTAACGTCACAGTGACGCGCCATGGGCGTTGAACGTCAACGCATTGAGTCACTGTCTAATTACCAGAAGTAGGACAACTTGTTGAGTTTGATAGTCAAGTTATGAGTCTTTAGAATTCCTCAAATATATTGCATGCAGGTTTTGGTACATGGTACTATGTTTTTAAATTCACATAAAATTATTTCCGACAGATATCCCCTTTCTTGGCGCCAAAATACACCAAAATTATTCCCGAGGCGACTGAGTTTCTGAAAAAAACAAAATGGCGGATAAGCACCTAATATTGATTTCATATTAGGTCACCGACCTAATATGGGTTTATATACCGTCACTATATATCGACGCTGATTGGCTAATTGCAAGAGCTGACATAATAAAGTTTGATACACGAACAAACAAATCTGGCAGAGCTTGTACTTAATTTCCGTAGGTGTCAATTTTGCGAGAAATTATATTACTAATGCAATTTTTTGACAATTCAAAAACGAAACTTTTTTGTTTTCTCTACAAGTTTATCTATTTCAGTGTCGGTTGTGTGTTCTTGCAAGGACAAAACTTCATCAGTTCAGTTTCATTTATCTTCAGTTCAATTTAATTTAATATTTGCAATTGTTTTTTCTGCTATAACATATAGCAACTTATTTTGCGGCATTGAGTGTCTAGTGAACGCAGTTGAAGGGCATCACCTCTTTTTAATTTTCATCTGAAGTGAACTTAGATGTCAGAAGGTGGACAGTCAGCGCCAAATTAACCATATACGCAGTGCGATTTTCAGCAATTAATTTTTTTTCACATGCATGGTTTTTACCATACGTTTGTAGGACCGATACGTCACTTTCGGCCGTTGGTGTCTGACAATTCACATAATTATGCTACAATGTATATCGGAAAAGCCAACCATTACTAGTATTGTGCGGACCAGAGTATATGGTGTTATGCGTTGGCTCGTCCTAACAACAACTAATTAAATATTAAATTTGCCTAATAGAGGTCACAATTAACAAGGTAAAAGTGTCAATCATGGCTAAAGACGGCACGCGATGTCAGCTTACATAATTTATATTCCTCGCGTCTACACGAACGTTTTATCGATGACCAATACTTTCAAGGGACCGAAGTCACTCGCAGAGGGTAAACACCCACTAAACGAAGAAGATAGTTCTCCAATAAAAAGTTCACACAGGTTACAGCCCACGACTAACATTTCAGAGCGTTTTGCATTTTAAACTTCTTTCGCCGTCACTCTCTCAGTCGCCATATTTATTATATGCTCGCCTATAAAATAGCGGAAAATTTCTATCTTTCTCGCAATTCAACTTTTGTGCTGTTCTTTTTCACCTAGTTTGTCATCAATTTGTATTATCTATGTAAGTAGGTAGAGTATAGGATCTGTCTATCTGTCCATCGGTTTGTTCGCGATTGTTCAACCAGATTTGGTATGGTAACTATGGGTACCCTGGCGGATGTTAAAACGGCGTTAGTTTATTAAAATTTTAAGAAAATAAATAATTTTAAAAATATATGTTTTGTTAAATTGAGCAATCAATGTATAAAAAATATTTAAAATTGTTATTCTTTTTTTATGTATTTATCTAAATAATTAAACGATCAATATATGCGATTCTGTGTGCGCTTGCACAAAGGGACCGCCGCTGAATGAAGATCTAAGCAGCAACTAAATTATCTAAGATCCCTAACGCACTAAGGAGCCGCTCGCATGCCACTCCGACGCTTTCAGGTAGTATTGCATATACTTGAGATCTCCCAGCGAGGAGTTTGAACAATGCTGTTTTCGAAATATTTTGACACGCTTACTAAACTCAGATGATAACTATGAATACTCTGATATTGCATCATTGGATCTAATTAGTATGCGTGCTTTCTGAATCAAGAGCACAACATCATTATGTGAAGCACGTCACTTTTCGTCAATTCGTGTTCGACACAAACAATATATTCATACATCCCGCGTTGTTTACGCGAGTGTGGAGAAATTAATGGGTGAATCGATCGCAATATATTTCCAGCGATTCCAATTACAGCCCCTGTGACACTCGAACCCCATCCATTCGATCACGTGCAACATCTTCGATATATAACCTAAGCTTGTCGGTTGAAACTTTTACCACCCAGATAAATTGGGTCATTATATAGCTGATTCTAAAGACCACAATACCTGATTGTAGGACTCAGTCGTTAGTGGTGAAATCGCCCTATATACACACATTTATTACTAAATATATACCAACACTTCGGGAGAAGATCGGAAAATTGCGCGTCGACTGCTCGTATATAATACAATTCCACTTGATGGACATCGTAAACAAAGACGCTGGTCAAACGCTGTGCGATTCTACGAAGCAATAACCCCAAATTATAGCCGACAGCTCCGCGTCATTTGTAGGTTGTACGAGGAAATTATACAGGACATTTTGGCACTTATTCATAAACTGTCTAAGCTTCGGACGGCCTGGTTGTCAGCCGCTATCGATACCAATAATAATGTGGAGCTCCGTGGTCCATTGGCTAGCTTGTCAGACTTGTATTTGCTGTAGACACAGCGGTGCGAGTTCGCAGCTCGTCGCTGGTCTATTGTGAGTCTTCACACATCAGTGGCTTGGCCGCTTTGAGCGACGCACGTGAAATTGTCGGAGTGTTCGTTGTTTCAAATCCCGCGCCAAGTTGTGACCCTTTGGCAAGGTTGCTCGCAAAGTGCCCGCTTCGCACCACTCATGCGTTAAACGAGTACCAGTCAGCTTGCCATACTGTTGAGTATCAGAGAATGTTCTGATCAAACTAGAGCAGTATTTGCAATGACTTCAGCCGGTTCATTGGTTGGCTTTTATACATTATGGAGTAATATTGTAATATTTAAAAATAGCGTGTTAGAGCAAGTAATTGGTTAATCGTTATATAAAATTGTCATGATTATTATACTAATGCAGCTTATCAGTAGTCACTGCGCAAGAAATTAATTTATCCACCGCTCACTACCTCTATTACCTACATAAAGACTGCCTAATAAACCTCACGTTGTTTACGTCAATGTAGCTTTATTAGGTCAATGTAGCTTTATTAGGTTAGTACTACTTTAATGACTAATTGCATATGCAAATTGCGCAGGTAACTAGGGTTGTCAACCGACATAAATGACGTCATTGTGATTTTGGAACGTTTTTATCGTCCATAATTCACCGCAATTGATACAAACTTCTTAAACAGATATTTGTTTTCGCTCTAAAACATCTATAAACTGTTAGTAAAAGGCCAACTTGAATAACTATATAAACAAACAACGAACTCCTTCGCTCTTAGCTGCACTCTGTTTTTGCACGTCATTCATGTTAATTAGTTTGCTTGACCTAATAAATTTAGGGACGTCATAAAAGTAACGAATGTAAAATTGAGGAAAAATGACAGATTTATTTCACAAAAGGTAAGTTTTGTGCGATGGATAAATAAAATATGTAGCTAATGTTGTCGCTTAAACTGTTTATGACCGCTCGGGGAATTTGGCATCTTTTGGACTCGACAGAGCCTCGCCCAATTGACGCTCAAATCCCCCTTACGGAGATAAACAGGTTAAGCGACGACACTAGCTACATATTCTATATGAATGTTGATCGCTGACATGTTCTGATCGTGAACCGGAAACAAGGATCTTCTGGTCTTGACAAGTCTAGTACACTTTTTTTTTTGGACGATGCCATCGTATTTTCTTTCAGTTCTGTTACACGACACATCAAATGCCAATTTTCGAGTAGCTCAATAGTCAATACTGATATAAGCGATCAAGGATGAGTCCAAGATCAATGTCCCTATTCTTAGATATATACCGGGCCGAATTATTACACTGTCTGTACAAAGGCCCATATTATGCATGTAGGTTGCGTATTTCGTTGTGTGCAGAATTGTGTATAATATTAATACGAACCTTGGGAGTTGTCCACAACATTGATAAAACGTGCAAAATAATATGCCATAACTTACACTGCACATTTCTTATTCCGTTGATTATATACTTAATGATTTCTGACATCCAATTATAAAGTAAACATTGGGCCGCCCATTCTGTAAATATAGGATCGTTCGCAAGGAGTTGTATATAGGGTGGCAGCCCGCGAAATGTTCAAAGGATTCGAGTGAAGATACATGTATGTTCAGTTACATGTACACGCATTCAACATATATTTAAAACCTCTACACATTAATAACTGGAAACCAAGTAACGAGTAATTTAATCGAAACATTCAAACAAATGAACGGACTAAATATATGTATTGTCGAAAAAAAGTACCTGTTCAGTACAGACAACGAATCGAGAACTCGCGGTCACGAATATAACATACCAATGAACCAGTGCCACAATCACGTGCGATTTAACTTCTCTTCCCAGAGGATATTACATATTTGGAACAATCTTCCTCAATTTGTTATTGAAATGAAAGATTTCAAATAACGCCTACATGTAGATGCGTACATGCTACGTTTATGATGATTGATAATAGGCCTACTAACCACGGGCTTTCATGTCAAATTAATTGTTCGATATACATGTAATTCATTGCGACTTACACATCCCAATATTTCTTTATGATTTATATTAGTTGGTTGGCTGATTATAGTTATGGGGGTACTTCGTCGTCTCCAGCTACGGTCTTATAATATAATGATACATATTTCAGTAGTGTGGATAGAATATTATAATGATAAATTCGACTATGTATCACGCAAATGCATATAGGTCATACGACCTAGCAATCAATTGGCATACGGTGACACAAACAATGCCCAGAACCACGTTCTTTTCGGCCTGTTCATAAATTCAAATATTGAAACCGAACACTAATACATGTATATCGAAAAATAACGACTTTAATCTAAGGACTTGATATGAGTGAGATTACTTTGCTCCGATTGGTCCGCGACCAATATATAAGGGACAGCACCACCCGGCGTCACATAGTAGTTTTGGGAGGATGAAGATGATTAGGTTGACACCGTTAACGACGACGACAACGATGATGTCGATGGCGGCGATGATGATAGTGATGACGATGATACCGATTGTGATGGGGTTATGATGATGATGGCAATGATGACGATGTTAGTGATGATGAGGATAATGATGACGGTGACGACCATGATATCGTTACGACTGGGTAATGATGACGATGGATGATGAATTTGATTGACACAGAGGAGATCAATGTGCGTGAAGTGGGGGCCTGGTCCCCTAACGCACAAAGGAGCCGCAGCCCCCCCCCCCCAACCGATCCTAAATAAAGGCTCCCGAATGTCGGGGTCGTGTTTCAGATAGTATTGCATATACTAATAATAATATATAGCATGTGTATAGCGCTTCATCCCTGGTGTAGCTCGAAGCGCTTGGCACTCTATATGCAGGTTATATACATGTACATACATTATAATATTTACTATCAATGGATACGGAGAATGATGCAATGTTGCTGTCTACGGCTAGTTGTGTGCGGGTAAATATTGAACAGGTGCGTCTTAAGTCGTTGCTTGAAGATGTCGATAGAGTGCGAACGACGAATGTCGAGAGGGGTGGAGTTTTGACACTTGTTGCGGCGTGTGTAAACAGACGACGTTCAATTTGCTTATATTTACCCATGTGAACAGCCAGAAGCTGTTTTTCCTTTGAACGGAGGTTATCACGGCCTGGTACATACAACGTAAGAATGTCCGAGATATATGCTGGTGCAGATGAATTAAAGTAACGATAGCAGAACGTTGCTAACTGTAGCTCTCTCAACGAGGAGTTTGAACAATGCTGTTTTCGAACTGTTTGACGTGCTTACTAACCTAGGACGATAACTATGAATATCTGAATGTTTAAACGATCAAAATGTGCGCAAAGCACACAAAGTGGCCGGCGCTGAATAAAGGCCATGTCTAAGATCAAAGTATGCGTGAAGCGGAGGCCTCATGACCATAACGCACAATGGAGCCGCGGGCCCACCGACCCTGAATAAAGGCTTCATTCGGGAGCCTGTTTCAGATAGTATTGCATACACCGGAGCTCTCCCAGTGATAAATTTTCTGGAGAGCTTACTAAAAACTCAGGTGATAATGAATACTCTTATTTTTTATCAATGGGTCTAGTTAATATGCTTGCTTTTTTAAACAAGAGCACAACATCATTATGTGAAGGACGTCACTTCACGTCAATTCATATTCGACACAAACAATATACCCATACAACCCAGGTTGTCTATGCCAGTGTGGAGGTATTGACGAGTGAATCAATTGCAATATGTTTCCAGTGATTAAAATCGCGGCTCCTTGGAACACACGAACCCCATCATTTCGGTGATCCGTCACATCATCTTCGAGATATAACAAAACCTTGTCGGTGGAAAATTTGACCACCTATAATTCATGTTATCAAAATGGGGTCTTTAATATAGCTGGATCTGATACTGAAAACTCCTTAGTGGCCACTATATTTCGACGAATTCATACTACCGAAGTACGCAAGAAATTAATAAACACCGCGTTGGCGTGTACAGACGAATAGACCACAATAACTTATTGTAGGACTCCATTTGTGGTGAAATCTGAATTATCGGAAAATCTGCTCGCATACAATACAATTCCACTTGACGGACATCGTAAACAGAGAGGCTGGTCAAACGCTGTGCTATTCTACGAAGAAATAACCCCAAATTATAGCCAACGGCTCCGTCATTTGTAGGTTGTACGTGGAAATTTTACATGATATTTTGGCACTTATTCATAAACTGTCTAAGCATTGGACGGCCTGGATGTCAACCGTTATCGATGCCAATAATACATGGGGCTTGTCAGTAGTCACTGCGCCGGAATTAATGACATTTTATCGCTGTCGACGTGTTCTGACCGTGCACAGGAAACAACGATCTTTTTATCTGGACAAGTCTAGTACGCTTTTGTGTTGACGATGTCATCGTGCTTGTTTTCCAGTTCTGTTACATGACACATCACATCAAATACCAGTGTTTTGCATGCGCCCACACAATTCTCGAGTAGGTCAATGTTGATGTACGCAATCTGCACTACATCAAGTCCTACGTCCTTATTCTTAGATCTATACCCGCCATTATTGTGTGTACAGCAACCCATATTCATGCAGGTTTGATATATTTTGTTATGAGCAGACCACGCTTATTCGGACCATATCATATGGGGACCGTCTTCGAGAGTTGGGCGATATGTCGCTCAAATAAATACGTGTGCTATTCGATATAATCGAAACATTCAAACTGATGCCAGAAAATAGACACAAAAACAAAGAGGCAAATTGGGGGACTATATTTTTCGTCGCCAGCCAGAACGCGCAATATACTGTCGTACGCGGTTGTGAAGCGTCTCAGCCAACGCATTTTGCAACTTCTTTTAAGGATTTTGATCTGTTAACAAGAGCATCGCTTGGGCGCGGCAAAATATGCCTTTTAGCCATTTCGATTTGTACTACCGCAACATAAATTAATAATTTGAGCTTACAAAGAATATCTGATATACCCCTAATTTCAATGCAAAATGCGGTTAAATTTAGTCAAAAAATGGCTGTAACTCATGTAAAAATAACTGGACAAAACCTATATTCGAACGTGGCCTGTAGTTTTAGTTGGGAAACACACATACCAGCTTTGGTTCAGATAAAATAATCCAAACTGGAGTTATTGGTCGGAAACCGAAATGTTATGAAATCGGTCAAATTCTAAGTTGAAAAAGGGCTGTAACTCATGTAAAAATAATTGGACGGAACCCATATTCGAACTTGGCCTGTATATCTAGCTTGGAAATACACATACCAACCTTGGTTCATATTAAATAATTCAAACTGGAGCTATCGACAGGAAACCATAAATATTAATTTACTGTCAAATTCTAAGTCGAAAAAGGGCCGTAACTCATGTAAAAAATAATTGGACGGAAACCATATTTGAACTTGGCCTGTATCTTTAGCTGGGAAATACACGTACCAACTTTGGTTCTGATCAATTAATCCAAACTGGAGTTATCGATCGGAAACCAAAATCGGACAGACAGACTGATTACATCATACAACCTTTTTTCAAAATGGCGTACAAAAAGGCATAAAGCTCTAGTTTGTTATATATAGGAGATATAGCACAGTAGCAATATTATATTTTGCTCTAGTTTTTTGTTTTCATGGACACACAGAGTGACTCGAGATCGGTCACAGCTAGTCACAGCCGGATTTGGGACCTCGAAGTTACCATGATATGTGACGTCACGTTTCCACCAAATCCTGGTTGCGAGTTCCCGTACTACCAATCAAATCCAAAATGGCGGCCACTGCATAAATGAAAAAGGCGGACAATGATTGAATGAATGAAAAAATTAATCTGTAGTTGATACGTGTAGATTTTTTATCTTTGGGTTCGATGGTTGATTTAGGAAAACAATTTATATCTATCTAATTTTATGAAACTATTTTTGGAAAGTTGGAGTTTATAGTTAATTCCGAATGTCGATGTTTTTTTATATGCCTAGGCCATATAACAGATCGTATATACACGCCTAGGCCTATATAAACTAATACTGTTTATTTGTATATAATTAATGTTCTTACAGTATAAAATATACAGCATTGGGTCCGATCAACAGATAACCATATATAGTTTATGATACCAGACCCTCAAATTCGATGACTAAATTACAGGGAATTCATGTTGTTTGTATTGGATACTGAAAGTGATATTCGTTGCGGCTGCAGCCGCGGTCATAGTCGTTCGAGATTCCTCGGATATGGACATGCGCAGACTTATTTCCTATATCGGCTGCGACCGAAGCTGCAGCCGATCTCGAAGTCACTCACAATATCATCAACTCGTCATGTTGGGATATAAGCTTTTATGAAACTCGTTTGGTAAATGTGATTCACAACTCGTCTACGACTCGTTGTGAATCAAATTTATCAAACTCGATTCATAAAATCTTGTAACCCAACATAAATCGTTGGAGATTCTCTAAATATTCATGTTCTGCATTCATTTGCAGTTTTTGACAGTTAATTATCGCATAGCGTACTTTATAGTAAGTCATCCATACTGAGATGTGTGTGCATGCATTCTACTGTCATTCCAGGTTTCAATGGGTAAGCAGGAGGCAGTTATGGCGCGACATTTATAACCGACTTTGACGAGGAATAACTTCTTGCATCGTATTGTCATATTTGTTTATGATAGGGTCGCTAAGTGCGATTACATAAGCAAATTTGCGTTGCGCACAAGTGCATTGTATGATGTTTAATTCATTGAATTGCTTGGGCGCGTAAGATCGTATTAAAGATATTGCCAGTTATCGTGAATATAAGCACACAACGGGCTATTTTAATGTGCGAAATAAACTCATATCGGCATTATTTAACCTCAATATACGCTCTATATGGACCTAAAACGCGGTTTTTAAAACAGTCCTATGTGGGTCTATTTCCATACGAAATAAGTCCATATTGTTCTTATTTAAGCTACCTGTTCCATCGACAAGACTGACCACGCTCTGTATAATGTGTTTTAACTGCGGCCGGAGCCATAAAACGGAATAACTAGAATAAGTCCACTATGGGCTTATTTCGGAATCAGATAAGTCAATAGGAACCTGCATGTAAATGAATATCTGGGTTCAATGTGAACCTATTCGGCCGAATTCTGGTCCCTGGTCTAGACCACCCTAATAATCACGGTGTTCCATGTCTGGACCTGGTCTCGCGAAACCACCTGGTCTCGATTTAGATTAGGCGGATTATATATATATCTTTATTATCCTCCATATATGGAGATTCATATATAAATGCTTATATTATGAAAACAAACACAATTTGGTACATAACACAGTGTATAACAAATTTATAATTACAAACATATCTACAACACTTGTCTCAATATGTATGATGAACCAACTACACATGCACATATACACACACTCGTGCACTACATAAAGTAGACATTCCATTCTACAGCCATATCGCAATTACATACAGAGAAATAGCATACTCCGAGACGACCAAGCCGGAGTTGGACCCAAATCAGGGATCTCTCTCTCTGGAAGACCCACAAACGCCAATGCCTTTGTGCAGTCTTACCGACTCAGAGCCGACCATTTCCCCAGCACCATTCATATATATATACACAGCCATATCATACTTACAGACATACAGACGACAGTCAGACAAGCAGGCATACGAGACAAACAAACGGCAGACATACATACAGACAAATGTACTTACTGGTAAAACAATACACCGATACATGTGATATGAACAATTACGAACACGCTTATAACTGCATGTTATGATCGAGTTTACATGAAGGTTTTGTGAGATCTAGTCAGGACTTGGCGTCAGTCGATCAACATATACTCTCCAGAGGAATGCGGCTTTGTTCACGAAAAAGTCTATTAGTTCATTTTCTTCTTCGGTAGCACAGTATATGTTTTCATGTAGACCTGTTAGTAGAACGCGCGTTTTGGATTCAACATCCAGTTTATCATATTGCATATAAATGTCTACATGAAACAAGTTTAGTAGCTCGAATTCAAAGGTATTTCGATCGTCGCAAATGGAAGAACATTCGATTAAAGCATGTTTTACAAGATCTTTATGTTTGTTGTTACATAATACGCAGGTTTCTTCATTTGTTTCCAGGATACAAATAAGGCGTGCAATAAGTAGATATGATTTTTTATGGGCTGGGTATATTCGGCAATTTTCCCATAGCCGGGACATACATAACGTTGGATGGACGGCAGAGAACCTGACAAGTCGAGTATCCTCATTTAAGCTCATTTCCCAATATTCTCTATTAACCCTTGACCATGATTCATTTATCGCACATTTCCAAGTAGATTTCTTCGGGAATATTGAATCTTCGATGTAGTTCACAATGGTCTCTGTCATTTTATATCTACTAAGGACGAAGAATATGTCAGACGAGTAACTAGATAGAGAGGTTGAAGCACATATGGTGTACTGATATAAGCGAGTAAGAAATACTTGCTTTGCTGTTTTGGAAACTTTTAAGTTGCACAACGAGCCGAAGAATGACAATTTACGTTTTTCGATAAGTGACACCATAGATGAAGTTCCAACCAATCCTTGAGCTATAACCGTTTTTGTGCGATGATGAAGGCCCTGGTAATATTTTAAACAAAATCTGTGTGTTCTCTCAAGTCGATCAATGTGAGTTTGATTTAAATTCCAGAGGAGTTCAGAGCGGTACAGACCTTTTGGTATAACCACTGATGGATAAATTAACGAGCAACTTTTGGGGGTCATACCACCGGGATAGAGTCCAGCATTGTTCAACATCATAAACGTGCTACGGGTCTTATCGCATATGTGATCAGTGAAAATCCCGTTGAAGTTGTACTTGTCAAGTGAGATACCCAAATGAGTGGTGTTCGTACTTTCTTTGATATCTGAGGTTCCTAGGTTCCAAAGACGACTTTGATGCGAACATTCTGCTTTAGTTTCATTGAATACTACTATAGTGCATTTGGATGGATTATATTTATACCGCCATTTTTTGCTGTACTCACAAATATCACAAAGCGCTGATAAGCCATATTTATTTAGTGATAATAGAACCATGTCATCTGCGTGGGTTGGACACGTACAATTAACACCGAGCATGTTCAGGCCGAATGGTGAGTTTGCAAGAATATGTATTAATTCGTCGACGTAGATCATATAGTACAAAGGGGAGAGGATACCCCATTGTCTGGCTCCCTGTCTCACATCAAACCACCTGGATAAAACGTTATTGTGACGAATAGAGCATGTGACGTTGGTCAGAAGTTCGCGCATCAATCGAAGTAAATTTCCTCTGAACCCACATGCGTGCAGCTTGTATAATAATCCGTTGATCCAGACGGTATCAAATGCCTTCCAAACATCTAGAAACAGACTATACAGTTTTTGTTTACTTTCGGCTACATATGAGATACATTCTTTCATTACATATGATGTCATTGTTGCGTTTATGCCTTTTTGGAATCCGTGTTGAAGCGGGTGAACATCAAGTAATTTTGGTGCATACAGTTCTATTCTATCTTGTAAAACCTTTTCGAGTAACTTGTATAAAGTTGGCATCAGTGTTATAGCTCTGTAACTGTCAAAATCTGTTCTGGGTTTTGTGCCACCTTTATATAATGTTATGATTAAACCGCGCTTTAACTGTGATGGGACCGTTTGTGTTTGAATCAGGACTGTTAGGAGATTCGCAATCGTCTGAGTCAACTTCTGACTTCCATAGATCAAATGCTCGTTCGAAATCCCATCCCAACCGGTTGCTTTTTCTAAGCTGAGGCTGCGATACACATTAAGTAATTCGTCTGTAGTAACTGAAAAGATTATGCGTTTATCGATATCATCAGATTGACCACTGCCAATTTCTCGCGTAACAAATTCATTTATGTAGTTGAAGTTTTGAGTGTCAAACTCCGGTCTATACAACGGTGAATATAGTTTCTCATAATAAGATGCCCATCCTTCTGCGATATCATTATCATGACGAAGAGTTTGTCCTTCATACGTAAAAAATGCGTTCTTATCTATGTGAGTTCTCTGCCGCTTCGTGTTTAATGCGCGGAATAAATAGTTTTGATCAAGTTGGGCACGTTCATCGATTTTATCATTTAGTTCGGCCAAGTATGCAGCAGATGCTTTTCTATATTCTCTCCGGAAATCACGCTTTGCATTTTTATAAATCGTGTAACTGTCAGACTGGCTATCTGAGCGAGGTCTACCTCCATCAACCCAATTTTGCCGGACAGTCCGCATAATTTTGTGCATATTTTTCAAAATGTCGTTCCAAAAAGGTTTCAGATGTTTGTTAAATTTCTTTTTCGGCAAACGGGTTATCACCGAACACGTGCGGTGTGTCGTCTTTACAGGCATGTGATTAGAGTGTCTCCATGTGGATAGTGGGGGTGTTGTCCATATTTCCAATCCGCTCCATCCTAAGTTTGGGGGGGGGGGTGGGTGAGACGCCACGACCCTACCTTTACGTTTATTTATTATGATAACCTATTTTGATGTCAGCGGTTTGATTAAATGTTTTAGTTGAGTAAAAAATTGTTTCACGGTCGATGGAACCACCCATGACCTATAAGTGGTTATACATTGTTTGTACCACCTCACCATGCACCGAATAACCAGTCTCAGAGACCGCCCTTTTAAATCTCGACCCAAACATCATCATTCCAATTTCCAAGAATCCAAATGGTAAGACATTATTGGAACAAGGACGATTAACAAAATGTACGTTAAAATAAGAATTTCTCAGAGATTTCTAGGGTTTGGTTTGGTTTGTTAGGGTTTATCGTCGATCTAGCCGCTACGGTGGAGGAAAGACCACGCAGAGGCTTAATTTCA
This sequence comes from Siphonodentalium dalli, assembly GCA_032622095.1. NCBI lineage: Eukaryota > Metazoa > Mollusca > Scaphopoda > Gadilida > Siphonodentaliidae > Siphonodentalium > Siphonodentalium dalli. Next base: position 59,946,671 of record CP136069.1, on the reverse strand, counting down.
CCGACAAATCGTCTCACTGCGTGTAGAATCCACCGATCCCCGGAAAGCAACTGACAAACTTGCCCAGATACACGATTCCGGTCACCCTCCGTATGACGGGGTTCGAACCAGCTTCGTCAGCGCTGGACGGCCTGTGCCGGTGCAATGCACCCGACACTCTACCGACTGAACCACCGGGGCCCCCGAGATTTCTATAGGGACACAAGATAGTAAACTCCATTCTTGTATTTCTTTTTCAGCAAATGCGTTTAAATAATAGAATCATAAATTTATATATTTAGATTTTTTTCTTCTTCTATTTTTGTTATGTTTTTCATTTTATTTTAATGTTTTGAAAAACAAATTCTTTTGCTTTTTTAGTTCTTTATAATTTTGTTTCTGGTTCTGTTTTTTGTTTGTAATGTTTTTTTTCGTCTTTATTGTTTTTTGTTTGCTTTACGTTTAAAATAAAATTACTTAAAACATCAGTATTATTCTTGTTCAAAATACTGGAATAATCTACGTGAATGGGCGGTACGAGTAATCCCCATTAAGAAGCATTCCAACGTCAATTTTATGAATACGCCGGGGAAGCCCGCATCCCGCCCATGCGATGTAAGGTGAAAATCCGATGTGCCATTCACTGTTATGCCGGGTCGCCCATGCTCATCCACAGCAAATCGCCGGGGTACACACACGCATGATTGTTACAGTTGTGATAGGTGACATTATATAAAACACAGTTACACCAGATCATTTCTAATGTCCAGATAAAAGCCAGCTTGTAATTGCTCAAACTATTCACCACCGTGCGAATGACTGGCTTACAATCAAACTACTAATCCGTATTAGAGTTCTGCACCATAAATGTATTCTCGAAACCAGACTTCGCTATTCTCGTCTCAGGATCAAGTCTCGGTTTATACAAAAATCTCAGACCAGGGGGGGGGGGCTAGGTCTCAGTTGTAGACTATTACCTATAACACACATAATTATCGATTATATTAAATCTTGTCCAGTTCATATATAATTATAATCTTTACTCTACACGACATACAAATATAACACAATTACAATTTGGTTAACATAAGGATAAATGCTTCCAAAAAATACTTATGTTTCTGTTACCAGAACTTGTACGTTACCACATGGTTCGAATTATGAACAGACCGACAAAGGCTTGAATGACAATAAGAAGGCAAACCTTGGTTTACGTAAACATGAGTTTCAAAAAGACGAGAATACGGACAAGTGCTGACCAATAATCCCAGCTTACTCGCCTCGAAGCTAGGTAACACATCGCGATCACCGTGGTTTCGGCCTGGTCTAGGCTATAGTTTACATGAAACCCTGGTCTAGACCAGGGACCAGAATTCGCCCGATTATCACGAGGATTATGTTACCATAGCTGTTAATGTTTATTCAATATATGTAACTGGTCGCTGAATGTACCATATTTTGTACGCGAATTTTTTTCATTTACATTCATTTTTAGCGCAGAGATGACATGTTTAGATGGTTTCTCATTTACCAATTTGTTCAAAACTTAGACATTGTATACCTGGCGCTGCAACATATCCTCGTGCAAATAGGTTCACATTGGACCAAAATGTTCATACAAGTTGATTTTGGACTGATGTGATTCTGAGATAAGCACATGGTTCACGGTCGTTGTAGCCGTTAACACGTTTTATGGCGTGGACCACAGTGAAAACACTTTACAAAGAGCGTACATACAGTAAGACAATTTAGGTTCATATAGAGCCTAATTCAGATTCAAGTAAGCCCTATATGGCTTATTTGTGTTTTTAGAATAAGGTCAATATGAGCTTATTTTCAGAACAGGCTGGGCACAATAGCAGTTTGAAATTTTTGAACTGAGAACTGAGAGCATTGCTGCTCTCCCTTAACAGTATTTATATATTGTATTATGCTCAAAATTAGCTTAGTTGGGATGTATTCCCTAACCGAGATTGAGGGTGAGTGTCTCAAGTTGTGAGTGGACATTTATCAGATAGAGTGATTAGTTGACACTTTCCACAAGTTTGAAAGTGTGAGGTACAAGATGATAACATCTAAAACAGGAAGAGCCAGATTAATTTCCCAAAGTTGGAAATATCACTTCGCTTCAGGGTTGCAGTTGCGCATTCTTAGATGAAGTTGGTTTGTAACCTTTAATCAGGCCCGTTCATGTGAATGTAGAATCAACATGCAACCCAATTAAATTGATATCCGCCATATGTGACATACCGGGGATTAATAGTGTGACGGTCGCTATGGTCAGTGCCGAACGTGATCAATCCAATGCACACCAGGTTAGCTATTTAGGTTGGGCTGACTCCGTCTTTAATGGCTTGCGCATGTCAGTTATACCAACTGCACAAATGATTTACCGAGTTTTCAGTTTGCATTAACGTAGTTATCAAATTAAGATTACCAAAAGTTCATCCGCAAAATCAAAAGTATGCGTGTGTCCAAAGTGCGTGACGCATGTATTTTTTGCATATGCCTCTGGTGAGTTTATCTCATAATTATATTGCTATTAAAAAGAATGACGAACGTCCGCTACTTGAAGCTCGGCGACTACATATAGACAAACCCCACAGGTATGGTAATTGGATGAAAGATTCCACCCTACACTGTGAAAAAATACTGCATTCCCACGGTGCTATCAATTGTGTGAATGGCGGTAGGTATGTGGTATGGTTTATGAGAATAAACGATTGAATATTGATAACCATATGTGAGTAAAGTTCATCTGTCACGTTTTATTTGTAATATTTGTTTCAGCAGACGAAAGCCAACTGTGATGTTGCATATTTGCTATTGTGGCCAAAGGCGGTTTATAAATACTAAATATACGTTCTTATAAAAGACGCCAATTTTCCGCTCGTCACGTCAGAACTAACGTGTTCTATCTCTATATATGCAACAAATGAATGAATTTGAGCCATGTATGAGTGAAAAATACACTCATGTGTTCTATGAACGATAAAAACAACACGCTAATTATAATGAAAATGAATTTATGACTGTGGAGTGATAAATTCATTTTCATTATATATAAATTATGTTGTTTGCATCGTTCATAGAGCACATGAGTGTATTTTGCACTCATGCATGACTAAAATTCATTCATTTGTTGCATATATTCTGTTGAGTATAAAAGTAGATGGTTCCATAAATGGCTGGATTTAGTGTACAGTACCCCTTTAACGAAACTAGATGGAATTAGCTCCAAATAACCCTAATACTATTCGCTTTTGGATTTATCCCTGTATCGAAACAGGTCGAAAAATACTTAAACTACCATTCTACGAACAGTATAATTATGTCACAGAAAGACGCACTGAAGTCAGTTGCAGTGATAAAAACAAATTTGAACACGTTACTTGTGTCCAAACAAAAAGCTGTCCTTTGCACCGCTTGGAGAAAAAAAATAGCGTCACAAGAAAATGGCTGTGACCATTGGAATTATTTTTCAGAGAATATGTAGCCGGCATCTCAATATTTGGTGCATTTGTCGACTTATCTTATACATCCTTCCAAATTATGCAGAGATAATTTGGAAGCTCGAATGCGCATGTCAATAGGGCCCCAATTATCTCCAAACGTGGACCTAATTTTCTAATGTCAAGCAGGAATCACCAGAAAGGGGCCCACTGTTTATTTCTCACCGACCGCTGGTCGTGTAATGACATGGGTAATGTAAGCCGAAAGCCGATCATTCGTATTTTAGACACCATTAATCACGCGACAACCAGCTCTGACGATTGTAATTTACAGCTCCCTCCCAGAGTGAATGTAGGAGATGTGACATTTCAGTAAATTTACAATTCATATTTTTCGCAATTTTCATGAGAGGAGTCATTGCATGCAATCTATTAGACATCAGCGTACAGATATATTATTCATAGATTACCACATGAGTCCATTCCCTGGGCGCGTCACAACGACCATATAGTGTGAAACTCAATGTTCCAGGAGAATATGCGTTGTACTGCACGAACAAGTGACATGGATGCATTCTTGAATACAATCCATACAGTTTCCAACACGCAAAAAGGACATGGCTCATTTGAACATATTTTATGGCTATACGTATAATGAGGAGGGAGGGACAAGACAGTTCGAACATATAAGAAATACCAATTTACAAAATACAAAAATAGTATGAAAAACACGTGCCAAGGTCAAGGACAGGTTTTCCAGCAGTTTTAAACTTCCGCACAGACGTCAGACAAATGTATACTAACAACAAACGCTCTTCGTTGTTATATGCTGAAGAACAACTGGTACCCGGTATTCGTCACGCGAGTCCCTGTTGTGAAACATAAACTTCGACGAAGATATGATGTTTACACTACACGAACAAGCGATACCACCGAAGCAGTCTTTTCTCCAAACCAGGCAGTTCGAAGCTTCAAACGAACTCATTTGAACTTATTATTGTGTTGTGGTCTCCGCAATTTGGAGTGAGTGAGAAATGTCGTTATATATACGTAAATCATATACATTTTCCAGTTGTTTTCAATTGTTCGTGCAGAAGCGAGAAAAACGCTTATATACTACATGTACATATATAGTCTTGCAGCGACCGCTATTTTTTGTTTCACATTGAAGACAAATTATTCATAATTTACGACGTGAGCCCCTTCCCTGCTGGACCACACCAACGACACTATTGTAAAACACAAGCTTCGACTGGAAGAGAAGAAGAGAATTGTAAAAAGGACATGGCTCATTTAAACATAAGGCAACTCAAAGGTTTGCGCTATGTAGAAAATGTTTACGAACCGAAACAACATTGATATAGCAGGATGATTAGTCTATGAGGAACGAAAGCATGAACGACATCATAATTGTGTAGCATAACGCGAAAGGGATGAGTACATGAGACATGAGCTGGGTCAATATCACTGACTATGGTCACCTCCTCCCCAAACACACCGTTCGTCGCGTCCGTGGGTTGATTAATGAACCAGCTTGGGTTCGAGTGGACGGCTTGAGGATTTGCGATAACGCAACGTTGTTTGCGATATATCGCAAAGGACTATTGTTTTCATGGTGGTACTAATGGGCTTCCGTATACCAAGGAGTTCTAAGTAAAAACAAATTTGGATTCTGAGGGTCAAGAGCTCCTTGACGGCCAATCCCGTCCTATAATGCTATAGACAATAGAAATGATTCATGCATGTGGCGCTGATGCATAAAGGTCAATAAAATTCGAATCAGGAGCTGACATTTGAGAAAAAAAGTCCGCAACCCAAAATTGGGGTTCATTATTATGCTCTTAAAATGGAATTTGAGCACCATTTATCAAAACTCGGTCGGAATCACTGAATTCCGATAAGTACTCTAAAATCAGTATCAAACAGAATGTGGTTGGATCTCATTAAAGATCCCAGCTGTGAGACCGACCGTATTGCAGGCGTGCGTGGTGTCGAAGCAATCCTGACTCCAAATAACAGACTGGTCGAAGTTTTCCAAGGATATGGCTCATTTAAACTTACGAATTATATCTCCGTAACTTTGTGGAAGGGACACGACATGTCGAAAATACAAGAACTACCGATATACACACTGTTAGAAATTACTGTCGGTTCGACGGTTTCGGGCCGTCATAATCGACGGTCCCATACCGTTTCATCAGTTTGACGGTCCCATACCGTTATTTTATGTGCCCATGAAAATTGTCTAAATTAAATATTTTCGTGATTCAAAGTCGTGCCGTCAAAATGCAATAGTATATTTATCGGCGACCATATTATATACGGCAATGAATCCATACAGTATGACTGAATCTTACTCTGCTGATATGTAATATGTATTATTAATGCGGCATTCATTCTGTGTTATGCGGGCGCGTACGAATTATCATGAGTACGGTACGTAATTCTCATTCCGGGGTTAAGTTCCCGCTTTAGCAATCAGCTCATTTCTTCGCCATTTTATGATTTATCATTGATAGAAAACTACTGTTTTTTGGGGAAACTGTTACCTTTTCGATTGTGGACAGTTGTTAAGACGGTCTGATTTCGGTTCCTTTCATAACCGGACAAGTTTCAATTCTGCGAATACCGGCTTAATCATTGACAATTCCCACTAAATTCGAGAGTAGAGATTCATGTCAATCATGGCATGATCCGCCGCCCTGGGTCTGATTTCATTCGACGCAGTGCTGATGTTGAAATTGCAGTGTTGTGACTTAGTATCAAAACACTGGCACATTTACTGAAACAAGAGGATACAGGTACAATTAACACAAGCTTCGATGTCAACCAATAGTGACAATAATAACAACAACGACTCAACGGGCAGCTATTACTATTATAATGTTGACAATCCAGTTGACAGTGTTCTGAATCTGATTGTTTCAAAGCACATGCATGTACATTTACAAGAGAGGATATACATGTACATGTACTGTACGCACCAGTGTAATTCACAAGAGTTCAATGTCAACAACAACACCGTAAACAATGAACAGACGCCGCGCAGTGACGGATGATCATATATATACAATTCCAACTTTACAATTATACGGACAAATTCATCCCGTGTTCATCAATTTTCATTGATACGTGTGGGTATGAGAGATTGTCATCATTCGCCATAAAGTTTGGTGTAAACAGTATTTATTCCATATTTTTCATTATATATTACAAAAAAAAACAAGACAAATATTAATCGTCACAGTGATGATATGAAAGGGATTCGGCAACAAGCTTTAAGCTTTTGGGAGTCTTTTCCGATTGGCTTGTGACAAGGTCCATCATGTGAGAGTGATTTTAAAACATTTCAAATTGTTTCAAGTAAATGGGGGCTTCAGGTTTAAAATTGCTGACGTTTTATCGCGTGTACTAGTCTACTCACAGGATGGGCCGGTTCGATAGGTGTTTCAATATAAGATAGTTTCATATGGAATGATTTGGGTTATGTGGGAGTATGTTGGAGGGGCATGGTGGTATACAGTTTGATGCATCATGCTTTAAAATTTAATGGAAAATGTGCGACTACAGGAGAATATTGCCGCCAAGTCGTCGCGCACAGTTATTATGGGATCTGCTGTTGTCTTGAAGGTTCCAATCCCAACTAGCTGCTATTGATATACAGTACCAGTAAAAAAGTGGTATATTAAGCGCGCTATTTTCGCGCCCAATATCGCAATCATATTGCAAGTGGAAACGCTTATAAGCATGTCGCTTGTGATATTATTGCAATATTTTGCGATTAATATCTCAATATTTTGCGCTTAATATTGCGACATCTTGCGCTCAAAATTGTGACATTTAAATCAAATTATTGCTTCTTCTATATTGTTTATTGTATAAATAGAGACAATGTTTTAGATATGTATATCATTATAGTTGTAAATGCTATATGCACACTATATGTACACTATATGCACAGTATTTATCTAATATAAATATAATACTATGGGGTCTGTATGAAATTTAGCGCGCTTAGTATCGCAATATTTTGCGTTCAATATAGCAATAATAAGCGCGACAGATTTTTGATATTGTGCTATGATCACGCCTTTTTCTAAATTAAGCATGCTCAATATCGCATAAAGGTGCACCAAAAAATACCACTTCCTCTGACTGGTACTGTATTGTCGTGATGTACGGATTCACCTGTTAAAACAAAAACGGTGTTTATAAGTGACTGGACAATTTCCAAAAAGTATGCCATTAAGATATCTTACTTTTACATGTACATAAATTTGAGTTTTAACTGTGAAGCTTTGTTCTTTTTATAGCTTAAAATGGCATGCTGATTCATGTTTTAGAATGGTTGAAATTAGTATTACTCATAACTGAACAGTGATGGGTTTTATTGGGTTGGCTTATCAGCTACTACTGGTATCGTTTTTTATTTACAGCCATATATATACAGTAGTTAGTGAAAGGCGAACACATTACGCGTGCGCAGCCTTTTTCCGGATTAAATTATACGAGGCATATAACAAGCTTGATCCTCTGCAAACAGCAACGTTTCATAAGTTTGTCTATCACTGTATGCATTGAGGATTTACATTTCATCAAATCTGTGTTCGTAACATAAGAACTAAAATGTATTATTCAGTTACGAATAATACTAGTTTCGACCATTCAAAAACATATGAATCGTAATGCCTACCGGCAAATCATATTGTCACCATGGGAACCTGGCTAATTATATGGTAAATTAGCAAATTAAGAGCAAAACATTGGTGTTGACCCATGAAAAATACCATTGGTCTGATCTTTATTAGTTACGGTCTTGATATTAATTAAACGGTGCTGAACCGTAACAAAATACAACGGTCTGACAGTTACTGGTTACGGTCTGCCCGTTACTTAAACGGTTTTATACCGTGGAACATGTTACGGCCTGACAGTATGTTCAACGGTCAAATGTTGGCAGCGATTTTGCGCGGTCTCAGACCGTTAAAGCGACGGTATTTTGTCTAACAGTGCATAGTGTCATATATGTATGTGCATAATTATGTTCTCTACTTAAAGCGGCAATATGTCAGAAGAATGCGCCTGACAACGGTTGAGATGGGGAAGCTGTTGGTGGACTCGCAATAGACAGCTGACCAACTAATATCAGAGAAGACAGACAGTACCCGTGAACTGTAATAGAACATGAGATCAGAGACAGGGGGTAATTAATGCGGTGTGTACAACACGTAGGACCATGAATGGACTTGAATGAGACCACTTGACGCAATGCAACTTAAAGGGCACAAGTAACACTTGACGCCAACATGCATTATGCGATGAAACCAGCTTGCAGAGCCGACTGCAGTCAAATTGCTTTTCGCAACACGTCCCAGCTTCTTACGACTAACCGATAATATGCACTTCATTTCCAACAGTATGCTAAAGATGTCACAATCGATTTGACTTCATAGAATCACTATTTATTCGTTCTATGCATGAGTATAAAGACGACGAACTCACAAAGGAACACATTCACCGACGGAAACCACCGTCCGATATTGGAATGCCATTTAGCACGTATTGACTGCCATGTCCAAACATATTCATTTCTGTATAACTAAAGGAACGTAATATTGGTGGGTTTGAAATATCATTCCCCGAAACACAATCGAAAGTACGAAAACACGTACATGTATATGTATCGTTGTCGAATCGTCGAGTGGATAGCATGTGGCGTTTTAACATTTCTCCTTTGAAATCTTTCTGGACAAACGTATATATGTGGGAGAACTATGCCAGATAGTGTGACGAATTTGATAACTTTCTTAGTCTTCCAGAACGTAGTCGTCCAGAATGATATACACTGATACTTTCTGCAGATTAAATTCAGCCAATTCTTTATTTCATTGAAATGCCACAGCTGCGAAAAGCGAATGACGGTGCCCACACCGAAAGCAGCTACTCGTACACGTACAATGCACGTCCCCGTACTGGTTTGAAATCGCAACCGCGCTATCATAAGATCAATTACTTTTTTAGTTTATGAGTTTTCCCGGATATATGATACGAGGAGATATATATCGCTTCTGAGACTTGTTCGCAGGACAACACAATCATGATATGTGGATCAAATGGAGCATGGCGTCTGGATCACAGACAAAAGATTGTTTGGCGTACATACATTATCTTTTTCATTGAACATATACAATCGTTTCGCTAGCTAGACGGTAATCCCAATGATTACCCTTTCGTTTCAACAACTGAATGCTTCATCAGATTCACTAATTAAACGTGGCTGGCTTTAACACAACCAAGCGGTCTGCTATTGCTTGAGTGTAGTGATGTGGTACGTACGGGCCCAACATCCAGTTCATCGGTCGTCAGATGATGCACGCTCTGGACGGCCTGTAATCTGACATCATATATGTGCTGAAATGTAAACTTTACAGTGATCTACCGTTGCATCTAATCTGTCCATTCATCTTGTATTAATGTCGAGAACGCACAGTTTCCACTCTTCAACCATTAGTCATACGCAGCTCGGAACATAATTTACCATTAAGGAAACATTTTTTATTTCATCTTTTAGATGTTTTGGTAGCCATGTGCACACCTATTTTGTACCGTGTGAAGTAACAAAACAACACAAAATAACATAAATATTATTCAACCACGAATGAAATAATCTGGAAGACATCTTTTCAGACATTGTGTTGTTTTATGGTGATATTTCCTCCAAAAAATATATATCCGCAAATAGCTACTAAAAAAATAAAATATGAAATACAAAGTATTTGATTTATAATCTCCCAGACAGTCATGATTTACTAGTGACATTGGTTACGTATTACCAGTTCCGTATTCCTTATTGGGAAATATTCAAACTTGACAACATAAACGGTAGAAAATGCAGTGCTTTTTGTTTTGCAAATATTTGCGGTCGAACTCTGAAATGACCGCTTCAAAAAAACATTGTTTTTTAAACCAATTTGTGTTTTGCATAAGTAGAACATATTTCTCACATTGCGAGTGTAAACATATGTTGTTATAATACTATATCATATATTGGTTATACAGGACTATGATTTGTTCCTTCAAGTTTATAGTTCGAAAGTGAGATTGTTTTAAAAAATTCACAAATGGGGCGCCTTCTTAATATTGCAAATAGATACGCGCATGTCTCAAACTTCACGATGAAAATGTACGTGGATTCGACTGGCAACACACATTAACATATCACTACAAACTCAAATACTACGAGGCAGAGCAGTTAGAAGATAGGTTGAAGTCTGTATCAATAACGGCAAGAGTTGTCTATCTTACAGATATTCACATCTGTTACGCAAATCTGGCAATTATTTGGGATACTCAACATTTATTGACCTGTTTGAACACGATTCTGCTACTATATGTATGTAATCAGTCTGTTGTGTAGACGTGTATGCATATGATGTACGTGCATTTCTCTGAATGTACAAGAATCTTGAAAACAGTGCTGTGACAGAGGTGAATATTGGTAATGGTAACGTAGACAACTCTGGTAGAGATTGGCTGTGTACAATAATTGTATCATATTGTATAAACCAATTAGATTATTTCAACAATTATATGTCATTATCTTCGACTTGATATACAGTATACAGACACGAGTGCAGATATAGTTATAGTAGACACCGAGGTTACAGCGGCCCCTTGTGACCGAGGTTATAGTTAGCGATGACCCGGGGGTTGGACATACAATGTAATGTGCACTGTGTAATTATGGTGAGTGATTCCACCATACAATTCAATTGTGAGAAACTGGTGTTGTGTGCGTGGTTAGGTTATCGGCTCTCATCTGTTAAGTACGCATCTAATCTGCTAGATTGCATTCCATCAATGGACAAATGATGGGCTATTTCTACAATTGTGTATGTTCGCTGATAGCAAGCCTGCAAATAGTGTGTCTGTCATTTTCAGAATGGGGCCGGTCCCCAGACGGTGAATTTAGTGATGCTATCCCGCACAGCTGGCACCAAACTCACAATATGGGGACCTCATTCTGTATATTCCTCAGCATCTGGGAAGTATTAGTAGTCTCAAATTAACTTTCTTTTTAGTTACATTTTACCTTCTGATCAGTTTATATATCCCCTAATTTGCAGAAGATAAAATGTATAATCGAGGTGACTAATGGGTGAACATCGCGAACTTCAGCTGGGGAACTGCAATATGATCGTAGGTCTCCCATAGCGCCTAAGCAAAATGAGGTTCACTGACGGTGAATTTGGAGATGCTAGCCCGCTGTGTGGGATAATGTCACTAATTCCCCCCCTGGGGACCTCATTCTGCAAATGACAGACACACTATTTGCAGTCTGGGTTGATAGAGAAAAAAAGCACGTATTCACAAAGTGGAGTAAGCTGTGGGATGATAATGCCATCAAGCTGATTGCGGGCTCCCAGTCAATTGGTGTGGTATTCCCGATATGTCCCGATATCACTGGGACGCGTGGCTACATTCATGTCAGTGCGGCGATGAGTGCTTTCCTTTGCACGGTAGGGAATCACGTGGTTTCGATGTTGGTGAGTACCACGCATTCAACATGGAGCGCAAACGCAAATAAACGTAATATATCAGGAATTGACTCAAACCATAGAATTCTGACTGTTACGAGCATATTCTAATTTATTTTTAAAACAGGTTGATATGTTATCTGTTCCGAACTACTCAGTAGTTTTCTATAACATTTTGACCAATGTTGCCAGTCGGAGGTTCGTGTAATATACCAGTCCATATCTATAGGATAATCCTTCGACTGACCACAGCTTAGAATCGCCTCAATATGAGTCTATAATGTGACGAAACGCTCTCATTTTCAGCACATGAGGTGATTCTAAGCAGATTATCTACCTAAAATAAGTTGTATTATACGCAGATAATGTGCAGGTTTTCGGAAGAGCAGGCTGGATTTAAATGCAGATGATCTGAATGAAAATTGTGGAACTTGAAAATGAACAGGTCAGAAAAACCCAAATGGAGAATTGGGGGCAGATCATATATTAAAAAGACGTTGTTCGATACAAGATACTGATTATAGCATGTATTGTCGTTGACCACTCAAATTAAAATTCAGTGACACTTGGGAGTGATGTACAGTAATGTCCTAAATAATCGACTCTTTAACCACAACAGAATGATGAGTAACTTTTCAGGATTTAGTCGAAATATGGCTTGTTGCCATTTATCGGAAAGCTCTCAGTGACTAAATCCGACTAAATCCTGAAAAGTTACCCATAATAATGCTGTGGTTAAGGAGTCGATTATTTCGGGCATTACTGTATGTCCCGATGAGGAACGTCGGGAACTACATAACTCCCGAGATCCATCAATTGGCGTTATCAACTAGAACCCATGCTCTTTTCATTGAGTATCACCTTACATATATGATTACAGGGTATTATTTAGCTGGTCACAATAAAATGTGGCCAATAGATGGACAACATGTCCAGAATATGCCACATGCATTTACTCGAGAGGTATAGAGTTTGGTGGATTGACCGCATTTTGTTCTTCAAAATAATAACAAGCTCGAGCACCATTTCACGATAGCCACGACTTTCACTACTGGATCATTGACAATATGGCAACCACTGCTAACATCATTAACGAGTATTGTATGACAAGTTGACAATCATAACGCGTGTCAATGCCCTCATGGTAATCGAGGCAACCATGCATAGTAAAATGTTATGATGGTCGGAATGATAACAACACGGTGTACCCTGCCAACTTCCGCTAAGTACAGAGTATGCAACACAAGTTTACGCACCTTTGGAATGGATAGAAAAAACACACATGCCAGCATATATTTCACTATCCAATCCATAACAAATATAATAGCAGTATCGGTGTTCTATATCGTCTTATTTTCCCCAAAAGTCTGGTATTGACCGTTTGTTTACTTTGTTGAAATAGCCACAAATAATTTATTTTATTCAACCGACGATTGCAGTATATAAACGATAGCCATATATCATTCATAATATGCAATATGAGAAGCAGTGTGTGTTATTGGAAAAGCTATGTCGTGTCAATACACCGACTTCGTTGTTTGAAGGTTGCTTCGAAGCTTCAAGTGGCAACGACTAGATGTATGTAGGGTCAGGAACCTACACCACACACAAGATTCCAACACAAAGAACAGCGCTTCCATATTTTACTTTGTCTCCATGGTTATTTACGACCAAACGGATGGACCATCTGAGCTGAAAATTTTTACATTTTTTTTACATTTGTTTAAACTTATATAATCGTTTATCTTCCGGGATAAACCAGTAAATGAGCTGTGGAAATGTACAATACACATTATAAAATCAGTAGTCGGTTAATCTCAGATGTGTAACTGAAATGCACAAGGAAACTAGATATCGACTGTTTGACGATTTTGAATATCAAACACACCTCAACAATTTAATAGAAGTTCTTAACATTCACATAACCCCTTTCATTCGTAAGTATAATAACTCATGCAGCAAATATCTAACCCAATCACTGGATGAGTTCAGTGTAGCAGCCATCCGTACGTGTGAAGTGATTACATTAGTGACGGAGATTCCTGTCCCTTGTAAGTTTCCACACCGAACCAACAAACGTTTGTTGAACATATCATATGGACATTTCCCACCAATTACATGTAATATGAATCATTGTGTATGTGTAGTAGATATCTATTCGTCTGTCCGTCGCCAACTTATATGTCCTAATCATATCTCTATATGCTATATACTAGGCCCCTGAGAATATTCGTGATGTTATTCGGTGCGTCTAACATTCGATTCGAATTTGATTTGACTTTGAAACTACGAACAATACGAGTAATTATGTAATGGTCCATCTCCTATTCCATGTTTTGAATCGATAAAGTGTGGCATTCCCCATTAGTGTCGACGTAATTCAATTCCATAAGAGTTTATTGACCGCGCACGAAAATTAACGAAAATGGTACATGTATTTTCCAAATTGTTTGTTATATTTTGAATAAATGTTGTCTTAATTGTTGATCCACCGGTCACAACGAAGATGACAGCGTGTTTTATTTAATAGATAATTATTCTGACATACAGAGGGAATCTTCAAACATCTTTATCTTATCAGTTGGCGACCAAGATTGTGAAATATTTGAATCGATATTCGATTCGTTTTCGACTTTTTCCAGAGCTATTCTATTCGAAATTCGATTCGATCAAATGCCCACTATTCGCAGGGTCCTACATCCATCTAAATGAATAATGAATCATTCCTGTATAGCGCGGGGAATCGTCGAGAACCGTCAAAGTACACCATCAAATTTCAACCTCCAATAAGACCGGATATTACACTTCATAGAAACAAATATGTTAGGCAAATTGGGACTAAACTAAACGCATACACTAACAATGAATAATATTGTTAGCGAATATTACAGCCATATTTGCCTAACATATATGTTGCTATAGTGTAATATCAGGTCATATCTGGCTATTCAAGGACATTGACGTGGACGTGGGGTGTCAACCTTTATGTAGATCAAAATTTCCAATTTTCTGTTCAATACTGAGAACATCATATAACTTGTATACTGACATTATTGACTAGTAGTCAAGGAGAAAGGGGGGATTGAGTGGTCTTTCATCGATATACACGACAATCAGTTGTGTATATATCATCGAAAACAAACTGGGAATCATCGACCTTTATAGTTGTAAATGCTATATGTACACTATATGTACACTATATGCACAGTATTTATCTAATATAAATATAACACTATCGGGTCTGTATGAAATTTAGCGCGCTTAGTATCGCAATATTTTGCGTTCAATATAGCAATAATAAGCGCGACAGATTTTTTATATTGTGCTATGATCACGCCTTTTTCTAAATTAAGCACGCTCAATATCGCAATAAAGGTGCACCAAAAAATACCACTTCCTCTGACTGGTACTGTATTGTCATGATGTACGGATTCACCTGTTAAAACAAAAACTGTGTTTATAAGTGACTGGACAATTTCCAAACAGTATGCCATTAAGATATCTTACTTTTACATGTACATAAATTTGAGTTTTAACTGTGAAGCTTTGTTCTTTGTATAGCTTAAAATGGCATGCTGATTCATGTTTTAGAATGGCTGAAATTCGTATTACTCATAACTGAACAGTGATGGGTTTTATTGGGTTGGCTTATCAGCTATTACTGGTATCGTTTTTTATTTACAGCCATATAGATACAGTAGTTAGTGAAAGGCGAACACATTACGCGTGCGCAGCCTTTTTCCGGATTAAATTCTACGAGGCATATAACAAGCTTGATCCTCTGCAAACTGCAAAGTTTCATAAGTTTGTCTATCACTGTATGCATTGAGGGTTTACATTTCATCAAAACTATGTTCGTAACATAAGAACTAAAATGTATCTTTCAGTTACGAATAATACTAGTTTCGACCATTCAAAAACATATGAATCGTAATGCCTACCGGCAAATCATATTGTCACCATGGGAACCTGGCTAATTATATGGTAAATTAGCAAATTAAGAGCAAAAAATTAGTGTTGACCCATGAAAAATACCATTGGTCTGATCTTTATTAGTTACGGTCTTGATATTAATTAAACCGTGTTGAACCGTAAACATACAACGGTCTGACAGTTACTGGTTACGGTCTGCCTGTTACTTAAACGGTTTTATACCGTGGAACATGTTACGGTCTGGTCGTATTTTAACGGTAAAATGTTGGCAGCGATGTTGCGCGGTCTCAGACCGTTAAAGCGGTGGCATTTTGTCTAACAGTGCATGGTGTCATATATGTATGTGCATAAGTATGTTCTCTACTTAAAGCTGACCAATTAATATCAGAGAAGACAGGTAGTACCCGTGAACTGTAAAAGAACATCAGATCAGTGACAGGGGATAATTAATGCGGTTTGTACAACACGTAGGACCATGAGTGGACTTGAATGAGACCACTTGACGCAATGCAGCTTAAAGGGCACAAGTGACACTTGACGCCAACATGCATTATGCGATGAAACCAGCTTGCAGAGCCGATTGCAGTCAGATTGCTTTTCGCAACACGTCCCAGCTTCTTACGACTAACCGATATTATGCACTTCATTTCCAACAGTATGATAAAGATGTCACAATCGATTTGACTTCATAGAATCACTATTTATTCGTTCTATTCATGAGTATAAAGACGACGAACTCACAAAGGAACACATTCACCGACGGAAACCACCGTCCGACATTGGAATGCCATTTAGCACGTATTGACTGCCATGTCCAAACATTCATTTCTGTATAACTAAAGGAACGTACTATTGGTGGGTTTGAAATATCATTCCCCGAAACACAATCGAAAGTACGAAAACACGTACATGTATATGTGTCGCTGTCGAATCGTCGAGTGGATAGCATGTGGCGTTTTAGCATTTCTCCTTTGAAATCTTTCTGGACAAACGTATATATGTAGAAGAACTATGCCAGATATTGTGACTTAATTTGATAACTTTCTTAGTCTTCCAGAACTTAGTCTTCCAGAATGATATACATGGATACTTTCTGCAGATTAAATTCAGCCAATTATTTATTGCATTGAAATGCCACAACTGCGAAAAGCGAATGACGGTGCCCACACCGAAAGCAGCTACTCGTACACGTACAATGCACGTCCCCGTACAGGTTTGAGATCGCAACCGCGCTATCATAAGATCAATTACTGTTTTAGTTTATGAGTTTTCCCGGATATATGATACGAGGAGATATATATCGCTTCTGAGACTTGTTCGCAGAACAACACAATCATGATATGTGGATCAAATGGAGCATGGCGTCTGGATCACAGACAAAAGATTGTTTGGCGTACATACATTATCTTTTTCATTGAACATATACAATCGTTTCGCTAGCTAGACGGTAATCCCAATGATTACACTTTCGTTTCAACAACTGAATGCTTCATCAGATTCACTAATTAAACGTGGCTGGCTTTAACACAACCAAGCGGTCTGCTATTGCTTGAGTGTAGTGATGTGGTACGTACGGGCCCAACATCCAGTTCATCGGTCGTCAGATGATGCACGCTCTGGACGGCCTGTAGTCTGACATCATATATGTGCTGAAATGTAAACTTTACAGTGATCTACCGTTGCATCTAACATGTCCATTCATCTTGTATTAATGACGAGAACGCACAGTTTCCACCCTTCAACCATTAGTCATACGCAGCTCGGAACATAATTTACCATTAAGGAAACATTTTTTATTTCATCTTTTAGATGTTTTGGTAGCCATGTGCACACCTATTTTGTACCGTGTGAAGTAACAAAACAACACAAAATAACATAAGTATTATTCAACCACGAATGAAATAATCTGGAAGACATCTTTTCAGACATTGTGTTGTTTAATGGTGATATTTCCTCCAAAAAATATATATCCGCAAATAGCTACTAAAAAACTAAAATATGAAATACAAAGTATTTGATTTATAATCTCCCAGACAGTCATGATTTACTAGTGACATTGGTTACGTATTACCAGTTCCGTATTCCTTATTGGGCAATATTCAAACCTGACAACATAAACGGTAGAAAATGCAGTGCTTTTTGTTTTGCAAATATTTGCGGTCGAACTCTGAAATGACCGCTTCAAAAAAACATTGTTTTTTAAACCAATTTGTGTTTTGCATAAGTAGAACATATTTCTCACATTGCGAGTGTAAACATATGTTGTTATAATACTATATCATATATTGGTTATACAGGACTATGATTTGTTCCTTCAAGTTTATAGTTCGAAAGTGAGATTGTTTTAAAAAATTCACAAATGGGGCGCCTTCTTAATATTGCAAATAGATACGCGCATGTCTCAAACTTCACGATGAAAATGTACGTGGATTCGACTGGCAACACACATTAACATATCACTACAAACTCAAATACTACGAGGCAGAGCAGTTAGAAGATAGGGTGAAGTCTGTATCAATAACGGCAAGAGTTGTCTATCTTACAGATATTCACATCTGTTACGCAAATCTGGCAATTATTTGGGAAACTCAACATTTATTGACCTGTTTGAACACGATTCTGCTACTATATGTATGTAATCAGTCTGTTGTGTAGACGTGTATGCATATGATGTACGTGCATTTCTCTGAATGTACAAAAATCTTGAAAACAGTGCTGTGACAGAGGTGAATATTGGTAATGGTAACGTAGACAACTCTGGTAGAGATTGGCTGTGTACAATAATTGTATCATATTGTATAAACCAATTAGATTATTTCAACAATTATATGTCATTATCTTCGACTTGATATACAGTATACAGACACGAGTGCAGATATAGTTATAGTAGACACCGAGGTTACAGCGGCCCCTTGTGACCGAGGTTATAGTTAGCGATGACCCGGGGGTTGGACATACAATGTAATGTGCACTGTGTAATTATGGTGAGTGATTCCACCATACAATTCAATTGTGAGAAACTGGTGTTGTGTGCGTGGTTAGGTTATCGGCTCTCATCTGTTAAGTACGCATCTAATCTGCTAGATTGCATTCCATCAATGGACAAATGATGGGCTATTTCTACAATTGTGTATGTTCGCTGATAGCAAGCCTGCAAATAGTGTGTCTGTCATTTTCAGAATGGGGCCGGTCCCCAGACGGTGAATTTAGTGATGCTATCCCGCACAGCTGGCACCAATCTCACAATATGGGGACCTCATTCTGTATATTCCTCAGCATCTGGGAAGTATTAATAGTGTCTCAAATTAACTTTCTTTTTAGTTACATTTTACCTTCTGATCAGTTTATATATCACCTAATTTGCAGAAGATAAAATGTATAATCGAGGTGACTAATGGGTGAACATCGCGAACTTCAGCTGATGAACTGCAATATGATCGTAGGTCTCCCATAGCGCCTAAGAAAAATGAGGTTCACTGACGGTGAATTTGGAGATGCTAGCCCGCTGTGTGGGATAATGTCACTAATTCACCCTCTGGGGACCTCATTCTGCAAATGACAGACACACTATTTGCAGGCTGGGCTGATAGAGAAAAAAAGCACGTATTCACAAAGTGGAGTAAGCTGTCGGATGATAATGCCATCAAGCTGATTGCGGACTCCCAGTCAATTGGTGTGGTATTCCCGATATGTCCCGATATCACTGGGACGCGTGGCTACATTCATGTCAGTGCGGCGATGAGTGCTTTCCTTTGCACGGTAGGGAATCACGTGGTTTCGATGTTGGTGAGTATCACGCATTCAACATGGAGCGCAAACGCAAATAAACGTAATATATCAGGAATTGACTCAAAGCATAGAATTCTGACTGTTACGAGCATATTCTAATTTATTTTTAAAACAGGTTGATATGTTATCTGTTCCGAACTACTCAGTAGTTTTCTATAACATTTTGACCAATGTTGCCAGTCGGAGGTTCGTGTAATATACCAGTCCATATCTATAGGATAATCCTTCGACTGACCACAGTGGTCAGAATGTTAGAGGAAACAACTGTGAGGTTGGACAAAAGTATATAAGGAACCAGCTTGTTTGAAAAATAATATAGCATCTGCCCGTAGCTGCAAAACTACAGTGTACTATGTCATATCCTATAGTTTATTTTGTTCTCGTTTCTGGTCGCGTCTGCAATTTCTCGGCCATTTTGAGTGCGAGATTTACTCATCAACTCGAAAACACGTGATTCCCCACAGTGCTTTGGCATTCTCAGAGATTAGTGGCGAGTTGGGTTATTTGTGTCATTGTCTGCACATAACTCGCTTAGAATCGCCTCAATATGAGTCTATAATGTGACGAAACGCTCTCATTTTCAGCACATGAGGCGATTCTAAGCAGATTATCTACCTAAAACAAGTTGTATTATACGCAGATAATGTGCAGGTTTTCGGAAGAGCAGGCTGGATTTAAATGCAGATGATCTGAATGAAAATTGTGGAACTTGAAAATGAACAGGTCAGAAAAACCCAAATGGAGAATTGGGGGCAGATCATATATTAAAAAGACGTTGTTCGATACAAGATACTGATTATAGCATGTATTGTCGTTGACCACTCAAATTAAAATTCAGTGACACTTGGGAGTGATGTACAGTAATGTCCTAAATAATCGACTCTTTAACCACAACAGAATGATGAGTAACTTTTCAGGATTTAGTCGAAATATGGCTTGTTGCCATTTATCGGAAAGCTCTCAGGGACTAAATCCGACTAAATCCTGAAAAGTTACCCATAATTATGCTGTGGTTAAGGAGTCGATTATTTCGGGCATTACTGTATGTCCCGATGAGGAACGTCGGGAACTACATAACTCCCGAGATCCATCAATTGGCGTTATCAACTAGAACCCATGCTCTTTTCATTGAGTATCACCTTACATATATGATTACAGGGTATTATTTAGCTGGTCACAATAAAATGTGGCCAATAGATGGACAACATGTCCAGAATATGCCACATGCATTTACTCGAGAGGTATAGAGTTTGGTGGATTGACCGCATTTTGTTCTTCAAAATAATAACAAGCTCGAGCACCATTTCACGATAGCCACGACTTTCACTACTGGATCATTGACAATATGGCAACCACTGCTAACATCATTAACGAGTATTGTATGACAAGTTGACAATCATAACGCGTGTCAATGCCCTCATGGTAATCGAGGCAACCATGCATAGTAAAATGTTATGATGGTCGGAATGATAACAACACGGTGTACCCTGCCAACTTCCGCTAAGTACAGAGTATGCAACTCAAGTTTACGCACCTTTGGAATGGATAGAAAAAACACACATGCCATCATATATTTCACTATCCAATCCATAACAAATATAATAGCAGTATCGGTGTTCTATATCGTCTTATTTTCCCCAAAAGTCTGGTATTGACCGTTTGTTTACTTTGTTGAAATAGCCACAAATAATTTATTTTATTCAACCGACGATTGCAGTATATAAACGATAGCCATATATCATTCATAATATGCAATATGAGAAGCAGTGTGTGTTATTGGAAAAGCTATGTCGTGTCAATACACCGACTTCGTTGTTTGAAGGTTGCTTCGAAGCTTCAAGTGGCAACGACTAGATGTATGTAGGGTCAGGAACCTACACCACACACAAGATTCCAACACAAAGAACAGCGCTTCCATATTTTACTTTGTCTCCATGGTTATTTACGACCAAACGGATGGACCATCTGAGCTGAATTTTTTTTACATTTTTTTACATTTGTTTAAACATATATAATCGTTTATCTTCCGGGATAAACCAGTAAATGAGCTGTGGAAATGTACAATACACATTATAAAATCAGTAGTCGGTTAATCTCAGATGTGTAACTGAAATGCACAAGGAAACTAGATATCGACTGTTTGACGATTTTGAATATCAAACACACCTCAACAATTTAATAGAAGTTCTTAATATTCACATAACCCCTTTCATTCGTAAGTATAATAACTCATGCAGCAAATATCTAACCCAATCACTGGAAGAGTTCAGTGTAGCAGCCATCCGTACGTGAGAAGTGATTACATTAGTGACGGAGATTCCTGTCCCTTGTAAGTTTCCACACTGAACCAACAAACGTTTGTTGAACATATCATATGGACATTTCCCACCAATTAAATGTAATATGAATCATTGTGTATTTGTAGTAGATATCTATTCGTCTGTCCGTCGCCAACTTATATGTCCTAATCATATCTCTATATGCTATATTACTATAGGCCCCTGAGAATATTCGTGATGTTATTCGATGCGTCTAACATTCGATTCGAATTTTATTTGACTTTGAAACTACGAACAATACGAGTAATTATGTAATGGTCCATCTCCTATTCCATGTTTTGAATCGATAAAGTGTGGCATTCCCCATTAGTGTCGATGTAATTCAATTCCATAAGAGTTTATTGACCGCGCACGAAAATTAACAAAAATGGTACATGTATTTTTCAAATTGTTTGTTATATTTTGAATAAATGTTGTCTTACTTGTAGATCCACCGTTCACAACGAAGATGACAGCGTGTTTTATTTAATAGATAATTATTCTGACATACAGAGGGAATCTTCAAACATCTTTATCTTATCAGTTGGCGACCAAGATTGTGAAATATTTGAATAGATATTCGATTCGTTTTCGACTTTTTCCAGAGCTATTCGATTCGAAATTCGATTGGATCAAATGCCCACTATTCGCAGGGTCCTACATCCCTCTAAATGGATAATACATCATTCCAGTGTGTAATTTAATAACTTCGTGGGATGGTCCATTCAGTGAAGAAAGGGTTAATTGTAAAGTTTGATAAACTGTTTTGTATAGCGCGGGGAATCTTCGAGAACCGTCAAAGTACACCATCAAATTTCAACCTCCAATAAGACCGGATATTACACTTCATAGAAACAAATATGTTAGGCAAATTGGGACTAAACTATACGCATACACTAACAATGAATAATATTGTTAGCGAATATTACAGCCATATTTGCCGAACATATATGTTGCTATAGTGTAATATCAGGTCATATCGGGCTATTCAAGGACATTGCCGTGGACGTGGGGTGTCAACCTTTATGTAGATCAAACTTTCCAACTTTCTGTTCAATACTGAGAACATCATATAACTTGTATACTGACAGTATTGACTATAGTAGTCAATGAGAAAGGGAGGATTGAGTGGTCTTTCATCGATTTATACGACAATCAGTCGTGTATATATCATCGAAAACAAACTGGGAATCATCGACCTGCTCATCGAAGAATGCACGTAAATAGTGTCTAATTATTCATATTCAAAAATAGCAATAAGCGAATGGGTAATCGTGTTCTCTATTTGTATTGTTTTTCTAATCAAATAATATAGGAGCCAAAGTAATACATTTGTAATCAAATACTTTGAATAATGTAGAGTATTTTCAATTACTGTTTTAATACTTCGAATTATATACTGCCACAGTATTCTAGATTATTATTTGCAGAAAATTGAGATAAAATAATTTAATTTTGGGGCTGACAATATGTTGTGTCTCTTTTTAATATCAAACACACTATATTTGTCGAAAATATACTAGTAATATGAATTTCGTCATTAATTCATCTCAAAGTAATCGGATGTAATTTGATTACTTTCAGAAAAATAGTATGATACATTTGAAGAAAAAAAACCTAAGATATTAAGATGAACTTACACGTTGAGGAGTTTATGAGCAATCATATATGTGTACCATTGCACATTATAAAAAGTGTGTTGCCAAGCATGTGTGTACCACTCCATACAAATAAAGTGTGTTGTCAATCATGTGTGTTGCCCTTTGCACACAATATAGGGTGTGTGGTCATCATGTGTGTTTACCATCGGACACCACATAAGATGTGTAGTCACTCCTATGTGTACCATTGCACACAACATAAGTCGTGTAGTCAAAAGAGACGGGGCGATTATATGCATAATGTAATTGATTTAAAAAACAAATACTTTCCAATTTGATGATTACTAATACAATACAAATATTTTTCCAGTGGATGTATTTACAATTTATACTGAAAGTAATGAAATACTTTTTGATTACATCAACTACTTTCCATGGCCATATCCATTTTCTAGTTTGTTTTCAATTATTCGCTCATACGTGAAACAGACGATCTTTATTTCTACGATATCAAAAATGGACTAACACGGAACGCTCTTTTCTGTTGCATGCCGTGCATATGGCGTTTTTGTTTGGGAACCAAACATTGTGTTCAAATTTGTATTGGTTTTTGTGTCTTGTTCAAGTTGACCTATTTCGATACCCGGACAAATTCAAAAGCGAATATTATTAGGTGTATATTTGAGCGTGAACCGCTAAGTGGCTTCAATCAGTCACTGATTAACCATTTACCATTTTGCGGCTGCTGCAAAAAGTCGGGAGTACCCATCGCATACGATATGCATGACTATATGAGCGTACGCATCAGGTTTATACCAGAACCCGGCGCTTATCACCGGAGTTATGCGAATGCAGATGTCGGAAATGACATGATTTTCATAGTCGTGCGCATCATGATTTTATGGTGGCTTTCGTCACCTGCGCATAATAAACGACATGATATGCCCATTAAAGTTTGAAGCAATCAGCAGTAGTATTATGCAAATTCGCCATGATGACAAACCATTAGCATTAAACACTCGCGACCAGTTTCACCATCAACTATTGTATTATGGATCCCTGGGGACCGAGTAATAATTCAACAGCATAATTCGACTTCGACAGCAGCCCAAACTACGAGCGGGTTTTTGGCCAGGTTCAGCCATATGTACGTGTAACTTGTAACGTGTGTTGCCATTGTCAATGACAGCCACACGACTCACGTACACGGTCAAACCGGTTAGATGTATTGTGTCAAATATGTCTAGCAACGATGAATAATCCAATCTGATAATACCCGAATCGGCTATCAATGTTATTTAGACGATATAGTCTGCGCGGAAAGAATATGTATTGATTGGAGCCAACTAAGCATATCGGTTGTCACTTTGTGGACAGCTTGTCTCTACCACCGAATTATTGTTAGCACATTCTGCTATAAGTTGAGCAGGTACATCAAAACGTGTTGGCATCCCGTGATGTTTACCGCCAACTGCATATCCATAGCAATACCATATATTAACGCGCGTTACAAGTTGCATGTACATGTGGATGAATCTGGTTATTGTGAATGCACGAACACACGAAATGCTTTATTTACAGGCATATAATAATAATAGGGAGCATGAGAAAACATATTCATAAACAATTAATCATCTACACTTGTCGGTACGTCGGGTACGCCCGTAGAATACTAGAATACATATAATGCGTTGCAACCTAGGTGTGTTAATATAATTGTAGAATGTCGCAAACAGACCAACGTAATATCTCGGATATTAGTCCCAGGTAATATCAATTGTGACCATAGGCCTAATCACCATGAGCAATGCATCTCGAGACATAATTGTTTTTGTTTCCATATGATATATCATTTAACCCTTCCATGACTGGAGCGTCTGAAATTTTGCGAAAACCCTGTGCCAATGCATTATCGTATATATGCGAGTCTCCCCATATTGAGCCTCGCGTACATAAGATAATGCATTGGCCTAACAATATTTACCTTACCCTGTAAGGCAGTGCATTCTCTTACATATGTGAGGTCCCATATTGGAGTCTCGCATATATAAGAGAATGCAATGATACAGGATCTTGAATGCTGCACCAGCGCTGCTCTCGTGATGAAAATAGTTAATTGGGAAACAGTACACTACACCAAACTCGGCATTCAGCCCAAAGTTTATAAATTGCATTTCGCACCCAATACAAACTTCCTGAGCCGGGGTTCAAACCTGTACCAACGTTGTCTGTCCTGTAACGTTATGATATAATCCACCACGCTACTGACCGGAACGTCGCAACCCCCAACGTAATAAAACCGTCCAGCTATCCAGCGACAGACCACCTGCCTTCAATATCACTAGGCCCACTCCACAAAAATCATACCGTCCAGCTATCCCGCGACAGACCACCTGCCTTCAGTATCACTAGGCCCACTCCACAAAAATCATACCGTCCAGCTATCCCGCGACAGACCACCTGCCTTCAGTATCACTAGGCCCACTCCACACAAATCATACCGTCCAGCTATCCCGCGACAGACCACCTGCCTTCAGTATCACTAGACCCACTCCACAAAAAATCATACCGTCCAGCTATCCCGCGACAGACCACCTGCCTTCAGTGTCACTAGGCCCACTCCACAAAAATCATACCGTCCAGCTATCCCGCGACAGACCACCTGCCTTCAGTATCACTAGGCCCACTCCACAAAAATCATACCGTCCAGCTATCCCGCGACAGACCACCTGCCTTCAGTATCACTAGGCCCACTCCACAAAAATCATACCGTCCAGCTATCCCGCGACAGACCACCTGCCTTCAGTACCACTAGGCCCACTCCACAAAAATCATACCGTCCAGCAATCCCGCGACAGACCACCTGCCTTCAGTATCACTAGGCCCACTCCACAAAAATCATACCATCCAGCTATCACGCGACAGACCACCTGCCTTCAGTATCACTAGGCCCACTCCACAAAAATCATACCGTCCAGCTATCCCGCGACAGACCACCTGCCTTCGGTACCACTAGGCCCACTCCACACACATCATAACGTCCAGCTATCCCGCGACAGACCACCTGCCTTCAGTATCACTAGGCCCACTCCACAAAAATCATACCGTCCAGCTATCCCGCGACAGACCACCTGCCTTCAGTACCACTAGGCCCACTCCACACACATCATAACGTCCAGCTATCCCGCGACAGACCACCTGCCTTCAGTATCACTAGGCCCACTCCACAAAAATCATACCGTCCAGCTATCCCGCGACAGACCACCTGCCTTCAGTACCACTAGGCCCACTCCACAAAAATCATACCGTCCAGCTATCCCGCGACAGACCACCTGCCTTCAGTATCACTAGGCCCACTCCACAAAAATCATACCGTCCAGCTATCCCGCGACAGACCACCTGCCTTCAGTATCATAGGCCCACTCCACAAAAATCATACCGTCCAGCTATCCCGCGACAGACCACCTGCCTTCAGTATCACTAGGCCCACTCCACAAAAATCATACCGTCCAGCTATCCCGCGACAGACCACCTGCCTTCAGTATCACTAGGCCCACTCCACAAAAATCATACCGTCCAGCTATCCCGCGACAGACCACCTGCCTTCAGTACCACTAGGCCCACTCCACAAAAATCATTACATGTGCATCCATTTATTAGTCAGTTTCGTTCTTATAAAATTCATATCTGAAAACAGATTGCTGCTGATCATTGAGGTGATGGCGGAAATTGTCCATAGTAAGCACACTCGCATATATAAGAGAATGAACTGCATGGCTTACATTGACATGGTAAATTGTTAGACCAATGTATTCTCTTATATATGCGATGCTTCCTTGCATGTATACGAGCATGCCTTGGCACAGGGTTTTCGCAAAATTCAGGAAGCTCCAGTCAAGGAAGGGTTAACTGGTCACGTTCGCATGGTGCTATATATCGGCCATACATTGGTCTCTTGTGATTTTTAAGTACATGTATATCATGAAGAACGTAAGCCCATTTGCGAATAAGACGAATAGCAATAATTCGGATAAGCACTAAACCCCTAGTGCTAAACATACCACAGTATCATCTGAACACTAAGATGGGCACTATATCACCAAATCGCCAAAGTGCTAGCAAGCTGTCATGTAGGCTGTAACGGAGGCGTTTACAGCCGAGGGACACTATAGCACCCAACGGGAGTAACGTGCATCATCGTAGTGACAAATTACCTCTTGTCGGGATCAAGGTGTGCATTAGCACGTTCAAGACGCAAGCATACGTCGGGATAATTTAGCACTATCGGGGCTGGTGAGTTAGTGCCTATCCGAGTGCTAGCTTCCACTCCACCGAGGGGTAAATGTCTACCGACTATTAATCAACCGGTGGATACATATATAGATAGTTTATTTGTCGGAAAGCAATCTAACAGAACATGATACAATAGACATATATGTCGGCATCCTGCTGGATTGACAGGGCCTTCATTTAAGGCCGTCTTCCTGTCAACCCCTAATACAGACGTGGTCATGTACTAGAATCAGGACATGATTCAATGCTGGGATAGTACCATCTCGGCAACAATATAGAGATAAGGTAGAATTATTTTACACTCACCCTGTCACGAATCCTGCTGCATAATCCTCAAAAAAGGCTGCAATTTCGTGGATTGACAACTGTTCTGCTTCTTAGTTGCTACACAGGGCTGAAATGACAATAAAACATGCTGAACACACAACTTACTCACAGCATGCATTTAGATCTAACCAGCGGGATCACTATTCCACTTACATCTATGGTACATATTGTTGTCAGAAGTGGACGGTGATCAAACGACCACACAGGTACATTTATGTGAACACTTTTAACATGTGTATCCGTGAGACATAAGTGTGCAAAAAAGGTAGGAATAACCATCTTTGTGGATTTTTATCATTGTTAGCTTGTGGATTCCTGTGAAATTGCTCTAAGCTGGTGTGATGTGATTGATTGATTGAGGTTTAATGTCGCTGTCAGCATCTAAGGCCATATCACGACATTGCCAGTTTAGAGATGAGGGAAACCACACAGTTACGGATAATCCAACAGTGATTTAAATTACTGATAAACTCGTCGACCATATGCGACAAACCGCCGAGTAATCTGCGAGTAATTGGCAACTCCACCTATAACGATTTCGAGTTACAAAGTCTACGATGGAAACATGTGTATTTGAACCCTCATCACCAGCGCTGGAGGGCGAAAAGGCTGGGAGCCTAACCGAGTAAGCCATGTGACACATTCGCTATTTTAAGTCATGAAAACACCACAAACTCAAGGGATATATTCTCAGTTTTTACTGAGGCTGTGGACATAGGGTTTAGTTCTATCGGGAGGTAAACCATTTATATGATGGGAGAGAGAGAGACTGTATGGAGAAAGTGAGGCTGTAATCCAATTGGAGCTGATTGGATACACTAATATACATATAATTTCGTTGGATCTGATTAGATACAATGATATACAAATATTGTTGCTTACGCCGTTGATACGTCCGTCGCCGTGAGATGACAGACGATCTGGTGGGGGTAAATTTCGAGCTCAGCATGCAGTGTTTCAACGCTTTTCACGAAGTTTTCACAAATGACAGCGTTATGGTAATCACTTTTCGATATAAATGTTTGAACCGCGTCAGATATTTAAATGTTTTCACGATGACTGAGTTCCTGTGTTGCTCACAGAAGAGTAATTCTGATTAAATAACATTCGGTATGGCCCCAAAGCAGATGTGACATCAGTCGTCTTGTTGATATACATAATACATGAAACCCCCTGAATTATAGTAAGAGGCTTTAGTAGGGCGATTAAGTGTAAAATCGTTCACTTGGTGATACAAGCATGAAATTTAGCATGGGTGATCAGTATGGGCCACTTAACAATATTCTTCGACAAACCACGCTAAAATCCAAGATCGAAGCCATTTTCACATATTGGATGTAAGTGATTAGTGTACTCCATCTATTTTAATAGTATGGGGCTATGGTAAAATGTCAATACTTGTACCACTATATGTTTCCCACCCAGTATGCAAATTACCAACATAAAGCAGCAGTGCAGAATGTGTTTGTGAATGCCGTATTATTATGTCAGACTAAAGTGACGGACTGATAGAGACTGGTCACTCAGTCTACCATACCACAGACTGCACGATTTAAAGATACTTCACAGTGCGCAATGATTCACTTTCATGTATCCACATGGTTGAACATTTCACATAGAAATGTGTATTTAATTATCTTTTTCTCAAAACCATAAGTTCAAACCGTGAAGAATACAACACGAATGTCGCCTAAATATAACCAATCAATAGACAGCGTGAACACTCGTAATACCATTGTTCATGTCAAGCAATACCAAGTATATGTATAGCACAACAAGTTTAATATGGTTAAATGAATTAATATTATATCAAATTGATTAACCCCAGTGAATGTCTATATAATTGGCATTCACCTCATTAACAAACTAGGAAAGTGCAAACAATCCATATCTGTAATATCATAACATTAACATATTATATATAAACTGAAAATAATAATCCACATATCAATCTTGAATTGGATAGTTCAAATTGTTTGTTTAATATAAAGTACACTTAAATTTGTGAAGTGGATAATGTTTGTGAATTCCCAACCACCTCCACTACTCATCGACCAATTGGTCCCATTTTAAGAAGTCTTAATTTTAGAAACCCAAAGATGTCTCTTTAAGTAGGATACTTGGTGCATTTGTTGTATGAAAAAGAGCAAACATTTCCTGGATCTGCCCCTGTTTGACCATTCAATAGATTTTATAAAATCTGAAATCCAGTCATCCGAGGACCAGATCGAAGGCAAATGGTTTCATAACAAATGTTTTAGGATTCACTTTGTCATTTCAGAGAAAGCTAGTAATACCCCCGGTTCCTCCCCCATTTGACTAGCTGGCATTATTTTGAACAACTCTGAATCTTATTTACTGAAAGACTACCGACAGAAACCATGAGGTATTTGGTTTTGCGTTTTGAAGACTTTTTGGTATATCCATGTATCATAGACTGATGCATGCTTTGAGAAATGGGCGACGGAAGAGGGGTTGTAATAGCTATAGATTCTCTGTAGACTTCCACATGGAGTGGCATTTTTTGACAGAGTTTTTTTCTGTTGCTAGTAATGTATGCCAGGAAAATCTTATTTTCATGCTAAAAAAAACAGAAAGGCACAGTCTCTTGTTTATCATGGAGAGAATAATTGAGAAAACAGTCGACAAATCATGTTTCATTGTTATAGTCATTGATTGACTATAGGCTGGAGTAGATCCCTTCAAAATAATAATAAAATACCATTTTGTTTTATCAGCTCAATGAAAAGACAATACATCGGTTTCCATATAGTTTTACAAATATAACTGATTACAAATATTACTTGCATTTGATGGTTTCATAACAGAATTTTCTGCTAAAACATCGCTAGCATATCCATGTCTTAAGTCATAAGGGTTTGCACACATATCATATCTCTGTATATGTGGACAGTTTAGATGGACCTATTCAGAACACTACTTTAAATAATTGTTAAGCTTTTATACAACATGAAGGAATATATGATATCTGACGACCACATCATGCATATTATTTAACAATAAAATTGTCAAAAGGTGAGTTTGATCAAACATTTATAAGGCAAATATTTGGAAGAGCGTTCCCAGCAAGCAAACAGATTGATTGGAAATGAATAAATGTCATAAAATGTACACGAAGGACCAACCCAGTGACTACAAGTGTTGGTATGCAGGTGTGTCCAATCAGACAGGGAGCAATTAACTTGAAATAGGCCACGATAGTACATATAACTGGTCAGCTGGGAATTTGACTATGAACAAATGACCTAAAACTCTTCTTGTCCCATATGTTTATATCAGTTCTTACAAATGGATGCTTACAATTTTCCTCACACAATTAAGATTATGTTATCAATCATGAAGCAGTGTTGTCCTCAATTAAGTAGTCATTCAAGCCTTTCACTTGTTCATATCATGTACTTTTTATGGCAGTTATTTCGAATCAATGTGTATTCAGATTATCCCCAAATCTGGAGGTAGGCTATGCATAGAAATCCCTTAATAATTGTCAATTCAAACTATATCAAATTTAGACATTTTGCAACCAACCCATAACCCTGTATATACATGTGAGGGTCCCCGATGGCTCAGTCAGTAAGGATCTTGCTGCAATAAAGGTGTCCGTAAGTTTTTCCAAGTAAAGATAGGGGATAGATAATTAGAGAGTCGGACCAGGTTTGTTAGTAGTTTACTAGGATGCTGATGCTTCTGTATCAATTGGTATTATTTGCTATTCTAATAACACTTTGCACGATCTTTCATCCACCAAAAAAAAATATGGTCGTTATATGGCATAGCACCTATATAGACAATGAACAATAATCATCTAGCCACAGACTAAACGGTTTAGTGAATCTTGAAGGTAACCATCGAATATACTTGTGCATTACTGCATCTTTAGATTTAAACAGACCCGCATGTATAAATGTCTCTTCTATATGCTGCCATATATTGGCCTAGATGTAAAATATGAATATGTAAATACCTATAACATGTAAATATCAACCATTTATCAAATATATTTAATGAGCTCAAATAACGGAATGGGAGAATATATTTAGTAAAGAAAGGGTTACGTATACATATTATAAAATGTTGATTATATTCGGGACAACCTCTTCTTATTTCATACTTATAACTGCTTAATTAACTTCATGTTCGTGAGTTTCTAAATTAATGTGAAAAATATAAAAGAAAAAAAATGTGCTGACATATCTTATATGTTGAGCACAAGCCGAAAATGGTGGCCATTTTTAAAATGGCGGCCATCTTGAATCTGTCTATCATGCTGACTGGTTGATCAGAAAACATTGTTTAGAAACTTTACACTGATAATTCATGCCAAATGCCATATAGGTATCACAAAGTGAGCGATTTTTCCCAGTTTGACTCTTTTGAAACATTTTAAGTATAAAAATCAGAATTGTTTTTTTAAATGTTGAACAAACTCATTTTATTTTTACATATATATAATTCATTTATATTTCATATATATAACTGCGATAATCTATTATTGTGATCTACTAAATTCATGTGACAAATGAAGACCATACATGTGTTTGATATATCGTATATGTTGAGCACAAGCTGAACAGGGCGGCCATTTTGAAAAGATTGCTGCCATTTTTAATCTGTGGACCATTCTGATTGGTTTGTCGGACAAACATGTTCAGTACGTGACACTGATCATTCGTGCCAGTTTTCATGCTTGTATCACGTGGGTCGGTATGCAATACTATACGCAGCTGTTTTGAAATACGTTAAGATATCTTCTAATTCAAATGGTATATTGTAAAACAGATTGTGCAGAGCTCTCGCGATCTGAGATGGATGCAACATCGCTCACAGTTGTATGTCGATACCGGTCCGTGTTCTAATATAGTACTACTTTTGTACTTAGTATGTACACATGTATCGTGCATGAGCTAATATTGACTTTTTACACTAAATCTTTACGTTCATAAATTGTCCGCATAGATAGGAGCCTTGACTTAAATCATTCCGTCTAGTCAAAGCCCTGGACAATGAGATGTGAGCGAAATAATTGTATGATTGCCCTAATCAACACCATAGCTAGATCAAAACAACCTGTCAATTTCAATGTTAAAACTCGTCAGATACCCCTTCCATCGGTAGACATATTAAGCACCTTGGTAATAAATGCAACACCAGGGTTGATTTCCACCTTCAATGGTTCTTATTCAGCCATAGCTCCGATGAAATGGTCTGCATTAACATCGTGAATTGGACTGCTTATGAAGATTATATATTTGAAACTTCAGGGTAATCGAATATATCTATAGATATATATTGGCCATTCCTTTAGGGGAAACCAACCGTTTTATGTGTAGTTCCATACGAATATCGAAACTGACTAACCTATTTTAATGTAAAAAGATCATTACTGAAAACATGTCTCAATGTGGTACCGGGATGACCCTATTACATGACGGGTGCTGAAATGTATGTCGCCTTCGTGTTGGTCGGTAAGGAAATATTATTGATGCCAGTATCGAACATGTATTATCCGATGAGTGCGGACTAATAGAAAACAAGTTAGTGAGCTAATTGAAAGATAACAAAATGACGTTCATTTCATAAATAGTGTGGCCGGCAAAAACAACTTTCCGGTGGCGAAGTGTAATCTTCGTTAAGTAGAGAATCTATAAAATCTCTTTCGTCACCCTAACCCTTGCTATACTAAATGGAATATCCAACTCATTTTTAAAAGTATACATTGGAAAGGTCTAGTTTGCATATGGAGGGGTTTCCATGAAAACTGATCTACTTGTATGAACGTTCAAAAAAAGGCAATAACTAATGATTTGAACAATCCTACGGGAACTACTCGCCAACGAACATTTAGTATATAAAGGGTTAACCTTGTTATTGTACATACATTCTAATACGACAGGAGTACTATACGATTCTGACTTTGGCACTTTGTTTTAATACAATACTACATATACTTCATGCACAAATAAGCGAATGATACATTCTCATCTTACTGAACAATTATCCAAGTTCTGGAATATCAGGTTAGACACCGACATATGTGTACACAATGCATACTATTATGGTGGTGCATGGTAGCTTATGTCAGTATGGGAAGTGGTGGTAAATAACAAAATAATTATTCCGACTATGAAGCACCATGTACATTTCTAAACTGGTAGAATAATTGACAATCTATGAATGACCCTTACAGAAGTAAAACCGTATATAGAAAAAAGAATATTGTAGCAACTTTGTATACTTCTCTCAAAACAAAACTTCTTGTTTTTAATTGAAACATTTCCTACAAACAATGACCTGTCTGAGCTAATAAATACATGCTCGTAATGTATTCCAATATTCGTGTTCAGAGTGTGAGCTTTTCATAACCGAGTATCGTGTTATTCAATCAACTATTGAAGGGATGAATATAACAATCTCTTAAGTGGGCTAATTTATAAAGCCGGCATAGGACACTCGCTATAAAATGTTTAACGGAAAGGGTATCCATTTTCGCTGTCAGTACGATCATATCCCTCTCATTTGTTAATAACAATAATAGATTTGTGACATACGCTAGCTATATATCGAGTGCTTGCCATTGATATCAACACAACAGTATACTCAAATCGCGATTTTCAAGGGTATAGACGATGATAGGGTCGTTAGCAATGACAACCATACTGTTCACAATGAAATCATATTTGTCTGATGTTCTAAAGACTACTGTGATGCCGTGTACAATGTGCATTCTGCATATTTCAAGCTGTAGCCGTCACAGAAAGTAACTGTTATTGGTTGTACTATAACATCGACTAAGTGGACAACCTGGCCAGCCTATCGCTGTTTTATCAGGACATCACTTTTTATCTGCCAACAATTTATTTTAAATTAGTTTTTAGCACTGACATTCCAGGTTTTCCATTTATAACTCAATGAGCCTTTCCGTTTGCCCCGTATTGATTTTGAATGCCGTTTTGCTTTGGACCCATGTCTGCATATGTAGGACTGTAGTCATCCCCATGCATAATTTACCGGCATTTTGGAAATATTTCATAAAATCACCTTATAAATATGTTATCTAAATGCTGTGTTGCATTTTGATTAAATATTGGCTTTTTTATTGCTAAAGAAAACCGGAGAGAATCCAGACCATATATTTTAGGCTTGGCAGTGATAAATCCTGACTTACATTCTTAAATGTCGATGTATTACATGACCAGAATATACCAATACAGCTAGGTGGATACAAATAAATATATCGTGAAATAGTTCCTTACGACTCACAAACCCACTTGTCAGCGTTAACGTCGATTACACGGAGTGCCGGGTTCGCTGCACCAGTGCATCCCGGCAGTCGATAAAGCCGACCTAATGATCCTCTAGTTCCGCCATAATTGTATGGCGAGAGGGCCAGAGTCCTCACGGGAGTACCTTGTTCCGAATAATCCTCACAATTCTCTAATGCCGATAATAGACCATCGCATCACAGCTCGAGGATTTAGCTTCGATCATCACAGTATTAAGAGATCTCACAGGTTTCAATGAAGATTATTTTTCTCATAGCCCTCAATTAAAGTAGTGTAGTGCCAGCGTAATTTGTACATATTATGCTCAGCGATGGCCAACTGAACTTCGATCTAGAAAATGGCAGTTTGATTGGCAATGCATGCAGAGATCGGTTGGTTTAGCTCTGTACTTATATATATGTTACATAGACCTCAGTGCGAACGTGTTATTGTATACTTTTTACAATATAATTCCCAGGTCCAAAATTTTATTTAAATCTGCAAGATTGACATTTGTGCAAAAACATAATACCCGACTAGCAGGGAATTCGCCTTTAAATCTTATGTTTTCGTAACTAGTGCCAGAACCGCACTAAAAATGTCATTGTTTGGACCACACCACAAAATTCAAACTTCACTACAAATGGTTAATTCCTGTGTCATTGGCTTTTTACCTTTGGAAAATCATATGGAAGAGCTGTGATGTATTTCTATGCTAAAACACACAAGGCTATTGACCAATCAGGGTCCAGTGTCTATTTTATTATCTCCTATAATTTCCACCCGCATCCGATTCAGATCGTTCCGAACAATATTTACACCATGCCGTGTAACCTTTATAACTACTCTATCTCAATTCACATAAGCATGCATATCAAATAGCGTCCAGTTCAAGGATCCGTTTGGGGAACCACCATGCAAAGTACTGTTTGACGTTCCTTGTGTATAAGAACGAATAGAAATTGTATTATTTTTTTTGGACGGTCCAAAACCCGTTTCGCAGAATTGATTACTACGAGTCTGTTTGTGGGACAATCGTGTCGTTCACACTTCTTGCCACACATGTACAGTAAGGTGATATGGTTCTCTTTGTCGCGATTAGTTTTAACTTAAAAAAATAACAGCCGACTAGCAGGGAATTCGCCTTTAAATCTTGTGTTTTCGTAACTAGTGTCAGAACCGTACTCAAAAATAATGTCATAGTTTGGACTACACCACAAATAGTGCTTGCCACTAAGATATGGAAATTAAGGCCACAATGCGAATTCAAATTAAGGACACAATCTTCTAGTCAAAGCCCTTTTCATAATGCGAAAACGCGAAAGCTAGTTGGGAACCGAGGCTGAGCAATTGAAATAGCTACCTCCGTCAATACTCGGGTTCCAGGTACATCAGCCTGTTCATAATCTCATTTGCACGAGAACATGTTGGTTTTATGTAAATAGAACCCTGGGATTTGTGTCCAGACTATCGCAAAACTCGTCTAAAATTAAATGCAGCGATATCTTTTATCGAGATCGTGGAGTTATTCCCAAATACACGGTATGGGTCCCGGCATTGTTACTTGCTAGTAAAAAACCTGGTATATTCAACTTTCATTTTGGCGGGATATGTAACTTTCCCCTTTATGAACAGACGTGGTGGATATGAACAAAATGAACAGCGATCTTAAAAAGCTCTTATTTGGTCATATGGTCTAACAGTATGATATTGCAGTCAGACTCATTGCACTTATGATAAAGTAATATTGGCCCAGTGCTTGGTACAACAATTACATATACCAACATACTATTTACACCATGTAATTGGTATGGATACGCCATTCATACATATATTTTTTTTCATATTGTTTTCATGTATTTAAATGTTCCTCTATTTCACGTTGTCATTTCAGTTTAATTTCCATAAAGGCTGCAGGAAGACAGCCTATTTGGCTATGCCGCTCATGTACAATATAATCATGTTTATTTCTGTTTATGTCACTGTTATGCAAATATTGTAGAAATAAGCAATCAATAATTCAATCCAGAACAAATCTACGCGTGTCACATATATAGATAATACCTATCTACTAAGTGTTCTCCATATGGTCTGCCACTGAAACTATACTTCTAGATTTAGATTATGTAATACTTGATTATCCGTAAGCTGTCGATGTAAAATACCAATAGTTTTCGTCTCGAGAGCCGTTGGTGGTAACTATTTAACATGATAGCAAACATAGTTTTGCAATGCTAAGTTTGGTTAGGCGTTGCTGTGAGGGTGACCATGGGGTTATATATGTATTCTATATCTATATCTATATTTGCGAATGTCTAATTGTCTGTCTGTCTGTGTTCTATATAAAGTCACAGGGGACCACCTAGATGGTACCAAAGGGGTCTAACGGGGGTAACTTTTACGAGAAAGATAATGGTGCGAGTTAGAATTTTCTAAAGTGACGCCGTTGTTTGTCAGGGGCAGAAAAGGGGGAGGGGCATAATTTGTTTTGTCGCCGATTGCCACCAAACTTATATATAATCATCCCCATGATATGAGGACTCTAATGGCGTGGTTTAAATATATCGAAAATGGCGCCGTTCGAGTTAGGTATGGACTGAAAGGGAGAGAGGCACCAAAATTGATAAAAAATAATAGCGCCGATTTCCTCCAAATTGATACACATTCTTCTCAATGATACAAGCAATCTAATTGTGTGATTTAAAGACGCCAAATTGGTGTCATTTGGATGAGAGATTGGGTGGGGGGTAGGCACTAACTTTGATAAAAATTGGTTTATTCACCGATTGCCACCAAACTTATTCAAAATCATCCGCATGGTATGAGGATTATAATGGCTTAAAACTTTTAAACGTTGTGTCGTTCGAGTCAGGGCTGCACTGAAAAGGAGAGGGCACCACAATTGATACACAATATTTTTAGCGCAAATTTCCACCAAATTCATACTCATTCTTATCTATGATACGAGGAATCAAATCATATGATTTAAAGACGTCATATGGGTGCTGTTTGTGTGAGAGATGGTGTGGTGGGTGGGGTGGGCACTAAATTTGATAAAAACAATTGTTTAGTTGCCGATTAGCAACACACTTATAAATAATCATCTCCATGATATCAGGAGTCTAATTGTGTGGTTTAAAGATGTTACAAGTTGTGCCATTCGAGTCAGGGGTCCACAGCGGGTGGGAGAGAGAAACAACCATTGCTACCCATTCAATATAGATTCCACAACAAAGTTAAACTTTGTCAACAGATATGGAAATGTATAGAAGTCTGTTCAACAATAGTGGTCACAAGGTGCAGCCACATATAATTTCTTCAAAGATAAAGAAAACGCAGTCAGTGGCAGATCCTTCAATACTGACATCTGACAATTTTATATCTGCCCAATACAGAGGATTTCTTTCGTGTTTTAGAACAGACTCATCGCCTAACATACGCAGCTCAAAATCTCGCTCTGTGTCGGGCACATGTAGCTGATATACTGCATAGCAACATTTCTTTTAAACTGAGATTAATTACTCAATATATAGCACCATGAACAGAGCGGCAACTGGAAATTTCTTTAAAACATCTGTATCTTCATGGAGATGTGACAACCAGGTGTCCTCAAAATCTTAGTCAAACCCACTAGATTGATTGATACATCTCTATGTATAACCCAATTGTCGTCTTTTATTTTTGCGAACTAATGTGTTTATGATGTTCGTGTTCCATGTGATAACGTCTGAAGTGTACGCAGTTGTAAATAAATAAATAGTTCTTTATTGGTGGTGTGATGCTATTTGGATGTACACTTTATGACAATACGTGTAACGCTTTGAGCAAGAGTATCCTCTATTCCCACCAAATATCCATAGGGTTTCACATCACTTTAACCTGGGCAACGCCGGGTAACCCTGCTAGTAGAATATATAAGAGCAAGGTGTCTGTGTATATATGAAGGCTGATCGTGCGAAGTGACGTTTGTCGTCGTCGGTAGACATGGGTCTGACACCCGAGACGAAGACGAGAAGTGTTGACTTTGTTTTGTATGCAATAGTCAAAATACTTCGGGTGCCCCGTTAAATTTAAATGGTTGTATGTCTCAGATTTAACAGCTCCTTTTTGGTATATAGTTTGTCTCATGTATCCAGGCATAAATTATCTCGCACAATTCACGATTATGATGTACATGCAGTTTTGCTTTAAATAGTAGCAAAATTTGATGTACTCATGTCCCCAAAAAGCTATATTAATAAGGGCGTTTAGGAGATGTATCCCTTGCCGATCAATACACTACACGTAACACTATAGCAAACTGTTGTATCTGATATACTTGTAGCTTCGCATTGAACGTCTTCTAAACTAGTTGCATCATATGCGCCCCTATTGTGGAGCGCGCTAACCCACTGGTTAGTGTTAAACCTGAGGTAACTGGTATCTGTCAACACAGAGTTACCAGTTCGATGTTCACCGGAAGATTGCTGAATTTCACAACAGCCTGTCCACAGTATAGTTATAAGCCAGCATGTCCTTGCGCAAATAGGTTCATAATCGACCTAAAACATTCACATAGGTTCATATTGGATTATTAGGTTCTGAAATAAGTCGATAGTGGACCGTTATTAGGTTTTATGGGTGCAGGCCACAGTAAAAACTCATTTTAAAGGGCGTATATCTGGTAAGTCGTGAGTTGGTTTATTCGAGTTATTTTCATAATTCATTATGAGTCGAGAATGGCACTAAAACACTCTCAGTTCAAATGAGGCGGTTCAACGCGATTATGAACCTCAGGCTGTATAAGCTGTTCTAATTATAGCACATAGCTGTGATCACTGGCAAGGTTGCGTGTGCTGTGAATGTTCGTGCGTTAAGGTAGTACATTGTTCTGGTGTCGATATATCGTGCCAGCATGATAACCTATGCGCATGTACATTTACTGATTCATTTCAGCTGGGGGTTTCTTCCGCGTTGGTGGATGGGAGCGACAACGGTAGCACGTGCCCTGTGGCAGAGTAATTGATTAATTGATTTGATGATCATTGAAACAAATAATGCGTTATATACATGAATCATTATTAGTATTATTATAAATGTCAGCTACATTTAATCCGCTGACCTTCTGTCTAAAGTATATTTACGCTTCCTTACGATCGTTTTAAGAGTCGTTGTAATGCACTCTCTTCAATGTCTTGAACAGTATCTGCCTATGGTCCTTCCCAACTGAATGTTAGTTCTAAGTGCATATCTTTTTCAACTCCATTAATAGTTTGAGTGGATATTTATAAAGGTGTGATATTGAGCTATTATTTTCACAGTTAAAACTAAATATTGGTTTTGTATGATCAAATTTAACAAGTCACTTGCTCCACACAGTCCCTGTTTTGAATTCCTAAACATATAGCAACCGCTCAGCCTAATTAAAATGCAACAAACATACAAAACATATCGATTGTTGAATAGAGTTACTGTCCCCGATAGAGTTACTTCAATAACGCCAATCGATTCCTCGTCGTTTGTCGATGTTTCGTGTGTAAAACATGGAGAGTCGTCACGTGGAGTGTCGTTGTTGGTAATTAATGGGCTGTGGTCGCCTTTTGACAAGTACTCCATAATGACCGGATGAGAGCCGCTTAGGCACTCAACACTCGTTCAAATAATGTCCCTTTGTTTTCATCACAACGGGTGCATTCTTATTGAAATATTGCAACAATTTGAGGGTGATCAGCCAATGTTTAAGCTTTATGGTGAATTCAGAATGCCAATGGTGCGTTGTTTTATTTCCGCTTTACAGGATGTGAAGTGCCAATAACCATGTCGGCAGGCTAGGGACGGCTTTCCGGCTTAGTTCTACTAACCAACATAATGAAAACCCGATGCAATATTTACAATATTTTAT
The DNA here is from genome assembly GCA_032622095.1 of Siphonodentalium dalli. Taxonomy (NCBI): domain Eukaryota; kingdom Metazoa; phylum Mollusca; class Scaphopoda; order Gadilida; family Siphonodentaliidae; genus Siphonodentalium; species Siphonodentalium dalli. The sequence goes on along the minus strand of CP136069.1, from coordinate 59,905,278 downwards.
ATATCACCCACACAGTGCGAACTCTTACAGGCTATGAGTTATTTCCAATGCGGAAACGCAAAACGTGTTTGCTGTGTGGTGTACATGTGTACTCTGGTGGGGTCCTACTAAAACCCGACCGCACCCGACCGCACCCGACCGCACCCGACCGGACCCGACCGCACCCGACCGGACCGCCCCCAGGGGTCCGAGCGAGATGGGGTTTGCACTATCGTGTAGAATGGACCCGAATGTACCAAAGTTCCAATCCCCAAGTCGATAGCTCGAGCGGTCACGGCACTGTTAACCCCTGACTGGCGGCCGTTTCCGCCAGGTACGAGAAATCCAAAAAGGCGCCGACCGCACCTCCCCTGACTGCCTGACCACGGAAATGGACTTTATATCATGAAGTGAATACCCATATGCATCCATGGGCGATCGGACAAGTCGCTAGCTGCAGCGGGAGTGAATAAATTAACCCATACGCTGCTGCCGAATTCGCTATAAATGTACGCAAAAACGCCGAAATTAACACCCGCCGACCGGACCGCCCCTGTGGGTCCGAGCGTGATGGGGTATGCACTATCGTGTAGAATGGACCCGAATGTACCATAGTTCCAATCCCCAAGTCGATAGCTCGAGCGGTCACGGCACTGTTAACCCCTGACTGGCGGCCGTTTCCGCCAGGTACGGGAAATCCAAAAAGGCGCCGACCGCACCTCCCCTGACTGCCTGACCACGGAAATGGACATTATATCATGAAGTGAATACCCCTATGCATCCATGGGCGATCGGACAAGTCGCTAGCTGCAGCGGAAGTGAATAAATAAACCCATACGCTGCTGCCGAATTCGCTATAAATGTACGCAAAAACGACGAAATTAACACCCGCCGACCGGACCGCCCCCAGGGGTCCGAGCGAGATGGGGTTTGCACTATCGTGTAGAATGGACCCGAATGTACCAAAGTTCCAATCCCCAAGTCGATAGCTCGAGCGGTCACGGCACTGTTAACCCCTGACTGGCGGCCGTTTCCGCCAGGTACGAGAAATCCAAAAAGGCGCCGACCGCACCTCCCCTGACTGCCTGACCACGGAAATGGACTTTATATCATGAAGTGAATACCCATATGCATCCATGGGCGATCGGACAAGTCGCTAGCTGCAGCGGGAGTGAATAAATTAACCCATACGCTGCTGCCGAATTCGCTATAAATGTACGCAAAAATGCCGAAATTAACACCCGCCGACCGGACCGCCCCTATGGATCCAAGCGTGATAGGGTTTGCACTAACGTGTAGAATGGACCCGAATGTACCATAGTTCCAATCCCCAAGTCGATAGATCGAGCGGTCACGGCACTGTTAACCCCTGACTGGCGGCCGTTTCCGCCAGGTACGGGAAATCCAAAAAGGCGCCGACCGCACCTCCCCTGACTGCCTGACCACGGAAATGGACATTATATCATGAAGTGAATACCCCTATGCATCCATGGGCGATCGGACAAGTCGCTAGCTGCAGCGGGAGTGAATAAATTAACCCATACGCTGCTGCCGAATTCGCTATAAATGTACGCAAAAACGACGAAATTAACACCCGCCGACCGGACCGCCGCCAGGGGTCCGAGCGAGATGGGGTTTGCACTATCGTGTAGAATGGACCCGAATGTACCAAAGTTCCAATCCCCAAGTCGATAGCTCGAGCGGTCACGGCACTGTTAACCCCTGACTGGCGGCCGTTTCCGCCAGGTACGGGAAATCCAAAAAAGGCGCCGACCGCACCTCCCCTGACTGCCTGACCACGGAAATGGACATTATATCATGAAGTGAATACCCCTATGCATCCATGGGCGATCGGACAAGTCGCTAGCTGCAGCGGGAGTGAATAAATTAACCCATACGCTGCTGCCGAATTCGCTATAAATGTACGCAAAAACGACGAAATTAACACCCGCCGACCGGACCGCCCCCAGGGGTCCGAGCGAGATGGGGTTTGCACTATCGTGTAGAATGGACCCGAATGTACCAAAGTTCCAATCCCCAAGTCGATAGCTCGAGCGGTCACGGCACTGTTAACCCCTGACTGGCGGCCGTTTCCGCCAGGTACGGGAAATCCAAAAAAGGCGCCGACCGCACCTCCCCTGACTGCCTGACCACGGAAATGGACATTATATCATGAAGTGAATACCCCTATGCATCCATGGGCGATCGGACAAGTCGCTAGCTGCAGCGTAAGTGAATAAATTAACCCATACGCTGCTGCCGAATTCGCTATAAATGTACGCAAAAACGCCGAAATTAACACCCGCCGACCGGACCGCCCCTGTGGGTCCGAGCGTGATGGGGTATGCACTATCGTGTAGAATGGACCCGAATGTACCATAGTTCCAATCCCCAAGTCGATAGCTCGAGCGGTCACGGCACTGTTAACCCCTGACTGGCGGCCGTTTCCGCCAGGTACGGGAAATCCAAAAAGGCGCCGACCGCACCTCCCCTGACTGCCTGACCACGGAAATGGACATTATATCATGAAGTGAATACCCCTATGCATCCATGGGCGATCGGACAAGTCGCTAGCTGCAGCGGAAGTGAATAAATTAACCCATACGCTGCTGCCGAATTCGCTATAAATGTACGCAAAAATGCCGAAATTAACACCCGCCGACCGGACCGCCCCTATGGATCCAAGCGTGATAGGGTTTGCACTAACGTGTAGAATGGACCCGAATGTACCATAGTTCCAATCCCCAAGTCGATAGATCGAGCGGTCACGGCACTGTTAACCCCTGACTGGCGGCCTTTTCGGATTTCCGTACCTGGCGGAAACGGCCGCCAGTCAGGGGTTAACAGTGCCGTGACCGCTCGAGCTATCGACTTGAGGATTGGAACTATGGTACATTCGGGTCCATTCTACACGTTAGTGCAAACCCCATCACGATCGGACCCATAGGGGCGGTCCGGTCGGCGGGTGTTAATTTCGGCATTTTTGCGTACATTTATAGCGAATTCGGCAGCAGCGTATGGGTTAATTTATTCACTTCCGCTGCAGCTAGCGTCTTGTCCGATCGCCCATGGATGCATATGGGTATTCACTTCATGATATAATGTCCATTTCCGTGGTCAGGCAGTCAGGGGAGGTGCGGTCGGCGCCTTTTCGGATTTCCCGTACCTGGCGGAAACGGCCGCCAGGCAGGGGTTAACAGTGCCGTGACCGCTCGAGCTATCGACTTGGGGATTGGAACTTTGGTACATTCGGATCCATTCTACACGATAGTGCAAACCCCATCTCGCTCGGACCCATAGGGGCGGTCCGGTCGGCGGGTGTTAATTTCGGCGTTTTTGCGTACATTTATAGCGAATTCGGCAGCAGCGTATGGGTTAATTTATTCACTTCCGCTGCAGCTAGCGACTTTTCCGATCGCCCATGGATGCATATGGGTATTCACTTCATGATATAATGTCCATTTCCGTGGTCAGGCAGTCAGGGGAGGTGCGGTCGGCGCCTTTTCGGATTTCCCGTACCTGGCGGAAACGGCCGCCAGTCAGGGGTTAACAGTGCCGTGACCGCTCGATCTATCGACTTGGGGATTGGAACTATGGTACATTCGGGTCCATTCAACACGATAGTGCAAACCCCATCTCGCTCGGACCCATAGGGGCGGTCCGGTCGGCGGGTGTTAATTTCGGCGTTTTTGCGTACATTTATAGCGAATTCGGCAGCAGCGTATGGGTTAATTTATTCACTTCCGCTGCAGCTAGCGACTTTTCCGATCGCCCATGGATGCATATGGGTATTCACTTCATGATATAATGTCCATTTCCGTGGTCAGGCAGTCAGGGGAGGTGCGGTCGGCGCCTTTTCGGATTTCCGTACCTGGCGGAAACGGCCGCCAGTCAGGGGTTAACAGTGCCGTGACCGCTCGAGCTATCGACTTGAGGATTGGAACTATGGTACATTCGGGTCCATTCTACACGTTAGTGCAAACCCCATCACGATCGGCCCATAGGGGCGGTCCGGTCGGCGGGTGTTAATTTCGGCATTTTTGCGTACATTTATAGCGAATTCGGCAGCAGCGTATGGGTTAATTTATTCACTTCCGCTGCAGCTAGCGTCTTGTCCGATCGCCCATGGATGCATATGGGTATTCACTTCATGATATAATGTCCATTTCCGTGGTCAGGCAGTCAGGGGAGGTGCGGTCGGCGCCTTTTCGGATTTCCCGTACCTGGCGGAAACGGCCGCCAGTCAGGGGTTAACAGTGCCGTGACCGCTCGAGCTATCGACTTGGGGATTGGAACTTTGGTACATTCGGGTCCATTCTACACGATAGTGCAAACCCCATCTCGCTCGGACCCCTGGGGGCGGTCCGGTCGGGTGCGGTCGGGTCCGGTCGGGTGCGGTCGGGTGCGGTCGGGTGCGGTCGGGTTTTAGTAGGACCGCTCTGGGGGTATCAAAATCTCGCCTCGTTTGTTCTGTTGTTGTTTGGTTATCTTGTTGCTGATGTTGTTGTTGTTGTTGTTTTTGTTTTTTGTTTTCTTGATGTTGTTGAGAATGCGGTCGTGCATGTATTTATTATCATAAGTGCTGATAATTCCATATACCAACAACCTCAGTCTCCCTGCATGTAGGCACTGCCATGCATCACTTTTCTTATAGTGACATATCGTGTAATAATCACGCCCAAAATATAATTTTCATTAGCTCAAGTAAGGATACGGAAACCAAACTATGCCGATAAATACACTAAATATTTAAAGATACATAATCATCCGAATTAACGCCCCTAAATTAATCATTCTTTGGCTTCCGGAGTAAAATATACCTGATTCTAGTCAATGAACCCACCCGTCAAAGCTCAGAGTTATCAGATATCGATATTTGAAATCTGCTATTTTTCACCACCTGGAATATTTGGCGGCCTAGCAAATATTCGACGAGCCGACCGACTCTCGATACCAAATTGCGTTGAACAAAATGTTGTTATATAACACGATTTGGACAACTGTATACTGGTGGCCAGCATTATAAATTGGTAATTAATCGATTATAATACTATAAAGAGTCTTTTGAAGAAATATTTTTGTTGTTGTTGTTGTTGTTGGCATATGATGATAATGGGACCATCGGATCGGATTGTGTACCTGGAATTGTTACACACCGTTCCGGTTCCGGCGACAAAATGGGTCGATACAGTCGTTGAATACTTGTACCTTTGTATCACGTATAGTGCCACCGCAGACGCTGAGATTTAAATCGCAGGCGCATGGGAGAAAATCGCAGGTGGAGAAATGTGGCAAGCCCATAGACGCTGCTCTGTCAACGGCGATGTAAATTAAGCCATCCTATACTATAGTTGTAGTTCTTTATAGGTCTCCAGTGTGAAAATAAAGGCGAAGGGTTATATATTACATTCTCCTCATTATGCAATTATTGATATATTGAATGCATCACAAGTTTCTAAACTAAGCACGATGCTAGTTTTTTTAATTTGAACTTGAAGTCGAACTTGAACACTAAATTATTGATTTTATATTGTGTATCTGTCAACTACACCGCTTTCTCAGTGTCAGCAATTTCGGCGGGCCCCTTCTCTCCCTATCGGCATGACAGAGGTAATAAACATTATATAAACACTCCCGTTCCTGTCAAAACTCAATTAAAAGTTCCTCATTTGAAGAAGTCCAATGGTTGAATTTGTTGTTTGCGCGAGTTGGCAAGGACACGACACGACTTTCATGGTGAAAATAAAACACTGCTTGGTCGCTACGATTTGCATGCGGTCTAATCGTGAGCATGCGTAGTGGGTGCTCCATCCGTGACCCCCCACCTGTGATTTAAATCGTAGCGTCTGCGGTGGCACATGGACTTGCTCGAGTCATACACTTTAGACAAATCCACACCAAACTGTTCTTCGGCACGGAGCAATAAAGATATTTGTTGTTATTATATTGTCGATATGGTCAAAATAAAGAGCGTTTATATAATTTCCGTGTGACAAATTTAAAACAGCTGGAAAATTTGTAAGTATTTGTAGAGTATGTAAATGATGTAGATCGATCTTACGTGTATTTACCCTGTTATCGTATCCCTAATTCCATGTCAGATGTTCATGTACTTAGACATAATTTTTATGTTCACATGTGCCATGAGTGTTTAAGTGATAGATAGACTGGCCTGATAGAGCAAATGGTTCCTTGATAATAAAGATCGTTATCTAACACAACCCACAGTAAACCAATAATTATACACTAGACACATTGCTCTAATCGGACATGAACTCCACAATTATGCAATTATGGCTATATATATATTAGAAATATAATTCAAAAACCCATATTGATTTTATAACAGGCGCGACATGCGAATCAAATGTATAGTATGCTCATATGCTATTTGATCAGGTGATAAACGGCACTCGTGACAATGTACTGTCAAACAATATATATGCAATAAAACAGTAATAAGGATTAACAATATAATGAATCCTTTGTCTGGCATAAGGCTGAATGGTAGATAGTGGGTAGTGGTATATTGTCAAGTAACAATGGTGGGTTCAAAGAAGTCCAGTCACGGTATTTGAAGGTGTGGACATAATTATAAATAATGTTTGATGTTAAAATAGAAAATAAATATTCATTAGCTGTGAGAACAAAAAATGAGGATTTAATTTGGCCAAGTTGTTTTAATTTGGACAAAATAGATCAGAATTGGCTAAAACATTAGCCAAATGATTTCTCGACCCAGCGTAAGCAATGTTAAGAGATCATATTCCACCAGTACTATACCTGGTAATTATAACATTGAACAAACAAGCCAGGGAATATATTTTTTTGTTCATATTTGTTCCTACTTCAAAGTATGGGGTGGTTGCAGATCGAAATTGCATGTTTTAGTGACTTTATTGAGCCGATATCGCCAAAAAAAAAAACAACAACAACAATTTTGAATTAATTACCCTGGAGAAATTCCATGATTGTAAGTGGTGCAAATAACAAAATCACCCACAACGCCCCTTAAATAATGTAATCTTGAGTTACTCGCCTAAATAGTTACACTATAAAGCAACTGATATTAACAAAGAAATATATTTCCCGTGTTATTTCCAAAAAGTTCCCAGGTTTTGAACGGGTGGAATATGATCTCTACAGGCGTTAACCAGACTCCAGTGTGGAGATTCATGGAATGGTATAGGGATACCCGGAACCAGACCGGTATGACATTGTAACAATATCGAGCATGATGCCCGGCTTCAACCCGCCACAAAGCGTTAAAGCTCGTGAAGGTCAAGGCATCTGAACAAACGTCAGTCACTATGTATCGTGGTACCGTGGATGACATATACGCAAGAGTTATATCTTATATCAGTTAATCCCAAGGCTTTGCTGGGACTTCCGACGTCGTTATGATAACATACAAATGTGGCCTTGACCTCGGGCATTTAAAGGAAAATTCGTAATGGTAATCGATCTGGGCTGTATAAGGAATCGGATGAGTTTATGCTGACATGTTAATTTGCAGCCCGGAATGTACGGATAATCTCCCTTTATCTCCCCAACGACTCCCAGTAATGTAAGGATAAGCCCCCTTGATCCTATGCCGACTCAAAATAATGATTCTGGTTCGTCTTGATACCAACATAACGACCAACGATCGCATTGGGAGTCGTCCTATGAGCTTTTGCCGCGTCGTCCTAACCAATCCCATTAAATATAAATCAATTCCCTATTCACATACCGTACGGAAGATCGGGGGACTTCCCAACGCTAACGAGATTACAACACATTGGGTAAATAAATTCATTTATTAACTAAATTACACATAAGTCACCGCGGAACACAGGCTGTTCGAACTACATTAACCGCGGTTAACCTTCGCCAATAGCGGCGACAGCTTCGGTGTGTCGTGGGTAACATCTAATAGGGTTCGTGTATAGGGCGGGCTAATCGAATTCGTCAATCGGGAAATAGAAATTGCGTACAGACAGGAACGTCTCGACCTAAATATAAGTACGTGGCATATAGGTGGATGTAGATTCAGTTATTCCATGAATCTCTACTCAGGCTAACGTCCGTATAGGTCACATTCCACCAGTACAAAACCTGAGAACTTTTTGATGTTCCGACCCGTTCTGACAGTGAACTGTATAACATTGAAAAAACAAAGCAGGAAATATATTTCTTTATTTATGTTTGTTCATAATCTAATCCACATTAAGGTGTGGTCCCAGCTCGAGATTGCATGTTTTGTGACTTTTGTGAGCCGATATCGCACTTAACATTCCAAATTGTAAGCGACACAAAGCCAAATCGCTCACAAAGTCACTAAAATCGGGCAATTTTGAGTTCGGTCCTTCACCTACAGTGAAGTACATTATCAAGGAACAGGTAATATCTAATAAATATATTCCCAGCGTTACTTTTTCGACATTATAATGTTCCCTGTCACAAAAGTTCCAAGGTTTTGGCATGTATGGTGGAATATGATATCTACGGGCTTAGCTAAAGTAGAGATTCATGACATGATCAAAGGTGCAGGTACAATGTAGTATATATAGTAATATAATGTGATAATAAACAAAGTACATATATATTCACTTACACGCAGCACAACGCCGCCATAAGTTTGCATCTTCCAAATGACCAGCAAACAGTTGACACTTTTCGCATAATGAAATACTATTGATAAGAATTACGAATAGATAATTGTAGTCGTACATTTTTCGGAGGGCCCAAAAACATTTTCGCAGAATTGACTACTACCAGACCGTTTGTGAGAAAATCGTCCGTTCAAACTTGTTAGCACTCACAGTGAGGTGATATTGTTCTGTTTTCAGTGATTATTGTGTACTTTGTGGTTTGTAAGATTACCTTTTTCAACGACAACGAATGATTCATTCGCGCCATAAAACATCAAAATTAAGGCCACATGGCGATTACAAATTTTAGACTCGACACCCACATTGAGGACCAGAGAAATGACCCCGAACTTAATAATATACGATGTATTTGTGAGTTTTGTGAGTTTTGTTGAAACCCGAAAGCGTAATCGTAACTATACGGATAAGGCATATCGACAACTGGTGGGAAGAAAAAATTATATTACGTATATATATTCGTAATTCTTATCAGTAGTACATGTAGTTCATTGAGCGAAAGTCGTCAATTAATTGTGTTAAATCGTGTCCATATACTACATTGTCTGTTATCGGATGCGTACCGTATTCAGTGCAATATGAAAATATACTGTAATTATGACGGTGAACCAACTTTATATCACTTTCTTAAAGGGGTAATGTACACTAAATCCGGCCATTTGTGGGACCACACTGATATACTGGAGTCATACATTCATTTTCATTTTAATTACCATGTTGTTTGCATCGTCCATGGATCCGGAGCACATGGGTGTATTTTGCACCAATCCCTGACTCAAATTCATTCATTTGTTGCATATATTCTGTTGAGCATAAAAGGAGGAGGTGGCCCATGAATGGCCGGATTTAGTGTACAGTACCGCTTTAACCATGATTCAGAACTACAGATGTAATCACATATATGTTATATATACAAATCAGTAATCCTACTGACCCTGGGCCAACCAAGGATGAAAACGCTTCGTTCAAGTTATACTTGTGGTAACCCGTGTGGAGATGCCGACCATGAATTGTTCTAGAATCCCATGTATAACGACACCAGAGCACGTATCAAATGCAAACACATATAATGTTGACGTTCCACTCTACAGAGAGAACTTGAGAAAACGTAACAGTTTGGATGGTTCAATCCTTTAATTGCATGGTATCAAATTGTTCAACCTTTGGAAATTTCATGTTTGACACAATATTAGTAGGAAATGTTAAACACATATTGGTTGAAATTGTTCTAATTGTTTGATTTTCCAACCAGTAATTTGTGGGGAATTTGTTGATTTTAAACCAACAATAGCATATTTGTCTACTTTTGGACAAAATTGTAGTCTGAAATGGCCATCAATTGGAAACCTTAGGGGGTGCCCAATGTTTGTCAATGGAATGCTGGAAGTATTGTCTGGTTAAAGAGAGGGGTTTAGTTGGAAATTTGAATGTGAACACCACCCCAATGGGAACACTCCAGTCACGTTTCTACTCAATCGGGTTCACGTAACACCTATATATAATTCTCACTTCATCGTTGCCAGACAACTTGCGCAACCATGCACACATGTACTATCCGTTAAGGTTTCGTCCTGTGTACGGTATCCTATTAGGAACATCTCACCAGGAATACCGCGACACCATTCCTCCCGACAAAACGTTAATAATGTCCTGACCAAAACCATCATATATGTTCATAACAGATGAATGTCAGGGGAGCTGGTTCTGATCAGATGGTTAATTGTCGCTCCGAACACATATTATTTCATCTAATTACCATGCATGTAATGTGTTCTGTATTTCATATAATAGTTATGTGTATTTAGTGGGTCAACATAAATATGGTCAATACCTCAATATTGCAATCCGACCCAAACATTACGAACAGGACTATCGCCAAGACTTATTTACCCGTTAACCCTTTACCCAACAGAAGGGCCCTGTGCCAATGCATTCTCTTATATATGCGAGTCGACCATAGGTCGCCTCGCATATATAAGAGAATGCATTGGCTTAACACATTAAACATTATAAAATTGTTAGAGAATGTAAGAAAAAATGGTAAAAAGTGTTAAAAAAAGATTTTTAGGCCAATGTATTCTCTTATATATGCGAGGCGACCTATGGTCGACTCGCATATATAAGAGAATGCATTGGCACAGGGCTAACTGTAACTATCACAATGTGGTCAAGGAGCCGGTTCCAATGATATCCATATTTGTATGGTTCTATTGAGACAGACCGAAGATATTTTAGGCTGTTGAAGCTTTATTTGGCCGGTTTTGGCCGGTTTGTTGGGTAAAGGGTTAAAGATGAATTGCGTTCAATGAACGATATTATTGGGGTTGCTCGAGCTGCGGTCGTTGTTGCAAAGAAGTAGATGATAACATATTATTCGGACGACAAGGATGGCTAACCATATAATTGTTGGTCTGACTTTGGGTGGACTTAGTTTACCCCCTCCCCAGGATAATGTCGTGGCCATTTCTTTGTACGCATTTATACGTTATCATACTGTTACGTCGTGGTGGGGGTACATTGACGTTACGATCAGGACCAGTTCAAGTCGTGCATATTGTACGCTTTTGTAAGTGTATTAATCTAACGGATTCTGACTATGAGCAGATATGATATTAGTCCAGTCGCTGGTCAGTTCTGGACATCGTAAATGCTTGCTTATTTGATATCGCTGATTCACTTCCTTATAAACTGTAGAACGTCAAAAGACAGCTGCCAGAATTTTTTGCCGAACTTTGAAGTCTGATCATATAACACCTATATTTACAAAATATAGATTCGCTGCTTCTTGAGTATATAGTCAAATTTAAAATATTGGTTCTGACGTTTAAGACAAGACAAAACATTATCCCAATATATGTGCGGGAACTTATTAGTGATAGAAGCCCAGGTATACAAATTCGTAGAAGCTACATGTACACTCCCTGTACAATTTGTCCCGCTAGTCTGCTATGGTGTTCGTGTGTCCTTCTGAATTGTTATGATGCTGGTATGGCAAACTGACGCCGAAACTTATCGTTATATTTGTTAATTTCGCGGTGATAGTATAACCCACGGATTGGAGAAAAGCCAGAGTCTATATAAAGCATTCAAGAACATATAAATATTTGTTCATTTTAATAATGGCTGCGCAAAATCGACGTGAATAGTTCTCTTTATTATAGTCGATTTGCAACAACGAATACAACAAGTATTAACATAATACGCAATATTATGTCTTTGAATGGTACACATGCATTGTAATAACCTTTCCATGATATGTAGTCCCGTGTGGGCCCGGTGTAGGATGGGCCTACCGCCCACATTAGGGGAAGAATCCCCTAATGTGGCTACCGGTTTTCCATGGATTGCATCAGGTGAGGTGTATAAGTCCTGGATGTTCTATGGCGGCCATATCACGTGATACGGCTTCGTTCATGATCTGTTCGGCCCTGCATGTACATTATTCTAGACGGGAATTCGACTAATTACGCCTCTCTACCGTGTTTCAGATTATATTGTATTTTCTTCCTGGTGTCAAGTTGTGTGTTCTGTTGCCCGTGTATGTTGTTTCTTTCGTGTCATGTCTCTTTAAATGTCTCCATGACTTAAATATTTCAATAGTGTAAAGTTCACACCTGTCCCGCTGTGTGGTGGTACCGGGACGCTCCTATCTGCAGTTGCCAAACGGCTCATCGCTTCAGCTAGGTACCAGTCTTTGGCCCGACAATAATTCGCATAGTTGTCAGAGGCGACTGCTGGGCCAATTGTCCATTATTTGCACATGTTAACAAAAACGAAAGAATGATAACTCGCTAAGTTCCACTGATGCTGAATGTCTATCCCAATTACTTGGTTCTTGGTTTTGATCCGACTGTCAAGAGACCTTATGTGGTTGCCATTGATAAAACGCTACAAAGCAGAGCCGGACAATTAAAATATGTCAAAGCAATCAGGACTGGGCCGCTTCTGATTTAATGTGCAGTCGTTCAATCTGACGTTTGCAATTAACATCTACTGCACAAACACAAGTGTTGAGTACTCCTAACAAGCCACTGATCAGCAGAGATATGTGTTGAGAACTCGTGATAAATCTTACTCTTCTGCGTCAGATATATTGGCTGAGTTTGTACCACATGGGGCTACAGAAGTCTGTAGATTTCCAAAGACAGTTGATGGACAAACAGTTCCCTTGAATAGTTATCTTCTGACCTTCAATCGCTGCGAACATTCACCAGCATTGAAAGTTGGGTACACAAATGTAGATTTAGGTACCTATGTTCCAATTCCATTACGATGTTTAACTGGCATGGCTATGGTCATGGTTAGGAACACTGTTAAATCAAAGAAACGATACGCGCACGCTGTTTTGATTCTGGACATGACCATAATGATTGCACAAAACCAAAGAAGTGTTCCAACTGTCAATATTCACATGCTGCAATGGATCGTTCATGTCCTATGTGGGAAATTCAAAGGTATAAGGCTTAGCAACATCTATCCTATTTCGATTCAAATCTAGCACTTAGGTTGATTCCGTTTCTACAGAAAAATTGATGCCGGCACGCATGGCGACAACAGTCATACCAACATCATTCGTTTGGTTTATCTCAAGCAACACAATTTGACCGATACCACTCCGGTTCCTGAGCCTGTGCCACAACCCATGGATACATATACCGCAACAGCTGTTACAAAAACGTCCAATACAATTGAGCCAGTTACTACAACACTTCACATGCATCTTCATCCCGTTGCTTCAAAACAAGTCACTCAAACGTTTACACTTTCAAAAAGAGAGGTTTATATTTTATCTTTCAAAGTTTGACCAGATGCTTGGTGAAAAACGATTAACTCCAAACAGTATTTGTAATTGAAGCTGTCGGTTTGGTGAAATATGACATTATATCTCACCCACCCGACACTCAGCTTGACGCATTGATAAATTTTCATGCGCATTTCATCGAATATTATAAATACCTTGTCAATCCAACAATTGATGTTCGAAACTACTTTACACATTTCGATGTGCAGCTTTGGTAATTAGATGTTATTTATTTGTCGTTAATTGTGTATTCTTGTACTACTTTTATGCGTTTTATATTATACTTCCACATTAGTCAGCTTGAATTTATATTCCTGACTCCAGGCGGAAATATTTCCTCCTTGGTGCTTTTATTTTACATACATGTAGCTCATTGTTTTAATCTAATCCACTGTCTGATTTATATACGCAGTTGATTCGCTGCGATCGTTTTTGACACCTGAGTCGGTTCTTTGTCGTGATATTGCCTAGCGGCTGAAGCGACATCAAACGTTCAACCAATCAATCAATCAATCAATACAGGATATGTTCAGATCATCCGAACACCGCAAAAATTATAACTGTATAAAAATACTATACCTTTTCTTAATAGCATCATATATATTTAGGAGGACCCACCAGCGTCACAGTACATTCGTATGACAACTTATCCAGGTATAGCCACTCTGGTGATCATGCGTTGAGTGTCTGTGATCAATCACCGCCAACCGAGTTGCCGGGTGACAATGAACATGTATTGCTATTACAAGTAAAGGATCACCCCACGGGGAAGCCGTTTACCCCATCCCCTTGGATGACAAAATGTTCTTCGCCAGGGAGGCACTTGAACTCCGTTGGGTTGCAAATTGTTATTCTGCTGCTAAACCTTCAATGGAGATGCACGTTAGCATTGTGGAGGGGTGGTGAAATAGTGAGCATCAAGAAATGCAAATATTGCCTCCCCGTTCTACAATATTACATCTCGACTATTTAGAGCTCCATAAATTCAATAAATATAAATAATGATATTGCCATTGGTAATACCATACACTTTGGCTAACGAAAGAATGTGGCATTTGAACAATGTTGCCGATAATACCAACAATGTTGTACATACTAAATCCTGAAGGGAAGAATTTATCGCCAATAAAAACGACAATGTTTTCGCCTAAGATAGTCCTGTACAAGAAAGGCATAGCGTGCTACCAGTTTTTGGTACAGCATTTATGAACAATTACCAATAGTTTATGTTTATACACATTCGATAATCCGGGCAGAGTTTTCCGTGTCACTATATATAAGCAGTGCCGTGAATATATTGACTTATATAGAGGCATTGCACTGCACTGATGCGATAGCATGTTGAATCAAGAGCTTGGTACCGTCTGAAGTTGTGAAAGCAGGTCGTTCATCCGATAATAATACTTTGATTAGAAGGTAAAAACATTCATCAAATGTCATCGTAACCTGTTATACAAGCCTAATATAATATTATGCCAGACTATTTTGTAAATAAAACTCTGGCGAAACTCATTTCCACCAGGAACATAAAATTACGTATTCTAGTAAGAACTGATCGCTCGGATTCCTCACAAACATCGTTTAATTATTTGCGGGAGGCAAAACAATCGGAAAGCGGTCCGTGGAGAATGCGATTAATTTTGAGGCTATTCCAGAGCCGTTTACCCACAATTCCCTGCTGCTTATATAGCATGTCGCTCCGCGTAATAAAGAAATCAGACATCATGAACTCAGAACGTCTAAACTATACGGACAGACTAATGTGCAATCTATTTTATGGTATACGGTTGTCGCTAAATTACGAACATATCTTAGTGCAAATATGTTCACATAGGACCTAAATATTCACATTGATTCACATCGGACTTATACCTGTTATTTCGTTGAATGGCGCGGGCCGCAGTGAAAACACATTATAAAGAGCGTTCACGTGGTACGTCGCGTCGATGAAAATCAGTTAGATTAAATAATGCCAATATGTTCGTATGAAATGCATCAAAATTTAATACGCCCGACACGGACTGTGTTCATGGCCAGTTAGGTTCATATATAGCGTAATTCAGATTCAAATTATGCTGATATGGGCGTATTTTTGTTTTTGAAATACGTCCAATATGAACGTATTTTCAGGAGAACAAGCTGAAATTACATCTCGCCCATGAACATTTATTTATATGAAACATGAATCGAATATGTTCACTATAAGTTGCCAGTTTTTTCTCTTAAAGTACAAATTGGTATAACTCGAACTTTGTTACGGGCTTCAGTCACATTATGCCCACAATGCTCCGCGGAAGGCGGGAGTGTCAAAACGACTACACCTTGCGTTGCGCAACTTTCAGCGTGAACCTGATTCAAGTGACCAAAATGTTATATTGGCACATGCCTATTTTGTGTGATTTTTGAATTTATACCATGGCCTTCGATATACAGCTACATGTATGAAGATTCCATACTCAATTACCAAACCTTTGCAGCTACTCTTTATATAGCAAACTGTTTGCACGAAAATTGTATACTATGTCAACTACATACGTATTCGTGCAGCTTTTTTGTCTATATCTCACAGGAACAGATAACTATATGTGTATGTCAATATTTGATGTTTTAAGATTATTTCTGAATTGACACAGCTTGAGCGCACTAAACAGCAACGAAATCACAAGTCCAATGCAGCATATGTGTTCTTTTAACTAATTTTAAAAGTTATGAACCATGTGCTCATCAACTACATGAGAATGGCCACAAACCAGTAACCGTACGTGAGTAAGTGTGATTCGAATTGTTATACAGGTAATGACCCCGTACCGTCGAGTGCTAACCTTCCTGAAACATCGCCCTGATCGGACATGCTGACACGATCTACATGTATTACCACGTGCATCGTCAGCGTTACTTAAGCTATGTTCACCTTAATATTAAACAGTATCCTTTAATTGGCGTCCAAACACCTACATAATCATGTATATGCATGTATAGAAGCCAATATTTTAATATTATAAAATCAAGTATTTCGTTACATTTCCATCAAGATTGTGCCATTGATAAATTATGTATTATATTGACAACGGGCGACAGGAAGGCAGCCAATCGTGGTTATGCCACTCCCTCACATTATTTATACCCGACCATTTAATTATAATAGTTGCTTTGTTGTAACTAAATTATTATGTGAATAAAACACCTAAACATATAAGGTGAACCTTTTTAAGAATGCGTCACGCCTCACACCAAATTTAGTAAAGCATTTCGTCAGCAGCTGCATGGTGGAATTGTATACGGTTAAAAAAAAGCTTAACAAAATATTGCCAATCTATTATATATTTTGGAAGATCTGTGTGTCTGTCTGTCTGTCTGTGTGTTCGCGATGAACTCGAAAACGGCCCACCCGATTTCGATGAAACTTGGTATGTGGGGGTATTTTCGGGGACGAACATAGGCATAATTAATTTGTCCGTGCGACGTCACCTTGACCTTGAAATCGGGTCATTTCAAGGTCAAACGCCCGAATGTCACGGGATTTCGATGAAACTTGGTATGTGGGGCTACTTTCTTATGGCGAGTCTCATAAGCATATTCATTTGCCCGTGCGACATGACCTTGAAATCGGGTAACTTCAAGGTCAAATCGCCAATTTTGATGGGATTTCGACGAAATTTGATACGTGGGGTTACTTTTGTCCACTGATTGTTTTGGACGGGTCCAATCGTGACCCCGACCAGACCTTGACCTTCAAAATGATCAATTCAAGGTCAAATCGGGTAAAATCGGATGGATTTCGACGGGCACGTTTGTCGGGTACTTTTGTCCGGGCAGTGTTTTTGGACTGGTCAAATCGTGACCCCACTTGACCTTGACCTTCAAAATGGACAATTCAAGGTCAAAGCCCGGACGAAGTCGGGTCACCTTCTAGTAATATATATAACTAGAATGCACTCACTGGAGCTGCCTATACTTGCGCCCATCACACATTTGGCATGTTGTGTGGTGTCTTGCCAACAACAGTTTGAACCACGGGTGCTGGCCCCTCGTTTGAGAGATCGATAACAAAAATCTAGATATCAAATCTCTGTTCACCCATCGGTGAAACAATTGTATGTACGGACAGAATATATCTGTTATCTCAAGTTGATATATTACACTAATGATAGTCTTAGTAATACGTGCGATTTGTTTGAATATTAATATAACAATGTAGACATCGTTCATATGAAGGGTGTGAAGACGATTGATTGCCGATGATGCTATATTATACCAATTGGGTTAACTTACTAGTTTGACTAGAATGATATCAAGTGTGTATGCCAGTGGCAAAAACCATCAAAGTAAATTATAAAATACCGACACAATTAAATAAAAGAAACGCGATCATTGGTTAGTCTTTGATTAACAATGTGTCAATGTGAACATGCCCTTAGCGACTGATCTACAGACTTCGGGAACATTTCAAAATGTCTATTGCGTTGAGAATGAGAAAGCTTGTTTTCCCAGTTAATTAATAAGGCATTTTAATAATTCATGTTTCCCCATTCACATTTTCAGTGCAATTGTTTTTCAATTGAACCACGCGCTCGACTGTTTGGCCGGACATGATTTATATGCACCAGGCTAGGATCTTTCGAAAATGTTTTTAACTTTCCAGAAATATGTTCGCACCTCACAGTCACTGCGAAAAAACGATTCCGCACGCATCTTTTAGACTAGATCTCAACTCATTTCCTCGAGTTTCAAGTTACATAAAATAGGCTTCTAATGGGCATGTACTGTTGCCCACGTTTGTTTTACATGCAGTATATATATTTATAATAATAAAACACGAAGTTGTTGGCAGATGGAATGGTTTAGCCTGTCCGTGTAATACGAGTCTCAGCTGTCTGGACATCGATGCAATCATGTCTGGTGTTTTGTGCGCCCATGTAGCTTGTGACGTCATGAACTTCGTCGTGACGTCATGGCGTCCTGATCCGTTTCCAGAAAGAAATAATTCAATATTGTTCATTTATGAACGATTTCTTACCAAAATAAAACCAGATAACAATGCAAATTGAGTATATATGTGGATTTAAATTACAATTGATGCAACCATTTCATATTAGCGTGTGTTCATTTTTTACAGTATGTACTTCCGGTATGACGTAACATATTCACGGAAGGAAGGAAGGATAAACAGACATCCGAGCCGAAAACATTACTTGCGTCCAGCATGGACTGGCGCAAGTAAATACTATGTATAAATGTTTACAATGTATCGACGGTATGCACGAAACTTGTGTGGTATAGATATGTGTATTCAGATAACAAAACACGATCGATCTTATAAATGCAACGACACTACATTACCGGTGCATCCTCTTGTCTCGTTTTTTTGTGATCGGGTGTCCACATCAACCATCAATTGATAACACAATAGTCGTATTCGATGCCTGCATGCGTGCGATTCCATGATGTTGATCGAATGCCCAAAAACGGAGCAACCCCGATGAAAACAACTGAGTATACTCTGTGCAGATAGTACTAAAAACCGAGAGAACATTTAAGCGTACCGTACTTAGCGTAGAGTATATTAGTATTAGTAAGACAGAGAACGAACATTATTGTTGTATATAAGTATATACGGAATGTGTGCATGGTACAAGTTGTAATAATCCCGCCTGTCCCCGTATATATAATAGATGTAACTAAATACCATGTAAATATGTCAAATGTCTCAATACTAATGTTGTATTCTTGAGTGAAGAGAAATGAACAATTGAATCGACCGAAATATAATATGCGACCAGTTTTCATGAAAGGTGACCCAATAGCAACATCGACTCGACAATACAAACCGTATTTCTAATGCTAATCTACCACCCGATAGCATATTATGATCCTACCAAACAAGTACACCATGTAGCAGACAAGTTTGGAGTTTGGGATGATACCCGGGAAGATTTGAAAGGGCCGTTGGACCTCTCCTACAACCCACTTTTGAATGCTGTAATTCCGCTGAAGAGCGTTCGTAGAGCGTTTGTGAGTTTGTAAGTATATTACTATCTGCCCATGCACAGTAGGTTTTTGCTTACTGTGCATGTGGTGGATGCCTTCGCAGCAAGACTCAAAGCCTCACCCCCAATTCCGAAACCGGACCGGCGATGAAGACTCACCTTGTTTTCTTTGTGAGTTTTGTGCGTTGATATATATATATATAAAATTTTGAGTTGTGAATGTTTGTAATATATTTTCCTATCTTATTCTTGCATGGACGCCATGTAGCAGGCAATGACCAGTCGTGATGTATATACACACACAGTGTCATAATACTCAAGCTTTACTTAGCGTGAAATTCTATTGGTTAATTATAAACCCATGTCTACACGCGTGAGAATAATACACACTCTTCGTACATCTCGCCGTTATAATTAAGAACGAGCTCTGATATATAACGCTGCCAGGAAACGAAAATATTACCGCTCTCCGGCAAGGCGAACGGTTGTAATTATGCGTGTCGTGCAATAAATATAAACATGGCAATATTGTCTCTTTTTAAAATCGATACCAGACCCTCAGAACCTCCCACGAATGGGCCCACAGTGTTAGTTGCTAGTATATTACGCCTATAAATAGTATAGTTGTATGCTGCAAAATATGATGAGTAATTGTTCAAAAGTAGATCCCTGCAATTGCAAGCCTGCAGATAGTGTGTCTGTCATTTGAAAATGGGCTCCGCAGAGGCTGAATTTAGTGACGCTATCCCGATCGGCGGGCTAGCGTCACTAAATTCACCCTCTTGAGACCTCATTCTACTTAGGTAGCAACTGCTATGGGAGACCTATAAGATCAAATTAAAGTGTCATTGATGAAGTTGGTGATATTCACCCATTTGTCACCACGATTATGCATTTTATCTTCTGAAAATTCGTGGGTATATAGAAGGGGGAAATAATGTTACTTTGAAACTAAAGAAACTTCCCCAGATGATGAGGTCTTAGCATAATTAGATCCACAGAGGGTGGATTTGGTGATACTAGCCCAGTGTGCAGGGTAGCACCACTAAATTAAACCTCTGGGGACCTCATTCTGCAAATGGCAGACACACTATTTCAGTCTTGTGCGAATTCGATGTGAAGTTATGCATGCCATTTCATTATAGATGAGATTTGGCGCTATTAAAGCGCGCCCAGAAGATGAGATTAATACATTGTGAACACATGCTTCTGCGTGCATGCAATAGCGAACGCATGCAATCTGTCGATATGCCTCATCATTTGCATATATATTATTCCATTTACAGAAGTGACACGATCGGAACGGGCAAATTCTAGCATCGCGCGTTCACGCTCCTCCCATAAAATCCCTATAAATCATTGATATCGCATGGCGGTCTTCTATGTATAGAGGTTCTAATGTCGATCCTGGTGTTAGATAGGGATCAGACCAACAAAGTTATATGCCCATAAGAACAAGCCAGACGTTATCGCAGTAGACATATCGACGTCCTTGCCTGCTAAGAATATTGGATGGCTCATATCAACACGCAAACATCATTCACTAGTATCTTTTACACGAACGCAGACTAACAATGTTGAGAGTTTCCCCACAGAACGGCATCCGCGAATGTTCGAAATGATCATCCAATGAACGCTGGTGTTATATCAGGACGCCGGAAGTTGCGGAAACGTCTTCCGTTGACGACTTGTCGGGAGTCAATCGAGTGAAAACATATGCGTGGTTTCATCCACAAATAACCTATAATCTGTTATAAGCTGCCTTGCTACATTTAGTTATGACGCCACAGTATTGAGCGACTTGTAACATGTGAGAATTTCGTTTCCTGTGACCGTGACAGTGAACACATGGCATAACCATGAAGACATCGGAGCTAAGTCCATAGTCGCTGCTGGGGGGAGAATGTTATGAAAGGATCGTAACCTCGCCAATTGTGGACAGTAGCCGCTGCTAATTAGATTTGATGTGAGACCGACCTTGCACAACAAATGAGACATTTGTTGATGGCGTAACCTGATACGCACACGGTTAGATAGTGACGGACACTTAAGGTCAAATCTCGATTAGATATGGACAGCACTTAAGACTCAAATATCGTGCCAGGTTGTGACCCTTGGCGAGGTCACTTTTACTGTCCTCGCTTCGTCTTACCTATAGACGAGTAATATGGACCTGGTTGATGGGTGAGTGTAAGCCGAGAGGCTCTTGCTAAGTTAGGATTACACTCCGAAATGAGTATCATGGGTTACATGTAATCGGAAAGGCGATAACTATATACACTACGCACTTTGACGAAATAACGGAGATGTGTATATAAAAGAATTTGCAACACCACATTTGATCAACATTGGACTGGCATAAGTCAAAATATCCTATCAGATGGGTGGGGATGCTGGCCACGGCGCTCGGGTCGCTATACTTTGATCGAGCCCATGCTACGTTATTTCGGGCTCCGCGTGTATAATGTTTCGCTGATTCTTTATAGAAATGAGAATTTTTGGGACGGATTAAAAGTCGAACTGCGACCCGGAGGCCGAGTCCTGTAAAAGATGTAGTTGGGAATTCTGGTGAGATGCATGAGAAACCTTCAGTGATAAGCCGTATATAGTTGTTGTACTAATTTGAAGGGTTAGTTGTTTTAACGGAATTATGAGTTGGTCATTCGTGAAACCAATATATTTTATATTCTATAATTACAATCATGGGTTTATAATATATGATCTTGAGCGCATTACCATTTCTGATATTGGTTTTCATGTACGTCTCTAAGGCAGGTTACTCCGGTCGGGACTTCCATCGGATGTGTCCGCAGAATAAGAATGACGAGTGACTGGTAATAACTGACGGACGCCTGTTCTGCTGAGGACGGACCACCGACGGGCATTTTGACCATCTCGTAAGGGTTGAGAACACCTTAACGGGGGACTACAGCCGATAAGAGTGGTCCGCAAAGGCCCCGGGCTGTTTAACAAAAAGCACTTCTTCAAACATCTCCGTTATTTCGTTAACAACCATATCCTTAATCCTAACCTCTCGTAGCACGTGTTATTGCGATTGAATACCAATCGTAATCTAATCGTGAACCCCGATCAAGTATCTTTCCATATCTAATCATGTGGGTATTGGCTGATGCGTATCGTATAGCTTATATACGTTATTCCGGTTTATGGCGCGGGCCTCAGTGAAAAAACACACTATAAAGAGCGTGAATATGGTGAGTCGATTAGGTTAATATAGAGCGTAATTGAGATTCAATTAATACCGATATGTCTTATTTGAGTCTTTGAAATAAGTTCCATATGAGCTTATTTTCAGGGGAACAGGCCTCACATACTATATCTTATATAAACCTCGAACGAGAATTAATGCGGGATAGTGTTATTATGGGTAATTCCAACAATGGCGGTCATTACAGATCTTTTCAAGAAATAAATCCACCAGATATGAAGCTACATCATAAAACTACAATGTAATTTGCGAACATGCTAGATCAGTAATGCAACAATTTGTCCTGCTGACCGCTTTAAAGCCAATTTTGCACATTTTTTTTCTCGAAAGGACTTTATCTGGTTTTTAAGACAAAATTAACAAATGCGCAAAATTTCTCGAACAATATCTGTTTTCGGAAAATAAAGCAATGGTCCTAATCGCTAAGGCATAGCTCTCCGACTGTAACTATGAAACTATTTCTCCAAAATCTTACATAAAAGTATCGGTGCACCATAACATATATGTGAAACGCCATTCACTTGTTCCATAAACCATAAGATATGTGTGAAACGCCACGTACTTGTTCCATACACCATACCATATGTGTGAAACGCCACGTACTTGTTCCATACACCATACCATATGTGTGAAACGCAATTTATTTCCATACATTAGATTAGTTCTTTGCGAGCAACAATTAGTTCTTTGGAACAAACACCTGTCGAAGCATGCAGCCAGTTACAGGCTGTCGTATGTCCAAACATGTGTGGGGCTTCTTTTGGAAACTAGTTCGTATACCTGTGATTTTGGAAGAGTGACCCCGAATAGATGTATTGTCGTATAACCGTAATGATTAAATGAGCGACAACTAGTTGTGTTACAGTATTATGTGAATTGACAGCTTGCGACTAAGTCATACACGAATGTAGCTATAACGTAGTTATGTTTCAATTTTTTATGTATATCCATATTTTATTGAGACTCGATTCAAGTGAGAATTTGTGTAATTCACTTCGAGAGTCGTAACCATTTCGTGTCGGGCGCAGCGCTGGTGCAGCATTAAAGACAATGTGTCAGTGCATCATCTTATATGTGCGAGTTTCCCATAGGGAACCTCGCATATATAAGAGAATGCACTGGCCTACAAGTTCAATGTAACTATTGTTGGTTAATACATTCTCTTATATGAGTGAGGCTCCCTATTACGGACTCACATGTATAAGTGAGTGCATTGGCACAAGGTTTTCGCAAAATTTCAGAAAGCTCCAGTCATGAAAGTGTTAATACAAAGACGACAAACCAGCCCGGTCTATATACAATGAGTAAAATATGACATCACCACGATTCAATGCCAATTATTCAGTTGAAGACTCGTGCTTCACGCGAAAAGTGAGAAATGCTTCGTATCCGAGGTCTGATAACTACACCAAACATTTCATATTTTAGGTTATTTTATTACAACATTGACCTAGTTATTTATTTGCAACAATGACCTAGTTATTTGTTTGCAACAATGACCTAGTTATTTGTTTGCAACAATGACCTAGTTATTTGTTTGCAACATTGACCTAGTTATTTGTTTGCAACATTGACCTAGTTTTCAACTAGAGCAGCAAGAAGATAATTAAATATTCAAATGCTATACACATATCGAATGAAATCAAAGTGTCACAACATAGCACCATGTATTCATATGCTTGGTCCCAAGCTATAATGTTAACGGACTCCCGATCAATGTAGCGTTCTATTCAACAGTTATGACAGGTGCTATACTGAAAACACCAGGTACAAATCAAAACTCACAGATATCGGCCAATACGATCGCCTTTGCTTATGACGAAAATTATGTGCAAACCATCGATGAGATGTACGAAGCTTGTGTATGCGTGTACCCAATGATTATACTCAAGAAATGCACGAGCGAAGTATTGGGTGTGTATTGTGTCATTGTGCGTGTATCCACATTATCCCATTGCATGGCATGGCGTGGTTATTGTTTATTATCATGCATCTGATATGATTTCCGCGATAAGCCTATGTATATTATAATTGACAGTGCTTGCACAATGTATGCCTAATCGCTCGCAACCGGCAATACAACTATTTGCACCATCTAAACGTAAGTTCATTCACCTGGGCCATTTGAGTGTGACATAGTAGTTTTCATACACGATCATTCACCTTACGCTGACGGAGGTTTTTTTTTTTTAAAGAAAATAGCTAAATTACCTTATCTTCTTCGTTTTATTATCTATGTAATCCATACCTGACTACTTCGTCCACAATATTTTATTTTCCGCACATGACTACTCAGGTACATGCTATCCGGGTGCGTGTGATATTTCATCAAACCACTACAGTATAATGTACAGACAGTTATGTATACAATGGATCAAAACTTAAAGCATATTAATTACCGCTGCTTTTATCGTACTATATTTATTACATTCATATATTTATATATATACCATAATGCTATGTTCATAATCATATATCTTGCCTGTAAATACTTGAAATATTGCACATACACTCTCCTATGGATGGGGGCCAATAAACAATTCACTTGATAGCATCAACATTTTTTTTTACATCGGTTTGTTAGATTGGAGTTGAGATTAACGGTTTATATTTCCAAGTCGATGTTGCTGTTGGTAGCATGTCGTGAAGGTTGCTTAATGACTGAAATGGACGCTCTTTTTAATTTTATACATTATATTTCGCTTCGGCATTTTGATTTATGGTATATAGTTACAAGTAGCTCTTATACGGTCAACGAAAACGCCCCTGCATTCTAATCACATTGTCACGGTGTGCAGGCCTACAGCAATGCTCTAATTAATCGACCTCTTAACCACAGCATAATTATGGGTAACTTTTTTTGGGCCATATTTCCGACTAAATCCTGAACAGTTACCCATAATTCTGCTGTGGTTAAGAGGTCGATTAATTAGAGCATTACTGTATAATTGGATGATTGTGTTGTTAACTGATACGGGCGACCGATCGCCCAAAAACGGAACAAGACGATACACCAGCACTGTCTTGTAACAAAAGAACGAACGAGTTTTGCTTGTATATATCCCCTGGATACACATGTGTATAATACACGAGCTTCTTACATCTCACAGTGTGTATATCCCCTGGATACACATGTGTATAATACACGAGCTTCTTACATCTCACAGTGTGTATATCCCCTGGATACACATGTGTATAATACACGAGCTTCTTACATCTCACAGTGTGTATATCCCCTGGATACACATGTGTATAATACACGAGCTTCTTACATCTCACAGTGTGTATATCCCCTGGATACACATGTGTATAATACACGAGCTTCTTACATCTCACAGTGTGTATATCCCCTGGATACACATGTGTATAATACACGAGCTTCTTACATCTCACAGTGTGTATATCCCCTGGATACACATGTGTATAATACACGAGCTTCTTACATCTCACAGTGTGTATATCCCCTGGATACACATGTGTATAATACACGAGCTTCTTACATCTCACAGTGTGTATATCCCCTGGATACACATGTGTATAATACACGAGCTTCGTACATCTCACATAGTGTATATCTCCTGGATACACATGTGTATAATACACGAGCTTCTTACATATCACAGTGTGTATATCCCCTGGATACACATGTGTATAATACACGAGCTTCTTACATCTCACAGTGTGTATATCCCCTGGATATGCATGTGTATAATACACGAGCTTCTTACATCTCACAGTGTGTATATCCCCTGGATACACATGTGTTTAATACACGAGCTTCGTACATCTCACATAGTGTATATCTCCTGGATACACATGTGTACAAGTCACTACACACACAAGCTTCGATATCTTGCCGCATAATTATGTATTTGTCGTCGTTTAAACAATGCCTGCACACAATATTTAGAATTCTCATAATATTGCAATTTGAAAATTCTTCAACGAATTGTTTATTTTTTGGAAAGTAGCATTAAAGTATAGACAAGCAGGGATGTGGTTAGAGGGTCTCCGTTGGGGGTGTCCACCTTGGGAAATTCCAACTGCACCCACCCCCACCCCTTGAGTCGGAATCACACCAACACAACTGTTTGCATAATTCCATTTGCACCCGCCCCCCTTGAATCAGAATCACAGACCAAACACAAGTTTTGCATAATTCCATTTGCACGCCCTTAGGCATAATATCCTATGTATTCATAAACTATGTTGTTCTATATGCCCGGTGTAAGAAAATTCAGATACTTTAACCTGAGAATTGCATAAATCCAAACATCTAGTAGCCTACTCCAGACAAATGCACACGGCTACGGGTAAGACACCAGGACAGTGTGTGCGTCCATGTTTGTTCAGCCCGGTGTGAGAAAATTTGGAAAACTATACAAGGAAATCGCAAATCATAGCCTCTAGACTGGCCTCAACTGAAGCTCCCCTAGTGTTGGAAATTTCAAACCTCATACTCCCTCTTAGGTTGGAAAATTCTCCACCTGATGACCATTTCAGTCCACAAGTTTGACCGAATGTACTAAACTATTGTTTTGTTAAACTAATTAGCAGTTTTGTATTGGTCATGGGGGAGGGACAGTGACACACCGGGCCGACCATGGTTCGGCCCGGTGTTCGAAATTTTTGAAATCTGAACAAGAAATCGCAAAAATCCTAGCATCTAGACTAGCCTCAAGTCTTCTTAGAGTTGGAAATTTCAAACTTGACACCCCCCCCCCCCACTTAGGTTGGAAAATTTCCAAATGATGACAATTCCAATGACAATGTTCACCAAATGTATGACAATATTGTTTTCTTAAATTTAGTAGCAGTTTTGACTAGCCACGGGGGAGGACCAGGACACAAGCTTTCCAAGTGTTGGAAATTTCCAACCTGTCACCCCCCTAAGGTTGGAAAATTTCCAACTGATGACCATTTCAGTCCAAAATTTTGACAAAAAATCGGAAAATATGCAAATATTGGTCCAAAAACAATTAATTCCCCCCAATAAATTGTTTGAAAATCAAACGACAAGAACATTTTCAACCCATTGTTGGTGTAAAATGAAATTTCCAACTGTTGAAAATGTTGACCAAAGTTGGGAGGGGTGAGACACCCCCACACCCCCCTCTAGCCGCATCCCTGTACACAAGTCCAAACTACATTACTGTGCCCGAACGTACGGCCTGATACACGAAGCTTTATTATTATACACATGCGCGTGCGTGGGCGGCCAATACCATTCGACTGTCTTCGTTGACGAGTCGATTTCTAATCATGTTTAAGGCGTAGATGCAAGTTTTACCTAACTTTCATGACATTAAATTGATGTCATCTTTCCATACCTGACAATACCACACCTTAAAGTACTTCTGCGAAATTGTATAATGTATATATCCATAATATACAATGACAGGGAACTTATGGTTTCTTGATTAACGAAATGTCATAAGTATCCTCATTGAGAGAGAGAG
The DNA here is from genome assembly GCA_032622095.1 of Siphonodentalium dalli. Lineage (NCBI taxonomy): Eukaryota > Metazoa > Mollusca > Scaphopoda > Gadilida > Siphonodentaliidae > Siphonodentalium > Siphonodentalium dalli. The sequence goes on along the minus strand of CP136069.1, from coordinate 59,877,172 downwards.
AGAGAGATAGAGAGAGGGAGAGAGAGAGAGAGAGAGAGGGGGGAGGGGAGAGAGAGATATATATAGAGAGAGATAGAGAGATAGAGAGAGAGAGAGAGAGAGACAATAGATCAAATTCTTCTACCGCTCGTACGTGTGAACAATTAGGAATCTGAATTTGCCGAGGTCCAAATCGGCCGATATCTTATCAGACGTTTACCCATATGTGAACACAAACTGAGCCAAACAAACTCCACCAATATTGTGTTCTTCCAGAGAAAAAAACGAACAGTCAGACCAAACACTCATGACCAAAGAGTTGTTTAAATATGTTTCAAACGTTGGTAGCCTAGTTGTTATTTAAACATTTCCGCTCGAATTTCTGTTTAGTTTGAATTGGCAATGTCAAGCCTGACCGCACCTCAAATTAGGTTAACGAGTCCATTATAGACATTACTTATTGTCGGCCACCGGGTACAACTCGTGGCATATACTAGTGTTATGCAGAGCCGGGATTTGTGCATCGATATTCGATGAGAGAAAACGAGCGCGCCCGGCTTATTTGCGTGTTTCTATATACACACCGAATTAAGGCACGGTCAAAGCGTATTCATGGATCAAACGACGTATGGATACTTTCTTGGGAGTAATTAAAGAACATTGATCGATGGAACCAATACAATATATATATATACTAACTTATGAATCACGAATTGTAAAATGTATAACCGCGGGACTGCAGAGACTGCAGTGCACCTACACTGTATAGGCCATATATTCATAGCACGCAAATTGCCTGTTGATTATGTGATTGATTATTGACCTGTTGGTATGTTACGTCGAGTTCAATACCATTGTGATTTAAGACGAGACTCTGCTGACATTGGTTGGGAACAATGGCGTATTTTTTTCTTTTTCTTTTTTGTTAGTTTTTTTTTTTACTTGTTATAATAATGTGTGTTTTCTGTTGTTTATTTTAACTAGTTCTTACGGTTTGTTTTTATTTCTTTGCTCCCATTGCTACTCTATTGGGTCGGTGGCATAGTTGGTCGTTTTCCTTAGTTACACCTACCAGGTAATATGTTGACCGATTTTGTTTATTGGGTTTTATTGCCGTTTCGTCTTCAAGGCCATAGAACATTGTTTGTAATTTAGATAGGGCGTGAACGAAACACACGTGTCGCGTGTGTGATTAATTTTGAATAAGCTCGCTACAGAATAAGATGGAAACTATCGATCTCGATAAGCAGCTGACTATATCCATCAGATACACGAAACCGTAGGTACATGTTCCTTTTCATGTCACACCAGACATGAGCAATGTGACAACTATATCTAAACGCTTGTAAACAACTGGCAATCTTACCCGTGTACACGAATGTTGTGTAGGTACATTGTATATATATACCATAAACACATGAGTATTTGGACTAACATAAGCTTGACAATTTATCGGATACTTAACCCTTTACCAAACAAAACGGCAAAAAACGCCAAAATAAAGCTTCAACAGCCTAAAATATCTTCGGTCTGTCTCAATAACACCATACAAATATGGATATCATTGGAACCGGTTCATTTACCACATTGTGATGGTTATGCCCTGTGCCAATGAATTCTCTTATATATGCGAGTCGACCATAGGTCGCCTCGCATACATAAGAGAATGCATTGGCCTAAAAAAAATCCTTTTTTTAACACTTTTTACCATTTTTTCTTACATTCTTTAACAATTTTATAATTTTGTCTTACATTTTTTAACAATTTTTATAATATTTTTCTACATTCTTTGACAATTTTATCATTTTTAATATGTGTTAAGCCAATGCATTCTCTTATATATGCGAGGCGACCTAGGGTCGACTCGCATATATAAGAGAATGCATTGGCACAGGGCCGTTCTGTTGGGTAAAGGGTTAATATGCCGGCTTAGGGCGGATCAGCCATCGGATTCCATATATTAACTATCCTGGTTATAGATGTATATATATTATCTGAACCTAGGCTAGATGAGTTTGGGGCGGGTTCTAACCCCGACAGGGCGAAAATCGGGACCGATTTTCAAGCTTTGTCTGGTTTGAGGGATATCTCAATGTGCCATTCCGATCGATAGATTACCATTTCAATGAGTATTTGATCACGCCCACCAAGATAGGCACATATGAAGCAACCACTCATATTGAGTCCGTGCTTCCATAGCTCTGACATATATATAAATATGGACCGAAAATATATCAAAACGCTAATAAAAAAATCGAGCTCGGGACATATAGTATTATAATTACGTTTAACGACAGATTTGCATTAATGGTATCCGGCATCAACAATTGAAACATCCACCAATGTCGGGGGAAGAACCTACATCGGCGACGCTGTGTGTAGGTCTAATGACCTATGACCTCATTACTGATAGATGAAACACGTTCGACATTAAAGTCTATTATGTTTTGACGCCAGTCTTAGAAACCAGTCACGGAATCAGGATAGTGGGCCAAGAAACGTCCAACTTCTAACGTGTTTCACATATTGTAATTTCACTTGATAAAGGCTTCGCAGAAGCCCGAATGCTTGTGTGCATTCTCACCAATGAGTCTATAAAGGTGTTAGTCAATTCCTGCCATACTATAACTTGATCATGACTCATATGGCTATACATGTACATATACATATACATCATCAAGCAATACAATGGTAAGGGATGCCGCACCCAATTTATTTTGACGCGCGTGTAGGCAATGGTGGACGTGACAATTCAGTTATCCGTCACGACCTGAATATTGGTTGAACATTTTCTCCGATGGGTCATATATATACTTGTGTGTACATGTATAATTGTGTGCTGGAAGAGAAATTTGGGGAGCATGGCGAGGTTGTTCTTATATCATGCCACGAATTTCTACTCTGGCTAACGCCTGTATATAGATCATATTCCGCCAGTACAAAACCTGTGAATCTTTGATGTGCTGACCGGTTCTGACAGGTAACTTTATAAAAATGAATAAACAAGACAGGGGATATATTCCTTTTTTAATACTTGTTCCTAAATAATATTCTTCACATTTATTTTCTGTATGTGTTCATGTACATGTATATTGCCATACCCGAGTGTATTTGTTTGTGGTCGCCCAATAAAGGTCTATCATTATGGGTGGTCCCAGTTCGAGATTGCATGTTTTATGGGACTTTTGTCAACCGATATGGCAATAAACGTTGAATTTTAACCCATGAGAAATTTCACAGCAAAATCGCCCCCAACGTCACTTAATTCTTGCAATTTCGAGTTGGGACCTTCACCTACAGTGAAGTACTTTATTAAGGAACAGGTAATAGCTAAGAACTATATTCCCCGTGTTATTTTTTAAACTTGATAAGGTTTCCTGTCAAAACCTAAAAACGTTCCCAGGTTTTGAATTGTTGGAATAATATGGCATTATCTAGGTTGTTCTATTCCACGTCATCGGGTTTGTTTTATTGATGTTATATAGCCGTCCATTCAGCAGCTATTCCATCTGAAGACGTCAGTTTTCGGGTGTCGGAAAGGCCTCGAAGGTTATCATTCCACTGCACACAAATAACAACATACCCCACGAAATAAACTGAAAACTTCGACAGATGCACGAATCCGCTTAACCTCCCGTTGCGTGGATAATAAATCCACATATATCTGGATCGAAAGATTTACGGCAGCGCTGGACGGATTATTACGGCCTAATGCACCATGCGCCTTACAGACTGAGCTCCCTTCACCTTCAGGTAGGAATGTAACAATTCACAGTAGCCTCGTGTTTTTAATTCGGATATGAACAATACAATATATATGTTGTATCTATGTTATGGCGTGACTGTCTAAAATATCCTTGGTAAGATTGTTACGATTGTTAAATTTGACCAGACCGGTCAGACCATGGGGGCCGCTGGTGCGGACAAGTATGCGCTGATTTTGAGAATAATATGCCCGATACCTACCTTATAATACTGGAATCTATCCTCTACTCGAATAACGAAACTTTCAATGTGTTCTCTGTCACTTCAGAAATAACTGTGTTTGTCCATCACAGAATAAATCCAAAGCAAATCGGTCGCACAGCTACCCCGTCAAATAACTCGGGGTGGAACCGGCGCACCACGTTTGTAGACAAACTCCTCAACTCTTTGACGAATCGAATACCCTCGTTAGGTTAACAGCCTCCGGCTAAAGACGATGACGATCTGGAAGCTTTTCTATCGGACACGGGACCGAAAGTTAGAGTGCCTTAGTGAGTTATTGTCGCGCGCTGCACGGAATTGATTGATTCTAGAGAAGCGGTTCAGGGAACAAGTGCACAACGGAAGCTGCTTCACACACCGCGAGTTCCGACACTAGTATGTCGATACAGGTTCGGGATATATTACCAATGTTCAGTCAATGGCCAGTGCAATGCTTTTCCTATGAAACTCCTTTCTTACAGCGAATGCAATCGGACCTAATCGATAGATATTGAGAGCCACCCAGGCGCCTCGCGTTTTTGAGCGCCCGTTTCTAGCGGTGTATATTAGGTGCCACCCGTACATGCACGAGCGTCTACTTATCATGGGATCCACCCAGACGATTTATGTTTTTGAGTGCCCGTATACATGCGGTGTGTATTAGGCGCCCGCTCGAATGAGCATCTACTTCCCGTGGGTTATGCAGAGACGACTTATGTTTTTCAGCGTCCGTACCAAGCGGTGTATATTACTATATTAGGCGCTCACTCGTATGAGCGTCTACTTCTCGAGGGTTCTACACAGAAGACATGTTTTTGAGCGTCCGTACCTAGCGGTGTGTATTATGCGCCCGTTCGAATGGGCATCTACTTCTCGTAGGTTATACAGAGGCGACTTATATTTTCCAGCGTCCGTACCTGCGCCCGTTCGAATGAGCGTCTAATTCTCGTAGATTCTACACAGATGACTTATGTTTTTCAGCGTCCGTACCTAGCGGTGTGTATTTGGCGCCCGCTCGAATGAGCCTTTACTTCTCGTAGGTTATACAGAGACGACTTATGTTTTTCAGCGTCCGTACCTATAGTGGTGTGTGTTTGGCGCTCGAATGAGCCTTTACTTCTCGTAGGTTATACAGAGATGACTTATGTTTTTTCAGCGTCCGTACCTAGCGGTGTGTATTAGGCGCCCTTCGAATGAGCGTCTACTTCTCGTGGATTCTACACAGACGACTTATGAGTCTCAGTGTCCGTACCGAAATGTGTGTATTTGGCGCCCGCTCGAATTAGCATCTACTTCTCGTGTGTTATACAGAGACGACTTATGTTTTTCAGCGTCCGTACCTATAGTGGTGTGTGTTTGGCGCCCGCTCGAATGAGCCTTTACTTCTCGTAGGCTTTACAGAGATGACTTATGTTTTTCAGCGTCCGTACCTAGCGGTGTGTGTTTGGCGCCCGCTCGAATGAGCCTTTACTTCTCGTAGGTTATACAGAGATGACTTATGTTTTTTCAGCGTCCGTACCTAGCGGTGTGTATTAGGCGCCCTTCGAATGAGCGTCTACTTCTCGTGGATTCTACACAGACGAATTATGTTTTTCAGCGTCCGTACCTAGCGGTGTGTATTTGGCGCCCGCTCGAATGAGCATATACTTATCGTAGGTTATACAGAGACGACTTATGTTTTTCAGCGTCCGTACCTAGCGGTGTGCATTAGGCACCCACTCACATGAGCGTCTATTTCTCGTAGGTTCCACCCAGACTACTTATGTTTTTGAGCGTCTTTGAAAATCCGACGAGTTTGCTATTCAGATGTACTTCTCCAGGTATCTCGCTTGCTGTTCAGTTATACGACGACGCGGCATTCCCAACATGACGTAATAACCGTTTCCAAATATGGAGTGCATTCCTGGCGCAGTAAATGTCTGTGAACATCATAGTATTTAGTATTAGTTATGAAAACAACAAGATGCGAACGAATAATCATAGTCAATAATATCGTTGACTGATAAATTCCCGATGATGATGTCTCCTAGATTACGACGAGTAGAATGAATTATAGATATTTCGCCTGTATTCAGATTTGAAATATTAGTTGTTTGACAATGCGTAGGAAAATTTTCAAAATGTTATTGACCTCTGATCGATTTTCATGGTGCAATTTCGTTAATAAAATAATACACTATATTTGGTTACTTATCAAGTATCAAATTTTCGGCCTCACCATAAATATTTGGTATTTTTCAAAATTCGACACGCATGCAACTTTCGGTAAAAGATCCATTATTCAGTAAATAGTTTCCTATATTATGCAGCTACAGTCGAGAATCGACGTACGTTTAATTATATATGTAGTCAATTATATAGTATCTCTATTCGAGAAGCTCGATGTATATGTACAGGAATATATCGTTTGGACTGGTCTGTTCACTGTCACACAATCCAGTGGGAATTACGGTTTTTGTTCAATAAAAGTACTAAAATTCCAACATGGCGTTCAACAAAGAGCCTGTTGACGTTATTGATGGTCATCCATAGGAACACGTTTGATGCCATATAATCTTTCTCAGTCTGTCGTCAAGTTATATATGTACATCCATACAAATTGGGGTCCCGGTGGTTCAGTTGGTTAGGTCAACAACGACCGACGGCTATATATACTGGTCCGAATACTGATAAGCGCCGATCCTTATTTTAAAGAAGGGGAAGATAACAATATTCGTCTATCTACAGTATAGTGCCCTAAATAATCGACTCCTTAACCACAGCAGAATTATGGATAATTGTTCAGGATTTAGTCGGAAATATGGCTTGTTGCCATTCATCGGAAAACTCTCAAGCCATAATTATCTACGACTAAATCCTGAAAAAATACCCATAATTCTGCTGTGGTTAAGGAGTCGATTATTTAGGGCATTGCTGTACATGGGCATGTACATCAGTTTCTTTTCGGTGGTCGGTGGTTTCGACGTGCATGGGATTGATTCCTCGGTAAAACTCACATTCCCATGCGGTCATTCCAGTACCCAGGAAACGGGAACGTCGTGACATGCCATATCGGCTGAATCGACGACAAGCACCAATATACCAAATTACCAATCGAAAACAAATATATATACATGTATATACAAATACAAAAATTCAAACAAAATAGACCATTTTATTGTATACATCACAAAATGGGCCACTATAGTTTACACATAACAGAAATGGACCATTATATTGTATGTATAACAACATGGATCATTATATTTTGCACATAACAAAATGGGCCATTACGTTTTACATCATAAAACAATGGACCATTCTAATGTACACATAACACAATTGACCATTATGTTGTAAACATAACAACATGGACCACTATATTGTAGGCATGTACATTGACCACTGACTGGTATAATTAATTCCACCTGATACGGACCAATGTTACTCTGTAGTAATACAAAACTATTAGTTAAAATTCCTCAGTGATAAAGGGTATGTGGCATGCCACGCCAGCCGTTGAGGCATGCCAATATCCCATATTATGTCAAATATAGCGAATTATCGAAATATGAAATACCACGAAAAAGCGAAATAGTAAAATACAGCGAAATTGCGGAATAAAAAATGCATCGAAATGACGAAATAGCGCGAATTATGAAATAAGAAATTATTTTTATTAACTAAATAACGGAGATATTTGAAGAAGTGTTTTTGACGAAATAACGGGCATATTTGGAGAAGTTTTTTAAAGAGCGTACCCCAAACCTCACCCAAGCCCACCCACCCAAGAGAAGAATTTTACTTATATTTCACCACAGTTGATCTATTGTGGTGTTGTTATTTCTAATAAAAATCGCCGTTATTTCGTAAATATACATTCTTTATAGAGTTATTACCCTGTGGCAATGTTACGATTTTAGCTTGTCAAAGAACATGTGGCATGCCTCAACGGCTGGCGTGGCATGCTACATACCCTATATCACTGAGGAATTTTAACTAATAGTTTTGTATTACTACAGAGTAACATTGGTCTGTATCAGGTGATTAATTCAGTATTCCGAGATAATGCTCTTCACGATGACTATAACCATGCTCTTCACGATTACTTTAACCATGCATGCTCGGCACGATGACTTTAACCATGCACGACACGATTACTCTAACCATGCTCGGCACGATGACTTTAACCATACTCGGCACGATTACTTTACCCACGGTCGGCACGATGACTTTAACCATGGTCGGCACGATGACTTTAACCATGCACGGCACGATGACTTTAACCATGCTCGGCACGATGACTTTAACCATGGACGGCACGATGAATTTAATTATGGTCGGCACGATGACTTTAACCATGGTCGGCACGATGACTTTAACCATTATCGGCACGATGGCTTTAACCATGCTCGGCTCGGTGACTTTAACCATGCTCGTCATCATGACTTTTTTTTTTGCTCCAAGGACGAGTAGACAGGGAGGGGCGACTTTATCCACAATGTTTAACGGTTGGAAACTTCATATTAGATAGAATATATTGTTTTTATAGAGGAAATTAATTTAACAATAATATGAGACATGTATACACACGTAAAGCACAACCAATATAGTATAGATATATTCGTGCCCTCACTTTTGTACGACATTTAGAAATTCATACATGGATCATACAGTTGTTGTGGTGTAGCTATTGTGAAGATATCTAGTTATTTATTCCGCTGGCCATTGGGTGACACTATGTTCGTGCTCATAATGAAGAGTGTCATGTTATTAGTTATATAGAGAGTTAAGTTTGGCGCAGATACATCATGGTTGGCTTTGTGATGGTCGAATTTGATATTCCAACCAGCGTTTTGTTGTGGAATTTGTTGCTATTGACCAAAAATAATATTTTGCTACCTTTTTCAATTGTTTGAATCTAAATGCCAATCACTGGACATTTACAGACCATTGCAGCTAACCACTGGGTGTTACATGTAGTTGGAAATTACCAACAGTTGGAAAGTTTGAGCTACCAGTTCGACAATCTAACAATGTCTAAAGGTGTGACAATGGAATTTCTTGGACTCTAATTCGGTCCCTATTAATGTGGTGTAAACTTTAAGGTGGATAGCCACCCTCCCCACTCCACAGAGAACCTCTAGCAACGTCCATATCCTCCGTTTGGGTTAACGACATGAAAGTTGTTCCGAGTCAGAAAACGTTTCTATCTCGCAATATTAGTATACAGGCTATATCCGGTGAAACCAGGGGGATCACTTTGGTTAGATGGTTATGTAAAACTAGGAACATTGGTGATCCATGTCTTGTCTTAGTTACGTCATAATTCCGACGTGTAGTCTGGAGTACATCAATCACATTACCAATGAATCTCCACGCGATATCCCCATTACGACAAACGTTATTCATATAATATGCCACAAATTTTCCGACATTATAAATGTTTTTTAAACCAGGCATAGTGGTATAGTACGGTGTACAGAAAGTACTTTCATTAATTTCACATTTTCCTACTTTCTATGCGACAATTATTATTGCCATGATGACACCGCATATATTTGACTGAGTTATTGTTGGCGAGAACTCCTGGGAAAAGTTCCGTTGAAACGTCACCACGAAACTAATGGCCATAATCGTTGTTTAACCCTTTTGAGGCTACATGTATTTCCTCACGCGATAGTTCTGGGAAAAATAAAGTAAAGCTCTTTCTGCTGAAATACTAAAAACATATAAACTGGACCTATATAATGTACTATCTGATGTGCCCGACTTCGTTCGGGCTATTTGGGGATTTCTTTGTGATCTCCTCCAGTTGGGCACAATATACGGCGTCCGATTGGTCCAGAAACATGCCTATATGAACGTATATGAGTGGGGTCAAGGTCAAGGACACGGTCGCACGTGAAATTGGACCCGCCAATATTGTTCCCGAGATCAAAGTAGGCCTACATACCAAATTTGAGTCGGATGTGCCCAGGTCTAGAAACATGCCTATATGAGCGTATATGCGCGAGGTCAAGGCCAATGGCACGGTCGCACGTGAAATCGGACCCGCCCATATTGTTCCCGGGATCAACATAGGCCTACATACCATATTTGAGTCGGATCGGTCGAGCAGTTTTCAAGTCTATAACACACATACATACATACATACATACACACATCCATACACACACACACACACACACCATCACACACACACCCACACACACACGCACAAACACGCACCCACACCTACATGCACACACATACATACACACATATACAGACAGAAGTTCCAAAAATATATAACAGATATCAAAAGGATGACATTTTCTTATTGACAATAATACAAAATAGTTATTGCTGTATTGGTGTCGCTCTGAACAATCGGGTGGAAACACTTTACTAGACTAAAAATACATGGGTGGGTCTACATGTGTACGTATACTATGGTGACCATTCACCAGGGGCCTGTACTATGGAATTACAATTGCCGTATTACAAGGTTATGGGAGGTACACGGGAGGCGTGAAGTGCAATGGACCACTGTATTGTAATAGAGTAGATTATACCCATGTGCGCATTACCGATTGGTGATTGGGTTTGATCAGAATGATATTCAATATAATACTCCAGCGATTTTGCATGACAACCCAACTAGAAATTGAAATACATCTTAAAACGTGAATTGTTGGAACAGACGATAACCATTGTTGACATATAACACAACGCACGAACGGTTGCGGCGTACTAACTGAGCGAGTATTTAAAGGCTACCGATTACCACTAATACAATTGATCACGGAATACCCATGCTCTAGCGATAACAGATCAATGGGTGTCTCCGATGAATATTTTTTTCATTGGTCAATCAAGTCACATGTGGTAAACCTATTATTTTATTGGTCACCAATGACTCACCATGCATGTAAATGAGGCGTTGCAAGAAGTCGGCTTTTCGCTGTAAGAATAAGAGTGGAGGTATATGGTAATCGACACCTTCTGTGTACCCCACATAACCTTCTACACGTGTCCAAACACGGCAATTGTAATTCCATAGTACAGGCCCCAGATGAATTTAACCAGAGCAAAAATGTCCTGGTTCCAATCACCCTGGTAGAATACTACATAATACCAGAGTGTTTTGACCAGAATGTTTTATACGGGTATGATACATATTGGACACACACCTTCTAAGCAGTATAGGCGTGTATTTGTAGGCGAGTTGATCGCGTAAGTCAGTTTACACACACGTATATATATATATATATATATATATATATATATATATATATATATATATATACAGCAAGTTCAGGGAAGAAAAACACCATATTTGAAAGACCTGTTATCTCGCTGAATTCAAAATATGGTCTCCCCATTCCCCACACAGAGTTACCGCACAATCTGTATCCATGTCACCTGTCTATACACATGCTAATACCTTAATTACACGCTGTCATTCTGTAATTTCAGGAAAACATATTAAGTGAAATACGATGTTCTTCGGTTTGTGTTTGGACCGGTTTCCCGAAGCAGGAGTGGGACCAGTCCTGTTGTACCAGATTGAAACCATGAACAACACCGAACTACAGTAATGCTCTAATTAATCGACCTCTTAACCACATGCCGAGAGCTTTCCGATGAATGACAACAAGCCATATTTCCGACTAAATCCTGAAAAGTTACCCATAATTCTGCTGTGGTTAAGAGGTCGATTAATTAGAGCATTACTGTAGTCAGCACAAGTATTATAACGTCGATAGTTTTATGAAGTTCACATGAGAAAAGTATAGACCGGAAACTAACGGAACAGAGTCGAATCTCGCAAGGTGGTCCAGTGACTGTTGTCCGGTCCAGTCCATGATTCTTCTCTGAACCACCGTACTGCGGTTCAGCTCGCATCCCCATTCCACGTGCATTGAGTGTATTAAAGCCACTTGGTGGTTTCCGCTCCAAATTACACCTAATAATATTCGCCTTTGATTCCCTCTCATCGTAATAGGTCAATAAATACACGAACCACCTTCATACGAGTATGATATGTCACATAACGTCGCATTGAGGTCATAAAAAATAAAAATACTGGTATGGTAGAAATAAAGATCGTTTGCTTCACTTATGTGCGAAACATTAAAAACAGCCGGGAACAGGCTGTGACCATGGAAAGTATTTTTTTTTCAGAGCATAATTATGAAGCCGTTATATCAATATATGTTGTGCAGTTGTCAACCTACATATCGTAGACAAAATTTGGAAGCTCGAATGAGGCATGTCCGTTTAATATTAATCATGGGAATATTAGTTTGTCCATGTTTACAGAAACCGGGATACCATGCATAATGGCAAGGAACTTGGTTCTTTTTTTGGAGAGTACACCGTAACAAAGACATACATGTACATGTAAATGAAGGTGCATGTACAATGTACAATGTAGAACAGTGTATCTATATATAAAACATGTATGACTGATTGGAAATAATCAGAATTGCCATGGAGTGCGTACTAAATTGACAATGTTTTTTTGTGAACAAGATCAGATTGTGAACTTTGAAGAAAGATTTGAAATTTCCGTTAATGTATAACACCCGAAAACGGTTGGTATGGATGGAAATCTAACCACGTCTCTACAGAGCATGATCTAGCCATTCGAAAATATCTTATCAACATTGGGAAATGACGGGAGTGTGTAGACACCCACTGTGTACATGTGCAATGTATATTTATATATATATATCTTCTATTATATATTTTGGAAGATCCGTGTGTGTGTGTGTGTGTGTGTGTGTGTGTGTGTGTGTGTGTGTGTGTTCGCGATGGACTCGAACACGGCTGGACCGATTTCAACCAAACTTGGTACGGACACGTAATTCGACCCGGGAACGAACATGGGCCTATTGATTTTCAGATCCGAGGTCAACTTTTCACGTGCCGAGGTCAAATCTGTTTTTACGCTGTGTTACGGGGCTTTCATTTGAGTTCGGTGCTTACAAATCGATTCGAAACAGCGCGAATAATAAAATGCCAGTCATAATAATGACACTCTGAGAATCTTTCGTGTTTCCTCTTTCCAACGACATATAATGCGTATGTGTCCGTTTTAGTTATCTGCCTCAATTATCAAGAAGAAGTGGTACTATCTTCCATCAGGATAAAAACAATGCGTAACTTATATGACGTCGTTAGAGGTCATAACGTTAGATCACGTTAACGCTTAACCGGCCGATGCATTTGACTGTTTCAGACGTCTTGGCGATATCTCGGGCACCGATGCTAATTTATCTTTACGTTGAAACTTGATAATTAATGAGCGTGTGTATATGAGGCGCGTTTATATACTTGAGTGGAAATCAAATCGGGTTAAACTGGCGGATTTTTACCGACGAAATTTGATGCATAGGGTATCTCGGTATCCGCTGGGCCGATTTCCCGGTATCCGCTGGGCCGATTTCCACCATTTTTGGGGTGTTGGTGTTTGACCCCACCTGACCTTGACCTTCAAAATGGTCAATTCAAGGTCAAAGCCCGGACGAAGTCGGGTCACCTTCTAGTCTATTATATATTTTGAAAGATCTGTGTGTGTGTCTGTCTGTCTGTCTGTAATCGATGGACTCGAAAACGACCGAGCCGATTTCAATGAAACTTGGTATGTGAGGGTATTTTCGGCCGGGGAGTAACATAGGCCTATTAATTTTCCCGTGCGACGTGACCTTGACCTTGAAATCGGGTCATTTCAAGGTCAAAAGCCCGAATATCACAGGATTTCGATGAAACTTGGTATGTGGGGGTACTTTCGTATGGGGAGTCTCATAAGCATATTCATTTGCCCGTGCGACGTAACCTTGACCTTGAAATCGGGTCAATTCAAGGTCAAATCGCCAATTTTGATGGGATTTCGACGAAATTTGATACATAGGGTTACTTTTGTCCACTGATTATTTTGGACGGGTCGAGTCATGACCCTGGTCTGACCTTGACCTTCAAAATGATCAATTCAAGGTCAAATCGGATGGATTTCGACGGGCACGTTTGTCGGGTACTTTTGTCCGGGCAATATTTTGGACTGGTCAAATCGTGACCCCACTTGACTTTGACCTTCAAAATGGACAATTCAAGGTCAAAGCCCGGACGAAGTCGGGTCACCTTCTAGTATATATATATATATATATATATATATATATATATATATATATATATATATATATATATATACGATTGTACGCTCATGACTCTTAAGTGTCACTACCAGGGTTGAAGCGCGCTTCAGCAACCAGCCGTCATACGTAGAATTGGTATTAAACTATACTCAATCAATCTTACAATAGACGAAATTACGAGTGTCTGTGTCTGCTCTGTCAGAAGTTCATGGGCACGGAGATACATTAACCACTTTATATTTATATCAAGACTCAAACGCTTAAAATTTCAGCTTTCATCCGACGGGAATGTGTCTTGTTTTTTCATTGCAAGCTTATTGAAAACACGACAAAAGAAGACCAGAAATAACACTTAGACGAAAGCAACCATATAATCACTGGAAATATATCTTATAACGTCGTTAGATGTAACTATATCAAAGGCACAATTCCGTTATGAGATCCACGTCAACGTCTTTATTGCAACATAACTCATCGATTTCTTGGTTTGAATTGCATCACGGCGATGTGGGTTCGCGCCGTGTAGTCTTCGAACTTTCCAATTCCTGTAGCGAGGACAACGAAGCAATAATGTTGCAATGTGCGTGAATTGATCGCCCCACCCTCCCCCGTCCAGCGTCGCTGTTAACCCTTTCATGACTGGAGCAGCATTAAAGATACTATGACAGTGCATGCTCTCATATATGCGATTCTCACATAGGGAGAATGCACTTACATATAGAATATGAAGCTAGTATCGTCGCTTAAACTGTTTATGTCCGTGGGGGGGATTTGAGCATCTATTGGGCGAGGCTCTGCCTCAGTTTTACATTCGTTACTTCGATGACGCCCTTACATTGATTAGGTCAAGCAAGCTAATTAGCATTCATGACGTGGAAAAACCGGAGTGCAGCTAGGAGCGAAATAGTTCGTTGTTTGTTAATCAATAGTTATTCTAAGTTGGCCGTGTTATAATGGTTTATAGATGTTTTAGAGCGCAAACACATATCCGTTTATATCAATTGCGGTGAATTATAGACGATAAGAACGTCCCAAAATCACAATGACGTCATTTAGGTCGGTTGACGTCCCTAGTTACCTGCACAATTTGTATATACAATTACGTTTTGAAAGTAGTACTAACCTAATAAAGCTACGTTAACCAAATAAAGCTACTTTGACGTAATAAACGTAACGTTAATTAGGCATGCTTTATGTAGGCAATAGAGGTAGTGAGCGGTGGATAAATATAGAATTGTAGCCAGTGTCGTCGCTTAAATTGTTTATGTCCGTGAGGGGGATTTGAGCATCTATTGGGCGAGGCTCTGCCGAGTTCAATAGATGCCAAATCCTCCGAGCGGACATAAACAGTTTAAGCGACGACATTAGTTACATATTTTATTTATCCATCGCACAAAACTTGCCTTTTGTGAGGTAAATCTGTCATTTTCCTCAGTTTTACATTCGTTACTTCGATGAAGCGATTACATTTATTAGGTCAAGCAAAACCAAGTTACTGCACAATTTGCGTATCAAATTACGTCATAAAAGTAGTACTAACCCAATAAAGCTACGTTGACCTAATAAAGCAAATTGACGTAATAAAACGTAACGTTTATTAGGCAGGCTTTATATAGTCAATAGACGCAGTGAGCGGTGGATAAATGTACAAACAGCGTCAATATTGTTAGGCCAATGCAGTATCTTATATGTGCACTGGAACAGGGTTTTCTCACAATGTCATGAAGCTCCAGTAATGGAAGGGTCAACAGTAATGTTACAGAGAAATTTCCTTTTCATTATTTTCATCGGTTAATGAATTAATATCAACATGGCTGGCATCGTTCCAAACGCGTGGGATGCTGTTGTCAGGAAACTAGTTGGCGCAATGTGCTTCCTGTAACCAATACCGGTTAAGTTTATCGTCGTATACACTTGACGACTAAATAACCCTTCCATGATTGGAGCTCCATGAAATTTTGCAAAAACCCTATGCCGATGCATTCTCTTATACAAAAGACAAAAGAAAACCAGAAATAACTCATAGACGAACGTTATTATGGGAGAGTGCATTGGCCTAACAATATTAACCTTGACCTTTTTAGCCAGTTGAGTATCTTATATATGCGAGGCTCCCCATGTATACAGAACGCACTGGCACACGATCGTTAATGCTGCACCAGCGCGCATCGCGGCATGAATGGGTTAACCGACAGAATTATCCATAATTTTCATCATTATTCAGTGCATTATTATGTAATATATGTGTATTGGAAATAAAATATCCTATCCTTCTGTGAATTGTCAGCTTATGGTTAAATCATTCGTGCATGGATACGACAATTAGAAAAAAACGTCATCGAATATCACAGATGGGTCGAATGTACATATACAAACACGAATACTTTATAATGAACTATGCAGGCATGTGTTTGCTGTCTGGAAATGTTGCCAATCGATTTCGCTATTCGATATAATTTTTATATATTAGACATGTATGACGATATCTGCTTTACATCCATATCCGTATGGACCAGGGGGGCTGGGAGGGAAACAGCCCCCACCGTTTTGAAAGCTCATAATCGGGCAATTGAATGGCATTTCAGGGGGAAATTGTAGCAAATTAAAGCATTTTTCACAATTCTACGCGAATTATACATAATTAAGGTTAATTTGAATCTATTTTGTTTATATATGTGTGTATATATATACAAGGTATATCCTACAAAAGATGTGCTACAACCACGAGTTTATCATGTACAAATTCGGTCAAAACGTTTCAACCCACCCCCTCCTAAAAATTCGGGCGCCCTTTCGGTTATGTCTACATCAATGCAAAGACATCGCTGCAGTATATATTTGTTTTACCTTCATACTGAAGAGAAGATGACGCAGATGACGTAAACGCATGCAATGTCGCTCGGCAGTAAACTACTGTTTTATCCCTAATACAGGAAGCGATACTCGCAATTCCATAGCACACTGTATCTTAAAATACTCTGTAAGTACATGAAAACAATTGTGGGTCCCTGTGCGGTAATACAATCGTATTAAGGTCACGTAAATGGTCGTAAATAGGTCTCGGCGTGGGCATATAACATTTATTTCCAGACACAAAGCCGAGGTAGGTGGGTGTTTCAGGACGGCAATTGAGGATACGACCTACTCATAAACAACGTCCATGCTCCGGTCGCCCAAAAGCGCTAGATAATAAAGAGCGTCCTCAATTATGATTATGATAGTTTTTATCGTAAAAGGTTACGTTATTGTTGTTTATTTTCGCGATGCTTGTGTTTTATGAATGATTGTGATTGCACGTATATTTATTTTTATTTTGCCTGGTAAGCTGAAAATTTACTTTGAGTATATGGACTTAATTTGTTGTGAAATCAGACAGGGCATCTTTAAGATTTTATGTGACATGCGTTCATCATGATTGGACACGATGCTGGTGTATGGGGAACGATGGGGTTATAGCACTCCCATGTAATTAGACGTGATATTAAACATATTGAACACAATTGAACAATATATGACATGAAGCAACAACAGAGTCCATGGTATACAGGCCATGCACATAAGGATCACATCGGGGCTCTCCGATCGACAGTCCGACTAAAAGTACCCCCAGCTAGCCGGCGCGTCCTAATTATCATCTGAATGTTTTGTCCCATCATGCTGCTGGATTTTCATTGGCCATATCATTAATATTCATTAAGCCATGTATAATGTTATTCTTTTTTCTAGCGTCCATATCCAAAGTGTTACAGGGCCCAGAGAATACAGCATGTTTGTAACCGTTTATTTCAAACATGATTTTCCACTCTGGCAGGTGGTTATCAACCCCATACATAGGCCAATCCAATACCAGACCGTTTTATTTCCGGTATGACGTTCCAGTGACAATTGACACATTACCAAACTGGTGTTTTTGTCTTGCTCTTTGGCAGTATGCATTATTTTCTCATTAGCATCAGTTACTATCGAAGCAGTGATATGATATCCCATGACTCAGCGATGAAGCTGCCACTTTTGGTGAAGCTGCCCTGATGTTTTATTTTATGATCCGCAGTACCATGAGCTAACTTCCCTCTGTGTCGATAACATTAAAGTATCCCTCTTAGTCGCAACCTGCTACGGTCTCTTCCATTGGTAAACCCGATCGTCTCCACGCGAAACCGTCATATGCATGGAATATATATATATATCTTATATCTATATTTGCGAATGTCTGTCTGTCTGTCTGTCTGTCTGTCTGTCTGTGTTCTATAGAAATTCACAGGGGACCATCTAGATGATGCCAAAGGGGTCTACTAGGAGTAGCTTTTTACGAGAAAGATAATGGTCGGGGTTAGAATATTCTAAAGTGATGCCGTTGTTGTCAGGGGCAGAAAAGGGGGAGGGGCAGAACAAAATTTTGTCGCCGATTGCCACCAAACTTATATATAATCATCCCCATAATATGAAGAATCTAATGGCGTGGTTTAAATATGGCAAAAGTTTCGCCGTTCGCGTCAGGGGTGCCCGGAAGGGGGGGGGGCAGATTTTTGTTCTGTCGCCGATTGCCACGAAACTTACATATAATCATCCCCATGATATGAAGAATCCAACGGTGTGGTTTAAATATGTCAAAAGTGGCGTCGTTTGAGTCAGGGATGAACGGAAGGGGAGAGGGGCACCAAAATTGATAAAACTAATTTTAGCGCCGATTTCCACCAAATTGATATATATTCTTCTTCATGATACAAGGAATCTAATTGTGCGATTTAACAACGCCAAATTGTTGTTTTTGGATGAGAGACTGGGAGGGGGTGGGCACTAAATTTGATAATAAGTCGCCGATTGCCACCACACTTATACAAAATCATCCCCATGGTATGAGGAGTCTAATGGTGTGGCTTTTATCTGTCAAATGTGGCCTCATTCGAGTCAGGGTTGCATTGAAAGGGACAGGGGCACCAAAATTGATGCACAATATTTTTAGCGACAATTTCCACCAAATTGATACACGTTCTTATCCATGATACGAGGAATCTAATCGTGATTTAAAGACGCCATAGTGGTGCTGTTTGGGTGAGAGATGGAGAGGGGAGGGATTGGCACCAAATTTGATAAAAAAATTGTTTAGTCGCCGATTATCACCAAACTTATAAACAATCATCTCCATGATATCAGGAGTGTAATCGTGTGGTTTAAGGGTGTCACAAGTGGGGCCATTCAAGTCAGTGGTGTATAGAGATGAGAGGGACACACACAATTATATTTATATGTTTAGTGCCGATTTCCACCAGATTGATACATATTCTTCTCCGTGATACGAGGAATCTTATCGTGTGGTTTAGATACACCAAATTGGTGCCATATGGGTGAGAGATATGGGGACCTTAAATTTGATATGAATTTGTATACTCGCCAATTTTCACCAATTTCATATATATGCATCTCTAATCTCTAATGAGTCTTAGTGTGTGCAGCTTGAGTCCGAAATAGGGACGGGAGGGTCACCAAAACTGATACAAAATATTTTTAGTACCAATTACCATCAAATTCAGACACGTTCTTCTCAAATGATACAAGAAATACAATCGTGCTGTCTGTCTGTCTTTTTTTCTGTCTGTGTGCATTCTATATATAACTTCACACGGTACAATCGAGATGGCACCAAGGCGTTCTAAGAGGGGTAACTTTTTACATGGAAGACAATGGTGCGGGTTAAAATTTTCTAAAATGACGCTGTTGGTGGGAGGGGAAATTTAAAAAATATGGTGAAATAGTTTTGTCGCTGATTTCCACCAAACGAATACATAATCACCTTCGCAATATGGCGTTGTTCGAGTCAGCGTTGCATCAACAATTGATTTAATAAACCAAATTCCACCAAATTCATACACGTTTTTCTCTAATGATATACCATGAATTAAATCACATTTGGTGTCGTTTGCGTCACGGATGGCGAGAGGATATGCACTATCATTGATAAGATTGCTATTCGCCGATATCCACATATAAGTTATATACAGTCACCAGGCCATCTCCATATCATTTTAAGTAGTTGTGCGTTCATATTTCACAATCCCGACATATGGTGACCCACATAAGTCACTTGAACAATTATATCTTCTTAACAGTCATATTTATATGGGAATGGCAATCAAGGCATTCACACAATGAGCTAGCAAAAAGAGATAACTAGAAGAATCATTAAACGTATATTTATCATTCTATTGAAGAGATACATATATTCGTGCAAACTGAGAGACCTCGAACCGTCAGAGGATTGCATGTATATAATAACAAAATTTAATCTGTTCCATTCAATACAGTTTCCACAAAAAGTTACAATTTGTCAAGAGATATGGAAGGCCTGTTCAAAAATAGTGGTCACAGTGTGCAGTCAAATATAGTTTCTTCTGATATACAAGAAAATGCAGTTAGTAGCACAAGACTTTTCAGGATCCTACCAATACTGACATCTGACAAGGGTTTTAGAACAGACTCATCGACTGACATAAACAACTCAAAATCTCGCTCTGTGCCTGTATAGCCAATATATAGCACCATTCACAGAGGAGCACCTGGAAATTTCGTTGAAACATCTGTATCTTCATGGAGATATGATAGCCAGGTGTCCTCGAGATCTTAGTCCAACCCACTATTGATTGATTGATACATCTCAATATGTAAAACCCAATTATCATCTTTTATCGAACTAATGTGTTTATGATGTTCATGTATCATATTATAACGTCTAATGTACACTACTGTACATGCATTCCATTAAAATGCCATGAAAATCCCATTAAAATACCATTAAATTGGCCAAAACGATTAGTTTATACCATTAATTCTTGTAACAACAATTTTAATGGGGCTCCACTGAACCCATTAAAACACCATTAATTTTAAAGATTTAATGGCCAGTTCACCATTATAAACATTGAATTGGCCATTAAACACACATTCTATTTTTCTAATGCCCATTAAACCCCATTAAAATTTGTATTGACTGAATTTAATGGCAATGATTTGGTATACTTTTAATGCCAAGTACACTTGTCATGAAATTAATGCCCATGATCTTGATGGCCTCATAGGTAATGGCCATCAACTAACCAATTTAATGCCCATTACATTATTATTGCAAATTAATGCCCATCACTCACAACTGTTGTAATATTAATGGCCATGATTTCAATGGCTGCCCAGGTAATGTCCATCAAATGACCACATTTAATGCCCATTAAATTATTATTGCGAACTAATGCCCATCACTAGGAAATTATTTCAATGGCTGCATAGGTGATGGCCATGAATTGACCATATCCATGGTTTCAACCAAGGAAAGTACTTATATAGTCAGCTACATGTAGTTAACGTCACTTTAAGTGGAAGCTCATAACATGACCTACACAATCAGGCAATGGCAATCATTTATGTCTATGCTCCACTGAATCAGCCATTTGAATTTCTCGAATGGTGGTTTGTTTTCTTAATTGGTGTTTCACGTCACTTTAAGCAGAAGCTCACATCATGACGCAACAGAGGCACAAACTCAGACAATGATGATCATTTATGTATTTCTCTGCTCCACTTTAAGAGAGACTTTTATCTCAAGCAGTGGTTACTGAAGCCCTATTCTTTCTCATTATGCTAGTCCATGCCTAACCAACTATACAAGTACTACCACGCAGGGCTCTTGCATGGTGGGGAAAATATAAACAAGAAGGTAAATCAAGGAGGTAAATCAATGAAAAAGCCATGTATGCAATTGAGAAGCAAGACAAACCGGAAACATGGATGTTTTATTTTTATTTTGGCCTCACGTATCTTCTTCTGATTGTGTATTTTACTGAAGTGAGCCCATTGGTCATTTGTTTAATTGTCAGGTTGACCCCACCATTCAAAATTTTTAATCCATAAGAATCGGAAGCTTCACTACGATATAGAATACATGTACTCGAAGTTTCACTGGGCCCTAGTGAGAAGAGACCTTCTATTTTTTATTTGTTTATTAACAATACAAGTAGTATTATATTATATTATTTTTTAATTAATATATTGCATAATCTTTTAAAGTTAGGCCATTAAAACAAGAGATGGATTGTCGTCCGGTACATACTCCCTTGTTACATACCGCCTAGTGTGGGTATATCTATAAAATATGACTGCTATACTCAGACAGATGGACCCAAAAATCAGCATTTTCATATAAACAAAGATGAATAACTATAGAACAAAAAAACAAAACAAGACAAATAGTTGAATGTGCCATTAAATGTCCTCATAATGGTGAACATCCATACCAAATTTAATTGAGATCCGAGCATTACTTTCAATTTATGACACGAACAGACACCAGACGGACCAAAAATCCAACATTTCCAGATAATCGAAGATGTATAACTCTAGAATTGAAAATCCGAACAAAACGATGGAAGATTCTTTTTAATGTCTTCATAGTAGTGAACATCCATACCAAATTTCATTGAGATCCCATCAAAACTGTTGAAGTTACAACATGAACTGACACCAGGCATACCATGCAAAAGCCAACATTTCCAGATAAAGAAGGATGAATAACTCTAGAATGGAAAATCGGAACAAAACGACGGAACACTCTATTTAATGTCCTCATTGTAGTGAACATCCATACCAAATTTCATTGAGATCCCATCAAAACTGTTGAAGTTACAACATGAACTGACACCAGGCATACCATGCAAAAGCCAACATTTCCAGATAAAGAAAGATGAATAACTCTAGAATGGAAAATCGGAACAAAACGATGGAACCCTCTATTTAATGTCCTCATTGTAGTGAACATCCATACCTAATTACATTGAGATCGGAGCACTACTGTTCAAGTTATGACATGAACAAACATCGGACGGTCGGACGTACGGCCGCACACACAGACACATGTACGGACGGATAGGTGCAAAACAGTTTAACCCTCTTTTTAAAGGGGGTATAATTAACGCCCGCATCACTAAAAAGTCCGCTTCATGGCTGCAGCAAAACTATTTAGCGCAATCTCCAAAAAAAAAAAAAATCCTCCCTCAATACGCTAGTGATAGGGACTTATTTTTGGTTCACCGGTCACATGTTTAAGAACACCGGTTATATTTACTTCCGGTAAAAAGCACGTGGTCTGATATTTTATCGTCTGTCCATTTTTTCAATTTTGGACAAATAAATTGGAAAAAATGAGTTCGTTTTCGATGTGCATTACGTCAGGGATCACAGTTATACCGTTGAGTGTATATGGAGGATTAACCGAAGGAACATATGTTGGTTGGTGAACTATTTGCGACAATGCAATGCAATAAATCTGATGATTTCGGCGAAATCCGGAAAATTCCAAACGATTTGAAATACATTAAACCGAATGCTATATTGGAAACTCGAGTAGTTTCAATGGGCAAAAAGTGTTTCCTGGTGCCAAAATATGTGATCTAATAGAAAAATAAAAATGAAGTTATTCACAAATACTTTCTTCTTGTCAATCTTTGAAGTACATGTACGTTCCTCCCAATCATTGAAATTGAATTCAACCAATCTATCAGAACTGTCACTTTGACAGCACATGCACAGACCTTCTCAAAATAAGTGTCCCTTTTAACGCGGTTCTCAGGAGTTAACAACGCGGTTGTACCCCGCTGGACAAAACAAGTGTCCAGTGACACAGCGGTGTACTTTCCGTTCGGCCGCGGTGTCATTGTGTGTAACCACGGTCGAACGGCAAGTACACTGCGGCCGAATGGCAAGTACACCACGGCCGAACGGCAAGTACACGGCCGAACTGCAGTCAGCTGGTGGAGCCGCGGTGTAGTTGCAGTTCGGCCACGGTGGCAACGCAAACCGCACCGCGGTTAAGTGGACACTTGTTTTGTCCAGCGGGGTACCTTCAACACAATGCGGTCGTTGCGTTGATAACGCAGTGTTGGTACGTTACGACCGCGTTGAAGTTTAACACAGACCGCGTTTATGTTAAATGCGTTGCGTCAAGGATCAACGCAACACGCGAAGATTACAATCACCGCGCCGAAAAATATACATGTACAGACGATGAGTCATGTAAGTAGTTTTTTAACCATTAAATTTTTTGTTTTAAATATAATTTATGATCACATATGACTAATTTAGTGTCATTTTCCCACTCTCTGAAAACAGAAAATCACATAACTACGCGACGTGAACTCAAAAGTGTTTTGGTTGTTAGAAATCTCAATTGCATCTCTATTAATTCGTGCAGCACGATCAATGCGATCTACATTTATTTATTAGCTTTTTCCAGAAAAATTCTAATGAAAATGTAAAACATTTAACACCAATCAATCATTTTATCCATACCTCCCACCATGCCAAAATAACATTGTATTATGTTGGCAATGTTCCGTTTCGTTGACGGTTATCTCAACCGCGTTTGTTGCGTTTACAGTCATGCCCACCGCGCTATGTTGCATTGACGGTTACCTCGACCGGAGTTGGAGTAACGTTACGACCGCGTTCCGTTAACACGAGAATCGCGTCGATGGTCAATTCTCAACACGGTTCCAACGTTTGAGAGGGACACTTATTTAAAGTTAATTTTGAGAAGGTATGTTCTCACATCAGCAGCCATCAGTATAAAAGTATAATGATATAAACCGGTATATAGGATTCTTGTGGAACACTAGAAAAATTACATCAGTGTCACTGAGAATTGTTCCTGATAGTGGATATCCATGGGCATTGCAGTAAATAAATACATGTAGAGCAATTTATGGCACTGCTACATTTGAATCAGATTTCTCAGAATTCCTAATATAATTGTCAGAAGTTTTTTGTAATTTGAGTGGTGTGTGTTTCTCTATACATGTATGTGTGGTTACATTGTACAGTTATGATATTTGGTGGGAGACATTGAGTGCTTCTGACTTTATAAACCATATCCCTCACACTATCATGAATAGAACCAGACAAAACTC
Source organism: Siphonodentalium dalli (assembly GCA_032622095.1). Taxonomy (NCBI): domain Eukaryota; kingdom Metazoa; phylum Mollusca; class Scaphopoda; order Gadilida; family Siphonodentaliidae; genus Siphonodentalium; species Siphonodentalium dalli. Next base: position 59,852,157 of record CP136069.1, on the reverse strand, counting down.
ATGCTATGCCTTTCCTCAATATCCATTTAGAGCCATGCTTTTGGAATTGGGCAACAGAGGTGTCAGAATATTCCCATGTATTGAGCTATACATGTGATTACACAGATACAAGTTGTATTACATGAACCTGGAATCATGAAAAAAGATTTAATATTGGATTTTGAGTATGTTTTGAATTTTTTAAAATAAATAATAAATATAAAAAGACTCCCTCCCTCCCTTATCAAAACATTTAGACATAATTGCTTGTGAACCCAGACTTGAATTTGTAATGGCCTTATATATGTTTTATTATTATTTCTATCCAATTGTAATTAATTTCAACACAGTTGATGCCCCATTTAAAAATAGATCATCTTGAGCTATATTGTACAGAGAAATGAGGAATCGGGAAGTCCATAAATATACACACAGTACCACTTTAAAGGGACATTCAAGGTCCCGGGCCATATTCTGGCTATAAACACCTAATTCCGGGTATCATACCCAAGTTTGGAGATAAAGTGTCTAGTCATTTCAGTGAAGCGGACCAGCGTCGCCAAACTCACCTTCTGGAGACCTCATTCTGCTTATGACCAGTTTTTCATGCCCATCATATTTAATGGGCCTTATTATGCCCCATGAACCAACCATTAAATATAGGCTGTATTTAATGGCCATCAATTTTGTGGGCACCCTGCCCCCATAAATTTAATGGGCATCAAAATTGACCTCCCAAAATTAATGCCCATTATAATGACCCATTTTAATGCCCATTATATTTAATGGGCCTTAATATGTAACCTTTCATTGGATTTTAAAGGGGTTTTAATGGCAATTAAACACAGAATGTTGCCATTAATTTTTGAATGGCCTTTAGTTCCCGCCTTCATTTAATGCCCATTACCCCAGTTAATATAATGGCCATACACATACCCATTAAAATAATTTAGCTTTAATGGCCGTTAACTTTCTTATAATAATGGCAATTTAATGGCTGTGAAAGGTTACATATTAAGGGGGTATTTTAATGGGTTTTTAACGGGAAAATCATGGGTTTTTTAATGGATTTGTAATGGTATATCATTAATGGGCCTTTAATGGGCATTTAATGGGTGTGCGCGCAGTAGTGGTATACGCAGTTGTAAATAAATAAATACTTCATTATTGGTGGAACGGATTAATCGTAATAAACAGAATGACAATTGACAAGGTGAGCCACTACTTATATTCCATGACTGTAATAATCATGTTTTGTGATGCTATTTGAATTTACAATTTATGAGAAAACGTATAACACTTTAAGCAAGAGAATTCTCTATTCCCAACAAATATCCACAGCATACATTAACCTGGGCAACGCCGGGTAACCCTGCTAGTATATATATATATATATATAAATTAAGGAATTTCACGTAAAAAAATAACGAATTTAAGAGTTGAAACAATAATTTTGCCATTGAGTTGAGATTCATGACTCACGTGCATTTGGGGGGTGCAAAACAATCGACCAATCAGTCATTTTCATAAAATGTGTTAAAATGATCGTTTCTAGATTTTCACTATTCCACCTATATGAGTAGCGCCGATAACGATGTAACTGTGTTCGGAGACCGACATAATCCGGAGAAATCCCGATCGGAATGTGGATTTTGTGTTGCCATTAAGTTGAGATACATGACTCACGTGTATTTGGGGGGATTGGACTGCAAAACAATCGACCAATCAGTCATTTTCATAAAATGCGTTAAAATAATCGTTTCTAGATTTTCACAATCCCACCTATATGAGTAGCGCCGATAACGATGTAACTGTGTTCGGAAACAGACATAATCCGGCGAAATCCCGATCGGAATGTGGATTTTGTCGCCGTAGTGTTCTCATAGACGTCCGTGTTTAGCGGTCTTGATGGAAACCGAGTTTACGATCTTCATGAAACACGCGTGATAATATGGTATACAGGTCTTCTAAGATACACACACAGACACAGTTCCCTGACATATTTGTTCATCAATACCTATAGTACTATAGTTTCCTTGGCAATTTGTTGTCCTCAATATATACCTAGAGTACTATAGTCCCATACTGTAGTACTTTAGGTATGGAGGAAATCATTTGCCAGGGACCTGTGCCCATAGGGTGTGGTTTAATTTGGGCTCAATCGAGCGAACGTGTGAAAATTGTGATACATGCAGTTACTAACCTACTGCACAGTATGAGTGTCCATTGCTTCAAATGTGCTTGAATCAGTGACCGCGGACAAATTTTCATTGTCTTATCGCTGTGGCCATGCATCGATCGCAATGGCACACTGAGATGCCCATCAACTAAAAAAAAAATCCTGCTTGTTTTTTTAGTGTTTTGGCAATGAGTTGGGCTTCAAAACCACTTTGAGTGAGAGAAATAATGTAATTCTAACTGGTAAACTGACTGCAGACAGCTATCCAGTTGTATTTTTTATAAATGGGTGTTAGTCCATGAGAAATTCGAACGTGATCCTGCATGAGCGATTTAAAAAAAAGCAAAGTCTGCCTTTTGATGTTAAACCGAGCTAATCAAATATACACACTTGTAATAAAATATACTGACAGTAGACTTATTCAGTTTTGTATTACAGGAGGGTGCAGCTGATACACTGTAATATACACTGAACAGCACTAAGGGAATTGTCATATAAACAACAACCATTCTCATAACAAAATTATCTTGTTTTAGCATAATCTGCATATAAAACAAACACAAATAACATTTAGCATAAAGGTATAAAAGAAAAATAAGTGGAATGCTCATCACTATAAAACTATGAAACAGCAACTGGGCTCAGCTGGGCTGATTAAAAATAAAACTTTAAAATAAAAAAGTAAACACTGTGATAACAGGACATAGAGTATTTGGCATCACTATTAGACTAGATAACTTCGTTTGATAAAACATAACAATAAGCCATGTAAAACTTCCTTTGATTGTCAACTTTTACCAAGTTTGGTTTTCAAAGTGTGATTATACCAATAAAACTTCACTATAGTCATTCTGCCTATATAACTGAACTTGTCATAATTTAAAAGAAGTATTAATGGCGTCATTATTTCATGTGAATCTATGGCTTGTTTGATCACAATCTAGACATTGATCTAAACACAATGTGCAAATAAAACAAATGAAAAACAAATCTGGACGCCTTGTCGGTAAAACAGCCTTTGTCATAACAATGTAAAAATAGAAGTGGATTTCTCATCACATAAAGTTGGCACATGATAATATTGAGCTAACACTGAACGTTACCAGACTTATACAACTAAAAACATAAAATCCGCGGGTTTTCGCATCTTTATTACTGTTTTAGTGTTTTAAGGGGGTGAGTGTCCAAAAATGGTCGGAAAAAACTGTCGAAAACGGAAAAAAAATTGGCGGTGGGGGTGGTGGGTACAAAAAATTATCGAAAGGGAAAAAATGCCATACGTGCCTGATTGTACAAATGTTAACTTCCTGTTTGCATTATCATTAATGCTACACGTACACTGTGTATATGCGACACCGGAAATTATGCAGGAAAAATTCATTTGTTTACACAATATGCAGGGGGGGGGGCGTGAGAAAAAAAAATTCCGGCACGTATGCCCGGGGTGGGTGGGTGGTCAAAGCCACCAACAAGCAATTTTTTCCGCAACTAAAAAAATTATTTCCTGCTTGTTTTTTAGTGTTTTGGCAATGCGTTGGGCTTCAAACCCACTTTGAATGAGAGAAATAATGTAATTCTAACTGTAAACTGACTGCAGGCAGTTATCGTGTTGTATTTTGTTGCAAATTTTGAAATCCAAGATGTTTACAGTGAATTTCCCCCCGCAAATCTCTGTTTTAGTGTTAAAAGGGGGGTGGGTGTAAAAAAATGGTCGGAAAAAACTGCCGAAAACGGAAAAAAATTTGGCGGTGGGGGTGGGTGGGTACAAAAAATGATCGAAAGGGAAAAAATGCCATACGTGCCTGAAATTGTTTTCCGACCCCCCCCCTGCAATATGCCGATATTTTTTTACCGAACATACGTGATTGTTAAAAACCAGGACAGGACACACCAGGAAGATAAAAATCCCTCTGAATAATAGAAGAGTATATTATACTTCTAAAATATAATGTCTATAAATTCTGGATATAAAGTACGTCCTCAGAAATCACGATTATTACTAATTGTTAGGTGAAACTATGCGGATCGCCTGCAACTTGACCTGATAGACACCGCTTTTCTTATATCTAAACGTCTGTATGTTTTAAATATTGCTACAAATAGGACGTAAGAAAGGGCCATCATGAATTACATAACAACAAACATGAGTGTTTCGGCTGTTTGTTAAAATTATTTCCGAAAAAGATAATTATTTGGTGTACGGCAAATTGCAGGAAACTGTCGTGCAAATTGCAATTCGCATGTTTTGTTACTGTACGGCATATTGTAAGCCCGATTTAAACAGCTGACATTTATTCAGAATGCTGCGGGCCTGGCCGTTTGACAACTGCAGAAGAGTCGCATTGCTGATCACCCCCTTAAATCACACAAGGAGATCCATAAGCCCATATATTCAGGAATGATAATAAGATAATACAATATGTATATAGATGAATAGCTTTCATTCTCACAAATCATCACAACTAAATTTATTGGAAAAGGATAACTATATTTTGTATTATTTGAGCAAATATGAACAAAGATATTGTATTGATGCATATATTCATTGACCATCATCTATAATATGAAGGCAGAAATCATAATAATGTTAATTGAGAGGAGCCAAATATGTAACCTGTGCAATAGAGCAATTATCCTGCTTATTTAAAATGTATAGGAGTTCCCGGGATCTGGATCATCGAGGAAGGGCTTAATAAGTTGCCAAAAATGTTGCCCTGACCCATTTTATTATATTATAGATATCAAATAACTTTCAAGTCAAGCTGGAGCAATTGATCGCATTAAAAACATGACATCGTGCAGCAAATTTCATTGCAGCGAATAACTATACCAGGGGATCGGATTACAAGTTGATCTTAAATGTAGTCAGCCAATCGTATTTATCTCGTTTGTTGACCTTTATCGAAAAAAAACACAGTATGTCTATTGTGTCGATTTCTGGGCAACAAAGTTTTTTTCTTTCTGGAAGGCGACAGCGCCAATTCGCACGACAGTAAATATATTGTGATTTGTAATTTGCCGTACGCTAGCATCTAACTTTTAAGAGTGATTGTGTGCCGATGCGCTGACAATAGCCATACAATTTCCCACCCCGTTCGTCGTTGGTACAATCTCTTCAGGCACACTGATGACTCAAGAACATTTAAGACGGTGTATTAAATAAGAGGCGTTTTAGCTTTCATTATTGATATTTTCCCGTGCAGGAACGAACTATTATTGAACAGTGCCACGGGTGCGTTGAACCGTTCAACTCATCGTCGATAATCTACCAAGGCCATTGTATATCGAACGTATTCAGCGAGAGACTTTCAAAATTATTACACATTACAAATGAATTTGATAACATTATAACAGTGGTGTACTATCAAGAGGACAACATTGGTAAAATTCCTGCATAATTTCCGGTGTCCGATATACACAGTGATGTAGCTTGCGTCTTACATTAATATGCATGATACTGTATATGTATAGCCGTATGAGTCCTGATCAAGTTATAAGATGGCAGGAATTGACAGATTACACCTGTATAAACTCTCCAGTGCATGTATAACGCACACACTAATTAGTCTATAAAGGTGTTATAATTCAATTCATGTCATCTTATTAATATGCATATAATCTATGCTCGAACAATTACTGTTTCCACTGAATAAATAATATATTTAAGTGAGATATGTCTGTATCAACCCGCCTGCACCTCTGAAATCATTCTCAAAACCGGCATTTTTTGCAACCTTGGTTAAATCTAGACCTAAAAGTTCAACAGCACAACACAATACTTTTGTAAACTTAATGTTCAATATGCTTACTGCTTACACCATAACATAACATCAAAATACTGGAAAGAGTAATTGAATCTTTATCCCGGGAAAATTGTTTGCTTCAAATACACGTATTTCAGAGTTAGCATTTCTACCTGGAATCAAACGCGTACTTCTATTCTCGTGGAAACTGCTGCTTTCTACTGTTCCAGTTTCACTCGATTAGTGAAGAATTATTTTTTTATAATTTCTTATCCGCAGGAAATCTTAATTTCAAATATAATGACCTCGTGTCCTTACGTATTCCATAAATTGCATTGCTTGTAGTTTGGTTCTATACTATACATGTTGTTGATAAATTCGTACAATGTATTTCAACGATGTTCTCTGTGAAGCGCATATATTTCATGGACATTACACTCAATTTCACCTAGATGGCGAATAGCTGGCAATTGTTTGGTTGCTATCATGTGTACCATTTGACGCGTCACATTCTGATAGTTTATGTGTACGAGGTGTCCACGTACTATACTATTACTCCAAAGCCGGACTTTCCCATCAAATTATATGGATACAAAAAGGTATATTTAGTTCCTTCCGTTCAGACATACATGGCGCCTAATAATACATTGTATTCATATGCCCTGGTGTACTTGTATATCGAATTCCAGTTTATTGTCAATATTTATTCCGATATAGTAATGTTGTCGTACTGGGCTCCGAAAATGAGTGGCACTCAAATTGAACACCGTGCATGCATGTGTGCAATTTATGTTAGAAAAGATGATGGCGTGAACGTTTGACGGATTAAACTTAAGCTGCCAAGCTAATAACCGTTTGCACAAACTCCATGCAGCGCCCTCTACGTTATCACTGCGATAGATCACTGCTGGAAGGATGGTACTTTGCGGACCGATACATCTATTTTTACGTATCGTCGGAACTATATTTAGTCACCTATTTATCTTATTTTGACCAACACGAGATTGCAACAGTGGTAATTCTTTCGGTATTGAAAAGAAAACTATGAACTGAGCCAGGCATAGGCAATTTTAATCCTAAAACATAAGAACTAAGAACATGTACGAAATCCTTACCACATGTCCTTGTTGCAGTGGTATCTCAACTGAGCGGTGAGAGATAAATCTTCCTGTAGTTTGCCGTTTGCCGACATTGTGATGTTGGTTAAAATGCAAGCTTGGCGCCAAGCTTTGCGGTTTTTGAGGGAGGTGACTAAAGACAAGCTTGGCGGTTTGAATTTTTTAAAGTAAGGGTTAGAGCACAATAATTGTTCTTTACCAGAATCGATCGAGTCGAAGACGAGATTTTTCTAGTAAAGAATTATTCGCGTGTTCTGACCGACTTAGAGCACAATTAATCCCACATAATGCAATCAACGGGAAAATGTGCAATCCGTGCGCTGGTCGCGATTGGACACAATGTTGGGGTTAGCCACGCCCAACAACGTACTTAACATGAACTGATTGCCGTTGAATGTAAATAATTATGTCCGAGACAACACAGACTAGCCCCTCTTTGAAGCGCCCGTGCGATTTGTCTGTTATAAGTTGCGTGTGACGAACAATGTGATAATCACTGAGCCATTCCTTCTCCGGCCTTGGGAATTGATGTGCTTTATATACCAAAACTCAGGGAACGATTGTAACATTTGGATTGTGCTCTAAGTAAGGATTAGAGCACAAGAATTGTTCTTTACCAGAATCAATCGAGTCAAAGACGAGATTTATTCTGGTAAATAACTATTCACGTGCTCTGACCGACTTAGAGCACAATTGATCTTACATAATGCAATCAACTGGAAATGTCCCGTTGAACATGTTTTTACCACGACGCACAATCTGTGCGCTGGCCGCGATTGAACAATAGCCGGCTAGCCACGCCCAACAACGTGATTAACATGAACTGATCGCCGTTGAAAGTGAATAGGTATGTCCGAAACAATACGGACTGGTCCCACTTTCAAGCGCCCGTGCGATTTGTCTGTTATGAGTTGCGTGTGCCTAACGATGGGATAATCACTGAACCATTCCTTCGCCAGCCTTGGGAATTGGTGTGCTTTACCGAAAAATCAGGGAACGATTGTAACAATGGGATTGTGCTCTAAAGCCTATTAAATGCTGTTTTCGTGTGAATTCTGTTGGGATAGCCACTCTCACACAGTGTCGATGCATGCTTTCATTTTGTCGAGATATATCGCATCAACGGCTTGACCCTATATATAGAGCTCCGGACTGATGTGACAAAGAAGCTCGACTAGTTGGGCTTCACACCATCGTTTGTTTCGGAAACATGTAGGCGGCGAGTATTGTCCACGTGTCCCATTATCGTATCATTGACAATGGACTCCAACAATTTGCACACAATACATTTGAGACTTATTGACCGATAGTTTCCTGGTTCAGAATTCTCGCCTTTTTATATAGCACACCGTTGCTGTCTCCCGTATTTCCGGTATTTTTCTTTCTGTAATCGAACGGTCAAACATTACGGAAGGTGGAGCAATGAGTTCTTGTGCACATTATCGTAACAATCTAGGTGGAATACTATTGGGTCCACAATTAGTATTGGGATTTAACGTGCTTTACTTATTTTCATAGTAACTGGTGCTACAATATATGATCGTGTTACCCATACCTCATGAATCATGAATACCGTTTAACAGGGGGGGTGAATCCTATTAAGAACATAATCATGAAATGCATATTTAGTGAGTTAACAATAATATCATAGTTTTCACACATTTGCTTAAGACAAGTTGGATGGCACGATCATATATCTGCCATATACTTGTCATTTAAAATGCACAACACGTCAGGCATTTCCTCTCAAAAGGTTACAAACAACTTATGATATACATGTCGTATGACCAATAGTCACTATATTTCAATTGTATCAGAACAGCTTGTTGTGTAACATTGGCGCGGTTTTCGTGATAGAATTTCTATTGCCCTTTCAAGTATAATTTTGTATGGTCCTCTGTGGAAGTTATGTATGGTGACACAGTTGTTAAATATTTATGTTTGCGCTAGTCATCAGACACAAGTGATCTACTATGTGGGCATAGCTGTCTGCTATGGCACAGTTTTCCCAACATACCAAAACTGGCGCCGGTGTCGGGGGACATATAAATGGGTTCCATCATTTGAGATGGAGTGTTAATGATCTCCTGTATATTACCACTATGATAAAGCGAACTATATGTGCATGCTGCATGTTCTGTTTTGGCATCACAGGCCATAATAAGACATCTTTGAATTAAGCCACATCATAAAATGAATAAACTTCAGCTGAAATCCCCTTTTGCGAGGGATACTCTGTGTGGTGCACTTATTTACGTTTGTTTCACTGACGACATAATTCCAGAAATATTTGTTTGCTCTTGTAGTCTGATGAGAGTTTCTTTCTTTCCAAATGCCTGTCTGGATGTTTACTGTTTTTCCCCTCAGTCATTTATATTCGACGTAGTCACCCTCACTGCTCGCATTTCTTAAGGAGGAGTCTAGTGACCAATTTTGAATGGGCATTTACAGGCAAATCTCCACAGAATTGCACATATTTATAGGTGTGACTTACAAACTGAAAGCAATACTTATTTATCTGGCTGGCCGGCTTGGAATTTGTTCCGATTAGAAGGTTAGTGTATTTATTTTTGAATTTTATATTGATTTTCAAAACTAGGTAAAGTGTTGTAATTCCAGAAGAAAACATTCTCAAATATTAATTCTTAGCAAAAATTGGCAATATACTTAGCCCAGCTGCCAGTTAAAATAATGTTATGTATGTTTAGTGATATGGGTGCTTTAGTTCACAGAAAACGGCTTCATATACAACCTTTGCTGTAGAGATTTGTATGGAAATCCCCATTAAAAATTAACACTTGATCACCAACTTAATAGCTTATTAGCAACCCCCCTTACACATGTATGTAGCATCTTTGTTTACCCAAAAATGTTTTGTTGACTGTGCTATGGACTATCTTGAATACTTTTATCTCAATCTCATATATATCAAATTCATTTCGCACAATTTCGGACCAATTTGTTTTCTTCAGTGCTTCTTTGATCAATTAATAGTCTCTGTTTCCGTTTTAATAGTATCTACTTTCTGTTTTAAAAACTCATCGGATCGACTAATATGTTTGATTGCTTCATGGCCGGTTTTTTCCTGGTCGTTCGGTGATAGATCATTTGATGTATTACCTATAATCTCAAGATCCAGGGTATTACTGTTCGGCATCTTGTTGGACATTATGACCAGTTGGGATGAAAAACACTTCAGATTCAGATATTGATGAAACGTTTGCCATGTTATGTTAGGAATATTAACGTCGTCAACAACCAGGATGTGCTTGGGTTTAATGAGCAGGGGATCTCACTTCACATGGCCAGAACATAACGTTTACCATGAGAATAGGACATTTGAAATTATTTGCTGCAAAATATGTGTTTGTTTTAGAAGCAAAAATACTTTTTTGGATTCACTTACACTATCATCACTTTTATTTGCTGAATTGGTAATAATTTTACTGGGAGAATAGAACATTTGAAAATTATTTGAAAATGTAGTCCGAGCACAGTGAATCAGGAAATATGAAATAAATTTTGCAGTGAAATTTGCAATGTAAATTTCTTGTGTTTTGTCATACAATTACCATCTACAATGTTTTTTGCACCATCGTTTACAGACGGGTCAACTTGTGTTCAATTAATTGTAAATTTTAGATGGATACAATTTTTTTTCCAGTTTTATACCAGTTGAGGTCCCCTGATCCGTAAGTGTGTTGGCACAATCGATACGTGGTATTAATGTCTCCGGTTTGCTTAATATGTCCATATCTTCAAACTCTGTGTATACACGTCATACTATAAAATACTTATATCGGAGTCATAAGCCCACTAATATGAAGTAGGTTACACACTTAGAAATAACAAGCCGTATAGGTACTAAGGTAGTGCCAATATGTCTGTTAGTACCATACCAACATGTATCGAGAAGAATATGGTTCTATATATTGATATAATACCTAATCATGTTGGTACTAGCCACTCTCGGAACCTAAGTGTTACCCACGTGATGGCATCACGTGATAATTCATTTGGTACTAGCCCGCCGCTCTTGGATTTTGTAAAAATGGCGGCGTCCAGTCACTTGAGGCGATTGAGTTTTTTTTAAAGTATATAAACATGGACGGAAGACACAAACAAACATCAGACTTAGACATTTTATGTTGGAATCGCCCTCGGACTCGGCTTACATGCTGTAGCGTATGCCAGTTTAGGTACGTTGTTCGGTCCTTGGGGGTATATAAGATTAGGGAAGTGAACTTCTCTGAAATTCATCAACATATTTTGTTTGTGTGAAATTGGACCTAACTGGCTTCTCAATGACCTGGAATATTGTCAGCACTGTGTGGATTATGTTTGTACATGGACGGGACAAGATGATATATAACCTCCGAAAATTTAAAGACACGGTTGGCCTTGGCGGTGGGTATCCTGTGAAAATATCTCCACCCGTCAAAAACCGCCACAAACAGAAAGAACATCAAAATGTAGATAGACTTTGTCCGTATACAAATAATATATATCGCATAAACAGTATGTTATGGTCATATGTTTGACCATTGTTATGTAAACAGAAGCATAAAAAGTTACTTTTCTGGTGTTTGTTTATATTATGATGGTAAACATAAAGAGCGTTCTTTGTTGGTGAATACCTGATATGGAACTAATAAAGAGCGTTTATGTCATTTGTGTGTGATTAGCCAGTAGAATTGTGCTGTCTTCTGTAACACAATCAGGCTCTTGCTTAGGTAAATATAGTAGGTCTTTATGATAACATGCTGTTTACGCGATGGTCATGGTATATATGAACGAAACTGTATGCGTTTTAATGTTTTTATGTTTCGACAATTAAGGCCGCACGTGCCTTTAACTGGCGCTAATAATTGATATTCTCCTCTGAAGAACTTGAAAGCAGCAATTTTCGGTGAACTGAGACAGACCAAAATCAATAGTCATTGAGTGCAGTCGGCAGTGGGGTTACATTTTACATGCACGACAGTATTGTGAATTACGAAAGACAGATACTTAAGTTTCACAAAATTATAAACCGCCCAATTAACTCACAGGAGTCAACCACTGGCGACTAGGATTAGGAGACATACAATTCTGTTGAAATTAGTCGGAGTTATGACGTCACAGGTCAGTCATGACTCATGAGTCAGTCACAAGTTTGTTGGCTACAACGTACAAGTACCTGTGCAAAGGACGATGGATCATATTCTTCAATTTTCATCGCAACGTGATTTGAGAACCATGTCGCCATGACATGTCGCCCAGTTACGGAGTCTGCTATTCTTTTGATCGAAACGCCTGTGATGCTGTGATATTGTTCTGATATATTTATGGAATGGCGGATAATCTCGGAGATACGGATCCAATTATGGGACACACGTTACCACTGAATCAATCGCAAGCTTTTAGTAACGTACTACAGCTATGCTCTCATTAATCATCCCCCTTTAACAAGGTTGTAGGGCGTTAATGACACCGGTTATACCATACCGCCGTTCAACCACGGTCAAGTGGTTGATATGTGTCAACCGCAGGTAATCTTTCTACAGTACTATTAATAATATTTTGCGACCACTGTACTCCACACTAATTTTTCACATGGCCACCTTGTAAACACCCAGTCCAGCTTTCCATCAGCGCCAATAACCATGTTAACTATACACAAAACAATATTTCAATTAATAATTTGTTTACGGTTTAATCAGCATTCGAAGTTGGTCGCTGACCGACATTCGCAACTACCAAGGCAGCGTCAAGCCATGCCAGAAATATACACTATGTGGTGGTTATAATGCTGACTTTAAAACGGTTCGAAAGTCGGCCATGGTAGGATTAATCAATGTTAATAGTATCATCAACGTGGTAATATCGGTGGCCAATGTCGTTAAGGGGGGGGGGGGGTCAATTAGAGCTTAGCTGTATACATACATGAACAATGTAGACCATTCCAATGTCCAGATGCATCATGTGTGGCTATCATTCTGAGCGATTCGGCCATTTCCCCTTTGCTAGGAAATAACCTCATCCATAACTGGACACCATATTCGCGAAATTCTACATTATATGGCTCTGGTGATCAGACAATGACATTGACTCGTTGACGCATAGATGCGAATGGAGAATAATTTATTAACTATGGCTTTAGCAAACTTTATCATATATTAAATACATTGAACTCTATTTGTGTTATCTTAGCATTTGTTCATATACTGATACAGCACATTGGAAGTGTACGATAAGCAAAACACTGTGGCAATATTTTTGGGAGAGTGATAATAATTCTGGTAACCCATTCAACATCTCATTGTAGCGAGGACTAGTGAGCGCTATTTTGCAAACAACATGGTGTCAGTTTTAATTAACCAAAGTTAATGGTCTCCCCATTGTTGAGTATTTTGCTTATCGCAAGCTATTTACAAAGGTTTGGGAGTTATCGCAAAGGTGTTTGTGATTTATCGCAAAGTCGTTTTGTGATTTATCGCAAAGATTTGCTCCCCTGGCTGTGAATGACCGATCGGTCTATTTTAGCACGACCGGGCAATTATAGATTGATAGGATGTTCACTCAGACCTGTTTAAGATGTCTGATTTATAATGTTTACTTTAATTACACACAAATTAAGAAATTTGGAAGATTATTTCAGACAATCAGACAATTTTTACTCCACGTGCAGGCAACAGGTCGGGGAAATCCTGACCCAGACCTGTTTAAAATGTCTCATTTATAATATTCACAGAAGCCCATTAGCACCAAAAAACCTTTGCGACAAATCTCAAACATCTTTGCGATAAATCGAAAAATATAATCACACAGTACGTAGTCTGAGAGTTATCATAAAAATGTTTGAGATTTATCGTAAAGGTTTGCGTGTTATCGCAAAGGTGTTTGTGATTTTTCGCAAAGTTTTGCTCCTCTCACCATTCATGCATCTGGCTGTGAATGACTGATCGGTCTATTTTAGCCCGACCGTTCAATTATAGATTGATAGGTTGTTCATTGAGACCTGTTTAAGATGTCTGATTTATAATGTTTACACACAAATTAAGAAATTTGGACGATTATTTCAGACAAATTTTACTCCACGTGCAGGCAACAGGTCAGGGAAATGTCTGATTTATAATGTTTACAGAAGCCCATTAGCGCCAAACTAATTTGCCACAAATCTCAAGCATGTTTGCGATAAATCGTAAAATATAATCACCCAGTACGCAGTCTGAGAGTCATCGTAAAGATGTTTGAGATTTATCGTAAAGGTTTCGAGTTATCGCAAAGGTGCTTGTAATTTTTCGCAAATTTGTTTTGTGATTTATCGCGAAGGTTTGCTCCCCTTATTCCACATGCATGCTGACTGTCAAAGAACAATCGGTCTATTTTAGCCCAACCATGCTATTATAGATCGATTGGTGGTTTACCCAGACCTGTTGAAGATGTCTGATTTATATTTATATTTATACGGTTCAAGTCCATTAGTGCCAATGCATAAAAATATATCTGCGATAAATCACAAACCATTGCGATTAATCACAAACCTTTTGTAATCAATCGAAAACCTTTACACTAAATCGCATATATTTATTGCAAAGTAGTTTGCGATTCGCAAAGGTTTTCGATTTATCGCAAGGTAGTTTTGTATTTATCGGGCTATTCTAGATCGATTAGTGTTTCATCCAGACCTGTTTCAAGATGTTTGATTTATAATGTTTACTTTAATATTATTGCACACAAATTAAGAAATTATTTTTGGACATTCAGAACAATTTTACTCCACATGCAGGGAACAGGGAATCCTGAAATCTAGATATTAAACTTTGAATTAAGTACAAAATCACGATCAAGGTTCTATACTAATAAAAGTAATGTATGTATAATTCGGATTATTTCATTATCACTGTGAACTGGAGTCCATGTGGTTTTGTACTTTATTCAATGTTTAAACGCCAGAGCATCATTTGGAATCTAACATTCCACATTGTTAAATTTGCCGTCGGCCATGTTTCGTAATTTCGAGTGCTTGGTATCTGGGCAGGTTCTCCGCTTAGTACCTATATGTTTTGTTCTCTGGAGTACCACATTGCTAGGTACTATGCATAGTACCTAAATACTTCAGAGTACCTGTCTTTATAGTCGGTACTTCATATAATATAATGGGTGTGTCAAGAAAGCATGTATTTATTGGCACTTCATATCGTGTGCGTCATGACTTCGGTGACATACAGGCAGAGTGTGTATTATATGCAGAGTACCGAACATTCAAACAGTTGGTACTCCCCCTGGGACAAAGCTTAGTACCTACGTAGGTACTCTGAAGTACCTAATGTTTTAAGAGTGTACGATGGCTATATATCGACTTTCAAAAGCGGACGTTTTAACACGTTTTGAATTTTTGTCAGCTTAACGAAATTCCGATGACTGTCTCTTATAAAGAGAGTCCATGCTTACCTCACCCAAAAAGTGGTAGACAATAAAGAGTGTTCTCTGCCATGATCTTCGGGACTCATTTCCAAAGTAAAATAATATTTGTGTATGTGCTCAATGCTTAAGTTTTTAAAATTATATTTAGCCTATTATAAGCTGAAAATTAACAAGGATAATGTTGACTAAATTGGTTTGAAATAGGACATGTTTGTAACATGTTAAAGTGATGTGAAACACTCCGGTAGGGTGATCAAATAGAAATGGAGAATACTCTTGTTCAAAGTAGTTATTTTTACAAATATTATATCTAAATTGTCAACACACACCGTCAGCGAGCTCAATATCGCAATAACAGCGCGCCTCAATATACCACTTCTTCTGACTGGTACTGTAAGTCAAATCCACCGAACACTCGAAAACAACTGATAAGCCTGCACAGATGCATGAATCAGATTCATATTTAAGGTTATAGTACACCAAATATAAATAATTACCCCCCCCCCCCCCTGGTGTGCTGTCGCCCACACTCAAGTCAGCATTAAATCACATATGACAGCTGAATGGTTGATTATGATTGGGATAAAATTAATGCTAAAACAAGAAAAATCTAAGCTACCATGGTAATATTACACCTAGATGAATATTGATCCAGAGTGTGTGAAATAATTAACCTGGCATTTAGTGGGAGAATGTTTGAAAATTTGGTGATGATTTATTGTGCGGAATTAGGGTAGTATCAAAAGCGGTACATTTAAAGACGGAAACGGAACACGGACCTATTAATTTTTTGGGTCACGTTGGGTCCGAAGAGCGATTCATCAAACTTGACTAGGTTAGAAAGTTCCAGCATTCACAAGGAATCGAGCATAGCCCCTAACATTAACACTGTCGCCTGTGGGGAATACATGGTGTACTGTAACCTATATTGGATAAGATCCAGCCTAATCGGCATTGCTGTTTAGCTTATGTCGGTCTAGTGCGCAGACCCAACATAATTACCGAGGGCCCGTGAATAGGTTGTAAAATCCCTCAAAGCTATAGTTATAATGCACTCACTGGGAAACCAAATGATGAACGTGCGAGGCGGTCAATGCGACCTTTAGGCAGATGATTAATGGGGTATGCGTATGATACGCCTCCAACACGACGAATGCGCTAATCACGCATGAAATTAAAAAAAATATGCACGAGTTATAGTTCTATTGCGGTAACCATTCGGTGAAACGTATTTCTCATATAGCTACCCTATAACGATAGGATACGCGATGCATTTCGGATACGTCCCATTTGCAATAGCTATCGATTTTTGAAACTAGATGGCTAGCACGTACCCACAATACACCGACTCTAGAAGATAAAGACCGAAGTTGCGCGCATAAAGTGCTAACATGAAAGATTTATGTCTGGTTCATAGGAGTAGTGTGAGGAAGGGCAATTGCATAGTACCGTGCATCGGTCTAGGCAGCATCGAGTTCATCGATACATATTTTGGATACAAAGCCAAACTGTATTTCATGTTGATCTCAACGCTATAGATTACCTTAACCCTTCCATGGTTGTGTCAATGTATTCTCTTGTATATGCGAGTGTCACATAGGAAGCGTCGCATATATACATGTAAGAGCATATATTTGCCAAACAATATTACATTGACTTTGTAAGCAAGTGCCTTCTCCTATATTTGCGAGACTCCCAATTGGAGACTCGCATATATAAGAGAATGCATTGGCACATTATTTTAATGCTGCCCCAGCGCAGCTCCCGTCATGAAAGGCTTAATAGAGATTTTTCACAAAACTCAAGGTTAGCACTTACGGTTATGGCACTACCTCACCAAGTTATGCGCACGTTCTAGATGTAACCGTGATGACCTGTCGTAATGGATATAGTTTCAATTTATGTGGTCTTTAGCAAAGACTTAATGTACAGTCAACTACGTGATTTGTATCAGACAGCCATCATATATTGCGAACGGTGTGTTAAATATGGTAGATCGTGCAAAGCGAAAACTCACTGCGCATGATTGTCATGCGTTGTCGAGATAAATAACCCCAACTCGTCGTTATTTTTGAGAAACGAATTTTTGGCCCGACATTACTGTTACAACGACGAACAGCTAAACATAGTCATAACTGTATGTTAACCATGAGTTTACGATACCTCTTTAATAGTATTTCATTCATGCTCCACAAACCCTAACAATATATTTATATAGCTATTTGGTGAGTTATTCGCATAAAAAGCTGAATGTATTCTTATTTAATTTCACAAAATCTGCCGATAATTTGAGACTAGCACATTAAGTCAGCCCAATATAAGATTTCCAATCAATTAGCAACGATTACGTGATCGATATAAATAACTGGCTTCAGATACAATTGGTCTGAACTTTTAAAATCACGCCCAATTAATTTGTTGACCGCTGTTAGTGATTATGTCAACAATTTGTGACGTCGTGTTCATGTTATGGTATGTGCTATTGTGGTATGAAACGGGTGACCCAATTCGCAGTTGACCAATCACTGAACCGGAGTTAGTGTAACGCATACGGGTTATATAGATAGTATATGAAGACCCACACATACTCGTTGTTGCAACAAACCAACACCCCAGCAGAATGCCGTTTGATTAGTGTAATGTTAAGAGCTTAATCCTTTCTATACTGAATGGATGCTCCCACCAAGTTAAAAAAAAGTTAACATAGGAATGTTCTAGTATTTATTTGGAGGGATGCACATGTAATATAAGCAGACGACATATAATACAAGTGCAGAGTGAGTTCTATTTATAAAGGGAAATGTTCAGACAATAAGTTCAACAAATGGCATGCATGTATGATCGTTTGTCGACCTTATTATCTGAACATTTCCTGCGTGATAACTACTCATCAATGACTATTTAGTATTAACGAGTTAATGGTAAATATCAGATCACGTCAATTTGTACAAATAAACTGATAAATAAGATACCCGTACCAGAAAATATATAGACGAGCGTGATATACAAATGAGTGAATTATATACTTCAATCGACTATATCGCATACCAATACTCACTGATTCGTTCTATACTGAATGTACTCTCCCAATTCAGTTATAAAAGTATACATTGGAATGGTTTATTATTCATTTGGAGGGGTGTTCAGGTAATAAAAGCAGATGACAGACAGAAAAAAACAGATAATACAAGAGCAGAATGATTCATATTCATTGCAGGGAAATGGTCAGAAAATAAGTTCAATAAACGTTGAACTGAGCTTATTATCTGAACATTTCCTGAGGGAACTACTCATCGGTGAGTATTTAGTATAGAACGGATTAACTGGGGATGTCCACCGAAAAACGTTAAATCGGATCTCAGTATACATGTATATACACCAACCAATAACAATGATGGCTGTTGTCTTCGCTGTTATCATTAGCTTGGACCCTGGTGCTAACCGGATGGAATACTAAGGCAGTTGCTCCCATACATAATAATCAACTCTGATCGTGTCGTCCATTGATAAATGTTAATTCGGATCGCAGTACAAACCGTTAACAATTCTTACTATTGTGCCAACTGATAGCATTAGATCGGACCTTAATGTCAATCGGGGGCCTCTGTGGCTCAGTGTGTATAAGGGGCTCTGATCCAGACCGATTCGATTTCCAGCGCTGGCGACATGGGTTCAATTCCCGGTGGAGTCATCGCTGACTTATTATCCAATGACGCTATCTGGGGGAGGGAGTTGCCAATTACTCGCCGATGGTCGGTGGTTTCGCCGGGCACAATGGGTCATTCTTCCAGCCAATTAAATCTCTGTTAGATTTACCGTAGTGTGCGGACTTTCCCTCCACCAATAACACCGGTAACGTCCTGATATAGCCCTAGCTGCTGAAAGGGACGTTAAACCCCAATAAATAATTAAATATTGTCAAGCGATACAATACAACGGCATGTATTTTCTACCGATAAAGCTAAATTGTGACCATATGCTCAACCAATGGACATTGTAAATGGCATCCCATTACATCCCGATAACAATTAGTTCCGATAGTTGTGCACGCAGATACCGTTTCCTACCGATAAAATACATTGGCTGCATTACCCACCGATTATCATTAACTCGATGCATATCGTCGTCCACAGATATTATCTAATCCTATCACATTACAGAGTGATAACAATTAACCGCAATATCGCACCATATCGCAAACCGATAACACTTAGCCATGACGTCACTTCAATGTTCACTTCGTCCAGTGTATAGGATAACAGACGGTTATTGTCAAGATCGTACATTAATGTTTTAACACCGATCTGTTAAGTTAATAACGTACACTTAGTATCCAACTTAATGGACATTTACATGTTTTTCATTGTGAACTATCTCTTTTTATATGACTTGCATTATGATACCAAAATATTACTAAACTATATATGTAGAAATTATGTACAACGACTGTCAAGTAAAATACAGCACTGACTGTTAGACACCTTTAGCATAATGCATGATGACATATATATTTATTACGAATAGGATACTACGTCACAATAATTTGTGTTCTTTCTATTCGTTGTGGTACTTCACAATCCGTTGTTACGATTACGGTTTTGGATTACTATATGATGTATTTGTGAGTTTTATTGAAAATAGTCAGTTTGTTTTATAATAGTAATAAGTTCGCGATCGTTTCTCGGCTCCCCAATGTGGGAGATGACTCTGAGACTATGTCCATAAATTGTGATCGCCATTTTGGCCTTAATGTTTAATTATTAGTGGCAGTCAAATAATTCGTCGTTGTGAAACACGAGAATCTTGCGAAACACAAAGCACAAAGCTATGACCTGATAACAACATAATAAAGTACAAAAAGATATATATAATATGTAATCCCCTTACTGCGAGTTACAAACACGATTGTCTCACAAACTGACTCGTGCATGTTGACGTCAATTCTGCGAAAAGGTTTTTGGACTGTCAGAAAAAAATACGACTACAAATAGATATTCGTCATAATTATATGTCGTCGTAGGGTCTTTAAATTCCATTCATGGATGCCATTTCGTGTATGCATCGTGTAAGTCCCATTACGACAAGACCTAACTAAGACGAAGTCCGTATCACGTAAGTATAATCGATCCGATAACATCTCCAACTCTGCTATTAGGCATACCACGCGCACTAGTCAGCCATTCAGTTTATATTTCGGCGCTAAATAATTTAATAGAATTTCCTAAATGCGATGAGAGAACAAAACTTCGATAATATATCAGAATTCTATAATGACTTGCGCCATTTATTGGGCTTCGGGTATTTCATAAGACTTCAGAAGTCATTAAATACTTGCGTTTTTTATTGGGCTTCTTGTTTTGCATGTCCGTGCGTTATTAGTCAGTAACTAATGACACCTTCCGTTGATTTGATTTATTAAGTTTTCAAAGAGACTTTGCGATTGGCTGTCGCCATGAGATTTCGGTCAAGTTCAGTTGCGTGTGGTAAAAATAATATTTCAAAACACGCCCGCATACGGTGACACAGAAGTGAGCATTAAAACATCTCTCGTCTGACCAAGTCTACGATACGCTGTTCCCGACATTCATCTTGGGAGGAACTAACAAGTATAGGTTATATCCCGCTTAGGTATCTGTACAAGAAATACAGACCAAGACGCTTTAGCGCCGCGATCTGTATTTCTTGTACAGATACCCAAGCGGGATATAACCTATACTTGTTAGTTCCGATTCAGTGGATTCACACGGGGAAAGGGAAATTGAGCCACATTTAATACGATGATTACCTATCAATTACCATTCAATCAAACTGTTAATTGAATGGTTTTTGATACATGCCATTGTTCACATAGGCTCGTCTAATGTTCATTTTAAACCAATCCATGATCTTTATACAGTTCAATTTAAATTTAAAAAATATGTCTTAAATCTTATATTTCGCATTTTACTCTCTAACCCGCGGGGAATTGTATCATGATAAATCTGTTAAATTCGACATTCAGAAATAGACATTAGACAAAAACTCATATTGTCTAATATACCATTGAATCCACTGGGGATGCTATCATAATTAAATCTGTTAAATTCGAGTTTCACATTTAGACCCGAAACGTATATTGCCTACATGCTATCGCCAGTATTGAACGTACGCTGTGCCAGGTTTCTCGTGAATCGAGAAATTCAACCCCGAAACGTTCCTTGTAAAACGGGCGCTCAATTTGGAACAGCCGTCTCAGTTACAAATCTCCGTGACGCCGCAGTCATTCTGACAATTAATGCTAGAAGGTAGCAGAAAGAGCGTCGATATTATAGATTACGATGGCTACAAGTCTGATGGAAGTATGCGAGATGTTTGCAATCCCAGATTGTCGGAGGAAGAGTCGATTAAGTATTATTGTTGATAAATTCAAAGGAAAAATCTCCCGATATTGGATCCCTTTCTTCGAGTCGAGTTAGAAATTGGATGACTTTTTCTTGCTTCGCGTTTTCGGAAGTAATAAGAGTTGAGACTATCTGATAATTAAATGACGTCCACTTGAAAGCATTTTGCCCATCTGTTCACTATATGGCTGTGACGCAGATGGCATTTCGATTTTCGATGTTTACAAAAACCAGTCGAAATTCGCGTGGGAGAATACTGTAAAGAAAAAAAGAAGATGATAAGTTGCAGAAATATTGTGAATAATATAGATCTGTTCAAAGAGAAAGTTGCTGAAACACATATCCACATTGGATTTATTTACTATTGTATAAACTAATCGTTATATCATTAGGGTGATGATCCAGAACCATCTACCATGAAATACAATTCATCATCATCATCATCATCATCATCATCATCATCAACATATGTTTCGGAACAAGTCATTCGACTTTTGGCTCGGATATACAAAACATGATTATATATAGTGGCACAATAAATCAGTCATTATATAGGTACTTCAGATATACAATTGACAATCTTGCTGTATGTTAAACTCTGTCCGTAAAGTGACATTGACAACGTGTTCGGAGAGTTTGTTCCAATAAACTACAACGAGTTATGTTAAGAACTATTTTCCGAAGTTCTTATTAACGGTTTCCATTTGTAGCTTGAGAGTATGCCCTCTCGTATTAGAAGGTGTGCTCTCTGTTATCGTTATAATGATTATGTAAGTACTTGTATGTCTCTATATTATAAAGTTATTATACAATGTTGTGTACAGTATGTGTCCAGGTTATGGTGAAAAGTCATATTGGACGAGATACGCAGTGTCGAGTCCAATATGACTTTTCACCACAACCTGGACGAGTACAAGAAAAACTCATACTGTACACAACATTGTATAATGACATTTTTATTATCCATCTGTATGTTTATCCAAAGTTTGGGAATAAAACTTTAGTGGTTATTTTTGGTATTTGTCGGCACTTAATTCTCTATAAAAGCCTGTATTTGATCATCGGACAGCATGATTTGGAATAGTAAACACGGAAATGAAAAAAAACTCAATGCGAAAGTGAAACGATGCTAAACCCACCAGTGTTGCGCTAGAATCACAAATTCACCGATTCATTTCGCAATAGTTAATTCGTGACGTCACAGAGTCCCGATAAAAAACAGATATTGCACACTTGGGAGTCCAATATGACATTCGGGAGTCCAATATGACTTTTCCCGGATTATCACGTGGCGGCTTTTGCCCAATCAGAAATAGTGCTAGTTAAGTGATGGATAATAAAATATTCTTTATATCATGAAGATATTTAGAGAATGCATACAATAAATATAAATTACAAAAAAATTAAGCAGGGAACCAAACTCAACATATTTACAGTCATCAAATATGTGATGAACATGATAAGAGAATTATATACATGATTTCCATTTACAACAATCATACGCATAGAAGCATTCATACTAACAGACACACATATAGATAACACATTGGAGAATTACATTACATGGCTTCCATTTACAACAAACAAATACCCAGAAGTATTCATACTAACAGACACACGCAAACCATTGGCGAATTACATACATGACTTCCCTTTACAACAACCACACACACAGAAGCATTCGTACTAACAGACATACATTCGCTATAGTTATAGACAAAGATACAGATGATCAGAATGGCAATGTAACGTTATCGAGTTATATTTACATACATCTAATATCTCCTCCGATTTCCCCATAGCGTTACGATAGACACGCCCCCGTATCCAATGCGTTCATAAACCTATGAACGCAACGTGACGTCACTTCCAGTGTCGTTCATAGGTTTATGAACACATTGGTCCCGGAAATGACCGGGGATTGTCGGACATTGCCGACTGCTTGAGTATCTATATAGTACGTCCGGATTTGGCAAGAAATTTATTTTGGTCTATAATCAGTGTTGTTGCCCGGTGTTACTGAACGTTGATGTTCAAAAATCCCGCTACTTAATAACGTTTTATCATTTTCCTTACCGCTACAAATATTCCCCCGAACCTCACAAATATATCATTATGGTAGAACGGCGTGTTGTCGATTTCTTATCCAAAGCCGAAACTTAATTGTTAGTTTCAGTTATCATTCTTGAAATCAACACGTCTACATGATTAGTTACTAGCTAAACAAGACAGTTTGTCATATGTGTATACTAAACTGTGAAATTGCGTTTTTTTCCGTTCTTCGAGAACGGATTCTCAAAATGTTTGGTTTTCCAAAAAACGAGGATTCGCACTTTCTGAACTGAACTTCGTGCGTTCATTTAAATAGATGAATAAATAGTGGGAAATACAGACAATCCTAGTTCATAATGAATTTAAGTATATACATATAAATAATACACGGCGGATTCAACGTGGTCATGGGTTTTGACCGCGATAAAAAATCAGCAAACTCCGCATGAACCCCTTCGGGGTTCATGCAGTTTGCTGATTTTTTCTCGCGGTCAAAATCCCATGACCACATTGAAACCGCCGTTTATTTCTTATATGGATTGAACATGTGGTCGAATATCTAAACTTGCTCTCCACGACAGGATAAATTTGATGTGTTATTATAAGGCTATATGAATTATGTAGGGTATTATGTCGTTACTAACTTATAGCATTAATTATTTAAATACAATTCAAACAGAGAGGCAATGATATTCTTCCCATAGTTTACGTGTGCTGAGATATAAGTATGGCACATGAATTAATCTTCATATAACATCAGTTAGAATGTATTAGATACAGTTATGCCCTAAATAATCGACTCCTTAACCACAGCAGAATTATGGGTAACTTTTCAGGATTTAGTCGGAAATATGGCTTGTTGCCATTCATCGATGAGAGCTTTCCGGTGAATGGCAACAAGCCATATTTCCGACTAAATCCTGAAAAGTTACCCATAATTATGCTGTGGTTAAGGAGTCGATTATTTAGGACATTACTGTATTTCCCCTGTTCTCCAGGAGTGTATGTTTGCACGACTCTGCACTTTCTCTAAAGCTGTAGTTCATGTTCGATAGATCGATGGTTCTTTCTTAGAATTGTTCATCATAACGTCTTTATTATGTTTCGATAGCCAGAGCGGAGTGTTCCCCGTCACTTTAGCGTCGGATTGTAGAATCATTGTACTCATATTTCCAGTATTTGAGGCATCTGTTTAGCCATAAGTAATAACAAGAACTTGACCAATATGCTAAGTGTGAGTAACAATGGTAATGGACGCCCGTCTAGAACAAAACATGTTAGTCGACCAAACCAAAATCGACGCTATCATGTGTTTCACGAACACTGTGGTAACATAGACTATGACTATCTTCACATCAATATGTAAAGGTATTAAGATGTAATAACAGCATTTGATTACATTTTGCAAAGTGTTGTATCTGTAATTAATGTATATTAAACAAGCATCGGTCATGTATCTGGCTCTGCCATCGTCAATTTTAAAAACAACGTTTTAACCCTTTCATGCCTGGAGTTTCCAGAAATTTTGCGAAAATCCTGTGCCAAAGCAACAATGAAGGGTGAATCCTGCATACCAGTTAATAACATATGGAATACAAGACTAATTATGTTCATACTAATATAATAAATTTCACATATTTTCTGAGGTAATATCCATAACTTAAACATACATGTATCAAGAGTATTTGACTGAATTACATCAACATATGTCATTTTGGGCTGGAAAATAACAAAACAATTGTCTAATTGTGTGCTACAAAAGCTGCGTTTACCAGCCGTTTTGTTGAATCCTAAATAACGATTAAATTGGGTACTTGTATAAGAATCCAGAGTACCAGTTAACAGGGGATGAATCCCGAGTACCAGTTAACAGGGTGCATGAATCTAGAGTACCAGTTAACAGGGGAATGAATCCTGAGTACCAGTTTACAGGGGGCATGGATCATGAGTACCAGTTAACAGGTGGCATGAAACCTGAGTACCAGTTTACAGGGGGCATGGATCATGAGTACCAGTTAACAGGTGGCATGAAACCTGAGTACCAGTTAACAGGGAGCATGAATCCTGAGTACCATTTCATCATCACCCAAATCCCGCATACCAGAAACTGGAGGTGAAACAATGATGTATAGCGCCAGTTTTATACACATTTGCAGCGAATTAGGAAAGTCAGACTGCGTTCGTGTATAAGCTCTGATTATCTCATGACCCGATAATTTCAGAAAATATCGCTATTACACAGCAGTCAACATCTGAACTTATCAAAAGAATCGCTAATATGAACAGCCGCCGATTTGGTGTATTACATGTTCATTTCCTAAATACTGTGGACGCTTGGTGCTCGAAAGTATTCATTAAGTTCCCACGGTGGCTGAATTACATCAAAATATGTCATTTGGTCCAGGGGGCCGTGAAAAAGTTTACACATTCAGGGCCCAAAAAAAAATTACAGCCCTTTTGCTACCCACCCACCCTTTTTGTGCAAAAAAAATATTTTTTTCCGCCTGATTTTTTTGGACCCACCCCCTCAAATAAGAAAAAAAATCATTTTAAATCTATTCAAGACCAAATCAAACAGAATCAAAGGTAAGTTTTAAATTGGTCCGTTTCTGGCAGATTCCAAGTTGTTTTCGACATTGAAAAATACATTTTTAAATAAAAAGTGTTTTATTCTACAGTATGCACAGATATTGTGAGGTAATATTTATAGTGCCAATAAGCCAACATTGTGTTTACTTTTTACATAAATAGTCCAGTTACTAATTAATGACTTCTTCACTGTTGTTCACAAAAAGGTGCCACCAACCATCA
Organism: Siphonodentalium dalli; assembly: GCA_032622095.1. Lineage (NCBI taxonomy): Eukaryota > Metazoa > Mollusca > Scaphopoda > Gadilida > Siphonodentaliidae > Siphonodentalium > Siphonodentalium dalli. The sequence goes on along the minus strand of CP136069.1, from coordinate 59,825,486 downwards.
TATCATAACACCTTATAGCCATACCTGCAATGACAATTATATAGTATATAAGTATCACTCGTTGGAGCCAAATAAACAGACTGGCATGTTTATTTTTTAATTTGAGGTATTTTGTTAGCCAGCACTCTGCAGCACTAGTATTATTTGGTCACTAGACATGCCAGAGTGAAAATACCAGCACTATCAGGCACTATTCAATATTAATTTGAGGTGAAATGCAAACCAGCACTCCTATTCAGTCATCACTTTTATTTGGCACCAGAGAGTGCTTTATCTTATACCTACATATGTTCTTAAGTGTTGGTTAAGGTCATAATCTATGTTAGAACACATTTATTAGTGAAAACAACTTAAAACAATGTCCATAATGTGGGTTGAAAAAAATTTGCACAAACAATTTTTTTCAGGCCTCTGAGATGCACCCACCCGCCCGGTATAGGTATGTTTTTGGAAGATCTCCCCTGTATTACTTATATCTTATACATACCCTGTTCCTAAGTGTCTGTAAAGGCCATAACCTGCCTTAGAACACAATTATTAATGAATATATTTGAAAACAACTTAAAACAAGGGCAAAAATGTGAATAGAAAACAAATTGCACAAACTCATTTTTTTCGGGCCTCTTCGGACCCACCCACCCCGGCCCTGTATGATAAAACTTTTGTGCGGCCTGGAAAACAACAAAAACAATTCTAATTTTGTGCCATGAAAGCTGCGTATATACCAACCGTTTTGCTGAATCATGAATACCTGTTAAATTGGACATATGAATCCCGAGTACCACTTAACATAGCAGCGAATTAGGAAATTCAGACTGCGCCCGTGTACAAGCTCTGATGACCCGACATTTTTAGAAAATATAGCTATTACAGAGCAATCAACATCTGAACTTATCACAAAGCATCGCTAATATGAACAGCCGCCTATTTGCTGTATTACTTGTTTCATTTCCTATGTACTGTTGACGCTTGGTGCTCGAAAGTATTCATTAAGTTCCCGCAGTGGCTCAAGAGTGGGTGGCGATTACCCATACACTCGTTACGGGCTCACCGGGCATTATCTAATTCTGTCTATATTGGCCCATATTACCCTCGTTTGAGTAAATTAGTCACTTTGGAGAGGTGTTAATGGGCCAGAGGAAATTGCTTCTGCGGTTGCAAGTGAGAACAAGTAGATCCTACCCTAGATGAGTACTCTTTCCAGAGCTGGCATTCTGAAACAGGAATGCAAAATAATCCAAACTCGATTTGCCCAGATGTATAATAACTATACGGACATACCTCTATATATATATATATATATATATATATATATTTTGAAGACCTCTGTCTGTATGTCTGTCTGTCTGTTTGTCATTAAAGACCTCTGTCTGTATGTCTGTCTGTATGTATGTCATTAATACAAATCTACGATTCTCGACCAATCGGGACGAAAATTGGTACGTGTGTGTATTTTGACCAGGCGGTCGTCGTTGTCGTATTGGCGAGCCCGTGCGGCGCCCGCTTCGCGCATGCGCAGACGAGATCTCGGAAACGGGTGGAGCTATCGACTTGAAATTTGGTATGTGAATGTATCTTGCCCCGGATACGAATTTTATCGGATCGCCGAGCCCGTGCGACGCCAGCTTAGCGCATGCGCAGACGAGATCTCGGAAACGGGTGGAGCTATCGACTTGAAATTTGGTATGTGAATGTATCTTGCCCCGGATACGAATTTTGTCGGGTCGCCGAGCCCGTGCGACGCCAGCTTTGCGCATGCGCTGACCAGATCTCGGAAACGGGTAGAGCTATCGACTTGAAATTTGGTTTTTGAATAGCCCGGACAACGTCGGGCTGGGTAGAGCTATCGACTTGAAATTTGGTTTTTGAATAGCCCGGACAACGTCGGGCTCATCGGCTAGTCTCATATATATTTTGAAGACCTCTGTCTGTCTGTATGTTTGTATGTTTGTATGTTTGTATGTTTGTCATTAATACAAATCTATGATTCTCGACCGATCGGGACGAAACTTGGTACGTGTGTGTAGTTTGACCAGGCGGTGGACGTTGTCGTATTGGCGAGCCCGTGTGGTGCCCGCTTCGCGCATGCGCAGACGAGATCTCGGAAACGGGTGGAGCTATCGACTTGAAATTTGGTATGTGAATGTATCTTGCCCCGGATACGAATTGTATCGGGTCGCCGGGCCCGTGCGACGCCAGCTTCGCGCATGAGCAGACGAGATCTCGGAAACGGGTGGAGCTATCGACTTGAAATTTGCTATGTGAATGTATCTTGCCCCGGATACGAATTTGATCGGGTCACCGAGCCCGTGCGACGCCAGCTTCGCGCATGCGCAGTCGATATCTCGGAAACGGGTAGAGCTATCGACTTGAAATTTGGCATGCGCAGACGAGATCTCGGAAACGGGTGGAGCTATCGACTTGAAATTTGGTTTTTGAATAGCCCGGACAACGTCGGGCTCATCGGCTAGTCTCATATATATTTTGAAGACCTCTGTCTGTCTGTTTGTCTGTCTGTCTGTCTGTCTGTCTGTCCTTAATACAAATCTACGATTCTCGACCGATCGGGACGAAACTTGGTACGTGTGTGTAGTGTGACCAGGCGGTGGTCGTTGTCGTATTGGCGAGCCCGTGCGACGCCCGCTTCGCGCATGCGCAGACGAGATCTCGGAAACGGGTGGAGCTATCGACTTGAAATTTGGTATGTGAATGTATCTTGCCCCGGATACGAATTTTATCGGGTCGCCGGGCCGTGCGACGCCAGCTTCGCGCATGCGCAGACGAGATCTCGGAAACGGGTGGAGCTATCGACTTGAAATTTGCTATGTGAATGTATCTTGCCCCGGATACGAATTTTATCGGGTCGCCGAGCCCGTGCGACGCCAGCTTCGCGCATGCGCAGTCGATATCTCGGAAACGGGTAGAGCTATCGACTTGAAATTTGGCATGCGCAGACGAGATCTCGGAAACGGGTGGAGCTATCGACTTGAAATTTGGTTTTTGAATAGCCCGGACAACGTCGGGCTCATCGGCTAGTCTCATATATATTTTGAAGACCTCTGTCTGTCTGTTTGTCTGTCTGTCTGTCTGTCTGTCCTTAATACAAATCTACGATTCTCGACCGATCGGGACGAAACTTGGTACGTGTGTGTAGTGTGACCAGGCGGTGGTCGTTGTCGTATTGGCGAGCCCGTGCGACGCCCGCTTCGCGCATACGCAGACGAGATCTCGGAAACTGGTGGAGCTATCGACTTGAAATTAGCTATGTGAATGTATCTTGCCCCAGATACAAATTTTATCGGGTCGCCGAGCCCGTGCGACGCCAGCTTCGCGCATGCGCAGACGAGATCTCGGAAACGGGTAGAGCTATCGACTTGAAATTTGCTATGTGAATGTATCTTGCCCCGGATATGGATTTTATCGGGTCGCCGAGCCCGTGCGACGCCAGCTTCGCGCATGCGCAGACCAGATCTCGGAAACGGGTGGAGCTATCGACTTGAAATTTGGTTTTTGAATAGCTATCGACTTGAAATTTTGTTTTTGAATAGCCCGGACAACGTCGGGCTCATCGGCTAGTATATATATATATATATATATATATATATATATATATATATATATATATATACATTCTGGCCACAACGACAGACAGCCTTCTAGTTAATATTATATGTAAGTATAGACATATGTCTGGAATCCGATTGCAATGGAAATATGTAAATACGTTCACACTGTCATCTTGATAACGTGTGTTCCACTACATGTATATGGTATCCAGATGCGCTTCATGTGTTGAAAAATATTGTGCTCAATCCCGTGTGTATATTATGGCAATAAGATATGTTTCAAGCCAAGAAATGTGTAACCTAACATGTACCATGGTGTTTAATAAATGGCATGCGACAAAAAATCCGCTGACTCTTTGCAGTATAAGGTGTAACACTTGATTAGCGCGCATACATGGTAATATCTTGGTTTAAACACTATATTATTTGCACTAAACTTAACAAAAGTACAAATATTACATGGACATGACATATATAATATAAATGTTCAAAAGAGGATTGGGCAACAGGCTTTGAGGTTTCTGTTACTATCCTCTGAGTACTATCCTCAGAAAATAAATTACATCCCAGGTATCTTGGGATAGATACCAGTGGGGTATTGCAGGTGGGTTTTGGTTCTGTATGGTCCGAATAATAAAGTTTATATCGAGGGAAAGGGAAGGGAGTGCAGGTAGTGATTGGAAGGGGGCAATTGAACTTATCATTAGCAACAGTATAAAGTGCATTATGTCAACAAAAACAGAATAGATGATTATACCATGTTAAATTTCCAACCATTTTTGGTCACTAGCCGATGAAAATCGACATTCATAAATTTGGTCTGATCGCGCCATACGACCCAATATGAGGGGATTTCGAACGGCGACATATCAGGATTATTTACATTACATTAGATTACATTACGTTACATTAAGGAGCTTTTAAGTATTTAATAAGTGACAAAATCAGTAATCAGTAACAGATGAGTCCGTACAATAACTAAACATACATTGATAGAAAACGAGGTGGTTGGGCTAAAAACAAGGTCAGCAACTATAATTCAAGACATCTACATATAATTTGTTACAAAGTTTCGGAGTCAATAGCTTCACCAATTTGTTAAAATGCCCAGTACGGATAACGAATTTATGTACCGCATCAACAATTTTGATGTTCGAGGCATCAGGTAGGTCGCACGATCCATATATCGGTTGAAAGTCTGGTTGATCTAACATTTCTATTCTTGCTGGTGTATACAAGGGACATTTCAAAAGAAAATGATCTAATACTAGTTTGATAGACCTGAACTTTACGAGGATAATTATGGTAATATAATCCTTGAACGACCAGCGTTTGTGTTTCGTTTAAATTCTACTACCGTTTCTGAAGACCATACTGAGTCATAAGCTATTCCAAGCACGAGTGGCTGATGACAGAAAGGTATACATAGAGTATAAGTATTATGGGATGTCTAAAAGTGTAGTGGAATCATATCAGATAGGTCAGACGGAGCTCAGTTTTTGTCATATTGTAGAACTGGATTATTTGTTGCTTACTTATGCGTTGTTCAAGTGGTTCCACCCCGTTTCAAGTAATAATTTTCTATTGCTAGCACTCTTGGTTGCCCCAGTAACTATTCATGGCATTCCGTACTGGATATCTTCAATTCTGACACTGGTACACTTGGTGATAGTATCCCACACAGGTGAGGCATACTCTAGGATAGGGCGAATATATGAATAATAAATTGTTTCAAGAGACTTCCTGCTTGATCTAAACTTGTGTTTGTTTCAATGTTCACTCTCTTCCATGCCTAATCGATGATACTACATTCATGGCTTTACCGTGTGCCGGAAATATCGAAGGTGACTCCAATGTGTTTGTGACTATTTACTTCAGTTATTTCAGTTCGATTCATGAAGAGGGGTGGATGGGCTTTCCTCGATATTGCTATTGCTTCGGTCTCTAGGGGATTACATTTTACCAGCCATGTTATGACCGTTCAGCAATGATGTTAATATCTTTGTTGGTTATTTCAGCCGCGATAGTTGGATATTCAACACATAAATAGATCGAGGTGTCATCTGAAAGAGACGGATTATACACACTATTTTTCGAGAACAGCATTTATATAAACTATAAATAATAGCGGTTCAAGGATTAGCCCTGAGACATGACCTTGAAACCCTGAGGCATGACCGCGGATACGCATTTCCAATCTGAACTAACATTAAACTAGCATGGAGTCTCTCTGCTGTCGACATTGAAAGTAGGATTCTAAAAGTTTAAATAAATTACTTCCGATTCCCATTTCCATCATTTTAAATAGAAGACTTTTATGCCATACCTTATCGAAGGCTTTGCTAATGTCGCAAAAGATACACCACACCTCCTTACCATCATCTATTGATATAATGATGTAATCGTACACATCAGCCATTTTGGTATACTGCGGAGTCACCTGTTGTAAAGCCAGACTGATAATCAGAGAGTATGTTATGTTATTGATGTAGGCTAACATATATTTATAAACATATCATTCAGGGCATTAGATTTGTCGCAAGGGGATACTAAGCAAGAATTGACAACTGAAAGTCGTGTATGATTTTTTAGCTATTTTGGAAAATTACTTTTTGTAAATTCTTCCACAAGATTCATGTGTCGGTATGTATGGCATTTAGAGTATTGTCGGTAGCTTTCATCACGGCGCGTACATTGATTACGAATCATACGAAAGTTCAACCAAGCAGTCGAAGAATTGGTGCGTTTCGCTTTTTAGCCAATTACATTTACGCATTAGATTATGTATGCTACATTTGAGCCAAGGTGATGCGTCCTTTCTTACACAGACAGTTTTTCTTGGAATATATCTGATGCAGACATTTGTTATTAATTCTGTCAAACTGTTCGCGATCGTAGATGCGTGTTGCTCCGAACAGATACATGTATTTCTAAAGTTCCAATTTAGAAAATTGGTGTTCATGGCCACATAGTCAGCTCGATCGCAGATTTGTCTATTGGTCGTTAATTGATTTGATATTGGTAAATCGATGTCAAGAATAACCGGAGAATGGTATCGGATTCGGTCTTCAATAAATGAGCCAATAACTTCGGTTTTATCTGTATATTCGTTATAATTTGTTAGGAAAAGGTCAATTATAGACGATGGTGTTTCGAGTTGGAGGTCACGAGCTGGGAGAGACCACAGCATGAAAATATACCATTAATCTTACCATTACTTCCAGCTTTATAGTGTCCGTTAAAGTTACCGCCTATTATTGTATTGCTTGCGTTGGCAATCGCATTTTTAATGTTCAACTCAATGGAATCCCTTGATTTGAGCGGTGCATTTGGTGGTCTGTAAAAACATCCCACGTATCAAATTATTCCTGTTGTGACTCTTTATTTCAACCCACATTGATTCAAGGCCTGGTACGATCAGATAGGGGCGGATTTTATAGGGAATACAATCACGTATATAGATAACTAGCAGGATTACCCGGCGTTGCCGAGGTTTAAAGTGATGTGAAACCCTCAGCTGTGGACATTTTTTGGGAATAGAGAATACTCTTGCTCACAGAATTGCACGTATTACCTACCATAAATTGTATATCCCAATGGTCACACAACGTAATTCTTATACATGGATTATAAGTAGTGGCACACCTAGCTTGTCGGAGTGATTGTTATCTTATTTATTTAATTTATCCTACCAATAAAGAAGTAGTTATTTATTTAACCCTTTACCCAGCAGAAGGGCCCTGTGCCAATGCATTCTCTTATATATGCGAGTCGACCATAGGTCGCCTCGCATATATAAGAGAATGCATTGACTTAACACATTAAAAATTATAAAATTGTTGAAGAATGTAAGAATAAATGGTAAAAAGTGTTAAAAAAAGATTTTTTTTAGGCCAATGCATTCTCTTATATATGCGAGGCGACCTATGGCCGGTTTTGGCCGGTTTGTTGGGTAAAGGGTTAAAGCTGCGTGTACTTCAGACGTTATCATTTTTTTAAATCGTATTCAGTCGACGTGATTGGAATTGACGTTTGTTTATTTGTTTGTGTTTTTTTAATATTATTATTATTGGTATCAAAACATGAACATAATAAACTCATTACTTCGCAAAAATAAAAGACGACAATCGGATTTTGTGTATATGTATGTATAAATTAATCTAGTCGATTAGACTAATATTTTCAGGACACATGGTTGTCTCCACGAAGATACAGATGTTTTGAAGAAACGCCCAGATAGTCGTCTGTTCGTGGTGCTATAGTGGCTAATTGTTATCAGCTTTAAGGAAATGGTGTTATATATCAGCTACATGTGCCTGACAGAGCGAGATTTAAATTGTTTATGATAGGAAATGAGTCTGTTCTAAGAAATATGCTGTATATTGGGCAAATGGCCTGTGTGTATTGGGGGATCCCGAAGAGTCATTTGGTACTGACTGTTTTCTTTTGTCTCGGAAGAAACTATATTTGAATGTACACTGTGGCCACTATTTTAACAGGCCTTCTATATATATATATATATATATATATATATATATATATATATATATACATTTCAGTCTCTCTTTTAGTATTATCCTTTTGTGGAAACCATCTTGAGTTGAGAAAATATAACTGTTGGTTACCAGTTATTGAGTTTTGTGAAATTTGAACGCCAAATACTCATTAGAACGAATATGGAGATGACTATATCTATATATAACTTTGGTGTATATCGGCGACCAAACATTCTTATCAATGATCATGCCCCCGTCTATACCTGACCCAAACGACACCAAATGTGGCGTCTTTAATCCACATGATATGATTCATTGAAGAAGAACGTGAATGAATTTGGTGGAATGTATAGTGTTAAACATACTTGTATCAGCTTTGGTGCCCCTGCCATTCAATTTAATTTATTATAAATTTGGTGGTAATCATCAACTAAACAAATTCTTATGAAATTTAGTGCCCCGTCTCGCATCCATTCGGCACCGACCTGGCGTCTATAAATCACACGATTAGATTCCTCGTATCTTTGAGAATAGTTATCTACCAATTTGGTGGATATCTAATTGTTGTGCCTTTCTCCCCTCCCTGCACACCTCACTCGGCGGCATGCATATCATGGAGATGATTATGTATAAGTTTGGTGTAAATCGGTGTCAAAGATATTTAATAATATGTGCCGCCCCTCCCACGTTTCTGCCCCTGTCAGCCACATAGTTACTTTAGAAAAACATTATAACCGACACAATTATCTTCCTCGTAAATAGTTACCACTGTTATACCCATTTGGTGCCATCTACCATATGGTGGTCGCCCGTTAAGTTATATAGAACACAGAGGGACATGCATTCACAAAGAGTCACCAAATGCGTTATCAACGACTCGGCCATTTCCGTTTCGCTTAGGAAATAACCTTTTCCACGAATAGAAACCATGCATATTCGCGCATTGCTACAATATACGGCCCTGGTAATAAGGCGATGACCTTGACTTGTTGGCGCATAGGTGTGAATGAGCAGTCTCAGCAGAATGTATTCATTGCATGCTAGTACCAGACTTTGTTATGCATTATTAAATAGTGATAAATAGTAATACATCAATAATTTGTTCAAACTTAACAGTCTCCCAGCAACAGACGTATTTACCGGTGGTATGCACATTGTACATCACGTGATTGAAATATACCGTCAGATATTTATGGAAGAGGTTATTTCCTCGGTGCGGACATGGCCCAGTTTTTGAGATTGGCACCAAATATTACGTCTTTAACTCACACAATTTGATTCTTCGTACCATTATAAAAGAACGTGTATGAATTTGGTGGAAATTGGAGCTAAAATTGTTTATCAGTTTTTGTGTCTCTCCACACCCCATCCCTGAATCAAGCGGCGCCACACGGTTAGACTCATTGTGTAGATGACTATGCCTAAAATTGGTTGAAATCGGCGACTAAATACATTTTGATCAATTTTAGTGTCCCACCTCTCACCAGACGGCACCAATTTTGCGTCTTTATATTACAAATTACACATGGATAAGAATGTACTACTATACAATTTGGTGGAAATCAGCTCTAAAATATTTGTTAGCAATATTGGTGCCCATATCCCCTACATTGCACCGCTGACTCGAATGACGCCACTTTTGACAGCTATCAGCCATACAATTAGACTCCTAATGTCATGGAGATGATTATGTATACGTTTGGTGATAATCGGTGACTAAAAAATTCTTATCAAATTTAGTGCCTCCCCCCCCCCAATTTATTAGCAAGACGGCACCGATTAGGCGTCTTTAAATCACACGATTAGATTCCGCAAATCACGGAGAAGAATGTGTAGTAATTCGGTGGGTATCGGAGCTAATGCACCCCTGTCTCGAATGACGCCACATTTGACGGATTTGAACACAATTAGACTCCTTATATCATGGGGACGATTATGTATAAGTTTGATTGTAATCGACGAATAAACAAATTCTTATCATGTGGTGCAACATCTCTCATCCAAACGTCACCGATTTGGTGGAAATCGGCGCTAAAAATGTCTTATAAATTTTGGTGCCCCTCTCCCCTTCCGTGCTTCCTTGACTCCAACGGCGCCACTTTTGACATCTTTAAACCACACCATTAGATTTCTCATATTCTCATATCATGGAGATGATCATGTATAATTTTGGTGGAAATCGGCGACAAAAATGTTTGCAACCCCTCCCCATTTCTGCCCCTGACAACAACAGCGTCCCGTTAGAAAATTCTAACCCGCACCATTATCTATGTATATAGAGCACAGACAGACTTTCGCAAATATAGAAAAAGATAACTCCACCGCCCGTTGTTTCATAAACTCTATCATTTCTAATTGGTTCATGGAAACCCTGTAGGAGGATGTCAGAATTTTCAATTGAGTTATCCAACCATTTGTCAGTAAACATACAAATGTCGACATGTATTACTTTGAACAACATGAAGTACATTGTATGGTCATGATTACTAATAAATTGTGTATTTAACTGTATTAACGGGCAGCGTTTTTTGGTCGGACTGTACAAACTGGACCTGGGTTTTGGTCAACATCCCCAATTAACAACAAGTAATAGGCTCCTGAGATGTGGAAAACGACAAAAAATGTCATAATTATACTCAAGAGTTAGTCAACAGACATTCCATTGAACGGAGAAAGAGCAAAATAATGAATGCGTCGGACGTAGCCGGTCGAATCGCATTCTCTTTGCCGCGCTCTCGGTAACATTTGCCAATCCGAGTTCGATATTGGTTAATATCAACCATTATCCCATACAGTAAATTTCAAAAGTACAAGTTGCACGGAGAATGGCATCGGTGGATCTGACCCGAGACGGGTCTGGTGACAAAATCTGGTGAACGGTGAGAAAATTGGGTGTTGCATGGTGGTTAGATGCATAGAAGAAAGAGCAGACCGAAAGAAATTAGAATATTACCATTTCTTGTCCCATGATGTTTGGATGGAGAAACCACTCACAATCTCTTAATAGGGTATAAGTTTGGCAATTACCTTGAGCTCTCAGATAGTTCATCCCATTTTATTTAGTTATCACCAGTAAAATCAGGGCAATGTGTTGTTTGGATATATATATCCCATGCTGGTCGCCAGGGACATGGAACGTCAGGCAATCAGAGAACTGGGACTTTCAAATGGGAAGTGGCCGTGATAAGACTATATATTTTGGAATTGAGAGTTATTTCAGCCGTCAATGACCATGTGTGCGATTAGTCTATAATCAATGCGTTAATTATTATACGTAAAACCTCCTAACCATTATCGTGCTATTTACACAAACATATAGAAAGACACTATGTTGTGATTATAGGCTAAGAACTAAATACATGTAGCCTATGAAGAAAGTGTTATCAAAGAGCAGATGCATTTCAATCTTCGGCGCCGATAATTCCTGGTGATATCAATATTCGCGATCTAGAAACACTTAGCACCGGATGTCATTCCATCTGTCTTCAATTGATGAAGACAGTCGGGATGTTTACCAGAGAGCCATAGACGACAGCGCATTTCCTCTCGGTCGTTATCAGCCGCGTGCACGGGGGAATTCCAACCACAACCGTCCAGACCGAGCAGCCACCGGCGCTGTCTGCTTACGTTCGAAACACGGGATGGTGCAGATGGTGTCATCACTGTCAATGAGCGTTTTCCAACCAGTTGTTTCATATGTACACTGACTGTTCTTCCGAGTTCGCACTGACAACGAGTAACTCGTTCTGGTATTTCATTATTGACAACTATCCAGTTGAAGTTTAGAATATCTTAGATTCAATGACCGACTTAACGTTTCTAGCATACTGCTTCGGTTGGTGAATACGCTCGGAAATACCCTTCATTTGTGACGAGCAACAACTTTTTGGCACATAATCACAGTGTGATAGGAATATACACTAATTCCCTGTGATAATCGACAATGAACTGCCAATATTAATATTGTATAATGTGATATTATGTATCGTATTTAATTAGGTACACTGCTTGTAACATATTATCTTCTGGTATGGAGGAATAAAACCATCTGTCTTCAATTGACGAAGACCGCCGATGTGTTTACCAGAGAGCCATAGACGACAGCCTGTTTACGTTCGAAACACCGAATGTTTCAGAAGAGTGTGTGGACATTTGAACCTCAACATTATGTATGGGTAATTTGGAAGGATGGGTAATAGAGAGGTTTAGCAAGCTCAAAGTCAGCAGTTACGACTGTTCATTTAGTATATCATGCCATGAATCTCTTTTCCAGCTACGCACGTATACATCATATTCCATCAGTACAAAATCTGGATTGTATCATGTTGGCACGGGGAAGTGTATAACATTGATAAAACAGCAAAGATAATATATTTCTTAAAAACTACCTGTTCCTTGGTGATGTATTTCACTTTAGATGGACCCGATAGTGCACGATTTAAGTAACTTTGTGAGCAATTTAGCTTTGTGTCGCTTACAATTATGGAAATTCTCCCGAATAATTAATTCAATTTTATTGGAATATCGGCTCATTCAAGTTACAAAAAGCATGCAATGTCGAGATGGGCCACCACTGTTGTGCGGAAGATTATTGAGGAACAAGTATTCGCAAATAAATATATTCCTTGTCCTATTTGTTCAATGTTATATGAAGTTCCCTGTCAGAATATCAAACAGTTCCCAGGTTTTGTACTGGTGGAATATGATATATATGGGTGTAAGGGTGGATACACACATGCATGTAATATCTGTAAATATCGTGTATTTGGCGTTTTACATGGATCATACACACCGTGTAATATGTGTCCGCTGACAACCCAATCATTGCGACTGTGTTTGACCACAGTGAGTTAAACTCTGAACCGCCGAAGAGCCGTTGACTCGGACAAAGTCGTCAGGCCGCTTAAAATAATTATTCGCGCGATAACTCAAATGGTCGACGTTCTGTTTAAATCATTGTCAGTCTTCTATTGATGTTAATACCAGTGATGGCCTCTTCCCCAGCGCAGGGGGCTATGACCCCCAACATGCACGGGGAGCTATATTATCCCAGAAGCTACCAAATTCACCATTGCATATTTCCTCGACGGGGGGTGTACATCCAGCACCCTGAGTCCTGACACCCTGCTTTATAAATATCGTAGTCATGTCTGTCGTGTCTGTTTTCTACGAGTGATTAATCTAATATGCAGTCATATAATTATGAACATATTATACAGCTTTAAATTTGAATGCATGGTGTTGCTGTTTGTCTTCATTCGGCGAAAGGGTTGCCTAGCTACGAGTTCCCAACTACGTCAACTTTCCTCTCTTGTGTTATACTGTTATACATGTATACGCAACATTTACAACTATAGAATATTTAAGTAAAACATTACATTGTAATTCTTGCCCAGATAATCCCGACTGATACATTCAATTAACTCCCATAGTTATTGGAAGCTTTCGAGAACCAGCCCCTCCCCCAATCATGGATTATGGTCGAAAATGTTATAATTAAAGCTTGTGACAGTTAGGAGCTTGTTCAACCTTTGGCTTGAGAAACATATAAATGGGGGGGGGGTCACTCTTTTTAATTTCAACGCTGTACCTGCATTATATTTTGGCGCTATAATGAATATTTGCAATCGAAATGAATTATAACTCGTGAAAAACAGCACATATATCAGACAAGAATTTCTCATTTCGGCATCCATGAAAGAAGACATGTTTATGACTGGCCTGAAATTTCTTGATGGCAGTTTGTTTGATAATGGCTTTTAACTACTCACTGGCGAAATTGACCTCTCGCGCACAGGTGATTAATTTTGTCAATTATTGGTGTGGCCATGTAAAATACATGCATTTTACATACAGACATTACATGCATGTGTGTATCCACCCTAAGCCGAAGTAGATTTATGACATAATTTATACATTTAGCTAGTCGTTGCAAACTTTATGTCTGGCCAAAAATTCGTCAAGCAGGATTATTGAACCCATGGATATTCGCTTCGCGCGATCTACCAGTATGCGAGTAAGCACGTCGTTCATAATCATCGTATATTCTATTCCGCTAATTGATTATAGTTGCGTGCATATTTCATATGTGATAGTTGTATAATACATATACAGCAAACCAATAGTTGGCCGATTGTCTGTGTATTTAAAGTGATGTGAAACACTCCGGCATGGTGAACAAATAGAAATGGAGAATATTATTGCTCAAAGTTGTTGTTAATAATTCATGTGGCCATATTAATAACTTGAGTAAAATTATTTGTGTTTATAGCTGTCTGTTCAAAATATTGTCTGAGGCATTTGTAATTGTTCAGAAATATGATTACAATTATTATGTAAGTTAAACCTTTAAAGGTACAAAATCCGATTCGATGGTCGCCGTATCATCGGATGCTAACAACACCATTTCTTCAAAAGACACTTTAATTATCAGAATCGATTAATTACAAAACAATAATGTTAACCACTGCCAAATCTACATGTACTATAAACTTGTCCAAAACGTGTTACATATCAACATTTTGTTCAATTCAATTTGGTACCGAGAGTATGTCCGTCGGCTTGTCGAATATCTGCTAGGTCGCCAAATAGTCCAGGTGGTGAAAAATAACATATTTCAAAAATCGATAAATGATAACTCTGAGCTTTGATTTTCGGGTTCCTCGACTCGAATCTCAACCGAAGCCAACGAAAAGTAAAGCGTTAATTCGGATAATGTAATTAACCATATTATCCTACCATAGCACCATGCATGGTCAGTTATTATGGTACATACCATGGCAGAGTTGATGTTGTAGAATATCTGGTGAAAGGAATTGTTTAAGATAAAACAACCACACTTGAACCAAACTTAAAAATGGGATTTTCATACTTCACAGTTACGAAAGAAGAATGACACATTTGGTTGAAATTATAAATATTTTTTTAAATCGTATTTTAGCTGAATTAGTTATGTTGTAATTTAAGCAGCATGTAGTATACTTGTATATTTGTTAGAATAACTCATTTTGACGATTTGGCAACAAGACTGATTCACCATGCAACAGCTCACATGGGAAATCCTATACTCTAAAGCAGCTTATTTGTTTAGCCTTACCACAACAAACAGGCATGGTGTACCATCAGGAAAACCAGACCAATGTGTCCTATCGTGGGATATCACACAGTGGTCTGGTTTTCCTGACACAACGTGGCAATCCGCCATGCTGTCACAAGATAATGTGTATTACCATGGACAAATATAAAACTATACCATAGTAGGATACCATGGTAAACCACCCTAGTTAACAGCAAAAACATGTTAAATGTGACCATGGTATTTTAAAGTGTACACTATAAGTTATCCATTTTCCGGTTCTTACTGCCTCATGGGGAGTTCGTAATTCCGTCAGGAAACTTCAGATTCTCAGAATGTTGTAAGGAATCTCACCGATAACATGCTGGATATAATACGATGGAGATGAATATGATGGCGACGCTAAGTGGTGCGCGGTTGGGGGGGGGGGGCTATCCCCGGGATGTTCGAGAGGGCAGAAAGCACCCCTCCCACACTCCTTAGTCTGCAATCTTCTGATCATTGAGTGACATTTTATCAGCATTTGGAGTTACAGTTACTCAGACACACAAAATTAACAACTTTAACAAAAACAATTATATAATAATTATAAGCCCAGATAATTGCTTTCCAGCACATTGGTTTCCCCGACTCCTGTGCAATTAATGTGATAACCTACTAATAATAACAAAGGAAAAACAATCTCTAGTCAAAGCCTCTATTCCACGAGAATTTGAATTATTATATAACTAAAATACAGAGCAATTAAGGCGGGGACGCAAGTTTTGGAAAAATCCAGCCAAAAACGGCAAGAGATTTTCAACAAAGAATTTCTCTGGATCTATGTGGCAAAAAATCTTGAATTTCAGATTACATCATCTTCATTGTATTTAGAATCTGAGCAATAATTATTAAGATACAACAAAATCGATGGATTTTACTACATTTGAGAGGTTGAACATTGTATTTACCCCCCACCCCCCCCCCCCGCCCACCTTTCGGTACCAAGAACTGCTATAAACACCAATAAGTTCACACAACACTCCAATCAACAAATAGCATATTGTCTTGGCTCCATGAGATGAGGCTTCATTTATATCCTAGATAGATTTATTTATTGCATAATATCATAATATAGCATCATACCCCCATATATTGTAATGAAGAATAAAGCAGTCACAAATATTCCAGCCCAATGCAAACAAATGTTGATATGCAGTGTGGTCCACTCAAACAGGGAGCAATCAACAGGAATTAGGCCATATTGTTAAACGATATGGTGGTCAGGTTTAACTTGGTTATGAACCCATGACCATCATATCATCCCAATTGTTCATTGACCAACAGACATGGCATGGACATCCTCCAATATAGAAAATTAGTTATGGGTAGTTGCCTTTCTCAATGAAAATAATCATTAAATTTCACAAATAAAGAATAATTAGGTCCTCTCACATGATCTTGGGATATGATATCATGGATATATGAACTGCACTTTTGAAAAAAAAATATTTTAAAGAAGTTCTTGGTACCTGAAAACAGTGAAGTTTTAAATATTTTGATGCCATAAAAATAAAGTAAATGGTTCTTAAATATTGTGTCACAATAATCGCTTGTAGCCAATTTCACAAAGAAATTCCTGAGGACTAACAATGAACGCTCTTTATTACATGGCGAAGGGAATCTGCACCCTAATTTTATATATTCTATGACTTGAATCAAGGATTTTTTCTGACATACAAAAGTGTTGAACGCATCTTGGAGGGGGATTTAGTTTATAGAGGGTCTGGTTTGGAGAGGTTTTACTGTAATGCATTTTTTCCCTGTAAAAAGTGAAGTGTAATGGAACATTTCATACCAGAAACATTTTGAAGCTTAAAATATCATAGTATATATGGCATCTTAAGACTTTCTTATAAACCATTATGGATTTGTTTTTCCGAAGCTTGTTATCTACTTGGAAACATTTTTCAACCTCATCATTATGACACTGGTTACTGTGGTACATAAAATCACAATAAACACAGTCAAAATTACACGTGAGAGGAGCAAGTCTGAGTTTAGTGTGTCTGACAAGTGTAGAACGACGTCCCCAGAGGGTGATTTTAGTGACGCTATACCACATAGCGGGCTATCATCACCAAATTCACCCTCTGGGGACATCATGGTATGTCGACCCCCAGTGTAGTCCCGGTCACTGAACCGGGAGGTAACACAAGCCGCAGGGATTCGCCATAAATGTAACGTATTTCCAACAAGACATTGGCGTGTAGTACATTATATGACAAGTGCAACCCATTTGTATACATAATTTGTATAAACACGAACGGCGGTGTTAATGTAGTCATGGAATTTAGAGCGCGAGAAAAAAATCCACAAGGTACACGAACCACACCCACTTATATGAATATATACTGGTATAAATTAAAACAATTAGACTTAGGTTGGAGACAATCATCTCTGTGAGAAGAAGGATATCAAGTTTATGTGCCTGCTGAAAATGTTTACACTCGTTTGCCAGCCTCGTGGTGTAGCCTTTATGGTATACAATAAATAGCGGTCCTTGTTAGTCCATCCTGATGTGGTAATATAAAGGGCGTTTGTCGCACCTTTGACCGAACAATTTTAAAAAGCTGGTATATTGCTACGGTTTTGGAAAAGTTTTCAAAAAATA
The DNA here is from genome assembly GCA_032622095.1 of Siphonodentalium dalli. Taxonomy (NCBI): domain Eukaryota; kingdom Metazoa; phylum Mollusca; class Scaphopoda; order Gadilida; family Siphonodentaliidae; genus Siphonodentalium; species Siphonodentalium dalli. Next base: position 59,807,696 of record CP136069.1, on the reverse strand, counting down.
TTTGCCCTGAGATTGATATTCCGTATAAGCATCGATTCAAAAATCTCCAGTTTAAACTTGGACTACGTTAACATTTAGGCTTAAACCGCCGTTTGACAGCTAAATCATAGTTTAAACTTTAAATGGCTGGACTCAATGACGCATTCGTCATATCTGGTTTAAATCTGGTCCAGCCATACCATGATTTAGAGAATCGCTCACACATATCAAGTGAATGCATGGGGATCAGTTTTTTTTATTCATTTGCGATCATTACATGAACTAAACCATATCAGTCGACGGCACAGCAAAACAGGGTTTATGTGTTACTAGACCCGATATGACTAATCCGTCTTTTCTGGACCGCGGTTTACAATTGATACACAATCAGTGCAATGGGGCTGTACGCAATGTCGATTGATGGCGTGTGTATAATGTGATAGTGGCGGCTTATGTTAACGTGTCACAATTGATTCATTCGTACACGATGTTGTGATAAGCGTTCGTATGTTTGTGATAATAATGGGTGTGTCAATAACCAGTCTACTGTTGGTCAGCCTGGTAACTGGGTAGTTTGATTGAATGCTCATCTCACCCAATCCTCTGAACGACCATAAGCTCTCCATTACACCTGGTTTGGTTGGACTATAGACCCGGTTTAAACCCGGAGGTTTAAACTGACTATGAAGAATCAGGCCATATTATCCGTACTACCAAGTTACGTAAGCATAATTTTGAGGTTTAAATGAGTCATGTCTGTTTCGGGGTATTTTTTTAGACATATAGACTGCGTATGGGTATGTCTTGTATTTGTGGAGCTATTTTGATCAGTGATGGAATGAGACAATTGAATGATAAGATATACATTATAGGAATGAACTGACGTTTTGCGAGCATATGCATTGTTACTTCGTTCGTTATTCATATTATTGTGGTATTTCTATCGTATATTTTATCTGCAAGATTGCGTTGCAGCGATTAGTTTTGATTGATTTTGTATATACTGTAATAAACATAATGATCAGTCTGAAAAACAACCAATTTTGCGATGGACACATATTACACGAACAATAAAGAAATGTAAGGCTGTTCTTGAATTGACATTGGGAGACTCCAACGACAGATGTTGTTTTTTGTTTGGCATAACTAGTCTAGCAGAAGGGTGCACACCATCATTATATAAACAGTAAACTAGAAGGGTGTACAAGCTAACGAACAGGGATCATCCGTAAAGCGCTAAAGCAATAACGCGATTCCCTGTTGAGTTATTAGTGGCCATTTTATAGCTCTCGTGGTGACTATTAACATTTCACGAAGCAATCCCATAACTGATCCGGGAATTGTGCTGTCCCATAAACTTACCAAGATTTGACCTGGTCTCATTTTCGCCCCCCAGTTGGCATCTTTGACATTTCAGTCGATGACCGCACCCCATAAAAACTACCCTTTATAATATAATTTCCAACTGGGAATTGTTCTTGCACAAGCTAGAGAACGGTTATGCATTAACCCTTTCTAAATTCTTGAGTAGTTATCCTATATGAAATGTTCAGATAAGAAGTTCACATCGTTAAAACCAGTAAAATATAAATTAAAGCAGATATCGGTTTAAAACGAGCGCGCCACTATAAGACATGAATCGATCAACAATACATACTGAACAAGGGAGTTTACTTTCAGATACCTCCTCATTTCTAATGGTCATTATTCACAAACGCCTGAACCGATTCTTAAAATTCCAAAGCCCATCGATCGAGTAAAAGCGATATTTTCCAACGATTCTAGGATAAACTGTTCCAGGACTTCGAAAACAGACGCTGAACACAAAATTCACAGAGAGCACCGGCTAATGCACTCCCCCTCCCCGATAGCACAGGAGAACATATCGTCCATTCAAAGTCAATGAGTATCGATAAGAACCCACCTTTTGTACACAAAAGCTTCATGTATCCATATATATATATATATATGTTTTAATCTCACCCAATCAATCGCATAGTAGAATCCAAGTCGCCACTATTTTTCCATATGTCAACAACAAATTCAAATTAGTTTTTGCATTGAAATTGAATTAAATGACCTATTGGCGAGCACGCAATGAGTATACTGGTCGTTGATTGGTTAAACCGGCATCACGCGTAAATTATATGCGATTGATCTGGGGAGATGAACATTAGATTAACATCATATTCATCAACTGTCATCGAACTTGTGGCTATGCAGTTGAGAACCATGTCATCATAACACCGCTCAGTTACGGATCTGCTATTGTTTTCGGTCGAGCCGTATGCGTACTGTATGAAACATTGACAAAACATCAAACAAAATGATTTTATTGGACAGAGGCAACATGACTCATAAGGTGGTCGTCTTCCTGTTGCCACTATATAATAGTGGAATATGAAATCTAATGGCTTGTGTAGAAGTTTGTTCTCCGTCTCCTTGTTGGTGTTATTAATTTGTCTCATATATACATGCAACGTATTCTTGTAATGCACACAGTGTCATTGTTAATGATGTAATGGAGATGGGCGCCTATCCCAGAATCTGAAAACACATTTTCCTCCAAAACGGTTGTGGTGGGTACACAAAGCCCTGATATTTTTGTTTTGTTTTGCGCTTAGTTTTTTCTTGATATTTGGTACGGATGAAATGCAATTTATCTTCCCAGTATTGACCGACTGGTATAGGTTTGTCGTTACAGAGGGTAATCTCGATAATCTTTCTTCAACATGGGTTGGCAGTAACACATGGATGAGAGCCGGGTGTCTTCTCCGATCATTTTGGCCGTAATGTGCAACATTTGGATCTCATACCTAAACCAAGATATAAATTTCACGCTGAGAAAATATGTTCTATTGTTCTAATAGTTTAAATTCCCATGCAACCACTATTTGGTGTAGACTGTATTGTGTTTAGACAGAGAGTCAATAGTTTCCAACTTTCAGTTAAACATAATGATGGTTTGGCCATTAATTATAGACACTATTTAGAAATTCCCCAACACGGATTTTTAAAAATAATATGAGCCCAAGAGTTGTGTATTTTACCTGCTTCAAGGGGAGGTTCAGTTGGAATTTTGAATTTGGAAAACACTTGACCCACTAGAAAACCATGTATGCACATCCCATGCAATGTTACTCTCTTCTGGACGAGGTGAATATGCATCTCGATTGGTAGAGCGGCTTGCATTCAGTTTAGTGGGTTGGGCACACTCTAAATACGGAATTTTGTGTTAACCCTTTCATGACGATAGCTGCGCTGTTGTAGCATTAAATATCGCGTGACGGTGCATTCTCTTATATACAGCTATACGAGGCTCTCTATGGGATAGAGAGCCTCACATATATAAGAGACTGCACAGTTTACAATGTCAAGGTAAACTTTTGTGGTTAGGCCAATGTATTCTATTATATATGCGATGGTCCCTATGGGAGATTCGCATATATAAGGGAATGCATGGGCACAGGGTTTTCGCAACATTTCAGGAAGCTCAAGTCATGGAAGGGTTAAAAAGCTGCATGGGAGTTATGTCGTGTTAATCGACAGGATTACCTGTAATAATAAAAGGGTCGTGGAAGGGTTAAATTGTCTTCTGCGCGTTGTGTTAACGGGGGTATGGAACCATGAATACTTATTTAACCCGTTCTGCACCACATTAACCTCTTCGATGCTATGACGTCCCTAACTATTACCGACGTAAAAATGCACGTCGTGTGCTATATGGTCCATGGGTAGTACGGATCTAGTTCAGGACACTAGCAGCAGGCCATTATTCAAAACTGGAACTCAGAGATTGGTGCATAGGAATGACTATCTCAAAGTTTCAAACAGTGTATCATGTGAACGATAATAGCTTTTCAGCTGAGTCAGTTTTATGGTTCTTGTGATATTCCCGTTATATTTTTCCACTGGAAAATGGCAATAACGTCAACAGCCAGCACCCGACGTCATAACGTCATTTAGCAGCGAAGAGCTTAAATGGATTATCCAAGTCAGTTAGTTAAACAGTGTACATCGGACTGGTATATTATTGAAGTGGAGCCCTGGACGTTACGTTGATAAAAGCAGACGACAGATAGGAGAAGGAGCCCTTTTTATTGATGGAAATGTTTAGATAATAAGTTCAACAAACGACGTTTGTTGGCCTTCTCATATGATCATTTCCTATGGGATAACTACTCATCAATGATGCTTTGGACCTTTGGTATAGAACGGTTTAAGGTTAGTTTGTTTAGAACTGAAATGAAACTTACTGTTGGCATGCATGTCTAACAATTGGGCTCTGATCTTGCGACGGCTTTTGATGAGGAAAACTCTTTTAAGAAACATGTATAATGTGTGGCTTGGTTGACCCACTTCATGTTAATGGGAATCAGGTGGTATATTCGCCGTGAACAACGTGCTTACGCCTGCACTGAGCAATACCAGACGTTTATAATTTGATGATAATAAACGACGTCGTTTGCTATTCTTGTGTGAGGATGTGACAAGCGACGTGTCGATATGATTCCCAACGCACGTTATTACCGAACATGGCGTCCCAAGTGGCGTTCATATTTCAAAACACTGTCAATGCGTAGCAATAAATATATGCGTGCATTTAAACTGAACAAATGACAAGTGTTGTTTGGATACCTACATGTACATCTTTAAATGTGATATATCTCTTCCGGGCCGAAATTACAACAACAACAACAACATAAAGTTTATAAATCCCGATTTCAAAACAACAAATAGCTATTTTGTGAATTAAATACAGATAAAACTGAAGATGGGATATATGATTTGTCTATAAAGGATTAATAAAGTGGTTTATTACGATCGTAATTCACGGCAAATTTCTGTGTTGGTCTGCTCTTTCTCTCCCTAAGATCTTCACTTAAGAAACAAGAACTATATACCCGTAAACTAAGCTCGCCTTCCTCCATCCATACGAATTCCTACCTCAAATATCGACAACTGTATAACAAACTTATCCGGAAAAGTAGAAGCATGTATTACTGTGAGATATTAGAAAAGAATAAGTATAGTTTAAAAGAAACATGGAAGACCCTCAAAGGTGCAATAAAACGAGACAAAAATACGGATGGCTACCCGAATGTTCTACATGATAACAACATACAGTTTACAAATCCTGACACTATCGCTGAAAAATTTAATGACTATTTTTCCAATATAGGTAAAATAAACCACGGAACTTATTGAAAATCACACAGATGTAAACTTCTCGATTATTTAACGAATAGACAAAGCAACGAGCTAAATATTACGCCCACCACAATCCGAGAGGTTATTTTAACTTGTTACTCAATGAATGGAAAAACCAGCAGTGACTTCAATGGAATATCTACAAAACTGATGAAGGAAACCATATTTTCGGTAGCACCAGCCTTAAAGCATATATTCAACTTGTCGTTCAAACAAGGTCATGTTCCCAACAAAATAGCTAAAGTTGTACCAATACCGAAAAATAGTGACAAGGGGGATATAAACAATTATCGTCCAATAAGCATTCTTCCCGCATTTTCTAAACTACTTAAAAAACTCATGCAAAAACGTTTAGTTGATTTTCTTAATGAATCGGACATCTTATTTAAACATCAGTACGGATTTCGCCATTCAACTTTTCATCCCACCATTCATCTACTGGATCATGTTGTGAAAAATAACGACAAGCCCACGAAAGATTCAACCGTAGCCCTTTTTCTTGACCTGTCCAAAGCTTTTGACACAATAAACCACGAAATCTTACTTACAAAAATTGAACATTATGGAATTAGAGGCATGGCAAACAACTGGTTTCGAAGCTATCTCAATGAGAGACGACAATACGTAGAATTCAATGGAAGCAAGTCAAATCTCCTAAAAACATCATGTGGTGTTCCTCAGGGATCCTTACTCGGGCCCATAATTGTTCTCCTCTACGTGAACGATATGTCAAATGCAACTACTATGGATCTCTTATCATATGCCGACGATACAACCCTTATGGCCAGTGGACAAAATGAAGCGTTAATCCAAAGTTATGTCAATAACGAATTAAGAAATCTATCTGACTGGTGTTGCTGCAACAAACTAGCCATCAATGCTAACAAAGGCAAGTATATGCTCTTGCATCCACAAAACAATGACAAAAAATGGAATACAATTACAATATATCTCAATGGAGCCGAACTTCGACGGATAGGGAACATGCAGAACGAATCGTCTGCCAAATTTTTAGGTATCCATATAGATGAAAACCTGACCTTTAATAAACACATTTCTATTGTATGCTCAAAAATGGCGCATGCAATTTATTGCATTAGTAAAGTTAAACATTTTCTCCAGAGCAAGGCTCTCAAAAGCATTATACTTCGCCCTAATTCAAAGCCACTTAGTTTATGGCATCCAAATATGGGGACATGTATCGGCAGTGAAGAAACTATATTTATTACAAAAACGAGCCATCAGAATTATATGTAACAAAAAATATAGAAGTCACACCGATTCTCTTTTCAAACAAGAAAACATTTTAAAAATAGATGATTTACATAAATTACATGCATCCATTTTCATGCATGATTGGTACTACGATCGCTTACCCGTGTCTTTTTCTGGTATGCATGACAAGAGAGCAGAACCAAAAAGACGACAACCTAATCCTATAGTACAAACAAAATTCAGGACCATCTCTTTTTCTAAAGTTCTCCCATACCATTCATTCCCCTTTATGTGGAATTCCCTAGAAAGTAAATACACCTCTAAACAATCAAGACATGTGTTCCGAAAACGTTTGAAAACGGATATCATTAATACCTATTCAGCGAGCGTGCGATGCAAAAACCGAAGATGCCCAGATTGCACAAACGATACATAATTTTCTGATAACAAAATAAACAAAACAAACAAACAATACAAAACAAAATTCACTCTAATATGCATGTTAATTTAAAAAAAAAATCCCAAAACCTCACTCACATTATTCCTACTCGGTCCCACTCACACATGTATATTCATAGTATTCATTCATTATATCGACCAAGTAGGTGCCCATACATATGAACCACTTTTCGTATCATCGTCCTAACAACGCCTATATATTAAAAACCCAGTCTGCACACGATAAACGTAACCTAATTAATTAGGCCATCTTCATCATATAATCTGTCACCACATCCAGGGGTGATAGGAAGACAGTCAGCCATGACTATATCACCCCTAGCAATATACATGTATAGTCTATTAATATTATATTTATTTGTAATTGTACTTTCCATGTGTGTGTATTGTAAATAAAATTATCTTATCCTATCCTATCCTATCCCTCTTGGTACGCTCTGGCCGTTTTTGTGCGGATTTGTGTTCTAAAAATAGCCCATACATCAAAGAAATTCTACATATTATTGATATTAATTGATGTTGAAGCATTTCATGAAAGGTGACATAGTTGCATATATATTATGCTGTACCCTGGAATGTATATAACATTTGATGGGAAATGATAGACCATCTTAAATTGTTATTTGTTATTTGTTATAATTGGAATTTGCATGGGCCAATCGTGCAATCAGATCGGCATTTACTTTCCATTCTATAAATTATCTAAGACTGCAGAAGGTGAATCACATGTTTGGCATGAAATAAGATTAAACTAATGAAATGCTTATATTAAGGAGGTTGTACGTGTATCTCTTCCTAGCAGGATTAGCAATAGATTCCTCAGTATAGAAGAATATATATGAATCGAATACACCTTTCCGGAAACACATATATCAATTAATACTAATTTTATTTCGGTTTTTCTGGTATAATTCAAACTTCACAATGTACAACCTTCTTGGCAGTTTGACGGGCTACTTTAGAACAGATACTTCGGGCGATCTGGCTGAACGTTCAGAGCGTAGCATGAGAGAGAGAGAACTATATCGTGTTAGCCTTTTCCATCAAGGTAAAATGTCATTTTGATTAAGTTATCTTGACATCAGGAATAAATCACTTAATTATGCCTTTGTAAACAAATAATATACACAATCTTCATTTTTTTCTGCGTTTTATGTGCAGTAAACGTGTTTGTAGTCTTAAAATAGGATTTTATCAACAAAATATGCTGTTATTGTAATTGTGGTCCAGAAGACACAAGCACTATATGTAGACTACAAGGTGGATGTGGTTTATTCCTCAGAATAATCTTGCATATATTATTTACCATAGCAAATAATGCGTCTTACATTCGGCAACCGTTTTCATTAGGTATATAACGTACACTGGCCAATCGTAACCCAATCGCCATTCTACTTTCTACGCATTCATCGCAATGACTTATTTAAAAACTTCAGAAGTATAACAAACATCTGTGGCTTGATTGAAATCGAATAAGAAATAGTGAATGATTACTATTCACAATGTAAAGATGGTTTACTCCTCATAACAACTTAATTTATCATGCAATGGATGCTGTTGGGGAAAACTCTTTAAGACACACTTATAAATATATATTGCTTGGTTGACCACGTTCATGTCAGTGTGGAGCTGCCGGTACAATTGTATATTCACCGTGAAATTTATCAATACGTCCCAACTCTGTGATGAACAATACACAACCTTTCGACTCTTTTCAGCACTTTTGGGAAAATAAACGACCCTTCTCCTCATTCCCATGTCAAGATATGACAAGCCAATTGTCGAGATGAAATCCAACACAGGTTATTACGGAACCTTGCGTCCCCAAGTGGCGTTCATATTTCACACGCAGCGCTCCACGACAGAAACCATTTATCCCACGATCTATCATAATCGACCTAGATCATATAGTAATGTGCGCTCAATACCAATTCTCTTAATCAGTGAATTTCATTGAAACGAGTCATGGCCAACGTTTGATTAAACAGAGATACTTGTGTAATCAATACACACAACGGAAGCGTTTTGATGGACGATGGTCGCCAATGTGCCATATCGGATGGATTCAGACAGGTTACACTGGTGTAAATGTTGTCCATCGGACTCATTGCAAACGTTTTAGTGTATACTGTTTACAATATAATACCCCAGCCTGTTCTCTAAAAAAGCCGCACATTTTATCTGCTTACAATAGAACTTAATTTTAGGTTGTTAATCTGGTTAGAATCGACTCAGTTTGAGTCGATAATGTGCTGAAAATGAGAGCAGTTTAGTCACATTATCGACTCATACTGACACATATAAGCCAACCCACGACTTGCAGGTGTACGCTCTTTAACGTGTGTTTTCGCTATTGTCCACGCCATAAAACGAAATAGAGGACATGACTCCATTGTCTGCTTATTTCAGGATCAAATAATCACATTATGTACCTACTATTTCACTTTATAGGTCGACTATGTGCGTATTTGCGCGAGGATATATTGATATAATAACCAGATCCGAAATTTTATTGACATTCGCGGTAACTTTTTAAGCAAAAAAATAATATGCGACCAGCAGAGAATTCGCCTTTAAATCTTGTGTTTTCGTAACTAATGTCAGAACTGCAATAAACAGATAATGTACTATTTTAGACTACACCACCAAAATCAAACGTTAATTCCTTTGCCAGTGGCTACTTTATCTACTTGTGTGGAAATCGTAGATGATGTATTTTGTATGCTAAAAACACAATGCTATTGATCAATCAGGCCCCACTGTCTAACTTATTCTCTCCTAGTATCGTCCCCAATCCGTTAGAGGTCGCACCTAACCATATTTGCCGACAGGGACGCGTGGCTTGTTGGTCTCCGTTGGGGGTATCTAGCTTAGAATTTGCATCTACACCCATCCTTCAAACCATAACAAATATCAAGTCCGGTAAATTCCATTTGCACAGAAAATGGGAACTTTCAAATGGTACATCAAGTATTTTTGATTACAGCCCTGACAATTCCCAGTCTAAAGCCTTCGCTTGGGAATTTTTCAACTGATAGCCATTTCAGACCAGCAATTCGGCAACAAATATATAGGAGTTTATTCGACGTTTTGGTCAAACTCATCATTTGTACCACAGTAATTCCCTAAATAATCGACTCCTTAACACCGAAGAATTATGGGTAATTTTTCAGGATTTAGTCGGAAATATGTCTTGTTGCCAACAAGCCATATCTCACTGAGAGCTTTCCGATGAACCGCAACACGCCATATTTCCGACTAAATCCTGAAAATTACCCATAATTCTGCTGTGGTTAAGGAGTCAATTATTTAGGGCATTACAGTAATTAACTGTAGTGATTGGAAAAATCGAACCATAACATCATGTCAGCCTATTATTGGTATCAACATTACAATACAAGTGAGGTTGTCAGGCATGATCTTTTCACGAAACTGGCGGAAACCCTCATGTCGCAACGTCCTTGGATCAGGACGAACTTATCCATACCGATCTCTGGAAGGCAAAATCAGATACGTGTAGACTGATCATTACACGAACTATATCGCTCATCAGGCTTGATATACATGTCCTCTTATAAAAACTTACCATGTCATACAGTACGAATTTTAGTCTCGTTGAAACTAGACCAATATTTTATTTCGATCAACACATTCAGTTTCCCCATGGAATAAATTAAATCAGTGGCAGGAATCACGCCAATGAAAGTACTCACAGATATTCATCACATCGAAAAATAAATTGCTTCAACCAATCATTAGCTTCATGAAAAATCAATTAATATCACACTTTATCGCTTATTCACACAATCCACACTAGCAGTGTTTATATAACTTTAATCCCATGAAGTTATCGCAAACTACGCGTTAGCGTCGCGCATTTGAACTGATATTCCGTCGTATGTTCAAACTCAAACTATTGTACGCTACTTCATATTTACTATACAATATAATTGTATTTCCAAAGATATTCAAAATGTATTAATATAATTCGTATAATTACGTCATGTGCCAAATAAGGATTGTTTGCTAATGACTTAGAGAGGATCGTAGTAAATGGCGCACGCATATTCTAAATAAGGAGATGACGCAACATGACCACAGTACAACTCAGTACTAGTATACGAAGAACATTGTTCCTTATTATATATCTTCTGAAGTTCTGAACGGCCAAACTTGTTTTTTATATATAGTGAGACCAATCCTGCAAATAATGTGTCTGTCATTCTCATACTGAGGTATATAGAGGGTGAATTAGTGACGTTATCCCGCTCTTGTCGAAATTATAAACATTGCCGTACTTGGAAACATAAATATTAATGAGTTTTCAAAACATATGCCCCCCCCCCCCTTCATCCCCGAAATCAGTTAAGAGTTCCATGGTCGCCATACGTTGTTGATAGAAATGAGACGGATGGATACATGTATATCAGACTGCAAATAATTATTGAGCAGTTCTTTTCAATTATGGACATAGAAGTCAGATAACGCTCTTTATAATACCTCACAGTTAGATACTGCTATAATTTTCCATTGGATATACTATTACTCAGATCGCAATGTTTCACGCACATGAAATATTGCCGGTCAACAATTTTGGAATGTTTAGCGCTCAGATCAATACATCTTAAAGTGACTCACGCAAATATCCAAAGATGCATATGACGGTTTTAATTTGACAGCCAAATGATGAGGCATTATTGTAGAACATGCCATGAATCTCTACTCTGGCTAACGCCCGTGCAGATCATATTCCACCAGTGCAGAACCTGGGAACTTTTTGAAGTTTTGACAGGGAACCTTATAATGTACTCCACTGTAAATGAATGTCCCAACTCAAAATTGCATTCTGTTCTCTGACTTGTGTGAGCCGATATCGCAATAAACATCGAATTAATTACCCAGGAAAAATTCCATAATTGTATGTGACGCGAAGCAAAATCGCTCATAAATTCACTTAAATCGTGAAATTTTGGAATCTTCTTATACAGTGAAGAACATTATTACGAAACAGATAATAACTAAGAAATATGTTCCCCGCGTTATGTTTTGGACTTTATAAGATTCCCTGTCAAAACTTCAAAACAGTTCCCAGGTTTTGTACTGTGGAATATGATCTGTACGGGCGTTAGCCAGAGTAGAGATTCATGGCATGATCTAGCATCATCGTAGAACATGGACGCCGGTGTTGTCGACAAACTTTTCGCGAATTTTCATCTTCTGACATTGCGAAGTTAATCGATTATAAAGACAGAAAAAGTACAACTGACAGGGTCTAGAAACCCATATTCAGTCACAACTCGAGAAATATGTCTATTCGGTATAGTAGCTTATGGGAATATTGCTGATATGGGTTCCTCGTGGAGACAATTCCCAATGTCCTCAAACACGGTCATCATTATTATATTAATTTTACCATTTCAGGAATATAACAAACAAGGAACTCTCCTTTTTGTTCCATACTGAATTAAAGTGTGGACCAGTTTTCTAAATTGTGTGATTTGAAAAAGTATGTATGTGGCATATGACGTCCGTGTAAAATTATGTAAAGTACTTATCAACCGCGAAAAAAAACCGCGTAAACAGTATTTAATATAATTATCGACCTAATTTGATACCTCCGAAACGAAACAGACCAAGATTTAATAAAAGCGAGCGATATTTCAGGCTTGAGACCGCCTCGTTACTTTAACCCTTCCATGACTGGAGCTTGGGAGACTAGTATATATAATAGAATACATTGGCCTAACAATATTCACATTGGACATTGTAAGCCAGTGCACTCTCTAACATGAACATGTATATGTAATGCTGCACAATCGCAGCTCCTGCCATGAAAGGGTTGAACCCGTGTTCCAATGTTCGACCAGACGCTTGGAAATACACAGAATCACGAACCTATACATGTACATGTACGTCACTAATGTACTCTACAAACCGTTGCTTCAGAATTTCTGATAAGCTGATATATGGAGCTCATACAGTGGATGAGCCATTCAGTTAAAACCTGGCTCGTATGAATATCAAGGGATCGCTTTGAATTATGGGTAATACATTACATGTAGACGATGGTTTTCATTTGACTGGTCCCCGGACTATAAACCTTGCCATCGCTCTGCTTTGGACGTCGTTATTATGGGAGGGCACGCCACAGAGCGAAAGCGCCGTAGTGTTTCACATATGAGCCAGGGACGAGTTTAGGTTTTCATATACTTTTACTTTTGACCATATTAATTTCAACGTGTGTTTGTCTCATTTAGTATGCTCTATCCAGGTTGACCGGAACTTGACCCCAAATTAGTCAACTTAACCCACTGTTACGCCGAGTTATGTAGTAACTGACGAGTTTTGTGGTAGCTCACGAGTTATGTAGTAACAATCGACGAGTTTTGTGGTAGCTCACGAGTTTTGTAGTAAAATCGACGAGTTATGTAGTAATTTGGGTTACGAGTTTTGTAGTAAAATATCGACGAGTTTTGTAGTAAAAAACAAGCTAACGAGTTTTGTAGTAATACTCGTCGAGTTTTGTAGCAACAATTTTTAGTCAGTTTCAAAGGCGGGTTTAGACTTAATAAAATCGTATATAGTAAATGCAATGTTTTTTTGTGTAACAACGTCGTTAACGTCAGAACGCGACGTCTGGTGTAATGGGAACCAGCTCCAAGTTAATAACATGGCCATATTACTTCTAGGTACGAAGTTTGGCTCAGATATGATGAGAAACGGCGCAGCAGTGACGAGGGACCAACATCAAGTTGAGCTACAGTGTCATTAACGCCCACCACACATCAAACAATTACACAAAAAACATTGCATTTACTATATAAGATTTTATTAAACGCGCATTTGAAACTGACTAAAAATTGTTGCTTGTTTTTTACTACAAAACTCGTCGATATTTTACTACAAAACTCGTAACCTGAAATTACTACATAGCTCGTCGATTTTACTACAAAACTCGTGAGCTACCACAAAACTCGTCGATTGTTACTACATAACTCGTGAGCTACCACAAAACTCGTCAGTTACTACATAACTCGGCGTAACACCCACACCCCCAACGATAATTTCGTATTCACTTAAGCCACCAATAATCTACAGTTATATTCATAAACTATATCATAAGACAGAAGTAAAACTGTATGCCACGGCGATACGAAATATCTCTGGCATCAAATGCACATTAATTGATAGCAAATAGTTAAGTTTAGCCCTGAACATAACCCTCCTGTTTATAACACAGAATGATTTGTGTATGGAACAATGAAGAGTGTTTAGTGCTTGACTTTGCTTGATATGGTTTCAGTAAAGAGCGTTTCTCTGAATACAACTTATACAAATCTGTATGATCGCAGCTTATGATTTCGGTAGTTAGTCCCGTGGTAAACGAAGTACGTGTATTGAGGGTGTTTCTCCGTGCACATTAATTTTGAATATCCGGTTAACAGAGAAGGGCGAATCTTGCGTACTGGTTAAGAACATATATAATACAAGTCACAGCCATTTCACATTAATACGATATTTTTCACACATTTTCTGAAAGGAATGTCCAAAACTTCAACACATTTGTTTGATTTAAACATATTTTATTGTATATCAATTATATACATGGGGATTGGGACACAAGATTTGTCAACTTAGTGACGCCCCTCTCCCGCACAAAAGGTATAACATAACATTTAAACAAGATGGCAGGATGAAATTGTGAATATTTAAGCAGGGAAACAGATGTGAATATTTGTACAGAGTTTGCTATGAGTGGGGTTTTATTGTGTCCAGTTTTACCCTCACGTTGTCATAAGTTGTGTCTAAAAAGGCCGGGCATTTAAATTTTTAATTGTTTTCAATGACAGGTTGACATAACAGAGAAAAATATATGATCGAAGTTACCCAAAACGTTTAGTTGCATTAATGTAGGACTGTGTAATATGAAATAGCAATATATTTCTTCTGTGGTCATTTTCAGAGATTCCACAGAGAAGATGCATAATATTTTCTATATGAAAGTTATTTGTTTCAAGTTTGTGGTAAAATATTTTGCATGTCACTCTTTAAGTCGCTACAATAGTTTCGGAGTTTACAATGGTTGACACTAACATTCCGATGACCTGTTCTATAAAGTGGATAGGGTTTTGGAGCAGGGGCGATTATGTTTAGGTGAGTTTTAAAATCGGATATATTTTCAGAATCTATGACAAACGAAGGGAGCTTATTCCACTCATGGGTTGTGTTTAGGAAGAATGATTTCCTATAATGTGCTGTTGTCCAGCGGTACGAGTAGAAAAAACGCGGTTGTCTAAAGTTGTACCGGTTGTTTGATACATGTGCTGCCCGGGCTGGTAGAAGTAGGGTGAGATATTCTGGTGTTTCTTCGTTAGTTATTTTAAAAAGTGTTTGTAGGTGGTGTTTCTCCCTGCGCTCCCTAAGGTTGGACCACCCCACTTCGAGTAAAACATTTGTATTGGATCCAGATGTATGAGACTAAATTACTTCAAGATATGCCACTTTGTCTAAGAAATAATTAAAATAGTGTGTTGTTATTGCCGGCACAATTATATTGCAATTCTGGCAAGATAGGGGTCTAATAACGGAACTTCTGAGTGGCAGCGACCATGTCCGTGCGTGGTTGATATTCATGACACCCGCACTGTTATGGCCACTAATGTCACACCTAGACACCACAGGGGTGGTCCCGGCTGGTACGGGCGGTGTTTGGCCAGGTGCCACAAACTCAAGACGTTCCAGTCATGACGATGAAGTCTTCATCCAGAAGGAAATCACCCGCCGTCTATCAGATATTATTGAACCAACTAAATCCCCTTGGCGTGCACAAGTTGTTGTTACAAAAGACTCTCAAAATAGATATAAGAAGCGATTGTGTGTGGACTACTGTTAAAGCATAAACTTATATTTATAACTCGTTGGTTACCCATTGCCAAAGATTTACATATTCTACATAATTATGATATTAACCGTGCCTATCGTCAGATTTCCATCAATGAGTGCGAGAGACAGTTCACTGGCTTTGATGCCAATGGTCGTCTTCATACGTTTTGCGAAATTCCATTTGGGGTCACAAATGGGGTAGCTGCATTTCAGAGGGAAATGGTAAAAATAGTTGAGGCGGAAGGACTGAAAGATACATTTTCTCACATGGATAATATAACAATCGAATGTCATGACCAAGACCACTTAAATGAAAATGTTCAGACGTTCCTTAATGCAATTGATCGCCTAAATCTGACTCTAAACCATGATACGTCGGTGGAATCAGCATCAGCAACCATACAATCAAACCTAACCCACATAGACTCCGTCATCTCCATGAATATCCTCCACCAAAGCACACTGCGTCATTCCGAAGAGCTCTAGGCATATTTGCTTACAATGCAAAATGAATGCCCATAGCTAGAGCCACTTGTGAATGTAACATCCTTCTCCCGCAAGATAATATTTTTTAGGAGGCAGACATTTTTAACTAATCAACGTTCAGTGGCATTTATGCTTGACAACAATAAGAGGACGAAGATAAAACAAATAATAATACTCAGGATTATGGCATTCGGTACCGACCGGGGAAAAACAATGTGGCATCAAACTCTTTCACACGTGCATTCTGCGCTTCAATGCCGAAAAAGAGTGACACGATTACTTCATTTTGTTCGATCAAAGAATATGCCATACTCTACTGTCAAACGTAAACGTGCATGTGCAGACTGCATAAATTGTGCCGAACTCAGACTCCAGTGATATCGCCAATCGGCAATAACTCTCTTCAAAGCTTCACAGCCAACGGAACGCATCAGCATCAGACTTCTAAAGGAGCTTTGCCATGCATCCTCCTAACGCAATATGTATATATTAACAGTCGTGGATGAATTATCGAGATTTCATATTGCAGTTCCACGTCCAAGTGTGCATAATTCCACAGTTATTCATAGGAAAGCTCTCAATCCATATTTCCGACTAAATCCTGAAAAATTACCCATAATTCTGCTGTGGTTAAGTATTCGAATAGCTAGGGCATTACTGTATGTCTGTTACTCAGTGGGAGCTTGTTCTACCTGATTATATACATTCCATCAGGTCATTGCTATCAACTTCCATAAACATGACATTTCCAATGTTCACGTCGTTCAACTCATGGCACTCTACTACCATTATGGCCTACATGTACTTCAACAGAACCAGTACTTCGAAGATTTGTGAGATCAAGCAAAAATGAACCACTAATGGCTGAAGTAGAATTGAGAGAAGCAAACCCCAAATGCATATATTCGCTTCCCGGACGGTCGTGAATCTACAGTTTATTTGCATGATTTGGCTCGTAATACTTAAGGAGCAGATGTTTATACCGCTCAGACATACTCAGAATGTTGACAATATTTCTCATATGATGTAGTTGAAGTTGAAACAGCTGATCTGACTGATGTTCCTCGTGACAATACTCAACACAAAGGTGAAGAACAGTTTGTAGTTCTCCGCTGCACAAGGGTATCTAAACCACCATCTACTCGATATGAGATTGAAGACTCTGGTTCGGGATGTTATTGGACTCTCTGTTCGTGCTTGTCTACTTGATATGAAATGAAGTGTTAATGGACACTCGCCATAGTTACGTTTGACTATTTGAGATGGTCTTTCATCTTGCAGGCATCAAACTAGTGTGGCATTTTCTATAACCCGGGGAGAAAGTGAAAACATTACTAATAACTTTTTCTTTATTTCAGGTTCCCTCATGTTCAGTTTTATGTTTATTTATACCTGGTAACTCAAGGTTCTCCACCACTACAGTCGGTATACAATTTAATGTACTCATCAACCTATTTTAACACATCCCTCGCCACGGGGCCTTCAGTACTCTCGAGTGACAAACCGTATTCCATATGGTCATCCCGCCATGTCCCGAACCAAAACATTCAGCAAACTCTAGGCCGAAAAATTCAGTCATAAATCATAAATTGAAACCTGACTAGAACTTTGTCAAATGTAGGCCATGTATCAAATTTCATATAATATTGTCGAATAGTATTTAAGTTATCGCCCCGAGAAAGTGGCCATGCAGCAATTTGCTTAAATTTCATGCAACATGCAGCCACAATCTATAGGTACGTCAGCAGGTTATATATGCCATCTGAATAATGGAAACCTGTATATAAGCAATCTCGACCATTGCGTGAATGGCACATATTATATTCACTGTGATCGTCCTTGGCGCGTGAATTAAGGGTCAAAATAGTTCAATTGGCATCCAAGTCTGGCAGACATACGTGAACTATTCCGAAAAGTAACAATACATCAATTAGTCAACACATAACATCTCGCGTGAGAGAGAAGATTTCGCGGCATGTTTCGAGATCTCCGTAGACTAATTTCATCCCAAAATCCCACAAGATCACAGCAGCAAACAGCGCAGACGTAAATTATTTAAAACGGCGCGTTGCTGGCGTCTTGATTGTGCACTAACTACAGTGAATACCTGATGATTTAGGGTCCGTTCGTTTGGCAATCGGAATTGTTTGGAGATCGACTTAGGGGCATACCGATATAATGGTCATTAGTAATTTTATCAACGCAAAGCAGATTCGATGTTTATTGCTCGTCTCATCTTCTCTCCCATCCACTTTCTACAGCACGTGATGGCTACGGGAATGAAAACTGAGCTATCAATCCTCATTCACACAGGCAGTAAAAATCGTCAGCAATAAACTAAACTTATATGTTACCAATGTTATTGCCATGGAAAATGTGCTTATTGTTGGTGAGCGTATAGGTCCCACAATGAGAATGTTGTTGTCGTTGCCAACTAAGGTTTCATCTTCAAGACGTATTCATGACCCCAGACCTTCAATTACGACAGCATCATATGTTTTTAATGAAATTTACTTGCAGGGCGCTTTATATTGGCTTTGCCCCACTTGAAACGTGTTAGAAACAACGCGAAGCACATTTAGTAGGCTTATAACATTAATAGAGCATTTATTGTAACATTATTCGTACACTCATTACAGTTGTAGTGTCCTTCTAAATGATCGATATTTCATAACGAAACCTATACCAAGATAGCACTTTATTTTATCGACTGGAAGAAATATCTTTATAAACAGTACATGGGTGTGTAACCAAATTAACCTAAGTATGTTTAGCAAACGATCGGCCCGGAACCCTGCTGTGGTTATAATATCTAAAGTTGTCCATCTCCAAACGATTTTGAAAATGGGTTTTATCATCGATATCTGTTACATCCGCACTGGAAAGTCTTTCATATATACGTAGAATTTGGTGGAACGAAAGGTTTGTACCTTGAAAAAGACGAGGCGAGGGCCATACGAACGCTTCCGCAATGAAGGCTTAGGTAGAGATCGCTTACAGTCAGAGCATATGAATAATAATCAGAATTGATAGTCACTTTTTGGACACCCGGACAGTCCCGGGTGGTTTCGATCGGTTATTAGTCAGTTATAACTCATGTTCGCCTCTAATAGTCCACTTCCAACGATCCATGCGATTGCACAAATGTGTAATGCATGGCTGTTATCATGGTTCATATATATATTTGCAATACCACCATGTGCTAAATCAGTGACGGGATGCTCTTTGTGAATCGGTTGAGTCGACAAGGTGCACTAAAGTTTGGATGTTGTTGCTGTAATTGGATAATTGAAAAGCAAACTTAAACTTAAAGCCTTGTTCCGGTTTGACACAATAATACCATCATGTGTTCATCTTCTATACCACACCATAATGATATCGAAACCATGAACCCATTAACTCTTTCTTGTACGAAATGGATTTTTCCAGTCAGTTAAAATGTATGCATATGAATGGTCTACTACTGATTTTCAGGGATGTATCGGCCATATGCATGTAAGTAGACGACAGATAAATTCAAGTACAGAAGGAGTCATATTAATTGAGGGATATGTTTAGTAATAATTTCAACAAACGACATTATGAACCTTATGAACTTATTATCTGAATATTTCCTTTTGGATAACTACTTATAAATGATGCTTTGGTATAATATGGGTTAATATGAGTTTTTGGCGTCCAGATATCGACTTTCAAAAAAGGAAGTTTTAACAAGTTTTGAATTTTTGTCAGCCTAACAAAAAATCAGACGACCGTCTCTTATACAGAGCGTCCATGCCCCCGTCAACCAAATGCGGTAAATAACAAAGAGCGTTCTCAGTTATGATCTCGAGTTCTTATTTTCTACGTAAATAATGGATCGTTTGTGTATTTTCGCGATGCTTATGTTTGTAATTGCCCGTCACTTTCATTGTTTCTTTTGCCTATTAAGGTGACGACTAATTCGGTGTCAAATTTGCAGTTTAGTATAGTTAGCAAGATGGGTCAAATACACACAATATACATCAAATTGGGAGAAACTTGCAGGTTTTTCTCTTTTACAAATACCCATCTTCATAAATTACTTGATTTCCCGTATCACGATAAACATGACACGATAAGATACGCGTATCGTTTGATAGTGTATCGCGGTACATTGAAATGCAGAAGAGAGAAAAATTATACAATATGTATATCATATAACGATATATAGTAATGTTGTCGAGCATCGGGGACAGTGTAGATATGTGAAATGTTGTACTATGTGTCTGTGTGGGCGCAACCATTCGGATGCGCATTTTATTATATATATATATATATATATATATATTGTTTTTTTTTTCCCCATATGGCAAATACAATTATTATTATTATTTAATTTTTTTTCTTCCCACTTACTTTACTCTTACACGTGTATTACTATAATTGTAATTCACTTAACTTTTCTCACTCCGATAAAAGTTCCACAGATAAGACGCAACTCACTCGTACCAAAGTGAGCCTGATAATACGCATGCACGTTTTATGTAATTACTATATTAATTATGCTCACACTTCACTGTTGTATTTATATCTATATGTATATAATTGTACAAATATCTCTCCTTCAAGGAGGCAATAAAGAATCTCTCTCTCCTAGAGATAACTACTCATCAATGATGCTGTTGTATAGAATGGTTAACGCGTACTCTCGCAACTCAAACAACGTTGTATTTTATTGATCGATAAGACCAATTAGTTTACACGGACTTGTCATAACCAATTCAACTTCATCGACATCACACTATAATATACACTGTGTTCACTCAAAGCCATTTTAAATTTGCTCAATAAATTCTAGAGTCAATGACCTCAGACTATGTTATAGCCCCATTAACGATATTAAACAAATAGAGTAGCATACTCAATATCAAATCATGTCCATCATTCCTCGTTGGCTATTGGACCTTACAAGATATCCCATATACTTAGAGCCACGTGGCTTTTTGCCCTACAAAATACACATAATAATATTCGGGTTTTTTTAAATTTGTTCCGCTATAGAAATAGGTCGATACATATCTGAAATACCGTTCTCCGAGCATTGTATGTCCTATAATGTCGCATTGAATTAGTACAAACTAAACTTCAAATACAGTAATGAAATGATGCCATTGGCATCCATCGAAATTATGGAATATATGAAACGGAATGTCCGAAAAAGGTATATTGCGTTGTCGTACTGGAACATATTTTTAAAGTTCACTCATTGCTTTCTCTTCGTTCTAATTGCCATATATATGTAGTACCATAAACTTTTCATAGAGACGAAGGTTTAGATTTTCTGCCCATGGTCTGACTAAAAAAATTGAACCGACATAAACGAAATGATCTCAATTTTATCCAAAACTATAAGAAACAAAAAACACGTATTTTCAGCGCTAAATCGACGATTTTGTTCGGAAATCTTACACGTATGTGTGTTTTACAAAATTATGTATACGTCATTTTGAGGTTCGACCGTTCGAACAAGCCATGTCCTTTTAAATACAAAATGTGTTTGCCTTTAGGCACTGACTCCTCCTAAACCGGTTTTCGACAATGCAATTACATGTATAACAGTTTACAATTTTCACATATATCATCGTTGTGCATTTTGATTCTGGACCCTGAAGATAAATACAATTCAATTGTAAATTGTGATTTTAAATATAACAAGTGTGTGCCTTTAGGCATTGACTCTTCCTCAACCGGTTTCGACAATACAATTAACAGTTTACAATGTTCACAAATATCATCGTGGTGCATTTTGATTCTGGACCCTGAAGACAAATACAATTCAATGGTATTCTTTACTCTTATTAAACCAAACAAACCGTGTTACATGAAAGACTTTAATTTCGTCGGCATCAATTTACATAGTTTGTCAGCAAAAGGATTTTTCGTCGGTACATGAATTCGTGTATTAGATATCATATTTATGCACATCAACAGGTCCTAAAATAGCAGCTTCATGACAACTTTGAGAAATTAGACCCAACGGAATTCCGGAGCTGAAAGGGCATCACGCCACCATTACCACAATAGCTACCGGCTTCATTTCAAACGTTGGTCAGGTCAGGTATAGTTTTATGTTTAAGTAGTCTGCACATGGTGAAACCATTATAGACTTATACTGGGGCCAATGTATATTGAGCGTTGATTGTATAAACTATTATAAAAGGGGTCAGACGATGTAGCATATATACATGTAGATATTGTAGTCGGTGGATGAATTATATTTTATTTAAATCGTTTCATCTAGTCTTCGAAAACAGACGCAATGTCCGATCTTATCAATTATTTCGTTGGATGTTGATTTCGTGTTTGAACCAAACTACGAAATCAACAGATAACGGATTCCCGCAAATTAAAAGGAGTTTACAATATTTGAGATAAATATGCACAACAATTATATTAAGTTCAGCTACACCACCATGCATGTAATACAACACACTTCAATCGTGAACAAGAGCACCGCTAGGGCGTGGACAAATACGCACTTAAACCATTTCGAATTACACTACCGCAACATATAATACCAATTTGACCTCACAAAGACTAATCTGATATACCCCTAATTTTCGTGCCAAAATGCGGTCAAGTTGAAAAACGGCCGTAACTCTTGTGAAAGTGATTGGTCAGAATCCATGCATATTCGAACTTGGCCTGTATTTTTAGCTGGAAAACACGTATACCAAATTTGGTTCATATCAAATAATCCAAACAGGAGTTATCGGTCGGAATCCGAAATGTTAAGAAACCGGTCAAATGCTATAAGTCGGAAAAAGAGCCGTAACTCATGTCAACATAATTGGACGGAACCCTTATTCGAACTTTGCCTGTATTTTTAGCTGGGAAATATACTGACGTTGGTTCAGATCATATAATCCAAACTGAGTTATCGGTCGGAAGACAAAAACGTTAACAGGCGGACGGACGCACATACCGATTACCGATTACATAATACAACCTATTTTGAAAGGGCACATAGAAAGGTTACAATATGGGGTAACTTTCAGAGTATAACCACAATATATTGAATGGAGAACATAAATATAAGCTTGTTCAAGCGTTTGAACCGTGGACACATGATATTATTTGTATTATCAAAACAGCCCATAGTTCTGTTTTCGGTCAAAATCAATTGGTTTTGAGCCAATTATTCTGGTTTCGATCAAATCGATCTTGGTTTTGAAATAGCTTTTAAAGAAATCATTTGTGTCTTTAACAGCTGTTTCTATCGTGCCGGTAACTGTTAACAAATTAATGATTATAGAAATAAATGTTTTGGTGCGTGTGTCGTTTAGGATGTTCGGACCGACAATTTGCTTGTCTGTATGTATCAATACGTAATATGCACATGTAGCCGTGACCATATCGCTCTCGATTAAACCTATAAGTTAATAACAATGTCCTCCTCTGGGAAGCGCACCGTCATGAATGGTACCATATGACATATCCTCATCGAACGTTAATCAACAGGTAACACGATCGATATGCAGATCTGGAGATTATGTATAAAGCAGCTTATCTCTGCATGTGTGCTCTGTCCGTACGATAACACAACTGAACTATAGAATTGAACGCTCAGAACAAGACCAACGGGCATTGGGTGTAGAGCCTACGCTGAACAGCAATTACTATTGATATTATGTTCCGGATGTAGTAGTACTAAAATAGATACATGTCATGTATATCGATGATTCTTCTGGGAAATATATCTGGTACCAATTGGAAAATTCCAACCAATGATGGTGGAAACGGAATTTTCCCTACCTGGTCATTTTATATGTTCCAATGTGGTTCAGTTGGATATTGTACGTCGACCTCAACTTTCAATTTAGTAATTTCAAGCATTTACTTTGGAGAATTCCAAGTGAAACTTTATCAAGAAATGAAAAGATGTTTCGCATTATGCAGGCATATATAGCTGCAACAAAGCGTTTTGAACCGGACTAACTCTCAACGAACACACCAAAATGATAGACGTTTCACATCATATCCGGTTACCGGGTCTTTTATACGGAATGCCAAAAAAGACAATATTGAATAAATAAAAGCCACCACTGACTACATTAAAGATATGGACCAAACAAATGCAACAAATTTAGCATATAAATACTCTTTAAAAGAAAAAAGGCCACTATTCTCAGTTTTTATTTCCATGGAGAGAGAGATAGAAAGAGAGAGAGAGAGAGAGAGAGAGAGAGAGAGAGAGGGGACCGGCAAAACGCTCGAAGTATACAAACACAAAACTGGACTATCACACACTCTTTACACAAACTTTCTTCATTTTTTTTGGACCAAATTTATGCAACCTCATCATGTATATATTCTCTGCCATCTTGTTTAAATTCATATGATTGTATCTAGGAGAAGGGACATTGTAAGTTGTTAAAGTTTGTACCCCAATCCCTTTGTAAATGAATTTACAATAAAATATGCTTGAAGTAAAGTAAAGTGCGTCGGACACAACCACCCAATGCAGACACGTGACCCAAAGTGGATACTTTATGTGGTGCACGACGGAAAAGATCTTTGAATTGACTGTTTATAGCGGACTGATGCGCTATGTTCAGGGAAATGAATGGGGGGTCCCGTTGAAGTGGTGGGAACCTAGATTTTTTAAACTGCACCCCTCTTGGGTCAAGACCATCGATCACAGGTTCTCGATATTCCATTTGCACATATTGAGTTGTAATTTCGAACTGGTACCTCAAGCTTTCAAACTGTTCGGACATTTCCAACCGGATACCCTCCTAATCTTGGAAAAATATACGCCTGCTAATGTTGGAAAAATTTCAACTGATGGCCAAGGCAGAGCAAACTTTTTACCATAAGTAGATAAATATGTTACTGGTACGTACTAACGTTGTCTGGAATCAACAACTATCCCAATAATTACTGATTGAAATATCAACCAATGAGAATGATTTTACCTATATGTTTGATAACAATTCAACTAATGTTATGTCAGGCATGACATTTCCAATTGTTGGATATTATGACCAATTGGTATGGTGAGACACCACTAACTGCCTGTGCTCACGTTTCTGTGTAACTTATATACACCGGAGTTTCACTCTTTCTTTACTAATTGGAAGACACCCCAACCCTAAATCCAACTGCATCACACAAACCTCTCCAACCTCCTTCGTCACGTCCCTGGCTATGAACATTGCCGATTGAGCCAACGGTGGTCCCGCTCATTCCAGTATACTCTACAGAGAAATCAAGCGTAATCAGGTGTCTGTTGTTGTAGCACCTACATAAGCATTACGGAAGATAAAACAACCATTGAATAAACTACTGCTGGGCATTAATCCTCCACCACTGCGGCAGATGCAGATTTTCGTCTATAAAAACAAACAGGTGAAAGTATGGATATTCAAAGCTCTCGGTGCACCGTTTAGTTTGTTTATGCACTCTGATTTATACGACGCAGTCTGTTTATAGTAAATACACGCTGGGGGAATCACGTGGTTTCGAGTTGGTGAGTATCACGCATTCAAAATTGCCGAGTCGATCGCATGCTCGACCAGAAACGAAGAAAAGGGTAATACACTAGGATAATGATATACTATATAGTATTTTGATAGCTACGATCACATGCTATACAATTTTTCAAACAAGGTGATGCATGTATCCAGACTCACAGTTGTTTGCTCTAACATTCTGATCAAAGTTGGCAGTCGAAAGATTCTCCTAGATGTATGGACTGGAAAATTCCACAAGCCTCCGCTCAGAATGTTATATAACTCTACTGAGTATTACCAAACCAATAAGGTATCAACTTGTCTTTAAAATACACTGGCATATGCTCGTAACAGTCAAAATGCTATGTTTTGTGCGTTTGAACTCGCATTTTGATTGCGCTGTACTCACCAACCACGAAACCACGTGATTCCACACCGTGAAATATACAGGTTCAGCCAGCCACACGTACTTGTAACTTGTAACGTGTGTTGCCATTGCCAACGAATGTCACCTGACGCACGTGACCATTCCACCTACACGTACACGATCAAACCGTTTAGCGAAGTGGAATGATCCAACTTCTAATAGCCGAATGAGCAACTGACTGCGAGAAGAGATCTTAATTTGAAGGAATTTGAAGCGCATCGCTGGCCGATGTTCTCGCAACCCCACTATTATTTGCAACTTTCGTTAGACGTTGGCCATATATAAAACATTGTTTCTAGGTTTACACGAGAAATTGTCAGTCCAAGAATACAATAAGAAACCCAAGACTTAATATACATCTACTTAGGCACCTATTGTGGTAATTTTAGCCCGTAATATACTAAATTATAATTAATGAGTAGTTATACAATAGGACATGTCCAGATAATAAGTTCAAATAACACCCATTGATTCACTTATTATCGAAATATTTCCCTTAATAAACAGGACCCCTTCTGTACTTGTATTTATCTGTCGTCTACCTATAGGTACATGTACATCACTGCAACTCAACAATAGACAAATTCGATATACATATTTTAACTGACTGGGAGAATCCATTCAGAAAAGAAATGGTTAACTTTCTCCGTTTTCAAAATCGAAGTGAACAGCGTCAAATGACTGTAATTACGTTATAGTCATTAGTATATCATTTTAGGAGGACACTTTATATTCAGACAATAAATACTGTTGTCAGTATAGATGATTGCACTGACGCATTTCCCCCCGCATTTTTGCCAGCTTCCGTTGCCCCTGTGCAGATGTACATTGAACAACGTCAGCTAAATTAGTTGTCAAAGAGCGATGTCCAAGATGTACGTCGCTGATAAGGGAGTCTTACAGACGGAAAACAATAATTGAATTATTGAACACAAACGGAAAAACAATCGGTATCGACAGAAGTAAACGGCGCATGTGAATAGATTATTTCTGCCAAAGAAACAAAGAGATGAAACGTGAGATCGTGAGCCTCACACACACGCAGATAATTGAGCACAAAACGATAGCGAACACTAAAAATAACAGCAAAAGTTCTTTCAACGATCACCCCTGTTTGATGTTGAGCTATTAAAGACTCGAAACCGTGGAATAATCAAAGGGTTCCATATCGATCTGCAGACAAGGTAGAAAATTGTAGCCTCACACGGAGTGAGAAATTCATCGAAGCGCGATTATTACATGTAATTGTGAATTTAAATAAACGCTTACGCTTGAACCGTGTTGTCCGACATATTGCACATTTTAAATATCTGACGTAATCGATTGAAATTTGTTTGAGTGTATTGTGTTAGGTTTGCACTTTTCCTCGATGTTACACGCCTCCATTAAAATTCACCCGGGTTGATTGATTACACGACTATTCTATCGGATTCATGCGTGAACATTCGGATTACATCTGCACCTTCCTAATGTTTTCAAATGCAAAATTAATTCTCAGTGCATGGCGAAAATATGTTTCGTGTGAAAAAAACAATCGTCTCTCGGTCTATTTGCTTATATTACTTCGGCTTTCTGCGTTGCATACTTGTTTTGCAATTGTCAACACTAAAACGATCACACATTAGCGTAATATTAACACTTTCATTACGAGAGCTGGTGCAGCATTGAACATATAGTGCCAGTGCATTCTCTAATATATGCGAGTCTCTCATAAGGAGCCTCGCATGTATATAAGAGAATGCACTGGCGTCCAAGGCCAAGGTAAATATTTTTAGGCCATTGCATTATCTTATATATGCGACACTCACATATATAAGTGAATGTATTGCCACAGGGTTTTTACAACATTTCAGGAAGCTCCCGACAGGAACCGCGTGAAAGGGTTAAAGCATCGTGGTGGTTTGAAGACTGGAGTTATGCTCGATGTTATTAATACAGGTGAGGGTTCAAGGATCAGATAGGCCGATCTATAACTTAGATATGCTTTATATATGTGCCACAGAACGACTTACTCAATCCACATGCAGTTTAGACAAATAGGGGGCCTCACTGGCTCAGTCTGTTAGGGGTACAACTTCAAGGCGTCTCGCCCGCCAACGCTGGTGATGAAGGGATCAAATCCACATGTTTCCATCATGGACTTTGTATCTCAAAATCGTTATCTGGTGGAGTTGCCAGTCACTAGCCGATGGCCGGTGGTTTGCCGCCCATGGTCGACGAATTTATCAGCCACTGAAATCACTGTTAGATTAGTTAGATATGCCCTATCACTAACTCGCGGCCATTTTGGATCCACCAGGTCAGGTTCGGTGGTTTCGTAGATTCATCCAACCCCGGTTCCGTGGTTTCAGTGCTACAGGTCAAAGTTTTGGAGTAGCATTTCCATATATGGAGCTTTTGAATTATTCATGACTTCCATATATGGAAAGTTAAGTAAAACCACGGAACCGGACCTGGTGGATCCAAAATGGCCGCGAGTTAGTGATAGGGCATATTATTTAGATTTCCTCCACCACTAAACTGGCAATGTCGTGATATGGCCTTAGTTGCATAAAGCGAAATTAAACCCAATCAATAGAAAAATCGGTCCCGACGTATCTTCAGCAAGGGACAATAAAGCGCTTTCCTTGTTATTATATTCCTGATATAAGCGAAATCACCTGGTGGCGACTACACGATGGCCGATCCCGGGTCAGATTCCTAATTTATACCCAACCCATCGGCAAAAGTCAAAGGTCTGGAGTAGCATCCGTTTGTCGGTGTGAGCAGATTTTGGTCAAAATTATAACAGTATTTTAGTTATTTTGTATGCAAGTTTAGATGATAGATAACAATCAATATACTCCACGAAACCTAGTTACTGTATCTATTCAATTCAATTCAGTTTATTGGTATATACTCGTCGTCGTGTTGACATATAGAGTGGAACATATACAGTGTTAAATTTCAAAATATTTATGAATTGTGCATGCGTGCAGTGAATAAATATACGACAATATAATATGGGATATGTGGTCAGTAATCAGTGGGTTTGGGTCGGTTTTGGTGTACCTCAGGAGATCCTCGTTATGGCTTTCTTAATAAATAGAGCAAGATTAGTAAGCGTTCGTTTGTTACCGCTATTAAATTCGGAGTGACTTGTTAATTAGTTTTGTGAAGTTTCCAACCTGCATGAGATTCGGAGTGTTCTTATTTTTATTTGTGGGACTTCCCAGCTGCATGGAGCCGTATATATACTAAAATAGATGCTACTTCTCAAATTTGACCTCCGGGTGACCAATATACAGTTGTCGCTCGCTGTCGAGTGAGACATTGAGATTTTCAGTCTCTCGACAACTGAATGTCTCCCGAGGAGCATACCACCAAGGGACACATTCCGTTCTCGAGCGCGTGACAAATCTCAATATCTCCCTAACCCTAACCCTAACCCTAACCTTCTGCAATTTGGAATATTCAATTAGCACGCGATGTTAATTTCATTACGATCTTCCCCGAAACTATTGGCAAGTTGTCAATTTCATAAATGTACATTCATATGACTGTGTCAACAACTTCCAAGTACATCCCCACACAAAATAATACTTCTATGGTGGAATAATATAGTAACAATGCAGACACCGCGGAGAGGTCTGATATGAGGGATAAACGCACATTTCATTCAATACTACGGCGGCTTGGAACCGCCACCTCCTCTTCAATTAGTATCCTGATATATCAGGTTACGTATCCTGATATATCAGGTTATTATCCTGATATATCAGGTTACGTATCCAGATATATCAAGTTATTATCCTGATATATCATGTTATTATCCTGATAAATCAGGTTACGTATCCTGATATGTCAGGTTATTATCCTGATATATCAGATTATTATCCTGATATATCAGGTTATTATCCTGATATACCAGATTACGTATCCTGATATATCAGGTTATTATCCTGATATATCAGGTTATTATCCTGACATATCAGGTTACGTATCCTGATATATCAGGTTATTATCCTGATATATCAGGTTACGTATCCTGATATATCAGGTTATTATCCTGATATATCAGGGATTCTTGGTCAATATTGTTAGGCCAATGTATTCTCTTATATATGCGAGGCTCCCAGTAGGAGACTCGCATATATAAAAGAGTTCATTGGCACAGGGTTTTTGCAAAATTTCAAGAAGCTCCAATCATGGAAGTGTTAGTAGGAACAGAACCATACACTGAGCGATGATCAGTTCATTATTAACCCTTTCTATACTAAATACTCATTGACGATTAGTTTCCCTCGGAAATGATTAGATAATAAGTTCAAATGAAAGTGTCAATGACACTGTAGCTCAACTTTGGGTGGTGTTAATTTCATGCTGAGCAGTCAATATAATGATAAAGGACTCCTATAGAAGAAGGAAAGTCAAAAAGTTACAGTGATGTACGTAATGGGCTTGTATTCTGTAGATGACATTATATTCATTTCAAACATTTCACCAATAAATGAGGGATGCATGGCGAATGAAATCCTGCTGGCGGCCATGTTTTCTTTTCATGAATGTCCTAATAATACCTCCCATCCAAGATGGCCGCTAGCGGCCATGTTTTTCAATGACATTTTTGTTGGCTCCCATTTCCCAGAAGATCCATATGAAGTTTAGTAAGGATTATATAAAGGATGTGGTCAGTATTGTGTGCCAAAGGATTTAGTCATACAAAGTTTAAAATCCAAAATGGCGGAAATGCTTTTCAATGAAATTCGGAAACATTTTATATCCCCAGAGGTGACCCAAAACACACCTGTGTAAAGTTTTAAAATATTTTTCCGATAAACGTGGGCTGCTGGGTGTGCCAATGGATCCAAATTTGAAACCCAAGAACCAACCACAAGCCTCCGCCAATGAGACAACATTCTGGATTGGTCGAGACAACCTGATATATCAGGATAATAACCTGATATATCAGGATACATAACCTGATATATCAGGACAATAATCTGATATATCAGGATACGTAACCTGATATATCAGGATACATAACCTGATATATCAGGATAATAACCTGATTTATCAGGATACGTAACCTGATATATCAGGATACGTAACCTGATATATCAGGATAATAACCTGATATATCAGGATAATAACCTGATTTTCAGGATACGTAACCTTATATATCAGGTTATTAACCTGATATATCAGGATACGTAAGCTGATATATCAGGACAATAACCTGATATATCAGGATACGTAACCTGATATATCAGGATAATAACCCGATATATCAGGATACATAACCTGATATATCAGGATAATAACCTGATATATCAGGATAATAACCTGATTTATCAGGATACGTAACCTGATTTATCAGGATACGTAACCTGATATATCAGGATAATAACCTGGTATATCAGGATACTAACTGAAGAGGAGGTGGCGGTTCCAGGCCGCCGTACACGACAAACGTATACATACGTTGTGCACCAGTACAAAATTATAACCAACCGACCTCAAGGGATCGACTCGTTCAATCTCGCACCATAATGTCGACACGAAGATACTGAATCAACCAGATGTTTCGATCTAAATAGTAAATAATAACACTTTCCGATAAAAGTTTCAACTTAAAAGTTCGAATATTACATGTAGTGTACTAAATAATACTACATATATGCAAATTAGCAAACACCACAACTGGTATCCGTGGGGTATATAAGATTTATGATTATAAATGGTACACATTAATGATGTAAAATTGCTGAGTTACTGTACTGTGTTTGTGAGTTTTATATATTCTTGCAATATAACAGCAGGCGGGCGACAAAAAGTGTGATTTGCTGCCCGGCATGTGACAGGTCTAGGACCAATTAGAAGCGGATAAATTGGGAGGAGGGTAATAAGGGAGGATATTCACCGCGGGTAAGTGATTTCACTTATTGTAACCACAAAGAGCGTGTGTCACTTCTGGACGAAACACCGGAAGGTGCTTGACAACTCTTCTGACTCTGAAACATTTTAACAGAGTATATAAATATTGTCTATATGTCGATAGTTCGTGCATTTATCGACCTATATCTTGTCCCTCCTTTGGAATTACATAGACATCATTTGGAGGTTCAGTTGGGCCTTTTAAAGGGACGTTGTGGGTTATAATTTAGAAATAACATTTATCAAATTAAGATATATTTCCTCAAGAATATACTAATAGTATATGAATACGATATTATTCACAAAACACGCTGTGTGTCAGAGAAAATGCAGGTCGAGTGTTGTTAATTTCTCGCAAAAAGCGCAGTGAATTGTTTATAAGCAGAGTCACGATATTGCGTCATTTCCTTATTTAGATTCGCGCGCATTATACGTCGGTTGTAAAACCCCTAATTTGATGCATCTACAACTTACAACTCACAACACTATAATTGTAAATTGCTTATTTGGTATGTATTACCATATATAGGTCAGGATAAAATAATAACTGGATTGAAAAATACTCATCTCTTTATAAGAACAATTATATATACACGTTTTCTGTCTGATCGGTTCCCAATCATGAAGTAACGTGGATTACCCGAATTTTGAACTGACAGCGGGTATATTGGGTCGATTAAACTGAAAAATGGTGTGATTTTAATGCGATTGTTGATGTCGCCAATATTTTATATATATCTTTATTGCCTCCTCGTGGGAGAGTAGATATTTACATGATTTATAATACATATACAAACATACAGTTTAACAAGATTGGTAACACCATTTCTGAGATAGTCCTTGCATTACCAGAATCATTTAGATAGCAATCTGACACACACAAGAGTACATGTTCGTGTATTTATGAAAATCGCTGGAAAATATGGTCCGAATTGGTGTTTGTGATCATATTACATATATATAGCAAGAAAACACTTGTGTCTATGATGACCAAGTCCAATACATCGTAGATATGTTCCGAGAGCGACGGCATGTGACCTCCGAGGAAAAACTGTCATCAGATCTGGTGGTGCGAGTGATGCTGGGAACAGATACACATCGATTCCGTGTTTATTTAGTATCATTTCCCAGTGCTGATCAACTAAATGTATCACTATGGCCGACCTGCATGACCAAAAACACATGGTATAACTCGTGTTTATAATCCTTGTCGCACAATCTGTACGTCAAATTATTTACATAAGTTGATTTGTTGAGTAGCCTTGCTAAATGTCTCAGTGGCTTTGAGAATGATCGGTGAGACTCCAAATTGTCCATGTTTGATTGGGGTGGAAATAGCAGCACAGGAATAATGAGAGCTCGGCATTGAGCACAGTCGAACGATACCACGAAGAGTAATAGTTTGTTACGCCACATGTGGTGTATCTAGTTTCTGTGATTTTGATATTGTGTGGTGGACAGGGCGAATGTATTCTTGGAGATTTTTGTACCTTACTCAATCGTACCGATAGAATCACGTAGATGCCGAAATTGTAAAGTTAACGCCACCGGTGTATAATATGTTTATGAAAATATGATAAATCGTATCGATAGAGTCAGGACACGCTGAAATTGTAAACTTAAAGTCACCGGTGTAATAATATGTTGTTGAAAATATAAATACTCTGATAGCCTGAAAATAATATATCACCCATTGGGAGCCCCTAGTGTATTTTTTGATATTTTCATTTGTACCTTACTCAATCGTACCGATAGAATCACGTAGATGCTTAAATTGTAAAGTTAACGCCACCGGTGTACAATATGTTTTTGAAAATGTGATAAATCGTATCGATAGAGTCAGGACAGGCTGAAATTGTAAACTTAAAGTCACTTGTTGTTGAAAATATAAATAATCTGATAGACTGAAAATAATGTGTAACCCATTGTGAACCCCTGGTTTAGTGAAGTGGATTGTGGGAAGTTTAATTGTGATTCTCCTCCATCTTTATTTTCTGGAATTATCACCAAGATTTTTCCACTCTATTCTCTTAAAATGTACCATGATCGGTCAAATTCTTTTGATAATTCTATCTAAATACATCTTAGCTACTATTCGGATCTGCTGTCCCGGTCGAAAAGGGTTTAGTTTGACCAAAATGCTTATTGTCAAATTGACAAAAGCTTGTTTACAAACTGCGTCAACTCGATCACCCGGCCGTCTACTCCACGCTGTAATTAGTGTAAATTTATTATCGAAAACAAATTCAATTTCTTCCATCTAAAACATAATTACGCGCTGAATATAGTATTATTACACACATACACACCAAGTTTCAGCTCACAATTTTGAAAAATGACAGTTTTATAGACATAAATAGATTTTAATGGGAAATCCTGACCTGTGTTAAATTTTATCATCGAAAAAAAAAAATCATTTCTTCGATCTAAGAAATAATTACGTGCTGTACCCTGTCATATTTGACCGGTTCTACCTGATAATTGTGTGACAGTACAGTCGCGTTACTTTACATATGTCAACATTGGTCATTATCACTTGACAAATTTATTTCGGTCTATCGTATCAACCGCTATTTCCCCCGCGTAGCCTGACTAAGTCAGTAAGTGTCTTTATCGATCCACTAATTTGTATCGTTTCATCGGTATGAATTCCATATCCAATTATCCACATATAACCAACCCAACCTCTAATCCCGGTCCAATTTATACATTTCTTTCATCGGTATATAGTCATGTTACGTAATATTTTATCTCGTGATACTTGTACTTATATGTCTATGGTATTAATATAGTATACCGTATATGTATATCAATTGCTATTCCTTTCTATATAATCATGGTGCCAACTATAGAGATAATTTCAGACCCCCCCCCCCCCAATTTTATATAATTGCTGCTTTAGTACAGTCACGATGCATTACATGGCAACATCGATCCACTAATTTATGTCAGTTCATCGGTACAAACCCCTTTTTTCTCCGAGTCCATATAACCAACCCAACATCTTATAGAACTCCATAAATGACTATTCTGGCACTATATAGAGATGACTAAGATTCTGACACCCCCCTATTTTATAGCCTTGTTGCAACAGTAGAGTTGATATGCATAATATGTCAACATTGGTCGTTATCGCTCTACAAATTTATATCGGTTCAACCCTTAGTTCCCTGTATCGCCCACCCCTCCCTCAATTTATTTTTTCATATGTATTATAGTCTCGTCACATACACATTTTATCTTTTGTAACTTTTGCTTCAACGCGTCGAGATCCGCTGCAGACAATACAAAACTGACAACATTTTGAAATGTAAGCAGGCTTCAAACTCATCTTATCCAAGAAAAACTCTGGTTACATAAGATATTTGTGTATAAGGTGTACGCGCATTTGTTGGGTTAAAAACCAAAGGTCCCAAGTCAAGGTCCAAATCCCCAACACACTGATGTGAGGTTTAACTCCATCTACATACAGTAATGTCCAAAGTAATTGATCACTTAACCACAGCAAAACTGTGTGTATTTTTTCATGATTCTAAATCCTGAAAAATTACCCATAATTATGCTGTGGTTAAAGGGTCAATTAGTTTGGGCATTACTGTAACCAATATAAGGATTTGAGGTTTAATGATAACTCAATCATCCTACAGTAATGTTCAAAGCAATTGACCACTTAACCACAGCAGAATAATGGGTAATTTGAGTATTGTAAATGCTGAAAAAATACCCATAATTCTGCTGTGGTTAAGTGGTCATTTACT
The DNA here is from genome assembly GCA_032622095.1 of Siphonodentalium dalli. NCBI lineage: Eukaryota > Metazoa > Mollusca > Scaphopoda > Gadilida > Siphonodentaliidae > Siphonodentalium > Siphonodentalium dalli. The sequence goes on along the minus strand of CP136069.1, from coordinate 59,771,886 downwards.
TTGGGCATTACTGTAACCAATACAAGGATGTGAGGTTTAATGAGAACTCCATCCACATAACTAATAATTATGTGTGAAAATTAAAACAAAACAAAATATGGACTGCCTAATTCTGCTTCAAAACATGTATATTCAATATATGGATGTTTATTGGGGGAAACCGATTATTTCAATGATATTTTCATTAACTGGGATCCAAAACCCGATTTACGGGAGCGTGCGACTGTATCTTAAGCATATGTGCATATTTAATGAGACAACAATTGGAATCCCAACAGAGAAGATTGGCGTGTGTCCCTTGCGCGATCTGTCCATCGAACACTATTTAGACATCTCAAGACACGTAAGACCCAATAACTTAATATACAGAATAGATACATCTATTGCCTGAGTAACTAATATTTATATTTGTTACAATGAGGTCAAATAGTTGCGAAGCCAGCACCACAATTCTTTCCCTCCATAGTAAATCTTAAAACAACTTCTAATGAATTATTAATTCACCTTATATTTGGTATGAAGCGTCCTTGGTTAACTGGAGTTCAGATTTGTTAACATCACGTCACCAAGTTAATTACTTGCGAAGCCACAGCCATAACTATTTCCCTCCATAGTAATTCTCAAAACAACTTCTTAAGAACAATTGACCAGGTCAGTCGCGCAATTATTGGAAGAGCCACGGTCAATCATTATTTTAAAACCAAATGTTACATTTAAATTATTGCTTTATTTAACCAAAAAAAAAATGAGAAAATTAACTTTTACTACTTGCTAAATTTTATCTTTTAATTATTTCATTTAAATTTTAGTATTTACAGTATACTATGTCCAAGTTTTTATAATCTGTTGAGTGACCCCACAGTCGTTTACTTTGTTAGTAATAATTTGAAGGATTACTTGTTTAAACGCAATTGTTATCAAAATATTTTATGTATTTTTTATAATTTATATTTATATGTAATACTATAATCTTGGTGGCGTTACCATTTCTGACTATGGTTTTCTTGTTTCGACTGTCTCGCGAACCAGTCTCTTCCAGGAGACTAAGCGCCACAGCTGTTGGTGTCCTGATTGGAAGAGATCGCATGTGTATCACACATACACGGAATGACCTTTCAATTGTTAGCATAGTAGATCTGCTGTCTAAGGGAAGTAATTCGCTCCCATATAGAGCTTTAGGGAGAACGATACATTTCAGTAACTTGGCCATTATACGGACGGAGAACAAGATCTAGTCATTGGCGTCCCTGCTAGAATGAAGTATATATATTCGCCTTCCACAGCGCAACGGAACATTTTCATTGGACGATCCGGTAGACCCGAGTGTTGTCTATAAACGAATGGTTCTGTAGCGTATTTTATGTCTGTTTACACAATTATATAATAGTCTTTCTGTTTACGCCGGTTTTAGCGGATGTGACTATATTAACAGCTGTACCCACCCCGAAGGCCGCCAGTATCTTTAAGTTAGCGGTTACTCACACTGTATATGGGTACAGCTTTCACACGATGAACTACAACACTAATAAGAATAGCTTATAGTAGTCGTAAATATTTCGTATGGACCAAACACTCGCAGAATTGTCGACTACGAATCCGTCTGTGAGAAAATAATACCGTTGAAACTTCTTGCCACTCGCAGTAAAGTGATATGATTATGTTTATTGTGAATAGTGTCTGCTTTACTGTATTGTTATCAGGCCATAGACAATAGTATACGCGCGATGATTGCACGCAAAGCTTGCATCGTGCCCGTGCTTGGATTCTTGAAACCATAGTCGTAACTACGGATATGGCAACACGACAACTGATAAAAAGAACACACATTCTAGTGATTTAGTATACCTTAATCCTAATCGTATCTGACGTATATAGTTCATTGCGCGTAAGTTGTCCAATGTTCCGACAACGTCTGTTTGTTGAATATAAATTGGTAATGATGGAATTATATTTTGCATGTCTCATATTTCAATCGGCTATGTTAGAATCTAAATACGGGACGATGCTTCATGGTTTGGACATGGACAAAGCAGCTGCAAAGTAAAGTTTGTCTATTCCTGGATTATAAATTTATTAAGTCGACGAACAGTGTTGGAACTATAGGATAATTGTAATACACACATGACGAATATATACAATGTCAACAGCATATATCAGTGTAACGCAGTATATTTGTTGTCGGAAACGAAAAAAATCAGGCAGAGATATCTCTCATCGCTCCGGTGTGATACCACTGCCATAAGGACATTTGGTAATGGTTTCTGACATGATCTTAGTTCTTATGTTTTATGATTAAAATTAACTATGTCTGGCTCAGTTCATATTGTTCTTATCAATACCGAAAGAATTACCGTTATTGCAAACTTTTGGTTGTCAAAATAAGGTAATAGGTGACTAAATATAGTTCCGATGATACGTAAAAATTGATGTATCGGTCCGCAAAGTACCATCCGTCCAGCAGCGATCTATCGCAGTGAAACGGAGAGGGCGCTTTGTGGATTTTGGTCGGAAATATAGATCAATCGGGATGTCTTCCTGCTTCACGATGGTACCATCCAACTCTTTATACTTACAGTCGACATCAGCTATATACTGCAGCAACAATTAGTCTACATGTACCAGGTTCATTATTATAGTTCATTATTGTCTACTCTCGTAATACATGACAACTGCACTTTTCGTGACGCAGGCATATAATGAACGAGTCGCAGAACGCGCTGTATAATTGGACGCTCAGAACTGTTTAATGTCATCGGGTTCTGGGAAGGACATGTCAGGAATCATGTCATATACTGGCAGCAAAGAAATGGCAAACAGAAGTACGACCAATCAGGAATCCATGGAAGCTCGGATTGAAAGTGCACATGTAGAAATATTTTCTAATTACATGTCACAGGTCGAGTTGTCATAGCGTCGTTAAACTCTCTCACGTTTCGGTAAGTGACACCACTGGTACAGATTGGTCACAGGTATGTGGGCCAGGGCATGGAAGTGTTTCGCTGTTCCATGTCTTGGATTTAGAGCATGAGTGCGTGTATGTGTTATGTCTTTTCCCCGTTTGTTATTGTTTGTTTTCAATAAAAAGCAATTATAAAAACCTCGTTTCATAGCAATGACGACGAGCAGGGTGATAGAACTCGACAACTCATGACTAAGCGTATGTAGCGAGATGTTCTCTTCGCACGTTCTACCATATGAAACACGACAACTCATGGCTAAGCGTATGTAGTGATGTTTTATCTTCGTGTGTCCTACCATATGAAACACGACAACTCGATGGCATGGCTTTAAGCGTGTGCTGTGAGATGTTCTCTTCGCACGTTCCACCATATGAAATACGACAACTCATAGATAAGCGGATGTAGTGAGATGTTCTCTTCACACGATCTACCAATTGGACACGAAAACTCAATGACATGGCTAAGCGTGTGTAGTGAGATGTTATCTTCGCACGTTCTACCATATGAAACACGACAACTCATGGTTAAGCGTATGTAGTGAAACTCAATGACATGGCTAAGCGTGTGTAGTTAGATGTTCTCTTCGCACGCTCTACCATATGAAACACGACAACTCATGGCTAAGCGTATGTAGTGATATGTTCTCTTCACACTATCTACCACATGAAACACGACAATTCAATGACATGGCTAAGCGTAAGTTGTCAGCGCGTGTATACTCGCAATCCATCAGCCATGCGTAGATAATTCTGTTGTAAATCCAGAGTAGTATTTCATAGCTTCCTTTGAATGTTGTATAATATATCACTCGTTCGTCACGCATGCCTCCTGTAACCACAAAATGCAATATATTCGTGTTTCATACAACATGTACTTTCTACCATTTACTGGTAATTCGGTATAGAAAGGTAGATTACAGATCACAACCCGATTCTACGGTCCCCGTCTCATTAGATTCCAACGACAGCAATATTTCTTCAAAAGACGATTTAGTTCAGAATCGATTAATAACAAAAAATAATGCTAACCATGCACTGTCAACCATATTAGAAAATTGTCAAAAACGTATTATATATCAACATTTTGTTCAACGCAATTTGGTATCGAGAGTATGTGGGTTGGCTTGTCAAATATTTGCCAGGCCACCAAATAGACCAGGTGGCGAAATATAACAGATTTCAAAAACGATATCCGATAACTCTGAGCTTTGATGGGTGGGTTCCTCGACTCGAATCTAATCAGTTTTACCCCCCGAAGCCAAAGAAATAGTAATATACTTCAAACTTCATGTTATGGAATTCACGATCGGCGACCCATTCCACCGTGACCTTATCAGTAAGTACATGATAATTGTCTTGCATATGTTGCCATTCACCGTGAGCTGTCAGCGCGTGTATACTCGCAATCCATCAGCCATGCGTAGATAATTATGTTGTAAATCCAGAATATTATTTCATAGCTTCCTTTGAATGTTGTAGAATCAATCACTCGTTCGTCACACATGCCTCCTACAACCACAAAATGCAATATCTTCGTGTTTCATACTTTGTTTCCGATTCATGGTTCGTGTGGGAATTATAGCGCGTCCCGCGGTTACCTTCATAAAAAGAACACGCGCGCGCTTACCACTCAAACGCACATCGTAACGGAAATCGCTGCGTCACGCTGCGCATGTGTCTGGTTTCAAGAAAAGCCACAATGGCACACAAGACCTACACTCTTGTATTGTATCGCCCGTGTCGATCGGACGTATCAACGTGTGTGGCATAACATATTTACTGATATAGCTGCAATGACGGCGTATCACTTTCCTGAAATTTCTACATTCATTCCGATTTGTAAAATATTTTTTGAGTTATAGTGAGACCAATGTTTTCCTCTATTTCCCATAAACTGTATTTCGAAAAACAGAGCAAACGTTAGCTTCATAGATATTACTATTATTGTTGCTGCTGCTGTTGTTGTTGGAAATTGGTTTGGTTTAGTTAGGTTCCTGTGAGATGTTAGGTAAAGTGAAATATTGGTTTAAATAATTTGGTGTCGATTTGGATGCGATATCTTAGCATATGGACATTTCCAACGGAATAACACTCACCAATGAGTATTTAGTATAACCAGGGTTAATGTCACTACTGCAGGTAAAAACTACCGACCTCCTCGGAAAGCAACTGACCATCATTGAGGATATCCTCGCTTTCCATGGAACCGAAATCTCCGTTTAACCAGATTCGATCCAACTGTGACATCGTTAGGCGGCTTATGCTGATTTAATGCGCCATGCAATTTGCAAACTGAGCTACGGCGGCACCTGTCCAATGCTGGAGCCATTTTGTGATAAAGGCTGGTATGGTGGGCGCTATCTAACAGATATAACAACATTTTAAACGGACATGGCTCATTCGAGCTTCCTATGATTATGTCTACGTTGACAGGTTGATAAATACACGACATGTTGATACACCGACTCCATATGATCTGGAAATACTTTCCATGGTTACAGCCATTTTAAATTTTTCGCACAGAAGTGAAAGAAACGCTCTTTATTTCTACCATATCTGGAATAGACTAATACGGTGCGCTCATTTATATTGTATGCCGTGCAAATGGCTGTTTTTTGTTTGGGATCAAAACATCGTGTTCAAAGTCGTATTTTATTTTGTATGACTCCAATGCGTCTCTCTGGGACAAATAGTGATCTTAGCTCACGGTAGCTCAAGAATTTATCGACCTATTTCATTATTTGGATAAATTCAAAACCGAATATTAGTATAGGTGTGTTTGGAGCGCTTACCACCAAGTGGCTTCAGAGCCATGAAAACTTGGTCTGCATGTATTAAGTGGTTTGCATAAGTATGGATGCATGGGATGATTCCGCCAACGTGTATCTGGGTCTGAGCTGAACCCCTGCCCCATCTCGAGTAAGTCTACTCATACTTATGTATGTATATCCAAATCAGTCTACAGCACGCTAGCAAGACCAATGACATATATCATTGCGCTAGAAGTGCGCACAAAAAAATAGCGCACCTCACGCACATCATAAGCAGGGTGATGTGAAAGCATACAGTAGATATGGAACATTGTGCGGTGGCTGTGCAAATCGATCAAATTACACCGAATGCAACCCGGTCCCCGGGGAAGGCGCCGCGATAGAACATAGAGGCCTCAATGACGTTATGGCACGTATCCGAACCAGTGATTAATTTCGGCGCAGGCTCGATTACTCACATCAGCGACATGGGACGTTATCTGCCGACAAAAGCTCTGTCCTGTGTTCTCAATTACGGTCTCTATGATTTCCATCCCCCGAGCTTAATAGCTAACGTATATAACGACGGACAATCTCCGTTTGATTGACACATCAGTTAAAAGGGCACCGATCTTGGATGTTCTTGGAAAGCATAACATCATATAACTCCAATTACACCACAAACGAACCGGGCAGCCAACATACAAATGTATTCTCGAGCAAATATATAGGTTCATATTGGACTGATTTGATTCCGAAATAAGCCCACAGTAAACTTATATCCGTTATTCCGTTGAATGGCGCGGTCCGCAGTGAAAACTATATTATAAAGAGCGTGATTCTTTTAAGTCATGTCGATGAAAAAAGTTAGATTCAATGTACACAATCCGATTCGATGGTCCCCATATCATCAGATTATTATAACAACAATATTTCTTGAAATGCCGCATCTGTTATCAGAATCGATTATCTGACAGATAATAATGCTAACCACTGTCAGCTCTAGTATAAAATTACCACAAAAGGGTTTCATATCAACATTTTGTTCCAATGCAATTAGTCGCGATTTCGCATCGAGAGTATGTCGGTCGGCATTCGTCGAATATTTGCCAGGCCGACAAATAGTCCAGGTGGTGAAAAATTACAGATTTCAAAAATCGATATCTGATAACTCTGTGCTTTGACGGGTGGGTTCCTCGACTCGAATCAAATATATGTTACCACCGAAGCCAAAGAAATAGTAATTTAGGAGCATTAGTTCGTATTATGCATCTTTAAATAATTCCAATTTGGCTTATTTCGCATGGAAATAGTCCCACATTGGACTGTTTTAAAAACCGCATCTTAGGTTCATATATAGCGTAATTCAGATTTAAATAATGCCGATAAGGGCTTATTTGTGTTAATTGATATATGTTCAATATGATCTTATTTGTGTTAATTGATATATGTTCAATATGATCTTATTTGTGTTTTTGATATATGTTCAATATGACCTTATTTGTGTTAATTGATATATGTTCAATATGATCTTATTTGTGTTAATTGATATATGTTCAATATGATCTTATTTGTGTTAATTGATATATGTTCAATATGATCTTATTTTCAGGAGAGCAGACTGGAGCAGAAAAGGCTGTAAATCAAACAAAAATCATGCAACCTTAAATTTGCAGAAGACCTGAATATACGGAAACGAGAATTATACGTATATATATACACTGTATTACAACGAATAATATCGGTTTCCTACAATGTAATTACACAGATTAAATGCATCATACCGAATCACAAACTTGTAAATCGCGAAGCGATTTATGAACTGTGTGACTCGGTATGATGCCTAATGTAAATGTGTGTAATATAATACAGAGATTATCTCATATATATTTTGGCACATCTGTATGTCTGTCTGTGCATGGATGTGTGTTATAGACTCGAAAACTGCTCGACCGATCCGACTCAAAATTGGTATACACGTAGGCCTACTTTGATACCGGGAACAATAAGGGCGGGTCCAATTTCACGTGCGACCGTGTCTTTGACCCTGACCTCGCTCATATACTCTCATATAGGCATGTTCTTGGACCGATCGAACGATAGTTTGTCCAAACGCTATATAGTCTGCCCAGACGGAGACGATAACAAAGAAATCCCTAAATAGCCCGGACGAGGTCGGGCACATCAGCTAGTCTCATATATATTTTGAAGACCTCTGTCTGTTTGTCTGTATGTTTGTCATTGATACAAATCTACGATTCTCGACCGATCGGGACGAAACTTGGTACGAGTGTGTAGTTTGACCAGGCGGTGGACGTTGTCGTATTGGCGAGCCCGTGCGGCGCCTGCTTCGCGCATGCGCAGACGAGATCTCGGAAACGGGTGGAGCTATCGACTTGAAATTTGCTATGTGAAAGTATCTTGCCCCGGATGCGAATTTTATCGGGTCGCCGAGCCCGTGCGACGCCAGCTTCGCGCATGCGCAGACCAGATCTCGGAAAGGGTGGAGCTATCGACTTTAAATTTGGTTTTTGAATAGCCCGGACAACGTCGGGCTAATCGGCTAGTCTCATATATATTTTGAAGACATATGTCTGTCTGTATGTCTGTCTGTCTGTATGTCATTGATACAAATCTACGATTCTCGACCGATCCGGTCGAAACTTGGTACGTGTGTGTAGTTTGACCAGGCGGTCGTCGTTGTCGTATTGGCGAGCCCGTGCGGCGCCCGCTTCGCGCATGCGCAGACGAGATCTCGGAAACGGGTGGAGCTATCGACTTGAAATTTGCTATGTCAATGTATCTTGCCCCGGATACGAATTTTATCGGGTCGCCGAGCCCGTGCGACGCCAGCTTTGCGCATGCGCAGACGAGATCTCGGAAACGGGTGGAGCTATCGACTTGAAATCTGGTATGTGAATGTATCTTGCCCCGGATACGAATTTTATCGGGTCGCCGAGCCGGTGCGACGCCAGCTTAGCGCATGCGCAGACCAGATCTCGGAAACGGGTTGAGCTATCGACCTGAAATTTGGTTTTTGAATAGCCCGGACAACGTCGGGCTCATCGGCTAGTCTCATATATATTTTGAAGACCTCTGTCTGTTTGTTTGTTTGTTTGTTTGTCATTTATACAAATCTACGATTCTCGACCGATCGGGACGAAACTTGGTACGTGTGTGTAGTTTGACCAGGCGGTCGACGTTGTCTTATTGGCGAGCCCGTGCGGCGCCCGCTTCGCGCATGCGCAGACGAGATCTCTGAAACGGGTGGAGTTATCGACTTGAAATTTGCTATGTGAATGTATCTTGCCCCGGTTACGAATTTTATCGGGTCGCCGAGCCCGTGCGACGACAGCTTCGCGCATGCGCAGACCAGATATCGGAAACAGGTGGAGCTATCGACTTGAAATTTGCTATGTGAATGTATCTTACCCAGCATACGAATTTTATCGGGTCGCCGAGCCCGTGCGACGCCAGCTTCGCACATGCGCAGACGAGATCTCGGAAACGGGTGGACCTATCGACTTGAAATTTGGTATGTGAATGTATCTTGCCCCGGATACGAATTTTGTCGGGTCGCCGAGCCCGTGCGACGCCAGCTTCGCGCATGCGCAGACCAGATCTCGAAAACGGGTAGAGCTATCGACTTGAAATTTGGTTTTTGAATAGCCCGGACAACGTCGGGCTCATCGGCTAGTCTCATATATATTTTGAAGACCTCTGTATGTTTGTCTGTCTGTATGTCTGTCATTTATACAAATCTACGATTCTCGACCGATCGGAACCTCACTTGGTACTTGTGTGTAGTTTGACCAGGCGGTCGTCGTTGTCGTATTGGCGAACCCGTGCGACGCCCGTGTAGCACATGCGCAGACGAGATCTCGGAAACGGGTGGAGCTATCGACTTGAAATTTGCTATGTGAATGTATCTTGACCCGGATACGAATTTTATCGGGTCGCCGAGCCCGTGCGACTCAAGATTCGCGCATGCGCAGACCAGATCTCGGAAACGGGTGGAGCTATCGACTTGAAATTTGGTTTTTGAATAGCCCGGACAACGTCGGGCTCATCGGCTAGTCTATTATATATTTTGGAACTTCTGTCTGTATGTATGTGTGTGTGTGTCTTATATACTCGAAAACTGCTCGACTCGACTATGTTAACACCAATACCCTTCACGAAAGCCATCCGTATATTTAAATGGATCAGAACTTCCGATCTGATATGTAAATTAGAATTTTAGTTCTAAACGTTAACGGTTTCCATATAAAAAAAATGAAATTTCACTCCGAGTAAATTATAGTAATCAACCGTGTTCTCGTCGTACAATCCAAAACCGCGCATTCAATCACTACTTAATTATTCCAAGATGTTATCATCTGTTAACAAATATAGCGGCCACCTGATGGTTCAGTTGAGTAGGTGCATATAGCATTAGGCGAATCTCGGTATACGGAAAGGAAATTTAACCAATTCGTGTATCCGAGCAAGTTTTTCAGTAGTTTTGTGGGCCGGCAGTTTCTATGCGCATGATATATTATGATGATGGTGATGATGATGATGATGATTATTATTATTATTATTATCATTATTTATATGACGATGAAATTGGTGGTGGTGGTGGTGATGGTGATGATGATTATTGTTATGACGAATAAATTGGTGATGATGATGATAATGACGATGATGATGGTGATGAGGATGTTGATGATGATGATGTTGATGATGATGATGATGGTGATGATGGTGACAGTGGTGATGGTGATGATGATAACGACGATGGTGATCAATGACGATGATCGAGGGGTCGCTGTATATTTTGTACATACATTATTATTTTCATGCTGTCCATCTGTTGTATATAATGTTGTTCTCTCGTGTCAAATTGGATCGGAGAATAAATCAATTATCATTGTTATGTAAGCCATTGGTTTCCTGGAAAAATTAATACGATGCGCGGTCATTCACAGCCATTAGCACCTAACATCACCATTGTAGCCCATATCTTGTTCTGATCTGGCACCATACAAGCAACGCAATGTTTCCGATAACTGCTCAATCAGCTTATCTTCGTTTAGCCTTTTATACTAAATGGATTCTCCCAGTCTCTTAAAAGTGTACATCGGAATGGTCTATTATTCATTTGGAGGGAAGTTCATGTGACAAGAGCAGACGACATATATATAAAAGTGCAGAAGGAGCCATATGTATCATGGGAAATCTTTAGAAAATAAGTTCAACAAACGACCTATATATGGCCGGTTGTTGAACTTATTATCTGAAAATTTCCTATGTGATAACTACTCACCAATGATACGTTAGTACTTTTACTTTAAACATATTTTATTCGTATATAAATATACAAAAGGGATCGGGGCACAAGTTATTTCAACTTAGGTAGCCCCTCTCCCGTACAAAATTGACAATACATTGTTATACAATGACAAGAAGGCGATAACAGAAACGTTTGCACATGGTGAGAAAACAATTTGAATTTGCATTATGTCGAATAACATCTTTCAGCGTATGTTTATGGATTACCAATTAGAACGAGCATAAATCTGTGCATACATGTATCTATATCTATTGTGATATTTAAGGAAGATGTAAATATAGATTTCAAGGTTGTGTATGTATCAAACATTTGACTTGTGTATAGTAGTGAATTTGGCGATTCGCCCGGTGACGCCCTTGACAGTTACGCTGGAAGAAATGATCGATGTGTATACAAATGGTGCATGGGTGTGGCAATCCGAATGAGGGAGGGTGTCTAGCAATGTTTGTGTTTGGTGTATGTTGAGCGATTTGTGGTTGACATTTGATTGTGGCTATATGTCAACGCAGCCAGACGTTCATGAATCGAAGCGTTTTGTCGCAGCAATATACTGTTGCACTATTTGGAAAAACCTTATATTCTCCGGAATTGAGATGTACCATATCCCGAAAAAAAACTGATCGATGTCGGTTATAACGAAGCGTTCGTGGTTTAACTTATCGTCAAGTTCCAACCGTTCATTTTGAAATAAAGGGCACATAAAAAAGAAATGGTATGCATCTTCCAAAGGGTTCCCACAACTGCAAGCAGGACTTTCGGCTATGTAGTTTTGATACATATCAGCACGAAGATCACTGCAGCGTTTCGAATTCGGGAATGTATCATATTATATCGTCTGAGATCTGAATAGAAGTGAGGGCTCACGGGGTTTGGGGGTTGGTATACGAGTCGTAAATTGAATTTGAAGTCAGAGAAAGGGACAACGTCGGTCATTTAAGCTGGGATTTTGTTCCAATCAGCTATCGCCGAGGGCAGAACAGACTTGTTGTAGTGCTCAGTGTGGCATCGGTAAGAATATAATTTTCCCGGGCGTCTGAAATTATAACTTGAGACCTGGCTAGCTCTGGGTGGGAGGATGGTAGATAAGTAATTGGGAGATTCATTTTGTACTATATTGTAAATCAATTCAAGCTTGTGGTATCGGCGCCGCGTTTCCAAAGAAAGCCAACCTACCTCCTGCAGGACAACAAAATTAGAAACCGAGCTTGTCAGTCCAGAGACTATACGGCCATCATCTGCACGGAGGCGATCGAGCTTGTCTAATAGGTAACGCGGTGCGCAGTCCCATACAACATCAGAATAATCGAATAGTGGTAATATATACGTTTTGTATATCTTTTCGAGCGTTTTTCTATCGAGTTGATATTTAAATCGCCTCAACTGGGCCAGACGAGAGGCGATTCTCTTCACTGTACTTTCTATATGAATGTTCCAGTTTAGATTTTGTTGTAGTTCAAGACCAAGGTGTTTATGTGATTCCACAAAGCTGATAGGGTCGTTTATAAATTTAAGGTTTGGTATTTCTGGAGAGGGTGGGGTCAACGAGAAAGACATACCTACGGTTTTAGTTGGGTTGAAGCTCACGGGCCAGTTTTTAGACCAGGTCGTTATTTTCGTCAAATCGTTATTCATAATTTTAGAAAGTTCATCCAGATCCCAGTGGCTGCTCATAATACAAGTATCATCTGCGTACATTCTCGTGATGGAGTCAATATTATCTGCTAAATCGTTTATATAGACGAGGAATAAAAAAGGGCCCAGGATCTATCCCTGAAGGACTCCTGCGGAGATAACCTCGTAGCCGGAAAAGGTATTATTTATCAGGACTCTTTGTTTTCTGTTTAATAAATAGTCTTCGATCCATTGTAATGTTTGACCCTCCACACCGTAGCGTTGAAGTTTGTAAATCAGCCCCATGTGCCATACTCTTTCAAATGCTTTGGATATGTCACAAAATATGCCGCATGTGAAGAGGCCTTATCGATAGATTGACAGATATTGTGGTATAGGTCTATTAATTGGTATGTGGTATTGTGACCAGAGAAAATCCGGATTGGTGAAAGAACAAGAGTTTATATTCTAAGACGAAGACACTTATCTGTTTCAAGACAACCTTCTCAAAGACTTTGGCTAGGCATGGTAGCAATGAGATCGGGTGGTATTTTTGGGGGTCAGTGGGGTCTTCTTTTTTGAAAATTGGGATAACATTAGCTAGTTTCCATATTTCTGGGAATTTCGCACTATTGATCGATTTCTTAAATAGGAGGACTAACGGCTTTGATATTGAATTTGAAGTTTCGTGGAGCATTCTGACACTGATTCCGACGTGGCCATGAGCTTTATTCAATTTAAAAGATTTGATAGCTGTTTCAACATCTGATTCCACAAAAGAAAATTCTGGCATCAGCTTTTTGATTCGAGTGTGAAAGAGGGGAGGGGTATATACGCAGAATCGTTTATAGTGGAGTTTGATATGAAGCTCATATTTAGAATTTTAGCTTTTTCAGAATCATCTGACGCATATGGTTTCCCACTGACATCTATGGTTCCAGTGGCGCTATATAGAGGAGGGATATTATTCACTTTCTTTTTATTTAGGAGATGGTTAACAAGCTGCCAGAAATTTTATTTTGGCGTATTTTTTCATGTTATTAACTTTATTCCTTGATTGTTTATATGCCCGCCATGAAACTGGGTTGTTGATTTTTAATGCCTTTGCCATGAGTCTATCTCGCTTGCGTAACTCTATTCTAATCTCCGAAGTTAACCAAATTTTATCTTTGGGGCCGATTGTCACATTAAGCTGTGGTATATTTCTGTCCATGGTTGATAGGAAAGTAGATTGGAATATCAGGGGCCGCGTCGGCGCGTTGAATAGGTATTCCCAATGTACATCATTTAGCAAGCAGTTCGCTCGCTGGAAATTAGCTTTTTTGTAATTCCATACTTTTCTCTGGAAAGCGGAGACTGTGGAGCAGTCGAAAGATATTGTTGCATAAACACCCAGGTGGTCTGAAACTCCGAGGTTTAAAACATCGCAATCCAAGACATGAAGTGATTTACTGATGATAATAGGACCGAGTAGTGTGCTAGTCCTACTGGTAACTCTTGTTGGATCTTTTATCACATTTACCAAGCTATAATGGTCGGAAATTAGCTTTATTTTGGAGGTACTCACGAGGTAATTAGAATTATAGTCTCCAGTGAGTACTATATTTTCAGAGATGTCAAGTGCATCAGAAATCGAGGTGTCCAGAAGGTCCCAATAATTATGGCTACAAAATTGGTCTGACCTGTATGAGACCACAATAATAATGTGAGATTTTTTAGCAAATACTTCAAACCAGAGAATCGAGGAGTCGAATTCTAGGTCAAATCTTTCTTTGTAAATAAAATGATCAGCAAACATGACACATATTCCACCCCGTACGCGTCTCGGTCTTTTCGAATAGGGGAACAGTATCCATGGACTTCTAAATGTTCGGAGGAATATTCTGGGTCAAGATGCGTCTCAGTAAAGCAGAGCACGTCGAATTCGTTGATCAAGTCAATTATCTTTTCTAACTTGTGTCGGATACTTCTTACATTGTATGAAAGATAGAGATGGAATTAGGTACATTTTTCGAGTGAGTGGGAGGGCCTGAATTGGGCTCTATGTCGCCCGATAACAATATCAGAAAGTGGATAAATAGAAATATAAGTTTGATGTTAATTCTCCAAAAACCGCTACGGATATGTAGACTACTGTGAAGGTGGATGGTGAATGGCGAGCTATTTTTCCTCGAATCAAAGATACCAATCGCAGCCCTATACTGGTTCAGACAACACGACATAATTTAGTCGGCGATTGAAGCATGAAGTACAGGTCTGCAAATGGCCCGGATTCGAAATAAAACCTATACCTTCCACCATCGTTGCTTTGACACCCCAGTTCGGACGTTTTGTACTCGGGATATTGTGTGAGGGGGTGTTGCCACATAACATAGTACTGATGATTGAATCATTGGTATAGTTGGTGAAGATGATGAAAAACATGGAATAATAGAAAACATGTAAACAACATGAACAAAGAAAACAATGTGCATATGTTACTATAGAAATGATTAAAGTTGCTAACAGTTACCTCAATATCTGACGTCACCAATCAGGGGAAGATAATTAATGATGTGTTGTCAAAAATCGGAGGGCATTCGCGCCAACGAAATTCTTAACGCAAATAAATACACACGCGATTGGTTTACATTGATATGTAACAATCCAGTAGGGTGATCTAATGATAATTGAGAACACTCTTGCTCAAAGTAGTTATTTTTACAAATATTATGTCCAAATTGACACGTCGTCATTCTTATATAGTAATTAATTTTTTTTAATGCAGTGGTTCTCGATGGCAAAATTATTTTCGTTAGTTTATAGTTGCGTCGCGAATCGAGAAGTAAATATATACAATTGAGCATAGTTCAGACGGTGTTTCCTGATGAGTGGTACGGTTGATTTGCTGGAGCTATTATGCGATGTTAATATAATGCTACATTCCTCCAGTTGGCATAGCGCCTAAATACTAACTCATCAGTTGCATGCACCCGAACACATCCATAATATGTCTTTAAGACAGTATGTGATCGAAAACAAACAGCGATACCAGACGGTTGACGATTGCTAATCTGTGGTCGCATTCAAATGTAGTCAGCCCGCAGAGCGTTTTTGCTTATATATAGCCACAACGTCGACCTTTGTCCAGGTCAACGGAATGTTAAGAGAAAAGCGGCCGAGCTACCAGTAGTCTATGTAAATATTTGTAAAATTATTTTATTCATTAGAGTCGAGAACAGTGGATCGGATGTATAGATGAGCTAATCCCTAGTGATATGTCTGTGTTGCGAGGGTTACGAAGTCTCATAAATCTATATTTCCGTCACGATCTTAAAGTGATAAATCGTGTATCCCCGCCTGATTTATGCGCCATAATGTGTAGTCTCTAGACTCGTGAAGAATTCATTGATGACCTTTCGAAGACCCTGTTCTACAATATTTTGGATATTACGAATTCGTCTGGTTCTCCGTTCGGATGACCACACAGACGTATATAGTCGGTGATAAATGAGGGAAACAATTTGTCTCAACAATCAAAGTAATTGTCTTGACTTGGTTATCGTGTACACTTCGCAAGACCTCTGCCGAATAAATTTCCTCCAATTGGACATAAACTTATTTTGGTTTTGGTTTTGTTGTTTATAGTGGCTTTAGTCTTTAGGCCAGATCACGGTGATGTCATTTTAAGAGTGGATGAAAGACCGCACATAGAGTTAGTTTCACTGCCAAATCACTTCACTGGACGTGGAAGTCACCGACCCCCGAACATAAACTGTCAAACGTAGATGTAGTCACCTGAAGTTCAAGACCACACTGTTATAACATACCGTCGGTTTGGCGGTATCGGACCGCTTTCCTCAGACGATCCCATACCGTTCTATCAGTTGTACGGTGAATCACCCTTTTATGCGGCCTGAAAATTGTGCGCTGTTATCAAGTTCGTGTCGTAAAAATGAAATAGTATTATCGGTGACAAAATTACATGTATATACGACAGTGACACCATACCGATTGTCTAAATCTGACTCTGCCGATATTTGCCTATTCCATTAAGTGTCTGTATTCAGTACAGTGAATTCCGGCTGCGTTGTCCGCCATGAGTCAGTAATTAATTGCGTTATCCCGTAATCCTTTACATCTATCATTAACGAAATTCTGTGTCATATTTTGAACTTGGCCTGTTCAATCCAGTTGACGGTGTTCTGATTGTTTCAAAGCACAAACAATTATATGTTTACACTATATAATAAAGGCACCTGAGCAATTCACAAGAGCTTCGATGTCAAACACTAGTGACTAGTAACTTACAAGTACAACTATTACAATTCACACGGACCGATGCATCATGATAATCAATTTTCATTGAAACGTGTGAATATGAGAACATCGTCGCCAAGTTATTACGCCATTTTACGGCGTCCGCTATCGGTTAAAATTTTCCTATCAAACTATCTCTGACTTACGGATATTGCTAGTCTCGCGTGATATACACATTTTGATGCATCAAGTTATCAAATTTTATCGAAAAATGTGTGACTATGGGAGAAACAGGTCATCGCGCAGTTATTAAGGGGGTTTGCTATTGTCTTGAATGTTTAATCTTAACTAGCTGTGACTGCTACCGATATTGTCGTAATGTACACATGCACCTATTAAGACATGAACCGTGTTTACATGTGACTGGACAATTTCTCGCATTACATGTTACCAAAAAAGTATGCCATTGAGATGTTTTACGTTTACATATACATAACTTTGAGTTTTAACTGTGATAGCTTTGCTCCTTTATACCTTAACCCTTTGAGTGCAAGGGGCCGATCTCATCGGCCCTAAACCTACAAAATAAGTCTGTTAAAGAATATAAGAATAAATGATTAAAATTGTAAAAAAAAATGTTAAAAAAAATGGTCGACTCGCATATATAAGAGAATGCATTGGCACGTGGTATATGGGTTGATACAAAAATCGACCTGGCACTCAAAGGGTTAAACGGGAATGCCCGTTTCAAATATTTTAGAATGGTGTATATTACTACTACTCGTAACTGAAACGTTCACCCATTTAGTTGTTTAATTATATGTTGTCGTATTTTTTTATTTACAGTCATTATTTATATTCAGTGCAAGGTGCGTAAATCACGCGTGCGCAGTCTCTAATCCGTATTAAACTCCACAAGGCAGATGACAAGTTTGATCCTCTTCAAACTTCAAAGTTTCATAAGTATTTTTTTCACTTTACTCAGGATTTAAGTTTCATCAAAACGATGATCGTAATGTCTATCGGGAAATCATATTGTCACCACGGGATCTTGGCTAATTTTACTAAATTAGCAAATTAAGAGCAGAAAATTAGTCTGACCGTTATTAGTTGCCGACTTGCTGTTAATTGAAGGGTGTTGAACCGTAAAACATACCACTGTCTAACAGTTACTAGTTAGTCTGTCAGTTACGCAAACAATGTTCTACCGTGGTATTTGATAGAGGTTCCATATGGATATTTTAGTAAAATTAATCAAAAAGTATTCAAAATGTAATCATGATTACAGGTACATTTGAAAGTAATTGATTACGATTACGATTACTTGTAATAAAAAATGTCATGATTACTGATTACAGGTGATTACTCCAAATTTTGTAATCGATTACTTTGATTACGATTACTGATTACGATTACCCCAAGCCTGGATAGAGCCTGACCGTATGTTTTACTGTCAACAATTAGCAGCCAGTTGCATGGTTTGACACCGTTGAACTGACTGGCATATTTCTAACATGCAGTGCGTCACATACTGGCGTTCATTTGCCATCATCGATCACTAACACAATGCGGCGCATGGTATCTACGAGCTACAGCAATGATATATATAAACTTACCTGCAAACAGGAATGATATATCCGTACACAGTCCTTGAACGTCTCACATATAGGATGATTGCATGAGCTAAAAAAAACCTGCACATTAAACCTTGTATCTTAATAAAATATGGTATTACATGATCGCTCGACGCCACTCGTGTTTACTACTCAATTTCACAAGTCTTCAAAGTATGTTTACAATGTAAGCTCGCACCACCATTACAGCTTTACTATTTGTTGTTTATAGGTTGTAATCTTCACCTTAATGGGGTAGCAAATTGGAGACCGGCACGTTGAGAGTCTTTACCTGTTCCAAGTTGAGGTAATCCGTGCCAACAATATCACGACGGGCGATTGCGATACTGGGCAGATAGAGAGCGAGATCATCTGCCGGCGTTTTACCGCAGGTGCGCTGGCAATTACAGTCTAGTTGGATGCACCTGTGTGCGTGAATTCTTATTATTTTGACTAATTTCATTAATTTTATCTTGGTGTTTTGATTTGCACGAGCCGGGTAGTAATCAAATGACCCAGTAGATTATAAACTTCCGTAAACCATTGTTAATCGCAACGCATATATTTGTAACCAGTGTGTAAATATTTATCTGATAAAATGAGTTTGTGTTGCCTGCTTATATTCCCTCCTAATGAATTATGGCACTCCCATGTCGGTAGAATTCCAATGGACTCCTGCGCAAATTCAACTCAACTTTCCGGATAAAAGTTACAAATTCACGATTCCACAAATTTGGCTTATCAACACGCCGTCAAGAATATGTTGAGATGTCACCAGCATAAAGGTGTGTGTCCAATGGACATATATGTACCCACGGCTGTCAATCAAATATTTCATTAGCAGATATTTACTATCAATCAGCGACTGAGCTGGTCACTAACTGCATTGAACAAATACTTTGTTCACCCTATAATATTGGTATCCGCGCATACTTTCAGTGTTCAGTTGCCTTTATTAAAACAACTTTGTTGTTGTCAAATCATAATGTACTGAAATTTATATTTGTGCAATGATGTTGGAATTACGTCCATGACCATAACACTGTTTTTAATTTTGCGTGCCAATCGTCATAAGTTTCACAAAATTAGAGACGAATAACATGTGTGTTCCCTTGTGTATTATAGCATTTAGACAGGCTATGTAAAATTAACTAAACTATTTTGGAGACGCCTGCATTGTCTCCTGGCAATTATACCCGTAAACTTCTCCCACTGCTTAATGTGTGTGGAAACCTCCAATATGAGGCTCTATATATATATATGTACCCATGCACGTATGTTCATACATGGTGGCTCGCTACATATCCTCTATATGAGACGACAGGAGGTCGCGAACGCCTCGCGCTTTTATTTCACACGTAGGTTTATTTGCCCGAAATATTCCTTAAAATATGGATATTTGAAACGTTCAATAAAGAAATATATCTTAATCTAGAAGCGAATGGAAATGCATTCAACCAATTAGAGCGAACTTCTTCATAGAGTTGTAAAAGCCGAGTGGACTGTCAAATTCTTCGGTGATTCGAAGAAAATAATTACGATTAAAATTGAAATACTAAAGAAATAAACGTTACAAAATATGACGAACTGCTAAAATACAAATATAAATTAATTTCATGCTACCAGCGCATTAACGGTACAAAATACGTTCCTTTTTTTTTATTTAACAGCGTTTTTTGTCGATGTTACCTTCGTATTTTTCGTAATTCCGAAATCGGTACAAAACAATACTTAAAATGAATTAATCTTTCCCGTTGGGAGATTTTTATATCTGTGAATCTGGAAATGAGGCGCCGATTGAATGTGAAGGCGATCCTAGCTGATGACTTTGGTTTCGTTGAAAGTTCTCAATCAGAACACGAGGTGTCCACTGCCTCTGGCTCTGCCCCGGTGACAGCGACACAACGTGAGTCATGAAGTATGTGAACAACCGATAGCAACAAATAACATAAGGGATTTAAGAAAATACATAACAGAGTCAGCGGCATGATATTAAAGTTATTGTCAGAGTTACCAGTCGACAGTAATGACACAAAATATACATGTAGGCCAATATCGTACCATATCTAATTCTGATATTGAAGAAATGACGATGAAAATATTAATTCAAATATTAGTGCTAAGTTCGCGCCTGTGTGCAATATATCTGACCTGAAGAATTATGTGGCCTGCACCAGGAAACTAACTACATGGCTGCGCAGGAAGGGTGAGGGCAGGGTACCAGAGCAGATAAAAACGACTGAACTTGATACATATATCGGTGGTTTCCTATTGACCGCACTAAAGAAAATGGATTCGAGTTTGAACCAGAGAGTTTAACAGCTTTGCACAGAGGAATTCAGAGACATTTGAAAGAGGCAGAATATGGAGAGAAAATATTGACGTCTGAAAAATTTCAAATGAACATGAACGTATTGAAATCCACGCGAAAGAGTTGAATGAAAGGGGTTTTGGGAACAAATCGAACAAATGGAACCATTGATAGAGGAAGAAGAGAAATTGTGAGAGAGAGAGCGCAGTTGGGGAGTGGTACACCAGAAAAAACTATTGAACCCTGTGTGGTTCTACAATACTAAACTGCCAGGATTCCGCGGGTCCCATGACAATTCCAAATTAAAATTTGGCGATATTGAGTTGAAAGTTGATAGCACTGCATGGGACATAATATCTGGAGTTCAATGCACGCCTTAGTAAAACAGGAGATAGAAATTCAACAAGACCATTCAGTCCAAAAATATTTCGAAATGAAGTGAACAAAACGAGATGCCCAATAGGTATGTACAAACTGTATACAAGAAATCGACCACAAAAACTGATGAATGCTGGATCTCCTTTTTATGTTTCTGCCAATATGCATTGGACAACGGGAAAGAACATGTTATGGTTCCAGGCTCAGCCAATTCGTGTGAATACGGTGAAATATATGGTGAAAGACATGTGCGCAAAAGCAGGAGCCCTGGAAATAAAACCAATCATTCGCTGAGGAAGACGATGTGCACACAATTACTCCATTCTGGTGTGATCCCCAAGTTATCTCCCAATTATCGGGCCATACAAATGTGAACAGTTTAAATAACTATGCCCAGCTTCCATCAATCAACAGAAAGGGATGTGAGCTACATGTATTCTGCAAGGCAACGATCCAAATAATAATACAAATGTGACTGCTCCCAGACCATTGTGTTCAAATGATTCTCAATGTGTTGCAGCGACTGCTTGTTCTCACACCAAGCCACTGATGTCTGGTGCCCGTGGCCAATGAATTACCCATCAATGAAAGTTCTTGTATGGCATTACTTCCAAGTAACGGGATGAGAGACACATACTACTGTGAGGTCACTACTCGTTTGAAGGCAGTGGTTCCTAATACAGGTACCAGTACAACATTGAACAAAGTAGCTAACACGTGTTCAGTTGAAGAAAGATTAGTACAAAGTGTTTGCAAAATAACGGTTGAAATGCCAATGTCCCGGGCCAACAGCGGTGACTCAGATACGAACAATTATCATAGGCACAGCAAGAAGAAATACAGGAGAATTGCAGGTATTGAATCCGACAGCGACGCAGGCAAATAGTTGTTAAATTCACTAATTGTTATTGCATACTGGTACATGTTTATACTATTCAAGAAGAAAAGTTTGTGGTCTTCTTGTCAAAGAGCGTATTTCAATGGTAATTTAATGCCCTTCCCTGGAGACAGCAAATAAGCAATCATTCCCTCTACTATTCTAAATAGTATGAATAACTGATTTACCAAATATTTTTTATTTGGAAGTACATTAATGACACTGGAATTTATGAATTAATTAAATGCCGGGACCAATCATAATATGCTAAAATCAGCCAGAAATGCATGTGCATATATATTCCAATTTCGTGTTGGTCATATCAAATGTTCTTGTATCAGTTATTGTTTTTTTTTTTATTATATTCACAATTGTATCACAACGGTATTCGGTAATGTCTAATGACAAACTGTCCTAAAATTAATACATGTGAAATGTAACATTTTCTTCTGCACCACTAGAAAAATTGTGTCTGAATTAGTGAACAGTAAAAAAATTAAATATTAGACTGAAAAAACTTAATACAATTTCATAAATTTGAATAATGACATTTACAAATGCCAATGGATTGGAATTTTGATTGTTAACTTAATTGGAAATTACATGTAATACGATGTATTTTTGCTGATTTTATTTTAACAACAAAAAACTAACTTACCTGAAACATTTCGACTTTTTGTATTATCGAAAATCCCAGTTTTCCAGAATTTCGCGTCAGAATTAGCCGTGAGGCAAGTTTGAAGGAGACTCTCCAACTCCATATCTAGATCCGTTCGGTAAATTCGAGATTTAATTTTATTTGAATATTTTGTGATTAAATCACAAACTTTTCATTTTGGAATTCTCGGAATAAGTTGAGTCACTCCTCCATGAAGAAATACAGAGTATCGAACGTCATTTGTAATTAAATCCAACATATACATAACCATCTCCTGTCAGTTCCCAAATCACTAAACTTTACAAATTAGTTGTGAAATTGCGAACAACTTATATTCGAGGCGGCACCGTCATCAAGTTGAGGGACGAACATCGAGACATTATTAGACTGGTCCCACGGCAAAAAATTATTTCCGACGGATTAACTCCTCTTCTGTCGTGATATCGCTATCGTAATCGCCATTATTTCAGTTTTCTCAAATAGTTAGCATTTTTTAAGTTCCGCCGGTGTGAAATAAATACAGAACAGCATTCCCGTTCGAACTGCCAATTTTTCCTGCATTCAATCGATTTTGGCGGACGGATAATATTGAAGTGGAAGCCTGCGGCTTCTCGTTCAATATTATCCTTCCGCCAAATTGACAGTTCGAATGGGAATACAGTTTTGTCTATACGTTGAAGCCCACGTTTTTCAAATCATGGTTTGAGGTACATGTACGCTCTTTAAAATGTTTTTGAAATATTTCCGTTATTTCGTTAAAATACTTCAAATATCACCGATATTTAGTCAATAATAATCGTTAAAGACGTATTAAGGACTTGTTCGGGTGCTTGAAACTGATAATTTAGTATTCAGGCCTTGAAGGAATGTAGTATTCTAACATCGCCGAAAATCTCAAGCAAATCGACCGTAGAAAACATTGTCTGAACTGCGCGCAATTGTAAATATTTACTTTTTGAATCGGGACGCGTCTGTCTGCGATAAACAAAAAAAACAATTTCGCCACCGAAAGTTACTGCATTTAATTAATATCTAAGAATGACGGTGTGCTTCGTCGGTTTTGGTATCATATTATAAAATAACTACCTTGAGCAAGAACATTCTCCATTTCTAGTTGATCACCCTACTGGAGTGTTTCACATCACTTTAACAAAAACACTTGTTTTTTTTCAAATATCACCTTTATTTCGTTGAAACGCTTCAAATATCTTCGTAATTTAGTCAGTATTAATTAATTATTAATAATTGTATGTCAATGCACCAATATGTCTATCTGGGCTCTCACAGGGGATATCACTCCGATGTCTGCGAACGCCCCGACCTTTCTATTCATTCATTTATTTTCTCACTCCCTTAATAAAGGTATGGAGATAATTATATGTGTACAATATTTACATATATACATGTGGTCAACATATGGTTTATCTAGAACATAACAGTGTTATATAAAAGACATATGATCAGATATACATGTAACATCGCTGTAATATACACATTTATGATATCATTGAACCAATGGGTAATACACCTTCCTAATCTAATTAAATTCCTTTATAATGTGTCGTATTAATATACATAGCCGGCGATATAAATGTTTGTCTTTTGTATTTAGTAATTCGCTCATGACTATAACATTTGGTCTTTCAGTGAATTCTTTCGGCAGTAGGCGGTTTCTAAGAAAATTAAAGTGTTAAACAGGTAGTGGAATTCATCGCCAACTCTTGTCGAAGAGCATAGCGTGCAAATACGATCTTCGAGATCAATGTTTTGCCATCTACCCACCTCAACTGGGAGTTTGTGGTTGCACGTTCGGAATTTACATAAAGTTTTTCGATCGTTTCTATTACTACAATCTAGATATTCTTCAAAGTGGAAATTGTGCTTGTATATTCTATAAATGACACCTCTGCTAGAGTTATCAATGTCTGTCGACCAACTCGAAACAAATTTTTCTATAAGGCAGCATCTTACATAATCAGTTAGCTGGTCTACATTCTGAATTCGATCAGCTGCCAATAAGTGGGATTGACTAGAATCAAGCAAAATGTCGCGAATCTTACGGAGCCATGGAGAACAACAATAATCATTTTCATGTGATAAGCTATAAGCTAACTTATATAGTACTTTGCTGTATATGCGATCTTCGTTGTTTACCACTTTGCACCAAAACTTGATCATTCGTGTGTTAATCATTATACTAAGCGGTAGCCGTCCGCTTTCGCCATACACCATGTAATTCGGGGTAGATGGTTTTAATCTTAAGATGTGTTTAATGAATTTCCGGTGTAAGTTTTCAACTATATCGTTGTTAGCAAATCCCCAAATTTCACATCCATACAAAGCGATAGGCGAAACCAAGGAATCAAAGAGATAAAACATATTTCTGATCGACAGGCAATTTTTTCTAGACTTTCCAATTAATGCGTACATAGCTTTTGTTGCCTTTTCTACAAGAGTTGTTTTTGCTGCCGCGAAAGAGCCAGATCGTCTGAAGTTTATTCCCAAATAAGTGAAGTTCTGAACCCTTTCAATGATTTTACCATCATATTTGAAAATACGATTTTTTGGTACGCTGCGTCCTGAAAGGACTAAAATTTTAGTTTTTTCAACATTAACTTTCAGTTTCCATTTTTCGCAATATTCGCTAAATTTGTCAAGGTGTTTCTGGAATTTTCTGGGGCCATCTGCTAAAATAACTGTATCGTCTGCGTATAAAATTAGGAATAGATCTAGTAATATACCCAGTTCAGTTCCCAATTCTCTTCCGATTTTGTTAAGACTTATTCCGTTTTGATTATCCATAAAGGTTTGAAGATCATTCAGGAAAAGAGAGAATAATAAAGGGGACAAGTTTTCACCCTGTCTGACTCCTGAAAGGCATGGGAAATAATCAGATTTATTCCCATTAACCTGAATACATGATTTTATATTTCTGTACATATTCGTGACTATTTTGAATACTTTCCCACTTATTCCATATTGCAGTAGTTTTGACCATATCCCGGGGCGCCACACCTTATCAAACGCTTTTTCAAAGTCGATAGAAGCGCATATGAGTCTTGCCTTCAATGTTTTTGACAATTCACTCAAAATATGAAGTATAAAAATGTTGTCTAACGTCGAAAATTTTCTGCGGAAGCCCGTCTGATTCTGAAGCAGAATATCATTATCTTCGACAAACTCATTTAGTCTATTAGACAGAATCTTTGTGAACAATTTACCAAAACAACTCAGAAGTGTGATAGGTCTATAGTTCTTGGGGTCATTTGGGTTACCCTTATTTTTATATATAGGTATAATCGTTCCAATTAACCATTCAGTTGGCACACAACCCGAGTCCAAAATCTTATTAAAAAGTTTGTGATATATCTCCATCAGTCGCGGGGATGATGTTTTCAGATACTCGTTCAGTATGTTGTCGTGTCCGCTCGACTTATTATTCTTTAGGGACTTTAGTGCTAGTTCTATTTCCGTCTTACTAATGGGTTTATCTAAAGTTTCAACAGTTGGCATACGATCCGAAAGTTTCGGAATTTCGGGGGGCTTATCCTGCACATGATCGGCGTTTATATCGCGAAAAAATTCAGTCAATCGTGCCATTTGGATAACATGATTCTTTTGTGGTTCTTTACTTGTTAAAAGTTTCCAGAAATCGCGAGGGTTGTGAGATTTCATATTTGACATTTCCATATCCATTGCCTCTCTGTGTCTCTTAATAGCAGAGTCCATTTCTCGTTTGTACATTTTGGCTGCTCTCTTCATCGAACATTTCGAGAAAGCGTCACGTTTAGACTTAAAAGTTCTTTCAGATTTTCGGTATTCTTTGCGCGCTGTTTTACAGTTAACTGTGAACCATGGTTTATTGTGATGCTTACGAGTTGCTTTTGGTCGGTTCGATGAGTATACACTGGTACCGAATGTTTTGTGAGCTGCGCCTATCACTATGTTTGTAATATCTTGTACAATTTCATTTATTGCGCGAGAGTTATCATCCACTTCGGTTTCAGACGACATTAGATTGTCAAGTTTCGACTTTACTAAAGAAATATAGCTCGTGTCTAGATTACAAACAAAGTCCCCACTTTTAATATTATTCCATTTAGGTTTACAAACCCGTATCGTTTTGACCTCGTTTGAAAGAACACTAGGGTAAGCAGTTTCACCAGGTTTGTCCCATGATATGATAGTGACAATGCCAGTGTGTATGTCGGAAAATAATGCATTGTAATCCAGTATGTGAAAGTCCCTGATGATAGGGATAGTCGATGACGAGCATATAGAATAATCAACCACTGATGCATCTTTGCACGTCAGGGCTCCAACATTTATATCTTGTCCCACTCTTCCGTTAAGGATAGAGAATATATTACGTTTACAAAAGTCAAGTAGTTTGTTACCGTAACTATTCTTTGATTCGTCCTTACTTGTGCGCTCACGTGACCATCTTGCATCATCTATCCGTGCCAAATGTTCGCATATTTGATTAAGTATACACGATGGTAGGAGAAGTAGATCGTCATCATCGATCATCGCAAAATCTATGTCTGTGCTGACCCGTGAATTAAAGTCACCAGTTAATATGATTTTTACATCATCCCATCGTTCGATGAAATTAAGGTATTCTGATTCTATTTGTACCATTGCATCGGTTGAAGTGTATCTACTGCTCTCTGGTGGGATATATATTGCACCCAATATCAATCTAAACAGGTTTCCCGATGATTGACTATGTATCTCAAACCACGAAACGAATTTACAATTTGTAGGGATAACCCGGACGTTAATCTGGGTATTATCCCGGACTCCTACCACTATTCCTCCAGATCTGATATTAGATAATTTCTGTCTATTTTTCATGTAGAATGTATAACCAGGCAATTCAAGTACATCGCAGTCATCAGTCTTGGTTTCCATGAAACATATGATGTCATGGTTTTGGCACATGTTTTGAAACTCAGGGTAATGTAATTTTTGTCGTAGACCGCATACGTTAATAGACAGAATAGATACCGTTTTGTTACTTTGTGGGGCATTCACAAGTGTCGACTGGTTATTGTTAGTTGGCGTTTTTTGAGACACAGATGTTATCTCGTTCGGTTCTAATAAAAGTTGGTCATCTATGTAGCCATACAGGGTTTCCCTAACGTTACCAAGAATTTCGGAGAGTTTCGGTTGTATGTCGTTTTCTGTGATCGAAGTACACGAGTTTGTGTGCGCGTCTATTTTATCTTGGTCTATGTTATCTTCATAATATATGTTCATGTTCCGATATTTACCATGTTTTGGAATCCAATGATTGTAATTATCAGTGCAAGCATGATATGGCATACAATTATCATTAACAACAGATACCCAATGACCGGTGCTACATATGTTAACATCATTTGCAACACAATAATTTTCATGAGTAAAATTTGTGCTCATAATACCATAATTGTATTCACCTGTATACTGATTTACAGCACAATATTTTTCTTGCCTATTATCTTTATTTGGTGTATTATTGTCGGTGATTTCGATGGGCATTGATATTCTTGAATACTCATGACCATTGACATCAATCGATTGATCATCTAAGTCACCGTACAATATCTCCCTTGCATCCCTAATATAATCAGACAATTCAGGATGGCTACCATTAAACGATCTCAAAGTTATATCCGATGTGTGAGATCTTGTCGTGTAATTCACAATTCTATCGTGAATACAATTATATTCGTATTCCATTTTCTCACTATCGCTATTAAAATCTCCATCCTGTTTTTGTGCTAAATAATTGGTACATCTTCTGTACGATTGTAGTGCATGTTTCTCCAAATTGTGTCTACGTGGGCTCGCATACACAGCTGGAAGTAGGTCCTGGTATATGACAGAACGTCCCGAAAACGTTACGTGGGGTCCTACACTCGATGGTAGTTCCCGATGTGAACGTCGTGAGATAAGTGCCATGTACCACAGAAAGAAGTTGTATTAGATTAAGGTTTGATGTTCCTGAATTGTCCGAGGGTCCGGGCTGACGAAACAAACCCAATTCTTATATTCCGCAATTACAACACAAAGAGGCCAGGAACCCATCCAAAACCCAAAAAACCACACGTTAAACGACCTTTCGTTGACGAGCATGACATCTTGTAAACATGACTTATATTCAAACTTTCGGTATGTCTTTGACTATTCCTGTAGTCAATCTCAGAAATAATTATATTGAACACAGATACCCAACTTAAGAAGCGGATTATGTCGCATTTTCAGTTAAACATGCATGGGTAGTGTTACCACTCCCCTAAAACTAGCTTATAGACTAGTGCCCCATGAACCGCCCAGGGCTTAACATCACCCGATGGGCCCATTCATTTTCTTTCTCATTATTTCCCTCAACTTTTAAGCAATTTTAACCCCCATAAATGGTGACAGCGAAGACACCAGGAAAGAGGGCGTCAAAATGGCTACCGCTTTTTTTTAAGATGAGGCACTAAGTCTGTTTAATCAGAATTATAGAGATGAAATATTTTCATATGTTTGCAAATATATATATATGTCATCAACGTCGTTTTTCGGTTGATATATGAGCCTATAGATCGATCAGTAGACGAATAACATACTGTATAATTCCGCGAAGCGGATTATACTTAGTATGTTAATCGTCTACTGATCGATCTATATATAGGCTCATAGATCAACCGAAAAACGACGTTGATGGCTTATAGTTACAACGACAACACTTTATTTTCAACTATCTACTATTAATCCATCTCAGAAAATTAATTGCCAAACAGGATTTTCCGTTGGACGATCTCCGAATTTGGTTGATGGGCCGAAAATAAATTGGACGAAATTGTCAACGAGCAACTTCACCAAGCAAACTTTCAGAAAATAAATATTTACACCTCAACTTCAATTTTCAGCAATGAACTATCCATGATAAAAACAATTTACTTGTTTGGCTACGATTTACATATAAAATGACTCAATAACAACCCAACAATTATCAACACACACTGAGTCGAATCCGAAGCGATTGGATAGCGATCTCCGGTAAAATTATTAACTCCAGACTCCAGCCCGATGGCCGATGTAATTTTTAAACAAATGCCCTGATCACATCTAATGTTCTCGTGACAAATGCCATGTCCTTAGCATTGTTATGAAGCTTAAAAATGTTGTAATCGGGTAACACATTTTATTTATTTCCAATGAAATTAGCCATGTTGATCATCCTGATTTCGAAAATTGGACTAATGAAAAACGCGGCACGAACTTTGAGTGTTCAGTCGAGCGTTACAAAAACATGAATACGGCTGAAATTAAAAGACATAAGTATAGTATAGTGCCCGTAAGAAGCAGAAACATGCAATATAGACATCAACTATACTTGTTCAAATGTTTCTAGCATTGAGTTTTCGAGTTGCTTTTTCACTGAAAATCTAATGGAATTCTCGTTCCGCACTTTCGCGTCATCCGGGGACGTCGTGTGGGGCGACGGTTATAGACCCGCCCATTTTTCTTAAAGTGTCACGCGATGTGAATCGTCTACTGCAACGTCTATGCACTGATAGATCAGGTCACGCGCTAGCCTCTCGACAAATCAAATGACCGCATTTCGACAAAACGAAAGTCACCAAAGACGCCACCTGAAGTGACAAATTCGACTATTTTTCACTAATATTTTCTTGATCAGTTTATACTATTTGAGTGGAGAATTGTGGCTTTTAAATTTCCCCTGTTAACTGGTCATTGCAGCAATGACATATGTCATTCTTCGGGCCTAAGTCCTTTCCGGTCAATCAAAAAGTAAGTTGTACAGAACACCGTGTAAAATTTCACCAAAAATCGCTATTGAGATTCTAGTCATAAATCAACAAGAAACAAGCAGTCGCCGACGTCGGAATCCCCGTCAAGGTGGACATTTTCAAAATGTGCTAAAAATAATTGAAATCAGTTAATATTTTGTTTGAGATTTGTTAATTGTTTAGATTTGGGCTTAAAATTTTAATTTCAACGCCAAAAATTACAATAATAGGCCGTAACTCTGGACAAAAATGTATGGCCAGGCCTAGTTTGCGAATTCTTTTAAAGGATTGCTATCCTGGTGAATACAACAAAACACTATCGGAAAGCCACCCCTATTATGATCACAATGATCCAAGTCCTACAACAATCGCGTAATAAATACGCAGAGAAATGAATAAATAATACCCCACTGGTTGTCGGCTATCTCCGTCGCAAATCCTCATATGACGTCAAATGAGTAAACTTAATTAAAAATACGGAATCGGAGTCGCAGTTAGTTGTGTCTACCTATATGACGTCATCTGAGCGGCGATGTAAAATGTGGAATCGACATGAGCGCGTGAGTGTAATGGAATTTCTGCGGGCATGTCAATAACACGGTGTATACGCGGTGAATTGTCATCGCCCGCTGGGTTACATGTATCTTCACTTGTGATTTGTCATAAGTGCGGTTTGGAAAGTTATTGTTTTGAGAAAAATATAGAAGGCCGATTGAGCGGGGTAGATAACACTGTCGAGTCGGAAATAAAGCTTATAAAAAAGAGCCGACATGTGAACTCTATTCGGGTGCGTGTTCACGTTGTTGTTTTAATTTTCCATATACGTGTCCCGAGTGTCCCGTATATTCACAATAATTTCTCGTTCAATCAGTCGCGACCATGTCAAATAAATGCAGTGGTTTCGGCTGTGGCAGGTATAGTGACTCTCAATTAGGTATAAGTCTACATTCATTTCCAAACGATGTTAACAAATACCGCTGGCCTGTGTTCGCAGGAAAGGGTTGACCATGCACGAGTATCAAAAATTAAAGAACGCACTGCTGGACACACGAAATGGTGCCAAAAAGTACTTGTCAACGTATTGCGTAACACTGCAGTTTTGACAAACGTTACACTACCCTTAAAATGAAGAAAACATTACATCGAAAAAAACACAAACCATGTGGCTATATTTGATGTTTCTCGTTGGGAAACACGTTTGTGCATTTTTTCGTGCACTTTTCATCCATGTACATGTATCATTGACCATTCAGCTGCAGTGTTTGTTAATACTTATCCTAGCTTGGGGTGCCAGGGGGAATCACTCTACTAATTTGTATTTGGTGTATTATTACGCGCGCCGCGTGTATACTGCCCTAGAGCTTCTAGATAGCTGTGGGCGCTGACATTAACATGGGCGTTTTATTTATAGAATGGGAAATTTTTCGATGATTAAAAGTCGAACTGCGTCCGGTAAAAGGTGTAGTTCGGAATTTCAATTTCGTTTATTGTCGTTAATTAACGTTATTGCAATAATGTTGATTTTTGGTTTGTGATAAGCTATGTCAATTACACTGAAATAAAAGTAATGAAAAAGATAATTTGTAAGTCTTATATTTCAACTTGTATAGACTGTTTTCGATCTGCGGCCTACTGAGGGGTTGTGGTCGGAGACGGCCGAGTTGGCCGCCGGTTCGTTAATTAGGTGCTTGTTTTTATTGTTATTTTAACGGAATTCTGAGTTGGTCATTCGCGAAACCAATATGTTTTATATT
Organism: Siphonodentalium dalli; assembly: GCA_032622095.1. Taxonomy (NCBI): domain Eukaryota; kingdom Metazoa; phylum Mollusca; class Scaphopoda; order Gadilida; family Siphonodentaliidae; genus Siphonodentalium; species Siphonodentalium dalli. The sequence continues at coordinate 59,739,611 of CP136069.1, read as the reverse complement.
CTATAATTACAATCATGTGTATATAATATATGATCTATGGTTTTCTTGTAACCCGATATGCTTATCAATATACACCCTAAGGGGACGTAATAACCCGCGCAAGTGCATCCGTCCTATTCGGGATCATCCATGCATGTTTCCTATTTACCGGGATTGAAAACACGTGCGTTAACCCTTTACCCAACAAACCGGCCAAAACCGGCCAAATAAAGCTTCAACAGCCTAAAATATCTTCGGTCTGTCTCAATAAAACCATACAAATATGGATATCATTGGAACCGGCTCATTGACCACATTGTGATGGTTATAGTTATACCCTGTGCCAATGCATTCTCTTATATATGCGAGTCGACCATAGGTCGCCTCGCATATATAAGAGAATGCATTGGCCTAAAAAAAATCTTTTTTTAACACTTTTTACCACTTTTTCTTACATTCTTTAACAATTTTATAATTTTTAATGTGTTAAGCCAATGCATTCTCTTATATATGCGAGGCGACCTATGGTCGACTCGCATATATAAGAGAATGCATTGGCACAGGGCCATTCTGTTGGGTAAAGGGTTAATCACATGTAAGGTGTCATTCTACACAGACCTGGAACACTTCCCGGTTTATTTCACTTCTATCAGCTTTTCGAATTTAAAATTAATCAAGGAAAAGCCGCCTGTCGGTTTTTAGACAGCATGAGCTAATTTCGTATTATTTCACGGCGGCATGCCATCACCGTCGTAGCGTTGAGGCATATATTCATATCAAAGGCGGAATACGTTATTCACAGACAATTTAAGTCTCGAGTGAATCTAGCGTCGACTCTAACGACCCCCTTGTTTTGTGTTTCAATAAATCATTGACCCACCTGCTGATTTGGCACTTAGCCAACATTACATCACAGCCCGAGGTAGGGCGCCAAGCATGGCCAGTCGGTTTGGTTATGTTACAATGTGTTATATCTCACGTGGATTTCCCGCTTTCTGATTGGCGTGGGATCCCCGCTGGCTCGATTGTTAAGGTGCATGATGCATTAGGCCATCAAGCCGCCCAGCGAGGACGAAACAGGTTCCAATCTCGCTGGGCACGGACTGTTGAGTCGTGGCAGTGGCTGGTTTATATCCCAATAAGCGCGAACATGTGGTCCCCACATATACACCAGAACTTGTGGTCCCCACACATACACCCAAAATATTGGGTTAGAGTCTGACTAAACTTCAGTTATATTCAACCCAATATGTTTTGAGTGAATAGTGAGGGTAACTTGATCCGATGATATGACCACTATTTTCAGTTGGTTTACATGAATATGTGCAAACCCTACCAGAGCGTACCAGTCGTAGTTACTTTCTGGCTCTCACCGGCTGGGTACTGGTCTGGGGTTTTCTATATTTAGCGCGGGGTTTCCAGCCAAAATGGCGAAACCAATCTCCCAAAGACAAATTCCCACACTATACAATTATTGGCAGAATGGAGAATTAGAGCGGTAGTTTTATTGACGATTTTCGCAAGCTACTCGTCAAAATTGCAGCAAATTAGGACTGTTTTGTTTGACTTTCAATGCTTGTTCTTCTGACAATGTCGAACATGTGCGTTTTTATGTTTGTGTTGATAACAATAATCGGAGAACCAAAATCCCACCGTTTCGCAATATAGTTATTTGATTCTAGAGGGATTTTCCAAACTTAAGGTACGAAATTACACACATGTTGTTCGATATTTTGTGTGCGTAATAATAATGTTGCTCTGTTCGCATAGTATGCATCTTAATATCGCGGAATTCCACAAAATGTGTGTAACATTTCGCCGGTAACATCGGTCTTACTGAGTCATCATGGGAGGCAAACCTTGCATGGAGATTCCCCGGTGAGTTAACCCCTATATCCATAGGACCGACAACGTTGTTATATGCATAGCCTCGTTGTTAAAACTACGATAATACAAAACCAAACCAACCAGTGTTTGTGTGGCCTAATTCATCGCTTTGCACAATCATATACGCTTAAATTCTACTTTAATGAAATATGTATATTACGATATACAATTCTAAAATAGCAACCCAGCTGGATGCGCCTGTTAAAATATAAAATCTCAGTTAGAAATGATCACGGTTACTGAAGAACGTGATGTTGTCAACTCGTTGTATTTGTCATAATGGAGAGTGTTTCATCTTTATGCAGTGAACGTGTGGTCGGCGATGTTATAACGCTGAGATGATTATTCAGAGATTGTTGACAGAATACACCGATATGCATGTTAACATACGCATACACGTAAATTTTGACTTTATTGAATGCTGTATATATGAAACGAATGTGGCCGACACTGTCGCTCAAATTGGGGAGGCGCTAATTGTATGCTGGGCATGCAGTCATCAGAATAAAGAATAAGGATCGTCGAAATTTTTCAGCGAATTTAAGGGATTGTATTGTGCAGATGAAATTGTTTTCATTTCAAAAAATTCTCCAATAAATGTGAGCCGCTGTGGTTGCCGATGGATTCAAATGTTAATTCCAAGATGGCTGTTTGCGGCCATGTTTTAAAGAAATGTTGGAAACACATTATGACTCCCATCGAGATGTCACCCCGATGAACCATATGCAGTTTATATATCGGATGTGGGTATTGGCAAGTACAGGATGTACCGAAGGATTTAATCATACAAAGAGAAAAACCAAAGATGGCTGAAGGCGGACATGTTTATTACACGGAAAATGTTATGGATCTCATCCATGGTTCATCCTGAAGATCCGTATGAAGTGCGGTGATGATCGGATAAGGAATATATACATTATCTCTACTACTAGAACGAGAAAGTTCGATCACTATAGCTGACGTTCGGCTACGCCCTGTCTGATATTTGTTTAAACATATGTATTTGCTCATACATACATGTGTTTAAACAAAGTACATATCAAAACAAAGGGGATTGGAGTGCAAGTGTTAAACACTTAGAGTTCCCCTCTTCAATATTAATCTGCTCACCAGCGGTTTGTGTTGGTCATAATGAAGAGTTTCAACTTCGTAATCGCATAAGCCTAAATTTTACTTTACGTGAGGATATACACTTTAAAATAAAATTAGAAAATTTCAACCGAGATGGGCGTGCCTGCGTGAAGGAAATATCTGAAAGTTAGAAATTATCTCAGATGCTGAAGAATGTGATGTTGACATCTCACCAGCGGTATCTGTTTTTGTCATAATGGAGAGTTGTCGTCTGCATACGGCGATGGTGTAGGCATCGTTTTCATCACTAATCAGTGTTTTGTGAAATAATACAAACAGACACTCATGTTATATTCCAGTTCGAAATTCTCTCGCCCACCACAAGCTGCGATGTCAACTCACCAGCTGGTATGTTTCTGTTTTTGGACGTAATGGAATGTGTTTCTTCTTCATTTGGAGATCATATTCACTCTACGTGGTTATAAGATAATTATGTCATGACCAATCAGTAGTTTGTGGCAGAAGAACCCACTTTGCATGTTAATGGAGGCAGCATTGTATCCAATTCGAATGGGAGTCATTAAGCACTAATCTGGAGACGGGTTATACAGTGTATAAACGCCACCTATGCCGTGCAGTTGGCAGAGTGTTCCATCTAAACTGACGGCTCGACCGAATCAATTGAGATATTTCATGTGTTATGTGATGATTAGATTAGGTGCAGTGGCGGCCGTGTGTTGATAACAGTGACATTTAGAATTCCTCTCTTTGTGCTGAAACGTCTCGCCTCTTTTCCACTCAATGACTTCTTTTTGTTTCTACATAGGATTGTTATAATTATAACCAATTGCAATTATGATTATCCCATCCATCAGCCAATATCGCAGCTACATGTGCATATGGTGGATTCTCACAGCCCTATAACTGTTCAAAGTTTTGTGATGAGTAACGGCCCAGTCCTTGTTGGCTTGGCCGATTTCAATTGTCCAGCTACACATTGCAGTGTATCAAAGCTAACAAACAATTGAGTACTGAGGATATACATTACCTTAGTATCATTTGGACTTAGCCCATCATAATCCATTATCCAATAAGCAGCTGTCTTCAGTTTGAGATGCCACATGGATAGTAAATATTCGATAAATGCATGGTCAGCTTACCATTTAAATTATAGCCAGGGCAAAGACTGGCACATATCTGAAACAGTGACCAGCTATTTAGCAACTCCACATAACAACCTCTTGGTACGTAGACACCACACCACAGCGAAACATGCGTATGCCGTACACGTAGTGGCTTCGAGTATTCAACAATCAGCAAGACGAAATTCGAAGAAAAACACTCCACTAGCAAACTTTTAATCTGGAACACTCTGAAGAGGCGTGATTGGTTAGCCGAATGATTGATACGGGTAAACTTAACCACTCGTCTTGAAGAAATATATGATATAAGTATAATATGGTCTAAGCCGAGCTAGCAGAACAATGCCTAACGTGATACGGCCGCCATAGTACACCAAGGATTCCCTTACCACCCTCTCATGTGATACACCCACGGCGAACAATGTGCCACATTTGGGAATCTTACCTCTCGCAGTGGGGCGTTAGACATATTCTACACCTGGCCAAAGCGGGGCCATCAGATAACGTCAGGAGAACAGGTATAAACATACTGATATAAGAAAAACTTCCCTTCAACAGTTTCAGCTTTCATAAACCGAGGGCGTTTAGTTTTAATGCCAAGCGGCAGCTTCAATTCTGAAATTACGTTAGTTTTTGTTAGCAGTGATCAAAATAAATACATGTATATACGCAAATCACTTGTATACGAACGTCTCATGTCACAGGCTTACTCAAATCACGACAATTTTGCAGTATGGCACATAAATAGCGTATGCGGGTAATATATTTCTGATATGGCTAATAAACCGCATTGGTCAAATTTCTGTGTGAAAACAATGTATAACAGCAGGAAATTTGACATGACTTTGGCAGGTATTTTAAATTACATTATATATCAAGCCTCTAGATCTACATTACATTTAGTTACCGATCTATCTTATCCCTCATTGCATATTACATATATATATATATACTTAGTTTCAAATGAGCAATGTTCGCTTACTAATTTAGAGTATATAACCGATTAAATAGCACAACTAATAGCCAAATTGCTCCACCATTAGGAAGTTAAGACAGTCGGATTTCAGTTGATACATGCGGTCGGGCAGTTGTATCTCTAGATCAAGCACATGGACTATTGTACTAAATCTCAGAGAACATGGCGCTAATGAAAGCGGTCGTCTTTTCTAATTCCAGCCGTCGTGTGTTCGTCGTATAGAGAATTGATAAACTGTTGGAATTTAATTGACACAACCAAAATGGATCACTTGTAGATTCATTGTGACAAGCGTGTATGAATAATTTAGCACGGAAATGTGCCAATGTTGGTTACTCATGGTTGTGCCTCAGGCTATCTGCTATCGGTTGTATTATTTCAGTTACAGTTCTGAGAGGTACATTTGGTGTATTCGTATTTTCTTTTTAACACTTGTGCTATCGTCACCCGATAACATGTATTGTGTGCAGTATGACAAACAATACCGTTTTCCTACGATGGTGCAGTTGCGGTATTTTGTGACTAGATGGCGATCAACAGTTTTTACATGATGTAAAATTATAGTAACAAAATATCAGTAACACGGGGTTTGCAACTATTACCACTCCACACAATGTTCACAATGCAGACATATACAGTAGTCATGTTGTTTTGTTACGGCATACATAGCTTTGGTATCAGGGACCAAAATCACATGTATATTAGTTCCAAGTGACATCATTTATATACGTACATTCACAATGCATAGTCAAACGGTTTGGGTTTTGTGTGTATATCGAATAATGATCTCCCATACTGGTAATATGGTTGTCATTGAGTTCTTATCAGTTACATGTAGAGAGTACTTTGGAACGAAGAAAACGACACTCAACGCAAGAGTGAATGTAATGTCCAATAACATGTTCCCTTGTTAAAATCGTGCTGGACACTTATACTGGTACCACCGGTCGATATTATATTTGGGATATAGTTATCTTGGTTTATTTGCGTTTACTTTATATACAAGTAGTTTGAGTAAATATTTACTATTTCTGTATTTCTGTCGGATACCTGGCTTTTATATCAACATAGTTGAAATTTACAATCACATTTTATACTTCATATATATGTCATGACTTAAAGACAGTTAAGTTTATAATTATGCCGTTATTACAAAAATTAGAAAACCGCGTGGCGACTATTCAAATTTACCGCCAAAATTACTGTATTACTTATTGTGGTGCACGTTGGCACCATTCAGCGTAGTTGTGCCCAGTCTGAATATAGACACAGTGCCACCATGATATCATATCACGAACACCTATACTCTGTGTAGAGATAATATTCCGCCAGTACAAATCCTGGGAACTTTTTGAAGTTTTGACAGGGAACCTTATGAAGTCGAGAGAAATAAATAACGCGGAGGATATATATCTTAGTAATTACCTGTTCCTTAATAATGTAATTCACTGTCGGTGAAGGTCCCAACTCGAAATTGCACGATTTAGTGGACTTTGTGGGCAATTTTGCTTTGCGTCGCTTACAATTGTGGAATTTATCCAGGGTAATGTCAATGTTTATTGCAATATCTGCTCCCAAAAGTCACAGAAAAGTATGCAATCTCGAGCTCGGACTAACCCCTAGTGTGAAGTAGATTATTGAGAAACACGTATTAACAAAGAAATATATCCCCCGTCTTGTTTGTTCAATGTTATAAAGTTCCTTGTCAGAATGGATCAGAACATCAAAACGTTTCCCATGTTTTGTACTGATGGAATATTATCTCTAGGGCGTTCGCCAAAGTAGAAATTCATAGCATGATATTCGGCACCGTGTGATCTGTGTGAACGATTGTGAACTATCAGGAAGAGAACGTTTCGATCACAGTATATAGCTGTTTGTTTCATGTTCGACTACGTCTTGTCGTATATTTGAAGTTGGCCAATATGTGGTCGCCACTTCAAACCCCACTCATTTTGTTATAATGTCCAGTGCTACATGTGTGTCAATTTATACCAAAACAGCACGGAATAATGCTACGAAACCTCCATATACAAGTGCATTTTAACTGGGCGGCACAAGGACGTAGCGATGGAGCTTGGGGGGTCTATCCGCCCAACATTGGTCACAATTCTCAACATCAGTTAAATATTTCAGACCGAAACTATGTGCAAATTGTTCAAATTGACAGTGTGATTTTCCAACCAGTATTTAATATTGCTTTGCACCAGTATTTAATGTTGTGTTATACCACTATTTGATATTGTTTTATACCAGTTCTTACTATTGTATTACAGCAGTATTTATTGTTTTTCACAAGTATTTAATATTGTTTTACGCCAATGTTCTCATATTTCTTACTTTATTGCAGTCAATTATTTGGTATGATAGGACCATAACTTGGAATATTTCCAACCTTGTCGGAGTTTCATATTGGAAACCAACAGTTTGAAAGTTTTAATTACCAGTTTAAAAAGTCCAACCCAGTAAGGTTCAACATGAATTACTCGTACTAGTCCAGATGCAAATTACCAATTTTAGGGGTAAGTAAAAATTCTCTGTTAAATTTTTTTTCTCTGTGGATTGTGATTCTGTTGGTATGTGCTTCAATTTTTGGGTGGGGTGGTTGTGGATGTCACACCATTGAGCAATTCATGATGGCGTCCAACATGGCCGACATGTAACAAAAATATGAACGTACTCCGTTTAATCCGTTTTATTGGAGAGAATATCTTACAAATTGTATACAAATTTGTACACAATGGGGTGCTATTGCATTATACTACATATTACAGGAAAAATGGTAGTCCATTAGCAAGATGGCTTCCAAAATGGTGACCTGAATTGGAAAAATAGGCAAATGTTTCACTCATATATTCTATATCCTCTTCTAATGTTTGGAACTGGTGGTAAGCAGTTGGGGAAATATTGACACTTCTTCATATGCGCAGTGCAGTTCGCGCCTTTGTTCAGGAATTAAATCAACAAATAGCTCAATGGTTACGGAAATAAAAACATGAATGATATTTAAAGTTCAACATAATCTGGCTGCGGGAGTGGTATTATAGCATTAGTCATGAAATGGGCTATCGACTATAACAACATTAAACCACAATCAATCAATTAATCAACAGTCAATTCACATTGTTCTGGTATCATTTTTGTTTATGCTAAATATTTTGGAGAAAGCTAGATGGCTGATGATTGCTTACAGTTGAGCGTTTTCAGAACATTGAGATAGCGCCCAACATGGTAATCCCATCAGAAGTAACTGTCACCGTGCAACACTCAAAGTCAAACTAAACCGCACTGAAACACAACAACTTGAATATGTGCTCTAGTCTTTTTATGTCTGATACGTCGCACCAAATGCATAAATTTGTTGAGTTCTGGGCAGAGTTATTTGCATAACTAGTCCGTATCCATATGTGTACTGGTTGTGGTGTATTATTTTTCATGCATTAAGAGGTTGTTGAGTAAATCCTAGTTCAGGGTCCTATGGTCAACGGTACCCGGAATATGCTGATATCGAAACTAACGCAAGGTTCAATGTTGTCATCTGAACGCATGGGAGTGATAGTTGAATTTAATGATTATGATAGAACCATTACATTGTACCGGTAGCCTTTGGTGATGCTGAGCTCAAAGTTCAATGATCTACTAGAGAATGACAACATTTTGTGTTGTAAAGCTTTTGAAACTATGGAAATATATATTTCAATTAGTCTGAGACTTTGAAAAAAATAAATAGGATGCAGGAGTCTCTGGTCTACACAATATATATATATCATACCACATGCGCAGTGTATACTTTCCACTTCACAGTTTCTTCTATTGTGCTCAATCATGTTTCTTTTCAATGTACTTAATGCAGATTAGGCAACTCCGTGCATCCACCAGTCACGACATGTAAGCGCATAAGGACGAAATATATGTTCCTATAAATTTGCCGCCATTTTGACTGCCATCATTAACCAAAGTAACCATTCAAGCTCCTAATGAGATTGCTATTTATAGGCAACACTCCCACTCACTTAATTCCTTCCAATATGTTCGTTTCATATTACTGCCTGGTTCTGTGAGATCATTTTCTTTTTCAGAGATTGGAAGTGGCTGAGACCAAATGAACAACACAGAATAGTCATAATGATCACAATGATCATCGGATATGATAAGAAAAAACAAGACACAATTAGCCAATAGTTCAAAACAATAGAAACAGATATAGGAGATATGAGTGGAAAGCAATCCTATTTTTTCAATTCCGATCGCCATTTTGGCAACCATTTTTCTAATGCAGTTTTTTTCATACAAACAGAAGTACAATGTTACAACATCCAAATAATATATAATGTTCTATACGTTTCACGAAATATGTTTTCCAACAATACAGATCAAACTGACTTAGTTCATATTATGTACTATGGCGGTCATGATGGACACATCTTGGATTATAGGAAATGCTCACGGGTGAGAACTCCACACCAATTGATGCACACACCACCCAGCATCACAATCCATAGAGAAAACAACTTTAAGAGAGAATTTTTACTTCACCCCTATTGCTGCTGGACTATACTTGGAAAGTTCGGTCTGGTTCAAAGGAGTGCAGTTGGAAATTCCGTGATGGAAATTCAAGTCCTAACCCCCACCCACCCCCAACCCGGCACATAGACAGTTTAACTACGTCCGTGGTCGAAATCTGCTTCTGAAAAATTCAACAACATAGACCATACCATACAATCTCTACCATGGTGTCTCTTAACCGATAACACCTCTGTCAAGATACCAACTAAATGTTCGTGGAACGTGTCATTCACATGCCAATGCAACAGGTGATATAATAATATACACATTGACAAAATAGTCCCACGCAAATCTGACAATTATTTGGGAAACTCATTGGGCCGGTTTGGAATCGATTCTGGTATTACGTGTTGTCGGCGACAAAATTATTATTGAACACATATTTTCTCCAATTTACAAGAATTCTGGTACTTGGACAGCGTCAATAACGCTCACATACCATGGCGACGCTCGACACGTGGGGGTTACGTTTCGTCGTAAGCATCCGATGCTTTTCAAACCATTGTTATAATTGGATTGCGATCGCTCAATCATCTAAGACTGGTTGCGTAAGAAACATTTCGCATTGCTATTCTTTTATTGGCTAATAATAGGCAAATAAGTTCCGACAGTCAACAACTCGATAAATCATCCAAACGTTACATGATTTGCGCGATTCTAATTTCAGTCTATCCGACAGAGCCGGAAATTATGCAACACAATTTCTATGCAATGGAGTCATTCATCATCCCGGGAACTATATTGGAATCAAGGGAGATAAATCGTGCGTGTGAAACCCCTGTTCTAATGTGTGGTTTGTGTTTTATCGAAAACAGGTCACTGCTTGTCCTCATCTCGATATATCAACGGGAGATCGAGTCTAAATATAAATTGAAAGTTGTGAGTGGACAACCGGGAGTACAGTCCATTAGTCCGAGGGTTCGATATTCCGATGATTGGTTTGTCCGTGAGATCTAGTCCGCTGGGTTCCTTATTTCGATGGTTCAATAGTCCGCGGCTTATCAGTCCGAGTGTTTGATAGTCCGAGGGTCCGATAGTCCGAGGGGTCGATAGTTCGACGGTTCGGTAGTATCAGGGTATACTAATCCGGGTGACTGTATTCCGCATGTCCAGTTCATTGGGACGCGGGCAAGTACATGTATATCGCATTAAGTTGGCGTCCATTTCCATAGGAGATATATATATATATATACTCCGAAACATCGCTGCAGGCAATATTCCCTTATCGGTAACTAAATATAAACCATAATTGCGTACCCTATATATAGTGCATGTTATGTCATTAAGAAGAACGTAATCACCAGTAATACACGCATATTATTTATTTTTCATGCTGTATGTTGGAGAGCCAATTTAAATTGCCAATCTCGATGTAAATGTTATGAAAACTTCCAGCTTTGAATAATCAACAAATTTACAAAATAAACTCGTCTTTTCGTCCAGTGTTATGTGTGACATTTCAGCCTGTTCTCGCATAATTAATAGTGAACTTATTTCATGGGACTGAAATAAGCTCGTATATTGGCATTACCATATATGAACCTAGACGTTCAACGAAATATAAGTACCACATGGACTTATTTCAATTCAAATAAGTTCATATCGGCCTTATTAGATCCACTTATTCTACTCTCCTGTTATTTATATAATTAATCGGCTTACCAGATGTACGCTCTTTATAATGTGTTTTCACGATTGCCCGGAATAACATGTGTAAGTCCACTGCGGGCTTATTTTAGAATCAAATAAGTCCAAAATGAACAAAAGTTAATATTTAGATCCAATATGAACCTATTTGTATGAGGATATGTTGGATAAGTGAAATTGTAATTGTATACTGTCACATTAGGTTTTACGCGAATTTGAAAAGCATGTCCTTATAATGTTTGAGCTGGGGTATGAGGATAGTATCCTGATATGTTATCTGTCGGCATGCGCAGAAACGTGACTTTCTGAGCATCGAACCCTATATGAGGGTTCAATCCTCGGAGAATCCAACGCTCCAGACTGATGGATCTTCGTAACAATTATCTTAGGTTGTTGGCACAATAATTATCGACAATGGGATGAGAGACAGCCATACAGAGATACAGTCATAACATTGATCGCTTCGGATCGGGCTCTTTATATATATAATGAGAGTATATTGCTCACCCAATACCCCTTCGTTGTCGGCACAATGTATATTTTAGAACACCCGGTAAATCGGACCCTCGGACTGTTGGACCATCGGACTAATGAACATTCATACTATCGAACCCTCGGATTAACGCACTGTCCACAACAAATTAACCCTTTCATGACTGGCGCTTCCTGAAATTTTGAAAAAAAAACCCTGCCTCGCATATATATAAGAGAATGCATTGGCCTAACAATTTTTATATTATTTTTATGTGTACCCATACCATGTTTGGTACACATAATGCTGACGTCCGGATCAACCATCCGTCGTCCGTCTGTCCGTAGACACTTGCTATCCGATTCAATTACTTGAATATTTGTTTTCGGATCGTGTTAAAATTTGATGTGCATGTTTATGATAACACACTCATTACCTGTATAGTTTTTGGTATCGATCGGTTGATCGGTTTAGAATTTATTAACACTTTGCATCCGCACATAGGCATGAGCTATCCGATGCTATAACCAAATTATTTTTTGTCTGATTGTTTTCATATTTGATATGTAGGTTTATGATGACACACCCCTCACCTGTATATTTTTTTGGTATCGATTAGTTGATCGGTTTAGAAAATAATTAACCCTTCACACACATGCTCTCCAATGCAATAAGTTGAACATATTTCTTCTGATCTGCCTCATATTTCTTACCTAGGTTTTTCTTCGCATGGTCTTCATCTGTATGGTTTTTGGTATTATTTAATTAACCCTTTTCACTCTTATGTTTACTTAGAACTCACGCAAGCTGCTATGACTCAAAACATTTTTCATCTGATCAACACCAAATTTGGTACACGTGGTCCTCACCCCAAAATACAGATCAAGTTCAAATTTGGGTTTGATCCGATATATTTTAACAGAGTTATGGCCCTTTATAATTCAAGTAACTGATAATGTAGTTGCACTGGGAATATTAAGACAAAGTCATTCCCACAGAGCAGTCAGTTATTAGCTATGGATCAGTACAGTGTATTGACATTGTCAGATATCAGATGGTGTTTACAGACTGTGTCTTATCTTAGAATAAAATTAAATCACCCATTGGGTAGTTCCATGATATGGTGTCATTGAAAATAATTAACCCTCTCCACACATCATATGATTTTGATGCTTTTCTTTTTATCCTTCTCTGATTGTATGTACAGGTTGATGGTGATCCACTTTTATCTTGCATGGATTTTGTGATTACAATTAACCCATTCCATAGACACATGATACCCGATTGGCAGATATTAAATTATACCTTTCACTTTGAGCCAGGTTCATTAAGGATTTCTAAAAACAGAGGAAATGTCTTATTTTGAAATTCCCTCTATTGCATTTTTGGTGCAGGATAATAATAATGTTGCTTGTATACTTGAGACTGACTTATTGTATGGGCTTCTAAATCCAATTACACTCATTTATAGACTATTTTGATCAGTTTGCTATCTCATTTGATAACTCACATATTTGTTATTGATAATATTTATATTTCATGTCATTAACAAAATTAACCCACCCATTCCATAGACATACAGTATGCTCTCCAATGTAATCAATGTAATGACACTAATATCTTCAATCTGACCATTCTCAGATCCCACCTCTAGTTATCTCATAATTATTCATTAAAGTATGATATATCCAATCATTATCAATCATATTTTACTAAATGTTTTAACTTTTTATCTCTAATTGTTATATATGGTTCTTCTGCCTGACTATGGACTGAGCTTAATTAGCTTTATCACTCTGTAAGACTATATTTAAAGACTATGAATTGAGCTTAATTAGCTTTATCACTCTATAAACATTTAAATAAAATACAACATGAAAAGCCATTAGAATATGTCAAAACATAAATTTTAAGCCTAGTGCCAACCATATTTTTTTCTGACTTCTAACCCTAAACCACATACTGGTATTTTAATTTGGTCCTATGGGACCTCAGGGGCAAAATTAGGACTAACTGTTAAGGGGAAACATTAGTTGTTTGATCCATATACCTGAATGAATATATCCCATCTACTGAGAGAATCCCTCCCCAGCAGCCTTATATTTTTCAGAACTTTAGTAGCAATTTAATCAAAACTATTAAGATTTCAAACCTCTGTTGACATCCAGAACAAATTTCTCACTTAGCTGGCAGTAATTGATCATCTGATGTTTTATATTTTGGAATCTACAGTATTTACTCTTTGTTCTTATCAGCCACAAATCTAACCAGACTAATCAATTCCTGAGTTTCCAATAGATTTGGCAATCACAAGTCTCAGTTAGCCTGACAATCTGTCCACATGTTATCAGATTTTGAATTGTATTAATTAGCTACTCTGTGGCTGATTCTAATTGGTGAAATGAGTTATTGGTATGTTCACTACCAGCATTGGTGAAATCTTTCATTCTACACCATTTGCCTTGGGGGATGGTGAATTTTCCCAGTGTTTGCCTTGATCTACAGTGGAATAGCAGTCATATATTAATTTTAATTATTGATGATACTACTTCCTATTACTGGATAAACTATACACAATATTGTTAAATAAGACCTATTCTTGGAGTGTTACTGTTTCCTGTGTGTTTGTTGACCACTGAGGTCAAGTATTCTTTGGAAGAGAAAACTGATATTTAAGAAAATGTGGTACTAAAGTTATGCAGTGAATTTAATAAGGATAACATAATTATACTTTAAAACCCTAGATTTAAATAAGACATATATTTGAGTGTTACTGTTTCATGTTTTTGTTGACCACTGAGGTCAAGTATTCCTTGGAAGAGAAAACTGATATTTAAGAAAATGTGAGTATTAATGTTATCCAGTGAATTTAATAAGGATAACATTATTATCCTTTCAAATCCCTAGAATTAAAAATTCTATATGAAGTACTTTGCCAAAATGTGTTACTAACTTGATTGAAAATGAAACCACCTGTTAATATATATATATTTCATAATTCTGTCTATCCCTAAACCACAGGGGTCACAGAACATTTAAAATAAAATTTATTATATTATGGATTTTCATGAAAATAACGCCAAGTTTGGTGAAAATGGCTTTAAACACATTTTTTTAAATATCATATGTTGACAGGATTACCCCTTCTTTAAATATTAGTCTTCATCACGAACATCCATAAAATATGATAAAGCAAAACAAGTTTAAAAAATCTTATCCCAAATTCGAAGCCTGATTGATTTTTATGTTTACCCATACCATAGTATGGTAAACATAGTGTCGTTGCCCGGATTGTCCACTCGTCGTTCGCCCTTATGTCTGTCTGTCCGTATGTCCGTAGACACTTTACGAGTAATGCGATAACTCAAACATTTTCTATCCGATCGAAACCAAATATATATATGTATATGGGTTTCTCAGCCCAAAATACAGTTCGAGTTCAAATTTGGGTTTGATCCGAGATTTTGTTACAGAGTTATGGCCCTTTTTCAACTTAGAATTCACACGTTATTACCCTTTTTCCAAATAATTTTTTTTATTTTTAATTAGATTTTTTTTTGGATTTAGCTCCTTGTTTTACTCATTGTGTTCATATTTGATATGCAGGTTTATGATGACACATGGCTCACCTGTATAGTTGTTGGTATCGGTTGGTTGGTCGGTTTAGAAAATAATTAACCCTGCTTACAAATGCTATCTGATGCATCAAAGTCAAACAATTTTCTTCTGATCTGCCTCATATTTCTTATCTAGGTCTTTCTTAGCACGTTATTCATCTGTATGATTTTGGTATTGTTTAGTTAACCCTTTCCACTCGTTTTAAATAGAATTCATCCAAGCGAGGATGACTCAAACATTTTTCATCTGATCGACACCAATTTTGGTATATGAATTTCTGACCTCTAAATACATATCAGGTTCGAATATGGGTTTGATCCGGTATATTTTAACAGAGTTATGGGCCCTTAATAATTCATACCTATATTCCATATACACTATTAAAATTGAATAGAACAAGACACAACACATGCCTGTGTTATTGGAATGAGATAATTTATTGCTTTGGACACCTGAGTACAACTGGTGGCTGCAGACTTATAAACATCTGTCAAACTTTGATTGATGTCAGACTCTTTATTCCAGTTCTGTTCTCTGTGTTAAAACCATGCAGTTCATGGCATTATTGTTTACAGAGACACTGTTGTCATATCTTAGAAAATAATTAATACAGGCATTCCTTAGTTCCATCATATGATGTCATTGAAAATGATTAACCCTCTACACACATCATATGGTCTTAGAACTAGTGTTTTTTATTTTATCATTCTCCTATTCTATGTCCATATTGATGGTGATCCACTTTTAACTTGCATGGATTTGGGATTAAAATTAACCCATTTGATAGACACATATTATCCGATAGACATATATTTAACTTTAACTTTGAGCCAGGTTCAGTCAGTGTTTCAAGAAATGACCAATTGAATATTCATCATTAGAGGAAATGTATTTTTTTGAAATTCCCTCAATTGCATTTGGGCAGCAGGATAATATTAACAGTGCTGGGATTCTTGAGACTGACTTATTGTATGGGTTTCTAAATCCAATGACATGCTTTTTGTTGACTTCTCTGTGTTTATCAGTTCATTAGTTTGGGTAAGATTAATCCCTTACAATCCGATTTGATAACTCAAATAGTTCATTGATTATGTTTATAGTTCTGGCACCGTTTATGATATATTAAACACACCTCTAACCTGCATAGTGAGGGTCATTTGGTTTATTTGCTTAAATATATTAACATCCTTCACCAATCCTGTTGACACAATGTGATAGCTAAATATTTTTTGCATAATCACTCTATAAATAATCACATCTGTGATAATCATGACATATTCTTCACCTGTATATATTTTTGTATTGATCGAATGGTTTTGAAAATATTAAAGGCACGTGAGGCCTTAGTTGTCGAAAATATTCATATTTGTTCTAATCACCGTAAACAGAAAAACATTAAAACGCATACAGTTTCGTTCATATATACCATGACCATCACGTAAACAGCATGTTATCATAAATACCTACTATATTTTACCTTAGCAAGAGCCTGATTGTGTTACAGAAGACAGCACAATGCTACTGGCTAATCACACACAAGTGGCATGAACGCTCTTTATTAGTTCCATATAAGGAATTCACAAACAAAGAACGCTCTTTATGTTTACTATCATAATATAAACAAACACCAGAAAAGTAAGTTTTTATGCTTTTGTTTACATAACAATGGTCAAATATATGACAATCACATACTGTTTATGCGATATTTCTTATTTGTATACGGACTAAGTCTGTCTACATTTTGATGTTCTTTCTATTTGTGGCGGTTTTTGACGGGTGGAAATATTTTCACAGGATACCCACCGCCAAGGCCAACAGTACCTTTAACCTTAACATTAATTATATTTAAACTGTTCACAAACAGAAGAATGATCAACTTAGAATGATCAGGTGTTGATTTTGTTTTGTGGTGAAATATTAATAAGTTGCTATGAATTTTTAATATGCAGCTGACACAAAATATAATAAACAAAAAATAGAAATAATAATAAAAGAAAAACCCAATATGTTATGGATCATGTTCCAATGTAATAAATAGATAAATTGAGTTGCTATGATGTTCATCTACTTAATTTCTTAACTATTTTATATTTAACAGCTATGGTGCTTCTCTCCCTCTATGGATTGAGCTTAATTAGCTTTATCACTATATGAGACATATCTGTGTTGGAGTCACTAATAGCTTGAAATCAAAGCCAAGTCTGTGTTAACATTGTGTTAATGTGAGCAATGTGCCCAATAACTGTGGACTTAATAGTAAGGTGTGAATTGTTTAAAGTTTTGCACTCATGAAAAGGATGAGGTAAGGATTTATGAAAATAGCTCATCGCTGTCGCCAAGGTATGGGTTAAACATCTGCCGATCGTGATCGGCCTCTCGTTTGTAATTGTCAAAGAATGTAAGAATAAATGGACAAAACATATAGAACATTTTTAAAGATTGTCAGAAATAATGATAAAAAAATGATAAAAAAATTGTTAAAGAATGTAAGAACAAATTATAAAAATTGATAAAGAATGTAAGAAAAAATGATCCAAAATGATAACAAATTGATAAAATATGTAAGAAAATATGTTCGCTGGAGTTTATTGTCGTTTTCAGCCGCCATGTCATACACCGACGTTATGGGTAAAGGAAACTTTCGCAGAGAGGTAAATTATTTAATATATGCTTAAAGTAAAAAAAATCGCAATTTTGGGAAAGTATGAATAAATTAGTGTAAACCGGGGGAGGGGCTAAGTAATCCTTGTCGTATCATGCTTAGTATACAGATAAGATATGTTTGAAGTAAAAGTTCGTTTGTTATGGAAAACACTACACCGCGCGTTGAAAGCATCAATCAACCGAATGCAACAAACTTTCTCAGATATACATGTACATGTACCAATCAGATTGCCGTCCCTGTGTGTGGATCACACATCCGCGTTTATCTGGATTCTAATCAGTTTCGCGGCCGCTGAACGGCTATGGTTGGACTAATGTACCATACACCTTGCGAACTGAGCCTCGAGGCGCGGTTGTGTGAGATTATTGGTGGAGGACAAAGACACATATATTTAATTTCATCAGCAAATTGTGTTGCGCATAGAATCCATCGACCCCAGTACGCGACATAAACTGGCTCATGCCTAACATATACACATGTACATTGTATATATGTGATTTTACGCATGCGCCTCGTATTGTGCTCCATGTGTTGGGTTGGTGTTTAAGTTGTCAGGTGATACGTGTATTACGACGGTGTTAGATTTAAAGGTAATAATTACCCAGGGGGTAAATATTTACCGGGAAATCGCCCCCCCCCCCCTTGCACGTTGAAACCACATATCCCTGTGAAGCAAACTTGACCAGGTACACCAATCAAATCACTGGCCATGCGCGTGCATTCACAAACCCTCTCTTATCATTACTTTAAACCAGATACACCATCGCTGGGTGGCTTGTGTTGGTCTATTGTACCATGCACCTTACGAACTGAGCCACACTGGACCCCTCTATATGTTGTAACCGTGTTATAAAGAAAGAACAACCTGTTTATTTTACTATAATTATGGATAGTCAATATATATGCAAAAGTCAATCATAATATGTTTACAGTTATGTAATACAGAGCGGTATAGTATTTGCCAGTTATCACAGGGGGGGGGGGGGGTCGAAAACAAATTCCAGCCACGTATGATGGGGTGGTGGGTGTCTCTCGGGTCCGAAAAGCAGTTTTTTCCATGTGCCAATTTTTTTTCTCCATTTCTGCTATTGAGTCTTATTTTGATGTGTTTTGTACAGAAACAGGTCATATATAGTTAATAGCAATGCTATCTATTATATATTTTGGAAGATCTGTGTGTGTGTGTATGTGTGTGTGTGTCTGTCAGTAATCGATGGACTCAAAAATGGCCCATCCGATTTCGATGAAACTTGGTATGTGGGTGTATATTCGACCGGGGACGAACATAGGCATATTTATTTGTCCGTGCGAGGTCAACATTTCACGTGCCGAGGTCAAATCTGTTTTTACGCCGTTTTGCGCTAATATATTTCAGTTCGGTGCTTACAAATCGATTCGAAACAGCGCGAATAATAACATGCCAGTCATAATAATGACACTATGAGAATCTTTCGTGTTTCCTCTTTCCAACGATATATAATATGTATGTATCCGTTTTAGTTATCTGCCTCAATTATTAAGAAGAAGTGGTACGATCTTCTATCAGGGTAAAAACAATGCGTAACTTCTATGACGTCGTTAGAGGTCATAACGTTAGATCACGTTAACGCTTAACCGGCCGATGCATTTGACTGTTTCAGACGTCTTGGCGATATCTCGGGCACCGATGGTAATTTATCTTTACGTTGAAACTTGATAATTAATGAGCGTGTGTATATGAGGCGCGTTTATATACTTGAGTGGAAATCAAATCGGGTTAAAAGGTCAAATCGGGTAAAACCGGATGGATTTCGACGGGTACTTTTGTTCGGGCAGTGTTTTGGACGGGTCAAATCGTGACCCCACTTGACATTGGCCTTCAAAATAGACAATTCAAGGTCAAAGCCCGGACGAAGTCGGGTCACCTTCTAGTACTATATATAGAGGTTATCAGAAGTTGGATCAGTTGCACAATGGCCAACAATAACCCAACTTCAACTTGACAGAACAAGAAACTGCGCTATTGGAAAAATAAAATTTAATCAGGATTCAATCTACAACAAAATAAGAATAACTATGCAGAACTCAGCTGAAAATAAGCAATCAAATGAAAGCACACTTGACCATATGTGCCATGGAAATAAAGATATAATAAATAATGGAATAAAATAGACTTTTGACAATGTAAAACATAAAATCTTAACATTTAAATAGAAGGCCAGCCGGGCCAGCTTGAACAATTTCAAATTGTTTTCAAAGTTAATGTTGATCAGCTTGCAATGTTAATCACAGTAACACAGATTTTATCGTCACTGATATTGTGAGCAAAAAAGAAGTGAGATTGGGCTATCCATCCATATGTTATCCCAATTATTACGAAGCCTATTACTTCAGGCAGTGGATACCAGCCTGCCATTACACGCTATAACATGTTTCCTCAGTTCTGGTTTCTGAGATGCCCCAAGAAGAGTCATGCGGGTATATCATGGTTATGTTTGGTATTAGCATTATTCTTCAAATTGGGATGAACAGTTGTATTTCCACATGTTTTGATAAACAATTTGATTCAAGCAATATATCTGTGACATAGCAAATATCAAATAATCTGAAATGTGTGGTACCATGTAGTCTGTAGAATACTCAAATGTGATTATGTGACTAGATCATGTGACTATATATTATGAAACTGAATGTTAATAAAAACTTTGGCACTCTGCCTATCCCTAGAAATGTGATTATGTTGACACATTTCTTGATTAATGACACTTATATGATAAATTCAATTAGTATCGTTATCTTCATTATGTACTGTTCTATTAAAATCTCGCGCAATAACCTGTGATAATGCAGGACAATCCTTTATAATCAGGGATAATCAGCTATTTGGTTGGTCAATTGATAATTTTCTCAAATTTAGGGGGGGGGGGTGGGTGTCCAAAACTGACCGGAAAAAAATTCCTGAAACGGAAAAAAAAGGGTAGGTGTCCAAAATTGCCTGGAAAAAAAGGCCGGAAACGGTAGAAATTGGGTGGGTGGGTCCCCCGAGGCCGGAAAAATTAAAATGGTCATACGTGCCTGGAACTTTTTTCCGACCCCCCCCCCCCCCTGGTTATCAACATAAACAAATTACGCCAACAATTAACAAAGCGTGTTTCTCTTTCTGAGATATTATTAATAAACAAATCGTCTCTTCAGTTAAAGCCACATTGTGGTTTGCGCTCCAAAATACATATAATATTCGCTTTATAATTGTTCCCGGTATCGGAATAGGTCGATCTATACTTAAACTACCTTTTTACCGGCATTATCTGTCACATAAATACGCATTGGAGTCACGAAAATATAACTTTGAGAACGGCGTCTGGGTCAGACCCAAACAACAACCATTTGAACGGCATGGAACAGAAAGGAGCGTTCCGTCTTAGTATATTCCTTATATGGTAGAAATAAAGAGCGTTTGTTTCACTTCTGTGCGAAAAATGTAATACAGCTGGACAATGGCTGCAACAATAGCAGATATAGCCAGGGACGTGGCTATATGGTCTCCGTTGGGGGGTGTCCACCTTGGGAAATTCCAACTGCACCCCACCCCCTTGAATCAGAATTAGACCAAACACAAGTTTTGAATAATTCCATTTGCACCACCCACCTTGCACCTCAGTGTTCATGCATAATATCCTAAAATAAACCATGGTTCTATATCCCCGGTATGAGAACAATAAGATATTTAACCTGAAAAAATGCATAAATCCTAACATCTAGTGGTTCAAATGCACATGGCTACGGGCAAGAGACCAGGACACCCCGCCTGATCATGGCTGTTCGGCCCGTTGTGAGAATTTTTTTAATCTGAACATCCTAGTGTTGGAAATTTTAAACCTCATTCTCCCTCAGGTTGGAAAATTCTCCAATTAATGACCATTTCAGTCCACAAGTTTGACCAAATGTAGTAAAATTTTCTTATACTAATTAGCAGTTTTGTAGTGGCCACGGGGGGAGGGACAATGACACACCGGACCGACCATGGTTCGGCCCGGTGTGGGAACATTTTGAAATCTGAACAAGAAAATCGCAAAAATCCTAGCATCTAGACCAGCCTCAAGCCTTCTTAGAGTTGGAAATTTCAAACCTGACACACCCCCTTAGGTTGGAAAATTTCCAACTGATGACAATTCCAATGACAATGTTAACCAAATGTATGACAATATTGTTTTCTTAAATTAACTAGCAGTTTTTGACTGGCCACGGGGGAGGAACACAACCTTTCCAAGTGTTGGAAATTTCCAACCTGTAATATGCAAATATTGGTCCAAAAACAATTAATTCCCCTAATAAATTGTTTGAAATTCAAATAACAAGAACATTTTCAACCTATTGTTGGTGTGAAATTTCCAACTAATGTTTTGTCAGGTATGAAATTTCCAACTGTTGAAAATTTTGACCAAACCCCCCTGTCTCTGTCCGTATAGCATATGAAGCCGGTATATCAATACTTCGTGTATCTATCGACCTATCTTTATACTCCTTAGAAATTACGTTGGTAAAATTTGGAAGCTTGAATGAGCCATATCCGTTTGATCTTAAATTGATATTTGTGAGTCATGACATTATAATCTAGTTTCGATATGTTATACTGACACATTATACATTACATTACTTATAACACAGAGTGTTTAAAGGCACGTGAGGCCTTAGTTGTCGAAAATATTCATATTTGTTCTAATCACCGTAAACAGAAAAACATTAAAACGCATACAGTTTCGTTCATATATACCATGACCATCACGTAAACAGTACTATATTTTAACTAAGCAAGAGCCTGATTGTGTTACAGAAGACAGCACAATGCTACTGGCTAATCACACACAAGTGGCATGAACGCTCTTTATTAGTTCCATATCAGGAATTCACAAACAAAGAACGCTCTTTATGTTTACTATCATAATATAAACAAACACCAGAAAAGTAAGTTTTTATGCTTTTGTTTACATAACAATGGTCAAATATATGACAATAACATACTGTTTATGCGATATTTCTTATTTGTATACGGACAAAGTCTGTCTACATTTTGATGTTCTTTCTGTTTGTGGCGGTTTTTGACGGGTGGAAATATTTTCACAGGATACCCACCGCCAAGGCCAACCAGTGTTTAATCAATATGATCTATCTTGCAATTTGAATTGTGGGCGCTTAATTGTAATACATAACGTTTAATCGTCGGTTCACCTTATTTGAAAACTGATCAGGACCTTTTATGACTAGGGCTTAATTGTCAGGACATCTCCTTATCACAGAACATATTATTTGTCAACTGAACTCATCCACATGTCAGTTACAAATTCAAAGCGGTTTCACCGAACGCTCTTTAATGTAAGAGCACAAGTTTAAGTTTCGACTAGACGCTCTTTATATAGTAAGTGTAAACATATAGTTATGCAGACAACTGCATTTACCAGTCCACCGTTCCACATTGAAAACTTGGCTCATATATATAAGCTACGTGCATATCACTGACCACATATGGACATAAAGTCCCCCAAAAAAATGGTTTTAATCGAATCTATAAATCGGTATCCTAATAGAGTGATTCTATATTATGATACTGATTTATAAGTTCGATTTAAACCTTATTGTTTGGGACTTGGTGTCCAATAACTGTGCACTGACTCAACTGGACTTTAGAGAACGGATGGTGCCTCTGGAAATGTCGTTCCTTCAAACACCTAAACATAATTATAAAAACGTTCCAGGCACATTCCTTAATGTGTCCGCGAACAAGAGTGACGAATACCCTATATTTCAAACTGTATAATGAACAAAGAATATGCGAAGCAGAAGAATCCTAGATCGGATTGTCAATTTGTAGTGAAGCGTCTCTGTGTGGATATCCAACCGTAATACGATAAGCAAATAGGGCAATTAGTGTTCATGTCCAAATCATAATCTCTACAATTAGTTCAGAAGCTAAATTGTGTTTTCGGCTAAGACAATTTGCGGCTACGTTCTCTCGTGATATCGATGTGGCGCCGAACTAGGTATGTTTGTCCAGGGCCAGGATCCCTCATAATTTGCTCGAACTTTGCGGCCAGATATCGAGATAGGAAATTTCCACATTTGTTTCCATATTTTCCTGAGACGTCAGCAGACTATTAGACCAATGAGCTATCCCACACCATTCGAAACTTTATAAATCGGACATCGAACAGATCTGTTTCAGGGAGATTTTGGGTCGTCACAACTTCGAAAAAGTTTATGGTATCCAAAGCCATTTAAGCACTGCTATCTTCTCATCAGGCATACTTACATGCACAGTAGTGCCCTAAATAATCGACTCCTTAACCACAGCAGAATTATGGGTATTTTTCAGCATTTAGTGAGAGCTTTCCGATGAATGGCAACAAGCCATATTTCCGACTAAATCCTGAAAAATTACCCATAATTCTGCTGTGGTTAAGGAGTCGATTATTCAGGGCATTACTGTATATATGTTTTAGTTGTTGGGGTTCATATAATCCCGTGTATACATATACATACTTTTAGCGTTCTTGACCAGTTCTCCTAAAATCCACAGTAACAGTTATGTAAAAACATGTCACAATTGTAGTAATAAACCGGTTTATTCCATAGCAAATCTTATCGTTCTGAATTCCACAAGAATACAACAATACGAACTCATTTGACCTCGCGATGGGACAGTGTGTATCACATGTAAACAAATCGAGGTTACTCCAAATCATGGGGCATATTCTATGCGCAAGTTATCAAGAAAGATGGATTATAATACACACCCTGTTCTCCCGAAAACCCGCATATTATCTGCTTATAATAGAACTTGTTTTAGGTAGATAATCTGAATAGAATCGCCTCATTTTGAGTCGATAATGTTCTGAAAATGAGAGCGTGTTAGTCACATTATCGACTCATAATGAGGCGATTCTAATCAGATGATGCGCGGACAACTCACGACTATCCAGGTGTTTTCACTGTGGCCCGCCCCATAAAACGAAATAACGGATATGACTCAATAGTCTGCTTATTTCAGAATCAAATATCACATTATATACCTATTTCACATTATAGGTCGATTATTTGCGCGAGGATATGATGATAATACAATCTGCGATATAAAGATATATACACGGGACTACGACATAAAACAGCATTGGCATGGAGTGAGAATCCAAACCCGCTAATGCCAACATTCTCACTGATAATAATTACGAATAGCTAATAGTAGTCGTATAATATAATGAACTACTTCTGATATGATTTACGAACAGCTAATAGTAGTCGTATAATATAATGAACTACTTCTGATATGATTTACGAACAGCTAATAGTAGTCGTATAATATAATGAACCAATTCTGATATGATTTACGAACAGCTAATAGTAGTCGTATAATATAATGAACTACTACTGATATGATTTACGAACAGCTAATAGTAGTCGTATGAATGTATTTTAGTTGTTGCATAATTAACTTCTACTGATAAGACTTACACATAGCTTATAGTAGTCACAAATTGAACTACTGCTGCTAAAAATTAAAGGCATTCGTTGCAGAAATATCCTATTTGTTCAAATCGCCATCAACAAAAGGAATATTAAAATATATAAAGTTGTGCTCATATGCCAAACATAATCAGCGCGTAACTAGTATATTGTCGTCAAGACGCACGATGGTGTACGTAAACAAGAACCTGCTCGCGTTGCAGAATATTTGCTTCTGTTTACATAACCGCGCAATTCCGTTGGTTAATTACACACAAATGATATAAACGCTCTTTATTATTTCCATATCAGGAAAACAGTAACAAATAACGCTCTTTATGTTTACCATATCCGGATCTAAACAAAAGCCAGGTTCTGTAACGTTGTTTGCTTTTGTTTCCATAACGAAAGGGAAAACATTTGACAATAACATACTGTTTATGCCATATTTCTTATTGGTATAAGTATAAAGTCTGTCTATATTTTACTATTCTTTCTGTTTATGCCGGCTTTCGACAGAGCTGAATATTTTAACAGCATACCCACTGCCAACGCCGCCCGTATCTTTAAGAATAGCTTATATTAGTCATACAATGATCTACTGATACGATTTACAATTTTACAAATATATTATAATAGTCGCATAATGAACTACTGTTGATTAGAAATACGGATAGCTTATATTAGTCACATACTGAACTACTACTGATAATAATTACGAATATGATATATTAGTCGCATAATGAACTACTACTGATAAGAATTATGAATAGTTATAGTAGTTGCATAATGAACTACTACTGGTCAGGATTACGAATATAGTATAGCCGCACAATGAACTAGTACGGATATGAATTTAGCCGCACAATGATCTAGTACGGATATGAATTACGAATAGCTATATTAGTCATATAATGAACTAATGTTGATAAGAAATACGGATAGCTTATAGTAGTCGCATAATGAACTACTACTGATAAGAATTAAGAATATATTATAGTAGCATAATGAACTACTTCATGTGCTAATACAAATTACGAATATAGTATAGTAGTCGTATAATTATATACTACTGTCACGATGACAAGAATTACGAATGGATTATAGTAATCGCGTAATGAACTAATATACTGATAAGAAATACGAATATATTATAGTAGTTGCACAATGAACAACTAACTACTGATAAGGATTACGAATATAGTATAGTAGTCACACATTGAACTACTAATAAGAATTACGAGAGTTTTTTTGTAGTCACGTAATTAACTTCTACTGATAAGAATTACGAATATAGTTTAGTAGTCGCATAATGAACTACTACTGATAAGAATTACGAAAGATTACAGTAGTCGGCTAATGAACTATTACTGATAAGAATTACGAATATATTATAGCAGTCACATAATTAACTACTACGGATAATAATTAGGATAATATATGATACATGTAGTAGTCGTAATTTCTCTTTCGTATAGTCCAAACACCTTTTCGCACAATTGACTACTCCCAGTCAGTTTGTAAGAAAATATGGTGTTTTCCAACTTATTGACGCCCCGCGTGGGCCCGGGTAGAACGAGCCTATCGCCCCACTACAATGGGTAAGCATCCCCTAATGTGACAGCGTGTTTACCGTTGGCTGTATCCCGTAAGGTGTAGTGTATGTGTCTTGTAGATACGAGGTTGGTCGTATCACGTGGTGCAGCGACCCGCGAAGAAGGCTTAGTTCACGATAATTTTGTCCTACATATCTTCATGACGGGTGGGTTGATCCGGCTCAATCAAATGGTTAGTCACGCCTTTCCACAGTGCTTCAGATTAAAGTTCTCTACTATGGTGTATTGTTTTCCCTGGTGTCTACAGAACAGTTGTGTGCTCTGTTTTCCATGTATGTTTCTGTCGTGTCAAGTTTATTTTCATTTCATCTTGATTGTTAAATGTTTCAATCTTGTACCGTTCACGCCCGTCTCACTGCATGGGGAGGTACCGAGAGGCTGATATATGCAATAGCTAAACGTATTAGCTCTTCAGCTACATGTACCAGTCTTTGGTCCGATAACAATTCAAAAGTTAGTCCGAGGCGGCTGCTGTGTTAGTTGTTGATTATTTGCTTTTCATATGGCAACTCAAACCAACAGCAACGTACTGGTTGTACTGGTGATGCATCGCCAAGTTCCACTTTAGCTGGGGTATATAATCAGTACTTGATTCGTGGCTTTGATCCAAGTGTCAATATACCGTATGTAGGTGTGATTGATAAAACGCTATAAATCTTTGCTGGATAATTGAAATATTCCACACCTATCAGGACTGGACCATCAAGCTCTCTCCTAATTGATTGTTCAAGGAAAGTTCAATTAGACAACCGTCTTCAGTTGAACTATTTTGCCAAATCACCAATGTTGATTACTCCTCACAAGACATTGCATAGTAGCATAGCTGTGTTGAGAACCCACGATAAAGCTGATTCTTCTGAATCATAAATATGGGCTATGGCATCACAGAGAGTAACAGAAGTCCGTAGATTTTCAATGACAGTTGACATAAAGTTTGTTTGAACAGTTTTGACCTTCAATCGGTGCAACCTCCGCCGACATTGGAGGTTGGGTATATGAAGATCAATTTAGGCACATATAATCAAAATCCATTGCGATGTTTTAAATATCAGTGTTCTGGTCATGCCATGGACACTATTTAAAGTAAAGCAATCATGTGCAAGGTGTTCTATTTCTGGTCATGATCATAAGAATTGTATGAAACGAAAAACAGTATTGAAACTGTCAAGGTTCACACCCTGCAATGGATCGTCCATGTCCAATAACTGAATTCAAGATTGAAAGATGTAATATAGAGAAACAATTATCACACATATATATATGCTAATAAAATAGTTGGTGATCGACCATCAATTCAACAAGTCACTTATTCAGCTGCCTTTTCTGCGAAAAAGATGTCTTGACTCAGACAGAGAGACAAACCAACGTCATCACTGTATCACTAGCAACTCAATATGACGAGACCGATATTGCTTCTGTTGCAGAACCAAAATCACAGACCATGGCTACATCTATTCAAGTTGAGAAGTTGCTCCGAAACAAACTAATAAAGTTGAGACAGTTGCTACAACAAAATCTACTCATGTTGATCAGGTTGCTCCAAAACGGAAATCTCCTAAATAGCTCAAACGTATTGACTATCATAAACATAGTTAGATACTTGAGTTGCAACACGATGGTTGAAGAGAAGCGATTTGAAAGAGTTGTTGACAGTTGGGTGAAAATGACATGCTGTATCACCCACACGACAGTCAACTTGGCGGATTGATAAAGGCTCACGCCATACTCATCAAAACGCCAGATCGCAAATGTGTATCTCAATTTAGAAAGGAACATACACGAAGATTGAGTATGTATAAGCACCGTGTACAACTTCAGAAGGTACAGGAATAGCTGCAGTCATGATTTATGTTTCTATGATTATTATTTGTCGAGACAAGCCGTGCTATAAACACGATATAATCCCCAGTCTAATTGGAGGATTCGGGTTCACCTGGGGTTAGGTAGTTACAAACACCAAACACGCCATAATATTTACGCTGTATAAGTCCGAGTCAATCCTATGATTGATGAAGAATTATCGCTTGCGCGCGCCAACAAAACCCAATTGATGCAAACTCAACGTGTCCGACTACTGCGCTACATTTGCCACGGCAGCCGTTTTCTACCACCAAAACGCAATCCAATGATTGTAAGTGACTTTTTTGTGGAGAGGATTCGGCCAGGAAAGGCCGTATGCAGTGCACATTGCACATATATGTGGCTAAAGCAGGCTAGTCAAGCATAATTCCATCGTATACTGTTTGAATAATTATTAATCTAACGATATCACTATAGAACTCTCGGTGAGAGGTTTCCGATGAATGGCAACAAGCCATATTTCCGACTAAATCCTGAAAAGTTACCCATAATTCTGCTGTGGTTAAGAAGTCGATTACTTAGAGCATTACTGTATTTATGTTTTAGTTTTTGCACGCGAGGTACACTAAGGCTTGGTCACACGAAGGCACTGTTGTTGCTTGGTAACCGGATATCCGTTTAGCGTTGTCGGATGAAACTTATATTGAGACATCACAGGGCGAGACAATACGATATCTGTCAAGTCTTTTTCAACTTGAGTAGATCTTTACTCGATTAACCTATTGTTATAACAGCGACTTTCATCGTTGAAACCGATATATGTGATATATACATACCGTGTATATACAATGTCGGTGCGTTTCAGTTGTTGCGAGAACCGGCCAACGGAAAGCTGAAAATCTACATTTCGGCGTCTTTAGGCTGCGGCGCGAAACATGCGCCCGTGTATCGTCTACGACGAAGGGTCGAGCTGCACCGATGCGAACAATGGCCGAAAAGAACTATCGAAAACTTTTTGTGTTACCCGGATAGTTTGACCTTCCATAATGTTTATCATTAAACGGTCATGGGTATACGATCTGATTCTGTTTTACAAGCACATCAGTCTATCCAAAGGGGACAACCAATAAGTATGTTAAATATATGTGTATTTCTTAGTAGAATCTACGTGTCACAGCCAACAACGTGGTGTATGCCTGTGTATGCAGCTATTAAATGTATATAGATCGACCATTCGTGCACGACTATTTCTCTCACCCCTACACATTGTAACATAGGCAGCACGTGTGTGCTTTCCCTTTATCCCACCCCCTACACATTGAATTCAATAAATGATGCCGGTCTTGAACGCGTCCAATCTGTTACAACTGACGCCAGCTCCCAGCGACATTTCAACGACATCAGCGCCGATAGCACACTTCACATGATTCGTCCATTCACTAAAAAAAAACCCTGCAAAAGAGAATACAGAAACTAAAATTAAATACAAAACGTGCAGTTTTAGGGGGAGACAAATCATTTTTCACAAAGACTCTTTCGTCAAGTGTGCATAACGCCTTGTTTTACTAACAACCACAAGAAATGTCTATAATACTCATCTTAAATCGTATAGCGCAAAACTTCTTCCATGTTACCATCACGTCGACAAAATGACCACTTCAAAATACACAATGCGTTAGATAAATATTTTTCCTGTCAATATGGTAGAGAAGCTCAGCCACGGCGCAGGAAAATCGCTCATTGTACTAGCGAAATATGTTGGTGTTGCTTGTCATGACACACACACAATGACGGTGAAATTGAGAAAAAGAGACAAATTAGTTCTTTATCATTCACGACGCCAGTCGCAGAATGACTATAAACAGCAACGATACATGAGTCGAAAAACTAAATGTAATCGCGAAATAAAAACCTAAATATCTCAAGTTTCCACCAAAGTGATATATCCATATTTTTTTCTCCAAGATACGTGGAATCTGATAATGTGGTTTAAGACATGCACCAAATTGGTGCCGTTTTGAGTCAGAGATGGGTGAGATAAGAATGTGTTTGGTCGCCGCTGTCTACAAAGCTTAACTGTAGTCATATCCATGATACACATGTACGTGGAGTCTAATTAGATCTAATGTCGGCATCCCCGTGAGTTTAACGATGTGGTTCAAAGTTGGCAGAGTGATGCCATGCAGGGCCAGGTACATACGCCGTAATTTCCTCTAAATTTCAGTTCAGCATTCCTTTTTTCTTTTATATTTCCCTAAGATATCAGCAATCTATATATTGGACTATAATGAGCTATAACAATAACTTAATTTATCTCCAATGTACAAGAAATATATAGTATGACTCATATTTGTATCCGTAAGACACAGGGATGGGGTGGAGGGAGGAGCACTAGAACTTTAAAACTTTTGATCCCGAATCTTCTCCAAAATTATATAAAGACATCTAAGAAACATATAGGAAACCGTAGTCCACGTTTTCCGAAGTGGCACTATTCGTGCCAGGATTGTGGATCAGGGGAGGGGCACCAATATTGATAAAACTGTTGTTTTGCTGACTTAAATGGGCGTCCTGATGGTACGATGAATCAAATGGTGTGGTGTAAGTTCCAAAAAACGTGGTAGCATCCAAGTCCGAAATAGAGGTCGGGTAAGGGGCACCAACATTGATAAAAGGTGTCGCCGAGTTCATCAAACTTAACAATATTCTTCTTCATTAGGCGATATTGTATATAATCATATAGATTTAAATTATATTTAACACCGTCCGTGTCAGGGGTTTGGGTTTTGGTCGGGGCACAATAAAAATTATGGATACGAGACAATCTTTGGCGTTGATATAGATAATGCACCTTTATTGTGGCAAGTGCTTCGCTACAGTTTGTTAACCAAATAATATAGCAAAGCTTGCTTCTTGTTTAACCTGTGATATGCCTGATAAGCATTCTATGGTATATAATGATGTCCCTGTCAAGTATATATACACCCAGCACATGGAAAAAAGATATCTTCCCGCGAAACAGTGTCAACTATAAACAAAGCGCGGAATTTGATTGCTGATGTCAGAGTCCGACTGAATACATGCACATTGAATACACATATAGCTTTTAACGGCAAGCCAGAGTCGTTCTTGAGTTGACAGTAACATGACGCAATGGATTTTTTTAAATGTGTCCGAGCCACTTGTTGTGGTCAGTTCATCGATTTTTCGAATGAACTATTATGAGTACCGTTTTGACATTTCCGAACATGTCGGTTCTTCCAGTTCGCGTTTTGATGGCCATTGATCGTGTTGATTCATTTAGAAATGTCTTCCCAAATGTTCATGTTTGTATAATAAAATGTCATCTCTCTATGGATGAGTCAGATGGGATTCAATTTAATATGCCGGGGAATCCCATGAATAAACTATACGTTCCTGAAGGCAAACTTAGATATAGTCATTGCCATGATATGTGCAATATTATGGCGCGGTTTACGGACACATGAGTCCAAGCATGTCAGGGAATGGATAGGGCGGGGTGCAAAAATTTACAACCAGGTTGTGGTGAAAAGTCATATTGGACTCGACACTGACATATGACTTTTCACCACAACCTGGACTCCTACAAGAATAACACAACATTGTATGATAACTTTATATTAGTGAGTTTTGTTGAAAAGCGGGAAACTTCATTGTAATTATGGATA
This sequence comes from Siphonodentalium dalli, assembly GCA_032622095.1. NCBI lineage: Eukaryota > Metazoa > Mollusca > Scaphopoda > Gadilida > Siphonodentaliidae > Siphonodentalium > Siphonodentalium dalli. The sequence continues at coordinate 59,707,007 of CP136069.1, read as the reverse complement.
TGGATAAACGACAACTGATAGAAAGAACACATATGTTAATTCATTTTGCGAATGGTGTATATTGTCAAATAGCGTCGATCACACTCGTAGCCATGGTTTGGACGAACGAAAAACAACTTACATAAGGGAGAAATACATTCCCAGGGGAAATCACTCAACTAATTAACTTGTAGCTGGTGTATAATAAGGCTAAATACAATAACAACTGTCTTTATGGCAACGGGGTGGGACAAACATGGGTGGTAAAGTCATTTTATTTTATGTTTTCATTTTATTTTTCTTGCTCAACATTATTTCTGCCGGTCTATTCTAAATGGAGAATTGGATAGCAAGCTTTTTATCCTGGGTGTACGATGGTAAAGGGACTGGAAGGTGAGCTTGATTTATGGAATTCAGCTGCATAAAATAACACAATAATGACTTTTATTTACTATCGTTAAATAAACGGCTTATTCCGGTCGCTACCTTCCGGTCGCATGTTTTCATATTTTAAGTGAAAACAAAAACGAGTCGGAGGATAAGTTGAAAACAAAACAATAAAATGGCGAGGAGGCGGCCCGTTTTGGGAGGTGCCGGTGGGTTACCCTAAACACAGGTATAATCTTATTTAGCCTAAACCAGATGGACCATCGGCGAAGATAACGCCGCCGTCTGATAAACACAAACAACCCACATACAACGTCGTATGTAGTCCGCGACAACATCACTTTCAATATTGGATATAGCGACAGTTAAGACTAGAGTGTTCCCTCTAAATGTGCATAGCGTGCTTAAGTCTGGCAATTCACAAGATAAATAGTCAAGATGATACTAATGCAGAAAAAACATGTGATGGTGCATACGTGCCGGGCACATCACGTCGTTCCGGACCATACATGAGATTGATTATATATTAGAATGACAAATCATGTCATATCGATCAGACCATATATTATATTATCAATTCTCACATTATGTCACCACAAGATGGAGAGAAGTGAGTGGTTTGGGGTGGCTGCCCCCGGGATTGTCGAAAGGGCCGAGAGGCCCTTTCCTTAATCCCCCACAAGATGGAAGACTGAATAATCTATTATATAGTGTCATTCGTGAATGCACAGTAGCCATGTTTAGGCATGCGCATGTGTTTGCGAGGAGAGCTTTCAGATGAATGGAAACAAGGCATATTTCCAACTAAATCCTGAAAAATTACCCATAATTATGCTGTGGTTAAGCAGTCGATTAATTAGGGCATTACTGTACCTTGTATCGTGTGTTGCCATTGCCAACGAATGTCATGCATACGGTAGTTTCGTTTGGAACTGTCTATCGTGCACATATACCAGCGACATAGCTAAATCACCAAAATGCAGGAAACACCTGTATCACACAGTAGATATCAGTATCAATTGGCCAGGGGTAATATATACAGAAAATCAACCTTAATGGATTCTCCCATTCAGTTATAAAATTGGAACGGTTTTATTTAGAGGGGTGTTTAGGTTAAGCAGACGACAGACCGAAAAAAAAGGAAGAGCAGAATGATTCGTATTCGTTGGTGGCATATGTTCAGATAATAAGTTAAAATATGTCCGTTTGTTGAATATATTTTCTGAACATTTCCTGATGGATTTCATCAGTAAGTATTTAGTATAGAAAGGGTTAATTTATTTTATGGTAGAAAGCCATACTCAATCTTCAGAGGTGGTCTCCCTTGCTTACGCGCGATAATACCAATGAAACCGGCTGCCTCAAAAATTAGTATTCTAAGATATTAAAGTAAATTTGACATATGTCAAAACAAACCATACACAAAAGTGGTGGTATATACGCGTCACTTATGTAAAACCAGCACCGACAGGACGAACATAATCTGATCGATTAATGTCAATATATGCCAGTATAACAGAGAACTAGTTCGCATGGTCATAAAGTGGAGCTGTAATTAAACTGCCTGGTTATTTTGTCGACATTTAAATAGCATGTCTGGAATCTTTGCATTGTATTCTCATTCAGTTCGACATTTTAGTAATGAATTCGTTCAAATCTTTGGAAGAAATTGTGAAAGCTTACGATACATGTAGTAATATCACGAAATTGTGTTCCACAATTTACGGGATGTCACATTATCAATAAAATATTACTAGATAAACAATAATATCTTACATTTGGCGGAATTTCGTAGCAGTGGAAAACCCGCGCTAAATACAGAAGCCGCACTTTTTCATTAACCCTTTACCCAACAAACCGGCCAAAACCGGCCAAATAAAGCTTCAACAGCCTAAAATATCTTCGGTCTGTCTCAATAGAACCATACAAATATGGATATCATTGGAACCGGCTCCTTGACCACATTGTGATAGTTACAGTTATGCCCTGTGCCAATGCATTCTCTTATATATGCGAGTCGACCATAGGTCGCCTCGCATATATAAGAGAATGCATTGGCCTAAAAAAAATCTTTTTTTAACACTTTTTACCATTTTTTCTTACATTCTTTAACAATTTTAAAATATTTAATGTGTTAAGCCAATGCATTCTCTTATATATGCGAGGCGACCTATGGTCGACTCGCATATATAAGAGAATGCATTGGCACAGGGCCCTTCTGTTGGGTAAAGGGTTAAACTGGTACCCACCCGGTTAGAGAGTCGGAAAGGAAGTATGATTGCTGTGACCTGGTAGATTGATAGACTGCACCAAATTGGCCAATATATAGCATCATTCGCGGTTGTTGGCTTCTGTGTATATACCTGCACGAGTGTGTTCCCTGTTAATGATTATGTTATCAGTAGATGGGGAGTAACCCAACTTGCTCCTCGTTCATGCGACTTACAGAAAGCAGTGTAAAACAAATGAGTTGTTCCCCGCCTTCTTCTATTAATCGAACCGCTCTCGTAGAGCAACCACACTCTACAAATGTGTGTATACAGATAAACAATAAATGTTAAATAAACACAAAATCATCTCGATTGGACACAACTCTCGCATCCATAAATATGCAAATATGAAAGTCGTTAAAGAGTTTGAACAAGTCAGTGTTACATACTACTAGGCAGTTATCAGCTACATCCTTGTATGTGTGGCTATAACATAATATGTCAGTTATGGATTGCAGTCAGACAATGTCCTCCTTTCTTATGTCGGCATCTGAGCGCTGCACCAGCTTCCATTTCGAGAATCGCTTGCAACTGGACATCATCGCTTAAATTTGTAAACATATGGTACACCAAAGAAAGAATGGTATGCAACTATGATGTTCAGGAGTCCGATGCTGCTCCAATGTATCACACTTCAAGATAAAGTGTTCCGAACTGTCTTGTTCTTTGCCATAGTTTACATATACCATTGGATGTGCTGTTGTTCCAGCGTTTCCTATTAGCATCAAGAGAGTATGTAATTTAATAACATTCTCAGTTTGTTCGATAACCTCCGTACGGCTCTTGGCGGATCTACGGTCACAAACAATAGAGGGTGGACTTGTCCAGCACGAAACAGTAATGTGCATAGACACTATCGAGAAGGATATGAAGGGGCTAATTTTTTCAACCGACTTGACCAGTACTCAACCACTGCTTTGAAAATACATCGATAATCACATAGTAACGTTTTAGAGAGTACTTTCATATAGTGACGTTTTAGAGTACGTTCGCGCGCTGTCAATTATCCAGGCAACTCGTCGCAGTGGGCATTTGTGTGCTTGTGAGGGACTAACAATGTATACAATGCACCAGTCTGGAGTAAACTATGGCATACCCACATATAAAATAGTTGGTATGATGACCTTTCGTAGAGTTTTCATTTCCCAACCCCGGGATTCCACGTCAATAGCGCCAATCAGAACATATCGCGGTGTGACGTAATTCAGGGGAATACCACAAGCCTTCCGATAGATCAAGGACCAACGTATACAGTGCACGTTCCGAACAGTTAAATTCGCAGCGATATATATATATAACTCCTTAACCTTTTCATGACAGGAGCTGCGCTGATGCAGCATAAAAGATCCTGTGGCAGTGCATTCTCTTATATATGCGAGTATAGGGAGCCTCGCATATATAAGAGAATGCACTGACTTACAATGTCACTGTAAATGTTGTTAGGCCAATGTATTTTCGTATACATGTATACGCGAGGCTCCCTTTGGGAGAGTCGCATATATAAGAAATGCATTAGCACAGGAAGCTTCAGCCATGGCCCACGGAATGGTCAAAGAGGTATTCGGGGATCGAGGCTATTTTTAGAAACCTAGTTTACTTTGTATTTAGATTGTAGTGTATGAAATAACATGTTTGGAACGATAAGTTATAGATGAAAAATGTTATTTGGTTTTGATATTGTGTTTAATATGCATTTATTTTCTATCATTTCGGTGCGTTAGATAGACAGCAAAAAATGTGTTAACTTATCAACAACAATATAATATTCTTTATAGCTATTTATAGGTCAAGCTTATATGTCATCATTGGTATTCAATATTTGTTCAACAGAACATACCAGAACACGAATGTCAAATAAGAGGAATATAGAGGAATTAGAGGAATGGAAACCTGCATGCTATGAATAAAAACAGTTAGTCAATATGACTAACTTAGGTTAGTCAACTGTTTGTCCGCAAGATGACTTAGCTTGGTCAGTCATAATGACGAAGGCAGACAATTAGTCACAATGACTACGGTGATGTTAGTCATAACGGTTATGAAATTGTTAAAGTGACTAATTAGGCCATTATACTACAATCGTATTAGTCAAAATGACCAGTATTCAGTCATAATGTCTAACTTTTCTTAGTCACGGGAATGTGAACAGGTAATTTGGTAGAAATTGTGGGCAAATAGTTTATTCTGAGACCAAATTGAAAGCAGGACAAACATTCAATCCATTCCCTAAAACACATATTTCAATACTGGTATGTTGAGAGGTTTTACAATATTGTGTGGCATAGGTCTGTCAGCTAGATCATTTTTCTGAGATGTCTGTGGTGTCATGGACTAAGAACCTTCTATCAAAATAGTGTGTCCTTTGATATAGGAGTGGATTTTGATATATGCCATTATATCCTACCATCACATTCGCTCAATTATAGATCCAATATATAACTGCGATGCAATGGAAATTGAATATTTAACAATGCATATTAAGCATAATTTAAGGTAGTGTTGTAATTAGAGTTATAGTTTGCGTAACTTAGTCACTGTGACTAACACCAGAGTGTTGGTCCAAAAGTTACTCCAAATGCTTGCGACTAACCCTACGTTAGTGGTATTGATCCGATGTGTTCTCAGTGTGCATCTTTAAACCGTTGTTATACAACTATCACTTGTCCGAAATTAACAGTAAAATAGCTGAAAAGAGTCAACTCCAATAACCGACAAAACAAACGAAGGTATTCAATCTGTAAATCCAAAATATAGCATTCATAACTCGGCAATATAATGGAATTGGCGTACAGTCTCCCTTTAACCCTTTACCCAACAGAACGGCCCTGTGCCAATGCATTCTCTTATATATGCGAGTCGACCATAGGTCGCCTCGCATATATAAGAGAATGCATTGGCTTAACACATTAAAAATTATAAAATTGTTAAAGAATGTAAGAACAAATGGTAAAAAGTGTTAAAAAAGATTTGTTTAGGCCAATGCATTCTCTTATATATGCGAGGCGACCTATGGTCGACTCGCATATATAAGAGAATGCATTGGCACAGGGCATAACTATAACCATCACAATGTGGTCAATGAGCCGGTTCTAATGATATCCATATTTGTATGGTTTTATTGAGACAGACCGAAGATATTTTAGGCTGTTGAAGCTTTATTTGGCCGGTTTTGGCCGGTTTGTTGGGTAAAGGGTTAAGATACGATAGGCATTGCTATCTAGATATTGTATAATGGACAACCCATTTAATAGAAGATTAAACCATTGAATTGAATGTCAGAAATATAAATGTTCGACCGAACACATTTATAGAATCAGCACCGTCATGTTTTGATAATGATGGTGTCAACAGGAAGACATGTCGCCTCCATACGGCATCTCGGTTATATTTTTTCTTAACCCTTTTGAATCGAACTGTTATATTTGTTGCTTTACCATTATGTAAATTATTCTGATTCCGATTTTGATTATTTATCTACCATTCGTTCTTGGTGATATATGGCTATAGTATATAACGCAACGCCTTATTCTCGACATGTGTTCTTAGATCCGATAAAACACAGTTGCCATGCAGGTAAAGTAGTTCACAGGTACTTACTTGTACTATAGCTTTTGTGTGTTATCAAATAGATTGGAACATGTCGGCGAAGCTTATCACAAAGGAAGTATCTGGCCACTGCACGTAATCATTATAGATTACGAACCCAATAAGGTGCATATTTATCTAATGTACCCTTTCACACTGCGTGCTCACGGTAAGAGTGTGCACATCTGCGAACGATCATTTGAGGATGATACTAGACAACTAATGTTCAAACAGAAAATGTCAATGCCGACTCCCCCTGAAACATGTTTATGCTCACGACTATCTCAATACGTGCTTATATAATATGTATCTTAATACATTGTAACATGCTCTCATTTCTTGTTTTACAATCTATTAAGATATATATTATACAAGCACGTATGAAGTTAGTCGTGTGCATAAACACGTTTGATGGGGAGTCGACATGCACACAGTTGAAGCAATGAACTCTCAAATTGGATCCGTGCCACCATAGATTTGATGTATACATCCGATCACACGATTCGTTCCCAACAATGTTATCCAGTGCAAGTAGATGATATAACAACATATTAATCCAGTAAATGACTACTCATGTGGAAAAGCGTGTGACCATGGTATTTTATATAGAAGGCCTTTTCGCAACAAAGTCGCATACGTTGCCCAGAGAATCCTGTTGTTGTACTCGTTCTCAAAGAGAGAGAGCAATTGTCTGATAGCTAGGCCAGAAGTTATCAATTTAACTGGTTGTAAATACAATCAGATAACACTTTCATGACGGGATCTGCGCCGGTGCAGCGTTAAAGTTGTTGTGCCAGTTCATTCCCATATATATATTCGAGTCTCCCACAGGGGGCCTCACATATATAAGAGAATGTACTGGCTTGCAGTGTCACGATAAATATTGTTAGGCCAATGTATTTTATTATGGGAGACTCGAGTATATAATATAATGCATTGAAACAAGGTTTTCGCATACTTTCAAGAAGCTCCGTCGTGGAAGGGTTAATACCAGATTTACATTAGCAATGATGCACCAACATTCAGGTTAGGTCTGGTTTGGTTTATCATCGTTTCTCGACGTGGCCAGTTATATGGATGGAGGAATGCTCAGAGGGCATAATTTCAATAGCAATATTATTAAATAACCAAAGTATAATCATAATAACACAGTATGCATAGAGTCTCTATGCATACTGTGTTATTATGTTTACTTTGGTTATTTGATAGAGACATAACTAAAGTATATGAATAATAAAACTAGATTATTGTATGGATTATTTGACCGGGATGTGCATGACCAACTAGTCGTCTTCCTACACATCCCTTGTGTATAAGAGAACCTGCTATGCCGCCATACACAATGAAAATATGGATGTTAATAAAGTGAAATTGTTTTGTTTTCTTGGGGGTTGTGTTATTTTGTTCCTTTGGGAGTATCTTCGGTGGATATGGGGGGCTCATTTTATTATAATATAATTTTCCGCCTATCAAAAATATTTGAAATGTATTAATTGACATATTATTATGGGCATCATTATTTATTTTTATATCGGAATATAACACGCCCACTTAATTTTCGAATTGCCAGATCGCATTATATACACAACATATTCATCGTTATATACCATTTAGAAGAGGAACCAAAATAACATATATTCCACCAGAATACGGAAGAGCTGAGCCCAAGGGACGTCGACCAAGAGATTATCAGATTCACCCCAAGAGTTCCCCCGTTATTCATCACAGAGCATAGCTCACAACTAATAGATAGAGTTATTCCCATTCCATTGAAAATAATAAACTGGCAGTACATACCAGATCGAAATTAAGCAGAGAATATACGTCGGTACCTTTACAAAAATAAGATTTCCACAGTTTATTCAACCGGGGTAAGTTGATAATACAATATTTTGGAGCTTTCTCTATCAAATGGTGTATACTATGGAATTTGTTGTGTATAATGTGATCTGGTGATTCTAAATTTAAGTGGGCACAACACCACTGAACATAAAATCTACCGAAAGTCGAGAAGAAATGGACTAACTTACCCAAGTACACTATTCGAGTTACCTACACTGTTAGAAAATTTTCAGTCGGTTTAACGGTATCATACCACCAACAGCGCTGCCAACCTAGCTTGGACCGTTATACATACTGTCAGGCTGTAGCATGCGCCTGTTCCACGGTACAAAACCGTTTAAGTAACTGGCAGACGGTAACCAGTAACTGTTAGGCCGTGGTATTTTTTACGGTTCAACACCATTCAATTAACATCAAGACCATAACTAATATGGTCATACATGATATTTTCCACAGGTCAGCACCAATGTTTTGCTCTTAATCTGTTAATTAACCGTAGAATTAGCCAAGCTCCCGTGGTGACAATATGATTTCACAGTAGGCGTTACGATTCGTATGTTTTAGAATGGTCGAAATCAGTTTACTCGTAACTGAAAAATACATAGATGATTAGTTCTTCTATTACAATCATAGTTTTGATGGAACTTAAATCCTCAATGCTTAGAGTGACAGAAAAATACTTATGAAACCTGAAGTTTGAAGAGGATCAAACTTAAATTGTTATCTGCCTCATGGAGTTTAATCCAGAAAAGGCTGCGCACGCGTGGTGTACACGTAAAAGTAAAACATCTGAATGGCATACTTTTTGGTAACATGTAAGGCGTGAATTTGTCCATTCACTTGTAAAAACAGTTTTTGTCTAACAGCAGGCGAATGCGTACATCACGACAACATATCAATAACAGTGACAGCTAATTCGATTGAAACATTCAAGACAATAGCAGACACCGTAATAACTGTGCTCGATGACTTGCCGAAACCTTATATAGTCACATTTTTGGTTTAAATTTGATAGCATGATGCATCACACTTTGTATACTAGTATCACGACACTTAGTATCCATTTCAGTGAGTCAGCCCAGAGAGAGTTTGATAATAACAATCTAACAATCTAACTGCCGGTCCGTAAATTGTCGTAATAACTGGGCGATAACTTGGCGAATTGCGACCAAGTCTCATATCCACACGTTTCAATGAAAATTGATGAACAAAGGATGAACCGCAGTCTGTGTAATTGTAATAGCTGTACTTGTAAGATGGAATTGTATAAATCTGTGATCACCCGTCACTACGCGGCGTCTGTTAATTGTTGTTGTTGACATCGAAGCTCATGATGAATTACTCTGTGTGCGCTTTGAAACAATCAGAACATTGCAAACTGGATTGAACAGGTCATGTTCAAAAACTGACTACACTTCATGTCTACGTTGTTGTTGCTATTATTGTCACTAGTGGTTTACGTCGAAGCTCTTGTGAATTAGTGTAACTTGAGTAGAACTGTTTGAGCATAACAGTTGTGACTCACGACATCTGCTGCCGGAAAAACAGAGTGATATATGTAGATGTGCCTATCAGGACTTGTTTATCTTAATGTGTTTTTTTGTGTGGCAGATTAATATTTAGAAAAATGATTAAAATAGATTATATTGTATAATTATGGTTTTAAAGAATATGTTTTCTTAACTGGTATTGAGTATTCACCCCTCCCCTCTGTTAACTGGTATTCTTGATTCAAATGGAGGTGTGATACCCTCTTGTTGGTGACATTGTATTGGGAGCCATACATTCGGCGTCTATATAATGCGCGTACATTTGTGGCTATACGTTTTGCTCTAAGTACATGCATGTTAGAACTTTGAACATAAATTTAAACCCGGATCTACATGATATTGACCGACGTTGACAAGAATGCGATTAGAATGAAAAGGAAGCTCGGACCAATATTTGATGTACAATATCTGATTGGTTTGAATCTTCGCTGTTATCAGAATGAAGTTGTATGGTTCTTTATTATCGTTATCAGCAATGCTATAACAGGGTGACCCAACGCACCAAATCTGAACAGTTGTGTGTATCAAAACGCTGCAGAGATAAACATATTGTGCAGTCAAGTCGATACACTAAACATAGGGACACAGTTTTCAAGTTTGACGCCATGATTCCGAGAACGTGTTGGCAGTTTGTTGCTCTCATCTTAGCGTTTAGTGCGGTGTCGTCCATAGACAACACTGTGGAACCTAATGCCAATGGGGCTGGTGTAGTGGAGGCCGTTATCAACCTCATACGTCAGAACTGTCTCTTTGTGGAAGATAAGTTGTTGTTGCGACGACTGGCTTATGTTCTAACCAGTGACGGACTGAATTATCGATTGGTGAACAAAGGTGGAGGAATCTGGGGAGTAAGTATACAAGACGAATACAGAACATAGTTACGCACCCACCCAATATTTATGTTATGCATACAAGTAACTTACAAAGGATAGGTGGATGCGCAACACTCTCCGTACGGACTGAAAATCGCACCGCTACACTGTCTTCTCTTATGGCGATCTACACTTCTCTTTTCAGCAATGATTTTCTTGTTTAACCAATTGCAATTGCATCCTAAATGATATTACATCCAGTAATTAGTTTAGAAACACACATGCATCTGCGTGTATTCAATTAAGAACTAACAACAATGCATGTAAAATGTATCCACATGAAATGGTTGAAGTTATTTGTCAAATTCTTTCCCTTTCCCCAATCACGAAAATTAAATAATCTACATACACATGTATTTATTTCGCTGCCAACTAAGTAATCGGGAGCGTCGTACATGTACATTTGGTACAAACAACCGTTGTCTCCGAGAAGACCAACTTTAAACTGGAATGGGTACAATCACCATGTCAATGAATAAAGACCAGTGAATTACATCTATACATTGTACAGCTTCCACTAAAGGTATTGCCGAATCTCCTATGCGGACCCTTAACACAAACCCGTTGTCGGACTATAGTGATAGCATTCGGCCCGGTTAACTCGAACAATCTACAAGCGTCCAAAGTGCACACAAACATCCATGTGTTTAGGTTGTGATATATATATTTCGATATGAGACGAATATCCACTATACATAACATTTAAATGGATTTTAGGCATTTGAAGTGGGGTCATGTGATGAAATTAAATATGTAAAACAATGATTATTATTATTAACTCTCAGATAATGAGCTTTCGCATTTCTAAACTTTTAGTGTGTAAACATTAGTGCGTGTTACAGTGGGCTTGCCGATAATAGTCAAATTAGTCGAATACTTGACGGTAAACATGTGAAGATGTCAGAGCATTGAACAATCTTTGAACTCACTGCACTATTACTGTAACAGTTTTGTTTACATAACAATGGATTCAACACTCAAAATCTCGTTATTGGAGAACTCTCAATATGAATAAGGTTTATCTATTTCTCCACGTTCTGCTTAGTGGTGACGTTTTTAGAGACTTCTATATTTTTGCGCATTTACCCACTGCGAGTGGGTCCCTTTAATACATCGCATGGGTTTATATGCGTTGTACTGTGTTTGTATATATGCAACCGTCACCACTTACTGACATGTCTATAGTCTCGATAGTACCACCACAGGTATATTTTTTTTCAGTTTCTAACCAATTCATATTTACGAATACATGGCAGTTAAAGTGGGGATATCAACTTCAGAACAACCGTTATGGAATTCAACAAATGTTTGTTGCGATCGTCGTCCACTGCCATTCCGGATGTATCGCTGTCTAGGAGCAATTACATCTCAACTCATCCAATTATCGGTTTTATGATGGTTCAAGAATGATTTATTTTGATTATTGGGTGCACTGGAACCGTTGAAAATTTGATAATTCAGTTCTTGCTGATAGAACATTGAGTTGCCGCATTGCGATTGTCAACTTCATTGCTATGATTAATAGTATCGGTGTGTACTGATTAGGCCGAACTTCACCACACAGTGTGTGTCGTTAGTCACCAGTGACAGTTCAGAATGTGCATTCAGTAAATGCGAAGCGGTTTACACTTATTTTGCCCCAACGAACACAGCGTCGTGTCTACCAATAACACACACCCACTATACATTCATTGTTTTATATTTATATAGATTTTTGATGATGGATTCCCATAAAAAGCTGAGTGTATTCTTATTTATTTTTACGAAATCTGTCGATTTCCAAACTCTTAGCTACGATAAAATGATCGATATAAATAACTGGCTTCAGATGCAATTCGGCTGAACCTTTAAAAGCGCGCCCAATAATTATGATGACCGCGTTTAGTGATTAGTTCAGTTTAGGTAAATAGTTACTGTTCGTGATATACACTTCGCCTTATTGGGATGAAACCAGGGTGACCCAAATGGCAGTTGACCAATCATAAAACATGATTTAGTGTAACACAGACTGGCTATGTAAATATTGTTCGTTAAATTATGTGATGCATTATTAGTTATTGTGCTGGACACTGGACTGTTCATTAATGTTACCCATTGTATCTATCTGATGAAACATAAACCAGTGTTGTATTCTTCTTTCACACTTATATGACAAAATTGCATACTGTACTTGCATGCCCAAACAATTAAACTGCATGAGACTATTTCCACAATATTCAGACACATAATGACTTAAATAATACAAAATAAAATAAAATAAATATACTGTCTTAATATAAGGGGGTACTGTACAACAAACCCGGTCATTTGTTGGACAATCTCCTTTTATACTCAAAAGAATATATGCCAAAAATGAATGAATTTGAACCATGGATTAGTGTAAAATACACTCATGTGCTCTATGAACGATGCAAATAACATGGTAAATATAATGAAAATTAATTTATGACTCCATTTAAAGTAATCGATCTTCTTAAAATGTATCTGGTTAGATTACATACGAAAATTATACACAATGTCACAGTACCCGTGTTCTACGTTCCACATTATTTATTCACTTTATGCCACAAGTCGATATTCGTAGTATAGAATGTTCATGCCTCAGCAATGTATTAAAATGAGCGCCCATTGTGGAGAGTGGCTAAAATGCAAGCTTGGCGCCAAGCTTGGCAGTTTTTAAGGCAGGTGACTAAAAGACAAGCTTGGCGTTTTCAAATTTTTAAAAAGCCTTTTAAACGCAGTTTTCGGGTGAATTATGCGGGAATAGCACCAGTTAATTACTTATATGGCCCATTTTCGTAAATTAATCGACAATAGTGGCAGTAATGTCCCCGATTGGTTGGTTAATAGGGGGCGTGGTCACAAAATCAAAACATCGTCTTTTTACGCAAATTTCTTGTCGGTTTTTGGTCGATTTCTCTTTTTAAACATCAGTTGGACTCAGTTTTTTATTCAAAACATGTTGAATGGTTATCATTTATCACTCTCATAGTCGAGCTTGGCGGTTTTGAACATTATATGCGAAGAATTTTTGACTTTTATATGACCGACCACCGAACCGCCAAGCTCGAATAAAAAATCAAAATATTAAGCTGAATTTTCGCCGATTTCTCGTTTCTAAAACACGTTTCAGCTAGTTTTTATGTAAAAACGTGTAAAATGATTATCATTCTTCACAAATATAATCGGGCTTGGCGGTTTTGAACATTATATACAAAGAATTTTTGACTTTTAGATGACCGACCACCGAACCGCCAAGCTCGAATAAAAAATCAAAATATTAAGCTGAATTTTCGCCGATTTCTCGTTTCTAAAACACGTTTCAGCTAGTTTTTATGTAAAAACGTGTAAAATGATTATCATTCTTCACAAATATAATCGGGCTTGGCGGTTTTGAACATTATATACAAAGAATTTTTGACTTTTAGATGACCGACCACCGAACCGCCAAGTTCGAATAAAAAATCAAAATATTAAGCTGAATTTTCGCCGATTTCTCGTTTCTAAAACACGTTTCAGCTATTTTTTATGTAAAAACGTGTAAAATGATTATCATTCTTCACAAATATAATCGGGCTTGGCGGTTTTGAACATTATATACAAAGAATTTTTGACTTTTAGATGACCGACCACCGAACCGCCAAGCTCGAATAAAAAATCAAAATATTAAGCTGAATTTTCGCCGATTTCTCGTTTCTAAAACACGTTCCATCTAGTTTTTATGTAAAAACGTGTAAAATGATTATCATTCTTCACAAATATAATCGGGCTTGGCGGTTTTTAACATTATATACAAAGAATTTTTGACTTTTAGATGACCGACCACCGAACCGCCTAGCTCGAATAAAAAATCAAAATATTAAGCTGAATTTTCGCCGATTTCTCGTCAAAAATTCTTTGTATATAATGTTAAAAACCGCCAAGCCCGATTATATTTGTGAAGAATGATAATCATTTTACACGTTTTTACATAAAAACTAGATGGAACGTGTTTTAGAAACGAGAAATCGGCGAAAATTCAGCTTAATATTTTGATTTTTTATTCGAGCTTGGCGGTTCGGTGGTCGGTCATCTAAAAGTCAAAAATTCTTTGTATATAATGTTAAAAACCGCCAAGCCCGATTATATTTGTGAAGAATGATAATCATTTTACACGTTTTTACATAAAAACTAGCTGAAACGTGTTTTAGAAACGAGAAATCGGCGAAAATTCAGCTTAATATTTTGATTTTTTATTCGAGCTTGGCGGTTCGGTGGTCGGTCATCTAAAAGTCAAAAATTCTTTGTATATAATGTTCAAAACCGCCAAGCCCGATTATATATGTGAAGAATGATAATCATTTTACACGTTTTTACATAAAAACTAGCTGAAACGTGTTTTAGAAACGAGAAATCGGCGAAAATTCAGCTTAATATTTTGATTTTTTATTCGAACTTGGCGGTTCGGTGGTCGGTCATCTAAAAGTCAAAAATTCTTTGTATATAATGTTCAAAACCGCCAAGCCCGATTATATTTGTGAAGAATGATAATCATTTTACACGTTTTTACATAAAAACTAGCTGAAACGTGTTTTAGAAACGAGAAATCGGCGAAAATTCAGCTTAATATTTTGATTTTTTATTCGAGCTTGGCGGTTCGGTGGTCGGTCATATAAAAGTCAAAAATTCTTCGCATATAATGTTCAAAACCGCCAAGCTCGACTATGAGAGTGATAAATGATAACCATTCAACATGTTTTGAATAAAAAAAACTGAGTCCAACTGATGTTTAAAAAGAGAAATCGACCAAAAACCGACAAGAAATTTGCGTAAAAAGACGATGTTTTTATTTTGTGACCACGCCCCCTATTAACCAACCAATCGGGGACATTACTGCCACTATTGTCGATTAATTTACGAAAATGGGCCATATAAGTAATTAACTGGTGCTATTCCCGCATAATTCACCCGAAAACAGCGTTTAAAAGGCTTTTTAAAGATTTGAAAACGCCAAGCTTGTCTTTTAGTCACCTGCCTTAAAAACTGCCAAGCTTGGCGCCAAGCTTGCATTTTAGCCACTCTCCCCATTGTGACCTGTGACAGCGAACTAGTGCGCTTCTGACGAATCTACACTCCACCCATAGCCATGAACATTTACATAGAGCTTATGTAATATATTATAAATAATATAAACCCCACACGACATTGATTGGCAGCTCATTTGCATACATGTGCATAACACAGAGCTCGCCGGGAACAAGCATGCACGAGTTCAATGATAGAGTTACTATTCTTCTGCTAGATCACCGAAATGAATGCAACATGCAGCTCATTTGCATACGTACGCATAACACAGAGCTCGCCGGGAATAATCAAGAGTACAATGATAGAGTTACTATTCTTCTGCTAGATCACCGAATTTAATGCACTGTTCGAGTCAAAAATATTATTTTCTGCAGACATACGTTTAATAATATATAAATGTACTGTATATATTGCCAACCTAATTGTCTGTGGTGTGTTTATACGTATGTCGACATTGATTGTGTACCGAGCTGTATATGCCTACATTTGCTATCACACCATGCGTACAACTACGTAATGAACACGCTCCGTTAACGTGGGCCATTTGATACTGAAACACGTCGGCATATGTCTCATGTATCGTAATTATTTGAGTGTTTTATATATATATATATATATATATATATATATATATATATATATATATATATATATTTGAACATGAATAGAAACATGCGTCTACGAAAGGTAGACATGGTCCGAAATCCAATTTACTTCTGAATGTGATAACAAAGCTTGTTCAGAATGTACTTCTGGAGATTGACCAAGTTATCACACTCAATCTTGAATCCAACATCACCTGCTGTCTCCATATGCGATTCAAGGACTCTAATGGTGCTCTTCTCCTCATCCGATCCTGAAGCAGTAAGAATATTACTTCCACCGTAGGCCCCAGGACCAGTTGGCTTCTGTCTCTTTTGATAGCGCGGCGAATTGTAGGTTCTGCCAAGTTGGCTTTAAAAAAGAAGGTATCATCCTCTGGGCCCAATTTTGGTTGTCTGGACTTCTTCTGCTGAGTGTCAATTTGATAGGTAAACATACTATATCTTTTAGAATCCTGCTGAATCATTGCTGAATACTTATCCAGTGTGTCCTGCACTTCTTAATCAAGTTCCAAGTTGATTTTAGCTTTATTGTCCTTAATCTTTCTGAGCTTTTCAAGTTCTGCCCTCTGATCTTGAATGAAGCTGAATGCATCAGCCGGTTGCTTGCTCTTAGCAATTTTTTCCATAACTTCTATAGTTCTTCTTTTCTCTGTTACAATGAGATTTAGAAGTTCCACTTGTTCTTGGCGAATCCCGATGTTTTGGGCCAAGAGCATGTCTACTTTGCGTTCTCTTGATTCAATGGATTGAGTTAATCCCCTGATTTCATCCAGGATTTATCTCAAGATTTGATGAGATTCACGATCAGGAAAGTCTGTTCTCTCGTGTGTGGGACCTCTCTTTGCTGGTGGACATGAATATGATGGCTGATCATGGTCAAATATCTCATCATCTGAGGAAGGGGTTTCAGAGTGATTGTCCGAGACTTTTGAGTCAAGTATGTTAGGCTTGTCCTGACTCTCGATTTCAAAGTTGTCGTTCATTTGTTGATAGGATTGTAGTTTCGCCACTCCGTGAGCCAACCATTGATCAAGACTATCACAGGTGTTGGGGTCTCTAGCTACTGTGCAATCCCAGAGTCTTCTGAGTTCCTGCGGAATGTCTTCAGCCCTTATATCAGGTGTTTGTTCTTCTGTGGTGGAGTAAAAGAAGAGGTGGAAATGCTCAGTTTCTTTTGATGTTATTCCAACCATCTTAAACAGTCCAATACAAATCTCGTCTAATTGGGTTCTGTCTATTGGTTTGCTAAAGTCATCCTTGTCATGCGTGTCAGGTTTTTCTGGGGCTTTGATGGCTTTTCCAGTCTTGTCGGCTTCAGATTCTGATATCATGCCGTCAGAGGAGATTGAGGATTTTTGACCTCTGGCTGTTTCTTCTTTTGTTGCGATCTTGCTGAGATTGTTGAGAGCGGCTGATGGATCCATGGTGTATCATTAGAAAAGTTCGGGGTCTGGTTTGGCGTTGCTATCTTGGTCGGACATCTTGAAGATTGTTGATTGATAATTTTAAATGTGTTATGAATCGCATATGGAGGCAACAGGTGATGTTGGTTTCAAGAGTGAGTGTGATAACTTGGTCAAGCTCCAGAAGTACATCACTGAGTCGTGGCCAAATTGGATTCATCCAACTCCGATCCATGGTTTCAGAGATTCATCCAGCACCGGCTGTGTGGCTCTATACGGCTCAGGTCAAAGTTCTTGAGCAGCATTTCCAAATGTGGAAGTCATGAATAATTCATGACTTCCACACAGAGAATACCACTCCAGAACCCCCGACCCATAGTATCAAAACCACGGAACCGGGCGTGGTGGTTCCAATATGGACACGACTCGCACGAGTCAGAGACAGGGCATATTGATCGACAATAGCCCGATCGGCCAATGATCGACTGAATGATCTTTCACAGTCATAACGGTTGCATAACAGATGTTTCGCTCTCTAAAATATTTGTTATGTCTCAATTGTTATAATTTAACTATAAATGTTCACTGTAAACATCCATCAATTCTAGGTGTAAATAGGAACCGACATATAATTTATAGTCAAGTTGGGCTATTATAGATCAATCGCCGAATCGGTGGCGGTAGTTCAATCAGATTCAGTCATTTTTAATTTTCAAACATGTACAAGTTGTAGACGGTGTAGTTTGTACAAAATACAATATTGTCAGGACATGGGAAGTGGAACACCATTGGATATAAAATGTATTCACCAAGACCTACATTATACAGTACGGTACTGGAGAACTGAACTGAAGTCTGAACCTGTGAACAGGAGAATGCCATGTTCACAAATTCAAGCGGCTGGTAAATAAAATCAAATCACATTTCGAACCCAGGAACCACTCCGCTCGGTCATACTATATCATTTCTCAATGTCTGCGCCTATTTTGTTTGAAAGCATTCTTCAGTTTTCAATGTTAGTTCAGAATATCGACTGTAATAAATATCGAAGTGGAAGCCGCCATGTTTCTCTTCACATTGAGTCATGTGATTTGACGCTGTCCATCCATTGGCTGCAACACGCAACAAAATCAAAATAATTTGATCGCTCGCAACAATGTTGCGCAACTTGCGACGGGCTTAACGACGGAAACGACGTTATACCACAATCAATCAACCCGACTCCAGTTTACGGTAATACAGACCTGTGTACTGTCAATTGCATGTCGATGCACCGAGTGTTATATATAGTAACACGAACACCCTGAATGTATGTAAACAAGGACATGATTATTCCAATATTTGAGATATCGTGCTATCTATCAAAATGCATGTAGTGTGTGTAAACAATTCGTTCGACATACACATATTACTATTTCTTATACTATATAGTAACATCGTAGAATAAGAAACTTGTTGTATTATATCACTAACAGATTTCAGCTGTTCTTCAACTTCTTTGCGAGCTTTGCCAAACAAATAGCAATCAAGTCCGGTAAAGTCGCTTTGGGCTTTCATCTAAGACCTATACGTCGTACGATATTGGCATATGTCCAGGTCTAAGTTTCGGTAATGAGCTGTGGACCCTAGTTATCAGTTGAGTCCATGTTATGTGTTATCAATCTTATTTATATCCCTAAGTTCTGCTGTCTTGGGCTGCATGGTACATGTATTGGTCAGACCTCCTGTTATTTTAAAATGTAATCTGAGATGCATCAAGTATGATGAAGTATGTTGTATATTTGGAACATTCGCGTTGATTACATAAAATTATAGCCCGCCGTCAAATTTACACGTATACTGTAAATGATATTCTGCTGGACAACTCGTGTTCTGAAATATCACAAAAGGCCGACAATCCAGCGAAGTTGTGACCATGGATTCCAAAATGTCGCATATCCATTTCCGAAACCGTAGCTATTAAAATACATGTAGTTGAGGTACATGTAGTCGAAATTTGTGAATGTACATAAACGGATGGTGCTTCCCATTCTGGGTGAAAAAGGCTATACTATATATAACCACAGGAAATATGAAAACTAAAATTCCGTATTACATGATTCGCTCAATTTTACTTCTACAAATGTCATATAACACCATATAATCAATATTTCTCATCAACCAGGAGAAATTTCAATATACATGTATCGCCGTTCTGATACAACAGATCAGCATACCACGGTATCACTATTAGTATAGATACCAATGTTTACAGAGAAACACCGAAAGTCGTGTCAATGGTTCCTATTATGTTTTACAGATATCGCCGAGCATGCTGTCAGCTACACAGTCTCACGGTGGAAACCTTGACAACCTGCATTCGATTATCGCTTCGAAGTTCGGGATAGACTGGCAAAATGTAGTCATGGAACACATGACGAGGCCCATTTACTCCGGTCTGGCTGCCGCCATGTTTATACAGTCGGTGGGCGTGTCTGTACCATGGAATATCGAGGATCAGGCTAAATTTGTCACAGAACACTACAGTAACAACATAAACGCACACCAATTTTCGATTTCTGCGTCTATTTTGGACAACGGTAAGCACCGTGCATGATGTAGCGGATTCGGCCCGATACGCAGGGGCATGGCTATAAAGTATCCCCTTGTCGGGGGGGGGGGGAGGGGCTGTCTAACTTCGAATTTCCACTGCATCCGCCTCAAAGCAGACCTAATTTCCAAAGTCCGAGAAATGCCATTTGCACTCACCCATTTAGTTGGAATTATCCATATAACAACTCAATAATTCCAAATAGTGCAAACTTCCAAACTATACCAAGCCAATAACCATTTTTATATCGTTGAAAATCTCTAACTTCAAAAATTTGAATCGAAATTAGGAACATTTCGAATTTTTTTTTAATAACAACACATTTCGAACTAAATACCGGTTGGAAAATGAAAATATCATAGAATTCTACTACAGGTTTGGTTTGAAATATCTAACTGAGGTGTCAGCATAAAATGTGCCACTTGTTTACCAAACCCCGTTTCGCATCGACCATGCCAGAACGTACTAGCTGTGACGTCCGATCTTTCTTGCTACATTCTCATTGGACTATAACGACAGTGGTACTTGTACATGTGGAGTATTACATTATTACTGTACAATTAATTACGGTTGAATTTTCAAATGTACTGCTGTGTGTATTTAAATTCCGCATTTTTTACATTATTGTGTATATGTCCTTAGTTACAAGTAAATTTGAGATTAACTTTTTATCATTACATGTATCGGCAGGTTGCCACGGTGACAGGGAGCTAGATCTGACCTTCATTATTGACGATTCGACGAGTCTCTCAACTGCTGATTTCAGTCGCACCAAAGATTTCCTCGTCAGCGTCACGGATGCATTCAACATCAGTTCGACCGCAACGCAAGTAGCTGTCATCAAATTCGATAGTCACGCCCAGATCGCATTCAACTTGAACACGCATAGCACAAAAGCGGACGTACAATTAGCAATCCGAAATCTTGCCTATAGTAGTGGCAGTACTGACACAGCAGACGCGTTGGCCCTGGCAACGAATGACGTATTTTATCCTGCCGCCGGCGGGAGACAATATGCCGTCAAAGTAGCTATAGTGATAACAGATGGTAATTCAGATGACAAATACAACACACAAGCAGCTGCCGACGGCATGCATGCCAGTGGTGTCGTGACGTTCGCCATCGGCGTTGGGGATAAGGTTGATGTTGCTGAGTTGAACAATATCGGCAGTGATCCAAACTGTACACACGTGTATCAATTAGCGGACTACAGTCAAATCAGATTTATAAAGGAAGAAATTCAACAGAAGTCATGCGACGGTATGTAGCTCATTTGCATTTGGCAGCAAAAACAATGCCACCAAATGATTTCCGATTTCGGTCACAAAAACAGTGGTAAACTGACGTTGGTATGTTCTGAGGTGTTTTGGGTCATGTTCATCTGAATGATTGAAAACGCCGATATTGTCTATTAAAATTACAGCTAAAGGCAGTATACTATCAACGCATCAGTACCATCAAATATACTGTTGATTTCGACATATAATTATATTACATACAATTAGTAAACAAACCAGAAGTGACAGTTTAATAGTTGTAACTATAGTGATTGTCATGCGTATAATAATATATCTGCTGTCCAGATGCACTTTGCATGTAATGGGCATATCCGCGGCCCGGACTGTCCTCGTGCCCACCCCAGCTAATATATAGTACCAACTCTAACCTTGACTGACAGGCACATGTCTGTACTTGATGTATCATGTAAAACAATCATGTAGCGGGAAATTTTCGCCATTAATTCAGTAGAGTTACCACTAGATCTTTAATCCTCTCGGGTTTATTTTAATATGTTCATTCTTATTCCAACTTATAATTCTGCTGATTGCTTCAACAAACCCTACAGGTAAAATGACCATGTCGAGCAGTATGAACATATAGTATGAACATACAGTATGAACATACAGTATGAACATACAGTACCAATCAGAAGAAGTGGTATATTGAGGCGCACCTTTATTGCGACATTGAGCGCGCTTAATTTCGAAAAATGCGCGATTATAGCGCAATACCAGAAATCTGTCGCGCTTATTGTTGCGATATTGAGTGCAAAATATTGCGATATTAAGCGCGCATTGTCCCAATATTGAGCGCGATAAAATTTCATACAGATCAGATTGTGTTATATTTATATTAGCTAAATACTGTGGTAAGATCGGTGTACATATAGAATTTACAACTATAATTGTATACAAATATAAAACATTGCCTCTAATTATGCCAAACGGGTAGTTTCAAATTTTTCATTTAAAAACAAATAGATTTATTTTTGTTTTTTAAGTTATTAAATTGTTTTTGTTGAATTAAGTCAGGAGTACAATCTAAAAAAATATATTTTTAATTTAAAATTGATAAATTGTTCCTGATATCGAAATAGGTAAATCAATACTTAAACTACCTTTATACAGGCATTATATGTCACATAAAGACGCATTGAAATCATAGAAAATACAACGTTGAAAACGGTGTTTGGTTCCCAAAACAAACAATATCAATGTGCCGGACATGAACAGAATAGAGCGTTCCGTATTAGTCTATCCCTGATATGGTAGAAATAAAGAGCGTTTATTTCACTTATCTGCGAAAAATTTAAAATGGCTGTGACAATGGCAAGTAGTTTCCAGTGCATATGAAGCCGGTATATCAATACATGTCAATCTATATTATACATCCTTCACAATTTGAAAGCTCGAATGAGCCATGCCAGTTTAAACGTAAAATAGAAATGAAAAATAGTCGCAATCACCATCGTACATATGACACAAACAGTATAGCGGAAGAAGAAATAATTTGCGCTATATCTCAAATTTTTTATCGCAATAAGCGCGAGTTATTGCAATATTAAGCGCGAAATATTGCGATATTAAGCGCGAAATATTGCAATAATATCGCAAACGGCGCGCGTATGAGCGTTTCCACTTGCAATATTATTGCGATATTGGGCGCGCCAATAGCGCGCTTAACCCTTTACCCAACAAACCGGCCAAAACCGGCCAAATAAAGCTTCAACAGCCTAAAATATCTTGGGTCTGTCTCAATAAAACCATACAAATATGGATATCATTGGAACCGGCTCATTGACCACATTGTGATAGTTACAGTTAGCCCTGTGCCAATGCATTCTCTTATATATGCGAGTCGACCATAGGTCGCCTCGCATATATAAGAGAATGCATTGGCCTAAAAAAAATCTGTTTTTAACACTTTTTACCATTTTTTCTTACATTCTTTAACAATTTTATAATTTTTAATGTGTTAAGCCAATGCATTCTCTTATATATGCGAGGCGACCTATGGTCGACTCGCATATATAAGAGAATGCATTGGCACAGGGCCGTTCTGTTGGGTAAAGGGTTAATATACCACTTCTTTTGACTGGAAATTCGCGCCATTAATTCAGTAGAGTGACCACTAGATCTTTAATCCTCGCGGGTTTATTCTAATATGTTCATTCATATTCTAAGCTATAATTCTGCTGATTGTTTCAACAAACTCTACAGGAAAAATGACCATGGCGAGCAGTATGAACATTGAGTATGAACATACTGGACGCAACATTGATTTATAAAAGTTCCCCAAAGCGGATTTTAGCGAACTCTTTTGACATCAAAATCCCATTGTTACCAGTTGTGTCTTGGTTGAGCCTGACTTCGTGGCCTTGTGTGATTATTTTACCCTATAGACACTTCACTCAGTCATTATCCTTTAAATAAGCTCGGCTCTCACGCGGTGTGTTTTGTGGATAATATTGCATTCAAATATACTATCATTATAATATAATATTAGTATATTCTTTAGGAATTTTTCATAATTTGGCAACCTATTTCTTAATTATAACCAACAACCAAAGCATGCATCATTGCCTTTAAACCAACGACCATACTATTAAGGATACTCCGACTTCCACCTGCATATTGTTTCCTTTTTATTGTTAGCGCCGCTGTATACAAATGAGACAGTTGTCTGTGTGGCAAAGGATTGTCCTGTTGTCGCCTTTCCTGTGGCCACAAACGGCCTTACTGTATCGGTAAGTAGTCGATCGAATTTAACCCTTGATTTACAAATTCTTCCATTCAATTATACCATTATCTATATACACAATAGAGTATGATCTGTCTGTCTGTCAGTCTGTCTGTCTATCCGGATGTTTCTCTCAGACCGCTGGTCCGATTTCAACAAAATATGGTGTGGTGACTCGGCGTACCCTGGCGGAGGTTATAACGGCGTTAGTTTTTTTTATTTAAGCAAATGTAATTGAATAAATAAAAACATTTGTTTTTTATTTTAAATTTCAGAATCAAATAAGTCCAATGTATGTTCATGTATGTGAATATTTAGGTCCAATATAAACCTATTTGCACGAGGATATGTTGCAACACCAGATGTACGCTCTTTATGTATGTGTTTTCGCTGTGGTCCGCGCCATCCAATTTAATAACGTGTATAAGTCCACTATGGGCCTATTCCAGAATCAAATAAATCCAAATTTAACCAAAATCAATATTTAGGTCCAATATGAACCTATATGCCGATGATATATTGAAGTAGCATAATAAATAGTACCTCTATACATAAAAGAATCGGATCTCTTTGTCATGTGCGCGAAGCGTACACAGGGGCCCAGCCTGCTTGCGCATAAAAAGGGGCATTCAGCAGGGGCCGCAAGCCTCTCCCACGCTGAATAGAGTCCACCGAGGGAGCCCGTTTCAGATAGTACAATATAATTGTCCATTATTCTTTGAATAAACGTTCAGTATAAATACAAGCGGACGAGAAATCATACCAGTGCAGAAGGATATCCAGTAATTGGTGGGAAATGTTCAGATAATAAGTTCAAGTAACGGCCGCAATAGCCTTTTGTTGAATTAATTATCTTAATTATTATTCATTAGGGAACTACTCACCAATGGTCGCATATATATAACCCCCTGAATGATTAATCATCTGACCGCGATTAATTTGTTTTCTAAATGATATATCATTTACGGTGATAGAAAATAGTGATGGTATACGATCGTTTCATGTATGTTCTGACAGCAAGATAAATCTAAATTATCTGCAAAACAAGGCTGTGTTTACTTATAAATCAGGTTGCTTTGACATTTAACGGACCTCTGATATATGCATGGTTGATATCATCAAGCTGTGTTACGGCTGCGCTCTATGTTTATAGTCGCAAAGTTTCCATTTGACCCCCTTCCGAAGACATCTGATGTTATGCCGCGGATAAAATCGTCACAGTGTGTGGTGAACGATGTTGAGGCGGTTCTAATCCTGGCATGGGCGAATATATGAACTGAGAATTCATCCACGCATATTGGAACAACTGACACATATACCGAGCATATGACTCAATAAATCTGAAATATATATACCAATCAGACAATCATTGGACTGACTCAGCAATTATCCCAAATTCGCACATGGGACTCTGTTTACTTTGCTTGGAAATGGTTCCGTAGATAGATCCCTACATACAGTAATTTCCTAAATAATCGAACCCTTAACCACAGCAGGATTATGGGTAATTTTTCAGGATTTAGTCGGAAATATGGCTTGTTACTATTCAAGAAGAATAGATGCCTCGTTCGCCTCACATCTAAAAATAGAATCTTTGGGGTCTAAAATTGGTTGTACTAAAATATTCCCAAAATATCAAAACCCAAAAAAAAATTTCAAAACTTCCAAAATTTATTTTTCCCAAAATATTTCAAAATCCCAAAACTTCCAAAAAATTTTAAAACCCCAAAATTTCAAAAGAAAAAATTTCAAAACCCTCAAAATTATTTCTCTAAAAAAAAAAAGTGTAAATAAAAAATTTATAACGAGTTTTCGGTTTCTGATAATCTCGATATTAAAAAATGTCGAATGTTAAATTATTTGCGTGTAATATCTTTCGTTATTTTTTTTGTTCAAATATTTTTCATGAAATTATTAATCGATGTTTAGAAATAGCTTTATTGGACATTGTGACCATCGATATGAATGCATACATTCCAGTGTTTATCGGACGCAGTTCATATAATTGTCATACCTGAAAATAGACACCATTACTTTTACATAAATAATAAAGAGTGTTTATTCTTTACACTCTCTATCCCATATGACAGGTGTGTATTATCGTGAATTATTGGACGTATTGAGATGTACTATGTTGAATCACTAACGGTCGAAAATTGTAATGTGAAATTACAACCCCCAGAATGAATTGTCATATTCGATGGAACATATTATGTACACGCAATCACACACGCGACATTGGTGGTAACAATGTGTCTTTCACACCTTTGCTTTACCAAATGAATTATATTATTTCCCCGTTCACAGTTATATGCTATTCAGAAAACATATCGATTTAATGTCTGAACAAACGGGTTAGTATCAATTAAGGTTGATAAACTGTGTCATTCACACGATAATTAGTTATCCAAAACATGCATACATATTACGTCAGGTCGTGAGACACTCAATTATAGAAATTGCTTCGGTGTCATTGTTATAACAACATTACGTAATAACCACTTATCACTCCACATTCATACTTACGCTTTGGACATTTTATCAGTTTATCACGTGATCACTAAATGTGGCAATCGGGTATCCTCCGATGCATGCAATATATTATTTATAATAATTGGACTCATTGATCTCACGTGAATAATACTCTTAGTTGTTCCAATAAAATAGTTATCAAATTCGATCACCAATAGATTTGACTGTGGAATGTAATGACCTTTAACTTATTTATCGATCTAAAGGGACACTCATTATGAATGAATGTTAACAATACAAGCGCACGAATGAAGAGCGTTGAACATATACGAAATTACTACACGAATGAATTGAACCTTGAAATTTATATTTCACATCTTACCAACAACAGCTACAGACATAATCATAGTATTATACTGTCTTGCATGTACACACGCTATGACATCATTAAAGGTGGACAATCCACTCACGGTGTGACAACAGATACGGACATAGGCATAGTGTTATACAGTCTTCTATGTACCCACGCTATGACACCATTAACGTACATTGGATGTTAGGTCTATGACTCTTGAGTATGCACCAATCAATGAGCAAATGAGCAAAAAAATGAGCAAATGATCAAAAAAATGAGCAAATGGGCAAGTAAATGAGCAAATGAGCAAGAAAATGAGCAAATGAGCAAGAAAATGAGCAAATGAGCAATAAAAATGAACAAATGAGCAAAAAAATGAGCAAATGAGCAAGAATATGAGCAAGAAAATGAGCAAATGAGCAAGAAAATGAGCAAATGAGCAAGAAAAATGAGCAAAAAAATGAGCAAATGAGCAAAAAAATGAGCAAATGAGCAAAAAAAATGAGCAAATGAGCAAGAAAATGAGTAAATGAGCAAGAAAATGAGCAAATGAGCAATAAAAATGAGCAAATGAGCAAAAAAATGAGCAAATGAGCAAAAAAATGAGCAAATGAGCAATAAAAATGAGCAAATGAGCAAAAAAATGAGCAAATGAGCAAAAAAATGAGCAAATGAGCAAAAAAATGTAATTCTGCTGTGGTTAAGCAGTCCATTATTTAGGGCATACCTGTATGTAGGCCTATCAGTGGATGAATAGTCTGCCGGAGAAGTACTGTGTAGACAGGTCTTGTCGGTAAGAGAGTCAGACGAGAAGTGTAGGCTCGGCTATTAAAACATAGTAATGCGATAGCGAACATCAAACGAGTCTGCGCACGCATATCTGTCAAAAGGATACAATAGCAGTCATTGGTCAATTTATCCCCGGTGTCAGCTCAGTACCCAATCGGGACGAAGCCGAAGGTCAACTCATTTTTTTTTGCTCATTATAGTACGTCACTTGGACATTTTATCAGTTTATCACGTGATCACTAAATGTGGCAATCGGGTATCCACCGATGCCTGCAATTTATTATTTATAATAATTGGACTCATTGATCTCACGTAAATAATACTCTTAGTTGTTCCAATAAAATAGTTATCAAATTCGATCACCAATAGATTTGACTGTGGAATATAATGACCTTTAACTTATTTATCGATCTATGTTAGAACATGGTCTTAACAAAAAACTTGACCATAACAAAAATTACCTTACATTTATGCATGAATCTAATTAGACCATACGTAAATATTGTCAGCTTATCGTCTGATGAGCAAATCCGATGTTTATCAAAAATAGTACAACTTCCAGTTGGTAATTACTCTTACGAATGAAGAGCGTTGAACATATACGAAATTACTACACGAATGAACTGAAATTTATATTTTCACATCTTACCAACAACAGATATAGACATAGTCATAGTGTTATACTATCTTACATGTACCCATGCTATGACATCATTCGAAGGGGCAATACACTCAAGGAGTTAAAGTGACACGAAACAAGGGACGTGATGTAATATTGGTGTTTGAATCTTAAAGGAACACAAGACACTCTAAAGGGACACTCATTATGAATGAATGTTAACAATACAAGCGCACGAATGAAGAGCGTTGAACATATACAAAATTACTAAACGAATGAATTGAACCTTGAAATTTATATTTCACATCTTACCAACAACAGCTACAGGCATTATCATAGGGTTATACTGTCTTGCATATACACACGCTATGACATCATTAAAGGCGGACAATCCACTCACGGTGTGACAACAGATACAGACATAGGCATAGTGTTATACAGTCTTCTATGTACCAATGCTATGACATAATTAAAGGGGGATAATACACGCACGGTGTGGAATGTTAAAGTGACACGTGGTAAGGGACGTGATGTAATATTGGTGAAACCCCCTCCCCAACTTATAGATATATAACGAAGACGAGAATAACATGTTGATGAAGTTTATTGAAATTTAATCATTGTCTGAATCTTCGACCGTTAGATTTACTTCTAAGAGTTTCTTGAATTTTCTCATCGCTTCATCTGCAGCCCATTCATTATTATATCCGTGTTTGGTCAGTTTGACCATTTTCTTCATGATCATGGTATGTATGCGTGATGTTTTCAATCGATACTGGTATTCTATTAATCGTCTATAACTTTTGAGAAACAGAGCAAACTCTGTGTCGATGGTATCCTCTTTTCCCGACATGCTCTCATCTCCCGAAATGCTCTCTTCTTCTTTCACATCATTGGTGACGCGTTTCATCATACTTTTGAATGTGTCCATCTCGTTGACACATCGCGCAGCTTTCTTAAGACCGAATACCGTTCTACTACCGACGCCATTACCATCTTCTGAATCTGATAGCGTTCCCCGTTCATCTTCATCTGAATCTAGAACCGCTTCGTCAGATTCATCGGTATCTTCTCCGAAGAGAGTTGGTTTTGTCTCGGACATAACTCCGTGTTTAATCTGTTTATGTCTTTGTAGATTGTAGTTCGTCGATAAAATAATGCCACATAAATCACACCCGTGCATTATCGTGAATTATTGGAAGAACCATCACTCTTATAAGTAGCGGCGGCGGCATTGCGGTATTTTACTGCGGGGTCCGCCGCCGGCGGCGGCGGCGGCGGCATTGCGGTATTTTACTGCGGAGGCGGCGCCGCCGCCGCCGGCGGACCCCGCAGTAAAATACTGCAATGCCGCCGCCGCCGCCGGCGGCGGACCCCGCAGTAAAATACCGCAATGCCGCCGCCGCCGCCGCCGGGGTCTTATTTTTGAAGTTTTTGAAATTTTTGAAGTTTTTTGAAATTTTTGAAGTTTTTGAAATTTTTGAAATTTTTGAAGTTTTTGAAATTTTTTGAAATTTTTGAAGTTTTTTGAAATTTTTGAAGTTTTGGTTTTTTGGGAATATTTTAGTACAACCAATTTTAGACCCAAAGATTCTATTTTTAGATGGCAGAATGAGGTCCCCCGAGGGTAATTTGGTGATGCTACCTCCGCCACCAAGCGACATAACATCCTGCTTGCTCATTTATTTGCTCATTTGCTCATTTTTTTGCTCATTTGCTCATTTTTTTGCTCATTTGCTCATTTATTTGCTCATTTGCTCATTTTTCTCACCCCCTTGAATATACTTTGTGTGATATTCTGTGTCATTGTTAATTGATTGGTGCATACTCAATCAAGATCTCAACGAAACGCATTATTGACATCGATAACTATCATGGTGCATTTGGCATTCATGGCCAATAATCGATTTTTTATAAGAGGCGATAAACTTTTCTAAAATAAAATGCAGAAAAAAGAGTGACTTGTACATTTTGAAGAAACATGTCGATCCCGTATATTCCAGCAGATCTTGAAATGTGGAGAAAACATTTCAGAGATATGGTTGATGGGAAGTTAATACCAGATAATCAGGGTCGATACTTTATTGACAGAACTAAAAATAGTGATAGTGAAGAAGACGTTCTAAAACCACTTATTAACGTGGTGACACCCATCGCTCAAGCGATTGAAATGGCTAAGGCTGAAGTTGCAGCAAATAAGTTGACAAACACACGTAAAGCGTCCAAACAAACCAACAAGAGAGTGTCTGTTGGAGGTTTGTCTAATAATAAGAAGAAAATGAAAAGACCAATGTCATACGATTAGCCAAATCATGAATGAATACATAGAGTACCATACTGATAAATTGGCATTAATTGAATCACCGGCGGTCAAATATCTATACCCTAGCCCCGGGACGAACGTACTCTTAGAGCGACGGTTGTATACCACACCTTATTCTCTCTTTTTATCGCTACTTATAAGAGTGATGGTTCTTCCAATAATTCGCGATAATGCACGGGTGTGATTTATGTGGCATTATTTTATCGACGAACTACAATCTACAAAGACATAAACAGATTAAACACGGAGTTATGTCCGAGACAAAACCAACTCTCTTCGGAGAAGATACCGATGAATCTGACGAAGCGGTTCTAGATTCAGATGAAGATGAACGGGGAACGCTATCAGATTCAGAAGATGGTAATGGCGTCGGTAGTAGAACGGTATTCGGTCTTAAGAAAGCTGCGCGATGTGTCAACGAGATGGACACATTCAAAAGTATGATGAAACGCGTCACCAATGATGTGAAAGAAGAAGAGAGCATTTCGGGAGATGAGAGCATGTCGGGAAAAGAGGATACCATCGACACAGAGTTTGCTCTGTTTCTCAAAAGTTATAGACGATTAATAGAATACCAGTATCGATTGAAAACATCACGCATACATACCATGATCATGAAGAAAATGGTCAAACTGACCAAACACGGATATAATAATGAATGGGCTGCAGATGAAGCGATGAGAAAATTCAAGAAACTCTTAGAAGTAAATCTAACGGTCGAAGATTCAGACAATGATTAAATTTCAATAAACTTCATCAACATGTTATTCTCGTCTTCGTTATATATCTATAAGTTGGGGAGGGGGTTTCACCAATATTACATCACGTCCCTTACCACGTGTCACTTTAACATTCCACACCGTGCGTGTATTATCCCCCTTTAATTATGTCATAGCATTGGTACATAGAAGACTGTATAACACTATGCCTATGTCTGTATCTGTTGTCACACCGTGAGTGGATTGTCCGCCTTTAATGATGTCATAGCGTGTGTATATGCAAGACAGTATAACCCTATGATAATGCCTGTAGCTGTTGTTGGTAAGATGTGAAATATAAATTTCAAGGTTCAATTCATTCGTGTAGTAATTTTGTATATGTTCAACGCTCTTCATTCGTGCGCTTGTATTGTTAACATTCATTCATAATGAGTGTCCCTTTAGAGTGTCTTGTGTTCCTTTAAGATTCAAACAGCAATATTACATCACGTCCCTTGTTTCGTGTCACTTTAACTCCTTGAGTGTATTGCCCCTTCGAATGATGTCATAGCATGGGTACATGTAAGATAGTATAACACTATGACTATGTCTATATCTGTTGTTGGTAAGATGTGAAAATATAAATTTCAGTTCATTCGTGTAGTAATTTCGTATATGTTCAACGCTCTTCATTCGTAAGAGTAATTACCAACTGGAAGTTGTACTATTTTTGATAAACATCGGATTTGCTCATCAGACGATAAGCTGACAATATTTACGTATGGTCTAATTAGATTCATGCATACATGTAAGGTATTTTTTGTTATGGTCAAGTTTTTTGTTACGACCATGTTCTAACATAGATCGATAAATAAGTTAAAGGTCATTATATTCCACAGTCAAATCTATTGGTGATCGAATTTGATAACTATTTTATTGGAACAACTAAGAGTATTATTTACGTGAGATCAATGAGTCCAATTATTATAAATAATAAATTGCAGGCATCGGTGGATACCCGATTGCCACATTTAGTGATCACGTGATAAACTGATAAAATGTCCAAGTGACGTACTATAATGAGCAAAAAAAAATGAGTTGACCTTCGGCTTCGTCCCGATTGGGTACTGAGCTGACACCGGGGATAAATTGACCAATGACTGCTATTGTATCCTTTTGACAGATATGCGTGCGCAGACTCGTTTGATGTTCGCTATCGCATTACTATGTTTTAATAGCCGAGCCTACACTTCTCGTCTGACTCTCTTACCGACAAGACCTGTCTACACAGTACTTCTCCGGCAGACTATTCATCCACTGATAGGCCTACATACAGGTATGCCCTAAATAATGGACTGCTTAACCACAGCAGAATTACATTTTATTGCTCATTTGCTCATTTTCTTGCTCATTTACTCATTTTCTTGCTCATTTGCTCATTTTTTTGCTCATTTGCTCATTTTTTTGCTCATTTGCTCATTTTTTTGCTCATTTTTCTTGCTCATTTGCTCATTTGCTCATTTTCTTGCTCATTTGCTCATTTGCTCATTTTCTTGCTCATTTTTTTGCTCATTTGTTCATTTTTATTGCTCATTTGCTCATTTTCTTGCTCATTTGCTCATTTTCTTGCTCATTTGCTCATTTACTTGCTCATTTGCTCATTTTTTTGATCATTTGCTCATTTTTTTGCTCATTTGCTCATTGATTGGTGCATACTCAAGAGTCATAGACCTAACATCCAATGTACGTTAATGGTGTCATAGCGTGGGTACATAGAAGACTGTATAACACTATGCCTATGTCCGTATCTGTTGTCACACCGTGAGTGGATTGTCCACCTTTAATGATGTCATAGCGTGTGTACATGCAAGACAGTATAATACTATGATTATGTCTGTAGCTGTTGTTGGTAAGATGTGAAATATAAATTTCAAGGTTCAATTCATTCGTGTAGTAATTTCGTATATGTTCAACGCTCTTCATTCGTGCGCTTGTATTGTTAACATTCATTCATAATGAGTGTCCCTTTAGATCGATAAATAAGTTAAAGGTCATTACATTCCACAGTCAAATCTATTGGTGATCGAATTTGATAACTATTTTATTGGAACAACTAAGAGTATTATTCACGTGAGATCAATGAGTCCAATTATTATAAATAATATATTGCAGGCATCGGAGGATACCCGATTGCCACATTTAGTGATCACGTGATAAACTGATAAAATGTCCAAAGCGTAAGTATGAATGTGGAGTGATAAGTGGTTATTACGTAATGTTGTTATAACAATGACACCGAAGCAATTTCTATAATTGAGTGTCTCACGACCTGACGTAATATGTATGCATGTTTTGGATAACTAATTATCGTGTGGATGACACAGTTTATCAACCTTAATTGATACTAACCCGTTTGTTCAGACATTAAATCGATATGTTTTCTGAATAGCATATAACTGTGAGCGGGGAAATAATATAATTCATTTGGTAAAGCAAAGGTGTGAAAGACACATTGTTACCACCAATGTCGCGTGTGTGATTGCGTGTACATAATATGTTCCATCGAATATGACAATTCATTCTGGGGGTTGTAATTTCACATTACAATTTTCGACCGTTAGTGATTCAACATAGTACATCTCAATACTTCCAATAATTCACGATAATACACACCTGTCATATGGGATAGAGAGTGTAAAGAAGAAACACTCTTTATTATTTATGTAAAAGTAATGGTGTCTATTTTCAGGTATGACAATTATATGAACTGCGTCCGATAAACACTGGAATGTATGCATTCATATCGATGGTCACAATGTCCAATAAAGCTATTTCTAAACATCGATTAATAATTTCATGAAAAATATTTGAACAAAAAAAATAACGAAAGATATTACACGCAAATAATTTAACATTCGACATTTTTTAATATCGAGATTATCAGAAACCGAAAACTCGTTATAAATTTTTTATTTACACTTTTTTTTTTTAGAGAAATAATTTTGAGGGTTTTGAAATTTTTTCTTTTGAAATTTTGGGGTTTTAAAATTTTTTGGAAGTTTTGGGATTTTGAAATTTTTTGGGAAAAATAAATTTTGGAAGTTTTGAATTTTTTTTTTGGGTTTTGATATTTTGGGAATATTTTAGTACAACCAATTTTAGACCCCAAAGATTCTATTTTTAGATGTGAGGCGAACGAGGCATCTATTCTTCTTATTCATAGGAAAACTCTCACCGAGGAGTCGATTATTTAGGGCATTACTCTACATTTCTAAATAGTATGGGTAGCTGCTTTTTGCATTGGTAATTGTCATTTATTACACGTTTGTTACTAGATTGACAGTGTTATTGTGTGTGTTTACAAAGTCATGTATGACATTCAGTATGCATGCACCCTCTCTGTTTACGGGTAATCAATACTCACCCCATCTCTTTACGGGTAATCAGTATTCACTCCCCTCTGTGTACGGGTATTCCGTATTCACTCCCCTCTGTTTACTGGCATTCAGTATTCATCCCTCTTAGTACTGGTATTCAGTATTCACCCCCTCTGTTTACTGGTATTCAGGATTCATCACTCTATGTACTGGTATTCAGCATTTAACCCCAACATTTACTGCTATTCGGTATTCACCCCCTATATGTACTGCTATTCAGTATTCACCCCCTCTATGCTATTCAGTATTACCCACTCTATTTACTGCTATTCAGTATTCACCCCTCTATTTACTGCTATTCAGTATTGACCCCTCTATTTACTAATATTCAGTATTTACTCCCCTCAGTTTACTGGCATTCAGTATTCACCCCCTCTGTTTACCGATAATCAGTGTTCGCCTCCTCTGTGTACGGGTATTCCGTATTCACTATCCCCGTTTACTGGTATTCAGTATTCACCCCCTCTGTTTACTGGTATACTGTATTCACTCCCCTCTGTGTACGGGAATTCTGTGTTCACTCCCTTCCGTGCACGGGTATTCCGTATTCAGTCCCCCTGTGTTCTGCTATTCAGTATTCACCCCCTCTGTTTACTGTTATTCCGTATTCACTCCCCACTGTGTGCGGGTATTCCGTGGTCACTCACCCTGTTTACTGGTATTCAGTATTCATCCCTCAATTTACTGCTATTCAGTATTCTCCCATCAGTTTACTGGCATTCAGTATTCACCCCCTCAGTGTTCGCCCTCTCTGTGTACGGGTATTCCGTATTCACCCCCCCCCCCTCTGTCCTGTTATTCAGTATTCTCACCCCTCTGTTTACTGTTATTCCGTATTCACTCCTCTCTGTGTACGGTATTCCGTATTCACTCCCCTGTGTGTACGGGTATTCCGTATTCATCCCATCTGTGTACGGGTATCCCGTATTCACTCCCCTCTGTGTACGGGTATTCCGTATTCATCCCATCTGTGTACGGGTATCCCGTATTCACTCCCCTCTGTGTACGGGTATTCCGTGATCACTCACCCCTGTTTACTGGTATTCAGTATTCACCCCTTTGTTTACTGGTACTCATGGAACAGCGGGGTGACACCTTCCAATACTGCATGATCTTCTTTTCAGACACAAGTTTCTTGTGGAGAAGTAGCCATTTATGTATCGTCAACAAATATGCACCCAGGTCCACAGAGCGCGGATAAAGTATACTACGTAACACAAGATAATGCACACGTATTCATGGTCTCATACCTCGAAGCTAGCAAACCTGTCTTCTTGGCCGTAGATCCGATGAAATCAGATGACTGTAATGTGACGATTACACCATGTCCTGGAGATTGTACGGTTCACGACGACCACTGTAAGTATTCGCGACAAGAGCATTATGTGTCGTTCGTCTATTTGCAATTAGCTCAACCAGTGCAAACATGGCAATGTCAGGTTGTTATACATAATAATAATGTAGTTTTGAGCTCTTGGGCTTCACATTGAAATATAAACATATATATATATAAATGCGTGATTTAATAGAGACCTTTCGCAAAATCACGAATACGTTTACGGATATGGAAATAGCCTGCCAGCATACGGCCAACATTCGATCTTTACGCACGGGGGTTCTTATGTGAGACCAAATATACCCCACACAGTTTAATGGTGTGCAGATGTGTCAAGGATGTGCCAACGGTCCTGCTTGGGACGCTCTAACACTATCCGTGTAGTGTATTAAACACGGATACGAACATGGGATCTGAAAGAGACACACATTAATTTTTCCATCAAATATATGTGTAACTGAATAAAGTGGGGCATATGCCGTCTCACCAATTAGCCATCGTAGGTAAATTGTGGTGGTGTCAACCTTACTATGACAATATATCCTATCCGTAATCGTAATATTGATTTTTGCGAAATGTCTCTAATCACCAACGTTGATGAACCGCGTCAGTATTTGTCCATGTATATATTGCGCTTATGTTTTTATTAACATTATGTGTGTGTTTTGTGCTTTATTTACAATGATCTTGAGCAGGGAAGGTCCACAGATTTCCCATATCCTTTCAACACGGGCATGTGTCTTTTTATTTCAATTAATGCTATACTAACATCATTACAAAATCACTCAACAATTGCATACACATATTATTGGTGCAATGTATAACTGGTCTGAACGAATGATAGCTGTCCTCTTGAACATGCAATATGTCACCTTTTTCAGCTGTAAATGTGTACTGTGAGCAGGATGGGAGCATCAGGAACTGTACAGAAAAAGACCTGCGGCCGTTTTGTGGAGGTACGTGGCTTGTAAGAAGTGAATCTCTGGGCGGCAGAAGGTCATGGACACAAGGTGGTAAAATTCTCACTCATCCCCTCCGGCGAACGCTAATGGCAATCTTTATTTGTGGAGTGTTTCGGTGGTCCTCTGGTTGCTATACATGGTTGTTTTTACGATGTCGATATTTGAGTTCATTTCCGTCCAATATGCGGGCGTAGGTCCATTATCAGTGTGGCTGTACTGTGGATGGTTTCGATAGGTATCGCGAATGATAGCTCTTCTAGTTTCTAGGTAAATTTGAGAAAATGATATAAGCAAATGTTGTTTATATACATGTACGGACTATGCTAACGCTATGGCGTGATGATTTAAACCGGTGACACGATTCACACCGCTGTTGGTAGAAGCGAACTTGGCAAACCCGCCTGCGGCGTTTCCTCATTCGATTTGATGTTAATAGTTTTATCGACTGAACAGTTCAATATAATTTGTTTCCCATTCTCGGGTCGTGTTAAAATCTGAGAAAACTATACCCCCTGTCATTCCATTGCACGTATAAACTGATCTCTATTCCAGATAACCACGTGACTGGTTTCCCCAATCCATGCACAGATGAAGAAATCAAGAAAGGCAACGATAGATTCCCTTTTCCAAATGCCGCTGACAGATTCATCATGTGTGACCTCACAGGTGCTGCGTATGTGGTCTACTGCCCGGACCGAAACTACTATGTACCGTCGTGTCGCTATTGCGTTTCCTTGGACGACTTATCAACTATCGCATGCAACGCAGAATTGCCGAACCAGGGTTCGAACCCTTGCACAATAGAGCATCTCGCTAATAACGAGTTCTTCTTCCCGTATGTGCCAGATCGTACAAAGTTCATCCACTGCAGCCCGTGGGGTCATGCGTACGTGCAGGATTGCCGAGCTGGCGAAAATTGGGATGACGCTGTCAAGACCTGTGTCCCTGTGTCGACTTACAATCCGTGTTTAGAAGGCGTATTAGTTGGATCATGTGTTGGCCCATACTCCAACCCTGGTCACCCTACAACGTTTATTGTCTGCGACACCAGTTGTACCATTGCCACCATAGAAATCTGTCCGTTGAATCTTATATGGCATGATGCAATTAAGACGTGTGATTATGCTTACCACGTCCCTGGCCATGGGGTTGTTGGGTGATACGATACATACATAAATAAAACTTAATTCCTTCATCGTTTGTCTTTGTGCCCTCCCATATATCTATATACACATCTCTGTGTGAAATGGTTCCTTTTATTAGACCTAATATTCGGTGCAAACTGCATGATTTGGAACATGTTCTAGTTTAAACACTTTTAATAGCATGCATTGGAGAAGAATTCAGGGTACAATCCAATGTTTGCTATTTGTAACTTGATATCTGGGCCATGCATGTATGTCTGGGCTAAACCACTATAGTTAAAGATCATAATTTCTTAATCACACACGAAGCCTCGTGTCATATATTACATGTATATCATCTCAATTGCAAAAGATCGTTTAAACCCCACTCAGTGTGTCACTTTTGTATAAATTTGTGTATTTCCATATTTTTTCCATATATTCCGTTCCCAAAATGGTGGCAGCATGAAGACGTCCATATGCTCATGCCACCGCCAAATGACATATTTCTGTTTATTGTTTAATGTGAAATGTATTACACATTTTTATTGAAAAGTACAACCAAGGTTGAATCATGGTGGTGCATAAATGTAAACTGGGCATAACGAGGCATAACGTCCACCCCATGCCCAATATACTGTTGACGATTTCTTTGTATGAAATAAATGCTATTATGCAATGAATAATATATCCGTTCCTTGGATAATGACTTTAAAGAATTTTAAAGAAATATACATAATTATATACACATACAAAACATACACGGGCGGAAAGGGGGCTGTGTTATCGTACAGTACCGGACACGGCGATCAACAGTGAGCAGGGATGTGACCAGAGGACACTAATCAACTTGTCATTTCGCGTAAAAACAAGATATTTTACACTATATTCTGGTTGGAATATAAAACAAAACTATCAGAAAAAAAGCCTACTTTATTTGACTGACATATCCAACTAATATCTAGTGAACCATGAAATTCCATACTGTCGAAATGTTTGACAAAGTTAGAGGGTGAAACAACCGATCCCCCCACCCCACGTTATGCATGCCCGAAACAGCGTGGTATGGAACAGATATGGAAATATGGTAAAATGTGTGCATAAAATGTATTTAGTGACAGGGTGTTGTGTGCACCCCCCCCCCCCCCGTCCCATTTAGATCGATCGTTTCAACATCTGGAATCTTCAATAACTTTTGTTGAATATTTTATGCAAAATGTGTTTGAGATCGTTTCGATAGTTCAGTTTCCCAAGCACTATTTACAGAGTACAACATTTGTGTTTTGTGTTCGTGAGTTGGAATGTTTCCACTAATGTGTGTTATATTGGAAATGTTCTAAAATGTTAGAGCCAGAGAGATCGATATCAGCAAGATAGTTTGAATATATGCAGTTTTTAGCGTTTTATGTGGGGTTGTTTAAAAGTAGGGTGAGAAATTATTTCAGCGAATATTCTCTATATATCCATGCCTCTATATATCCAATGAGTTGGCGCGTTTAATTATTTAATTAAATGGGGGTGTTGACACCAGAAAAGGCACCTGGGGTAATTGTGGAAGGGGGGGGGGTAATCAAAAGTACTTTACACGCAGGCCTATGCTTTTCATTCCCATTCTTCTCCTCTGACAATTTTGATGAGTATTCATAATAATTTGTCACGAACTGAGTTGAAGAATGGCCGTATTAATATGAGTTAATATGATGATGCAATTCGCGTGTTTTATTCGATGTTCTAATCATGAATGATAACCCATGTCTTGTTGGGCAGAATTTGGCAGAGATTTATTAGCATGTTGTGTAATAGAAAATTTGGGATAATAAATGGATAATATACACGTAAGATCACTCGGTGTACTGATGTATATACACGTAGATGATTCCAACATGCACACTGAGTAAAGTTCGGTGACGTGTTGTCTCACTCCAACGGTGTGTAAGATAAATACATATTTCGCGCGACGGTATTGATGTTGTCAATTGACCGAAGCACGATCCTATCACACCCCCGCGATTCACGTGCCGAGTCTTTCCACAACTTTAATACCTATAGCTCAGTATATAGTTATTACTTACCCGCCTCGACATTTATCTGGCTCAAGTTTACATACCAATGAATTACTTGGGACCCGCCCAGCTGTCTAATCTATTGTTTCAAGATTGCACCGGTCCGGTCTGGACCTGTGTGGAAACCTCAGAGAGTTGGCAATGACATCCAATAACAAAACCCCAGGAATTAATTAAGCGGAAAAAAAAATGACATGGGTGTGACCAGAGTCAGTTATGTGATGATTGGGTGGGGGCATTCACTCCCAATTGTGTATGGTAAATATTGCCAATAGTTGAATACTTCATGCCTGACACATCAGTTGGGATTTTCATACCAGAATGAATTTGCTGGTCTCACCCCTCACTTGTTTTGTTTACCATGAAACCCGTACCCCCACCCTCGTCGGCAAGTCGCTGCGGTAAGGATGTTCAAGCCAGATAAAACATCACTTGGAAGAAACTAGTGAAAAAGGGCATGAGGTGGCAGGGGATTGGGGTGTTACCACCCCCTGTTTAGGTAATTTAGATAGTTTAAATTTCCAAATTTATAATAAATGTCATGGCAGCCATGAAATTCTCAATTGTCGAAAAGTTTTATCAAAGTCATGGTGTTTGCATGCCAACATAAACACCCCTCTTATCGTCGCGTCCCTGTCGGTAAGGATATTCAAGACTGAGGACACTTACGTTTGGAACAAATATATGGCAGACTGTGTGCAGAAACGTGGCGACAAGTGTTTGAACAATTTGGTCACTTGTGGGGCGGGACCCAGCGGTCGGAACGCTCCCACCCCTGTCGGCACGTCCCGGACAGTAAGGATTTTCAAGTCTGAGTTAACTTGAGTTTGGAACAAATATGGTTAACTGTGTGCAGAAAATGGATGTGGCGACAGGTGTTTGGTATGTACACCCCTCCCCAATTTTGGTAAAACTTTTCAACTTTTGGGATTTTCAAAATAACTTTTAGGTTAAAATCTGTTTCATATAATTAGAATAGTTTAAATATCCAAAATTATAATTATTGTCGTGACAGCCATTATATTTTTGGGACGGGCGGGATAACACAGGCTGTCAGAACGCCCCCCCCCCCCAATCGGCACGGCCCTGATAGTAAGGATTTTCAAGTCTGAGGTAACGTGAGTTTGGAGCAAACATGGTGAACTGCGTGCATAAAAGTGATGTGGCGACAGGAGTTTAGATATAACATAAGTTGAATATCTTATGCAAAACTGTTTGAGATAGTATCAATTTTGTAACTTCCCAACCAATATTCAGAGTACAATGTATTTTGTTCTTTACAGACTATTGTAGATTGAAATGGTCGTGCAATGGAATTCAAACTCAGTATCGAGGGAGTGCAAATGAAAATTAGTAAAGTTTTGAAAACGGATTGGTTCACGGTGTGGTTAAAATTTACCACCCCCCTCCCCAACTCCACAACTAAAGGGTCCCTGTAATGTGTCACTTCCTTTCTCAGACTAAGAACATCCTTTCCGAGTGTGTGCCAAATCATGAGAAAAAGCATTAATCATGTTTTCAAAATGCTCATTAATATTCATCGCAAATAGGCAATACAATCACAAACGCTCTTCATCGCAGATTATCCCGCCGACCAAAATTCAAAAGCAAATTTGTTGGATAACAATTCCAATGAAAAAAAAGTAATCACTGGTTCTTGTACATGTAGGTTATGTGCATTATTATTATAGTGCGTCCATGCTGATTGACAGTGTTGCTAGAAATGCAATTGACACTGGCGAGAGTGAGCAGTAGTTTAGAGATTAAGTAACCAGTTTGTTGATTGAGAAAATGGATAAGATAATTACCTACTCTTCTCAGTGAGATTCATGAGTTCGCATATCACCTAACGGCGTCGTTGTCATCGGCACGCGCTCAGGTTCTTCCAACTCATGAATACATTGAGATCAGTAGGTAAGTATTACTAATTGCACACGTCTATATACTTTTATCCTCCTACGATGGAACAATTTCCGTACTCACAAACCCATTAGCACAGGTGTAGTTCTGTGTCTATTACACATCTCCGGTTATATAATCCGTAAATTAAAACACACGCACGTGTTTATTCAGGGACATGTGGCTTGTATTGGCATATGTGGTGATGACTGTATTGTCATAGTCATAGTTGAGGCGAAGATCATTGACGTCGTGTGACTTCATTTACGTCGTGTGACGTCAACGGAATGAGCATGACCCACGTAAATATGACACACCAGGGACTCTGAAATCGACCTTGCCTAAACATACATACACGGCTTGGCCAGTATATAGCATGTGTACCCGTGGATAGCTGAACGTCGTTTTGTGGTACAATTCCAGATATTCTGATCTGCACAGCAAAAATCTTAGTGCAACCATTGCATTGCTGCCAAACTACAATGACGCTAATAATTCAAGCCACAGACTAATCGATTAATATCATGCTAGACTGAAGAAAGAGACATAGAATGGCTACCTGCTTCAAGATAGAACAAAAAATATTTACTTACTACCTTCAAAATTTTGCTAGACGCAACTGAAATTGACGTTATCGATCGAACAGAAGAACTGTGTGGTGGAAATCATACCACGAAGAGATCAAAATTGGACTATGATATAGCCGGTTTCGGAACCTATGTGTTGTTATAATTTCGACGAAAGCATACAGCCGAATTACAAAATAAATAAATAAACTGAACATGGACGTGTATAGTCGAATTTTACAACAGAAACTAATTTGTATGACGACGCGAGTGGGGTCCTACACTTAGTTTGTGTGATAAAATTACGCTATACACGCTGGTGCGAAGTGTATTAATTCCTTAATTAGACCACAAACAGATTTCATCTGCCCCACTGCCAAATTCGAACTTCATGAATATACATGAACGCTACGAATCCTTTATGTCGTCTACTTGAGGATGCAGGAACATGTTAGCTAAAATGACGCTAATTATTGTTATCGCTGTTTATGACCACATTTACTCATGGGACGTGGCTATGGAAAAGGCGGAAGTAACACTGGGTGTATGTAAATATACCATAATGAAGACTGAAACAACTAAATAGAAGCACCGATGAACAGTTGATTCGTGTCAGCAGTTTGATGCGATTGAGTGACGTATCGTCATGATAATTTATGAGCGTATAATGACACATTCTATTTTCTTAATAGGGTGTGGCGGCAATGATCGTTACAGAATGGTCTTCCGGGTGTGATCTCTACCGTGTTATGAACAGCTCAACCCACCACTTACACTCAGCTTTAGTGTGATCTCTACCATGTTCCGAACAGCTCAACCCACCACTTACACGCAGCTTTAAATTAAATAGAATGGCATCGATTAGACGAGGGCATGGTCCACGAATTAGCTGTAAAGAATGAAGGGTTATTTAAGCTTAGCCATTTGGGCCTGTTTCGAGTTGGGTTCGTGTAAGAATACGGCAGTCATTTACGACGGAGAGCACTGTGCCAAGAGCACTCGTTTTAAACGTACTTATCTCACTCTAGATATGGACGTTTGGTGTATTGCAATAATACTTTTCAGCCTTCATTCGGGAGTATCTGCTTCGGTTGTATTCCGTGAGACGGTCAATCTGAAAGTTCCAACAACCGGCACCAATTACCTTGGAAACATGCCAGCTAGAAATTCTATCGGGTGTTCTAGAGCATGCCATCAAATGGAAGGATGCACGACGGCCTCCCTTCTCAAGAATAGTGAGATATGCCACCTGTCGGCGAAAAGGTTCGATAATCCAGCTGTTGAACTTGAGGAAGAACAGAACTCTGTTCTCCTCCAAAAGGTGAGATTTTCGTCGTTTTCGTTAACAAAACAGGAATGCCACTGTGTAGACATTTCAAAAACAACACTAACATAACAAAGCAAAACAAAAGTATATATTTGCTGTGTGTATTAAAATGGGATTGTTACCAGAAAACAATGCGATGATT
The DNA here is from genome assembly GCA_032622095.1 of Siphonodentalium dalli. Classification (NCBI taxonomy): domain Eukaryota; kingdom Metazoa; phylum Mollusca; class Scaphopoda; order Gadilida; family Siphonodentaliidae; genus Siphonodentalium; species Siphonodentalium dalli. Next base: position 59,662,728 of record CP136069.1, on the reverse strand, counting down.
CACGGGGATATAAGAGTTTATTTACAAAAACAATAAGTGGTCAAAGTTTGTTTATTTGTGAGGGGCGTTAGTTCAATGCGATCAACAGTATTTATTCAGCAACTAGAAATAATTATGTTTATCCATACTGCAATTCATTTGAGATGTACGAAGACAGCATAGTACTTTGACTTGAGAGCAACTGCTGCCAATTCATAGAATCATTCCTATCATAAAGTGCTAAGAAATAGTGCATAATGTATGCTCGTTGAAACGGAACGAGATATATCTACACATGTACATGTACTTGTCAGAAAATAGACAGTATAATAAATTAAAACGTGAGTTAAAATAAGAATTTTATTAGTTACAGGGACGTGGTGATAGGGGATTTTGGTATATCATCGACCATGCCCACAGAAGGCCAAACTGCTAATAGAAATTTCATGCCTTTATACATAAAATTGGTTGGAAATTGCAGACCAAAGGTAAATGGAATTTGTTGTGATTTTTGAATGTTATAACCAGTAAATTGTGCGAAATTTGCAGTTTGTGGACCAAATGTCGAATATTTTCCTACTTTTGTTCATATTATGGATGAAATGTCCATCAGTTGGAACGCTTGAGATATTTTGGAGAATCTCAACACAGAGGGTCGTGTGAAAATTTAGTTTGTCGGACTTGGAAATGTTTGTTTGCTTGAAGAGTGTTGGATTTTGAAATTCCAATTCGGAGAGCCACAACAAAGAACTGTAATAAAAATAACTTATTTCATTACAATCTGGTCAAATCGTACGAAATACGAAAAAGTGCAGTACATAATGTCCCTCTGGTGGGAGAGTTTCCGGAGGCTAAAACAGAAGTATTCCCTTAGAGCATGTGGGATATAGTTGGACATTTCAAGGTGGACCCCCCCCTCTAACCACGTCCCTAAACATATACGTGTGGATATTTAATAAAATAAATTGACTGACATATTTACTATAGTCCTATTATCCTAGAATACACCCTAAATCTAGTTGGTTGAACGTTGTATACAACTCGTTGGGTGCGAATTAGTTGTGTACTTATTATCCAACAGTTTAGTACGATGTACACAACTGATTGCGTGAACTGTCTTCTGTGGTATTACTTTCATACCACATTAGATAAAACCGCCACGTGACCGGGTCATCCAATAGCAGTGCGTTTCTGGTGCGGGCGAGCATGCGAATTTTTGGCTCCAAATATTTCAAAACAAGATGGACGACTGCGTAAAAAACTCCTGAGCGACTGGAAAATGGGGGCAAGACGTCGTGGATAGCTTTGCCGGTATAGTATACCTTTGTTATAATTATTCTTTGTACGGTACACTGTTTATGTAGGCTTTATGCATTGAGTGTATATTTATTCATATTTGCCAAATTTGAAGTTTACAAATTTACACATCTGCTGACGGCACTAATTTGACTAAAGTAGTACACTCATACACTCAACACATAAAGTCTACATAATCAGTGTATCGTACAAAGAATAATTATAACAAAGGTATATTATACCGGCAAAGCTATCCACGACGTCTTGCCCCATTTTACTTTCCAATCAACGTTGGGTAAACTTTCCAATCAACAAATGTCAACCATCTCTACCCAACACCCAACAGTTCAATAAACGTAGATAGGTGCTGTGGGCAATTAACGTTGGTTGAGTGTTGTGTGAAATTTCACCCAACACGTTGTGTAATTAACATACAACCGTTGGTAGTAAATATATATGCAACGTTGTGTAAAAGTGTATCCAACAAAATTGTCATGCAACTTTTCACACAACGTAGATAGGTGCTGTGGGCATACAACGGTTGATTGACTGTTGGATAATTTCTTAACCAACTAGATTTAGGGTGTAACATTCACGTGTATGCGTGTGCCATTTGGGAGATGTAATTAGCGATTAAAGACCACAACATTAGCCACATGTACATGTATCGGTAGCTCAAGTCTTTATTGTCCGACTAATGCAGAATACTTCGGCCAAAAAGTGCCTGTTTTCGGCACTACACAGCTACTACTGTTAGCGGAGTAGATTAAGTCAAATTTTCAAATTTTCAAATTGTGACTAAAGCATGAAACTTTGCAAATATGTACACATTCACATACTTATTGATATTAGATATGGGGCCACGCTGAAATTTTACTTCAACCCCTCTTTTATGGTGTTTTCCAAATTTAAAGAGCGTTTCGTGATTATATAATTTATTAAATGTCGCAATTAATCTTACCATGAAATATGCGATTTAAAATTCGCCATATACAGTAAGTATGACTCTGAGAGATATTATGCCACATTTTAGGGTAAAATTTGAACTCCCATCAAGATGGCCGTCAAAATGGTAGCCGTAAGTGGAAAATTTGACATTTTTTCACTAATATCTTCTGGATCAGTTTCTGCTGTATGGAACTGATTCAGAATTGTGACTTTATTTTTGTTTTATTCATATTAACTGATCATTGGAGAAATGAAATATGTCATTCATGAGGTCCTAGTCCCTTCCGATCCCTCAAAAATTATATTTTACAGAACTCGGTATGAAATTTCACCAAAAGTCACCGGTAGGATTCTAGTCATATTTTAACAAGAAATGCACAGACTTGTGCAAACTAAGTGAGGCATACCATGACTTATGAATATTTCAACTCAATGGAACCAAAATTGTCACTTGTTCTGAAAATGGCTGCCAAAATGGCGACCAAAACCTGGGAAATGGTCAATATTGACCCAGCATGCCATGTAATCGCTCACAAGTTGTGGTCGATGAATAAAATTGGCTATTATGTCTTATATACTTTATATTCTAACATTTCTGATGCACATTGGTTAAGTGTTACTAATATAACCACTGATATTACCAGAATTATTGGATTTTTCTATCACAAACTTGACATCAAAATTGGCAAAATTTACTTTTCAGGTAAATGGAACTATCTTTGGTACCAAAGATGTTTATTGGTTTGATATGTCTTAAATGCGTCACACGAATGTGTTTTTAGACAAAATTACTCAAGATGGCTTCCAAAATGGCAACCAATTTAGTAAACAAAAAGTTGATTTTTTTGTACATATATCCCAAACATTATTCTCTGTTTCCAAGAGTTAGCAAATTATAACTCACTTGGTTATTACCATGTTATGCTTAATCCAATGACTACTACGTGTATCATTCTCGTTGTCCCTGTACCTTCTGATGCATGACACATTCCTTTTAAATGATGAACTGTAGTATGGAATTTTGTCAAAAATGTCTTCTGGGACTCTGTCCATCTTTTTGAATGGAAATTTGCAGAACGTCTAAACGGAACTGAGTGAAACCATATTATGTGGATGCTATCGGCAATTAGCATGAAATAAACTTAATATATAGTGTATGTCCAAATGGCAGCCAGGGACTGGATGTGCGGTCATAGATAAGGTGAATAGTTCTACAGGGAGCTATTGTATGGTCATGAATGTGCGAACTTGAAGGAATGGCCATATGGTGATGGGCTGGTGTATAAGGTGAGATGTATAGGTATACAAGGGGTGAATGTATGGTCGTGTGTGATGTGAAAATATATACAAGGATTATTTGTATGGTTGATGAAGTGGTGTAATGATAGTAGATGTGTGTTCATCTGTGTGTTGTTTATGTATATATAGTGACTATATGGTCATGTGTGGGATATACATGCGTACCTTGGGTGACTATTGTCATGGATGGGTGTTCATGTATACATATGTTGGCTATATGATCATGTGTGGGACTGTGGTGTATGCAAAATAGGGAGTGGTTGAATGCTTATGTGTAATGTATATAGGTGTTCATGGAATGACTATAGGGTCATGATTGTTGAAGTGTTTTACATACCCGGAGTATAGCTGGATGGTCATTGGTGGTATGTGGGTATGTATATGAAGTGTCCTTGTTGGCATGGTTGTATATGTGATATATATGCATCTCTGCCTTGGCTGTATTGTCATTGGTGGGTGTATAGTTATACAGAGAATAGCTGTATGATCATGAATGGGGTATGTATTCTCATGGGCGAGGTGTATATGCAAATCTGGAGTGTACGAATGGTCGTGCGGAATATTGGTATATCCATTGGTGAGGTGTATACGTATACCTGGATTGACTCTATGGTAATGAGTGGGGTGTATATGTATATCATGCATGGGTATATAGTCATAGTGTGAAGAAAAGGTATACAGGGAGTTACTGTATGGCCAATGGTGAGGTGATGTGCGTTGTATTGCTATATCTAGAAGGTATGTTTGGTCCATGATGAGGTGTCGATGTATACGTGGAGTGATTCTATACTCGGCATTCGTGGGGTGTGTATGTACATTGTATATATTTATTTGTTATATTACCATGTGTGTGACCGATATGCATACAGGGAATGGTTGGATTTCAATGGTGAGGTGAATTTTTAAACAAGGAGTGACTATATGACCATGAATGTTGTGGCTGAATTGTTTTGAGTGAGTATATTCAAGCCTGGAGTGTGTGAATGGCCACTGTGCGGGGCACTGGTATATATAAAATGGCCATTGGTCAGGAGTATATTCATACACGGAGTTACTCTGTTATGGTTGCAGTGTATATGTATATCTTGAGTGGATATATGGCCATAAATGTGGCAAATATATATAGAGAGTGAGTGTATGGCCAATTGTGAGGCGAATAGGTATACAAGTACAAGAAGTTACTGTACGACCACGAATGTGGTGAATATGTATATAGGAAGTGAATATATGGTCATGTGTGAAGTGTAGGAGTATACATGGTGTACCTGAATGGTGACTCATGGATGTGTAGTCAATATTGATGCCAATGGCCCAGAATTTGGTGTTATTAAGCAGTTTTTCAATAATCTCCTTGTTTGACTTTCTAAAAGGCATACAGAAGAGCAGAGAATAATGTCCGGCATATATTTGAAAATATAAACTTTTGTACCATTTTTTTTACACTTTGCAAGTCAGCTTGTGTATGTCTTTCTAAAAACACATCAAAGTGAGGCATTTAAGACGGATCAAAACAATAAACACCAGAGATAGTTCTCATTTTGACGCATCTAAGACGGATAAAAACAAACACCAAACACCAAAGATCGCATTTTACTTGAAAAAATGGTGCAAACCTGAAAAATGATTTTTTGCCGATTTTGACTGTTTTGAGAGAAAATTATAATACTTTTGGTAATGTAATAGTAACACTTATCCAAAATGCATCATAAATGTTAGTGTTCAATGTATATATGACAGATCAGCCAATTGTATTCATCATCCACGAATTTTGATCGATTGCATGGCACTCTGGGACAATATTTACCACTTTCCATATTCTGGCCGCCATTTTGACAGCCATTTTGAGCAAAAGTTACCATTTTGGCTCCATTGAGTTGAAATATTCATGAGCAATGGTATGCCTCAATTACTTTGCACAGTTCTGCTCATTTCTTGTGGAAATATGACTAGAATCCAAATGGTGATTTTTGGTGAAATTTCATACATCGTTTTGTAAAATCGTATTTTTGAGGGATCAGAAGGGGTTGGGATCTCATGAATGGCCCATTTCATTGCTCCAATGATCAGTTAACGTGAATAATACAAAAATTGGAAGATATTAGTGAAAAAACGTCAATTTTTCTATTTACGGCAGCCATTTTGACGGTCATCTTGAACGTGGAGTTCCAATTTCGCCCTAAAAATGTACAATTATATATCACAGAGACATACTTACTGTATATGCCTAATATTAAATCGCAGATTCCATGGTAAGATTAATTGTGACATTTAATAAATTATATAATCACGAAACGCACTTTAAATTCGGAAAACCCATTAAAAGAGGGGCTAAAGTGAAATTTCAGCGTGGCTCCATATCTAATATCAATTGGTATTTGAATATGTACATATGTGCACAATTTCATGCTTTAGTCACAAAGTGAACAATTCTTTTACTAATCTATTCCACTATGTGTGAAACGGCTGCATTTAAACAAAACAAAACATAATTTTAAATATGGAATTGTTATAAAACTAGATAGTACATACATGTATATAATAATACATAGATACCATATAATCCTACTATTTCATAAATACAACAAGAATATATCATTACGGACAAAGCAGAATATACAATGGGCGATATGTTATGGATGGGAATGGTTTACACATTTGTCTTCGTATTTTAAATACTTTGATTATTTCTACAATAATGTGTACTCAACGGACGGATTCTTATTATTTTTCTGGGTTTTAAAAATGCGAGGTCGGGAAATCTCGTTTTTTTTGCATTATGAATGTTTTGATTAGGATTGACCTGATTACCACAAATTACGATTATGGTACATTCGGTTATCGAACCATATTGTACGAAGTGTAATCAATCGCAATTAATCGTAATCAAACAAACAAACAAACGCCTCAGTCAAATGGACACATCTACCCGTTACAATTCACCATTGCTTTATGTGTTGCGTGTAAAGTACTGAAGTATCCGTGACAAAGTTCACCAATTTCATCATGATATTCATTTTTAGAAACTAGTCATTCCACTGTGTGTTATAAACGTAGCATGACATGATATAACATAACACGACATTGTGTCCCAATAACTTAGTCATCGTAAATGTATTTCAGTCCATGCAGCTGAGCATCTATCCCACTTTTGAACTCATCCATTGGCAATGTGATCAGGCGAATTATTCCAGTGCGCGACGGTGCGTTGTGAAAAGAAATATTTTCCAACATTCTTGTTTACACGTTTCATTGGCAACTTCATGTCATGCTCCTCGGTATGGTGTACGTTGCTTTCTGGAAAAGATCTTCAGAATTGATGTAATGGTTGTGCAGATATGTGTTTGTCTTTGTCGTATCTCCGAGCATCGTCTGTAATTTACCGACATTAGATTAAGTTTGATCATTCTGTCCTTGTAACTCAGGTGTCTGAGCTGAGGAACCATTCTGTTTCCCGGCGCTGAACTTTTTCTAATGATATTGCGATGATATTGCCAGTATGAATCCCAAGCGGTATATATTACAATACTCTAGAAGAGGTCTGACCATACTTATGTATAGATGTCGGAATGTTTTGAGATCCAATGTGGTGAATGTTCTGCATATTATGCCAATAACCCGATATGTTTAGCGCGGCGGTCTGTATATCTTATACAGATACCCAAGCGGGTTATGACATATTTATAAACATATTCACACACAAGGCATGTACAATTTAGCCACTTTCAATATGATAATTACATATTAATTACTATTCAATCAAAGGTTAATTAGATGTTGTGTGGTGTTACATATATTCCTACCGCACAAGTCAAATGGTCGTCGACAGTCCGGGAGCTCTTGCATCGATATTATTTTATCAGCGTCGATAAACATGTTGTCTCCAAATTTAAAGTATCCTCCTTGCGACAATAAACTGTTGCGGATGTTAATGTTATTTTCATCTTGGTTCCCATAATGGATTTATCGTTCAGAACCAAGGCGACAATTTCCCGATAGTGTTCGAACATTCCGACTCCGAGGACAAACTGTTCCACATAACAGGAAGTGTGTGTGTTGAAATTTCACAGGCATTCATATAAAAAGACTGAAACAAATATGTGATTTGTAGAATATTCTCAATGTTATTGTTAAAATGTGATTATTGAGGATTTCGTTCAGTTAAATTCCAGTCACCCCCTCCTGACAACCCAACAATTATAGAGTCAACAATTATGTGTCCCATGCACACCCATGACCGCTACCAATGGTACGATCCGTGTTTTAACCCGAGTGAGGGATGCGATCATTATCATGGTGTATTGTTAGAATCCGCACCTTCCGCTACTCTCTCATGTTCAACCTACATGTACTCCTCAATTACTGCTAATTTATTGGGGAATTTTAACGCGGAAGTATGTATTTTGGCGCCGGCAAATTACAGATTTATATGTTCCCGTCATACGCGTATCGCAAACTAGATCAGGCTTCCTTTAGTTACCATTATATAACACACTGGACAAAATATGGCATCAATTGTACCGGTACAAATAATACTGCACCATAGCATGTGTCAACAATGTTTGGGAAACATGTTTAAATTCGCAGTAACATTCGATGTATGGGTGGGCCCCAAAACAACTGCCAAAAGCAAATACTATTGTGCAAATATACATTGCTTGGATACAACAATGTGCGTCCAATTCGTTCAACCATATATATCTCCAGGACATTTCGTTGCAGCTTCCTTTGCTGTCAAATAATGTGTTAAGAGGGACGCACGAATTTCATAAATCCAGCCAAAAATGGCAAGAGATTTTCAACAAAGAATCTCTCTGGCGAAAGATCTTGAATTTCACATATCATAATTTTCATTGTATAGTGTATAGAAACGACAAAACCAATGGATTCTAATTCATTTGAAAGGTTGAAAATAATAGTTTCTTTGTTGTCCCTTTTTAGAACCAAGAATTGCTAGACTAATTAATAATTTCACACAACACACCAATCACCAAATAGCTTGTCTTCTTGGCTTTATGAGCGGGGGCTTCGTTTGTTTCATAAAGTTGAGTTCGATTTTTAATTGCATAATGTAGTACCATACCCCCATATATTATAATGAAGAATAAAGCAGTCACAAATATTCCAGCCCAAAATGTTTATATGCAGTGTGGTCCACTCAAACCGTGTCAAATCAACAGAAATTATGCGACCGCTTTAATAGATATAGTGGTCAGCTATAACTTGGTTATGAACCCATTACGTTAATTTTTCATTGATCTACAGGCATGACACGAACATTCTCAAATATTGAAATTATTTATGGGTAGTCTTTCCACATGAAAATAATCATTAAATTTCACAAATCAAGAAGAATTAAGTCTCCTCTCCTGATCTTCAGATATGATATCATGGATATATGAACTGCACTTTTGACAAAAATCTATTTTACAGAAGTTCTTACCTGAAAACATTAAAATTTTAAATATTTGTCATGCCATGAAAGTGAAGTAAATGAGGTTATAATATTCAATGGCTTGATTGTTCTTAAAAAGTGTGTGACAATAATTTCTTGTACCAAATTTCACAAAGAAATTCCTGACAAAATCCTTTTTGAAATACCAGGAATTTTGGTAAAACGTGCATCTGACCCTTAATCAACCGACCAGCCAATCAACAATGTTTTCCTTTCCAGGTCATATGCCTCAATGGTGGAACAATAGTGGGTGGTAGAAGTTGCATGTGTACATCGAACTACCATGGACTTCATTGTCAACTGAGAAGTGAGTGTGTATACATCAACATCATAATATTAACACTGGACATGTGACTCTTTCTGTCATGAAAGGGTCGCTTAGCCATTGTTAGAAATCACAACCTTCGTAACATTACATACTTTTTCTCCTCAAATGGAACCATAGCAGTTGGAAGGAACATATTTTCTGTTCCTGTTCAGTTCTTGTTTGTAGTTTGTGTTGCTTTCAGAGATGTGGCTACATGTAGAAATGTGGCCAATGTTTTCAGAATTTGGAAATGACATGATACAATATTAGCTAGACATTTCTGATCAAATGTATCGCGAATTTGTTGTTTGATAATCAACCCAATATTTAATGTAGTGTGACATTTGCTGTGTTTACACAAAAAGTCAAACATGTTCCAACTATCGGTAACTTTTTTTTTGGTATTGTTTTTTTTTTATTATTATTATAGAGGGCGGACTCAGTCCTGGTCAGCGGGCCGAACGAGTACTCAATACCAGGAGGTCTTAACAGTGATCGCCATACGATACATGAGACGGGTGTTACGGGCGATACAGTGACCAATCATCACTGTCCGTGGGACTGAAAAAGGCCAAAAGACGGTCCATCATTTCTCAATTTTTTTTTATTTTTTTTTTTTTGGAATGATTTTTTTTTTTTAATTGAAATTGGAAGAGATTTTGTAACAATACAAATTTGTAAAATATAAAAGACATGTGTGGACGTGGCGCACAGAAACTGCCTGAAAATAGAAACTAAAAAGACAAATTAAGGCAAATGTCAATAAAACGGTTTAGAACAAGACAGATTGCATGGAAAACAGAGACGTACTGGTGTCGTATTAAAATTTAAACGAAAGTAGGTCATCCTCATCAAGCTCGCAAATGTCATCAGATTGAAGCCACAATGCATTAAAGCTGGGGGTTGATAATCGATTTTGATCTATTAGGACCCGGGTACGAATGCGTGATAAAAAGCGTAATACGGGGATAATTAGGGAGATAACGAAAAGCGGCTAAAGCACACAAGCAGGCTTTATAAAAAGGGGGAATAGACGCCGGATCGCTATGCGCGATGTTGTGGCCGGCAAAGGTAGGAACGAAGTCCCGTAAGTGAAATCCTATCCAATAAATGGTAAAAACGGACCAACGTACTGTGGGGTGGGTGATAAGTCGTTGAATATGGCGAAGATGGATAGTGTAACATTTGGAAGGTAAGTGTACAATATCAGCGCCACCTGCCTGTTTGGGTGTGTAAAGTAAGGACCGAGGGAGGGGTTCAATCCTAGCGGTCCAAAAGAAGCGAAATGCAGCTCTCTGAAAAAGTGTAATATAAGGGGCTGGTAAGGGAACGACAGAAATATAATACCACAGTTTGCTGAAGCAATAAACATTACGGTAAGAAGCTTTCGTAAATTGCGCTAAATTGATGGTGCGGCCAAACTGTAGAGTTTTAGAATTTTTTTGAAATAAATTATGAAAGTGGTCGTCTGTGGAGACTGCAGAACCGAAAAGCAGATCCAGCTACCGTCAACCCAACAATCGAGGGGTTAGCGCGAAAATTATTTAAAAGGGGCTCTAGGCATAAAATGTACAATAGGGGAGAACGACTGCAGCCCTGTCGGACTGACCTAGTCACAGGAAGGGATCTGTGATATTCTGGTTAATTAAGAGATCAGAATAAATGTCAGTATATAAAAGCCGTACCCAAGCAATAAAGTTTGCCCCAAATCCAAAGGAAGAAAATGTATTAAATAAATATGTGTGATCTACCCAATCAAAGGCTTTCTGTTAACAAAGCTAACAAAGGCACAGGGTAGATTTTTCAATTGACCATAATCCTGAATATTGCGTAATATGTGTAAATTATCTAAGATGGTGCGCCCTGGAACTCCGCACGTTTGGTGGTCATGAACAATTGAGCCGATAACTGATTTAAGCCGATTACAAAGTGATTTGGACAAAATTTTGTAATCCACATCTAACAGACTAATGGGGCAATAATTTGACACAATTTCAGGATGAGTGGGGTCTTTGGGAAGCATGGTAATAAGTGATGTGCGTTGGGGTAATGGTAATTTGTCATGAAGACAGTTAATGTACAGTTGTAATAAACGGGGCAAAATATGGGGGGCAAAGGTCTTATAAAATTCTGCGGGGAGTCCATCGGGACCAGGGGAATTACCAGAGGCCATATCGGAAAGAGCGGTATTTAATTCTTCAATGCGAAGGGGGGCTTCACAGAGGTCAGCGTCAGATACTGATAATTGAGGTAGGTCATGTAAGAAGGGGTCAGCTGCCTGTGGGTCCGTGTCTTCATGAGTAAACAACTGTGACCAATAATTTGTAAATTGTGAAATGATGTCGGGAGTTTTGGTATAAGTAATACCGTCAGTGGTGATGGAGGAGATTAATTTTTTCGCACTGCGCGTACGTTCTAACGAATGAAAGAATTGAGCTGACCCGTCATGATAAGATTTAATACTATCACAAAGGGGAGCAAGTGTTAAAGGTACTCAAGGCCGTCGAAGTGACAGTCTAACAAAAATCAGACCGTCTTTCATTTCAATCAACTTACAGTCTGAGGACTCTCATGGTTAAAATTATTCCAAACGAGAGAAATCTAGCCAATACGCAGCGAGCGATGCCTTGACTGACCAATGATTAGCTTCCTGCAAATTCAATTAATATTCACTTATTCATACAAGTTATCGTATAAACTACACGTTAGTGTCGCGTATCTTAACTGACTAAACATCGTATGTTCAGAATCAAAACTAACGTACGTTTATTCATAATTGGGAAATGTTCAGACAGAACAAGAATTGTGTTTGCAAAGATATTAAAAAATATATAGTATTTTCTCCTAACCTACGGGTATCACGTCACGTGCCAAATAAGGATCATTACAACTTCGTAGTAAATTCCAAGCGCGTATTGTAAACAAGGAGATGACGCAACACGATCGCGGTGCAGCTCAATACGATTTATATAGCGTGCTTATCTCTATATTTTCTAACGTCCATATTATCCGCCGGTCATACACGTGGGAGGTTCTCATATGAACATATTATCCGCCGTTGATACGCGGGGGGAGGTTCTGATATTATCTGCCGGTCATATGCGGGATAGGTTCTCATATTATCCGCCGGTCATATGCGGGGCCGGTTCACATATTATCCGCCGGTCATACAGTACAGATAAAAAATTAACCGCCTGTCATACGCGGGGGAGGTTCTCATAGTATCCGCCGGTCATATATGTACGCGGGGGAAGTTCTCATATTATCTGCCGGTCATATGCGGTGCAGGTTCTCATATTATCTGCCGGTCATACGTGGGGGAGGTTCTCATATAATCCGCCGGTCATACGCGGGGAGTTTCTCATATTACCCGCCGTTCATACGCGGGGGGAGGTTCTCATATTATCTGCCGGTCATACGTGGGGGAGGTTCTCATATGATCCGCCGATCATACGCATGGGAGGTTCTCATATGAACATATTATCCGCCGGTAATACGTGGGGGAGGTTTTCATATGAACATATTATCCGCCAGTCAAACACGAGGGATGTTCTCACATTATCAGCAGGTCATATGCGGGGGAGGTTCTCATATGAACATATTATCCGCGGTCATACGCGAGGGAGGTTGTCATATTATCTGCCGCTCAAACGCGGGTGAGGTTCTCATGTGAGAACCTCCCCCGCGTATGACCGGTGGATAATATGAAAACCTCCCCCGCGTATGACCGGCAGATAATATGAGAACCTTCCCCGGGTATGACCGGCGGATAATATGTTCATATGAGAACCTCCAGTGCGTATGACCGGCGGATATGAGAACCTCCCCGCGTATGACCGGCATATAATATGAGAACCTCCTCCCGCGTATGTACGGCAGATAATATGTTCATATGAGAACCTGCCACGCGTATACATGACCGGCGGATAATATGAGAAGCGCCACCGCGTATAACCGGCGGACAATATGTTCACATGAGACCCTTCCCCACGTATGACCGGCAGATTATATGTTCATGAGAACCTCCCCCGTGACCGGTGGATAATATGAGAACCTCCCCCGCGTATTCCTTTTAGTATATATATAATCACCATATTGTCTGAGTGGACTTGTAATAATAAATAGGGATACAAAATAATATTTTTGTGAGAATGCAGACGGAAACGTTACACGTTTTTTCTCGCAAATATGCAACTCCCGAAACTCCCGAAAAATTTAACAAGAAAACAATCTTGCGATGAAAATATAAATTCTTGCAGTATCTTAAAAGTTCCAGACAAACTTTTTTCAATTGGGTGCAAGGATTTTCATCCCATGGCCTATTTATTTGCAATAAACCTATTTACAAAAAAATCGACTGGTTTCGTTTATGCTTTTTTCCATTTTCTTCCGATATTTGAACGATCCACAAAATGCAACTCGGCCCAAATGCCTATTCGTATCTATCCACATTGGTCCTGAATTCCACTCAATTTTCTATTTCAAACAACAACAATTTTTTTAGAATCCCCTTCAGTTATCGGAATTGATTAATTGCCGAAAATGATGCTAACCACTGTCAAATATGGTATAAAATTGCATGAAAGAGCAGGGGGGAGTCTGGAAAAAAGTTGTACATATAGGGCCCAAAAAGTTTGTTTTTTCCGACCCCGAGGGACCCACCACCCCATTTCTGAAAAAAAACATTTCCTCCAAAATTTTGGGGACCCACCCCCTTTCTCATGTTTTTATCAAATTTCAGAGTTTTTATTTAGCCGTTCTTCAATAACTGTGTTAATTGCCTTTCAATCCCATTCCACTATCCTTTTTGGGGCAAACTCTTGCTGGGTACCATTAAGACTCAAGCAATAACATGCTTAATTGGTAAACACAGATCAGAAAAACGAAACATAAACTGTATTTCCTGGTGTAGGCACACTATATATCACAAATCACCCTAGACCCATTATAGCCTTAATATATCGAGTGTTTTGTGTCTTACAGAGAGCACTGGTCAGTGTAAATAGTGGTAAACAGGTCAGGGGTTCCACAATTTGTTGTGCATGACCGAAGAACTCTTTAGTCTTATCCACCGGGTGGGTGGGGGAGGGGAATTGTTTTTGGTTAGGTATACACATAGATATATGGTTATTATACCCCCCCCCCCCCGATATTAGAAATTTATGAGATACCATTTTCAATTTCATGTTATGCAACAATCAGGTTAATGATATCTAGTCATCATTGAGTATTCACCATGTAGTATTCAATTTGTGATACAGTTTTTTTGTTTTGTTACTTTTATTCAGGTAATATATTAATTTTGTTACTAAATATTTCTTCCGTTGATCATAAGTTTCATGAACGCTATCACGGTGGTCCACTGTGAAGTGGGCCGGGATCCTGTGAAATCCATAATGTTGCTAAATCTGAGGCTAAAGAGTCACTATAGCTGCCTATATAGCCATATACCAACAAGCATGGTACTAACATACTTACAAACAACATTACATGGTCAGTAGTTGTAAATTGTTTGGAAAAAAAACCCATTTTGGAAAATAATCAACAAGCACGATTTTTTCGGCCTCTAGACCACCCAGCCATCCCGGCCCTATATACGAAATCTGTTTGCAGACCCCCCCCCCCCCCCTTGGAAAGTGTTATATTTATCAACATGTTCGACCAAATTTGGCCTTGTTATACACAGAAAGCCGAGTTATCCATCTTCATCCGCAATTTGTTCCGATACCGAGAGCTCGTCGACTCTTTACTAGACCAGTAATACTCGATTGTAAAAAATAATAGATTTAAAACATCCATTTCTAATAAATCTGGTCATTGATTGGTGGGTTCCTCGACTCGAATCCAATACTTCTGACCGCCGAATCGATATAAATAAAAAATGACGGCCGCTTAATAGGATTGTGCATCTTAAACTGCTATTCAAATTGCATACCAACAGAATAAAGGTGCAGTATCCCTTAATATCACATCCCTCATTCAATAATCTCCAAACTGTATATCTAGTTTCAATCGCAGTTACACGTCACCCCGCCCCCACAATTTGCCAATAATTGTACATCCTTCTTTGCTGCTGCCATATTGCAACGGCTGAATTTTCTTTAAAAGTTATAGAAAATATAACCCACCCACCCCCCTTCCCGACCCCCCCCCCCCCCCCCCCCCCCCCCCCTCCCACAGTCATCTCTGTTTTTTTTGTTTTTTTTGTTGTTGCTATCATCGGTCCACACATATATTGGGCACACGTCCATATCTAATCTACCTCTTCGTTAAACCGATTATAACCCATGGTGTAATCGGTGCATCGATCTCAGTGGTAACGTCGCTAATGAATCCATGTGTCAAACGTCAACCGAAATTGTAGGACAGATGTGACAGAGCTCAATTATTCTATGCTAAATAGTTCATAGGTGATCTGATGCATGCATCTTAGTTTTCTTGTTATATATAACATCTGAATTGCGAAACTTGTATTCTGCATGTACAGTGAGGCAATTAACATTGAGAGCATTTTATTGCATGGTTAGAAGAAGAGTGGCAACTCTTAAATGTTGACATGACCTCTGGCGCACGTGTGTAGATCACAGGGGCCTGTAACGCGCTCCGTTGTCCCCCCCCCCTTGCGCTGTCCATATACGCCGCTTCTATATACGCGCCTGCTTCACGTTAATGGTAGTATTATAGAGACAAGGGGAACTGTAGTTATTCACCTTCTTACCATCGCTCGGCGATCGGACAAATTTACCCATTCAAACCAGTAATGCTAACGATATAGCCACGGATGTATCGGCGAAGAATTCATCTTTCAACCAATACCACAAACTCCCATCAGAACCATTCATATACATAGCATTTAATAATTTTTTAACCACCGAATATTGTCTCCGAAGAGCGTAAATTTCCAGTTTGATCCGACTCAGTAGCAATGGCGGATATGCTTCTCCAAATTCACCACCCATACAGCTTACTATCATTACAAATCTGTCAACTAAACATCTGGAGCTCAGTGATTTCTTGACGGTTAATAACTTATTTACTCATACAAATCAACACATCATCAGTAAACAATTTTTATAGAGGCGAAATCTGTCGATAATTCTAAAAAAAAATTCATTATTTTTTTTACGATTCACGCAGCTCCTCATTTTAATATTCATTACGACCTGACCTCGATTCTAATATTTAGCGGTGATTGGCTGTTTCTACTATGGCAGTCATGGAAAGGTCAGGTCGTAATGAATATTAAAACTAGAATGCACTCACTGGAGCTGCCTATACTTGCGCCCATCACACATTTGGCATGTTGTGTGGTGTCTTGTCAACAACAGATTGAACCACGGGTGCTGGCCCCTCGTTTGAGAGATTGATAACAAAAATCTAGATATCAAATCTCTGTTCATCCATCGCTGAAATAGTTGTGTGTACGGACATAATATCTCTGTTATCTCAATTTGATCTACACTAGTTACACTAATGATAGTCTTAGTAATACGTACGAGTTGTTTGACATATTAATATAACAATATAGACATCGTTCATATGAAGGGTGTGAAGACGATTGGTTGCCGACGATGCTATATTATATGCCAATTGGGTTAACTTACTAGTTTGACTAGAATGATATCAAGTGTGTATGCCAGTGGCAAAAACCATCAAAATAAATTACAAAATACCGACACAATTAAATAAAGGAAACGGGATCATTGGTTAGTCTTTGATTAACAATGTGTCAAGGTGAACATGCCCTTAAGCCCCTGTCACACTCAGGCCGGCGCTCTTATTGCGCTGCAAAAGTATCAAAGCGCCCACCTAAACGCACTAAGGTCTCCAAGAACCGATTGGTGACGCAGTGGACACTGGCTACAACGGGCGAGGATCTCCATGGTCGCCCATAGGTGCCAGAGCGCCGCGCTTGTTTTATGCTTGCACAAAACAAGCGCAGAGGCTCGGCGTTCTGACCAGGGCGTAGTACTGTCGCCGTGACAGCGCAAAGCAAAGCGCCAAGCGAGCGACGTGAGCGTTATGTAGACGTAGAAAAAGCGCATATTAGCTTCTCGTGGTCGCAGCAAGGAATTAGTCTTGTCTTTTGCGACTACAGTAAGCTTAATCAAATTCTCACTACGTGCCTTTCCCGTCCTTAATACGCTCAATGAGGCTCTGTCCAAAACTTATTGCGCTCTTTCTGCGCTGTCAAGGGGTGTTATGTACTGGTTCCCGCTCATAGAACGTCCACATTGTGCTGCCACTGCGACTCTGGCGCTCGCTTTACACCCAAGCGTTATACATGGCGTTCTTCCGGCGTTTACAGCAGGTTTACAGTACGATCCCACTTCGAAATGCGGTCTGCTCACACCAACTGTTGTATTGCGTGTGTCTTTGGTAGGTATCTGTTATGTCTGAATTATATAGTTGTATTGCGTGTGTCTTTGGTAGGTATCTGTTATGTCTGAATTATATATTTGTATTGTGTGTGTCTTTGGTAGGTATCTGTTGTGTCTGAATTATATAGTTGTATTGCGTGTGTCTTTGGTAGATATATGTTATGTCTGAATTATATAGTTGTATTGCGTGTGTCTTTGCGATCAGGCTGGCGTTTGGTTTGAGTTGAAAAAGTATCAAAATACGAGTAACGCACAGTGGAAGCGCGGAAAATTGTCAGAAATTTTCAATCTGTTAAAACAAGAGAACCAATGTCAGAAATGGTAACGCGCTCAAGATCATATATTATAAACCCAAGAATGTAATTGTAGAATATAAAATATATTGGTTTTGCGAATGACCAACTCAGAATTCCGTTAAATAACAATAACAACCAGCACCTAATTAACGAACCGGTGCCGACTCGACCGATTCCGACCACAACCCCCAGTGGGCTGCAGAAATTTATTTTATTTGTAATTGACATATAGTTTATCACAAACCAAAAATCAACATTAATCAACGTTGATTAACACAATAAACGAAAGTGATTTCCCCCAACTACATGCACCTTATACGGGACTCGGCCTCCAGCTTGCAGTTTGACTTTTAATCATCCCAAAAATTCCCATTCTATAAATAAAACTAATAAAATACCCATTGATAATGTCAGCCCGCACGCGAAACGAGAAACTCCCCCACCAGTTATACATGCGGCGCGCGTGACAAGCTATGCTCCTATCCCGCTTATCACGTTTTTGTCGCGCTCTTTGTACGACCCATTGCGTTCCTGCTTTGTCACGTCAATTCTCACGCTCTCACGCGCTCTCACTGCGTTTCCTCCACGCCGTAAACGCTCTTAATGCGTTCAAGTCGTTGTCATTGCGTTGTTAGTACGCTTTGCGTTGTCATGGCGACGGTACTACGCCTGGTCAGAACGCCGAACCTCTGCGCTTGTTTTGTGCATGCACAAAACAAGCGCGGCGCTGTGGCGCTCTGGGGCGATCACGGAGACTCTCTCCCGTCCTAGCCAGTGTCAACTGCGTCCTAGCCAGTGTCAACTGCGTCACCAATACGTTCTTGGATACCTTACTGCGCTTTGCTTGGCGCTTTGATTATTTTTCAACGCAATGCAAGCGCCGGCCTGATCGCAGCGGAGTGTGACAGTAGTTTAATCGGACAGCTAATCTATTGCGGAGTGTTGGGTATTTTCCCCACAACATAAAAACTGACTATGACTGGAGAACGCAGGAGGCGCTATCTATACTCTCCGCGCCCGCGCAGAGAACGTTTTGCGAACTTATTGTGAACGTACTAGCATCACAATGACAGCGACTTGAACGCACTAAGAGCGTGAGACTTGACAAAGTAGGAACGCAATAGGAGCATGCTTTATTTTAAAAGTTTGACAATTTTCGATGCTATGTATATGAATGGCTCTGATGGGAGTTTGTGATATTGATTGAAAGATGAATTCTTCGCCGATACATCCGTGGCTATATCGTTAGCATTACAAGTGTGAATGGGCTAAATTTTTCCTATTGCCGAGCGATGGTAAAAAGGTGAATAACTACAGTTCCCCTTGTCTCTATAATACTACCATTAACGTGAAGCAGGCGCGTATATAGAAGCCGCGTATATGGGCAGCGCAAAAGGGGGACGGACAGCGGAGCGCGTTACAGGCCCCTGTGGTGTAGATCTATGTGTGTATCGCAGTGATCAACACTACCTTATGAATATTAATGAGTTTTCACAAAAATGGAAACTTCCCCTTCATCTCTGAAATCAGATACAATGCGACTGTCGTCAGACGTAGATGAAAGTAATGAGACGGAGTCTGGATATATATCAGACTAACAGGTGACCCGACTACGTCCGGGCTTTGACCTTGAATTGACCATTTTGAAGGTCAAGGTCAGGTTGGGGTAACGATTTGACCCGTCCAAAACACTCCCCGGACAAAAGTAGCCCTAGGTATAAAATTGTAGAAATCCGTGCGTTTTACCCGATTTGACAATGAATTGACCATTTTGAAGGTAAAGGTCAGGTCGGGGTAACGATTTGACGGTTTTGACCCGTCCAAAACAAAGCAGCACCCTTATGATGTCATACAGATAAAGCCTCTCGGCGATGAGTCAAGAGGTACGAATTAGTGCAAGGGATGAATTGAGGCCGAAATGATTTCGAGTATCAAAGAGACATAAACGCAATTATTAACAATTTTGCCAGCCTTGGGAAGATTCGTAGAAGCGAGTTCTATGCAATGGAAATGCATGCATATTTCCTATGTAACGGTTTAACAGTGTCGAAACGCTCTTTATCAACGACACTGCGGATACGAACGCTCTTTAACTATCACGCGATTAACCCATGAACTACCCATTGCGGTGGCGGGGGACTGGATAATGAGTGCTCTGACGTTCTCAGAAGCGGTGCAATGATACTTCATGTGGGATTTTACCCTTAGATAGGAAGTGTGGGCTCAATCCGTCCGGCAGTTTTACCGGCCATAGCTAACAGACAAACAGAAGTCCCAAAATATATAGTAGAAGACTGTCGAAGTGGGTTCATGCGAATTAACATTGAAGTCCGAAAACAACTGTCATCAACAAGTACATGAAAAAAAATGGATTGACTTTGTTCTTATTTTCATTATTAATAACTCTCCAATAATGAGATTTCGAATGTCCACATTATTGTCATGTAAACATAATAAAACATTACTGTTACAGTTGAATTACCTAGAATATGTGAAGTATTAATCAAAACGTAATGGTAAACATTGGAAAAGGTCAGAACATTGAACAATATTCTGATAATCATACTCAAACTACATTAGTTGAACATATTACTCGATCAGCGATGTCTGCTAACAAATCACTGTAACAGTTCTGTTTACTGTTTACTTAAGAATTGTTTGAACCAAAGTGGCGTGTCGTTCAAACGAGTAAAATGTAAATTAAAAATATATCAGTTTAAAACGAGCGCGCCATTTTAACCGATACATCGACAAACCATACATAATTAGCTAGGGTACTTACTTTTAAGATGCATCCTCATTTCTAACGGCCTTAATTCACAAACGCCAGAACCGATTCTTAAAATAGTTTAACACCCGTTGAGAGAGTTAAAGATGGATTATCTCTTTAAATAACAAATTTTAAATAGTTGCCTGGGTATAAAATAATAGATATGAACTGAAGACCTATGTCCGGAAAAGCTTCTATCAATTAATATTGATTTTATTTCGAATATTAAATCGGGCCCGTTTATGTTACTATTTTTAGAACCGACCATTCGGATGAGACCGTATTGCGATATAGAGCACTGGGCTGTTCCTACGGCTACGCAAAGAATGTCAAATGTCACAGATTGATTGTTTATATTGTTTTGTTCCACAGATATAAGCGATAATGAGTATAATTAACGTTTATTTGTGACAAAATTGCACAATATAATTTCTGGTCTCTGTTAACAGTAACCACTATTGTTCGTAAGCTGAACAAACACACCTGTTTAGACCAGAAAATATTCGAAATAAAATTAATATTAATCGATAGAAGCATTTCCGGACAGGATTCATCGATTCAATTCTAATATTTTATACCCCGGTAACTATATAATACATGTTTACAAAGAGATAATCCACCTTTAACGCAATATCTTCCAATTATAATACACAATTATAGGATAAAGTGTTCCAGTAAATTCGAAAACAGACGCTGAACACAATCACAGAGAGCACCGACTAATGGTACATGAGAAAACATATAGTCCATTTCAAAGTCAATAATTATCGATAAAAACTTTTGTACACAAAATCTGCGTTCATCGATAAATCTATTTTATTTCCCCAAATCAATCTCATATCTGAATCCAAGTCGCCAGTATATTTGAGCCATGGATTAGTGCACAATACACTCGTTTACATTATGAACCATGCAGATAACATGGTAATTATAATGAAAATAAATTTATTACTGCTTCACAATACGGATTCTGTTTCGCTTTGGCTTTAAATATATTCAACTGTCCGTTATTTCGTTAAAGTATTACACTATTGCATTGCAAGAATTAAGACACAAGTTTTAATTTTAAGAAAATCAATATTTAGAAGCATTGAATTAACAGAACAGCCGGCACAACATATGGACAGACCGACGATTGATCCAAGAGAGCTAAAGTCATTATTTTGCCAACGTGTTGTAACTAACAATTCCTAAAGTTATCGCTAATGTCGGGTGCATTATTATAAGTTTGAAGAAGAATACGGCTGTGTCTATTCTTATTCCCTTTATATTGTGACGTCCCGATAAAATAGCAATTATATTTCCACAAGAATGCGAGCAGTACAACCTTACGGCGAATGTGTGTTTCCGTGTCGTGAAATCCAACCCAATGACCGAAGCTGGTGCATGTGTGTACTGCAGCGCAGAGGGTGGACGACTGATGCAAATACACAACCAACTGGAACTGGATGCTCTGAGGTCATTTCTATTAGGTAAGTTCTTTGTTACAAACCGGTATTATCGTTTCCTCTGATACCATCGTGTTTGGTATGGCGAACACTATACATAAATCTACTCATGTGGTATATGTCAAAAAAGCATGCGTTGTATTACCATCGACATCATCAGAATTATTACCCACGTCATCAATATCATCGTCGTCATCATCACCATCAGCTCCACCAGCATTATAATCACCATCATCATCTTCTTCTTCTCTATCTTCGTTATCATCAACATCATCATCATCATCATCATCATCACCTTCACCATCATCACCAACAGCATCACCATCAGTATCTTCTTCCTCGTCATCATAATCACCATCGTTGTATCATCGTCAGTATCACCACGTATCATAACCTTCTTGTTCTCCGTCATCTCATCATCTTCGTTGTCATCATCACCACCACCGTCGTGCATCCTCGTCATTGTCATAATCAGCATCACCATTGGCGTCATGCACCATCAGCATCAACAACAACAGCATCGTCAACGGCATTATCACCTGATATCATCGCGATCATCAGCATAATCATCATCATCATCATCATCATCATCTCCATAATATTGATCATCAACAATAAACTTCTACATTCAGATAATCATTGTCATCACCCGCGTCACCACAATGTCATCGCCACCATGATCATCGTCGTCATCGATATCGTCATCGTCGTCGTTATCATCATCATAAACTTCAAGATGTCAATTATTACATATGCAAATCTTTTGAACTCATAGACGAGAGAAACTGAACTGTCATGCGATGGTGAAAACAAATTGCACCTAAGTCTACGTTCACACACTGCTTGTATTATTTTCAGCCATGTCGTATTAGAAAACAATATGGTGCCAGCATATGCACGACACCATGCGTATACAATGCATCTTTACCACATATATGAGAAGTAAAATGTTGTAATTCAACGTGTAACGGTGCTTCTAACATTTGCATTTGATTCTTGCGAGATAATTTCATGCAATTTACAGGCCAATTTCGGTAGCATCGTTAGGGTAAGTCTGATAAATACCCAGACTCCGTCTTATTACTTTCATCTGCGTTAGCTGTGGAACTACATATTTTGTATAGAGCCGCGACCTTGCGTGACCTCTGATGACTCTCGTGACGGTGTCCGCACATGTTCGTATATTTGTAGACGCATTCAGTGGAATTTATGTAGCCTGACAAAAATTATAGGTGGATGAAATTAACAGATTTAAAATCCGCTGAGCTGTTGCGAAGCTGGTTCTAATTCCAATACGTGCGGACGTAAAGGGAAGCTAGTCTGATTCATGTAGTCGAGGGTGTTTTTCTGTTAATACGGACTTTTCGCAAAATTTCTTGTAAAGGTGTCCACCTTACTGATACAATATATCCTATCCGTAATCGTATAATAGTGACTTTGCGAAAGGTCTCTAATATCCGGAGTCCGTGGTTTAGGGTACGTTCATACACTGGCAAGTTTGCAAGGTATGGTTTGCAGGCATTTTGTCGTAGAAAACGATATGGTGCCATAATAAGAACGGAAACAAGCACATAAAGTGCATCTGTACCACAGCTAACTATACGTGCGAAGTAAAATCTATGTAGTTCCACTAGTAACGATTCTACCGGAATTTTCCTGTATATATCATGCAATTATCCAGTATCACTGTTACACGTGGAACTAGATAAATGTTACTTCTCATGTCTGTTGCCTTGGTAAAGATGCATGTTATGTGCACGTTTCCGTTCATAGTATGGCACCATGTGGTTCTCTCTCTCTCTCTCTCTCTCTCTCTCTCTCTCTCTCTCTCTCTCTCTCTCTCTCTCTCTCTCTCTCTATCCACTCTCCTCTACCCATAAAACTATCAACGCTATTATATGGCATTGTGGCTGAAATGAAGGTAAAATACCAATAAAAGACAATAAACCATCGAAATAAAATAACCTAAGTAGTGTTTCTAATTGTTCTAAATACAACACATAGACGCATTGCTATTCACTTAAAATTCATAATCGACAAACCCAGGTGTATGCGTTTAGTTGCGATGTATTCGACCTTCAAATTACTTCAGTGGGCATTTACAATTGGAATATCCTACCACGCAATACACAATATTAGTTTTCAGTATCTTGTTATTTGAAAATAGTTTACCATTGTCAACCACGTACTTGTGCTAAATATCAGATGAACAGCGATTAAAGCTGTTATTTCAGCGTTGATCATTCAATCAGTGTTGCTATTGGTGCATGGTGTTGTGTGCAGAAGATATGTATGACTTTAGGGAGAAGGGTTACACGCGGTGATGCGGTTGCAGAAAACGCGCATATGTGGCATTGGTGAAAAAATATATATATATAATTGCCAGTTATAAACACAGTCTCTGCATTCCACAGAGTATGTAGGAATTTTTTGTCAAGTGACAATATGATCTACACATTTACCCAGTACTCTATAAATATATATCATAAATTTATATAGCAGTTATTTCAAAGGTTTGATGTTGAATATATCAAAATAATGATGATAGGTCACATTCGTTCGACTGCTCTGAATAAATATATTTCTGCTTCTTGAAAAGGTCACATAATCAATACATCCCTATTAGATACCATTTTGGTATTTAATTACACAAATATGGAACGATTCAATATAAATGGCATATATAACACCGCGTTATTTTCCAGTTCCTGGGCGCCCAAAAGTCCAGATTTTACCATTCTATGAGACCCGTCTTTCGCTTGATCTCCCGTGAGATTCATTTTCTTAGAGACAATTCGTACATTTCTGATCAAAAGTTTCGAATATACTTTGCAATAATTCTTCCTCTCACAATTCGAGCCGTTATTCATTATTATACGACCAGCTAGCAATTCAATTGTGAAAAAGTAAATTTAATTCGATTTTGTCCATTGTGTATGCTATTTTGTGACAAACAATCTACTTATATGTTTTACAACTAAGCATTGTTTTTGAATATTTCAATTTATTTACTAACTGCCATTTTTGGACACCATGTTGAATTGTTTCCAATGCGGATTTTAACGGATATTGAATATGTTGGTCTTCAAGCAAGTCCGCACATTTTTAGACCAATTTCTTGTGATAAGGCCGCTGCTCTTTTGGTCGAACATGCGTCTATTTGATTTGTCTTTACGCAAGTCATATGTGTACTTCATTTGCATGGTGTTTTCGGCTAGGCTAGGATAGGATAAATTTTAAACAAAAGTCGAAGGTAAATACATTATCTGAAGAGCTTTTGACCAATTAATATAATAGGGCTATTTTTTAGTTAGTGGAAAGGAACAACAAATATGTACGCATACAGTAGATGTGTCTTAATCGTACACAATCAATGATGTTCCTGTCAAAATAGCTACATCGTATTGGGTATTGGGGAGCCTTACGTTTTTGGACGCCGTTCTAGTAATATGTTACATATCCTCTTTCTTGTTGAATCATTTAATGCGATATTGACTTTTTTTTCCTATGATGCCACACTTGTGGCCATATCATGTGCAAAAATAATTGTGTCTGTGTTGAAAGGAGACGATTTTACTAAATCGATGAATAATTTAATGACAAATCTCAATACTTGCCGTCGTGACGTCGTGAATTTATCAAATCTGACGACAAATGAGTGTTAGTATGATAGCGTGACTTTTTGGCTTTTTGTGTGAACTTATTATATTTTCTACATCAATTAGGAAATGATGTGGTTTCATCTAAAAATGCTAACTTTCCGGATGGGTAACGTTGGACAAGTCACAATAGTTTTATTTTGCTTACTGTTAGAGGTTGGCAACATCCGGTTTCGCAAATGGGAATAGTTCAGCCGCAAGACAAATCTGGTCCCATAAATTCGGTGACCAGCTATGGACACCCCGCCTCATGTGGTGCCTGGATTAAATTGCATATAAATTGAATTTCTTTGTTATTGTGTGTAGGAACCTTGCTGACAGAGGATGATGTAATAGTCGACGGTCGTGATGACACGAATGGACAATGGTTCTCCAGTGACTCAACTCCGGCCTGGACGAAGTGGGCAGCTGGTAGCCCTACTGGTAATAACAAATACTGTATGTCATTAAACCGTCCTGCCAATTACTTAATGACTAACATAGCTTGCGACACTGCCCATACATTTGTGTGTCAATACAACGTGTAAGCTATTATTGTTGGACATGAAATCAGCTGATAACATACAGAAACACAACCATATATTAAAGATGCTCTGTCCGATTTGATGCCAAATAACTCATAATTTCCTTAGTCAATGTTTTGCTTACCAGGCAATAGAAAAATGATACAATCATCATCATTAGTATCAAATAGCCACACAAATCCACAAAATCATCCATAAGTATAATGCGTCGAATATAGCTCATAATTGAGAACGTTCTTTATTGCCTATCGCTGTTTTGGCGACAGAAGCGTGGAAGAGATGATCATTGAAATTTTTGCTTGGCTGACAAAAATTCAAAATGTGTTAAAATTCCATTTTTTGAAATTTGACATCTGGCCACTAGTGTGGTCGTGGTACGCAACAAAAAGGGTTGACCCAGAAGAAATTGGTATAGAAGCGGTTTTGGTGTCATTCGACGCGGGAGAATCTCGTGTATAACATATCCAAAATCCGCTAAAATCCGCTTTGGGCAAAATCCAGGATCCAAGATGGCGTCCAACATGGCCGCCTTTAGTCAAAAGAGATTATGACTGAGATTAATTCGACATAATGAGAACAAATGTTGCCATATTTATACAAATGTAAACATTTTTGCGAAGGGAAAGTATTATGCCACATATCTATAGAAAAATTGGAACCCCTCGCCCCAGATGGCTGCCAAAATGGCGGCCTAAACTCGAAAATTTGAAATTTTTGCCTAATATCTTAAATATCAATTCCTGTTGTTTGATAATGGTTCAGACTGGCGACATTGATTAGTCATATTCATGTTAATTCATCATTGGAGCAATGAAAGATACCATAAATGGGGTCCCAGACTCATCTACACCCTCAAAAATTTGATTTTACAGAACGCGGTATAAAATTCCACAAAAATCGCCATTGGGATTCCAGTCGTATATCAACAAGAAATGGACAGAACTGTACAATGTAAGTTGGGCATACCATTATCTATAAATACTCCAATTTAATGAAACCCAAATTGGCGCTTTGTCTTAAAATGGCTGCCAAAATGGCGGTCAAAATATGGAAAATGGCAGATATTTAGAATGGTCGTCAGAGGGTTACACCCAGAAGGAATTGGTAAAGAAACGGTTTTGTTGTCATTCGACGCTGGAGTATCTCGTGTATAACATATCCAAAATCTGCTAAAATCCGCTTTGGGGAAAATACAGAATTCAAGATGGCGTCCAACATGGTCGCCAATAATAATAAAAATGGCAAATATGTAGTTATTCACGAAAACCCATTCGACAAAACACCAATTCGGCACCAATACACATCATTGATTGTTTTTTGTGGGTATGAGTAGCCAATCACGATTCAAAATGCTAAGATGGCTACCAAAATGGCCACAGAAAATTGTCGAAATTTAAGTTCTGCTCAGAGGAAAGCCGAAACAACACTTCGGTTGTGAGCTAACGATGACAGACCTATTAAACATGTTGCCAATAATCTACTACCACAATCAGTTCAGCCCGAAATGTTCCAACTAAGCAGTATCTACTGCAGGATCCAACACGATGTCCACTTATTACGAGGGACTATCTGGAAATTAATTAAAAAGAAATTAAATTGCTACGAATCTGGATTATTAGTCCGGAAGCATCAGGCTATAATGGGTTTTCCAGTGCTGGCGAACGTGAAAAGGACAGGAGGGAAAAGCGAATAACCTGGGGTTTACTTAATTGGTGGGCAAGTTGGTTATCGGAGCTGGGGAGTTTCAAAGTAAAATTATTTTCTTCAATATCAAGAGGAAAAATGAAAATTCGCACGTACATTGTATACCCTTCACACTTTATGTGACAATTCCGTGTCATGCGATTGTTGGTATATACATGTGGATAGAAACATTCTAGTAAATATATAGACGCACCGATATCTTCTACACATTTAGTGAATTTCATCAATGATATGTAGACATGATATGTAGACACAATGTGCGCCACGGCTGGATCTGACCCGTAGGCGTAAAGGTATCAACCATTTAGATTGATGAACTGGTATTTCAAGGTTGTCATTGGATAGAAATGCCACATGAATTAACATGATTAACAACATGTTTGTCTAAGAAATGTGAACAATGAACATGTTATTTTCCGGATGTTAGACAATCAAACTGCCACATAAGGCGTTCATCCGTGCTCATCAGAGCACGAAATATGTGCAAATTAATGACACGAAAACTATTTCATGCGGACGACGTACTCTAGACCTACATCCAACGTCATTTCCTATTAACTTTTATTGTTTGTACGGACGGTTTCGAGGTTTGAAAATCCCGCTTGTCTAAGAAAACCTCCACATACTTACGGAGTCGATGTGTAAAAAATGTACGGGGATAGTTTCTTCATACATATATGTATTTGGCACACGTATTTTCTAGAACATAAGAGATCGCCATTTACCGGAGAGTTGATATCTGGGAAGAGATCAGAGTAAAACTACTTTTCTTACATGTCGAAATGGGAAATACATGGGCTACATTTAGTTCCAGCTTGAAACTTGAAAATGATGGCCGAGCCCGAATAGTTAATATTTCGTCGCATCAGTGCTATAATGTAACCCACATTTTCAACTTTCCGAGAAAATGAAGGTTGAAGTTTTTAGACAACATTTCTCCTAATGTTGACAAAGTATGACGTATTGTTGTATTTATCCCAATGAAAACTGACATTAGCTGTTCATTGAACCACATATTGTTTTCTGTTTACTCCCTCGTTTTCTTTAAAAAAGCAATAGCTTGTTTGGAGATATGACATTTTGCGTATGCCAGCGACGATTCGTTTCCGTGCTATAATGAAGTTGTGCTAATAAATGCAGATTAAGCTAAATTTGGTGGCAATCGCATGTGTCTATGAACTAAAAAGTGCCTATTCTACACTATGAAAATTCACCCATGTGCATCATCATACAGAAATGTGTGGAACAATCAAAAAATTTAAATCACCAAATGATCACGTGACTAACATGGAGATACTGCCATATAGCACACATTTTAGAATTCACAAACACAAAACAGAAGTCACGTGGACAACCTGAAGCGTCCGATTGGCTGCTGTTGGACATACGACCTCATAGCACGAATAATTGTAAAGATCGCTGGAGATACGACATTTGCTTCACTGGTTTGTGCGAATATTTGTCATCCAATGCAAGGACAGTTTGGCCCATCGGATTGGACTTTTTCTCACGACTCGAATGGTATCAAATACTCATTTCCCGCCATAATGGAGTTACGACATTATAGCACTGATGCGTCAAGATTTTGTCAACCCGCGGGAAGACACCAAAAGATTGAAAATAAATAGTTTTGATGTATATGAGCCACATACATGTATATGAGCCAACTATCAACTGCATCCACCACTCACAACTTCCATTATGTGATAAACTGGGCAGAGTCTACCATTTTCGTTTTGGAAGCCATATTAGATAAAATTTATTGTTTCTTTTGGTCTATTTGAGATGGAATGTTCGCAAATAAAAGAAAGGATCAATTATTTTGTAGACAAGATCTGCTCGTCCCTAAATATCAAATGTGACCAGAACCCCAAAGTCGATTTTGGTTAAATTTCATACCGCATTCGTTATTACTTATTAGTGAAGGACCGGAGTAAACTATGATCTTTTTTAGAAATGTCATTGCTGTAATGATCAGTTGACACGACCATTGAAAGAATATACCCATGTTTCCCAGTTCAGAGAGCAACAAGTGATAAACAGAAGTGATAGTAAATAGTATTTTTCACATCGGGTGGCCATTTTTGGTACTGATTTTTAAGTTTTTACATAGAGCTAGATAATGGCATCATAAAGAGGTATACATTCGTATTTATTTAGTCAATTTTATCCATCAACCACTACTTATAATGGATTGAATGACACTGTGATCAATATCCGCCATTTTCCATATTTTGACCGCCATTTTGGCAGCCATTTTGAGACAAAACGCCAATTTGGGTTTCATTGAATTGGAGTATTTATAGATATTGGTATGCCCAACTTACATTGTACAGTTCTGTCCATTTCTTGTTGATATATGACTGTAATCACATTGGAGAGTTTTGTGGAATTTCATACCGCGTTCTGTAAAATCGAATTTTTGAGGGTGTAGATGAGTCTGGGACCCCATTTATGGTATCTTTCATTGCTCCAATGCTGAATTAACATGAATAAACCTAATTAAAGTCGCCAGTCTGAACCATTATCAAACAACAGGAATTGATCTTTAAGATATTAGGCAAAAACTTCAAATGTTCGAGTTTAGGCCGCCATTTTGGCGGCCATCTGGGACGAAGGGTTCCATTTTTGTCATAAACAGGTGGCACAATATTTTACCTTTACAAAAATGTATACATTTGTATACATATGACAACATTTGTCCTCACTATTATCGAATTAATCTCAGTCAGAGTATCTTTTGACTAACGGCAGCCATGTTGGACGCCATCTTGGATCCTGAATTTTGCCCAAAGCGGATTTTAGCGGATTTTGGATATGTTATACACGAGATTCTCCCGCGTCGAATGACACCAAAACCGCTTCTATACCAATTTCTTCTGGGTCTAACCCTCCGACGACCACACTACACCACAACATCATAGTTATGGTCTCACTGGTCATATATAATATATAATTATTTCCTGATTCTTAAATGGTTATTATGTTAGTTTCGCGGTCGCAAATCCGACAAGACATCTTAAAGTTCCACACAAAAATGTATGGACAGCTGGGTAAATCGTTTTCATTTCAAAAGAGTTCGTCTTTTTAATATTTAGTTGTTTATGCTGGAGATCGTGCATATTGTGAATACTAATCCAGCAAGAAAAGGGAGATGGAGGCAATATATGTGTAGTGTCAGGATTTAAATTTCGGTCACCTGATTTTTGTCCCAAATTCTGGGATTGTTTTATTGGGCCTCTTCCATCTCTGAAACCCACTCAAATTAAACATAACATTTCGGTGTATTTCCTCACAATCCGTTATATATATCTCTTAAACTTACACCGGTTCGATTTTCCGATATGTGGTAATATTAGCCGCTTCTAAAACCAAACAAAACCGATTTTTTTTATCTCATGAGGTGTCAAAGATATATGATAGAAATTATGAAATAAGGATGGCTGTGTAAGGGTACGTTCATACGCTGGCAATATTTCACTGCAAACTGCAAAAATTCCAGCTGCAAAGGTTGTTTTCTTTTGTTAGCTGGCATTTTTGCCAGCTACCTACTAGCTCGTACTGGATCGTGGCTGGTCGTCAACAATCAACGGTGATATATGATAACGGCGTTTACCTCTCTGCCGGTGGCCACGACACAAGGCCAATAACAATAATTTATTGTGTCTGTACCGTCCTTGATACGATCGAATGGGATCGGGGTGTGTTCTCTGTTATTCTCATACACACATAATTATACATGTGTACGGATCTCCGTTATATGACGATATGATATGATGATATGGCGTGATACAAAGAGTACAAAAAGTTATGCTTCCCGAGTCATAAATATGGGAGCTACAGGGGAGGTGGCGACAGGACAGGACTATGAGTACTCATGCATTGTTTCAAATGTGCTTACTTCAGTGAGCGTGTACAAATTCTCAATTGTTATCGAAATGGTCATGTGTCAATCAGAATGGCACATTGAGATATAACTCAATTCAGATCAAGCTGGGGTTCGAATAGGTGCCAACACCATCTATCCAGACTGCGATATCGATGTAATTGTAGTGGTTTAAAAGTGACTGCTTGTGTCGTGGTGGTGGAGCGGGGTCTAACAGTAGGGATAATGGGATATTAGTCTTTGGTATTAATAACGAATATATGGGCCTATATAATTATTCATGCCATTTGAATAACAATATATTGTGTACTTTTGATTAACTTGTGTTACTACTTATTTGATTTTTTGTGTCTAGCATCAGTACCACGTCCCCCCGTTTTTCTTAACTTATTGTTTTGCTTAACATGAAGACCAACGAGTTTGTGACTAAAATTATTGGAATGACAAGTTTGGAGTTTGGGATGATACCCGGGAAGATTTGAATTCGTCGGTTATCTTCGTTGAGCCAAGCGCGGACCCACCATCTCCTGTCTAGGTGACATTTATTGTACTCATTTATTGTACTCATATATGAGCAGCATTCCAGCGAGAGAGTTGGCCGTGGCGATATCACATTCCAACATGTCAAGTGACATTATTTTGACTGGCCTAAGAATATCAACATGCATCGAATCTTCCCGGGTATCATCCCAAACTCCAAACTTGTCATTCCAATAATTTTAGTCACAAACTCGTTGGTCTTCATGTTAAGCAAAAAATAAGTTCAGAAAAACGGGGGGGGGGGCGTGGTGCGGATGTTAAACAAAACAAAGAAATCAATAAATACTAACACAAGTTAATCAAAAGCACACAATATATTGTTATTCAAATAGCATGACTAATTATATAGGCCGATATGTGCTTTACCAATGCCAAAGACTAACATCCCATTATCCCTACTGTTAGATCCCGCCCCAACCACCACCACTAAACACGCAGTCACTTTCAAACCACTACAATTACATCGATATCGCAGTCTGGGTAGATGGTGTTGGCTCGTATTCTAACCCCAGCTTGATCTGAATTCAGTGATATCTCAATGTGCCATTCTGATCGATACATGACCATTTCGATAACAATTGAGAATTTGTACACACTCACTGAAGTAAGCACATTTGAAGCAATGCATGGATACCCATAGTGAGTCGTGCCACCACATCCCCTATAGCTCCCACATTTATGACTCGGGAAGCATAACTTTTGGTACTCTTTCACGCCATATCATCATAGTATCATATAACGGAGATCCGTACACATGTATAATTAAGTGTGTATGAGAATCACAGAGAACACATGCACCCGATCCTATTCGATCGTATTAGGACGGTAAGACACAATCAATTATTGTCAGTGGCCTTGTGTTGTGGCCACCGGCAGAGAGGTATACGCCGTTATCATATATCACCGTTGATTGTTCACGATCCAGCACGAGCTAGTCGGTAGCTGGCAAAAATGCCAGCTAACAAAACAAAACAAAACAACCTTTGCAGCTGGCATTTTTGCAGTTTGCAGTGCAATATTGCCAGCGTATGAACGTACCCTAAGGGCGCGGGTGGACATGTCTATCAACTGATTTTGACTAAATATTCCAACGACCGTTGTGAGAATTGGTGATAATTGTTTGGTACAACCGTCGTTGTTGTGGCACACATACCATTCACAGCAAGATCACCATGTAATCTTAATGTAATATTTGAACCATTATATCATGTAGTCAATACACATTTTGATCAAAGTGCTCAATTTAGATGCATCATAATATGATATCCACCGGCAATCTTCACCAACAACATATTCATTAACTGGAATAGTGAGACCAGTTATGCCACAAGTAACTTTCCACAATGTTTCTTCGAAATTGGACAGAACAGGTTGATATTTAAAGATGGATCTCTTCATATTATAATTTTTAAATAGTTTCGTGGGTATAAAAAAATAAATATGAATTGAAGACCCATGTCCGGAAACGCTTCTATCAATTAATATTTATTTTATTTAGAATATTTTATTATAAAATGAGATGATTAAATGGGACACGTTATTTTCCTATTTTAGAACAAACCATTCAGGCGATGCGATATAGATAATTAGGGTGTTCACATAGCTATGCTCCGAACGTCAACTGTCGCAGATTGATTGCGTGTATTGTTTTATTACATAGTTATAAGCGATAATGAGTATAATTGCGTGTATTGTTTTATTACATAGTTATAAGCGATAATGAGTATAATTGCGTGTATTTGTTACAAAATTACACACTACAATGTCTGGTCTCTGTTAGCAGTAACCACTATTGTTCGTTAGCTAAACAACCATACGTTTTAAACCAGAAAATATTCGAAATATAAACAATATTAATCGATAGAAGCATTTCCGGACAAGAGTCTTCGATTCATATTTCTAATACATTATACCCCGGTACCTATATAACACATATGTTCCTGGAGGTAATTATTTATTCCCCCAACACATGCATGGTGAATAAAAAAACCCATCGCACATAACAAAACAAGCCATGTATGTGCCTGAATAAACCATATAGCCGGATTCGACATCTCAGTGTTAAACATGATATACGTAAACCTCTAGGTTTAAACCGCTATGCGTCAGCTAAATACGTGGTTTAAACCCGAGACCGAATGTCCAAGTGACGCAATCGTCGTTTCGGGTTTAAACCTGGTCCAGCCAGACCCGAGATCGAAGGTCCAAGTGACGCAATCGTCATTTCGGCTTTAAACCTGGTCCAGCCAGACCAGTGGTTTCGCAATAGTGACTCTGTATCGTCGAGATAATTCATCTTACTTTCCTAATGCGGACCGCCTCGTTTTATTGATTGCAAAAATCAATAATTACGACAGCGAGCATATTTTATTGGAAAGTTATAAGCGCGAAGAACTCACAACAATAAAATAACAGTTCATTAAATTGGACATTGAACGTCCGTTATTAAAATAATGGATCGTTATTTGTAAAATAATGTACGACCTCGACAATAACCATTATCCTATAAGGGTGGATACACACATGCATGTAATTTGGCCACACCAATAATTGACAACAGTAATCACCTGCGCGCGAGCTGTTCATTGTTAACAGGCCAGAGAAGTGAGTAGTAATAAGCGAAGTCAAACTGCCTGCTATCAGGACATTTATGGCCAGTCCAAAACATGTCTTCTCTTATGAATGCGGAAATTAATCAAGTATGTGTGATATCTGGCATTTTATTAATGCACGAACACCAGAAGCGACACGTCTGGCATTTACATGCAAGCTTGATATAGAACATTTTCGACCATGATATTTGTTTGGCGTGGGGTCTCGAAAGCTTCAAATCGCTAAGGGACTCAATTGAATGTATCGGTCGGAATAATCTGGGCAAGAAGGTACAATATAATATGTTTTACTTAAATAGCTCAGAGTTAGCCACCCCGTCTGGTAGCTTTCGGGATCATATATAGCCCCTGCGTCGGGGATCATATATAGCCCCTGCGTTGGGGAAATCCTGATTCACCACTGCTATGTATATCAAGAGAGGACTGGTAATTATTTAAATAGAACTTCCACCATATGGGTTATCCCACGAACAATTATTTTAAGTGGCCTGGCGACTGGGTACAAGATAGCGGTTTCTCTACATTCCGACTTAATTGGAACTAAAACTCAGTGCGGTCAACACGTCGGCAATGATTGGTGTAAACATATTTGTAATTCCAAACCAAATAATTGACATAATACACAGCTGACATAAATATACAACATATAAGAGTTAATTTTGGAAATGAGGATCAGACAACAAGCCCGAGGGCTTATATGAAGTCTTCTCCTCTTTGGCGACATGTCCCTTTAAGTGAGGGATGGGTATCGATCAGACGGGAAGGGATTGAAATAATGGTTTAGGGGAAGTAGAGATATATAACTACATTTGAGTTAGGGATGGAAAAAGGAAGAATATAGTAGGAATAGCATGATGAAGGGAGAGAGGTGGAGAGATAGAGATAGAGATAGAGAGAGAGAGAGCAAGAGGGTGAGAGAGCAGAAGACGTGGGGGACAGATGAATCGTGAAATGATTACAGTGGTGGGGAATAATTGAGTTGTTGCGTGGTTACAATTATAGTAAGTTGCATGCGTCAGAAGCCATGGGAGGGGGTCAATCACGTTGGCTGTTAACTGGTTCCATCCGTCAAAAAGTAATTAATTAAACAGACACACACGGCTACGAGTGTTCATAATCAAAGTATGTCGTGGAATATCTATATTTCGTGAGAACAAGTACGTATTCAGCAGTACTAACCCGAAACAGGACAATTCCTATTTCAAGTGTGTTCACTGTGCATTTCGGAGCATCCCTCATGTGGAATCGTGTCATGTATGTGCAGGCTAATAGCAAGTAAGTAATATTCAAAGTAATCGTTATCGGAAGGCATTTAGTGCTACATATATTCTGGGGAATATCTTGCTGCCGCATAACGCGACCGGAATCCAAAGCAATTTGTTACTCGTTCAAATCATGGGAATATATGTCTGTACTGCATTAAATATTTGTTTGTTTTCACGAAGACTAAGCTCCCTTGATCCCCGTAATAGAGTATTCTCAGATAAGACAACATTTGGTAGTGAATCATATAGTTCTCTTCTGGCCCCTTGATAAAATGTACACCCAAAGAGATAGTGGTAAGTTGTCTCGAGTTCCCCACATACACAGAAGGGGAATTGTTTTACATGATTGTCTGTCAGGTTAGAACTCATGTGGCTGCAATTCAGTCTTAACCGGATATGAAGGATATGAGATTTACGGCTTTTACTATGATAAAAATACGCAGGTGGACGTATATTGTCACTGTTGAGTTTCTTTTTGAAATCTTCGATTGTTCTGGTGCCCTTTGTAGTTTCCGGCAGTTTGTTCCATTCAGTAATTGCAGCTGGTAAGAAAGATTCCATATAATAGTCATAGTTAATATTCGAGGGTAGTCTTATATGTTCAAATCTGAAGTTATATATGGAATTATTTGCCTGTATTGGTCGTACATAATTTCTTAAAATTGATGGAGCAGTTCCACGTATCATTTAAAAAAATTGACATAGCTTGTGTTTTCTACGACGTGAGGAGAGGAGTTCCCAGCCAGTTTCTGATAAAAGACGCTCGTTACTCGTACTGATGGTTGCACCTGTTACTATTCGGGCCATTTCGTACTGAACCATTTCAATGTTATCACTAAGATAATTAGGGCAGTTATCCCAAACAGGGGAGGCATATTCCAGTATTGGTCGGACAAATGTGTAATGTATTTTTTCAAGCGTTACTCTGCTTAGCCTGTATCTATGTTTACGTACTAAGTTTACTCGACTCCACGCTTTATCAAGCATATATTTGATGTGGATTCCACATGAGCCCATGTTGTCGAAAGTAAGTCCCAGGTGTTTGTGGCTGTCAACCTCAACAATTGTCGCGGCTCCCATGGTCAGAGGTGGGTGGTATACTGGTGTTTCTTTCCTGGATATTAAGAGAGCTTCATTTTTTAGGGGATTGAATTTTACAAGCCATTCTGATGCCCAACACAAGAGAGTGTCGAGGTCATCATTTATTAGTTTTGCGGCCATAGTGGGGTCTTCGATAGTGAGAAATAGAGAGGTATCATCTGCAAATAGACGAATGTTGCACCGTGTATTTTCGGTTATATCATTAATGATTGGGTTGTCAGTGGACACATATTACATTGTCTGTATGATCCATGTAAAACGCCAAATACACGATAATTACAGAGATTACATGCATGTGTGTATCCACCCTAAACTGGACTCGAAGAACAAAGAAGTGACGTCATAGCCACGCTTTAATGATTGCGAAAATCAATAATTTGCATATATGCGAGCATATTTTATTGGAAAGTTATAAGTGTGAAGAACTCACACCAATAAATAATAAGTTTTTGTCAATTTCGAATTTTTTTTGGCGTTTTATAAGCTTGAACCGGCAACTAAACCATTTAATTCGGCTGTCCAGCTAGACCAGCTTTACCGAGGCTAAATTTGAGATGACGAATCCGTCTTTTCTTCATCGCGGTTTAGAATTGTCAAACAATCAGTCAAAGGGAGGTGCTTTTATATAATCTCTAGTGAGGGCGTGTCTAAGTGGCGACTGTTGACTGGTGTTATCACGTCATAGTTGATGTAATCGCACGCGAGCTTGGCTCAGATATGGACATGTTCCTTCAATATGATTTTTCCAACTATCTTGTTGTTTTGTTCGAATTCATTTGAAGGGTTAAACGTTTTAATTTTGACAACAAAACGTTGCTACTGCATGACCAGATATGCTACACACATTGTTTGCAATCCTAAACTTATATTGCTATATGAGTCAAATTTGATAACTTGTTTTGATCTAGATCATGCAACAAAGCTCTACTCTGGCTACGTCCATAAATTCCCATAATATTCCACCAGTTCAAAACCTGGGAACTTTTTTATTTTCTGCATGACGGGAAATTTATGACATTGAAAAAGGCAACGCATGTAATATATTTCTTTACGAAAAGCTGTCCTTCATGGTTGGCTTCTCGCTATATAGAAGATCTTATCAGCAATTTGGATTATTTGTCTTTGCTACACATTTTATAATGCTTCACGTTTGACACAAAACGTCTAAACGGGTTGATCGTGTACGACTGGGTGGAATGGTCACGTGAGTAATGTGACTTTCGTTGGTAATGGCGATACACGTTACAAGTTACACGTATGCAAGACTGAACCTGGCTACTATCTGTAATCCAAATGACTTTTGCTGTTGTGTATATATGTGAATGATTTAGCGAGCGAGCGAGTGAGTGAGATGTACTTTCTAATGTTATCTTGTCACATTTGTTTAGATTTGTTTTGTTGGTAATTGTTCAACAAAGAATGAGTGAGCGAGTGACAACAAAGAGTGAGTCAGTGAGTTAGTGACTGAGTGAGTTGGTGACTGAATGAGTGCGATATACTTTGTAAATGTAATCTTGTCACATTTATTTGGAATTTAATTTGCTGGTTATTGTTCAAGAATCACGTAACTTTTAAACATTTAAATTGAACCAGTCATTACATCATGTCTATTATAGTATTCCACGTGCTAGCTGGCATTAAATTTTTCTCAAAGATTTATTCCGGGTTCCAGAACATATAAAAATATAAAAATATAAAAAATTTAATTCACCACATGTATTGCTGAGAAATAACGAAGCCGTTTGTGTCATATCAACTGGACCTCAATATACCAACGAATGTTATTTTGCCTTGCAGGTGGCACTAATTATTCGAGGTCCAATCTAGTTATTCGAGGGGTTTATATTGTAAAACAGCAAACCTTTAACTTGGGTTGCAATAAAAATATTCTTGGCGCGAGAGCACCGCGTGATATACACTTGGGGTAAGGGGCCGTATGATTTTCCCGCGTGAAGGCGCTCATGATATACACGCACGAAGGCACCTTGTGATATACCCGCTCGAAGACACCTCATTATTTTCCCGTGCGAAGGTACCGCGTGATTTTCCCCACGCGTGATATACGCACGCGAAGACACCGCGTGATTTCACCGAGAGTTGGCACCACATGATTTCCCCGAGAGTTCGCACGACATGAACGCTCGACGAACGCCGATATATAAGGTGAGCGTCATGACGACTTCGCTGAAATAAATATATGTCAATCACAAGACTGCGACTCTACTCTCTCACAATTACAATCCACTGGCTTAAATAACAATTTATCAAGATCCATACACATCGCAAAAAGAGTTAAACCGATGTCCGCAAGCTTTGGTGTGTGATTTTGGGTGGACAAATGAATCAGTTTCGGGTGGCATGCGGCAGTATGCCGACTATATGTGCATTGGGTTATCGCGCTTGTCCTACAAGAATGGTCCAAACCAGTTTCTACAAAACGGGAACATAATTATGTCGACCACATGAGTCAGCTGACCGTCGGTAGCTACATGTGTAGCTACACAAAATTGTTGTTTGTCGTTTTACAATCTAAACCTCCCCATTACATACATAGAACCCTAATATATAGGGAAATATGTTTCCGAAAGATTAGCGCGAATCACCGAATGCGTGTAGGTCTTCAAATACACATACTGCAAAGCGTTCATGGTAGACATTTTAGCTATCTATTTTTGCCTGTTAACATATATGTAAGATGTAAGGCATATCCAAATGATTCGATTCCAGTGTTCCATCATGAATGTACGTCTTGGCAATTATGTTCTTAGATAATGCAGAGCTGCCACTGAAGGGCTTTGACAATAACGGTTATTATTATCAATCTCTTAACTAACACCATTTGCGATTAGGCAAAAGTCCGGGGAAAAGTCTTTAATGGAATATTATTTCGATATAGCAAAATAATATTATTATTTCAATATATCGAATAACATTTCATTATAACGAAATAAGATATAACAAAATAACATTTACGCACTGTATACGTGTATACTACAATAGCGATGAACATGCATGTAGAATGCAAGCAATGGCTCACTATGAATGTTCATTGCTTAAACTTCACAGACGATTTCCGTTGAGGGAGTGGCAGTCCTATTTGAAATTGATCATTTTTAACCAAAACTTAGCTAAAAGTAGGAAATATTCCTCCTGTTTCCAAAACAACATATTTCGCATAAGATAACGAAATATGTCAACCTACTTTTGGTCTAAGATATCCTATATGATAAAAATATTGGCCAAAGCTAGGGGCGAAACCCCTCCCTTCCCAAATGCACAGGTT
Organism: Siphonodentalium dalli; assembly: GCA_032622095.1. Lineage (NCBI taxonomy): Eukaryota > Metazoa > Mollusca > Scaphopoda > Gadilida > Siphonodentaliidae > Siphonodentalium > Siphonodentalium dalli. Next base: position 59,621,978 of record CP136069.1, on the reverse strand, counting down.
TGTCATATCCCAACTAATTATATTTATATTATACTACTATATACTATAATATAGTATTAGTATAGACTGTAGTTGAATTTGACTACCGAAAATCCACTTTTGCACAAACTTTATATCGAAATATTATTTATAATCATGCCTACATGTATATATATGAATTGACAACCGACACAATTCTTCATCGCAAACAACAATTGTGTTTAGACTTATGTGCGTTGCCGTGCCGACATTGTTTAAGCCTGATGACACAGAAACAAGTATGGACAAGATATGTCAAATTTGAGCTCAGATAGTCGAATTTTACAACTATGAATCAGCAGGTTCCCATAACAACAAAAAATGAATCGACCCCAATATAGGATCAGGCAAAGTATTATTGGTTATAACGAAATAAAAAAAAAGTGAGTTCACTTGTCACGCGCTGGGTTCAGTACAATATCATGCTGCTCTTTGTAATCCAACGGTTTAGATAACATCGTGACCAAACAGTGCTTGTGGATTTGGAGAAGGTGCAGCGCATCTACAGACAAGTTACCATGAATGGAAAATGAATCAATCGCAATTCTTGTCTCTCCAGTGGTTTGCCATATAACAATAAACCGGCCAGTATTAAATCTACATTAACTGATGAACACCCCTAAAAAATGGGATTAATTGTGATGACATTATCATGTTAAATGAACCTACTCATCTGATATGCGGTCAGATTAACTGTATTTTGCAAGATGTGCGAACTTTCCCATATCTGTACGAGTGCCACTAGAACACTGGCATGGGGTACTCGTGGTATATAGACAGTTTAAGCAGGAATTTTCTCAATAAATATGTTACACTTTCTTGTGAAATTAAGAACTCTCATGCAATAATGTTTGCCAAACGAAAATAGTTTCTGCAAAATGTTAATTATGTTTGCCTTTGGTAAATATGACATAGGCATTGTTGTTAAATTGATTTCACGACTTGTAGTCCATTGTATGTAATTTATATGTTCTATTCCTATTTAGTTAATAACATATTTTAGTATATACTTGCATGTAAAATAGTGGTAAATTACTGTAACGTACATCACCGTATCTATTCTCTTCGGAGCTACAGTGAATTCACGTTGTTCTTTCACTGTAAAAGGTTACGATATTCCACTGTTTGACTTGAAACTAGCACGAGCTGTCATGTAAGATTGATTGATCATTGCGTGTACACTGTCCACTAGTCAATCAAAAGCGACGAATTTATGACGGCACGTGATCAATCGATAATTTTATGTTTGAATCACAGCGTGTCAATTTCAACTTTAGGCCTATGCTCTTTCCTGTTTGTAAACACCTACATGTGAGCCCTCTAATTATGTATCAGGATATAAAATCATGTGTTTCAGTTGATGAAAAGATTTCCCCCCTTTTTAAATGTCCAATTGGCGTGAGGCAAGGCGCGAATCTCTCCCCGATACTTTTTGCCCTATATCTGAATGATCTGGAGTCATACCTTGGCCAAAACTGTCAAAATCCCCTAGCTTTGTCAGCCTTGAGTGGTAAAGCAATGCACAGATTTGTTAAACTGTTGATGATACCATACTCATGGCTGACACAGCTGAGGGATTAGAAGAAATCCTAGATTCTTATCATCAATACTGTCTAGACTGGAAACTCAGCATTAACTGCTCTAAAACAAAAATAGTTGTATTTGGCCAAGGGATATATGAAGATGAGATCTTCTATATTGGAAATGAGCCTATAGAATTATCCAAAAGTTATAAGTATCTTGGGGTGACATTTAGCAATGAGAACCAATTATTTATTGATGAAAAGAAAAAAAGGTGTGCTGCGGCCAAAAAGGCTATGTTCTCACTCATTCACAAAATGAGAAAATCACATCTAACCTTTGATGTTATAATTGATATATATAATAAAGCAATCTTACCAACCCTCACGTATGGATGTGAAGTATGGGGATATGGTTCTAATGCTATGATTGAGACAACAGAGTTATGGTTTTTTAAATTCATCTTGGGCTTGAAAACTACAACACCGACTGCTATGGTATATGGTGAACTGGGCATAATCCCAGTTTCAACTATAATTAAACACAAAATGTTATGTTACTGGACCAGAATAATTGAAGGCGAAGGCTGGAAATTGACAAAAATACTATATGATTCAATGATTTGTAGTAAAAAAACTAAGCGTGCCTTTAAATGGGTGAATGGCATCAGAAAAATATTAAATAAAACTGGAATGTCATTTATTTGGAGTGACCAAAATTTATGTAGAAGTAAATGTTTCAAAAATGCAACAAGGGATAGACTACTTGATACTTCTAATAAATACATATTTTATAGAGCAGTTAACCCTTTACCCAACAGAACGGTCCTGTGCCAATGCATTCTCTTATATATGCGAGTCGACCATAGGTCGCCTCGCATATATAAGAGAATGCATTGGCTTAACACATATTAAAGAAAAAATGGTAAAAAGTGTTAAAAAAAAGTTTTTTTTAGGCCAATGCATTCTCTTATATATGCGAGGCGACCTATGGTCGACTCGCATATATAAGAGAATGCATTGGCACAGGGCATAACTGTAACTATCACAATGTGCTCAATGAGCCGGTTCCAATGATACCCATATTTCCATGGTTTTATTGAGACAGACCGAAGATAATTTAGGCTGTTAGGGCGTTTCTGGGCGTTCTGTTGGGTAAAGGGTTAAACACAATTATGCAATGGAACCATATCTCAAATACTTCAATCAATCAGATGCAAAGGTCATAGCAAGATTTAGAACCAGAAACCATAGACTCCCTATAGAAACTGGTGATTGGGAGGAATTGGATCTCTCAAAGAGAATTTGTAAAGCCTGTAATGAAGGTATAGGTGATGAATATCATGCTATTTTAGTGTGCAAAAAACTCAAAACACTCCGAATGAAATGTATGGATAAGTACTTCTATGAAAGACCAAGTGTGTTCAAACTAAATGAGTTATTTAATTTGAACACTGATAAATTAAAGCCAATTGTAAGACTTATCAGAGAAATACCTAAGATTTTATGTGCTTAGAAACACTAATGATTTACAATTTAGCAGCCCCAACCCCTATCAAATGAAATGTGAATTTACCGCATACACAATACCCACTTATATGAAGTGAGAATGACATAACCCGGGAATTAAGGCCCACTATGTACTAGTGCTTCAGGCACTAAACATTACAAACCCGACTATACATGTTGCTGCATATGGCAACACCATCGATATTGATGGAATTATAGCTAACCGTGATGGCATGGCGGCCATGTAAGACTAGCACCAGACTGAATTGACCTCTCATATGGAGAGTATACTTAATTGTATAAATTGTGTATATATTTTCATTATAAATTACAAATCAAATCCAAAATAATTATTATTTGATTTGTATAAAAATGTATATGATGTTTAATCATAAATTTGATCAATAATAATCATCATGTCTGAACATAAAACCTCTCACTCTGGCTCAACTACATTAGTAATACTGATAGTAATGGGTAAGCACTTGCACAAATAAATTGCTGCTTTCTCTCAGACTATAAATGTTAAAATCTACATATGACTTTAATTTAAGATGTTACAATTTACATCTGACACTTAAATGAGACAGCCAATTCCACTGATTTTGATGTACCGCACTTTCCATGTAGGTACCGGTATTAAACATCATAAATATCATAAATTCAGATGGACAGCTGTCAGCAGCTACTAAGTAGCAAAAGGCTAACCATGTAACTATATAGATAAAAAGTGTACCATTAATTAGTTGCTGAGAATGGTGGAACAGAGTGAGAGGTGTTAAACGAAGTTCCTTGACACTTGGGCTGAAATTGTATTTAATGGCCGATTGTGCCATTTGTGGATGAGTTAGGTATATTCCAGTGTAATCTATAATATAATTTATTATTTAAAATTAAGGAATCTGCATATACTTTTGTGAATAAATCATTAACAAGTGTCTGGAAACTGTAGAGCATACTTGTAAACCGTACCACTAGTATCAAGTGGACTATACTCACCCTTTGAGCAGCATAGATATTAGTCCTTCAATCTATCATGAATTCCCTTGTGACTAATTGCCATTAAAAAGCACTGCGGTGTGAACTGAGCTGAATCTGACACAATGTATCAATACTACCATGTTTCAATATATATCCGAATGTGCGAACATATTGAATTTAATACCGGTAACAATTGAATTTGATTTATTATTATTGACGGAACTTCGGAAGTAAAATATAAGTTGAACGTTCTCCGTATAGCAATTAACACAAATGTCGAGTTTCCACAGCATAAATCCACATTGGATGATAGGAAATAAAATCCTGATGAAAAACTAAACATTCCGACCACTTTTGTCGCACTGGTAAAGATAATCACTAGGTCACTGAAGCGACTCGCCCAGACACCGCATTCCATTTATAAGCAGGTCAGCACGTGCTGACCTAATTACACGACCTTGACACAAGTGAGACTAACTACCCGGTATGCCCAAAGACCAATAAAGAGGGACATGAGTTAAATTGCCACTGATCTGGTGGTCCGATGACCCGAATATATTAATATAATTTAAAATATACCATGCCAAATCGTAATTATCACAGATATATTGCTGACCAAAAATATTATTGCATGCCCTATTATATGACCTATATGCCGTATACGGACCATTACATTATATGAAATGATTGCTTCTAAAAGTTAGTTGAAACCTGTAAAACACGTAAAATTTAAGCTTAATGTAATATGTTCTCCTATGAATGAGAGGTGTAAGGCGAGTAAGACAGTGAGTAACACCACACACCACCCTATTACAGATACATGTACGAATACACCCTTTCAGTGATAGGCTTAATTAACTAAGATAATCCGTACAAATTCAAAATATGATAATATGTATCTATAGAGCAATAATTGTAATCCGTATTCAATTAATGTATTTAAAAATGAATTGCTAGTGGTGGTGGGTGGTTTTAAGTACGCATGTGATGGCACTGGGCCCTACCTGATTATCAGCTGCCATGTGTTGCAACACGACACTGGAAGGGATAGTCAGTGGGGGCCCAGATCATTTTTTGGAAAGTCAGGATGCGTGGTGTGATCGTTATGGTGGCGCGTGCGTGATGTATATTGTATTTTGATTTTGTATTTTGTATTTTGTCTTGTATGTCATATATTTTCTTGACGAAGGCAATAAAACTATTGAATTGAATTGAATTGAATTAAGTACAGTTAATGATTTAATTAATTAAGACTTAACTTAGCAACTTTGAGCTTATATAAGCCGCATATAATAAAAAGAATACCCACAGTGTTTTGTTGGAATACCTGAAACATCTCATTCGTGATTGGAAAGAAATTTTAGCCGCTCCTGAAAATTCGATATTTCTTTCCGGACACCCATGAGATATTTTGGTATTCAAAACAAAACTGTAGGTATTCTCTATTTAATCTTACAATTGACAGTTTAATCTTATTTAAGAGTTGGATATACATGGTCATTGTAATCCCACCATGAGTTACTGTATAAATTCATATATCTTTCCGTAATACTTCTGATATAGCCAGACAACTAGTGATATAGAATCGAATGTATGTATTTACCATATAGCACTATGTAGCACTCAGATTATAATCATTAACTTTATAACATGACATACCTCTAATGCCTCAGGGATTCTTAGCAAGAATAATCATATTCCAGTGGTATGCCATATAACAATAAACCGGCCAGTATTAAATCTACATTAACTGATGAACACCCCTAAGAAATGGGATTAATTGTGATGACATTATCATGTTCAATGAACCTACTCATCTGATATGCGGTCAGATTAACTGTATTTTGCAAGATGTGCGAACTTTCCCATATCTGTACGAGTGCCACTAGAACACTGGCATGGGGTACTCGTGGTATATAGACAGTTTAAGCAGGAATTTTCTCAATAAATATGTTACACTTTCTTGCGAAATTAAGAACTCTCATGCAATAATGTTTGCCAAATGAAAATAGTTTCTGCAAAATGTTAATTATGTTTGCCTTTGGTAAATATGACATAGGCATTGTTGTTAAATTGATTTCACGACTTGTAGTCCATTGTATGTAATTTATATGTTCTATTCCTATTTAGTTAATAACATATTTTAGTATATACTTGCATGTAAAGTAGTGGTAAATTACTGTAACGTACATCACCGTATCTATTCTCTTCGGAGCTACAGTGAATTCACGTTGTTCTTTCACTGTAAAAGGTTACGATATTCCACTGTTTGACTTGAAACTAGCACGAGCTGTCATGTAATATTGATTGATCATTGCGTGTACACTGTCCACTAGCCAATCAAAAGCGACGAATTTATGACGGCACGTGATCAATCGATAATTTTATGTTTGAATCACAGCGTGTCAATTTCAACTTTAGGCCTATGCTCTTTCCTGTTTGTAAACACCTACATGTGAGCCCTCTAATTAAGTACAGTTAATGATTTAATTAATTAAGACTTAACTTAGCAACTTTGAGCTTATATAAGCAGCATATAATAAAAAGAATACCCACAGTGTTTTGTTGGAATACCTGAAACATCTCATTCGTGATTGGAAAGAAATTTTAGCCGCTCCTGAAAATTCGATATTTCTTTCCGGACACCCATGAGATATTTTGGTATTCAAAACAAAACTGTAGGTATTCTCTATTTATTCTTACAATTGACAGTTTAATCTTATTTAAGAGTTGGATATACATGGTCATTGTAATCCCACCATGAGTTACTGTATAAATTCATATATCTTTCCGTAATACTTCTGATATAGCCAGACAACTAGTGATATAGAATCGAATGTATGTATTTACCATATAGCACTATGTAGCACTCATATTATAATCATTAACTTTATAACATGACATACCTCTAATGCCTCAGGGATTCTTAGCAAGAATAATCATAATTGCTGTGTGATGAAAGAGAGTGTTTAATTAGAACAATTATTCTTGCCATACGTATACAACGTGTATTTCAGGATGCGAAATAAGCTATTGACTATACCAGTCCAAGATCATTTTTATCAAGAAACACTCATCGTAAAATTTTAACCTCGCGCCTGAGATGCAAATGAAACGGATATTCCGAATTGTTATGGGTTCATCATGTTTTGAAATTTGCGCGCATAAGTGATACAAACGCACAATAATTTACCATGTCAGGAAATGATATAATGTTTCACGCCGAAAATATGGTATCTGATGATAAATGTGTTATTATTTTACCATGACAGGAAATGACTAACAAACTAATGTTCCACGTCGCAAATTTGACAAATTATGTTACTGAGAGATACACGGAGTGCACCAATAAATATGCCATGAAGCAATCGAGCTCTTTTTGTCACATTAACCCATTCATGTCTGTAGCTTCCTGAAATGTTGCAAAACCCATGAGTCTCCCATACGGAGCATCGCATATAAGATGTCTTTACATTGTTTAAGCCAACACAAGCCAATATGCGTGGCTCTCTATGTGAGACTCGCGTATATAAGATAATGCACTGGCACCGGGTCTTTAATGATGCACAAGTGCGGCTCCCCTCATGAAAGGGTTACGTGATGATACGGGAAAACTATCAAGACTAGGTTTAAATCTAAAAAAAAAAGAGCTGTAAAACACTGATATATACGAAATGGTTGTGTTTGTGTCTCACCTACAATTGAATCCATCGATAAATGCTCACTTAGTAACAAATGTATTAATGTTCTTGTATTTGGCTATTGCTGCTAGATTGCTGTGACCTTAATTTACTACATTTGTGTTGCTTCATTGTTATTATATGTTCTCTTTGGTAAATAAAAGTTTTATTTCTTACACCAGACTATAATTATTCTATACTTTTTAATTTCTACTACTTCCGCATAGTGACATAAAGTGACTCCATGTTTTGATTGAGAATCCCTTCATGTATTCGTTGGGGCTTCATATTTGGTTGGTACTGTTCATGCGATCCCCCATTTGAGCCAGACTGCTCATAACATATTCTGTGATGAACCCCAATATCTCTTGCACACACCAATCGGGCCTAAAGCGTCAAGTAGACGGTAAACTGTTTCTACTTGTCAGCATTACCATGTAGCTTGAAAATGCAATGTAGCACTATAACCATTTAAACAAGCTGTTAATATCCTGCTAGTGGAGTTTGCAGATTTCACTGTCTCTCCAATGATTATGCATGTCTGCACTGACAAGCATATTTGTTTTGTTTTTTATTTTGTATTGAGAAAGAAGAAGAACAACGGAGGAAGAGACAAAATACATTCACGTATTCATGGTCTCAATCCAATACATGTCCCTGCTTGTATTTAGGGTGCGGTATATAACAACAAGTTGTGAATGGTTGTGATTCTGTTGAACACATGTTTATCATACCAATGGTGTGAAAAAACACTCTGCATGCTACAGTGCAACCAATACGTTGAAAGAACACAACATGCATCGTAATCGGATAATTTGTGTCGAATAAAGTCGCGACGAGTTCGATACATAATTTGATAATATGATGCAAGTTGAGATTGTACTCCAAACCCTTGTGTCGGTAAGACCACTTCTTTACTGTATCCTCCATTTATACTACAACAACCTGTATTTTATTGGGGCTTTATAAAATCAGAACTGTAACGTCTACATCAATATCTAATACGTCTACATAAATGCACTACATATGGCATATGCATATACAGCAACTATTGTATCTCTGGCTGACCAGTGGTGTGAAATTTCTTACCAATAACGTTGCAAATATTATGGGGACATTGTTCATTTAAACAGCAAAAACAATATATACGTAAGTTGATAGTATCGACAATATAGGTCGGTGAACACGCGAACAATCTAATACTGAGATATTAATAATGAATCATATTGTTTACGCCATAGCTAATGTTCAGCTGTATTCGGAATGTGAAAAGACTATATATATTAAATTACCATTACCATTTCACGAATAGACTTACAACAAACTCTAATTTGTGTATCGTGCTGAATAAAAATTGGTTGGAAGAAAAGCGGTGTCCGATCTTTTTCTAAAGTATATAATTTTATTCCGTCTTTCCGCTCCAGTTTACGTCCGTTTAAAAGTAATCAATGTACCCATGTGCCTATTGTCGTCCGCGAAACCGGACCGGTGTGTAACAAAGGCGAGCATTACTAAATATAATGTACATGTATAGGTATGTTAAGTGCCGATCGAGCTATTTTGATCACAAGGACTTACAATTTAATGTGTCAGTAGGTGTGTAACTTGGGCATCTCGTTGATGTAAAAACACCTTCCGGTCGACGTTCAAGATCAATACAGACCTTCCTGTCGACATTCATTATCGATGATGCGTATAGTGAGAGAGACTGACACTTCCGCTCTCTGTGAACTGGCCGTGAACGTATCGGCCAACCTCGTTCCACTTTTTTATTTCGTGTTGCTAGATGGTGGGTAACGAAAAATGGTCGGAAAAAAAATATATATATGTCATTTTCACACTAAATTCCGGCTTGAATGTGAATTTGCTCAACTCTCTGGGAGTCGCATTATGTTTCTCTCAGTATTAAATTCGCTCCCCAAAGGAATTAAAGATGAGTATAAAGGTATGTATTATCTAACAATACATTAGTAAAAACAGATGCATGTATTTAGTTTCTTGCAAAAATGCAAATTATGTTCATTTGTTGAATGGAGTAGAGTGACATCGACCTAAATCTCAATTTACTTCAAGTTACAGTCTTGGGGTTGTGGATTAACAGGGCCAGGAACCTTCACGAATCAAGTCTCTAACCGAAAGCGGTTTTTATTTAAAAACTAGCAGGATTACCCGGTTCAAGTTATGTGATGTGGGAATTTGGTGGGAATAGAGAATGCTCTTGCTAAAAGTGTTACATGTTTTCTCTTATAATTGTATATCCAAATGGCATCACAAAACGTCACTCCTTTACATGGATTATAAGAAGTGATTCACCTTGCAGATTGATTGTAATTTTGTTTGTCGCGATTAATTCGTCCCACCAACATAGAAGTATTTATTTATTTACAGCCGAGCGTACTTCATATGTTATCATTTTTTTAATCGTACAGACGACGTGGTTTGAATTGACGTTTTGTTTTGGTTTTTGATTTTGTTTTTTAATATTTTTACTGGGATAAAACATGAATATGTGTTCAAAAAGATGACAATTTGGGATTACATTGCTATGTATAACTCATCTAGTGGGCTAGACTAAGATTCTGAGGACGCCTGCATGGTTATGGTATCTCCATGAAGATATATACAGTTGTTTTAACGAATTAATCTCAGTTTACAAGAATTGTTGCTATATATCAGCTACATGTGTCATACAAAGAGCGAGATTTTAAGTTTTTTTATGTTAGGCTATAAGTCTGTTCTAAACAAATTAAAGAAATCCTCTGAATCGGGCAGATGTACCCTTCTCAGATGCCAGTATTGGAGAATCGTAAAAATGCATGTGCCAGTGACTGTTTTCTTTTATCTCAGAAGAAACGATATTTGAATGCACATTGTGACCATTATTTTTTTAACAGACCTTCTATACATTTCCATTTCTTTTGACAAATTGTATCTTTTTTGTGGAAAATATCTGGAATGGGAAAGGCTCAATTTTGTTATAGTACATGAATCAGTCTAACATGTCATCCTCTGACTGTTCAAGGTCGCTCATTTTGCAAGAATATATGTATCGCTTAAACAGAATGATAAACATACGTTTAATGTTTCTTCTATATATCTCTTTTGATAACTCACAATATGAGTGCCCTGATTCCCGTCCCCATATCACAATGCAGTTAAGAAGATATAATTGTTAATGTGACTTAATTCGCTCACCATTTGTAGAGGTTGTAAAATTTGAACGCCAAAAACTCCTTATAACGAATTATGGCGATGACTATATTTAACTTTGATGGAAATCGTCGACTAAAGTATTCATATCAATGTTAGTGTCACTCCTCTCGGCATCCCTGATTCACACGGCACAAAGTGCGGCGTATTTAATCCTCAATTGATTTTATTCCTCGTATCATTAGAGAAATTAGTGCTGCACATATTTGTGACAGCTTTTGTGCCCCTCCCAATCATGACTCGAACGGCGACGACACCCACGTTCATTGGATTCCTGATATAATGGACATGATTATTTATAAGTTTTGTGGTAATCGTCAACTAAACAAATTCTTATCAAATTTAGTGCCCCCCCCCTTTATATAATACAAACGGCACCAACTTGGGCGTCTTTAAATCACGATTACACTCCTTGTATCGCGGAGAAGAATGTGTATCAATTTGGTAGAAATGTGCTCTAAAAATAGGAGTTTTAAATCAATTTTGGTGCCGCTCTCCCCTCACCCACGCATACATGGCTCGAACGGTGCCATATCATGGAGATGATTATATATAAGGTTATATATCAGCGACATTAAAATTTCATCATTTTTTATGCTCCTCCCCTTTTCCGCCCCTGACAGCAACAACATCACTGTAGAAAATTTTAACCCATAACATTATCTTCCTGGTAAAAGTTACCCGTGTTAGACCCATCTAGATGTATGGTGCTCTGTGAAGTTAATTGAACAGACAGGCATTCGCAAATATAGGCATAACATGTGGTATCCTGAACCCACATGATTTGATTCCTCGTATCACTGGAGAAGAACATTATTGTATGAATTCGTAGAAATTGGCGCTAAACATATTTTTATCAGATTTTGTGACAACCGCCCCCCGTTCCCTATCCTTGACTCAAGTGACGCCACTTTTGACGCAACGCACAATTAGACTCATTATGAAGATGACTATATATACAAGAGGTGGAAATAGACGACTAAACAAATTCATATCAAATGTAGTGCCCCCTCAACTCTCACCCCAACGGCGCCAATTTGGCGTATTTAAAGCAACAATTAGATTCCTCATATCACGGAGAAGAATATTCGTCAATTTGGTGAAAATGGGCGCAAGAAATATTTGGTATATTTTATCGATTTTGGTGTCCCTCTCCCACTCCATGCACAATTGACTCGAATGGCCTAAATTTTGACATCTTTAAACCGCACAATTAGACTCATGATATCAAGGAGATGATTATGTGTACTTTTGGTGGTCATTTTTACCCCCCCCCCCCCCACCCAACTCTCACACAAACGGCACCACTTTGGCGTCTTTAAATCATACGTTTAGATTCCTCGAATCACGGAGTAGAATGTGTATCATTTGGTGGAAATCGGCGCCAAAAATATTTAATATCAATTGTGGTGCCCCTCGCCAATTCGGTGCACCCCTGACTCGAATGACGCAACTTTTGACAGCTTTCAGCCACATCATTAGACTCATGATACCATTGAGATGATTATGTATACGTTTGGTGGTAATCGACGATTAAAACGTAGTATCTATTTTAGTGTCCACCCGCCATCTCTCATCCAAAATGGCACATATTTCGCGTCTGTAAATCACACGGTTAGATTCCTTGTCTCGTGGGAAAGAATGTGTATAAATTTGGTGGAAATCGGCGACAAATTTTGGTTCTGCCCCTCCGCCTTTTCTGTCCCTGACAAGAACAGCTTCATCTTTTTTAATTATAACTCGCACCGTTATCAAAATTACCCCTGTTAGACCCATTTGGTGCCATCTATATGGTCCCCTTTGAATTCTATAGAACAGACAGACATTCGCAAATATAGATATAAGATATTTTTAAACATATAAACGCTAAACTGACGGGATAAACTAATGAAAGAGCTGTAGACGTTCTAAATGAACATCCAAAAATCAGTAATCGTTTAAAAGCACATATTTATAACTGAAATTTACAAGAAAATATGTATCGATTGTGTCCGGATTTTAAACATCAAACACACCCCAACCATGTAATACATCTTCATAAAATACACGTAACGTATAACAACTATCTAACTCAACCAATGTAATACATCTTCATAAAATACACGTAACGCATAACTCCTTCAACAACTATCTACAGTAATGCCCTAAATAATCGACTCCTTAACCACAGCAGAATTATGGGTAACTTTTTCAGTATTTAGTAGGAAATATGGCTTGTTGCCATTCATTGGAAAGCTTTCCGGTGAATGACAACAAGCCATATTTCCGACTAAATCCTGAAAAATTACCCGTAATTCTGATGTGGTTAAGGAGTCGATTATTTAGGGCATTACTGTAACTCAACCACTGTATATATGTTTTCCATGTGGCAGCTATCCGAATGTTTGAACCGACAGTTTATAGATTGCATTAATGTCACATGTTCCTGCGCTGCATTCACTGATCAGCTTCATGGAATATATTGATATCGTCATACGTCGGGTATCACAACATGGCCTGCTTACTGCGTACATTTATAGATTTTTATTGTAGAGGTTAGGGAAATAGTAAAGCCGCTATTCGTTATTGCGAATCTAGCTCTTCGGTTGGCTTCCAAGACCATTCGTACAGTTATTGTATTGTGTCCATGAAAACATTCCAGGAAAACTCACGCGATCTACCATCGCATTAGTGTAATGGCGCTACAGGTGAACATTTTCGGAATCATGGTTTTGGGGAAAATCATGTTCGGCAACGCTGAGCTCAACTGCCAAGGACTTGGTGAATTGCAACCTGAACTTGTTCAACTAGGAATAATCAACCAATCAACTGTTTCCAACACTATCCGATGTGACAACCTATGCAAACGTCAACCTGTTTGTTTGTCGAGGGCGTATCACGTCGGCACCAGAAACTGTGTTCTTCTGAAGCACACATATGTTAGCGCAACACAGCTCTGTCGGAAATGGTTCATCATGAATATTGAAAAGGTATGACCGTAGAATTTACCACCCAATCCGGTTGATAGCTATCGTCTCAAATGAAAATTACTAGTAGTTTGCGAAAAACATTTCGACTTTACCCTTCCATGATTAGAGCTTCCTGAATTGTTTGCATAGGGAGCCTAACGTGGGAGACTCGCATATATAAAGGATGCACTTGCACGGGATCATTTATGCTACACCAGCGCCTCTCCCATCCTGCAAGAGTTAACAGAGTATACTTTCTTACCACAAGGTACGACTTTGTGTCGCCTTACTCGATAACTTTTAACATTCGTGATTTACGGTAACGCTTTTCTGTCTTCACATTTCGCTTAAGTTCGCAATCTATTTCGCAGATCATCAATTTGCCCGTTATTTCGTTGAAATATCATAATTTGTTTACAATTTAAGGACATATTATGGACTTGTTCGGTTGAGTGGAACTGCAAAGTTGGTACTCATGCGCTATGCCAACCTGGGGAATGAAACATTCTATCAACATCGCCAAATATTGCAAAGAAATCGACCGTAACACTGTAGAGAAAACATCGCCTGAACAACACTCAATTGTATATATTTACATCTCGATTATGGACGCAACTATCGGCGATAAACTAACACAAATGAGCTCGCCATCGAGAGTCATTCAATTTACTTAATATATAAGAATAACGATGTCTGTTGTCAATTTGGATTAATATTCGTAAAAATGACTACGTTTAGCAAGATTATTCTCCATCTCTATTTGATCACTGTACAAGTTTATTTTTTTGGAATAGTGTATTCCAAATCGCTCACTAAGAATGGGTGTATACGGTGGTTGTAGGGTGTATACAACCTTAAAGTGATCTGAAACATTCCGGTAGGGTAATCAAATAGAAATGGAAAATAATCTTGCTCAAGTAATTATTTTTACAAATGTTATATCCCAAATGATTACACAGTCATTCTTATAAATGCAGTTATCTCTCGGTGACAACTTAAACCTATAAATTTGTCAGAAAAGGCTGACAGCCCGATTGGCCGCAGCCCAGCCATGTCACAACATTGTTCATGACAATATTCGATTCGGAAGACGATTCTATGCAGCCATTTCTGTTTCTTCGCTGTAAAGTTTTGGCTGTAAATTCGTATGGTAAAATACCGGCAGCAGAATTGCCACCAGTAATATATCGTGAAGAAAACAGTACACCGCATATTTTCTTACACCTCATCACATATAAACTTAAACCGAGCGCGCCACTTTAAAAACCGCTTCGCTATACATACACACAGAGAAAATTTGGTTCACCGGGGACTCAAAATTGGTTCCAGGGTTTGTCGCAGTAGGGGAACCAAACAAACAAACAAACAAACATGTTTTTGTTCTTCGTGAAGAATGTGTTTTGGTTCTTCGATGAACCAAATTAAAGAACCGGCTTAACTAAACAGACAATCTGATTCCACATGGAACCAAACTTGATAAAAAAAAACTGGGAGAACCACTGTGAACTGCTTTGGTTCTCTATCTAGTTCCCCGTATCGATGGAACCAAATAGTTAATTAATGGAACCCATTTGGTTCATTAAATGCCTACTAGGAAACAATGACCCGTGACACTATTTGTAGTTTATAAGCCCGTTTGAGATATCATTGTTTCTGAATGTTCTATTAGTTATTAAATACGTTATACCGTTTAAAATTGAAATCACACGATATTGATTCACCCGAATAGAACCCGACGATGGGAAGATGTTCTAATGTTTTAAGGAGATATCGAATTATATTAATACAGTTATTGTTCCATACTTCCCACCCTATTCATAAATTATCATAGTCTATGCATAATTACATTTAAGCTAGGCCGTGTTCCCACAAACCTGGAATGCGGTGGGTTCTTTGAAGAACCAAACTTATGATATATGGAACCAAAGCAGTATGGAACCAAACTGCTTTAAATGTTATACTGAACAATTTACTGTAGACTATTTAAGCGAGCTTTTCAATTACGAGTAATACTAATTTTGAGCAATTTAAATCCTACGAATCGGGGCTCTCATTTTAAGAAATAAAGGAACAAATTTATCACAGTTTTCATTCGAATTTATGTAAAAGTAAAACATTTGAATTGCATACTTGTTTTGGTATGAAATTGTCCGCCACAGGCATGCACTTGTCCATTCACTGACATGTACAATGCATGTCTTTATTCATACCAGTGTGTACATGTGCATATACCACAACACTATCTCTAACGATCACAGATAGTTGGATTGGAACATTCAGGACAGTCATAACAAGCTCCTTAATAACATGATCCATCGGTCCATACATACAGCTGTGGTCTAATCAATTGATCCTCCTTAACGTGTTTGACCACCGGATTAAACCGTCTTAGTCGACGGCATTCATGCGATCAACCCCGATCAATTACACCGCGGCCGATTGCGGTACCACCTCGCGTTCGCGGTTAGAAAGCATTTCTCATGCGATGTTATATGAATTTTATTCTGTTTGTTAACTTATGATCTAATCGCGAATGTCGGTCAGGGACCATATTTAATTAATTATTTGAAATATTGGTTTTTGTATAGTTAACTCACCCCTAAAAGTTAGCTACGGCAAACGCGTCGATGACTAGAACACGCAGTAGAAACCAATAAAGAATTTATGGAATACTATTAGGGCAACTTCCTAATGGCGCTCCTTGTGTGTGCCGAAAGCGACAACACGTGCGACATTTGTCGCGCACCGAAAGCGACAAAACATGCAACATTATTTCACATAATTTTCGGTTCGCGAATAATGTGGATTCTGTCGCTTTCAGTGCAATTCTAAACCAATGGTGTAAAAGAAAAAGTCAATTTCACGGGCTGGTTAACTTGAAAATAAAGATACCAGTGATAATCATACCACTAATGGTTTAGATATGGTATTTATGTGATTGACAATGTCGCCGAACGTCGAACGCTCATATTTTACGAAATTTCTAGATCAAACTCGCTGTTTTTCTCGAAGTTTGTACTATATTAATCCCATCGCTGTAACAAAAACGGTTCGAGAAAACGAAATAAAACAAAAGAAAAATAATCGATTTCCGCAGTTTAAACGTTCAATCAATGCCGCTGAAATGGTAACATATCCTCGCGGAAATACGCACATAATCGACCTATAGTGTAAAATAAGTATCAAATGTGATTATTTTATTCTGAATGGACTCTTACCCTGTAAAAACACCGGTTAAAGGGTGTACACCTAAAATCGCGAGTTGGTTTATTGCCCGCATATAATCTGCTTAGAATCGCCTCATTATGAGTCGATAATGTGACTAAATTTATTCTCATTTTCAGCACATTGTCGACTCAAATTTCTAAGCTATTCATATTATCTACCTAAAGTAAGTTTTATTATACGCAGATAATGTGCTGATTGTTTTAGGAGAACAGATTGGAAATGGATGTATGTATTTATTTACCCTTGCCTCTCTCTCCTGAGGGGATTAATGCCAAATGTGATTTTATCATAAGAACTAAATGCTGCAACTAATCACCAACCTTGCACCACCTCAAATGTTGCCAATACGATACTACCGGACGCCATTTTTGTGGCAAAAGTGATCATACCGCATATCAAGTGATGATATAATGATATTTGAAAAGCTAGCTACGAATGTGATCGTCAGTGAAACGCTTATAACACTTGTAGTCTAGTCGTGTGATTGTTTTGAACAGCGAAAAGCTGGATACGAACGTAATGGACAACTTGTGATCATAATGATAGCATCAAAAAGACCAAATGTAGCATATAATCCACTCGCGGATAGATTGGTGACACAGATGTTTAACCGTTTATATACCAAATAAAATCTCCCATTTAGCAAAGACAAGTGCGTGCCGTTTGCATGATACGTGTACATATGAATCAACATACAGTTATTCCAAGGCCATTTGCAATAGACATTTGACTTCCACATCTAACCATACCAAGAAGTTAAATGTAGACGACGCACCACCTTTACGGTGAGTTTCCAGGGATATACTCCATATCAGCTGGGGGGGGGGGGGGTGGGAAACCAAATCAAAAACACGAATTGATTTTGTAATGTGATCGAAATGAGAATCAAATTTATAATTTCACCAATGGTTAGGTGATACAGCTGAGTGGGTAAGAAAAGATACCCATTCCAGTGAACTATCAAATAATGGGTTACCAAATGCAATAAAACAATATTGAGGATTAACACTTATGAATTATGTGTTTGTCATAAGGCTGAATGGTAGATGCATGGTGGTGGTATATTGTCAAGTAACAATGGTGGGATTAAAGAAGTCTATAAACACCGTATTTGAATGTATGGGCATAATTATATAGAATGTTAGATGCTAAATAAAACCACAAAAAAATCATTAATTGTGAGACCGGAAACTGAGGATTTTGTCCCAAAGAAATTCAGAATTGGCCCGAAAATTGGCCAATATATTTTTCAACACAGCGTGAACACTGGCTAGAAATACAACAGTAGGACGATCCCATGGTAAATGCCAGCAATCGTAGCTCTCTGAGATTCTATATCTCACATGCTTATGGATCAGTCATGTATAATTGGAAACGCACATCTGAGTCACAACAGAGAACAAGAGTTCAAGTTTAATTAACACTCGAGCGACCTTATACCAAATGACTGGGACAAGGATACGGTGGAAGTTTATGAAAAAGACAGTGAGTATTGAATGAGAACTTTGCACACATTTTGAGGAGTTCAAAAACAAAATAATGGACGTCATGTTTCAACTCGTTTCACTCGATCAAACATAAATGATTTATAGAATAACAACCACGAATTGTAGAAACGCAGTTTTAATATAGAAAGGCAGGAAACGTAGTTTTAGTGTGCATACCATACAGCATATTATAATAGTCAGAAACTATATGTGACCCGCCATATCAAATCCAGTCGTAAGTCGGGATTTTTTTACCCTGTGCCAATGCATTCTCTTATATATGCGAGAATATATAAGAGAATGCATTGGCCTAACAATTTTTGACAATTTTAATAATTTTTTCTTGTATTCTTTAACAATTTTATAATTTCACCCATACAGAGCCCCAGACAAACATGAGCAGACCACACTCTTCTATATGCTTCTATATATGTGTGGGGCTCCCTGCAGGGTAATGGATGTTTTTTATTTTATGTCCTAAAAATTGTAAGAAACATTTATTTTTAAAAAATGATAAAAAATTGTTAGGCCAATGCATTCTCTTATATATGCGAGGCGATCTATGGTCGACTCGCATATATAAGAGAATGCATTGGCACAGGGTATAAAAATCCCGACTTACGACTGGATTTGATATGGCGGGTCACATATTGCATGTACAATACACATAATTATATAATATGAATATCTCTTATTTCACCACGCTTACTTTCGGATCAGGCTTCTCGACTTCCAGACTTATCGGTACCGGGAGTTTCCGGGTGGTACCGCGGTACATGTACTGTTCGCGTTACAGAAAGTCTCAAGTGGTAATACTGTATGTGGCTGCTCGGCTTTGTGCGAGTTATACGCACCATACAATGTTGCAGATACGAAATGCACGTTTTCTTAAAGGGGTACTGTACGCCAATTTCAATAAATTCCCGGTAACAATTGCGATCTAATATCAATATTATATTTTAAAATAACGTATTTGATTCGACGATGTATACTGAAAACGTTCCGGTTAACATGCTATCATAAAAGTCAAATAGAATTATTTAATATAAATGAATTTATGGCTGGAGTCATAAAATGGTGAATTATGCCATTACGAGTTACCGTTCTTGAAATCTCACATGTTGGGTGTCTTTTATCGACGGCCGTTTACGACGAACATTATTGAGTTGCGAACAAAACATGTTACATGCAAAAGGAAGTCCCGCTATAACCAATTTGGAAAAAAAGAGAAGAAACAAGATTCATAAAGCGTCAATTATTTTTATAGGGGGTGAGATTGTTCGATGGAAGAGATTACAGGCATCAATTGAACTTCCGGTTCATCCTGCAACCTGCGTATTCTCCGGTGAAGGTCAAAAACATGGCGCGTAATTTGAAATCGTAATATTTTTATATCCAAGATCAATATTTTCGTCGCTAAATTAGGTTTATACGAAACTCATATAACACGAACACAATCTAACTTTAAAGTTATGTCAATGGGAGTAAATAAATAAAATTGCCTATCTCTGTATACAGTACCCCTTTAAGCCCGAAGTATTTAACAATGATTTCTAAGAATTTAAATAATTTATTTCGCCAATCGATTGGCCAATCATTTATTTTTAACATAACAGAAGAAAATTAATTTCAAAACAAGCATCTGTCGTTGTCATTCCTATATCTGTATCTGTAGCTGTTACGTCCTAGTGACCAAGGCTGGCTTTTACAGGACGGGATCGAGTAGATCCATAATTTTTCCAGGAAGTTTTTTTGCCGAACCCGTGACTTCTTCGCCACGGGTATCTTTAACGTGCGCACATTGTCGCACACGGGACAGCCATTAGCGTCGGCTCCCGATCCGACGGTGTGCCAAGTGTAGTGTCATCCCTGGTCATGACATTACGAGAGGAGCAGAGGTACGAAGTTAGTCCAGTACGTATTTTTTCAAATTTGTCTGAGACTCTTTGGCTTCTGGAAATTTCTCAGATCACTGATCGTGGCATCGATGATTGATTTGTGATGCCCATGGTACTGGGAATGCAGATGGCGACACAAAGTCCGACCGATATTTTGTCGGATTTGAACCCTCGACCGCGTCGAAGGTGTAGCTCAGAGGTCGGCCCACAAACCAACTGAGCTATCCGCTCCCCCGATATATATGTGCCGCCTGCTGCACCCTGAAAAAAAATGTAAGTGTTTCAATTGGAACACAGATTAACAATTAAAGGGCACCAAGACACTCGCGTTGGGCAATGTGCACAAATTCTAAAAATCTGTAAAACATCACCACTAAGAAGAACATATGGAGAATAGACACACTTTGTTCTGATAATAGTAAATGAAAATATGTTAGTATAAATGATTTTTTTTTTCAGATTATTTTTCCCAATGTTTGCCGTCAAATTTTGATTACACGTTGCTTTGATGTTTTATTGGATTAAAGGTACTCAATCAGTTCAGACGCTCCTAAATTACTATTTCCTTGGCTTCGGGGGTAAAAAATATATTATTCGAGTCGAAGAACCCACCCATCAAAGCTCAGAGTGATCATATATCGATTTTTAAAGTTCGTTATTTCTCAAGATGTGTAATAATATGTGGCCCAGAAACACGTGGTCAACCGGAGGGTCTCGGATAATATTACGGATAAATATGGATAACTCTAAAATCAAGTGGTAATACGGCCCAATTTCGTGATAATTTAGTGATAATACGGCCATTGTTGAACAAAATGTTGATAAATAACAAGTTTTGGGATTATTTTGTTGCAATAAATCGATTCTGATAACTAAAGCATATTTTGACGAAATGTTGTTGTATCTTGATTGTATGGGGACCGTCTGATCGGAGTGAGTACCTTTAAGGAACAGATAATAGCTAAGAGATATACTTTTAATTGGAGTTTAATCGATAATGCCACTGCAACAGAAATGTTTACATAACAAGGGATTCGATATGCGATATCTCGTCAGTGGAGAAATATTAATAATAAAATGAGAATGAATTGGTTAATGGCAGTTGTTTTAGAAACTTGAACAAAAATATGTGATTACACATGAACCATTTCGAAACCATTGAGTCTATTTAAAGGGCTGGGTCTTTAGTATCGGGGTTATCTCCCAACGAACTGGAACATAATTTGCCATTTCTCCATATGGGTGCAAGCGACCACAAAATTTTATAATATGATCCAAGTGATCTGTATATTAAATATTCGTGACAAAAGGGGGAAGTTATCTCAGTCGGAATGATGCGCATAATGTCATGCGCCATGTGGGAATAGTTACTTTTAGGATGTGTTCCTAAATCCAGCCGAGCGTTCCACAGCGAGAGGACACGACTGGAGTGAGGAATATAAATACTTCGTTGAAATGAGGTACCTTATTGACTGATATCATTTAACCTCAACGATGCAGGGACATTTCCCAGGTTGGACATCAAATCTGTTTGAAAAGATGACTCAATAAATATGATAGTGCATATACTTAAAGCAGACACAGACCCCTTGTGAAATGAAAAATATCAGATATACCAATATATACTATGTCACTGGTATATTGATATATCTGTTATTTTTCCACAGGGGCCCGTGAAACAAGTCATGGTGTATAATAAAATTGTATGTACGATATGTACCTGTAGAACAAATATAATTGAGAGAACACGTTTGTTTCATGACCATTAAAGGATGATTGCAAAAGCTTTGGGGTAATATTGATTATTGACTCTGTATCTGCCACGGCCATATTCGTAAATGTGTATTAATTATATGTAGCGAAGTTCCGAATTGGTTGGTGGTCGGCCACAAGACTGTTCTTCTTTGGTATATTTGTCGCAGACTTAATGTACAACCATGTTGAAAACGCTTCCGCGTCGATCGAATATGATTAATAGTAAACACCGTTTAATTCAAACACTGGTTCACTGACTATAACAATTGCGACTGTGCCGTCCGATTTAAATAAAACAAAAGAGAAAGGATGAAAACCTGAAGCTGTCTGCATTGACCATCCATTGACAGTATTTAACATGAAACAACAAAATCGCAAAACAATCTTTTCGAAAGAAGACACGTACACGTGCATGTCAGTCGGCGATTAGTCGTTTGATGTCTTTCAAGAATAGAAATATACATTGTATTTCCCCTCAGTGTTGCTTCAACGACGTGGCGTCAGTTATGACCACGTGCATCATGACATATTGCTCAGCGAGCGATTGGTCGTTTGTGCTTATGCATTATGTTTCCATACTTCATATATGCGTGGCAGACACACTGGAAAGTCATTCCCCAAGGGAAATGGTCACCAAAGGACACAATCACCACAAAGATCCTGCATGAACCACTCAAAGTGACACTTCTAGTTACTATACCGCACATAGCACACCACTACCACCACCACCCCTGGGCACAAAACACCTTCTACTCTATTTAGACTCTTCCCCATCAACCCACATTCACACCCCACCTGACTTCTCCCAAATGCCAAATCCCTGTCAACCCCCATCAAGAAATTCTCTCCAGCGCTATCCCAGCCCCAGCTTGCACGGGCACACACGGGCCTACCCCCAGCAGATGCCACCCCTCTGCAGGAATTGCAAGTCCCTCAGGCGGACCAACTAGTTCATTCACAGCAGCAGACTGGCATCCTGTAGGACGACCCGGGTGTGCTCCAACTCAAGATACTTTCTATTAACGTATGTGGGCTATCATCCAGACTAGAAGATCTGGAGTTCGTTGCATATATCAACACGTTTGACTTACTTTTCTTTAAAGAAACCAAAATCATATAGTGAGTAAAATTAATTGCATACCACCTATCCATGCCGTTGCATATATCAACACGTTTGACTTACTTTTCTTTAAAGAAACCAAAATCATATAGTGAGTAAAATTAATTGCATACCACCTATCCATGCCGTACATAATCACGTTACGTAAATATACCAGATTTTAAGACTTTTAGCTCGATGCTAACACTAATTAATAATCCCTCAATGTTAATATTTTGCATTATGTAATTACCATATATATACCTAATAACGTGAGGGACTCAGAAAAAATTACAAATAATACATATACCCAATATTTCATTTTCATTATATTCATTATATTTATTATTATAACTAATGGAAATTTAATATAACTAAACAACACAGCATTCATAGAACCATTCACTCCACACTCTTTTTTCTCTTCTACCTTTCTACAGTCTCAAAAAAATTAAAAAATAACGAAAGAGACAAAAATTGTTTAATTACCAACCATTAACTGTAATATAATTCATGTATTATCACAATGTATTTGTCTTTTTTCAAATAAAAATTTATAAAAAAAAAAAAAAATCGATGATGCAGATAAAATCATAATTGATAACTTTCACATACTTGGATTTAAAAATAGAGGGAAAGTTTCGAAAAATAGGTCGGGCGGACTATGTATAGCCGCAATAGAAGCATTGAGCTCGAACTTCAGTGACATTGATGAAAAATATAATTTCATACAAAGGTGTAAATACAAATCTAAATATGGTCAAAGTTTTATTTTTGGAAATATATATATCCCATGTGAAAATTCAAAATATTTTAGCAATGCTACTTTTGATGAAATACATGTATCTATACTAAAAAAAAAGATCATTTCATACAACCACGTTTTGCTCTGCGGAGATTTCAACTCAAAGAAAGTAATCTTGATGATAGCGCACACGCTGACAAACTAATCACCCAATATTCACTTGAATCTGTTATCAGGGTTCGACAAGACCCAGACACAACAAAAAATAACTCAGGCGCGAGGCTTATCAAGCTTTGCGAAGATACAAATATGTTGATTCTTAACGGCAGAAAAGGATGTGATTATCCAAATGCCAACTTCAACACAAGCAAATATAGCGTGATTGATTACATGATAAGCACGCTACAATTGACGGATATGGTTAGTAATTTTCACGTAAACGAAGTTAATAAACTTTCCTCTGATATACACGCCACACTGTCAGAAGTACAGTAGCTACATGTGTGAACTTGTGAAGGGTAGAACATGATATGGAGAATCAGAATGGCAATGGCACCACTCACCAGTGTCAGTGAATCGAGTGAGGATGTTTACCAAACATGTCATGAAACATGCAGACATGGACAATGCTGTGAAATGGATTATAATTCATCAGACTCCGGGATCATGATCATAAGTTACCGGTACATACTAGTAACATTCCGCCTTTGATCATTAGATCAAGACTAAACCAGAATTGGATAATGACTAATGGACAAAGACAGTTACATGTTCCACATGCGGCTGCACATGGTTTTGATTCATTAAAATTATTTTGTAAAAATCATGAACTTATGTTATCAAAATCAATGACTAACACTAACAGTGATCACCAAAGTCACTTACTGGTACATTGTTTATGCCAAACAACAGGTCTGACACAACTTGAATTCCATTGTTTTAATTATACAGGTACCGTATATATTCAACTATTATGAAGTGGTGAAAATATCTCATGTACGGCACCTACTACATGTACCGTAGTACAGTATATATATCGGTTGATTATTTAACTGATTTACTTGTACTAGTAGTTAGAATATAGAAATCATCTTGGTGAGAAGTTATTTATAATGTCATTCAAATGGCATACATGTACATGCACATGTACTTATGCCAGTATGAAATAAACAGGTATCCTGCAATAAGCTGTAGAATTCTTTTTATATTAGAATATGATGCCTTCTCATTTGCTCTGTTAAAATTATAGTGTTATATACATGTACATTTTAATGTGGTTGTGCATTACGAAGTGAGATGATTCCATGAAGTTTTAGTAAAAACAGAAAACCTGGAGTTTACGTATATACCGTACCAGTATACATTGTGTATGGTAGTACAATTAAGTTATAATACATGTAGTTGAATATCACTATGATAGTTGAATTCAAGAAGAGCCAGACTTGTTAATGACCTACTCATATTAGCATCTACATGTACATGTACTAGTAACGGCACTCTCATGTACAATAATAGTGTCAATAATATGATGGTGGCAACAATGTTATTATATTTGGAGAACACTTCCCATGATCAGATCACTAAGAGACATAGAGTTAAATTGCCGTGGTTACTATTATTAATTTTAGCTAAAAAATCCCACCATCACTATTATTAGTTTGTCTCTATTATTAGGCAACTTAGAGGATGTTGTCTGAATAAACTATCATCTTATTATAAGTACCTGATGTATCAGAACAAATTAAAAAGGTAATAAACAGGCCAGACACCTACAGTGTGGTCGGTTCCAGTACTGCTAGTGTTATTGTACCAGTACTGTTTATATTCAGTACTAGGAAAATTTAATGAAAGTTATGCAACGAATGATTGTGTAGGCCTACTGATGTTAAAAGGAGTATAAATTTAAAATGACCATGCTACTTTAACAAACACATCGCTATTGATATAATACTCAATAATGAGTTTGTTAAAGTGGTGCGCTCGTTTTAAATTAATATGGAGAATATAGCAATTCATGTGGGTCCAATATGTGTACATATACATGTATACCGGTACACGCAGAGCTGATTGATTTACAATTATGGCTTTCATTATATCGTAGACAAGGTGTGGGATGTTTCTTTCATTTTCAGATGCTGTTAAAATTATTCATCAGGTTCACTGATTGTAGCTGGGACTAATACATGTATAACATATATTAGTACCAGATTGTAGTGTGGTTGAGATATGGTTGCTGTTAGATCTTAAAGGTACTCAATCCGAATTAACGGTCGCAAATTACTATTTCCTTGACTTCGGGGGTAAAAAAAATTTGATTCGAGTCGAGGAACCTACCCACCACAGCTCAGAGTGATCAGATATCGATGTTTTAAATCTATTATTTTAATTTTTAAGTGGCCCAATAGACAGTCAACGAGAAGAATTTCATTGACCAAATTGCGGGCAAAGATGGATAACTCTAAAATCAAGTTGCTTTTTGTGTCAGATATTTGACAAACCGGCAAAATAGAGTCATCGAGAAGAATTTCATTGACCAAATTGCGGGCAAAGATGGATAACTCTAAGATCAAGTGGCTTTTTGTGTCAGATATTTGACAAACCGGTAAAATTTCGTTGAACAAAATGTTGATAAATAACAGGTTTTGTGCAATTTTATACTATAGTTGATGGTGATTTTCATTATTTTTGGGCAATCATTAGATTCTGATAACTGAAGCGTCATTTCAAAAAAATTTGTTGTTGGAATGTGATTATATGGGGACCCTCTGATCGGATTAAGTACCGGTACCTGTAAGAGATTTTATGGTATCTGGAACATTTCATATTTAGTTACATGTAGCATGGCATTCAGAAATATGATATGTCGCCTTGAGGCAAAAAATTATATTACCATATTTATGGTAGTGATCGCCTACATGTATTGACCAAAATGGACAGGATTACATTTTTCTCTTGTCTTGTCTATTTCATTCCTAACTTAGAAGTATGTCGATCTGGTAAATAATTGACTGGAGAGAATAGCATTTATGTCTTGGCCACTAACTGAGAGCTGTGATAATAATAGTAAGTTATCGTTGGAGACCCCCCCCCCCACAATGGAGATCTCTAGTCGCATCCATGTAGCCAATGTGTCTTATACCTTATAACCGGGGAGGTGGCTACATGTAGATGGTCCCCATTGGTGGGTGGTTGGGAAACTTAGGTTTGTCCACCTTGACATTTTCAAATGTACGTACCTTGAACCAGACCAAAGTCAAATGTTCTCGAAATACTACTTTGCACCCCCCCCCCAGTTGAATTTTCCAAATGGTACCTCAAACATTTCCAACTGAAATGTCCAACCTGACACCCTCTAAACCTAAATCGTTCAACCGATAACCATTCCGACCAAACTTTGGACCAAAAGTAGAAGAATATACTGCTGTTGGTCTAAAAACAACACATTCCCCCACTAAATACTGGTTGGAAAATAAAACAATCAATAATATATATTGTTTGTATGTCAGGATGTCTACTGTTCACATTTCTACCTACATGTAGCTTGGACTAATATATTATTATATATTATATGAGTCCCAGTCTCTAGTAAGCTATTGTATGTTTTGGGTTGGGAGGTAGGCCTATACCACCCGGGTGATACGTGGTGGCTCGGAGTGTTTTTAGGTGGTATTTAGGGCGGGCCACCCACACATTCCGTTAAATCGGTCGAAATCCTTACCATTCTCGAAAATGGTCCATACCCAATTTTCACCCCTCGGGGTGGTACCACCGGGGGGGTGATGGGTGGAGGTCGGGGTGTGTCTATGTGGTATTTGGGGCGGGCCACACACCCATGCCGTCAAGTCAGCCGAAAGCGACATTTTTGAAAATAAGGAATATATATATAGGGAAGGGAATAAGTTCCAAATGTCATGATCGTTGTGATAGCGCCATATACAAATGTCTGCCATTAGCATGAATTGTAATTCGCCAGACACAAAGAATGATGAGGCGATCAGCATAATAATTGCATTAGAATATCAATTGTATGGAATACTATTATGGCCAATGCATGCTGAAATAGAGTCTTACATATCAAATTATGCAGCTTCTCGTGTCTCAGCCATAAATAATGATAATCCTATTTATTCGAACAACGTATTCGGAAACACAAATGAATAGTACAACCACCGGTCCCTGGCACAAAATGGTCATAATACTAAAAGTACATATATATCAGACACAGGGGTCCCTGAGGGTCCGGAATTTTTTTTATTATATTATTTTTAGGGTCACATTCCCCACTTTAAAGAAATAACACCAAGCTTGGTGAAAATGGCTTCAAAATCACAATTTTTTCAAAATACCAAATGTGTTGACAGGACTGCCCCTTCCTTGAATAGTATAATAGTCTTTAAAACTAACATCCATAAAATGGGTTAAAGCAAAACAAGTTTTAAAAATCCATTCCCAAATTCCAAAAAATGATAGATTTTTTTTTTAAATCTGCCGATCTGCCCGTCCGTTTGATCGCCTATATATAGCAACAGTTATAAACATTATCAGCGCCCTTAATCCCCGGGTTGGAATATCATTGGTATGGTATGGTGTTGACAGGACTGCCCCTTCCTTAAATAGTATAATAGTCTTTAAAACTAACATCCATAAAATGGGATAAAGCAAAACAAGTTTTAAAAATCCATTCCCAAATTCCAAAAAATGATAGATTTTTAAAAAATCTGCCGATCTGCCCGTCCGTTTGATCGCCTATATATAGCAACAGTTATAAACATTATCAGCGCCCTTAATCCCCGGGTTGGAATATCATTGGTATGGAATACTATTAGGGCCATTTCCAAATGGCGCTTTCGGCGCCATTAGGAAACATATATCTCAAATTTCAATCTATATATAGTATACGGGCTAGATGCCGCCACAGAAAACGACAAAATGTGCGATATTAGCGCATGTTTCGACGCGCAGAAAGCGACAAAAAGTGCGCCATTAGTAACGCGCCGAAAGCGACAAAATGTGCGTCGTTACGGCGCACGTTTTGTCGCTTTCGGTGCGCCGAAACATGCGCTAATATCGCTCATTTTGACGCTTTCGGTGCATGGCGGAATCTAGCCCGTATTCTATATAGATTGAAATTTGAGATATATGATGCATGTTTTTGCCGACTGGCCCACAAAATGACTCGTTCCCAATCTATATGTTACCAATTCCAACAGTCATGCCTAATTTCATAATGATCCGACCAAAGTTACAACCTGGAAATTGTCGACGGACGTACTTATGTTCGGAAACCACTGGCGATGGATACCAACCCATGGAAAATTGGCAATATCTCAACTTGAATTTTCATTTTCAGCAGCTTGAGCTAAAATGCATTCTGAAATAGCGTTTTATTTATCAAATTATGCAGCTTCTCGTGTCTCAGCCACAAATAATGATAATCCTATTTATTCGAACAACGTATTCGGAAACACAAATGAATAGTACAACCACCGGTCCCTGGCACAAATTGGTCATAATACTAAAAGTAAATATATATATAAGACACAGGGGTCCGGGAATTTCTTTTTTATTATATTATTTTTAGGGTCAAATTCCCCATTTTAAAGAAATAACACCAAGCTTGGTGAAAATGGCTTCAAAATAAAAAAAATTTCAAAATACCAAATTTGTTGACAGGACTGCCCCTTCCTTAAATATTATAATAGTCTTCAACACTAACATCCATAAAATAGGATGAAGCAAAACAAATTGTAAAAATCTATTCACAAATTCAAAAACATTTCGATTTTGTTTTTAATCTGCCGATCTGCCACTCCGTTTGATCGCCTATATATAGCCAAAGTCATAAACATTATTAGCGCCCTTAATCCCCGGGTTACGTGCATGATATGACCCTATGTCCACATTTTCAGAGGGGTTAAGTCGTTTTGTCGCCTTTTTCCGGACAGACACACGAACTCAATTTATTTTTATTAGTAAAGGTTAGTGCTAATGTCACTACATGTATATATTTACACGCGTGACACCCCGTCAACAAATCCGCCATCGCTAGTGTACGTCCCTAGCCTCGGCACAGAAACTGACCAACATCCCGCGACTGGACGTCGCCTTGATATGAATCTTGAAAGCATAATTTCGAGTTTTACTATACGAGTATAGGCTGCACTTTCAAGAATGAACAGTCCGTAGCTGCAGGTAAAATAAAGTCCATCCTGATTACGATGCGGCAAACTAACTTCATTTATATTATTCGATTAATACAAGCCATTACTCTTTTCATCATTACTATCAATAAAACACGAATTATTCATGCACGCAAGAAACAGGTATGTTGTGACAAACGCATGGCCAAATAGCCTGTCGCTTTGAAAAGCCGACGAAATTCCTAACAGATGTACATGCAGTACATCGTTTAGGAATTTCGTCTGCTTTCCAAAGAGACATACGCATCGTACTCCAGTATCAGGCTATAGCTATTAGGAGGCCATGCAGTTAGCTCGTACTGTGAGAAGCACACTCGATTAATTATCTTCATCCGGGCACTCTGAACCAACGGGGCCCGCATCTTGGTTATGTCGCAATAATCAAAGTGTCCCTTTAAGCCACCAAATGTGAGACCACTAGCCGTAAATCACAAGGAACACCCGAGGTCTAACCCAGGCCGACATATACTCAACAATAAACAGAGAGTTGTCACCCATATATGGGACGAGACACACAAGGCAAATTTATTAGCCAAAATTAATAGTGAAACATCACTAAATTAATCTTTACAAATAACGATTATGAATTTGACAAAATCAGAGGCCCAATTTAAAATAGATGAAACAGTGGAAATTCTAAAGAACATATGCATGAATGCCAGTGATACATTAGAATTCCCAAAATACCACAAGCCAGATGGAAACCCCGTTACATGCCAGTGAAAAAAATTAAACCCACCATGGTTTAATCGCAGTTGTAACCAGACTAGAGCAAATTACAGAAATGCCCGTAAACAGTATAAAACTAACACAACCCACCTAAATAAAGCAAATATGATAGAACTTAGAAAGCAGTATAAAAACGCCATTAGATCGAGTAAAGGCGACCATTGTCTAAATTCAGAAAGAAACTACAAAAGCTAAGAGTGAATTTACCCAGTGACTATTGGAAGATTATACGCGAATTACACAAAGGACAAAAAGCTACATCAGCGCCAACCGCGGAAGAATTTCAAATACACTTTGAGTCAGAGGAACAATCTATATAATAGATAATAGATAATACATTACCTACGATCGATTACTCACCCGCCACTGACGCTCAAAATGATTGTATTAATACAGATTTTACACTTCAGGAAGTCGAAAATGCAGTGAAGGGTCTCAAACCAGGGAAAGCCCCTGGATATGACCAAGTGACGGGAGAAATGATCAAACATAGCTTCTAGAAATTAGGACCTCTATATATTAATTTGTTTCACCTTATTATTGCTCATGGATACATTCCAAGAGACTTGTCCATTTGTATTGTAAGGCCAATTTAAAAAAACCAAAGATGACCCCATTAACCCAGCTAATTATAGAAGGATAACCCTTTTGTGTATTTTATCAAAGGTTTTCAGCCCATCGTGACTACCCCTCCCCATCCAGCCACTATCCCCACCTGACCCATAATTTGACAAAATGAAAAACCCAACCAAAATAGATATTATGCACAAAACAAAGCACAATTAATTTGTAATTTCAAAATGTAATGTGCACCATAGTTTCATTGTATGTTCATATGAACGAGTGTTGTACGCGCTCACATATCAGACATGATTTCGATGAGCAATAAACTATCTGTATCTGTATCAGAGGGGAGACGGACAATAAAGTGGAATCAAGAACGAGGAAAACTGAAACAAAGAAAAACCAAGTAATCAGAAATATCGAGGGAAAACAGAACAAATTATCTGATAGTCACCTCAAACAATTGGACAACAAGCAAACTGATTTATTGGAAAAAACAGCGAACAGCAAAAAAGTGGACATAAATCGACGAAACCTGGCTGTAACTGATATACCCGAAAGTGATGCAAATGACGCAAACACGAAAAAAGACCATTCTTGATGAATTATCAAGCGAATTGTAAAAGACATGACAAATTTCAACTCAGAAGCCTTAAACGCATAATGATATAGTTGGCAACAAAACGGAGAACAATAGCCATATACACATTACAGCAACTTATGTAGTCACAAAAAAACAACATGTTTCAAACAGCAATAACATATAATAAGAATAACAAAGCCACTACAAGTAAAGACAAAATCTATTTTAACAGAGAACTGACAAAAGATATACTGTCGCCCTCACCTACCCTAAGTCATTTTGGGGTGTCTTTTTGCCATTGTGCTCATATGGAAACTCACATAATACACTGCAATTATGACACCAGTGTGCCGGTTGTCAATATTTTCCAGATGTCAGAACAATATTGCTTAAATAGCGTGAACATAATGCACATCGTATGAAGTCATCACGTGACGTCTTTGTTCTAACGCGACATATGCTAGGATATGATATAACGTGAAGTGATAATGAATACAACTTTTTATAAACGTATACTTTTGAAATGTTATTCTGAATGTGACAATCTGTATTTTATTAACATGTAACAGGGGACTAAGAGTCAGTGCTCCTGAACAAAGATGATTGATGAATTGAGAATAGATCTGGCTCTGGACAATTGCATATCCAAAATGACCAACATAAACAAATGTATTATCATATTTCACTGCAATGTAAACAACCCAAGTAAAACACGATAGTGTTATACCCGTGTATTAGAAATCATCAGATATATTCAAAGACCTCGTAAAACCGACTTTCCCGCCCAAATCAAATCTCAGGAGAGACAAAACACTGAATAACTCCTGAACTTGTTGGGAAAGGCTGGTGACGACATGCATGTGCTCTAATTCACGATTGTAATATGCAAAAAATTATTGTTCGGCAATAATTAAGGAGAAAATCATGATTTTGTTTCTATAGCGATATTTCTAAATAATTTTCGTTGCGCGGTGAATTTATACGAGGTGTCGCCACGTATTCGAGATAACTGTATTATCGATTTGTATTTTACGCCGGTTTATTGGGGACCGCTCAATGGCCGTCAAAATTAGTGACAAACAGTTATATAAATAATAAATGGTAGTTAAATGTGTGTTGTTTTGTATCTTGAATTGTCGTGTGCAGAAATGTCAGAGATCAAAATAACATAAAGTAACCTATCGTGGTGCGTATTTGATACATTTGTGTACCGTTTCCCTGGTGTACACTGCAAGTGTGCCATACGTTCAATGGCTTGTAACCATACGTCCATTATACATTAACTTGTGCAATCGTTTGTTGTATAGTATAAGCATAGCTGTGCATGCAAGACATATGGTAGCTGCTATGTTGCACACATAGCTAGTACGCATCCATGTGTAAGGTCCGCAAAGTGGGCTGATTTGAGAGTGTTTTGTGATCTCTCAAAGCTAACTTGAAGTGAACGACTAGGACTATATCCATATATCACTTGACACTTATCACACACCCTCTTAGCAATTGATATCTTGTAAAGAGTTATACACTATTATGGATGTCGAAAATAGTGTCCCCAATATGTGTATCAAGTCACCCCGACCAGGGATGACTTAAGACAAGTGTGCCGTACTATACCCATGCAAGACCTTGCTCGGTTGCTCTAATGTAGCTCTTGTAGCGGGGTAGACCAAATATGATGGATTAGATTTCAGCAACGCTACATCCTGCCAGGTCTTGATATTCGGAACCGCCTAGCCATCTACCTCCGCATTAAACGCTTTTGTCTGGTAACATTGGTGACAGTGTCAAATGATACGCTAAAACGAGCTTTTTGCGAACAGAAAATGAAAATTTGAACCAGTTGTCTCACTCTGGAGTACATATATATCGTACTAACATCTGTTCTTGCATTTGATTTGGACTTTATATTTGAATGCTACATAAATCTCCATTAATTCCTTAACATCACATTCTTCTAAAAATCTGGCAAAATGAGAACTTCTGTTGACTTAACTTTGACCACTCACTTGCGGTACACCCTCCATATTGTCTGTATATAAACGGGATATCAGCAATCTTCAATGTCTTCATGGAATATACAACTGATTTTCCTTTATAGTGTGAGCATGCAAAATTCAAGTTTGGTAACCTGAAGAACATATGTTTACTTTAACAACAGCATCCGCAAACACTGATTTAGAAATAATTTTGCCAATTACAGCAAAGTTTTCATTTATAAAACGAAAGTATCCCAGGTGAACCTGCACATCTGTCAACTGTCCAGGATGGAACTGTCAACTGTCCAGAATGCAACTTTGAATAAATTTATGACTGGTCAAACATCAAAGGTCGCGTTAACATTGGGTCAATGTTCACGCTGGACCGAACAATCTTTTTGGGGATTTTTTTGACAAATTCTGATTTGTTTGGTCAAATCAATAAAACTTCGGCATAATTAAATCCTCATTTTCTGGTCTGACATTAATAAAGTTTTGTATTGTTTTATTTATTTTAAATCTAAAATTCTATATAATTATGTCCAGGCCTTCCAATACCATCTATAGAGTTCTTTAAGTGGCTTGTGTTACCCATTAAGATGTAGCGCCTAATCGTTAGCAGATGATCTTTGCAAATCATGTGAAAGATTCAATGCCGATATGGACTTATTTGTGTATTTTTAAATAAGTTCAATGTGAGCTTATTGTCACGAAAACAGGCTATCCAGTTAGATTACGAAGTCCCGTCCCAACAAGAAAATGTTGTAAAGTAATTTGTTTCCCCTTGCTAACTGCTGGCCCACTGTCACAGTTTACATACTTTATTATTCAAATATGTCGCCAGTCACTGTTTCTATGATGTCCTTATATGAATTATTTCAAAGAACATGTTTGATGATTGTTAAATTAAGATTATTGTTTCTTTGAAGAACGCAAACCTGGATCAGAGCCGAAGAATCATGTCTTCCCTCGTGTATTCTGCCGCCAATAATAATATGTGTTATGTGATATTGAATTAATTGCAGTTGTCCAGGGAAAATAGTTTGTAGTGTATAGTATAATGCAATCGACCTATAAGCTATAATGTGAAATAGGTACATAATGTGATTATTTGATTACGAAATAAGCAAATACTGGAGTCATAGCCGTTATTTCGTTTTCGGGCCACAGTGAAAACACATATTAAAGAGTGCAGACCTGAACAGTCGTGGGTTGGCTTATGTTTGTCTCATTTTCCGCACATAATCTTCTTAGAATCAGCCTATTCTCCCGAAACCCCGCACATTATCTGCTTACAATAAAATCTGTTTAGGTAGATAATCTGCTTAGAATTGACTAAATTTGAGTCGATAATATGCTGAAAATGAGAGCGTTTTAGTCACATTATCGACTAATATTGATGAGATTCTAAGCAGAGTATGTGCGGACGATGAAACAAATAAGGAAATTCACTACTGTTCAAATGTACACTCCTTTGAATGTCTTTCTGTTGTGGTCCGCGCCATTAGACGAAATAACGGCTATTAGTGCATTATCTGCTTATTTTAGAATGAAGTAATCACATTATGTACCTGTTTCACATTATAGGTCGATTATGTGCGTATTTACGCGATGACATGCTGTTAGAATCGCTTTATTATGAGTATACTGCCTCCTCTGGGAGCTGGTCTATAAGAGAACTAACTCTGGAGATTTTTTTTTAGCAGATGGTGATTTCTGTGAAAATAATTGATTTTAGGGCCATAGGATATTTACACTAAATAAAGTGTGGAAGAATAAACTGTCAGGCCATTAGGAACCATATTTGACTGAATTCTACAATTGATGTTAATTCGGTATCAAGTTGACATTTGTTGAACAAGTTTTGTCTCACGCACACCCCCGTTGCCACTTCCCTATGTCTGATTTTTGTAGTTAGTCTTAGTAGGCTATATCTCCACATGTTTACATATGTATGGCAAAGCTGCGTTTAAAATAAACTATAGACTAAATTATTTAATTCACGTACTGAGGTTGGAAAAATATGTCAAATCCATTTTTCGAATCAGTGGGTGACTGTTTTCTGCCATTGTTCTTCGTTGTTGTTTCTCTATAAAATGTATTGATCCGTCGGAGTCACACCACTCAATCGACAAGTATGAGTTTGAAAGGTCTACCCCTTAAATGTGAACTATATATCAATGCTTGGAATTTCCATATATCCGATGTATCTGCTTATGATTCACTCACCATGCTGATTTATCTCTCACATGAAAGAAGTCAGGTTGTCTGAATGAAACTATACAATTATTCAAACAATGAATTACTTTGATTGCTTGATTGAAACTATTCAATATTAAATATTGCTCTAATGGGAAGCAAATGTCTACCAACAGAATAGAGCGAATCAATATAGCTAAGTCATGGTTATGGATCGGCCCATACGTGATTACTACCTATTACTATAAGTTACAGTCCAGTTGTCTGGTATTATACGTTACGATGTATCCAGTTGTCTGGTACGAGACGATGTGACCAATACCGACTCGAAGCGGAGAGTGGTATTGGTCCCACCGAGTCCGTTAGCACGCTATACCAGACAACTGGAGTCACTGTAACGTATTTACCATGTATACAACTTGTAACCACACCACAAGCATTATCACAAGCGCATAAGTTTCCTTGGAAATGCTAACGCTGTAAATAAAATAATAACAATCAGTAATACAATCCGGTCTCAACATCTATGGTATTAAGCGGACAGATAACCCAATGTTTGTTTTCCCAACCAAGGCTGTTTCCTTGTCGCTTACATGTACATCACACCACATGAGCGATCTTGCTGATTTCATTCATGCAAA
Source organism: Siphonodentalium dalli (assembly GCA_032622095.1). Lineage (NCBI taxonomy): Eukaryota > Metazoa > Mollusca > Scaphopoda > Gadilida > Siphonodentaliidae > Siphonodentalium > Siphonodentalium dalli. Next base: position 59,585,008 of record CP136069.1, on the reverse strand, counting down.
TTTCGTCGAACCAGTTAGTTGTTGTTTTCAATGAAAGGAACACATACATGGAATGCCGGCTGATGCGGACCCTGGCTCTTACGGACCCTGGCTCATACGACAGAAAGGGATCACACATGCGTGTTTATACAACGGTGAAAAGATTAATTAACACGATTCAATAAATGCTTTTTCAAGCCAGAACATCACCGAAATTCTCAATTAATACAGATATATGTGTGAAAAGACAATCATAATTAATTATATATTAAATTCATAAATATAAGTTTGAAAATCACCTAAAAAATCGTTTAAATTCATAAGTTTGAAAATCACCAAAAAAATCACCGAAATTCTCAATTAATACAGATATATGTGTGAAAAGACAATCATAATTATATATTAAATTCATAAATATAAGTTTGAAAATTGCATATTTTAATTGAGGTCCGTATCAGCCGGTGGTCCGTAAAAGCCAGGGTCCGTAAGAGCCAGGGTCCGTAAGAGCCAGGGTCCGTATAAGCCGCATACCCATACATGTATGGCGGCAGAATTATGTACCTGACCAAGTGACTCTGATACTCTATATAATCGGGAAATTAACAAGGGACACAGTTCTTCTGATTTGTGTTCGCAAAGTCACTTTGTTCATTTATTGTGGATACCAATCTCAATTGTATGGATGGCACAGTTACTTGGCACTGGGAATCCTGAATGGTGGTTGAGAGCATTCGTTGTGTTATTTGTTACTTATGTTTGGGACGGCTGTTCCGACGGACACGCGATATCTTGGCGACGTTTTCCACTGGCGGTGTTTTCTGTGGTTGCTGTTTACATTTACAGAACAAATTGTGTCACTTTGACAAAGGACAGTAACCCGATTGCAAAGCAAAATAAGAAACGATGTTAGTTTCAAAGAGGGGGACTACACAAACGTGACATGGGGTGTATTTCGGGTTATCTTTACTAAACTTCCTTATTTCAACTATCATCGGTTAGCGTGAGAGGTACATGTATATTATCTGAAATTGGAATATTATACATAATTATTCCTGTAATAACACATGGAACTTACGGCTCGAAGCGGAAGGAAACGGCGTATATTTAAAATGGTTGTTACTAGCATGGTATTAGAAAATACTTCCGGTTTAGTGATATGCATGGTATAGTCTTATACCATGTCAGTAATTATCATCACCGATTGGTCGACTTGGATTGGAGACATGGTAATTATTCATACCATGTAATTTTGACCACCGGTTGGTCGACTTGAATTGGAGACATGGTAAAGACTGTTATTCGTCCACGTGGAGCTACATCAGAGTCGCATTATTGATTTGTGTTGCTATTGTTCATTACAGTATGGTGTTAGCAAATGCGATGGCAACGGAATCGAACTACCCAGGTTGGACGGCGAATCGACGTGCTCAGTTATTACGGGTAAGATTACTTAGAGCTCCGAATGAGCAACTTATAACACATGTCCCTGGCACAAAATTAGTCGTAACACTAAACGTTCCAACTTTCACTGAAGCAAGCACATTTGAAGCAATGACCACGCATACTGAGACGTTACCTCAAAAAATCTTATAAATCTTATATATATAATTATAAGACTTAAATGGGTATTGTATAGTAAAGCCGGCCATTTATGGGACCATCTCATTTTATACTCAACAGAATATATGCAACAAATGAATGAATTTGAACCATGTATTATTGCAAAATACACTCGTGTGCTCTATGAACGATGCAAACAGCATGGTAATTATAATGAAAATGAGTTTATAACTCGAGTCATAAACTCATTTTCATTATAATTACAATGTTTTACTTCATTCATATTGCACACGAGTGTATTTTGTAATAATCCATGGCTCAAATATCATCCATTGGTTGCATATATTATGTTGAGTAAAAAAGGAGATGATTTGATTGCATATGTTCGTCACTCGTTGTTTACTTCAGGCGACTTAAAGGGGCATATGCGATATAAAATAGCGTTCCTTATAAGTTTAGAATATATGTAGGTAATTGCATACGCATTTGTCACATGGACAGGGGGATGTCACGGGATAAGTGGCTTCGACCTCAGATTAATTTTAAGACTGATCACTTGCTTGATTAATAAACATCGTTTATTATCTGCTCAGAAATGTGTGAGAAAATTGGAGCACAGAGGTAACAAGACACGGGAAATGTCAGAAGTAGGTTTCGTTGTCATCAAGTGACTTAAACAATTTGCAATCAAGAACGTTTTTATCAGCTTAAACTAATTCTTCACACAATGTGCTTGCATGTCATGTTTGTCACCCGTCATATGTTTTAACAGGCAATCACCTAGTAATATATAAAACACTAACAAAATATCAAACAAATTTATATTATTACACAGGTGCGGAATGTCCTAGCCGACCATCTACCTGTTACCACATGAGTGCAGGGTGCAATGTGAACAGATAATGATGTATTTTACCATTCTACAGACTATTTCATATTTTAATGGCCGGTTGGTGCCTAATTTTAATAACATATTGAGAATATTTTCCTATTGGTTCCATAGACAATACCTTTTTGAGTGTGTAATTAAATTTACATATTTTCATTTTGGGATTAACTGAATTCCACCCATTATTAGATGAATGTTTTGGTAGGGCTTCTGCAAAACATGTTCTATACATATTGCTTATTGTATACGCCTGTCTAGTCTTATTTGTGAACATCTTAAACAATTTATGTGCGGCTGTTTGTGTCTCGTGTTCTCACTTTACAAACACTGTTGTGCATCAGCAGCTATCGAGTGGTGTGTTCTCGAGTCTTTTCAGCACCAAATTGATAATACTGACGGGAGTTTCTTGGCTGAATATCACAAGAAGCACGACATTATTCAATACGGTTAGTGGTTTTCATATTCTAAACAATGTCTAGTGATATGTTCTCGAGACATTTAAGGCTTCGATTGATCCCACTGTTGACGGGAGTTTCTCGAATGAATAGAGCAAGCAGCACCCCTCAACATTTTTCCTATGGTGCATTCTAGAGTCTATGAGATAAAGTTCTGAATCGGGTGTGCGCGCATCTTTTGCTCATAGAAAAGAAACTTGCAATAAAGTGGTTGTATTTGCATTTGACATGACTTTATGGTAGTTCAGTATAAATTCAACGAGTATTGTAAACCATCGTGTATGTATTATGTATGTGTACAATATGTATAGACATGTGGTAACAATACAATATTCAAATATGAGCATAGGTATACTGTACAGGAGCGGCAAGGCCAAATGGGCCGCCCGAAATATAAATGGAATTCAAGTCATAAAAGGACAATGTGAAATGGAATCATATTTTGAAATAACGGAATGGTGTATCCTATCTAATTGCATTATATGCATACATGATGGTTGCACCATGCACTGGGCTTAATATTACTTTGTCATAGGTGCAGAGTCTTGCTGAAGAATGGTGTCTTTAGAATGGATCAGAGCAAGAGCTTTTTAAGATTGCTTTTCATTTTGTTCGTACTCATCTGATTGTACACACTAAAAAAAAAGTAGATAGATTTGGGTAGTTAAATTTTTTTCACTACTCTCCTAGTCTTTTTAGCTACTTTTCCTAGTCATTTTAGCTACCTGGAGCTGGTATTTTAAATACTGATTAGGTAGCAAAGATTCTTACATAGGTAGTTAAATGGACGAACATGACATTTGGAACTTATTCCCTATTCTTTATTTTCAAAAATGTGGCTTTCGGCCGATTTCATGGCTTGGGTGGGAGGCCGGCCCCAAATACCACCAAGAAACACCCCGACCCCCACCATCACCCCCGGGGGTGCCACCCCGAGGGGTGAAAATGGGGATATGGACAATTTTCGAGAACGGTAAGGATTTCGACCGAGTTGACGGCATGGGTGGGTGGCCGGCCCCAAATACCACCTAGAAACACCCCGACCCCCACCCATCACCCCCGGGGTGCCACCCCGAGGGGGTGAAAATTGGGATATGGACAATTTTCGAGAACGGTAAGGATTTCGACCGATTTGACGGCATGGGTGGGTGGCCGGCCCCAAATATCACCAAGAAACACCCCGACCCCCACCCATTACCCCCAGGGTGCCCCCCCCCCCCCCCCGCGAGGGGGTGAAAATGGGGATATGGACAATTTTCGAGAACGGTAAGGATTTCGACCGAGTTGACGGCATGTGTGGGTGGCCGGCCCCAAATACCACCTAGAAACACCCCGACCCCCACCCATCACCCCCGGGGGTGCCACCCCGAGGGGGTGAAAATTGGGATATGGACAATTTTCGAGAACGGTAAGGATTTCGACCGATTTGACGGCATGGGTGGGTGGCCGGCCCCAAATACCACATAGAAACACCCCGACCCCACCATCACCCCGGGGGTGCCACCCCGAGGGGTGAAAATGGGGTATGGACCATTCTCGAGAACGGCAAGGATTTCGACCGATTTGACGGCATGAGTGGGTGGCCGACCCCAAATACCACATAGAAACACCCCCTGGGGTGGTGGGTGGGGGTCGGGGTGATTCTTGGTGGTATTTGGGGTCGGGAATAAGTTCCAAATGTCATGTTCGTGATAAACGGTTCGTATTCCTGATTGGTTAAACTGCATGCCACGTGATCGTTGTTTAAACTCTGTTTGAAAATATTCCGAACTTTAACGGCGGACTTTTCTCGATAACTGTCCAGTCACTCCAGTGGAAATAGCAAGGTTCCACGTCTTTCTGCCTCTGGCAGTACGCTACGAAACGACCCGATGGTACCAGATGGTACGAAACGTCCAGGTACGAAACGTCTTGTATCCGCCCGGACCATGCACGCGGTCGGAACTTCTCTCTGTTGGATTTAGATGATTAAAATATGACATTGCATTCGTTCCCATGGTAAGTTTCTTCTGTACTATCGTATGAACACATATGCATGAGGTTTTTATAGGAAATATGACATTTAACGTCCAATTATGAAGTGATCATGGGTGATACATGTACCTCGAATATTGGAAAGGTAGATTTCGTAAAAATAATAGTATTAGGCCTACTATTAGTAAAGTGTCAGTGTCTTTTTTATTAGTAATGATTAATGTGAGAAGAAAATTTTTGTGTGTCCAACCACAGTCACTGTACATAAACAGTTCTGGGTAAACAACGGATCGATATATACCGGGTAATGGCCCGATTCAACGATTGGGGCTATAATTTGGGCTAAAAGTTAAAACAGTCAATTGGTGAACGTTCAGACGACCACGATTCAATCGTAAGCAGCTGTCGTAAGTGGAAAAATTTCCATTATCGATAAAGGAAGTAACCAGTAGTTGAATTGCGCATGCTCATGACAATGTTGCAAGCCAAAAAATATTATCAAGCAGTTTTATTTTAGATGCGAAATCGTGGCATATCCTTGGCTACTTCCAAGTAGAGTGACAAAAAATCATGTCCCCAAACGGCGTTTCTCCAGTTCCAATGGTTAACAAACTGAACAGTCAAAATGGTCCTATAAGAATCTGGCTAGAGACAAGGAGACATCATTTTGAGGAAAAACAAGAACTTTCCCAAATACCCTGCCTGTGAAAATAGTACTGTCATCCTGAATAATGGCAAAATGTCCTCCATTTGCATTGTTTACATTCTTAGGAACTATTTTTCTTGGTATGGGAGACCATAATATCCTAACATTATTTTGCGATAGCCGATACACATGCCATGGGGGCGGGGCGGCCATGATTACAAACAAACCCATCCGTCAATACTAGAATACGATTACGAATGGAAATCGATCAGTATAGACAATCGCGCATGGGATCAAGCTTTTGATTATGCCCATCAATATATATGGGTTATAAGCTATACCGGTATGATTGTACCTGATAACCGACAATTTCTCGATTAATTTACATTCAAATGTTATTAAACGTATTTTTTTCTCCACAATGTTTTTCTCCCAGTGCACCAAAATAGAATTGACCGGAAGTGAACTCGCACAAGGAGTCCGTCGTAAAATACGACATATTTCGTCGGAATACGGTACTTTTCCTATTCATAAATATGTTTTTATATACATGTAGGCTATTTGATTTTAGAATAATACAATATTCCAGGCCTTCGATTCTGTAAAATGCAGGAGTGTGGTTGGTCACTCGCCTAACCTGAAACCCAGGCGTGTGATTTTGGTGGATATTTCGGGGGTATAAAATGACAAACGAAGACTCAAAATTAAATCAATTTTATCACCATTGTGATTCATCTTGTACACATGTATTCTCCACATTGAAGTAATTAAAACTCCATTCTCGAATTGCGTCGTAATGCTTCCGTTGGATGTAAGTTGTTATGAAATGCGGTCAGAGACCATGTAACCACGTGAGAGTTTCCTGTTGTGTGAATCTATCGATATTTTTAAAAATAATGTTTGATTGCCCCGAACTCAAGTTTCAATTTCTATTCATCTTCACCACCCATCGGGGCGGCTTCATTTAGAACGCAACACAATCATGGTACCAAAATTACGTTGCATTGGTGATGGGGTGCACGGTGGGATTAATTTAAATATGTCATGTTGGTAACAATATCTAGCCGAGAATTACTCAGACCTACATACGAATGCGACGACATCGCTAAACGCACCTGACTATAATAATGTTCTAGCGCATGCGCAAAACTTAAAACAATTACTTCCGTCGTATACGGCATGTCTGTCAGTCTTCTCCAGCAGACAAGGTTGATCGTTATTATAAACCCTTTTTCAATCGTGCGCCGAATATCGCCGAGGAGTGTGATTAATTACTCGCCAAGATTTAATTTCAGGCGTGCTATGGTGCGCGAGCGCGATCGCACGCCTCATAATCGAAGGCCTGATATTCTGAAACATGTAATTTTTCTATTTATGTGATTTGCGTAATAATACGACATCTTGTAATCTCGCTTTCGACTATAGACTGGTAATTATAAAAATAAAATATCAACATTTCCATCTCTAAACAGCACAAAACTTCATAAATCGTGGGTAATCAAGCAGCTAAATTAATTCCAACAACTTAAATAAACTGAAAGCATCGATTTCATATCATAAACTTGCCCGATTGCATGATCGAATTGCTTTTATGGTCGACTTTCATGTACCTGCTGCGAATTAAAACATGACAACAACATCATGAACATGTGTTTACAATAGAAATATGGCGACTGGCTCCCAAGAAAAACTAACACGTTTTAGCGGACGTTTTTCAAACGATACAGTGAACATTAATCTAAAGCATAGCTCCTTGGCTCTTAACGGTATGTCACTTATCATAATGGGCTGTCTAATGATACTGTTGAAGTTATAGTTTTTCACATTTGAATGCCAAAACAATGGCATAATATTGCAGATATACTCTGTTTCAAAGTCATTTTTCTGGTACAAAAAGCTTTTTAGCTCACATCTATTTGTGGCACCTCCTTTAACGATATATGCTCTATATATTATCTCTATGTTGTTATATCTATTTCTCTCTGCTTTTATGTGAAAAAATTATGCAGATCTTCATTGTATATAGAATCTGAATGATTATTAAAGTGATGTGAAACACTTCGGTTGGGTGATCAAATAGAAATAGAGAATAATCTTGCTCAAAGTACCATAGTTATTTTTTACGAATATTAATCCAACTTGACAACACACATCGTCATTCTGTTATTTTAATTCAATGCAATGACTCTCGATGGAGAAATCATTTGTATGTTTTTATTGTCGATAGTTGCGTCCCGAATCGAGATGTAAATATTTACAGTTGATCGTAGTTCAGACGATATTTTCTATGAAGTGGTTTCGTTGATTTCTTTGAAATTTAGTAGAAAGTTAGCAGAATGGTACCTTTCCCAGGTTGGCGTAATGCCTGAGTATACTAACTGGTCACTTCACGCACCCAAACAAGTCCATAATATGTCTTTAATGGAAGACAAAAACAATTGATTTTAGTACGATTGAGGTTGAATATATATATTTTTTTTTTCTCCCTTTCATAGGTACATGTATTATGTACTAAAAACTACTCAAATTCTATATATGGGTTGATATCTCAAAAGTGCATTCTGGCTGGATAAAAAACTAATTTTGAAACATGAATACGGAAGGAAGTTCAATATACATGATTTGCAGGTACTGGAAACGTGCAGCAGTGCTAAAATGACATAGAAACATATGCTACTGTTAGTCTAAAAATAGAAATTTCCTACTAAATGGGCACTTGTAATTTCTGGTTCGAAAATCAAGCAATGAGAACAAGATACTCCCCCCCCCCCCCAATCACCCTGTTGCCACGTCCCTGGTACTGGGGCAAATTGGGTGCAATTTCCAGGTGGACAAATTATTGTACTTTGCAAGTACATTTCAAGAATGCCTGGACAAACATACATGTATATTATGATATCTCTGAATGATTAATCGTTAATCATTAATTTTTCACATTCATAAAAGTTTTCAATATGCCCATTAGCGTGATCGATGAGAAATGCACTGCACTCTTAGTGTTACATGGTTGCGAGGTACATGTATATGGTACAAGTCTGCGAGTTACATGTATGCTAAAAAATATTCTATATCAGATTTATGGAGGCACGTACTCAGCACTAGGATGATTTTTCATTGCTTCACATGTGCTTGCTTTGACAGTGAGCTCGAACAAATATTTTGAATTTTGGAAAATTCCCAGGCCCTCCTTATAAGCTAATATAACATGTGAGATCTAAAACCCTAAATGTAAACCATGGATGAAATATGTCCACCTACATGTACTAGTACCTCCTCATAATCCTTGAAATTCTACAAATTTGTTGAAAAATACTAGCGATAACAAGATACTAGTAACAAGATACACCAATGCATTCATATGTTTTTGCACATAAAACCATGATATATTTGAAACTTTCAATTTGAATCTATGAATGCATTGGGTGTATCTTGTTATATCGCTAGTATTTTTCAACAAATAAAATAGGTCTATCAGAATAGTTCACTATCTAAGGCGTTGTGTAATTACGGTGTCACATTGCAAGTTATGTGACAAGCTCTGAGCAGCACAGTAAAGACATCAAATCATTTTCTTGACCACATATCTACTACAAACATATTTGTCATTGATCCCTAATGGAGTTTCGCATATGTAAGAGAATGCATGATTGGCACAGGGTTTTCGCAAAATTTCAAGAAGCTCCAGTCATAGAAGGGTTATAAATAATTAAGACAGTTGTAGACATTAAACGGACATGGCTCAATCGAACCCTAAAATTTATGTTTACATAATTCGAGGTCTCAAAACATATATGCAAACCAGCATCCCTATCATTTTTGGTACGCGATAATGTGTTTCCATTGGATCTTATTTGTCCATGCGAGAATAATAGCCTCTGTTGACATGGATGTAACAATAGACCAGTTTTCCAGTTTGTTACACAATGTCAACATGAATTTTAGTCATTTACATTGATTCTTGGAAAACATTGATTTTTCTCAAATATACTCTAATCACAATTTAGTAGTCAATAATTCTCAGTTGGCTGTCGATGAACTGCAGTTAGTTAAATTCCGTAGTTGTTTTTAAATATACTCAAGACAATCAAACAGTACCCATATCATCAAGATACAACATTTCTTCAAAATATGCTTTAGTTATCAGAATCGATGTATTGCAATAAAATAATGCTAATCACTGTCAACTATGGTATCAAATTACTCAAAACTTGTTGTTTACCAACATTCTTTCAACAAAATATGGTAGTATCATCACTAAAGTATATCAAAATTTTATCGTATTACCACTTGACTTTAGAGTTATCCATTTTCTTCCGCAATTTGTCCGAGAACCTCAGTTTGACCACATGTTTCTGGGCCACATATTATACATCTCGAGAAATAACAAACTTCAAAAATTGATAACTGATCACTCTGAGCTTTGATGGGTGGGTTCCTCGACTCAAAGCAAAATTTTTTTGCCCCCAAAACAAAAGAAATAGTAACATGGAGTGTCTGATCATCGGATTGAGTACCTCCTACCCAGGTGGTGAAAAATAAAAGATATGAAAAATTGATATCTGATAACTCTGAGCTTTGATTGGTGGGGTCCTCGACTCATATCTAATATTTTGTTAAAGGGATAGTACTCAGATGACCGGTGGTACGTCGATCGCAAGTTGCAAAACAGAGTTCAGTCCCCTCGCCACGCGATGTCCTTCGACTGCGTGACTTTAAGCCCTGTCTGATTTGTTTACCTCCGGGTTGGGGAAAACCCATAAATTGTAACTTCCGCATTTGTTACTTCCCAAGTTAACGACGTTTGTTGTGAGAAATTCGCACCACAAAGACAGCATATATTGCAGAAATTATACTAGCAACGCTTATGTGATATGGAAATGCGACATTCCACGGTCAGTGTCCGTTTAATCGTACCGGTACTCAAGTAATCCTAGACAGTTGACAGCAGCCAGCAGGTTAAACTTGGAATGGTCTGGAATGGAAGACGAGTCACAAACAAGTTTCCATTATTGGCATGAACTGATGGATGAATACGTTGCAGTATATCGGCTGATGTCAACCCCATGCAGACTTGGGAGGTTGCGTAAGTTTGTGTCTTAATTGTATGGGAAAGGGAGCCCAAATTCACATTTAAATATCAGGTCTGGGTGAACACCAATTGATCGCAATCCAATAAAACATGGCTGACACTGACATGCCGAGTCGGTCACTGTCAGTAGCCGAGAGGTGCTTTCTCCAATTCTTGAATATTTAAATGGTGTTTGTTTGAAGATTTTTAAACGTTTATTTATATTCTCATTCTCTCAAAAGAAATCCAAATGTTTTTAAGTAGTTACCAAGTTGAACGATATCATGGAACAGTTTAGTGTGACTCCCCTTATCTCAGATGCATCTAGGTGGTGTAAGACCAGTCTATATTAGATCGATTAGTCTAAATAAAGATCTATTGGTGGTTCACCCAGACCTGCATGTTTATTAATAATCGCATTGAATGTACCGAAGCTCAACAATCATATGCAGGTCTCGGTGAACCACTGGTTGATCTGTATAAAACTGATCAGTCTATCTTTATATTGAATATATTCACTAAATAATTATTCCGTGTCTTTCAACAGAAATTATAATTATCTCTTTTTAAGTATTGGATGTAATATAATTACCAATATAGAACAGTTCAGAGTGACTTGACTAATCCCCAATGCCTGCATATGATGAATGACCAATCGGTCTATTCTATAGCGATTAGTCTAATAAAGGTCGATCGTTGGTTCACCATGACCTGTTCATTTGCACTTAAGTGCAAATTATTTAAACAGCGTAAATCATTTGCACATTCAAAGTGCTATTAAAGGCACGTGAGGCCTTAGTTGTCGAAAATATTGATATTTGTTCTAATCACCGTAAACAGAAAAACATTAAAACGCATACAGTTTCGTTCATATATACCATGACCATCACGTAAACAGCATGTTATCATAAAGACCTACAATATTTTACCTAAGCAAGAGCCTGATTGTGTTACAGGAGACAGCACAATATTAATGCAACTCTTGAACTGGCTAATCACACACACAAATGGCATAAACGCTCTTTATTAGTTCCATATCAGGAATTCACCAACAAAGAACGCTCTTTATGTTTACCATCATAATATAAACAAACACCAGAAAAGTAACTTTTTATGCTTTTGTTTACATAACAATGGTCAAACATTTGACAATAACATACTGTTTATGCGATATTTCTTATTTGTATATGGACAAAGTCTACATTTTGATGTTCTTTATTTTTGTGGCGGTTTTCGAAGGGTGGAAATATTTTCACAGGATACCCACCGCCAAGGCCAACCATACCTTTAAATTATCTGTATCTGGAATATGTACCATACATGAAAGGTGTTCATAGACCCAATCATTTAATTATGCTCTATGTAAAAAAAACATTTATTTGAGCTCAATTAAGCGCACATCATTTGCGCTTAAGTGTAAATAAGACATGAGACTATCATACATGTATTTAATAATAAATACTAGTCCACCTATTTGTAATTCCTTTCTCAGAGTCTAATTCACTCTTTTTTTATTTCTAGACAAACTGATTTATGCTCAAGCTCAAATAGATGAATTTTACTTTTAAAAGAGCAAATAAATTAATTCGCTTAAGGCACTTTAAGAGCAAATCAAATCTGTCAGATTATCACTTGGCCTTACATATGGGTGTCTTTTGTTTTGTTATATCTCCTCCCAAAATATGCATTACCCCAACCAATATCATAAGAACTGCTGAACATATGCAGTTAACAGGGATGGGTATATATCCTGTGTACCTGTTAGGAAATTGTGGACTACAAGTGGAACAATTTTCCTCTACCAACATTGGTATATCCCACCCACATAATATTTTTCCACTTATTTTACCCTCACAATCACATATTTTGCTTTATATAGTGATGATATGGCAAGAAATTAACTATATCTGAGAAAAATTTGGTTGAGTCTGGGTTTGTGAGGGGGTGGACTCTGGGGAGATACCCAGGACTGAGAATCTTCTCCGCCGCCCATCTAGTAGCTGCATATGACCAAAACATCATCTATAGCTTATTTTGCTTTATATACTTTATCCGAGAAAAAGTTTATTAAGTTGGGGATTGGGGGAGATACCAAGTCCTGATTATCACTTATTTTGCTTTATATAGTCCAAAAATTCTCATATGTAGCTCAGGGAAGAATCCAGAGATAATTTGGGGACACCTGTTTCCAGCAGAGGAAAATACGGCTTCTACACCGAACCAACACAGATACAGACACATATATTATAAATAGGGGGACATAATATTTCTGATTTAAAAATTCAACATGCAAATGAAGGCTGTGTTGCAACTGCAGATTTTTTAATACCGCTCTTATTTTTGAATTGCCTTGAAAATTCAGGTTGATTCAATACTGTCCACTGGGAATTTGGGGTCATTTGGGCTTCTCAAGTTTGGGCACCCATACCTGTAACAGCTATCAAAACAGCCCTGGAAATTTCCCTGATGTAGCTTCTGCGTGAGTGGGGGGATTATAATCAGCCTGCTCATACTTGGGTAGCACCCATCCATCCAAACACCAACACAATCAACTCAATAAAGTTAATTTCTCACCATTTCATGACTATATAAAGCAATAATTTAAAGCAATAAAATCATAAGTTTATATTTTCTCATATGTAGCTACTAGGTGGTAATTGGTTACTCAGGTCCTTTTATCCCCCCCCCACCCCCCCCCCCATACCTGCTCAGTGACCTGTTAGGAAATTATCGAGTACCGGTATATGAGACATAGGTTTGTCATGATATTTTAAGTTTAATATTTTTGTAGAAGTAAGATGTTCAACTATCAAGGTGAATTTCTTCGGGTTAACCCTTTCATGACTGCATCTTCTTGAAATTTTGTGAAAACCCTGTTCCAATGTATTCTCTTATATTTAAGAGAATTAATGCATTCTCTTATATTTAAGAGAATTCATTGGCTTAACAATATTTACCTTGACCTTGTAAGCCAGTGCATTCTCTTATATATTCGAAGCTCCATATATAATAGAATGCACTGGCACAGGATCATTAATGCTGAACCAGCATGGCTCCAGTCATAAAAGGGTTACGACCTGTAGCCCGTGCCAAAGGATTTAGTCATGCAAAGAGTAAAATCCAAGATGGCTGCTGGTGGCCATGTTTTTTGCCGAATGACCCCAAAATGACTCGTTCCCATCTACATGTCAATGTCAATTTAGACCAGAACCGTTCATTTTGGGGTCATTCTGAAGAAAAAAAACATGGCCGCTAGCGACCATCTTGGATTTCAATATTCAATCCATTAGCACGGGCTACAGGTCGTACTGTTCTTCTGATTATCATGAAATTTGTCACGGATGTTAACAATGACATGTAGATACGAACGAGTAACTTTGGGGTCATTCGGCCAAAAAAATGGCCACTGGCAGCCATCTTAGATTTTACTGTTTGCATGACTAAATTCTCTGGCACAGCCTACAGGTCGTAGCTTTGTTTGGATCATCATGAAATTTGTCACGGATGTTAATATTGACATGGAGATGGGGAATGAGTAATTTTGGGGTCATTCAGCTACATTAGTGGGGTCGGTCGGCCAAAAATCATGGCCGCTGGCAGCCATCTTGGATTTTACTCTTTGCATGACTAAATCCTTTGGCCAGGGTTACAGGTCGCATCTTTTGTCAGATCATTGTGAAATTTGTCATGGATGAGATCGAGTCATTTTTTGGTTATTCGGCCAAAATCATGGCTGATGGTCAAAAACTCAAAATGGACAAAATGAATTTTTATTCCAAACCAATTGCAGCACATCTCACACCATGTCATATGTCATCTTATATGATGCACATTCTTTATTGAATATTCCAATGATGTTATAGATATTCTTTTCTGACAGAAAAGTATTTAAAAATGTATGCCGTTTCATGTTAAACCAAAAATTAAATAAACTTTTCTTATATTTCAGATCAGTTGTTCATGCACTTGTAGCCCAGTCCAAGCACAGAATATGAATAGAAGGAATGAAAGAATGATTGAGACCGATGGGTGTCAGCATGGTTTGAGGATTGCACCACTAGAATATTGACAGGTACATACATGTACATTAGAATTCTGAGAGCGGACATTTGAAACATTTTTTTGTTATAACTGATGTAGTTTATATCTACATCTTAGCTTGTCAAAGGTTCTTTACTAAATACTCAGTGACAAGTAGTTCCCTTAGGATATTTTCTATCTGTAGGTGTATCCTGAATTCCCTCCAAATGAATAATAGACGTACAGTAATGCCCTCAGTAATCGACCTCTTAACCAAAGCAGAATTATGGGTAACTTTTCAGGATTTAGTCGGAAATATGGCTCTCGGGAGAGCTTTCCGATGAATGGCAACAAGCCATATTTCCGACTAAATCCTGAAAAGTTACCCATAATTCTGCTTTGGTTAAGAAGTTAAAAGGCACCACTCAACAGACATTTCCGTCACTAGAAATATATATTGTGGGACAAAAATATTACGATGTTTAGAACACAATTTATTTGGCAGTGGCACATGTATTTTATTTGATTCAATATCTAGGAATGAATATATGAGACCGCATATATGTTTCTTTCATGTTTTGATGATAACTGCACTTATATAATCATGTTATCAAAACAAGTTTCATAAAATGTCTGTTGTAAAAAAAATTGTCTGAGGGCCAGTATAGATTAGACATCAAACTTTACAATTTTGCCAACCTTAATATATAACATTGCTGGTGGATTGATATTACAAGAATTGTTATTTTATAATTTTAATGAGAATAACAATTAAACTAAACTGAAAGTTATTGTCTTTTGCACTGTTTGTTGGCGTCGACTGAAACTATTCACTTTTTCTGGTTACTAACATTCAAGATCTGCTATCCAAAACTTGATGCCAATTCCAGTGAGTCACACACTCCATGAGTTAGGCAGCACCAGTCTCCTTTATATAGTGATGTTGGTTTCTATAACATAAAATATTATTATCGTTCTATTATAGGTTCTAATGGAGAGAGAGATGTAGATATGGCTGGAAGGACAAGACTCCAAGTAATTGCACAACTGCAGTTCATTAAACACAATTGAATATAGCGAAGTGCCACATGTACAATCATTACATTCTTACAATGTTACCAGCAGTTTTGTGAAGTAACACAATAATGACAATGATATTGAAAAAGATATATTGCTATGTTCGATGCACTTTCTCAGCAATGCCATGAAGAAAATTCATTCCTGATTAACATGCAGATCAAGCAATGTTAGTTCAAATGATGTCATACTGTGCTTTTCAATTTAGACTGTGTCCATCTTGGTTATCGGAATGATTCTGGAAGAGAAAGCTCTATGGATGAGATGATATAATTGTCTACTACAAATTAAATATGCTATATATTTTTGGAATAAATATACATGTACCATATACATGTACGATATTTAAATACTAGTACACATCTTTTCATTTAGGAATTCTGATTCCTTATTCATGCCCAATACTGACTGAACTACTAGGATCCCCTGTATATCAATTGTATACCTTACTCATATTTGAATTTGTGCAGTACTATGTTTCGCTCTATTTTAAATTCTGAGCGACTTCTAAACTTACAAATATTTTTGTATATGATGACAATTTCAGTTCTTCATTATCGCTGAAAACACTTGTGCATATTAAAGATCATCTTGACAAAAATTCCTTCAGTCTGGAATATATATATTTATATTTTAGAAGAAATTCAACTTAAAATATTTAACCATGATTTAGCTATACACATGTGAATAATAAATGCACACTAGCGAAAAATAGTACAATGTACTGAACAAATTTAAATATGACTGAAGAATATATTCTATAATCTGACAGGATACTTTGACCCTGAGAATGTGACAAAAGTAAAAACAGTCTATATACCACATCATATATATTTACTTCAGCAGATAATTGTAGTCTCTGGGATTAATATAAAAAAGTCAAATTTTTTCACCAAAAAAAGTCATTATCACTAATATTGGTATTAGTTAGTAGTTTAATCTCTTTAATATATCAACAAAAGTAGATTATATAGAAATATGTTTTTATCCCAAAAGTCATTGATTTATGGCTACATATACAGCTACATGTACATTGTACCAGTCAGTGCTGATTGTTGATGTTACTAAAGATCTGCATGCAAAATACAATAATCATTTATGCTTATCATTATGGTACTCACATTATTACATTCTAATGATTTGTCCTGATGAGTTAATCACATCTCTCGTTCTCCATCATTAATATAGTCTGAAAATAGAAATGTATAAAGGTAGTGAATCTCGGGGAGAGCTTTCTGATGAATGGCAACAAGCCACATGACTAAATCCTGAAATGTTACCCATACTTCTGCTTTGGTTAAGAGGTCGATTACTTAGGGCATTACTGTATAACTTGGCTAATTTAACCCAACATCTGCCTCACAAGTTCACAACTTATTATGCTGATACTGCGACTTGTGAAATCCATCAAATTATCACTCTCTGTGAGTCCAATAGCTATTCACCTAATTAAACATTATATTTACCAGTCATGGTCCTTGCTGGTTTAAAGCATGGGCACAAAACATATGTTTCAAGCATTTGTGACCAGGAAGTAGTATTTAAAACAACTATCAGTTGTGTTAATCTAACATATTCATGATTTAGGTCCAGTGCACCATTCCATGACCATACATGATGGGACAGGACCTCATTTTTGAAGATTTTTCAAACTCTACCCACAGGACGAGAACATTAGGGAGCCATAGCAATCATTTATTCACACAAATTATGGTTCAATCAATGCCTAGGACATCCCCCATGCCAGAAATACAGATACAAAAATATCTGCCACAAGGGCTTCCAGTGCATCCATGCAGTTGCATATAAATCAGAATAATAGAGTTCACATGAAATTTGAAAGGGAAAAAACACATAGAAATCCATATACATTGATATATGGACTATATTTTGAAAGGGAAATTCATTATATGTTGAAAAAAGTTAAACTTTTGTTTATACTCGCACAATGATCAGATAAATTATGTGCACTTTAGAGGTAACCTTGCACTATTATCAAGGCTAATTAACATAACCCTAAATATTTTCATGTATTTAAGATTCATCAGCCATGTTTGGGTTTCAGCCATTTCAGATCTACTAGACTTATGCTTATTTTCAAACTGATTTAAGATCTTTTTAGTTCTTAAATTTATTTCGGCATGTGTTGCAACAATAATAATTGGTACATGTAGCAACCTGAACATTTGTCACATGACTGATATTAGAGAAATGTCTGTTTTCAACCTTATTTGAGCTGATTTTTGTCAAAATTTGTCTATATTTGACCCACAGTGTGCAGCGGTGTGTGTATTCCTAGAGTATGTGGGACCCGAATTCACATTTACCAGTATTAGCTGATAAAATGGTATGACATAAATGGTATCTAGTGTGGGCAATGCCGTCACTTATTATACCCTTGGCTGTCTTAAGCGAAATAATGGTTCGCTTAATAAGAGTAATCCATTCTCATCAATTAGACTGAAGCAAAATTCACTCACACATAGTTCAGACGTGCTCTTTCAGAATTCCGCTCAAGTTGAAACCTTTGACATAGTAGTATCTCAGTCTTTGAGTCAACTAATATGGGAAGGCTCCACACACTGATACCATTTATGTCATACCATTTTATCCAAGGTGAGAGAGGTAAAACAAACAATGGTGGTTAAGGCCAACTTAAGGGTAACTGAATTATGATTTTACCATAAATACAATGATACTTCAGAGCAATATATGTATGCTTAAAGCTTAATTGAATTGTTTTATCATAATTAGATTATATCAGTAAATGTGCATTAACTTTGCATATACTCTGGAATTTTTTTTCAACTGGTACCTATATCTTTCCAATTGTTGGAAAATTAAAAACTGAAACCCCTTTATTGGAGGATGTGTTAACATTTATTAACTGACTATGCTTAGCATATATGATTTATGCAGCACAATAAATTAGCTTATCCTGAAGCATGATTGGGTTCTTCGGCTATGTTACCTCAGGTATAATGGTATAGGCTGATGCCAAGATTGTAGGTGGAGCAGGGGGTAGTCAAAAATTTGCAGGAAGGAATGAATTTTTTTTTGCATCTGGCATTTTCGGGGACCAATCACCACCAAACCTGCAAAACCAATATGTTTTTTACTCCCAATTTGTTTACACCCACCTCCCAAATTTCACTAAATATTGTTCAAAACTGAATAAAGCTGTACTGATATTACTCATATGACTGGGAATGATCTATCTCATTTAGTTCAGATAACAGTTTAACCTGTTTCGGAAGCTGTTTTGATGGAAATAAACATAGTCACATCACTCTATCAGACTTGATACTTTAGGTCTTGCCAGAGATCATCTTAGTTGATAGAGAAGCAAATAATTCACTGATTGGCTTGATGCACTGATGACAGATATTTTTTACCCATTGATAGTCAGATACTTTCTATCCGTTGATAGTGACATTTAATGTCAGTTGCTCGCTCATTTTCCATTCACACAATGATCTATGCATTAGCGACATCAAGACAAGTTTATTTATTTAAGTTTTACGTTTCTGGAAGGTTCTTTTGTAATAGTTTGGTGAAGGAATTTTTTCACCCCACCGTCCCATATGCAAAAAGTCATAGATTAATGTCATCTCCGCTGCACTAAGGCCCCCCCCGTATATAATATCTGCCATTGAAAGATTCTACTGGTATGCAGACAATATATGTGGTTGCATCAATTTCAGCTTGAGGGGATCTCTATGGGAGTGTAATTATTTATGTATAAGCATAACTAATTTACATTTAGGTATAATTGATCTACACTTAAGCATATTTTATTTACCCTCATTCCTCAAGCATTTTCACATTTATTATTTATTTACGCTTAAGCTCAAAACATTGATTCCCCCATGAATTAATTTCAAATGGCACAGGCCTAAACACATCAATAAAGTTTATATAGACCCACCATATGATGGAAACAATCCCCCAGTAACCCCAAGATGTTTTATGACCATGGGAATGGTATAGATCTGTGCAGGATATGTCTCTTTTATAAAAATACTATATCTCAGGGATGGAGACACAAATTCTTGGGGACAGGGATGCTGATATTATGAAAATAGGGGTTTTCCCCCTATTTCAAGTCAATTAAGTACACCATATATTAGGGAAGCAAACCCACAGTAACCCCCAATTGCCTATTTACGGCCATGGAAATGGTATATATCTGTGCAGGAGATGTCCCTTTAATAAAATATACTACAGCTCTGGGAGTGAGGCACTTATTAGGACACCAGGGACAGAAATTTTCTTCAACTATTGAGTCTGTGTGGGGCTACTACTTTGGGCCCATGATAACATACTATGAGATTGACTCAAATCAGAGGGAAGTAAGGGAGAGCAAGTTTGGTATTTAATTGTTAGACGCATATTTGTACTTGAGTGCAAATGATTTATGCTTAAGTGCAAATATTTGCAAATAAATAATAAATATGAAAGCCCCCCCCCCCTGCCCCGCCCATCATTTCAGCCCCAGGGGAGTTTTGAGATCTGGAATTTGATTTATGCTTAAGTGTATGGGAGGCCAAATTCACATTTAATAATTAATTGTGCTTAAGCACAATCAATTGCACTTAACACTTGAGCATAATCAATTGTGCTTAAGTGCAATTAATTGCGCTTAAGCGCAAATAATTACGCTTCAGTGAAATCATTGCGCTTATGCGCAATTCATGGTTATAGGTAACTAAACACCCCTGGTGAATAAATAGGTTTCTCCATAACTTAGCATTAACTCCTATTGACATATCACCTCTTGGTTTCATTGGTTTGGATGGGTAGGGAGCTAGCCCAACTTCTTTATCAAAATGGCTGACTCGCAATAGTATCACCTTCTGTTTTAGTTGGAGCGACTCGTGATTATGCATTATAATATCTTCAGTATATATTAGTTATTCTGTATTAGTCGGGGCGACTTTGATTTTCCTCAATTTTCGAGTATACAGGCACACTATATGAGGGAAGCAAGCCCTCGGTGGAACTATATGACCATGGCAATACTATAGATTTGTGCAATAAAAAGAACTAGAGCTCGAGGACTGAGACACCAAAGCTCCAGGAATGAGACACCAATCTTTTTTGACAGGGATGCTGATAATATGAAAATAGGGTTATTTCCTCTGATTTAAGTCAATAAGTAAACCATATGAGGTAAGCAAGCCCTCATGCAGTGACACCACATGCATGCTATAGTATATGACCATAGTAAGGGCCCAAATCTGTGCAATAATACATTAAAAAACATCATACAAAAAATTACTAAGAGTTCCGGGAAGGAGACATAAATTCTTTGGATAGATGGATGCTGATAATATGTAATTAGGGATTATCCTTGTTGAACACACACTCACAGTTGACTGTTGAGTACTCAGGCTAATTAAAACAGGTTAAAATTAGCCCAAATGCTCCTCTTGTGTTGCTAGTTGATACACCAGGTCATGCCAATAATTTATGGGTAAGTTAGATAGTAGTAACGCTTAATTCCCTTTTTATGGCCATGGAAATGGTATATATCTGTGCAGGAGATATCCCTTTAATAAAATATACTAGAGCTCTGGGAGTGAGACACCAATTCCTGGGACACCAGGGACAGAGATGCTGACATGGATATATGTTTTTTCTTCAACTTCGAGTCTGTATGGGGCTATTACTATGGGCCCATCATAATTTACTATGAGATGGACTCAATCATTCACAATCAGAGGGAAGTAAGGGAGTGCTAGGTATTTGCGCTTAACCGCAAACTTGAATGATTTGCGCTTTAAGAGCAAATAAATTGATAGACACATATTTGCGCTTTAGTGCAAATGATTTGTGCTTAAGGGCTAATTGTTTTTGCTTTTAAGCGCAAATGATTTGCGCTTAAGCGCAAATAAATAATAAATGTGAAAAGGGCCTCCCATAGTTGCCCACTTCCGATCAACTTCGCCTCAAAATTATGGACTTACAAAAAGTTACATGTATTGTGCAGATAAAATACTGTTAATCAATTAGAGAACTTATATATTTGATTTTCCGTTGATAGTAACTAGCCCATCTGAGAATAACTTTTGGAAATTCATGTGGGAAAAAAAAATCCACCCCTACTAGTACTATTATTTGGGCCTGTAATTGATTCAATCTGGGAAAAATTTCCACAATCATGAAAAATATTGCAGTATTATTATTATTTTTGGTAGGCCTACTAGTACTAACAGCAACACTGCACATCTACATATACTGCTAGTACTATTTGAATGGTGAATAACGAGACCTTCAACTTCAAGACGACAAGAGTAAGGCCTAAATTTTTTTTTTTAATATTGCCTGTTGGAATTTGTGTGGATATCAATTTCAATTTTATAGCGAAGAGTGATACAATTTTTTACCTCTTTTTTTTTTCACGACGACATCTTCACCATCGGCATCGTCTTCGCTACTTGACAACCCAAGTTCTGCCGACAAAATCGACCCTTTCTTCTTCAAGTTCTTGCCAATCTTCATTTTCCTGGGCTGGTTCTGACACTCAGTGACAGCTCATTTTGCTTGTTCCACATTTGCAGCCTCTGCTGCAAAATGTCCCCGCATCCAAACAGGGACACGATGTCCGCAACGAACGAGACGTGGCCGAGTTCCTCCACGCGCATAGATTCCCGCATGAACAATTAACAGCCCCCGGATCGCTTCCAAATCTATTTTTTAAACATTCCGCCATTTTTATATTATTAATGCGTGTCCGTCAGCATTATTTTTAGATCGATGATGCATTCTGGTCTTTCTGACCCTTGACCCTTCGACCAATGCTTGCAATATCTAAACACCGATTTACGACGAAAGCCTGGGTTTGCTGGTGCGCGCGCCACCATGGCAATCCGATTATTCTGGGCGAGAATAATTTCATATAGAAATAACAGTACTATCACTTTAACCCCCGAGCCGGAGAAACACTAATTTAGGACCGAAATGAAAATTGGGAAAATATGTTTCTCCATCAGTTTAATTAAAACCACCTGCCTCTGAGTCACAAGATGAAATGTGGGAAAATGGCAAACATGGTAAGACCTCCAGGTCAGGGATAAATGCTGAAAAGACAAAATAGTCTTGTCGATAAAAGTTTTGATCTAGAAAATATTTGGACTACATGTAAGTTGGTTTTTATTCCATTTTGAAGAGGAATAATAATCATATCCTCTATAACATAATCAAAATCTGATAAACCTGCTTGGAGCAAAATGTTCTATTCAAAATGGCATCCATGATGACAATTGGTATTGAAAAATGCCTATCACTTTCTGTGATAGGTGGCTTTAGGTGAATCAACTATTGCCAAGTTAGTAATAAAATGAAATATACACAAACAATGCTTTAATAGTCGTAAACGATATAATTATGTAGAATGTATGTACCAACATGGCTATAACACACCTGTTATGTAACACTCTCGAGACGACTACGAGTTAGGTAAGTTGGGTTAATTTTAGCTGAAAGTTCAATGTCTTTAGCTTGATAGTCCGGTGTCCTGAATTGTTGGGAATTATAGCTCTGAGTGGATGACCTATAATTATGGGTCGTTGACTTTTGGAGTTAAAAGCTTTGTCAAAGCGGATTACCAATTGTCCATCTGGTTTGATGTAAGCGACACCTGTTCCCAGCAGATCACGACATTTGATGGGCTAGGGGCGTTGTCCTTTTCAGCGTATATACACTAGGAGAGCAAAGCTCTCGGGGACTTGCTAAAACTCTTGGGGACTCTTGTTCAGAACTTGTTGAAGAGAACATGTTATTATATTTTACTCCGTGGCCGCCTGATGTGACATTGTAATAATTGTACAATAAATTTCATCAACGTGTTTCCGAGAATTCCAACTTAATGGTTAGAACCTGGGGAGTGCTACATTCCCGAGATGGTGCCGAGTTAGCAGGACATTTCTTGGAATTCTTGGACAGGTGGTCACGGAAGAAAAATATGGAGGAAACTAAATGGACGAAATAAGGTATATATGAGGCAATTTGCAATTCATTGGCTGGTTCACCTGGTTCACAACCCGTATAGCTATTAGGTCATTTATCTGTAGTTTAAATTGTTGCGTCAATTTTTCCATATAAGGGTTTCAAAAATCGTTGCGTCGATTTGAAATAAAGATTGTTGTTTTTCGAGGTATTATTGTTACATGTACGCTCGGTGTGAATAGCCTAATTGAACAAAATGTGGTTAAAGCAAAAAAGTTGTTCAGGGAATATACAGTTATAGTTTAAATTGTTGCGTCAATTTTTCTATATTAGGTATGCTTGGAAATTACCGTTATGGTTGGCGTTTTTCTATGTCGAGTTGTTATTTATCAACTTTATAGGAAATAATCGCTGGAATATAATGTGTGTCCATCGTTATATGGTATCCAAATGGATAAGATTGATTTTTACAATCTACACGTGAAGATTCCAGTGAATTATTCAATGAGGCATATATATACAGAGGTAGTGAATATGCCGCAGTTGTTTGTCTGTTTGATTTTAAACAAGCGAGTTTGGTTGAACATTTTCAGAGCAAAGAAATCTGCCACAAGGTTATTGTTAAATAATTTAAACAGTGTCTTTGATGCCTATTATGGTCTATATAGTAGGAGTTTGTCAAAATGCAAAAGTAGTCCGGTTTGATATAAGTTTTGGTTTTGAGAAAAGAACTTTAGAGATAATTAAGTTGTTTTGAGCAAGCTGAGGGCGTGTATATTATTAACGCACCTTTGGTAAACTTGTTTGAGGTTGAATAAATTATTTTTGAATAATGTGAGTCACTAAACAAAAATGTTCTAGGAAATTCTGGTTATACAAGTACTAAATTGTCACACTATTATGCAAGTTATATAGGTATAGAACATTTACTGATGATTTTAGGATGTTGTCAAGTTAATCAGTATGATTTTAGTGAGTTCTGGTTTTTAAACGAATTGTGGTGCAGTTTCTGTTAAGGCTGTTCTGTCGGTCAATTGAGCGTATAATATTAAGTTTATTGTGCTCAGATTATCAATTCGAAAACATTGGTCATTTATGACAGTTTGTCAAGAAAACTGGTTACGTCCAGCGAGATATATCTTGAAATAAAAGAAATTAGTTGAAGTAATTCGGAAACTTTTAAATTACAGACATTATAGTCACTTGAAGTTTGAAGTATGGTTTGGGAATGTTCAATTTAGCCAAATGATTCCAATGTTTTGCAAGAATATCTACACGGATGGTCAGTGGTATTTTGTGTTATGACACACCCAGATTGGGTTAAAATGTCGATTTTAAAAATAGATAGATCGCTGTACATGTATCGCCATTGTATGTAGGCGTTATCGAAATGGTTTTAATGTGTTCAAGTTTCGAACAAACCAAAGTTGATCAGAGTTGAAAGTCGGAAAGTCAGAAATGTAACTGAATAATCAATTATGGTATGCCCATACAAGAAAAGAATGGCTAGAAAATTGATTATGCCATAATTACATCTATTACGTGTATTCTGAGAGTGTCTGTAAGTGTTAATCAGACTAACATGCTTTCCAGTATGTCTAAATGTTTGTGGACGGCACCGAGTACACGTAATAATATACATGTAGAATATAAAAGAAGAAAAACAAAGAAGGTACTAATTACCTTTAACGGAATTTAAATGGATCCGAAAATAATCCTATTAATTCCATGAAAATTATACTGTTTAAAAACATTAGAACCAGAGTAAATAAGATGAAATATTCCTTGAAAACAGGAGAAATATCTCCACCCCACAGAAAACTGTACACACTGAGCTTATGGGAGGCAATGCACTCTATCCAATTTAGCCTAAACACATACCACAGCAACTGTCCATTGAATATAATTTAATGGAAATGAAACCTCGCCCCAGGGCATCGAAAATTAAAGTCTAGCAAAACTCTCCCAAACACTGGTCAAAACATGGATATTGCACAGGGGACTGAGTTAACCTTTGAAAATTATTCATGTGTGCTGAATTAATGATGGTGTTTGTGTTGTAGTCCGAATTAAAGAGGTAAATATGGACATTCCCTTTGGCCGTTAACAGTGGTCGAGTATGCAGGCCCGTTAACGCTGCATGCGTGTATGACCAATTTGGCGTGAACAAAACATTTCTCATGGCCATCAATTGACCAGTCTCGAGATAATTAGTGTTGTGAAGCCTATCTCAATACCGGTATTAAGATGAACGTGTAGGCCTGATCCTGTTTTATAGATAGTACGACATCTGTTCTGTGTCACATCGAGCGTTACCAAAACAAATTTGCATATTTTCAAATTAGGAGTTGTCTGAGTTCATGAAATTATAAGTTAGGAGTTGTTTATCGATTTTTGTTAAAGGGACATGCGAATGAAAATTAGCTTGCGCATATCGTTTAAGAGTTGTCAGAGGTCATGAAAATAAAAGTTGTATAGTGAACCATTGAATGGTTTTAAAGGGACATTTCATGATAATAATGTAATGTAGGTTGTATTAAAAACCCATATATAATTAGCTATGTGAACCATGCAGTAAGCCAAGCAAATTGTCTCAGGGGTTGTACATTTTATTCCGTTGTTTCACAAAGAATAACTATATATGAAATATTTGACATTTATGTAAAATGTCCGTAATTGGTGTGGGTGTTACATGATAGTTGTTAGAGTTACTAGCTGACAAGCTATAGATTACTCGACGGGTATGCCCAAATACGGGGCCCGTGATATTTGATTTGGCATTCCAAGTTTATGGAATTGTGC
The DNA here is from genome assembly GCA_032622095.1 of Siphonodentalium dalli. Lineage (NCBI taxonomy): Eukaryota > Metazoa > Mollusca > Scaphopoda > Gadilida > Siphonodentaliidae > Siphonodentalium > Siphonodentalium dalli. Next base: position 59,558,588 of record CP136069.1, on the reverse strand, counting down.
TTTGACACAAATGACGAGATTTAACTTGTCGCGCTAATGATGTTGTAAAACGTTTATGTAATAGAGCATTAAGTTACATGCTGGTATACATGGAGATGTTTAGTTTGGCATTCCAGGTTAATGGATAGCGATTTTTACGTGACATGCGTGATTTTAACACGCCGTGCCAAAGATTTCTAAAATCTCAGTTGATAGAGCATTTGTGCAAGATCGTTTTGTACCATGCTCGTATTTGTAGAAGCTTGGAGCAAAAGCAAATTGTCTCAGGGGTTGTACATTTTATTCCGTTGTTTCACAAGGAATAACTATATATGAAATATTTGACATTTATGTAAAATGTCCGTAATTGGTGTGGGTGTTACATGATAGTTGTTAGAGTTACTAGCTGACAAGCTATAGAATACTCGACGGGTATGCCCAAATACGGGGCCCGTGATATTTGATTTGGCATTCCAAGTTTATGGAATTGTGCTTTGACACAAATGACGAGATTTAACTTGTCGGCGCTAATGATGTTGTTAAACGTTTATGTAATAGAGCATTAAGTTACATGCTGGTATACATGGAGATGTTTAGTTTGGCATTCCACGTTAATGGATAGCGATTTTTACGTGACATGCGTGATTTTAACACGCCGTGCCAAAGATTTATAAAATCTCAGTTGATAGCGCATTTGTGCAATATCGTTTTGTACCATGCTCGTATTTGTATAAGCTTGGAGCCAAATGAAAATGTGAATTGGTTAGATTGTCATTTCAAGGTTGAAATCATGTTCTACACGTATAAGCGTGTTGTAACGCTATTGACATTTCCCAGATAATTCATTTCAGTTCTTACACAACGTATATGAAGTCCTTTCCACTAGACAGTATTGAACCTTTATTTATGCCCAAATTCAAGATCGAGTTGAAATTTATTCAACTTTCGTATCGAACAAGGCGGTTTAAGCCATGACGGGAAGTCACACCCTTGATATTAAACCATATTGATCCTTTGTCAAATGTCGCCCGAATTCAAGGTCAAATTGAAATTCATTCCAATTTTCGTACCGACACAAGGCGATTATTTGAACATAGCTATGACGATGGGATCGACGCCTCTATCGTTTGGATCTGGAATCGCTGGATATTCGGAATGGAGCCTGGACGAAAGGAGTTAATACGGAGGCCACTATTAACTCCCAACACGGAATGAGAAGCTAATATTCCAGGATGGTGCCATTCTCCTGTTCGGAACAATTCCTGCTATCGACGATTCGGATTATGACATTCATGTGTTAAAACTCATGTTTTATTGTGTTAAATGTATATTCCAATTGAGATAGTTTGGATCTCCACTCACGGAATTATCAAGTTTTTTGTCTTAGGACAAAAATCTTGAAAAAGGTGATGAGAGTTATGTAACACTCTCGAGACGACTACGAGTTAGGTAAGTTGGGTTAATTTTAGCTGAAAGTTCAATGTCTTTAGCTTGATAGTCCGGTGTCCTGAATTGTTGGGAATTATAGCTCTGAGTGGATGACCTATAATTATGGGTCGTTGACTTTTGGAGTTAAAAGCTTTGTCAAAGCGGATTACCAATTGTCCATCTGGTTTGATGTAAGCGACACCTGTTCCCAGCAGATCACGACATTTGATGGGCTAGGGGCGTTGTCCTTTTCAGCGTATATACACTAGGAGAGCAAAGCTCTCGGGGACTTGCTAAAACTCTTGGGGACTCTTGTTCAGAACTTGTTGAAGAGAACATGTTATTATATTTTACTCCGTGGCCGCCTGATGTGACATTGTAATAATTGTACAATAAATTTCATCAACGTGTTTCCGAGAATTCCAACTTAATGGTTAGAACCTGGGGAGTGCTACAGTTACCCCATTTGATATTGGAATAGTTAGAAAATAGACATGAAAAATAACACCAAAAACAGTGTCTTCACCATCGGTTATAGTAGTAGAATCAGGGTAGTATAGGATTAAATTTGTTTTCAATTATTTTTCCTCAGTATGTGTCTACAGTATATTGTTTACACGCCGTTCACTCAACACAACATTCAAATTATACAGCATTGCGGAACACAAAGCTCATATCTTATACTTCATATCATATCTATTGTTTCTGTATGTTGAAAAAAATTCTTTATAACAGTTAATCCAAGTAGATAATTAAAACAGTTCCAATGCTACGTGCATGTGCACACTCTCCCCATCTTTCTATTGTTTACAGTTGATTTCAACATATAAACGCGCAGTGGACGGATCTACGTAAATTGTGAAAAACTATGTGGATATATACTTAGGCCAATGAAAAAAGATACATGTTTCCGCACGTCGACCGACCCTAAAAATAACCTCAGACCAGGGGGCTCTGAAAAAATATTGCACTTATAGGGCCAAAAAAAATAATTTCAGACCCCGAGAAAACCATCACCCCATTTGTGCAAAAAAAATCCTCAAAATTTTGGGGGCCCACCCCCCTTTCTCGTGTTTTTTTTTCAAAATTTTGGAGTTTTTTTTTAGCCGTTCATCAATACGGTAACTGTGTTAACTGCCTTTCAATCCCATTCCACTATCCTTTTTTGGTGCAAACCCTTGCTGTGTACCATTAAGACTCGAGCAATAACATGCTTAATTGGTAAACACAGATCAGAAAAACAAACTGTATTTCCAGGTGTTTCCTGTATCTAACAACAATGATAAAGCATGTAGGTACATTATAATACCCTGCTTGACAAAACAAGTGTACACCTAACCGCGGTGCAGTTAGCGTTGCCACCGTGGCTGAAATGCAACTACTAGTACACCGCGGCTCCACCGGCTAACTACAGTTGGGCCGCGGTGTACTTGCCGTTCGGCCATGGTGTAATTGCCACACCGCGGTGTACGTTCATTAAACTGAAAAAAGACGATGCAAACCAGAAATCTAACCACGGTGTACATGCCGTTCGGCTGCGGTGTAGTTGCCTTTCGGCCGCAGTGTACTTGCTGTTGGGCCACGGTGTACTTGCCGTTCGGCCGCGGTGCTCAACTGCAGTTACAAACTCTGACACCGCGGCCGAACGCCAAATACACCGCAGTGCCAATGGACACTTGTTTTGTCCAGCGGGGTATGTCACAAATAGTCCTAGACCCCATTATACAGTAATGCCCTAAGTAATCAACCTCTTAACCAAAGCAGAATTATGGGTAACGTTCAGGATTTAGTCGGAATATGGCTTGTTGCCTTTCATCGGAAAGCTCTCGCCGTAAGCTTTCCGATGAATGGCAACAAGCCATATTTCCGACTAAATCCTGAAAAGTTACCCATAATTCTGCTGGTTATTTAAAGATGTCGATTACTTTAATAGGGCATTACTGTAGCCAGGGATGGATCCAGGGATTTTTTGGGGACACCTGTTTTGGGACCATGATATGCAGAAGGCATATCCCGAGGGCCGTAGGCCTGAGATGGGGGTAGGTATGGAAGGGGGTCGCCCCCTTCCTTAGGTGCAGCATTAAAGATCCCGCATAAGAAAATGCACTGGCTTACAAGGTCAAGATAAAGGCCAATGTATTATCTTTTATATTCGAGGCTCCTTAGATGGGAGACACTCATTTATATAAGAGAATGCATTGGCACAGGATTTTTGCAAAATTTCAAGAAACCCCAGTCATGAAAGGGTTAAAATATTTCTCACTGGACACTTGATTAAGCAAATAAAGGCTCTATATCAACTGTATATTGATTATTTGCATTGCATATTGTTGAATTATAATAGAAGATTTCCTTCAAAATATAGAAAATTCAGCTTTAATAAAACTATCCACTTGCAATTTGGGGACATTTAGGCCACCAGAGTTTGGGCGCCCAAACCTGTAACAGGTATCAAAAGAGCCCTGGATCCTTCCCTGACTGTAGCCTTAATATATCGAGTGTGTTGTGTGTGACAGAACACTGGCCAGTGTAAATAGTGGTAAACAAGTCAGGGGTTCCACAATTATTTGTACATGACCAAAAAACTCTTCAGTCTTATTCACCGAGGTGGGGTGGTGGAGGGGAATTGTTTTGTTTTTTTTCAGTCTTATTCACCAAAGGTGGGGTGGTGGAGGGGAATTGTTTTTGGTTAGGTATACACAGAGATATACATGTATGGTTATTATATCCCCTGATATTAGTTGGCAGGTACATGTACCGGTATATTGTTGACCGTCCGACCATACAAACATTTTGCATTGTAACTCGGGAGTCGGTTGTCATATTTTGATGCTCTATGGCACGGTGACAGACCAGAAATGGGGAATGAATATGCATAATATCACGGGTTGTGACCATCGATGCCCACCAGAGTTATGGGCCCTGTTCGGCTTTATGAAATTCAGTCCGTTCAAAGTTTTTGCAATATAAGTGTCTGTTGTCGAATTTCCGATTTGGTTTGGTATGGTGATAGGCCAGAATGATAGGGAAGGACAGGTTTTGCCTGTCAATGCATACCAGAGTTTCCGGTCTTGTTCCATCCGTAAACACATTATGCATTATTATAACTCAGGGGCTCCCGGTGGTACAGTCGGTAAAGTGCCAGGTGCATTACTCCGTCCAGTGCCGACGAAGCTGGTTCGAACCCCGTCATAGGTAGAGTGACTGGAATCATGTATCTGGGCAAGTTTGTCAGTTGCTCTCCGGGGGGTCGGTGGTTTATACACGCAGTGAGACGATTTGCAATTTGAAAGGAATATACATGTATACATGTATGTCAGCTGTAATCTATGACCACAATTTCAACCTATTTTTGGTATAAAGTTTCCAACTAAATGTTGAGTGATGTTTGACTGCAGTTGGTGGGATTAAGACCCATGCATAACCAGCCCACGTCCCACTCTGATGCCCCGTCCCAAGAGGGTGGTCTTGCATTCATCACTGATGATGAGAAATTGTCAATATTAGATCTCATTGGAAAACAGGGTTTGATCTCGTCAGGGAGGGGATACAACCCCTTGTCCATGAGGGTTAGCTGCACCCATTGGGGAGATCTGCAATAGTCAGCCCGGTATTATAATCTGGAGATATCCTGGTGGCACCCATGTTGCAAAAGATATAAAAAAGTTTAAAGACAACAGAGCAGAAATCAGGGGGCCAATAACAAGGCCTGCATGTGGTCTCATAACCACAAAACTACATGAAAGTCACCCATATCAACCCAAATTGGATGCAGTATATATATATGATTATATATGATTTCATTATCTCTATATCATATATATTCGGTCTCTAAAAACCATTAAATGCACTCAACATGTGATTTCCTCATGCTCCTGTTACGCAAATTCTAGTATAAAAATTTGTTAATTTCAGACAAAGCTCAAACATAACATCTGACCAGACAAGACATAGAAACCGCTAATCCCATTACCATGCTAACAACATCAGTCGAACATGATAAACCTTCAAAACAATAACACCGGACACTAGATTACGACCAACCACAGTCACACACGCCATGGATAAATACACTGTCAAAAGCACAGTATTTTTTTTTGTACGGTTATATCTGGCATATATCCATGGTTATATATAAACAGACTACGAGCATCTGTCCACAGGTCATTTGCGTAAAAAAAATAATATCTAATTCTTTCATTCCCTCAAGGTACTTATATCTTCAAAGGATGAAGCAGAAGTTTTTAGGCTGTCAGTAAGATTCTAAGAGATAAGGTGGCAACTAAAGGTTTAAAGGGATACTGTACACAAATGTTGTTGTTGGCTTCTATAGTCTCTGAGTTGGAGAATAAGGTAACAATTTTTCTTTCATTATTTGAAAGTCTGTTGAGTACGAAGTAGTGTTACGGATGGCAAATTTACCCAAATGCAAAAATACAAATTGTCGTTGTCGAGTAATTATACCCCCACTTTCGAAGAAAATGGGGGGTATACTGGATTGACTGCGTCTGTCCGTCACGCTTTCTCTGTCTGTTTGTCTGTCCGTCCGTCTGACCTCATAACTCGAACAACTATGAACCGATTTCAATAATTTTTTGTATGCAATCTCCTTAGGACGGTGTCTCCGCATGTCTCCGCGGTTCGGTCCGACTTTTTTTTTTCAAGTTACGCCTCTTTTTCGACTTATTTTTACTTAGAAAATTCTGTCCGACTTAATAGCTTTAACAAATATGAACCGATTTCAATAATTTTTGGTATACATGCTTCTCACAATACCCTCTCTACATGATGCGGCTAGGGATTGGCTCAGACTGTTTTTCGTAATATTACACCTTATTTTCGACTTATTTTGACTTGGAAAATTCTGTCTGACTTAATAACTTTAACAAATATGAACCGATTTGAATAATTTTTTCTGTACAAGCTTCTTGTGACACCATATCGATATTATTAGTCCGAATTTTTCTTTAAAGTTAAAAATCTTTTTGGTTGAGTTTACGGATAATGCGGGTTGAATTTGCCACGGTGGGTGTATGCTAGCACTCGAGTGTACACCTCTTGTTTTTGAACAGTTTTCAACCAAATGTATCAAATAAAAGTTATATTATATGCATACTAGTCCCATATACTCATTTAAGTTATTGTATCGTCACTAGTCACTGAGTGGCTTGAGCTCCCCGTATCAGCATTATGTTTAAAACGATCGTGTGTGCCATTTACCAATCCAGTATCCCTCAATTAATTTGATTACGTCTTGTACACGGAAATTCGTAATTTAATTTACGCCATTTTATGGCTCCAGTCATAAATTGAATTTATAGCAAATTATTAACTTTGATTTTAAGATAGCCTATTAACCTGAGCATTTACAAAATACATCTTTGACTCAAATTACTTATGTTTCTATATATTATCGATATTAGATCGTTGTTATCACCGGAAATTTATTATCGGAAACATTTTTTTCTTAGACGTATCTCAACAACATTTGTCTAATATTAGTCCAGTGCCTTTATGGTTTTACCCAGAACTAATTGCAACAGAATTTTTTTTTTGCTGGAATAGGTACATAGACCCTCCATAAACAACATACTAAAAATCGGAAAAAAGGAAAATTGGTGATTTTCGTTAAATAAATTTGGGAAATTTTGGTCAAATCATCCATTTATGGATTTTCTTTTAGCGTATTTAAAAAATTCAAATACACAAGTCCTACAAATATCATGCCGATTTTGTTACCCTCACTTTTCTGAACACAGAACTGAGAACCATTGCCAGATTTTTGGAGTATTTTTCGAGTTGTGTGACTTCAAAAACGCGAATTTACCTTATTTCGGAGCCTAAATTTTGCAGAATGAGCCAAATGTCATATTTTATGGTTTAATAATTATCTAAAAAAAACGAGCCCAAAATACAGGGCTTTTCCTCACTAGATAAAGCAAAAAAAATTATTATTATGTGCATCTATGGTTAAGAAGAATAAAATATTCTCGAACAAAATGTGTGTTCCATTGTATGGACTTAGCCAAATTTGCCACTGACATAGAACTCGTGTGATGAAATGCAATATTTGGGGTCATGTAACTGAATAAATTACAATCTATATGCTCTGCCTTTCTCGTAACCTTTTAAGAATACAAGATAGAACAAATTGTGATGGAATTTCTAAATACATTTGTGAAGAAAATTAAATTATGGCTCCATGAACTCTTAGTCTAGCCTCTTTTCCGAAAATGCTATTTTGGGGCGTTTTTGTAAATATTTTAAAGGTTTTTGTGCATATTCAGAAAAATTAACAAAAGTTATTGTGTAAAAGTATTTTATCATCTTATATTAGTTTTTTGTTGAGAAAATAACATATCAGTGGTTATACCAATGAATGTCACTGGATTTCTCTCATCACTTCGGATAATTTACTACAAATTTGAATGGCAGAAACATGGGGTAGGGGATAGCATATCAACAAAAACTTCAAAATCAAGCATCTTGAATCATACAACATTATATTATCAGCTTCTGCATGTATTGTTCTTTCATACGTAACTTAAAATTTTTTGTTTATATACATTGACAGCGCTATAATCCTTTTTGTCGTAATTTGGCAGTGAAATGTCAAATTGTCATTTTGGAATTATTTTTAATCAACATAGCAATAACATTCTAAATAAACGTCCAGTAACGTATTAAGCTGTTTAATAACGCAACAGGAACTAAAGTGTTGTGGGAGGAAAGTTCGAATAATTTTACGCACTAAAACACCATTTGTTTTTTCTCTTTATGTCCAAATACCTTTTTGAATGAACAAAAATTTCTCAACATGGCATTTTTGGAAACAAGTTAAGACCAAGGATTCAAAGGGCCATAAGTTGATTTTCTTAAACAATGGTTTGTTAATATCTTTGCAATTTGTTCAATCTAGTATACTTATTACTTAAAAGGTAATAAGAAAAGCAGGGCATATGGATATCAATTTATTGATTTACATGACCTCAAATATTGCGTTTCATCACACGAGTTCTGTGTCAGTGGCAAATTTGGCTAAGTCCATGCAATGGAACACACATTTTGTTTGAGAATATTTTATTCTTCTTAACCATAGGTGCACATATTAATCATCTTTTGTGTTTTATCTTGTGAGGAAATTACAAAAACAGGGAAAAATCTCTGTCTTTTGCATTAGTTTTTTAAATAATTAACCATAAAATATGATATTTGGCTCATTCTTCAAATTTTAGGCTCAGAAATAAGGTAAATTCGCGTTTTTGGAGGCACACAACTTGAAAAATACTCAATAAACCTTGAAATGGTTTTCAGTTCTGGATTCATGATAGTGAGGACAACAAAATATGTATGATATTTGTAGGATTTGTCAATTTGATTTTGTTATATAAAAATCCATAAATTGATGATTTGATAAAATTTCCCCTTAATTATTTCACGGAAATAAACAATTTCCCTTTTTCCGATTTTTGCCGATTTTGAGTATGTTGTTTATGTACTTGTTCGAGAAAAAAAAAATTCTGTTAATATTTGGCAAATACATGTACCGGTAATCCGGTACATGTATATAATACCTTGATCATGTTCAGACCAACTATCCATTAGAAACCAGATCTATATAATATTAATATCTGTACCCATATTAATGAAGCGAATGATGGGTATACTGGAATGTGGATTTATTATGCCCCGACCCCTGAAGGACGTTCAGGGCATATAATAATACATGCAGTCAAGGGCTGTCATTCATCTACCAGTCTGTCTGTATGAACATATCACCTTGTAAATCAGGCGCTAACAATAAGAGTTTTTGTCCTTCTGCATGGTGATAGCACATATTGGGGATATTAAGGGATTCCCGTACACAACTGGAGTTGTGCATTCATTTTTCTCAGTTGCGGCCCTTGTTTGACCTTGTTGAAATATATATTTACACCCCAATCATGACTACATCAATATCCAGTAAACTGATGTCAAAAGTAGCTTTTGATTCTAAAAATACGAGGTTTATCGTTTTTCAGTGGTGTTAACTATTTTTTCCAACTCCAGTCACATCCATATGCGATTACAGGGCGTGGTAAACGAACCCACATAGTTGAGGTGGGTGCAAAATGGTACATGCTTACCTCTAAACAGTCAGCAATCAAATTATATGACTTGAAATTGTGTCAAGATGGCAAACTCATGCCCTCATCCAATTGGGAATGAGTATTTTGAATTTATAGTGGGATATAGTAAAAAAGTGAATAGTATATTAAATTCATAGAGTAGTAATTATATGGTGTCGAATTGAAGGGGACATTTTGATGAGAGTGAAATATTTTGACATTTGTTATTTCCAGGAGAACGGACACAGGTGCTTTATTCATACTACCAATTCACTCTCCCTAACTTGAAGCGTATGCATTAGAAGTTGGTCAGACCATTGGTAAAAGATTATGGAGATTCATTTTTGAGTTTTAATCCAGTAAGTATTAATTATCATGCTTTACAATTCGGACAGGCACACTATCACTAGCTTTAACTCTTTTTATTCTAAATCCTCATTGACGAGTAGTTCCATTAGAAAATATACAGGTAATAAGTTCAACAAACAACCTTTGGTTTATTGGAACTTATAAGTTATTATGTGAACATGTCCTTCAATTAAATAACTCTTTTGTACCGGTATTATCTGTTATTATGTGCTTATTTTTTCATGAACACACCTCCAGATTAATAACAGGAAATTCCAATGTATACTTTCATAACTTAGGGAAAATACATAAGTACCGGTATAGAAAGAGTTGAAGATATGGGCGGCCTTGGAGGTGGGTTTGCTGTTTAAATATTCACCTCGGTCAAAAACCACCATAAACAGAAATAATAGTAAAATATAGACAGACTTTGTTCTTATCCCAATCAGAAATATGGCAAAAACAGTATGCTATTGTAAATGTTTTCCCCTTGTTATGTATTAAACAGAAGCAAAAAAAGTTACGTTTTCTGACTTTTGTTTAGATCCGGATATGGTAAACATAAAGAGCGTTATTTGTTACTCTTTTCCCGATATGGAAATAATAAAGAGCGTTTATATAATTTTTGTGTGATTAACCAATAAATTACGTTGTGTTGTGTAAACAGAAGCACAACTGCTGTAACACAAGCAGGTTCTTGTTTTTGTACACCATCGTACGTCTTGACGACAATGTTATATTTACGCTCTGATTATGTTTGGCATATGAGCGGAACTGTATGTATTTTGGTGTTCCTTCCGTTGATGGCGATTTTAACAAATAGAAATATTCCTGCAACGAACGCCGCTCTAGCCTTTAATGTTCTCCAGATAATACTGAGTATCAGATGACTTTCATGTCAAATCCCATTATCATCAGCAAATTCTTGCACAGACAAGGTCTACTATCAATGGAGCGAATTTATGCAACAAACATGATAGATCTGTTGAATCTTCCCATCTAGGGTAAAGGGGGGGTCTATCATTTGATGATATTGAGTTGGGAAAATCCTGTGCCAATGCATTCTCTTATATAAGAGTCTCCCCCGCCAATACAAGATAATACATTGGCCTAACAATATTTACCATGACCTTGTAAGCCAGTGCATTCTCTTATATATCAATTAATAATATGTGAGGCTCCATATGCCAGTGATCTTTACTGATTAGACCGTGTTGTGGCTGAGGTAGCTGTCACCCGGAGATGGAGAAATTCCTATTTTGATTTTCTATTTCTGTGTACTATTCTACATCAGAATTTCTGAGGTGTATGGCATATGGGGCAAAGCCCAGAATTTTTTTTTTAAATGGTCAAACTCGTGTCAAAATTCCTTGAAAATGGCTATATTCTATAAAATCAATCAATGATAGTTAAAATTGTGATAAATGAAACGAAACATCCACTTAACTGACCCCAATTAGTCTACTTATTATGAGCAAAAGGATAGACGTATTTTGAAAAAAAGTAGATAATTTTTTGGCATATATATTTGACGAAATTTCAATGGTCATAACTTAAAAATCGTTCCTTAAATCACAACCAAATGAGCTTTAAAAACAGCTCACATCATTTGTGCTACTATCTAATGAGAAATAATTACATGTACCATTTATTGTATATGTTTCGTTATATTCATGATATTGTTACCCCTACCGTCATTTTGTAATCTAGAATGGTCATGTCTCCCAATGTTTGCACTACGAACTCCCACGCCACGGGGATCTCTATTCAAGAAATATCAATCATCAGCATATTGCTTATAAACGCCCTTGTTTATGTAATACAATTCCTTGTCAGAAAAAGCAGCATGTATCGGGGGGGGGGAATAACCTAAAAATGACTCATTCCTATTTACATGTCCATGTTAACATCCATGATAAATAGTATGCACAGAAATTCATATACAGCTGTTTACAGTGAATTTTCCCCCCGCAAATCTCTGTTTTAGTGTTAAAAGGGGGGGGTGGGTGTCAAAAAATGGTCGGAAAAAACTGCCGAAAATGGAAACAAATTTGGCGGTGGGGGTGGGTGGGTACAAAAAATGATCGAAAGGGAAAAAATGCCATACGTGCCTGAAATTTATGCATGTATTGGATCAATGTACTTTCTCCTTGCATATTATAAAACTGTTTAAGTCGGTTATAACTTATTGGACTCGCTACCGTAGGCTACCGGACATTCATAAACTAAATGGTCCCGGGTTATGCCCTTGACCATCTTGGCATCTAGTTTACGAATGTCCAGTAGCTCTTCCATTAACCCTGCCATAGAGCCACATCGGTTTTTGTGTACAGGTACTCCAATCCATAATGCAGGCATGCCAAAAATATCTTCAGAAATTCCACCAGATATTTACAAAAATAATGCTCTGCTAGTATTTAATGTTATATGTACATGTAGCTACAATGGCACTGATTATTGTTACGTCCAATGCTGTTTTAGATTTAATTAGATCTTTGAGCATTTTCCGAAATATAATTAATGTACAAAAACATGACAAATTCTGAATATTACGGTTTGGTTATAACCAATTTTGGGCACCCAATCCTGTTGTAATGGGTCGGCAAAGGCCTAGAACAATGTGTGATATATGAATCTGCTTAACAGAAGGTATACGCTTCAATCCATCACTGGAAATTTCCACCTTCATCATTCCATGATGTTCTGTGAGAATTATATCTCATGTCCAAGCTGAGCTACATTAACACTTTTATTAATGTACATGTACATCATCTCGTTTGACCCTTATTTGCAGGTAGGAACATGTTTGGAACTACATTGGAACTACAGAGAAGAATATTATCCCGATCTCTGAGCTTCGGGTAGTGTAATTCGATGTTCATACTAAGAATTAAAGGCTCAACATCATACCCACAGGTTGCATCCATGTACATGTGTATGTATAGCAGGAAATTCTCTAACATGGTGACTAGGATGAAAGTCATACAATGTTCCGCTTCCAGTAAGAAACCACATCTTTGGTTGGTAAGAAAGTCGCGCAACATATCCCATGTTTACATCTGGAGCCATCAACATAACGGAAACATGTTTGGAACTACATGTACATTGGAAGTACAGAGAAGAAGTTCAACACAACAAGCACCTAAATGATTCTGAGCTTGAGTCAGTGTAGTTTGCCGTGCGTACTAAGAATTAAAGGTTCAGCATCGCACAGTTTGCACTTATGTACATGTGTATGTACTGCAGGAAATTCTCTTAACATGGTGACCAGGTTAAAAATCATTCAATGTTCCGCTCCCAGTAAGAAACCGTGTCTTTGATCAAAGAGTTGCGCAACATATTCTATGTTTACATCTGGAGCAACAACATAACGGAAACCAAGACCGTTCCATCGTCTCTCGATGGCCTTTTCATGACGTCATTTATGTTGGAGAGAGGTATAGGAGATTTTGACAGTTTCTGCTGATCATTCTTCGGAATAAGTGCCAAATTAAGGTGAATGACCAGGACTGTTGGTAGAACATAAACGCTATTGTGGTGGATTGGCGGTAACATGGCATGACATTGACCGCTTCTAGTGTATGTTCAACCTCATTGCTTTGCGAATTGGTTGAACATAAACCCGAAGTCGAAATGTCACACCATGTTACCATCAATCCACCACAACTAAACTAAAAACGTTTTACTGAACCAAGCAGTTCGCTATAAAATTATGAAACGTTCTTAGACATTATAATTGAAATTACCATGTAATCACATATTGAATGCATACATTTAGAAACCTGAATAATACGTTGAAAATGTTTGGATCTTGAATCTACAGTTAAAGGTGACATATGCAACTGGTTTCATCATTTGCCAAAATAATGAATTTAATTGGTTGCCCATTTGGTCAGCCAACATATCCTGCAATCGTGCTATTTTATAAATGCGCTTATCTGCTGATGTGCAGCGTAACATGTCAATGTTTTGAGATAGGTTTTGCATTTTGACCGAAAACATCATTACCTATCTCCCCAAATTTTTGTGACATCACTGATTGAGGTTAAAGCAATCGCTGTTTATTTCTCCCAACACATATCATATTTCAGCAAGATGATAAGTCAAGTGATACATGTATTTATTCTTTTACAAAGTGTATCTTATAATTGGATACAGAGCCAATGATAGGATTTGACCAGTAAAAGAAGAGTTCACCGCCTGTCTCAAAATTATTTTAAAAATCTGATAGACAATTTTGGGGCTATCCCCTATGTGCTATAGGCCTATTGTGCGACGTGAATATGCCGCTTGTGAAATAGTATTCCTTGAACTCATAAAATATAGGATGGATTCTCATCTAACTGAAAAGTGTGGTTGTTACACAAACACAACCTTCGGGTTTCCACTTTTTGGGATCATGGAACATTAATATGTGGGGCCCAGATCACTCTAAAAACTGCTGCATGTCACCTTGAAGATTTTTTTCTATTATTTTGTGTATTAATTTCACTATATCATTGAGATGTGTGAAGCGTGTGTATTATATAATTATATAAATTGAACAAGCTACCGGTATGCATTAAAGAGTCTAAGGAAAATATCTTGGAATTCCATTACCACCAAGAATCTTTACATCAGCATCAGACAAGCACAACATTTAACATAAATTGGAGGCGACTAATTAAAGTCCTTCTTGTTAGTGCCTACTGGTGGTAGGGTGCGCGGAGAATGAGGATCCGCGCTATCTCTCTCTTTGTTTGCGACCTGAGGTGCTGTGCTGAGGTTTAGTGTTCCAGATTTGTGCGTGTGCATTTAGTTCCCCTTTGTAAGTTGTCAACATGGATTACTATAGTGAGGGACACGTTGGGTTTTGGGGAAGTTGATGTCAACGGGTGTGACACTGGTGAGAGAAATGCTCGTGGCCATATTTAATGTGATTGAGTAATGAGGTAATAAATTCAAAAAGGCGAGGATGATCCTCCAGGGAGGTAATCTCAATCACTTGAATATCCTAAAAATGGTCAGGATGATCCTCCAGGGAGGTAATCTCAATCACTTGAATATCCTAAAAATTAGGATATTCAAGTGATTGAGATTACCTCCCTGGAGGATCATCCTCGCCTTTTTGAATTTATTACAACATTTAACAGTAAAGTGATGAAGCCAATCAGTCAATTGACGATTTTCATCGAATCCAGAGTTTTTCGACACATAGCTAAAATAGCATAATAAGTTTCCTGTCATTATGTCATATCTAGTCACATTGCTATTTTCACAGTGTTCACAAATTTGGTGATTACAACAACTAATTTAACACTAATGTGTGTATACTTGAAGAGTCCATAATTGATCAATAATACCCATCAAGGAGAATAGAATTAAGCATTTCCAAGAATTGCAACAGTAAGCACCCGTTTTTCTTATCGCCAAAATGAAAGTGACAGGAGATAGCATTCTGTCCATCGTAACACTGTGAGTTGATGTTATACAGCAGGAATTGTATGCAGAAGCTATTTATAGCGATGGCTATTTGACTGATAGTTATATTCATTAGGACTCTGTTATGTGTAACTTATTCTAGAGCCTAATTTTAATTAGAACTGATTATACACATGTGTATGGAGGTGATGTACACATGGAAAACTTGTTCGTTCGTATGTATTGACAAGACACAACAGGTGTATCCTCATGTCATGGCTGATTGGTCATCTGTAGCAGTTGATAACACATGCATGCCGTGAACATGTGATTAGAATCCAGGGACATTTTCATTAACTATATATGCTCTTTATAACTTTAACAGAAATACAAATTCTGAATGCAAAAAATTATGGGCGCAGTGCGTGTTCAGCTGAAGTTAAGTTGAGACCAGAATAATATTATCCATCATGACCTGGGGTGTGGGGATGGAAAGATCTCACCCGAGGGACAAGATATTTCGACCGATTGTTCGGACCCAATAGCTGGCCCCGAAGATAAGATTTTTCTATGCCCACATCCCAGGTCATAATGGATTATTTTTCTCCCAAACCCAAGAGCCTCATACTCATTGTTTTGTTTTATACCAAATATTGGCACATTTCAGTAGTTTCATAACGGTACATCTGGGGAGAAATCTGATGCCACATTTGTGATTTTATTTGTTGATTTTGGTATATACTGGGAAAGCAAAGCACAATACCCACACAAGCTAGCCGATATCATCAATGCTCCTGGCATGAATTACAACACATTCTGTTAGACTGCCACTCATTGCTACATATTCCGAATGACGTGTGGTACCACGTCATTGACCAATATGGTATTGAATGTTTTCTCTACCTGTCAGATGATCACTGACAATCTGACTCGCTTGCTGGTTAGGTCGGCCGCATTTATGTGGAAACAGTTTCATTTTGATAATGGTGATGATGTTCAATTGCCCTTACAAGTACTTGTTTGCGATTCTGTACTTGGTGGAATTGATCCCCAGAGAATGACGACACAAGGGGGGAAAGTTGTTGTCACTCTCGGGCATCGCATCGATGAGTTGATTGAGTGGTTAAATATAGAATATCCATAAATACTGTTGATGAGATACATCGTTTATTTTCGCGAGTATGATTCAGTAAATAAATTCCAAATGGGAACCGAGCTTTAGCGAAGTTCCCCCATTTGCTGAATTATACATTCGAGCGAAAATAAGCCTTGTATCTCGTCAAACTATATGGGTATTATTTTTATCCATTTTAAATATAATGAAATAATGTGCAATTGTTGGCTAAAAAAGCAGTACACAAGAGCGTTCTCAATTATGATTGTCTATACTCTTTGCTTTTGTGGATTTACGTGATACCCATACAAAAAATGGTGATGCCAAGTATTTTTCCTTGTAAGCCGAACATTATCTAAGGCAATTTTGGCAAATTTGGTGATTAATATATTCTTTCACTGCATATAACGATACCTCAAGTGGACTACACAAAATTATAAAATTATCTTTTGGCTAATGGCTATGCGAGGTGCGAGGGCTGTTGTGACTCTACTCGACTGAAATGGTATGAAAGAGGCTACAATACTATTTCGGATGCCACACACCTGGTGTCTCGATGCTCGTAATGAATGATACGGGAGAGTGGCTCCGCCCAGTTGTGACGAGGGATACTAATCGATGCCCGTAATGTTCTCTGGGTTGAAGACTGATATCATGTCTGAAGGGTGCTTCCGTATTTTTTATTATTGGTTAAAGCTATAAAACAATATTTTGAACATGAACATGTTATGTTCTTTGGAATTATTTATCGACTCTTGTGTAGTCCACAACTGCATATAAACAATACAACCATTAGTTCATGCACTCCCATTACTATTGCAAAGCCCACAAAGTGAATTTTTTTTAATATATATAAATATGTTTGAACAAATAAAAATCTCTAAAATAGATAAAAACGTCCCAATACGTAATTTTTTTGGAATAAAGTAGAGACCCAGTGAAAGACCAGTAATTTTTTATGCGGACCTTTTACATGAATATATCAATTGAGTTTGAAGATTTATTTTACCTGAATTATAGCACTTAGTATATCAGTTTTGTAATGTTATATATGACCTTTGGCATGATAACATGAACAAACTTTCACAACAATATCTCATTTGAGTTCAAAAGTAGGGATTGTCAGATATCTTTTCTACCAGAGTTATGGCACTTAGTTCTTCCATTTTTTTTATATATACATAAATTTATTGATTCTTGGTAAAAACAGATTCACTCTAATATGAGCAACCAAAAAAACTTGACCTAGGGCAATTTTTTATGCACAACCTTAGCTGGGTAGCATCAGTGCTCATGTTAAGAATGCGTTATTTGCGACCCTTCAAGTCATTTAAATAATTAAGTATCTGGGATAAACAGCAGCTGAAATATAACTCCTGACAAAGTTACATCTATGTTTTAAGAATATAATAAAGCTCTTTATTGCTGATTAGTAGCCCATTTATAAATAATTTGATGCCCACAGCACCTATCCAAAATATTAACCATGCATTACTAGTTTTACTTTTGTCCAATTTTGCTACATATGTTTAAAGGAACGCTCTTTATTGCTCATTTTTGCTTTTTAAAGACGTCTGAGGTCAAATGACACTCCATTTCAGTTTATCGCTGTTTTAAAAAAATTGACAAATCAGATTGCAACAACCATTTTGGTTATATAATCAATTTGGATGAAATAAGTTTTAGTGTCCTTTTAAGACATTTGAAGTCTGATGAGATTCCCTGGCATTGGGTCAAATTTTCAACTATTAGAATCCATCGATTTTCACAAAATTGACATTGTTTTGTGCAGGCTAATGTACTTATTCCTGGTAAGAAACCTTGTATTGCAATTTGCTAAAAGCACAAATGCTCTGAACTATATATATAAATATTTATGTTTTGTTTTTAATAAATATTGAAATTATTTTCTGCATTGTCTTATTTTGTGGTCCACATGTCATTACTATCTTTAGAGGTAAAATAGCTACTTGGAGTGGTTAGATGGGACACCTTTGAATTACCAATTAAAATAGTTAGAATAACCATTCTAGGTAGAAAACTTTCCCACCAATAGTAGTTATCAGATTAACTACCCGTATGTAGTTAAAATTCCAACCACCCACGGGTAGTAAAATTAACTACTGGGTAGTTCGTATTCATCCCCCTACCCAAAGTAGTTAAAAATTTGCCTCCCGTTGGGTAGTTAAAATAGCCCCCGGGGGTAGTTATTTCAACTACCGAATGTAGTTATTTTAACTACCAAAGGTATTTAATTTGTTACCTACCCATCAGGTAGTAAAATTAACCACCCAAGGTAGCGGGATGAATACGAACTACCTAAAGTAGTAAAATTTAACTACTTTTATCGTTAATTTACCAACTTTGAATTTAGTGTGTAACAACTAATTTTGCGTATCGTCCGGTCAAAACGCAAGGTGAACATGCCGGGGCTTTTTAATTGCAAGTATATATAACACTGTGGGGGAACTACTCCTGGCGATGTGGTTCTCTACCGATCGTGCGTGAGCATTTTTGAGCGACGATTCCGATTCTCTATCGAGCAATCGCGGCGTAAAACGTAAAAAAACAGCAACATTAGAACAGGTTTTCGTGGGTTTCATAGCGCTATCGTGACATTATAGTCACTGACCATCAGTTTGTGTAAAAATAAGTTAAAAACTAATCCCGAAATGCACGGAAATTGAGTTTCTATTTTCCGATTCCGATTCTCTGCTGGGGACTCCGATTTTCTACCGAGCGCTCGGTTCTCTGCGAATAGCTCGATGCTCTGCCTTTGATAAAGTAGTACATGCCGTCCGCTTGATTTCTACCAATATGGCTACATAATTAGTCATTAACATGACACATGATGAGCGGCGACCATATGCATTAACATGGGTATTCAGATAGATTGACACGGCCCATATAATGGTCCAAAGAACATTTAATTGCAATTACAAAATTTACACCAAGTGTCTCTCTCTCTGTATAGCGTCCTGTGATGGTCCCTAATATTAATTACCACATTCTTATGTCATCGCTAGATAGAACCGAATGTCCATATTTTACGGAAATCGATAAATAATTGAAAGGCAATATTATTTAAAGTAAAACGTCCGGTTTCTAACTCTCGCATGACATGTTAATGTCCTATTCTTCTTGAAACAGTTCATTGTGTGAACTCATATCTCGTGTCACTTTCTTCGGAGGTCTCTCGTGTATGTCGGTTTCGGTTTCATCCGGAAAAGTCAAAACGCAATCATCCTCGTTTAAGCGGATTGTTGCCAGATCACGGGTAGTGTTTTTGGAATAATCCCGAAATGCTTCGTCATTTACTGTGTGTTGCGAATATCATAACTCGATACGCTGCATAGCAAGACGATCTCGAGGTCCTCGTGTGCAATGAGTGTATGCTGCAGCGTCTCATTTCCAAGTCCAATCATTGCTTGACAATAATAGCATCGCCATTTCTGAGGAATAGATATTCAGCAATGTAAATTCAACAATCAAGACTGTGGTAAAACGCTTAAAGGTGCCTTGTCTCTTTGCAGAAACACTTCCAACAACAACAATAACAACAACATCAACAACAACAACAACAAAATCAACAACAATAACAGGTCAGCGAACACGTGTCCCCCGAAAGGTGGATTTTTAGTAACTTTTTTTAATTATGTCAAAATTCACAGTGACCAACTTCAAACTTGGCATTTGTCTTCTGAAATTTGAACTACGTACCACATACCAAGAGATTCAGTTGAATTTAAAAACAATCAGATACCTAAAAGTAAAGTTATCACCCGGAAACCAAAATAATAGTCAAATTCTAAGCCGACAAGGACCATAACTCCGGCAAAATGGTCGGACCGAACCCATATTCGCAATTTACCTGTATTTGGAGCTCATAAACTCACATAACAAATTTGGTTCAGATCCGATCATACAATCTTTAATTATCATCCGGAAACCTCAAAACGACAAAGTGCTAAATCGAAAAAGGGCCCATAACTCCGGACCTAACTTGACCTGTATTTAGAGCTCATAAACTCACGTACCAAATCTGGTTTCGATCCGTTAGCCTAAAAATGAAGTTCTCATCCGGAATGTTTCCGCACGGACGGACGCACGGGCGTCCCAACGACTCGATGGACGGACGGACGGACAAAAAGAATAGAAACTCGTTCGTAGACATATTTCCTTCGTTGCGCCTAAACATAAACAGGAGAAACGCACATTATTACATATAATTTACTTAACAATTTCATCAAATAAAATTACTTTCAGAATTGTTATACAGTTCTAATAATAGTCACAATTCCTGTCCCAGTTTATACTAAACAATTGCCCAGTGACATATGCTAAATTGATTATCCCTCTGGCTGAAACTTCTTTTGTTATACCTATCCAGCAATACAGAAACTTTAGGAACTGGATCTGTCAAATGGAGCCACCGCGAGTAAGTTGCAAAGAATCGGAGCCCTCAACAGAGAACCGAAACCATATTTTCATTATAGCTTCTTTTCTCAAAACAAAAATGCGAGTTATAGTTGATTTTTTTAGCATCCCCCAGTGTATGTCAGGGGCTTCATATTTTCAAAGTTACGACGAATTTTTGGGAGTATTAGTTTGTAAAAATGTTATTGAAATGAAGAAGTTTTCTCACCAACTAACAAATACCGAGTAATTTCACAATAACATTTGAAATTCTGACCATAAACTGACTCGATTTTGGGACATATATTATTAACCTTCAATTGTGCGTCCATTGCTCCTTCTGTTGTAATGATTCGAGGTAACATGTGGCAGAAAACTTGCTGTGAGTATGACGATGTCACGAAAATGAGCAAAATTGCAAAGAATCGGAAACTTTGCTCGGTAGAGAATGTAAATAATGCTCGGTAGAGAACCTAATCGCCAGGAGTAGTTCCCCCACAGTGATATATAACAGTGGTTGGGTTCATGTCGTGTATTTAGATGTGTCTATACAATATCGACAAAATGAATTGTTAAAATAAAACTTTTTGTCAATAACATTTAAAATCTAATTCGAAAGGTTAGTTATTTTATTTTTATCAAATGTGTTCCATATGTCAGGGAATGTGTGTTTATGTAACACGGAACTAAAACCAGTTATAGGAGTTGATGCTTTTAGACTGCCTGCCTGTCGGGTATTATTATTTTATCCAATGTGTTCCATATGTCAGGGAATGTGTGTTTGTGTAACACGGAACTAAAATCAGTTATAGGAGTTGATGCTTTTAGACTGCCTGGATGTGGGGTATTAGCAGTTGTATAATCAAATGATTCATTGAAGGATTTGGAACGGTTTCCTCTTTTCCTGTCAAACATAAACTTTGCAGCTTGTAGATGATATAAGTCGTGGAATTTCAAAATAGTTCCATAATGAAAATGGGTCCTATATGACTTCTATATGATTTATTGGATATAATTCTGATTTCCCTTTTCTGTTGTTTAACCCTTTACCCAACAAACCGGCCAAAACCGGCCAAATAAAGCTTCAACAGCCTAAAATATCTTCGGTCTGTCTCAATAGAACCATACAAATATGGATATCATTGGAGCCGGCTCCTTGACCACATTGTGATAGTTACAGTTATGCCCTGTGCCAATGCATTCTCTTATATATGCGAGTCGACCATAGGTCGCCTCGCATATATAAGAGAATGCATTCTTTAACAATTTTATAATATTTAATGTGTTAAGCCAATGCATTCTCTTATATATGCGAGGCGACCTATGGTCGACTCGCATATATAAGAGAATGCATTGGCACAGGGTCGTTCTGTTGGGTAAAGGGTTAAAGAGAATGCCTCCTGTATCGGCATAAACTCAAATTGACAAACCATAGATGAGATTAATGTGGATCAAAGAGAAGTATAGTGTTTTCAGGCAGTTCTTGTGTAGCATTCGCTTTACCATATTTATGGAATATAATGCATTGGATATTTTTTTTACTTAGCATAGCTATGTGATGTTTAAAGGTGAGATTCTCATAAATAATAATACCAAGAAATGTCAGATATTGTTCTGATCTGGCATTACCTACTCGCGTTAAGGGCTTGTCATTCAATTTTTAGTTTAAGATTATTCCATTTGAAATCATTATTAGTCGGATGTAATAACATGTATTTAATTTTTTATGCATTAATTGCTAATTTGACGCTACAACGCCAATGATGGATTTTTATCAATTCTGAATTAACTTGCTTTTCAACTTGCCTATTACTTATCATTGAGGCACACCACAGGTGATATCGAGCATGTTTGAATTTTTTTATCTTCGATTCCAACATATTGTTTCCTCCCCTCTAAATAGCTTTTGAACCAGGTATTTGTAATTCCTCTAAGGGTGGATACACACATGCATGTAATCTCTGTATATGTCGTGTATTTGTCGTTTTACATGGATCATACAGACCATGTACATGATGTAATATGTGTCCGCTGACAACCCAATCATTTCGGCTATGTTTGACCACAGTGAGTCAAGCTCTGAACGTGCAGAGAGCCGTTGACTAAACGAAGTCGTCAGGCCGCTTAAAATAATTGTTCGCGCGATAACCCAAATGTTGGACTTTCTGTTTAAATCGTTTGCAGTCTTCACCCTTAATCTAGTTGTATAAGAAGTTATCCAACAGTCAATCAACCGCTTTATGCCCACAGCACCTATCTACGTTAACGTTGTGTACAAAGTTGCATGACAATTTTGTTGGATACACTTTTACACAACGTTGCATATATATTTACTACCAACGGTTGTATGTTAGTTATACAACGTGTTGGATGAAATTTCACACAACACTCAATCAACGTTAATTGCCCACATCACCTATCTGCGTTTATTGAACTGTTGGGTGTTGGGTAGAGTTGGATAACATTTGTTGATTGGAAAGTTTACCCAACGTTGATTGGAAAGTAAAATGGGGCAAGACGTCGTGGATAGCTTTGCCGGTATAGTATACCTTTGTTATAATTATTCTGTGTACGATACACTGATTATGTAGGCTTTATGTGTTGGGTGTATGAATGTACTACTTTAGTCAAATAAGTGCCGTCAGCAGTTGTGCAAATTTCTAAACTTCAAAATTTGGCAAATATAAATAAATATACACTCAATACATAGAGCCTACATAATCAGTGTATCGTACAAAGAATAATTATACAAAGGTATACTATACCGGCAAAGCTATCCACGACGTCCTGCCCCATTTTCCAGTCGCTCAGGAGTTTTTTCATGCAGTCGTCCATCTTGTTTTGAAATATTTGGAGCCAAAAACTCGCATGCTCACCCGCACCGGAAACGATCTGTTATTGGATGACCCGGTCACGTGGCGGTTTTATCCAATGTGGTATGAAAGTAATACCACAGAAGACAGTTCACGCAATCAGTGGTGTACATCGTACTAAACTGTTGGATAATAAGTACACAACAAATTCGCACCCAACGAGTTGTATACAACGTTCATCCAACTAGATTTAGGGTGTTCTCTTGATTTATATACCAGTGGTGGCGCCAGGATTTCCCCAACGCAGGGGCTATGATCCCCAACATAGGGTGGGGCTACATTATCCCGGAAGCTACCGGAATGACCATTGCATATATCCCCGACGAGTGGGGTGGGGCATGCAGCACCCCGATGCCTGACCCAACATTGAAGCCACTCCTGACTTATACATATTGTAGTTGACAGTCATTTCTGTAGTGTCTGTTTGCTAAGAGTGATTAATCTAATATTCAGCAATTTATGCTATTCATATAATTATGGACATAATATTATAGCTTTAAATTTGAGAGCACAGAAGAACAGAAGGTGGTGTTGCGTTGCTGTGTATCTTCATTCATTGTCTAGCTCTACGAGTTCCCAACTACGTCACCTTTCCTCTCTTGTGTTATATATGTATACTCAAAATGTACAACTGTGGCATATTTAAGTTAAACATATTGTATAGTCATGCCCAGATATGCCCGGCTGATACATTCAACTAAATCCCTTAGTTATTCGAAGCTTTCGATAACCACCCCTCCCCAATCACGGATTATGGTCCAAAATGTTATAATTCAAGCGTGAACAATCTGAAATTGTGACAGTTAGGAACTTGTTCAATCTTTGGTTTGAGAAACATAAACTGTTATGTAAATTCTGGGTGAAAAATGGGGGGGGGGTGTCACTCTTTTTACTTTCAACGCTGTACCTGCATTAATTGTTTTGGCGCTGTAATGGATATTTGCATGGAAATCCCAATTGAATGTTATCACATGAGCTCGCTCTGAAACTATCCGAGGAATCTCAAAGAACCGGTATTGTCTATCCTAATTTTCCAATGCCTGTTATTCAAGGCATGAGAGCACCATATCGGATTGTTAATGGGACATTAACCACTCGTGTATCACAATCGCCCTAAAAAGCTATTTTTATTTTGGATTACCCTGAAATTACGAGAAACAAATCAAGTATAAAATCGACGGACTCAAATTCACTTTTCGAAATAAATTAAAACTCGTGAAAAACAGCAACAGATATCAGACAGGATTTATTCATTTCGGCACCCATGAAAGAATTTATGAATGGCCTGAAATTTCTTGATAGCAGTTAGTTTGATAATGGCTTATAACTGCTCACTTGTGTCTCGCCTGTTGAAATTATCCGATCGCGCGCAGGCGACTAAAGCTATCAATGATTGGTGTGACCATATAAAATACAATGGATTTTACATACATAAATTACATGTATGTGTGTATCCACCCTAATGCCGTAGTGGTCAAGTTTTTGAGAAGTATCTCATGGCTAATTGTGTCAAATGTTTTGGACAGGTCGATAAAAATTGCTAGAGTCGAGTCTGGTCTTTTTGTTGTTGTTTTCATCAACATTATTTAACAGATGTATTAAAGGATGTGTTGTCGAATGGTTTTCTTTGAAGCCGAATTGTTTGTTATGTAGTATATCACATTTTGTTAAGCAAGAATTTAGACGTTTCTGCATAAGTTTTTCGATGATTTTTGAGAAAGCTGGCAAGATGCTGATTGGTCTATAGTTTTCGCGCGCATTATTTTCGTATATTGGAACAATTCTAGAAATTGTCATTTTCGACGGCTCATTTCATTCTTTGAGTGATGAATGTAGTATGTGTAAGTGCTTCAGTCGTTTCGTTTATAGTAAATTTCATCAGCTTCATAGATATATTTTAAATATTCGACACAAGTTTATTGGAGAACTTAGAGCATGTTGAAACAATTTCAGCCCTTGATGTTTCGGAGAGAAAGAAGTTTTTTTATTTGTTTCTTTCATATGGTTAAGGGAATTTATGTTATGCATTTGTTCAACCTTGGCAGCGGTGGTCTGTCCTATTGTCGCGAAGTATTCGTTAAACGATTGTGCAATTGCAGCCGGGTCTGAATATATTTTATTTTGATATTTTACATTTTTTGGAAGTTTGTGCGGTGAATATGACACTTTAAGTGCGTCTTTTAAAATGGTCCATATTCGCCTCATGTTGTGAAGTCTTGATTTGTGGTAATAATTATTGCACTTCCTTTTCACTTGGTAGAATATTCTGAAAAGAGCTTTGTATTTGTCTATATTTTATTTTGTTGGATACAGAAGATTGCAATAAGCCGTTGTCATACATGACTCTCTTTTGATATATTTTTCCCTTTGATCAGGGTATTTAATTTGGAACGCTTGTTCATATACTGCAATATATTGTTCAATGAAGTTATCGTAGGCTTGTTGTGCAGTCGAGCAACTAAAAACATAGTCAAATGATAAGCGGCTCAAAATATATCTGAATTTGGACCTGTTTTTCTCATTAATGACCCGACTTCGCTCTTGTGGTTGTCGCTCACTGTTAATATTATTTTGAGCAAATTCATGTTCAATGTGAAATTGTCAGAAACATCTTATATTATTATTCCACTCTCATATTTCCGTTTTGAATTTGTATGAATATTATCTATTAGGGTAGCTGAGAAATCTGTAGCTCGGGTTGGCTTTGTAATCACAGGGAGATAGCCGCGTTAAAATACGTTGTCTACAAATTCGTTGGGTTTTGAATGATTATCGGAGTTCAATTAAGTAACATTTCGTGTGAGATTGAGTTTGTCCATTATGCCACCTATAGGAGATATGAATTCATGAATATTTGCCA
Source organism: Siphonodentalium dalli (assembly GCA_032622095.1). Lineage (NCBI taxonomy): Eukaryota > Metazoa > Mollusca > Scaphopoda > Gadilida > Siphonodentaliidae > Siphonodentalium > Siphonodentalium dalli. The sequence continues at coordinate 59,532,062 of CP136069.1, read as the reverse complement.
TGGGAGCTTTGTTGGGTCTGTATATTGTTTCTATAACATAAGCGTTTCTTTGATTGGGGTTTATTTCAACAAACAACGTTTCAATTACGCGAAGAATAAATACCGATAAGTCAGGTCTGTGTAGGAATGTTAGGTAATTTTTATGAATAGCCCAACTCCACCCCTTCCGTCGTCTTTATCTGGGCGCGTTGTATATTCAAGTGGCCGATAACCGGGTCATGAATAGGTTTCTATTATCCTGAAAATCTCAGAATGTGCGGTTACGTCGAAAGTATTATTTTCACATTGCATATCACATAATAACTTGCTTAAGTTATCCCCATTAACATTCATGCTTCTACAATTAAGGACCATCAATCAGGTGGTTTTGCGTGATTTTGTAATTTTATCTCGAAATGGTAAGGGTGCATAATAGTTACACGAATGATCAATAAGATCGTATATATGGTTTTATGTCCGCCCGCAGTCATCTCTATACAGTGTATATCACTTGTGTCGTAATTTATATTTGCCTGGAGTTCACCGATTTTTATTTCACAGATCATAGTATTCACTATTTAGTTTGTTGGTGTCACAGCCATAGCCCAAATTAAGGCATGAAGCGATGCCTTCTTCGTTAGTGTCAGTTAAGGGATTTGAACACAATGTGATGTTTATAGTATACCCATTCACGCCTCTTTCTAATATATCTAATATATACATAAGATAAATATGATAGTATAAATGTGAGTATAAGCTGGTGGGAAGCATTCCATTCATTTGGTCCTGTTGTTTTCTGCCAAATTCCCACATCGGGTATGCATGGTGATTATATATAAAGTATTGTAGGGACGAATTGTGATTGATCATGATCGAAGACTAAACTGTGACTGAGATTAGAATCAAGACATTTGTAAACACGCGTTCTTGTTGCTGGTCTTTGTTCTGAGTTTTTCGATAGATGGGTATATATGTGTACGAAAATGTATAATTATTATTACATATGTATTGGCATTTCAAATCTAGAAGGAGTTTCGAAACTTTATTTAAAATCACCAAGACTTCCACTGAATCTATCTATAAAAACCTATGAATTACTTAAATAATTATATGCTAATATTAAATTTTCCTCAGCCATTAACATTAATATTGATGTACGCAACATTCCTCAGAGTGTTCATCAATTTGCTTCAAGCGCAATTTATCAATATTGAGAACATGAGTGTTCTCCTTTTGAATGTAAGTGTTCAGATAATGTCTCTAAAATTGACATTTACCATTTTAAATCCAAGTTCAGATAACCGATTGTTATATGTATCAAATTAATAACCAATTTTGGCATAACTGCCAGCAAGCGGTTACTGTTCTGTTCATAGAGTGCTGTCATTTCGCAAGCTGTTGTGGATTTTCATGGCACACCCACAATGAAACCTTGAGTACACAGTTCTAATTAATACTTATAGTGCAAAACTGTTATTGGTCTACACATCAACAATGCCATGTTTAATAATTGAAATCATTTATCACAGTAATTATACAAATGAAAATACTTTGGTTTGAAGACTATTTGCATGAATATTCTGCATATGGATGACGTAATTAGCATGATCACGTGCGAACGAGAAATAGCGAGACTTGGAGAACTGGCATGAAATATGAAAAAAGAACCACGCTGGAAATTATGAAATTTGAGATTAAAACAATGAATGTGTATGCTATACTTATGAAATGGAAAGTTTAACTACTGAAATTCATCTGGAAGAACTTTGCTGTAGAACATATGAAAGAAGTGTGATTAACGGATACAGGTGACATGAATTTGTAGGATGAGAAGTGGCAATTGAGCACCATCACAGTAAGGCTTCAAATGATTCCACCTAGGGCGGGAGATTCTCGTCAGAATAGCACAATTAAGTATGTCGTGTGTCAATAATATCAAGTGGTGTGTTTTCGAGACGTTTAAGCCCCCAATTGATTCCACCGAGGAAATGCGTTTCTCGGCTGAATAGAGCAAGAGGCAGCGCTCAACTTCTTTCTAAGGAAGTATTCGCGAGTCGATATGAGAAAAGATCTGACTCGGATGTGCTCGAGTCTTTTGCTCACAGAAACGAGTCTCGCAATAACGTGGTTTTGTTTGTATTTACAGTGGTATTTTAGTTGAACAAGCATCGTAAGCATCACACTCATGTGATGAGTACCAATTGGACCGAAATGAGTGGCTAACATTCTTTTATTATTCAGACAATCCCTGACGTGGGTTCCCTGCCCCCATCTCTGGCTTCAGCAGCTATCAAGTGCATAACATATTCCTGAGACTTATGCGGCCACAATTGATTTCAGTGAAGTGGGAAGTTTCACGCCCAATTAGAGCAAGGGGTACAACAAACGTATATTCGAGTGGAGCAATCCTGACGCCATCTGATAAGTTTCTGACTCGGATATTTATCTCTCACAACAGAAACTCGCATTAAACATCATTGAAAGCACTGTGGGGGAACTACTCCTGGCGATGTGGTTCTCTACCGATTTGCGTGAGCATATTTGAGCGACGATTCCGATTCTCTATCGAGCAATCGCGGCGTAAAACGTAAAAAAAACAGCAACATTAGAACAGGTTTTCATGGGTTTTATAGCGCTATCGTGAAACAATAGTCACTGACCATCAGTTTGTGTAAAAAAAAGTTAAAAACTAATCCCGAAATGCACGGAAATTGAGTTTCTATTTTCCAATTCCGATTCTCTGCTGAGGACTCCGATTCTCTACCGAGCGCTCGGTTCTATGCGAATAGCTCGATGCTCTGCCTTTGATAAAGTAGTACAAGCCGTCCGCTTGATTTCTACCAATATGGCTACATAATTAGTCATAAACATGACACATGGTGAGCGGCGACCATATGCATTGACATGGGTATTCAGATAGATTGACATGGCCCATATAATGGTCCAATGAACATTTAGTTGCAATTACAAAATTTACACCAAGTGTCTCTCTCTGTATAGCGTCCTGTGATGGTCCCTAATATTAATTACCACATTCTTATGTCATCGCTAGATAGAACCGAATGTCCATATTTTACGGAAATCGATAAATAATTGAAAGGCAATATTATTTAAAGTAAAACGTCCTGTTTCTCACTCTCGCATGAAACATTGCCACTCCTCCAGTCGGTCATGCTCAGTGAGAAAATCTACTATATCTGGCAACAACTGTGACAATTCGTCTATACCACGAGTAGAGTCAGATTTTGTCATGTTAATGTCCGATTCTTCTTGAAACAGCTCTTTGTGTGAACTCACATCTCGTGTCACTTTCTTCAGAGGTCTCTCGTGTATGTCGGTTTCGGTTTCATCCGGAAAAGTCAAAACGCAATCATCCTCGCTTAAGCGGATTGTTGTCAGATCACAGGGTAGTGTTTTTGGAATAATCCCGAAATGCTTCGTCATGTACTGTGTGTTGCGAATATCATCACTCGATACGCTGCATAGCAAGACGACCTCGAGGTCCTCGTGTGCAATGAGTGTATGCTGCAGCGTCTCGTTTCCATGTCCAATCATTGCTGGACAATAATAGCATCGCCATTTCTGAGGAATAGATATTCAGCAATGTAAATTCAACAATCAAGAATGTGGCAAAACGCTTAAATGTGCCTTGTCTCTTTGCAGAAACACTTCCAACAACAACAACAACATCAACAACAACATCAACAACAACATCAACAACAACAACAAAAACAACAGGTCAGCGAACACGTGTCCCCCGAAAGGTGGATTTTTAGTAACTTTTTTTAATTATGTTAAAATTCACAGTGACCAACTTCAAACTTGGCATTTGTCTTCTGAAATTGGAACTACGTACCACATACCAAGAGATTCAGTTGAATTTAAAAACAATCAGATACCTAAAAGTAAAGTTATCACCCGGAAACAAAAATAATAGTCAAATTCTAAGCCGACAAGGACCATAAATCCGGCAAAATGGTCGGACCGAACCCATATTCTCAATTTACCTGTATTTGGAGCTCATAAACTCACATACCAAATTTGGTTCAGATCCGATCATACAATCTTTAATTATCATCCGGAAACCTCAAAACGACAAAGTGCTAAATCGAAAAAGGGGCCATAACTCCGGACCTAACTTGACCTGTATTTCGAGCTCATAAACTCACATACCAAATCTGGTTTCGATCCGTTAGCCTAAAAATGAAGTTCTCATCCGGAATCTTTCCGCACGGACGGACGCACGGGCGTCCCAATGACTCGATGGACGGACGGACGGACATAAAGAATATAAACTCGTTCGTAGACATATTTCCTTCATTGCGCCTAAACATAAACAGGAGAAACGCACACTATTACATATAATTTACTTAACAATTTCATAAAATAAAATTACTTTCAGAATTGTTATACAGTTCTAATAATAGTCACAATTCCTGTCCCAGTTTATACTAAAAATTATTTTTAAAAATATTGCCCAGTGACATATGCTAAATTGATTATCCCTCTGGCTGAAACTTCTTTTGTTATACCTATCCAACAATACATATCCTTTAGGAACTGGATCTGTCAAATGTACGTGTACGCGAAGAGAAATATTGTCCTCAAGATACAACAATATGATATGTGCTCAGTAATTGTTTGCATGTCGTAACTTTGTGAGAAAGAGATGTTATAATTTTGAGCAGATAACTGTATTTAGGTAATGTGAATCCAATACAATATCTTGTTTTAGCCCAATAATTGTTTCAACATGATTATGGCGTTAGATGTGGACATGTAAAAACTACTCCGCACATCTGTAGTGAACCGGAGCCACCGCGAGTAAGTTGCAAAGAATCGGAGCCCTCAACAGAGAACCAGAACCTTCACCATATTTTCATTATAGCTTCTTTTCTCAAAACAAAAAATTTGAGTTATAGTTGATTTTTTTAGCATCCCCCAGTGTATGTCAGGGGCCTCATATTTTCAAAGTTACGACGAATTTTGAGGAGTATTAGTTTGCAAAAATGTTATTGAAATGAAGAAGTTTTCTCACCAACTAACAAATACCGAGTAATTTTACAATAACATTTGAAATTCTGACCATAAACTGACTCGATTTTGGGACATATATTAATAACCTTCAATTGTGCGTCCATTGCTCCTTCTGTTGTAATGATTCGAGGTAACATGTGGCCGGAAACTTGCTGTGAATATGACGATGTCACGAAAATGAGCAAAATTGCAAAGAATCGGAAACTTTGCTCGGTAGAGAATGTAAATAAAGCTCGGTAGAGAACCAAATCGCCAGGAGTAGTTCCCCCACAGTGATTGAAAGGGCACCTCTTCTATGTCCATTTCAATTTACAAAACTACTGTAACCGCTACTTGTATTTGATGCAATCATAATGCAGCATGGCTCGCTCAAACTGTTACAGGGTCCACCACCATTAGCTCTTTGAAATCATGCAAAGTGTATCTCAGTCACTATCAATTAAAACTGTATCGAATCGTGCCGCCCCGTTATTAGTCCTCGGTGGCTCAGTCGGTATAAAGAATAATGCTGCAATAGACATGCATAAGCTGACCAGAATAATGTACAAACTAACTAGAGAATATATCATGAATCAGAACACACCTGAACATTTGAATATCTATATATTCTGAACAAAATAGTTGAGACAGATATATTTTGTAAACTGTTTATATATATTACATTAGTCTTTAACACTGAACACTTCCTATAATTTACATGGTGGTGTCACACAATTTTTTAAACAACGGGATAGTCCACGTGTCGTACATATTTTGAGGTTGCCAGTAAGAAAACTTGTTTTGGAGTTACCATATTGTATATGCTATCACAATGTATATAAAGTATACATGCATGTTTATACCTCCGAATATGTTCACATTTCAACCTTGTTGATCCTATACTGCTCTAAATAGGCAGCTAAACAAAACATTCTGAAATTTCTGGCCCCGGGTCAGACACTGATAAGTTAAAATTGGAAAAAGGAATACACATTGAACACCGTTAGTACATCAAATCGAAGGTTAGAAACAGCAGTTATATTTCCATCACGTGGGGGGGGTAATTTTCGAAATATGTGATTGTTTGGTGGTTGAATGTACTTATTGTGTGACCTCGACAACAATCTCTCTTGCGAAGTATAATAACATGTACTCTCTATGTGTTCGTATATTACCGCATTCCTGGTTTTCAGCAAATGTCGAAATTCTACTTTTCTGGAGATAGGAAATTTGTCTTATATGTTAAGATTTATGGAGACACGGACTCAATATGAGTGCTCGTTGCTTCAAATGTGCGTGAAACAATTATCACTTCTTACCGAAATGTCCATGTATCGATCAGAATGGCACATTGTACTCAGATGAAGCTTGTAAATATGTCCCGATTTCGCCTATGTCAGGGTTAGAACCCGCACCATCCTCGCCCAGCCTAGACTACGATTATCTTATCTACGACCTATAGACACACCGGATACGGGGACATCCTTAAAAGGGAAGCCCTTTCGTCGAGAGTCGAATATTGACTCAAAGCGATCTACCATTATATTGGAACAAGAGCTGTATCTCAAAAATGATAACTTGATCATAATCCTTAATCCTGCATACATGTATTGTAACCAGCCATTTCTTCATCGGTCTTGCTAATCGCCCATGCAGTTTAGTACTCTAACTGTGGATGTTTCAATGCAGATAAAGTTTGCATTCGGCAAAATCCTTTAAAATTACAATAAAGATAATGAAGCATCTTGGAAAATTTTGAATTGGTTTATTCCAAAAATGGTTGATAATCCATCAATTAGGAATTTTGAGCCAAATTGGAATTTTCCCCAGATGAAATTTTGGTTATTTTGCAGCGAAGGGCGTCATGGGTGATGCGTTGTTGAATGTTCAAACCAGATGCACCGTGGCCGTCACATACCGTGAACAATTCACAAACATTCTGCCCCACTAGTAATAAATAAACCAATCTAGTTGTAGAAACTTCTTCTTTATTATTCCGGCACTGAGGTTGAAATAATTGCTCCCCACCACTTGCCCTCGTCGGTATCATCTAATGGGCGAACTTGACTATGCTAAAACATGCATGTTTGTATACCCCTAACGATTTGCCATTCATTTCGAATATGAATACGATCCACTGGCCGTTCTATTCACATGTATCTTTCAGGAAGCTCCGGACACAGTGGAGTGCGAAGACATTCTACCAATGAACGCGATCGTACGAGAACGAAAGCCATTTAAATATCTACAGCAAATTAAGCCACAAGGACATGCAGACTTTCTGCTGACCAAGACATGTTCATGATCTGAACAAACTCCCATATCTGTGCAATAACATTTGTACCCCCTTGGTTTTGGAATTATCCGGTACCTCAAACTTTCCAACTCTTTGAAATTTCGGATACCTCAAATTATATATGTTGAATGATATCCAATCATATAGACCACAATTTTGACTAAATGTAGGAAAATATGCTAATGTTGGTCTAAAAACAAATTCCCTACTATATTGCTGGAAGATCAGACAATGAGAATAATTGCAACACATATGTGGTGTGAAATTTCCAAAAAATGTTTTAGCCATAACATTTCCTACAGCTGAAAACGTGTACTATAGTTGGAGGAGACACCCCACGACCCACATCGCCACACCCCTGTGTGTTTGGTAGCCATATCCGTGATATACGGCCTCATTATATGTTCTTGCATGGGTAGGGGGTGTGGCTCAAAACAATGTTTGAGCTAACACTTGCAACCTTGGTCAGAATATAGATAAAACATTTTCATATTCATTTTGTTTATATTTGGTAGATTTAGAGGGATAGGAACAATCACTTTCGCAGCAACAATTATTGTTTGGTATATGTGAGTCGCACGTGTGCCGTGGGATAACAAATACTGCAGTACTAAAAAGTGGGAATTTATTAATATAAAACTACATGTTAAAAATAAAATGTTTTTATTGTAACGGGGGAGGGGGGTAAGTGATGTGAACGACTCCACTGAGGTGTTTCCGAACGGATACCAAATAATCATACCAAATAAGTTATTTTCATAAATGTTATCCAAACAGTCAGAAAACAACTTCATTGTTATAAACGAATTACACACAGTGACTGTTATTGTCGCAATTATTGTCGTAATGTTCATGCCAAATAAAGTAGTAAATATTTCCATTTTGCATAGTTCGACCTTTGTGTTCTCTGAAATGGTACTTTAGATGTGGTTGGAATTTTCGACAATCTTAGTTCTTTGCTACATGTTTTGATACTAACTTGTTGTTTTTTATTCAACGAAATAAGTACACAATATTCGTTAACTACGTTTTCATCACACGATTCACGTCTTTGACCCATTACAATAATTAGAAAGCATGTATTGTCGTTATCATAAATATGTACTTTTTCGACCAAACGTATTTGGGGGAGCTGTAGCTAAAATCCAATTTATCGCAAACAGAACAAAATTTATGTCAAATTCGATCTACATATGATTTCCATATAAATACTGCATGAGCTGTTTATAACACAAATTTCAGTCCTACGAAGTAGATGCCAATGCATACATAATTAGTTGTTATCAATAAATATGTTGTTGTGTAACCTGGGATCTGGAAGCCTGAACATATATGTAAACAATAAAAATGTATATATGGACCGATCGTTCAGCACACGGGTAATGTTGGGTCCAGTTAAGATCAATTTTGTAAATTCGTTGTACAAAATTTGCAATTTTTTACAAAGAAACGTGTTTGGGGAGGGGTAGCTAAAATCCAACTTCTCGCAAACCGTCTAAAACTCCTGTATACTTATTTTTACAACTTCGTGTCCAATAACTACTACACCGTACTGATTAAACAGTTTGGCTTTATTGCGATATATGTTTATAGATGGAAAATCAAAATTAACCAACCTGCCTTCCTTTCAAGTAGAGACATGGTATGATCTGGTAATTTTAACACGAACGCTGTTGACAAATAAGTTAGGACTTGTTTCACTGTCATTGTCTGGAAACATTTCAGACATACGCACATCAAGGTTTCATGCTGATGTGACTAACATTCAGTCCCAGCAGCTTTACAAATGATAAAAAGATGGTCGCATGGTGGCCATCATGAATTTTGACTGCCAGTTTTTTTTTTATTAAAGTACAGCATCAATATGGTCAGTTTATCAGTGTTTGTATCAAGTCATCATCTGAAAACAATTCAGACATACTCATATACAGGTGGGACCCTAATGCGGCCAATGTTCAGTAGGGGGGTTAGCCTTAATGTGGGCATCTTGGAATTTAGCGGCCATTTTGAATTATATTACATCATGAATATGGTAAGTTTATTGTTTTATTAAATTAAGCAATAATTGGGTAATATTTCAGACATATATATAATATGAGGTTTAGTGCTATTACGACTAGCTTTCAGTCCCAGCAGCGTTACGCATTGAAGGAAACTATGTCTTATTGTGGCCATTGTGAATTTGGCGGCCATTTTGGATTGGAATACATTATAAATATAATTGTCAATTAATTATATTTTTATCAAGTCATCATCTGACAACAATCTAGACATATATATGAAGGTTGCATGCAGATACGATTCACTATCAGCACAAGCAACGTGATACCAAATAAGGAAATTGGCCTTAAGGCGGACATCTTGAATTTTGGCGGCCTTTTTGTATTAAAGAACACCATCAGTATGGCCAGATTAATAACTTTGTTTATTAAGTGACTATCTGAGAACAATTCAGACATACACATATCAAGGTTAAAAGATGTTACGACTAACTCCTCCAGTCCCAGCAGGATTACTCATGATAGGACAATTGACCCAATGGCCTTCTTGAATTTTTGCGGCCATTTAAGATTGGCATACATCATAAATATGGTCATTGTATTAGTGAACATTCTTATCATTTCATGATCTGACAACATTCCAGTCACACACACACACATATATCTATTATATATTTTGGAAGATCTGTTTGTGTGTCTGTGTGTCTGTGTGTGTGTTCGCGATGAACTCGAAAACGGCCGACCCGATTTCGATGAAACTTCGTATGTGGGGGTATTTTCGGCCGGGAACGGGCATAGGACTATTAATTTGCCCGTGCGACGTGACCTTGACCTTGAAATCGGGTAATTTCAATGTCAAACGCCCGAATATCACGGGATTTCGATGAAACTTGGTATGTGGGGGTATCTTCGACCGGGGAGTGGCATAAACCTATTAATTTGCCCGTGCGATGTGACATTGACCTTGAAATGACCCGATTTCAAGGTCAAACGCCCGAATATCACGGGATTTCGATGAAACTTGGTATGTGTGGATACTTTCGTATGGGGAGTCTCATAAGTATATTCATTTGCCCGTGCGACGTGACCTTGAAATCGGGTCAATTCAAGGTCATATCGCCAATTTTGATGGGATTTCGACGAAATTTGATACGTGGGGTTACTTTTGTCCACTGGGTGTTTTGGACGGGTCGAGTCGTGACCCCGACCTGACCTTGACCTTCAAAATGATCAATTCAAGGTCAAATCGGGTAAAACCGGATGGATTTCGACGGGCACGTTTGTCGGGTACTTTTGTCCGGGCAGTGTTTTGGACCCCACTTGACCTTGACCTTCAAAATGGACAATTCAAGGTCAAAGCCCGGACGAAGTCGGGTCACCTTCTAGTGTATATCATGCTATTACGACTAAAATTCATCACCAGAAACTTGATGCATGATACGAAAATTTGCCTTGTGGCAGCCAATTTTGATGAACCATGCACCAGTCTAAGATAAGCGTACCCTGTTTCGTGCTCGAATATCCAACCCAACAGAGTAAGTTTACCTCCTACATTAATCACTGCTTCATACACATACATTAAAAACTGATATATCCCACAGTTTGCCCCACAGACATCGGCTATGAAGAGCACACGCTTGGAGGCAAGATCTACTGCCTGAAGTACAACCAGACCAGGAGCACATGGTCAGATGGCATGAGACTGTGCCAGTCGGAGTCTGCACACTTGGTGACTATAGAGAACCGGAACATGCTCGATGATTTGGTGATTCTCTTGGTTGAAACATTCGGCAACTCTGACGGTGAGTTAGATAAACACCCCACAGCGTATATATCTTTATTAATCCTGCATATATAATGAAGATATAAGTATATAAATACATAGCGCAAATAATGCAAACACATATAAGAAACATCACGGAACATATGTACAAGGGTTAACGGAATGGATGCCCGTTGATGCATGGTGAAGAACATTGGACACAAACGAACTCAACCCAGGATATATACCACCAATACTTTTGCGTAGTCAATCATAAGAAGTCGAATTATCTAGTATGGTATCCAGAGAGGAAGAAGGAATTAATTATGCGTCTATGCGAATAACCGACCTATCCCGATATACCACTTATGTCACGTAAAGTATGTGCTCTCTCTCTCTCTCTCTATCTTTCTCTATCTCTCTCTCTCTCTCTCTCTCTGTCTCTCTCTCTCTCTCTCTCTCTCTCTCTCTCTCTCTCTCTCTCTGAGTGGACCAATAGACAGGTTTCGCAACTCACGATTACGTTTAGCCTTTCATACTCGTAAAGTTCATATAGAGACAAATAATTCGTGTCGCCAAAAATAACGACAAAGATTAGGATTACTGAATACGGCAATGCATGAATAATCGTGCGCAGTGGACTGTTTGGCTCTGCGCGATATGCCATATTAAGCACACGACATACAATAATCTTGTTTTCAATCGGCCAATTGAGGATTGTTGTCCGAGGCTTGTTACGCGGTGGCTGTATAATACAACAAACTATTTGACTGATTGAGTTTCTGCATCCTTAAATATAGTGTTTGCACCAAGCCGAAGAAATTGATACCCTGTTCAACATATCCTCGTAAAATAGGTTCATATTGGAACTAAATATTCACCTATAGGTTCTAATTTTACTTATTTGATTTTAAAATAAGCCCATAGTGGACCTATAACAGTTATTCAATTTAATGGCACGGGCCATGGTGAAAACACGTAATAAAGAGCGTACATATATGGTAAGTCGATTTAGGCACATATAGAGCTTAAAAATTCAGATTCAAATAATGCCGATATGGGCTTATTTGTGTTTTTTGAAATAAGTTCAATATGAGCTTATTTTCAGGCGTACATGGAGATCCGTAGTGACGGTCCGGACATCATGGTTACATTAGTTATAGAACGTGCGCATAATTTGATGACGTAGCAACCTAAACGTAGTAATAACGCCATACATTGCGAAACCTTTCTGTTAACGTGTATCGCTTACGGAATGTGTCCCAATTGTTCCTAAACGATCAGAAAGTGCATTTAGGAGCTCTCCGCATGCACCCTCGATTATTCTGAATTCAGATGAGTAAGTTCATGATCATTCGTAAATGATCACAAACTTTGAAAGCCTCAATATTGCGCAGTACATTAGAGTTATTCCACTTCCATTGGTAATAGTAGACTGGCTGTACAGACCAGATCGAAATTAAGTACAGAACACACGTCGGTACATTGACAAAACAACATGTTCAGTTTATTCGACTGGATTAGTTGATAATACATGTATAACGTTTTGGAGCTTCCTCTTTCAAATTTTACATAATATGCACTATGTTGTAGATAATGTGATCTGGGGATTTGAAGAGTAAGTGGGCCTTAAAGAGAAATCGGAGTCCAAATTTTATTATGCCCTCTATGGTGTATACTGCTAGGCTGATCTGGCGATGTCATAGAAGCTATGGAGCAACTTTGATTAATAATGTACTCGCTATGTCGCGTACCGATTATACATTTCGCAGGATGTATGTATTCGCGTATGTCTCATTGTTGCAGTCTGTAACGTTTATGACACCGTTAATTGCTTTCGGTATTTAGGTGTGAACAATGGCTGGGCCACTCTTGAAGATTTTATTGCGGGAACACAATGCATAATATAACAGCTAACATTGCTGATGAAGTCTCAGTTGGAATGTAGACTAAGGTCGTATTGTGAAGTATCGGGGTATTTAATCCGATTAGTAGATTTTTTGACCGCGTTTAGAGGCTTTCTGGTGTGGTGAACGGGAAACCTTCAGTGGTAAGTCGTAATTGTTGTAATAATTTGAAGGACTAGTTTCTTTACCGGAATTCAGAGGTGGAGCATTCGTGAAACCAGTATATTTTAGATTGAATATATGGCTAATAATATGATATTGAGGATACTACCATTTATGACTATGACATATACTGTGGCAGGAAGACAGCCATTTCTGGTTATGCCGTCCCCAATAACTCATTGTTTGTATACATTAAGTATGTAAAAAAAAATGTTATATTGAGTTATGAATAAATCATAATAGCAACCACCTAAGGCAAGTGCATGACGTCATATAATTTTTATATATCCATCAGAGATTTTTCAAGATCGCGGGTATGGATTTTGGAGAAATTGTCACGTAACTTCCGGTTAGCAACCGTGTGGAGATTGCAAAAAAAGGCGGAATTGGAAATGAAGCATCGCGATAAAAATGAAAGTAACTACTTCACAACTTACGAAGAATTCACATATGATTTAAGTCTATTAATTTCAATTAGACCAATTTCGTTGGTCAGCTTAATGAAAACGAAAAATGAAGAGGTCATGACGATAATCCAGACAAGATTTTACAATCCACGACACGTCTTGTCAATTTGGCATGTCGTCTCCGTCGTAACCACTGGTAACTTAAATACATGAATCGGGTAGTGTAAAAATCAAGACGTATGCGATACAAATGCATATGGCCGGCATAAATGTAAGATTCTATCGAAATTTATTCTGTATTTGTTAATAGGCTATATGACGTAGGTCTGTTCTATATGCCTGGAGACGGAGACCTGCGTCTTTCGGGGCATACAATGCCTGATATGTTATGGTCTGAATGAAAGAAAAAAACAATTTCATACATTTTCATTGCGCGACGATAACATTAGCATCGTCTCGCACAATGCGTTGTGACAATAAACATAATTATGGCCAGTTGAATGCTGAAACGTGTGTGTGCTCAATTGATACAAATATTCAAGACCCATACCATTTCCATATTTCCGTACATACTTATTTAAAAAATAGAAATTTATACGTTTGAAATTTACAGTCCAGTCAAGATGAATTCTCTCCCGACATCAAAACAAATACAATACTGTGATGTGCATCATGGGGAATGTACGTTTCTCGTGCTTGGTGTTATCCGTTTGAACAAGAACTTGTAGTTCGCAACCTGCCCATTATAGTAGCAACGTACATATATATAGGAAATCAGACACGGTTGAAATATGTATTGATCTAATTATGCCCTCTTAAGGTGTATATTGGCAAGCATATCTGGCCCTGTCGTTTGGGGTGAAGGTGTTCATTTGATTTAAAACGTACTCGGTGTTTGCTTACATTGGTGGACAAAATGTTATTATATAGAAACGCACTATTTGCGTACTTGAACCATGTAACGAATATCTACAATTGTGGACTGATTACTATTCTGCATGCTATGCCATGCATCAATCAGACCTACATTTCAGCAGAAATTAGAACAAATAATAAAGAAAATATACATGCCAGCCAAAAACAATTCAAATGTCGAATAAGAGAATCGAGAAACTAACAGTTTAATGTATTTGCCGCGTGCTCGCGTCAAGGCGTTCGTCACTTCTTTTTGGCTATGGGAGTGTGGTTATTTGTGTATCAACGCAATGACCATTGCATGTTTGGCGATGAACCTTTCAACCGATTGGAACGTATGCGCCCTTTGTGAACACATATTATACATGAAGTATCTGTATAAATAATTCATAATTATCATAACTTTAGTTAAAATGTTTTCACGTGCATTTTCACCAAGCGCATACTATACACACATACACAAAATAGTACATATAATCAACTACATAGCCATTACCTATATATACACATTTGTAAACAATTCACTGCATTAAAGCTCCAATATATTTTATATATGCCTAATAATATTATCTTGATGGCGCTACCATTTCTGACTATGGTTTTCTTGTTTAATTTTGTACAGGGTATTTCTACATCGATGGCTACAACTCGCATGGTAACAATACGTGGACTGGGCACGACTCTAGACCATTGCCATTCATCGATTGGCAGCAAGGCGCGCCAAGCGGCGGGGATTATCTCGTCATGCGGGACATGTCACCAGGCTGGTACATGTGGGCCGGGCCTGGTTATTCCCTACGACCTACCATGTGTCAAATGTTCTGAAAATCGTATGCACTCAGTGACCTGCAAATCGGATGATATTGAATCTAAATATTCACATTCGTTTTTGGGACATATTTTATTCTGAAAAAGAGCGTGGTGAACTTATACCTGTTATTCCATTGAATGGCGCGGGCCACAATAAAACACGATACCATTGTAAATAAACTTCTTTAGAACATATTGCTCAAATAGTGCAATGTTGGACTTGTTTTGTTTTGAAATATGTCCATATTGAACCTTTTGCGACGTCTAAATAGAAACACAATGAGCTTATCATCTAGGAAAACAGGCACATGTCAACTGTTCTGAAAATCATATGCGCTATAATAAAACTACTTGTACACGTATTGATCGATACTTTCACATGTGATGTATGTGGCTACCATCTGCGACCTATCATGTGCCTATTATTCTGAAAATATATGATTTGGACTCAATTGCCATTTTCTGTTTGGACAACTTACATGTGACTTGGCTCATAACTAGAGTTACAGATATGGTAAGTTTTGAACGTTAGGCAGATGTGGCAAATTTACTGTAAGTGATAGCTTATTAACTGAGTTGTTGAGATACTATATGAGCTGGAAGATTCCTCTTGATTCCAGCATCAATAGTCCCTGACGAATGTGTTCTGTGATATAACTAGAATGTGCGAAAAGACCACAAAATTGCATTACAATCTATAATGACATCACCCATGAGTGTTAAAGATGGATAGATGATCGATATGAGAGTCATACTTTCTGCCAATTCCCATTCTCTGATATAACAGTCTATGTTATACTGTACAATATATGTTCATTGCTGTGCACGGTTTAGATTAAATGACTATACATGTTTGCACCAATGTGTATGGTATGTCACGTGTAAACTGAACACCTCATTATAAGTAAGTTTTAAATCTGTTGTCCAATGTTTTGGCCAATTGGGAGGTTTTTTTTTTTTTTTTGGCTAAATTAAAAAAACTTTGTCCAAATTAAATCTTCATTTTCTGGTCTCACAATTAACGACTATTTTTGTTTTATTTAGCATCTAATATTCTATATAATTATGTCCATGCATTCAAATACCGTATCTAGACTTCATAAACCCACCATTGCTACTTGGCAATATACCACTACCTAATGTCTGCCATTCAGTCTTATGACAAACAAAGGATTCATTAGTGTTAGACTGTTAATCCTCGTTATTGTTTCATAGTACAATGTCATGAGTGCATTTTGTTACCCCTTAAGTTGTATGTCATAATCAATTAGCAGATGGTTATACTATAAATTTGATTCTCATGTTGCTCCCGTTACAAAATCATTTTGGTGTTTTGAATTAGATTTCCGATTTTGGGGTAAAAAAAAACACTTTGGCCAAGATGACATTTGTTTTGTCCATTTTCGAAAACAAATTGGCCTTTGGTAGCGTGAACCCTGCTGATGAAGTGGCCAAGATTCGTAGATTCGCTCAGTGCCTGCGTGGTTTAGTGAACACCGTTTGTGTGGAGGTTGTGCTCAATTCAAAAGTCATATTTGCAAACCGTTATTATTGTATAGAACAATCATTTAACCCTTTCATCACCCTTTCAGCATCATGAATTATTGCGAAAACCATGTGCCAATGCATTCTCTTATATAAGCGAGTCGACCATAGGTCGCCTCGCATATATAAGAGAATGCAATGGCCTAACAAATTTTATTATTTGTTATAATTGTTAAAAAATGTAAGTTTTTTTTTTTTTTAAGATAAAATTGATAAAGAATGTAAGAAAAAATGATAGAAATGATATGTTAAAGAATATAAGATAAAAATTGTTGTATAATGTAAGATAAAATTATAAAAGATTGTTAAAGAATATAAGAACAAATTCAAGAATGTAAGAGATATTGATAAAAAATTGTTAGGCCAATGCGTACTCTTATATATGCGAGGCGACCTATGGTCGACTCGCATATATAAGATAATGCATTGACACAGGGTCTTTAATGTTGCGCCAGCGCAGCTCCCGTCATGAAAGGGTTAAAGACTCAGGTGAAGATCACTTAGTTCAGCATGTAACCCCATGTCACGAGAATACATGGACGCACCATCATGTAAATCGCCAATTATGTGGGAACTGTTTCTGCTAATCAGCATTGCGATTTAACTTGAAAATACTTTGTAGAACTATAACCATTTAAACAAGTTGTTGGCATCCTGCTCGCGGAGTGGGCAGATTTTACTGTAATACAATACACAACGCTTGCTTGAATTCCGCTTGGGGCTGTGACTGAAAATGTTGTGATGTGGTTACGCAAACCATGTATATATTGACGTTCTCCTGGTCTACTATATATGACAAGCATATATTATTATCGGAAGTTGGACAGTCTTTTTGTCAGTTATTTCTGAACAGTTTATGCAATAGATTTATGGCTGATTACGATTTGACATAACTGCGTCCTGTGTATACATGTAGTTGGATGGCTGACTGCTTATTCAATGGATTTTGCGTCATATTAAACTTGTAATTAACAGAAATGCATCCTGCATAATTGTAGAGAGTTCTTCCGGAGTTCGACTTTTTCTTGCCACTTATTGTCAACAGAATGCCTATAGTTGCGAATATCAATTTGAATGAAACATTGAAAAACATAAACTATATATTGAGTATATAGAAGTACAAAACGCGCGTCTTAATTGATAATCTTTTATCGAATGATTTGTTGGCAGTGCAATCATATATCTCAACGAGAGTCGTCGATCCGCAACGAGCTCGATTTGACGTGACTACGTCCTGTGTATACACGTTGTTGGCAGGGTTCGCGCTGGCCCAAAATTCCCAGGTGCCAACACTGTTGTTGCCAATTGCATTATTTTTAGAGCCACTTTATACTTTCTGTTGCCAATATTTTCCGACCAGTATTTTTTGGTGCCACTTTTGAATTTGGTATTAAAAAAAAAACAAAAAACAAAGCAAATTACCTATTATATGTATATATTTATTTTATCGGTAATGCCTGAATGTCCGAAGAAATCAGTAACTTTCTTCATTTTAGAAGGATGTTGCGTGTCTGAAATCTAACTTGCACTTACGATTCATATTTGCTGTATGTCACAGTTTGTGAAAGCTGAGTTACGAAGGAGATATTTATGATAATTTACTAACACCTACTATCAATACATAGCTTACTAACGATGTAGACTTCATGAAGCCCTTTGTTTGACTAATGTTTGTCAAATTGGAGTCAATAGCCGTACTTAGTGTTATTATCGAGTAGAAATTCGAAACCCTTTCACCCCCGCGATAAAATAAGTCGATCTAACATAAGCCGCGAATCTATTATACCCTTTCAATTAGGACCCAATTACCTATGTCGCGACCGGATATCGATGGGTGTTTTGTTTCCGATCGATTGTAAATACTTTTCATATATTATAATGTATATCATTTGTATATCTATTATGTAAGTCATGTACATAAAATGTATTATATGTAATCTTAATACCTAAGTATTATGGGTCAAAAAGATTAAACGAATTGAATTGATTGACTTTATCCACCAGCAGCGGAGATGACAGGAACGCCGATGTCACCCGGACCGTCCCTGTCTCTGACTTTGTGGTGATAATGGAGACAATGCCACCACTACCACCGTCTCCTGACCCGGATGCTGCGGAGGACTATAATCCAGCGACACCGATACCTCCGGTTTCCCCCGGCAGCATCGCGGAAGCAGGAAGCAACACCCCCTGCTCCTGCCGTCAAAGACGACCAACAAAAGAAAAGGAGAGAACAAAAAGACAAAACAAACAAGTTATGGAGGAACAAGAAAGATTTTGGAAAGAACAACGAGAGATAAAAAGAGAACAACAACAACAGATAGCACAACTCCTACAACAACAGCAACAGGCATCTCCACAGTCTTCGACGGAGAAGCCAAACTCTAAGAAAGAGAGAAAAAAAGAAAAGATAAACTGAAATTATAAAATGCCTCTTTTTTTTCTTCTTTTTTTTTTGGTTCTGAATTAAAAGCTTAAAATGAGGGGTGAAGGAATTAACCTCTCGGCCTATTCGACCATCCCGGGGTTAGCTCCCCAAATCACATTCCCTGCCCTGTAAGCTTTATTATTTGCCCGATGGGTACCAATTGCCAAATGCCAAAAAGTTAGGTGCCACATTTTGTAGCCAATATGGATTATTTCGGAGCCATTTCATTTTTCAATTTGCTAAATTGGCTATCGGTAGCTCGAACCCTGGTTGTTGGATGGTTGACTGTTTATTCAATGGATTTGGTGTCGTATTAAACTTAATTGACATAAATGCATCTTGCATAATTATAGAAGGTTCTTTCGAAGTTCGACTTGTTCTTGTTGTTTATTACCAACATACTGCCTATAGTTGCGCCACGACAATGACACGATAGCTTTCAGAATCAATGCTAATGAAACATTGAAAAACAAACTTTTGCCATCTCGAATACATAGAGTACAAAACGCGCATCTTAATTGAGAATCTTTCATCGAATGATTTGTTGGCAGCGCAATGATATATCTCAAAGAGAGTCGTCCGCAACTAGTTCGATGAAAGATTTGTGAGTATTGTGCAAGTTATGTTTAGTTTTTATTCCACACTCGCGGGTCCGGTATGATTACTCCCTTATTGCAGCTCAACCGATTGTTGAAGAATCAACTGATAACACACTGCTATACAAGTGCGACAAATTTTCATGAAAAACTGGTATTTTCTTGGGACATTGCTCAAGTGAAATTTAACTATGCGGCGTCCACAACGAGTTTATTGTACCATCAACACATTTACTGATACTACATGTACAGTTAGCATAATTGTGATAAAGTCCAATGAACAATCAGCGATTTGTGTTATTACCCGACGCGGAATTTTACGAAATGTCCGTCACCGTACGATAACGTCAACACGACGTATAGCCCAGTCAATTAACCAAAAAATCGTGACTGGCCGGAATAAAGCATGAAATTTGGTACATATGTTCTTTGAACAAACGGTAATCTTTTTGGCGGGGGTGCCCGGATTACCAGATACTGGTGAGAAATAAATTTGGTTTCCATGGCAACGGCATCTGGAAATGGGAGGAAACGGGAAATACCTCTTTCTGTGAAACTAATTGGTACTATGTTTGATATTAGTATCTAAGTTGAGAACACAAGTGATTGGCCACTTCATAATATAAATGGGGAGAGACATATGTGTCAAGGTCATTCACTAAGGTCAAGGTCATTCAATAATAAGTTAATTTACAACAAGTAATTCTACATTCACTAGCCCATAAATGCATTTATTTCGCAAATAACCCCAAACCATGTAATTTATGTAGAATCGGGAGTTTCTTGCCTTCAATTTGTTGTAAGAACTGCCTTATAGATGTATTTCGTTTTCCAGTTTTAACTATTTGAATGGTCATAATCAGGGCCTAATTATGACAATTTTGTATCTGAGCTGCCCATCTTTGCCATGGTAATAGCCTGTCATTTGTAATTAAAAAAATGGGTTTCGTAAAATGTTTTGTGAATTTTCAGCAACATATGTTTTCATAAAGCCCATATACTGGAGACATTGGAAACCAACGTTAACAAGCTTCTTATCACTTAGTTTCCTAAAATTGGTGTTACCATAGCAACAGTGTGTGATTTCTGAGAATTCTGGAAAATGATCATATATAAAGTATATTGGTGATAGGACTGGACTTATTTGTGGATATAGTTATATAATAATATTTATATAAATCTATTCTCCATAACGGACCGCCAGTACTCATCTCAAGGGTCAAGGTCATTGTGAAAGGTCAAGGTCATTGTAAAAATAATGCTGTCTTTATAACTTTAGGTCATATTGTTTATCTTTATGATTAACCTACCCCAATTTGTTGCATTAGTCCATGAGCTGGTATGACCCCTGGCGCACCCACTTCTTCTTTGGTATTTTGTTGTACCCTAATATGTTAACATTATGATGTGGTGGGTGCAATGGTATCCCATATACGAGGGATGCCATTGTGATTTAATTTAACAGGCGATGTGTAATTTTGTGGGTATTGGAATACTCTATCCACCGGTAGCAAGAACATATATGACGTTGTCGTTTACGACGTCACCAGAATGTCAAACGTTCACGCGATGGCAATGAAAACGCAAATATAATAGTCAGGAAGCTGTCTTAAGGTCTTAACTTCACATCACTCATTGTATTCATTATTATGTCCCTGAAATTTTAAGCAATGTTAACACGGAAAGAAAGTGTCCGCGTATATACGAAACAAGATGGCGTCCAACATGGCCGCCGTGTTTTAAGACGAGGCACTATAAGTTAGGTTGATGCAAATTATAGAGAGAAAATCTTGACAAATGTATACAAATGTATTATATTATTGTGAAGCTAGGACACAATGCTAGCATTTTAGGGTTAAAATCTGAACTCCCAATTCCAAGTTGGCCAACAATATGGCCGCCGGAAGTGAACAAATTGACAATTTTTCACTAATATTTTCTAGATTAGTTTCTGCTGTTTGGAACTGGTTGAGAATTACAACTTTATTTATATTTTTCATGCTAACAGGTCATTGGATTTCAAATTTGAATCCACCGCCGCACGCTGCAATCCGCATTGATTATATATTTTTTATGCTAACTGATCATTTGGGGCAATGAAATATGCGATTATGTGAGTAGCAGGCCCTTCCGATCTCTAAATATATTTATTTTACAGAACGTGCTATAAAATTTCGCAAAAAATCACCATTGGGATTCTAGTCATATCACAAAAAGAAATGAGCAGAACTGTGCACAAGTGAGGCATACCTTTACCTATGAATATTACAATTCAATGGAACCAAAATTGTCACTTTGACTAAATATGAAATGACCTATGACGTATTATGGAAAATGGTAGCTATATTGCCCAGCATATATTGCAATCACTTACAAGTTGTGGTTCATGAATAAAATCGACTATAATCCTTCTATACATTGAATACTAACATTGCTGATGCACCTTGGTTAATAGTTGCTACTATAACCACTGACATTACCAGACATATTGATGTTGGATTTCCCTCTCACAAACGTGATATCGGCACAAATTAACTTTTCAGGTTTGGACAATTTTTTTCAAGTAAAATGGAACTATCTTTGGTATTAAAGGTGTTATCGTTTTGAACTGTCTTAAATGTGTCACAAGGGGTGATTTTTAGACAAAATTACTCAAGATGGCTTGCAGAATGGCAATCGGATTTGGTAAAATCCATATAATTATATCCCATACATTATTATATGCTGCTCTGACAATGCAGCAAATTGTAACTCAGTTGGTTATTAAAATGTTACTTAATCAACTTACAACTAAACATCTCTATTAAATAGCATATACTTGAGTTATTGTGGAAAGCGATAGCCACCATAAGCCCACCGTTGTGGCACACCCATGGTCATAGAGTCACACTGTATATAGACCAGACAAATATACCAGACCATAAAATCAATCACTTTATACACAAACACCTCACCCATGACCATGCAGCCACCATTGGGTGTATCCGTACGCCCCACCCATGACCATACAGCCGGGAGTCATCATACATGCACACCGGGTATACTCATACACCAGACCCATGACCATATATTCACTCCCTGTATATCTATTCACCACATGCATGATCATACACTGATGGACTATAATACAGTCCCTCTTTGTATACATATATTCACATCACTATTGGCATCCGTGTATAAATATTCGAAACAGCCATGGGCATAACCACTCAAGATATACATGTACACCCACCCATGACCATTGAATCGTTCCAGGTATTCATATACACCTCACCAATGGCCATACAACTAAATGCTGTATACACATACACCTCACCAATGACCATACAGCCACACTTGGGTATACATTTACACCCCACAAATGACCATACAGACATGAGTCACCATGCAGGTACACCGGTACACCCCTACACGTGGTCCATGACCATATGGTCGCTTCATGTAGACCTATGCTCCACATTCAGGGTCATAAAGTCACTCCTTGTACACATATTCACCTCAATATTGACCATATGGTAACTCCCTGTATACCTATTCACCACACCCATTGCCATATAGCCACTCGAGATATACATATACACCCACCCATTACATGCATACAAATACACCTCACAAATGGTCATATGGCCACCTGCTTTATAGACAAACACCTCACATAAGGCCATACAATTGGGTACACACCATCCGGTAATGAGTCACCATCACCATGTAGGCACACCGGGTACACTCCTACGTCTGACCCATGACCACATAGTCACTCCCTGTATACATATTCACCACATTCATGACCATACACTCACGCAATGTATACCCATTTATCTCAACATTACCCATACAGTCACCCCGTATACATATTCTCAACAACGATTGTCATATATAACCACCAACGATATACATATACATCCTACCCATGACCATAGGATCACTCTAGTTATTATTTTCGAAATTAGCCAATAAACAATTCATTTGGCCAAACTTTCTTTTTACCCCAAATGGATACGGGAAGCTAATTCAAAAGCGCTGAAAAGATCGACAATCCCGGCGAAGTTAGGCGACGAAAGTATGTCGTACTTCGGAAATACCGTCTAATAACAACCTGGCTTCACATATTGTTTTTATAATTTGGCCAAATTTTTGTATGTGTACCCATACCATAGTATGGTACACATAGTGTCGACGTACGGATTGACCACTCGTCGTGTGTCCGTCCGTCTGTCCACAGACACTTTACGCATAATGCGATAACTCAAACATTTTCTATCCGATCAGAACCAAATTTTGTATATAAATTAAAGATCGAGTTCAAATATGGGTTTGATTCTAGTTTTTCGACTTAGAATTCACGCATTCTACCATAACTCAAACATTTTTTATCTGAATGTAGCCAAATTTCGTATATGAGTTTCTCAGCCCAACATACAGATCAAGTTTGAATATGGGCTTGATCTGATTTTTTTTTATGGAGTTAAAAGTTTTAATTGAAATATTGTTCATTTGTATGGATGTTCTCATTATATTTTTTCAATTAATAATTCTTCTATTATATCTCCAGGTTTCTCCTCATTCACTTGCATGGATTTCTGTTGCTAAAAAATAACACTTCTCAACATTCCTGATACTTTCATTTGGTATGTCTCATTTTATATTGGTTTATTTGGACACAGTCTTTGCCCCTATTGATTGATTAATTTATTTTTATTTTTATGTGTACCCATACCATAGTATGGTACACATATTGTCGATGTCCGGATTGACCACTTGTCCGTCCGGTAGACACATTACGCATGGTGCGATAACTCAAACATTTTTGTATACGATCGGAACCAAATTTTGTATATCTGTTTCTCAGCCCAAAATACAGATCAAGTTAAAATATGGGTTTGATCTAAAAACAATTTATGGAGTTATGGCCCTTATTCGACTTATAATTCAATCATGTTGCAATAACTAAAAAAAAGATATCTGAAATCAAATTTGGTATGTGAGATTCTCAGGCCAAAATTCAGATATAATTCGAATATGGGTTTGATCCGATTTGTTTAACAGAGTTATGGGCGTATTTAAAAAAAAACTTGTTCTAATCTTTGAAGATTGACAATGAATGTTATGGATTTTAGATTCCTAGCTGAAAATAGCTAATCACTATCGCCAAGGTATGGGTTAAACATCTGCCGATCGTAATCGGCCTCTCGTTTTAATTTGGCCACAATATTTTTCGGTCCAACGCGAACACTGTATACAAAACTCCTTACCAATGGCTTTACAGCGATCGGTCGTTTTATTTATTCGCGAGTTTGTGCTAGTTTTATCTATACCTATTGGTATCTGATGCATATATGTTAAATTCGCAGGAAGACAATAAGTATATCCTGGTGACTATGAAATTATAATTTTTTAATTGCGCCTTGTTGGAAAGATCGATTGGTTTTGTAAAATGTTGGAATTAATACGGATCAAACTTCAAATGAAAGCAGTTTATTTGGAAATTTGACTCGCAATAAAAACCTCAGTCACTTAAAGTGTTTCCCTGATCTCCACTCACAAGTTGTTTTTATTACAACGCAAAGCGTCTGTCATTGACACTACACGAAATCAACACCAATGTACACATATTACTAATCGCTCCAAGCACATGGAGTGATTGGAGTCGTGTAACAAACACCAGGTGATGACGCTTTTGTTGTACGGACGTTAACTGCGCGTGATGTATTTAGACGATACAGACCTTACTTTATTTTGTTATTTTGGTGGCTCTTAATGGCTAAGACATTGCGCTTGGGTTGTCTTACCAAGAAATCAACGAAGCAACATTCGAGCATTGAACAACCGACAATTACATAGTATGTGCGACTTGTACCCACGCTCGAATTATCAGATTGTCTGTTGATTGCTTAATTCCAAAACACAAGCGCGAATGTCTTAGCCACATCACGAAACTGTTGCAATTGACATTCTTCGGTATGGGGAAATGGGGGTTGGTCGAACAAAATAAAACTAATTTCGATGAAAAAGCTGTATATTGAACTAATTTCGCCAATGTCACTTCGTTTTCTCAAGCATAAATTAATACAAATTATATGTTTGCAGAATGTCCTGCTATTGGGCTGAACAATATAGTAAGTGGCCACACGCCTCCATGCAATGTTGCGGCTGGAGAAACATTATAAAACATTGACGAAATGAGTTATATATACGCACGGATGATGTGACGACCCCCCTCCCCAAAGTTTGGTAAAAATATTCAACAACTGGTTGTAAGTTTCAACCCTAACACACCATCATGCAGTTGGAGATTTCTCATCGAAAACAGGTTGCAAATGATTTCATAGTTTAATATTTCAACCGCTATTTATAGTGGTGTGAAATTGGTCGTGACTAAATTGGCATCAGTTGGAAATTCCTAACCTTACAGTTATTCCCGGTTAGCTATTAGAAATTTCCAACAGGTGGATAGAATTTCCCCAAGTTAAGGACATTGTTCAAAGGAGGTGCAGTTATAAATTCCAATTACACCTCAACGGAGACATTCTAGACACATCCCTATAAATACGTTTTAAATATAACTTTGCTCACCGCAAGTCTGATATAGATGGGTCAGCTCTCTTATCTTCAAATATTTGTTCCAGCTACTATCGCAGCATTGGGCGTTTCACCGTTGACCGTCCATGAGGTTACTTTCGACAGAATGACTTGTAAACTGACGAGTTCATATTAATCCCGTGCAACAAATTTAATTAATCGTCCCGTTATTACTGGGTTTATGAATACATCGTCTAAGTTGGATATATCATCTCACTCGTGTCTTCATAATTACGATGACCGGCGGGCGTCTTGTTTGGGAGTGATAAACCCTACTCACTCGCGCTCCGCGCTCGTGAGTAGAGTTTATCAATCCCAACACAAGACGCACGCCGGCCGTCTTAATTATGAAGACACTCGTTGAGATGATCTATCCAATACTTAGACCGAGGATTAAGCTGGTGTGTTTATAATCGCCACCATGTCTGAACATATTTGGGGGGGGCAATTTTTCGCCATTTCGTCTATTTTTTTCGCCATTTACAATATATTTTAGAAATGACAGGAATACCGAAACATCCGGTGGTGGTGTGAGTATTTATATTCGCGACTCTATTCCTTATAAATTCCGTAATGATCTGATAGTTCCAGGCCTTGAGTCCGTATGGGTCGAAATTAAAGTGTGTCGTAAAAGTATTATTCTTGGCTGCTTCTACAGACCCCCTCAATCACCAGTTTCGCATTGGGATACTATTGAACTCAACATTAAAAACGCAATCGATGACGTAAACTTGGTAATCGTAGCTGGCGACTTCAATGAAAATTATGTCGAAGATACCAATGGTAAGATTAATAGTATATGTACGCACTGTGGCATCAAACAGCTTGTGCATTCGCCGACTCATTTCACGGAAACATCTTCGTCGACCCTCGATCTGTTCTTCACAAACTGTGACGATTATGTATGTAACGCAGATGTAATAAGTCCATTTTTTTATGATCGTATCAGATACCATGCCCCAGTTAAACTCGACATCGAGTTAGCTTTACCAACTCAGTTATCTACTAAACCACTTATTTGGAACTACGATAGAGCCGATTACGAAGGCATTAACAACATGTTATCTAATTGGGATTTTAAAAGTGTTAGCCATAATCTTCATGTATCTAAGATTAACAACGAACTGACAGAAATGTTACAAAATGCTTGTCTGAAATTTATTCCAAATAAAACAGTCTGCATAAGAAAAGACTGTCCTCCTTGGTTGGCGTGTGGGGTAAGAAAACTAATGCGCCAACGCAATAGACTACATAGAATCGCCAAATTAAAATATTCCTCACCTTCCTGGTGAAAATTTCGTATTGTTCGAAATCAATGTGTGAGTGCTGTCAGAAAGGCAAAAATCGATTATGACAGTAAAATTGACCACATTTTGAGTGATAAAAACACTGATTCATCGACATGGTGGAAGAATCTGCAGAACGTAATTTCCCCCACCAAAAAAGCAATACCCCCTCTTTTAAGCAACGACTGTTATCTAGTTTCCCCTTCTGAAAAGGCACATGCGTTGAATGAATATTTTTGTGAAATATCTAAAGTTGACGATAATTTATGCAATACTCACTTGAGCCCTACCATTCAATATACAGAAACTGCTCCCGAACTAGCGGACATACAAAATCACATCAGTCGACGTTTTTAACGCTCTTAAAAAGTTAAAAGTTTCCAAAGCCTGTGGACCTGATAATATTAGTCTACGTATGCTAAAACAGTGTGCCTCGTCTCTTTCTGAACCACTTTCCCATTTCTTCAATATTTTCACAGACAAGAGTTACTATCCGCATAAATGGAAAAAATCCAATGTAACTCCCATTTTTTAAAATGGTGAAAATGATGACTTTCTACATGTATATTATGTTTATGTCATATGTTTGATTTTTTTAAATAAATATTGTTTACACCAATATATTTTCGCTATTGGCTAAAATGGCTACCGCCAGCGAGAACACTGCATGGAAACCATAATTATGTTCATATAAGTCTCTCCGAAGTGAATGGATTTCTGATATAGGACCTGTTGGTGGAATTAATTCTGAGAAATTATTCGCAAGCCTTATCATTTAAATTCGAAACTGGTAATTTTGCGATATTTTCGCTATCAGTTGCCATGGCAACACGATACATGTTATGTATTAATATTACCAACTCAACCCGAAAACTCTAATACTAATATTAACCCAACGTAATCGCTCTATATTTACTTTGTATGACTATATTTAATGTTTATTTGTGAGGGTAAAATTAAAATTCACTTGATTTATCTTTAGCATATTGTCCGGGTCGTAATTGCACACATACCATAAAAAGTGGTATCTAAAAATGTGATGATCTAAACTTAAGGTTATCAAAAGTAAACAATGACCATATGAAATAAAGTATATCATATACCGAATTGAACATGGTGGTGACGCCCTATTTTTTGTGCATTTATGAAGGGATTGCATTTAAGACTAAGGCATTAGGGTTGGCGGCATTTGAGACCACCGATAAAAAATAGACAGAAAAATTACACTTTTTCAATGACCTTGACCTTAATGGTTGACCTTGACCCTATATGACATATTGGCCCAGTTCATTTGATGGACCGTTGATTGCACTATGAGTTCATATCATTTATTCAAACACAAGTCTAATTGTTTCCAAACCGCGACATTTTTTCACTTTTCTCCAAATATTTTATGCCGTTACCATGGAAACCAGAAATTCTCATGAACCATGAACCATGACCCGCAGCCCGGGCACCCCCTCCAAAACTGTTTCCCATATCCCATTTTACATATCGGCAAAGTTTCATGCTTTAATCAGGTCTGTCACGATTTTGCTACATTTTGACCCTAAACGACTGGGCTAGTAGTCCCGGCTTGCATTGGCCGTGTAGTATACAACAATATATATTCAGTGGCTGCGATTATGCTGAATACCTGTACATCATGCCGACGGTGTGGAATAAAACAACACTCTACGTGTTACATTACACCCAATGCAGACAACACGACGCGAGCAGCATGTGGGCTTCTGCGGGGGCAGATGGTATGGGACCCCTTCTCCTATAGGTGTGTGTATGTCTATGCCCCCATAGTATGACAACGCCCCCTTTCCTATGCTGTGTATGTGTATATGTCTATGACCCCATAGTATGGCAACGCCCCCTTTTCTATGCTTTGTACGGGTCCGTAGTCTTACAAACTCCTCCTTTTTTTATTAATTATTATATATTGCTCCTCCTTTTTCTCCTTCCCACGCAATATTATCTTCTGGAACAATCTAGAATTTTTTTTTTCTGGAACAATCTAGTAAAATATTCCCACGCAATTTTGTTTCTGGAAAATTCGACAAATTTTTGTTTTCTACAACATTCTAGTAAAATCCATAATGTATTCGTGTAATAAAATTCATACTTGTATAAGGCCTCTTTAAAAATTTTACCTGTAAAGCCCCAATGTTAATTTCACACGGTACACACATTGGCTCTCACGCTATCATAGCATCTATCTATTTACCGTTCTCCAAGCGCAGAATTTAGGCAGTAAAACTCATTTATCAAATCTTCTTGCTCTAAAACCCTTCGGCCCCTTTAACTTTTATACCTTTCGATAACTAAAAAACATTATTGATCTCACAGATTTATTAACTGCTCTGTACCTGGTAGTAAACACATTCCACGAAGCATGCTTTCTCTCTAACAATAACAGAGCATCATGGAATATATTCTATAATGGCTGGTTTACTCAATGCCAGATGTGCACTAAACACGCCAGCATCTATCTATTTACCGTTCGCAATTTTATCTTCTGGAACAATCTAGTAAAATTCCTAAAAATATTCCTTCCCACGCAAATTATTCTTTCTGGAATAATCTGGAAATTTGTGTCTTCTACAACATTATAGTAAATCCATAATGTATTCGTTTAAGACATTTCATACTCGCATATGGCCCTTTAAACTAACAATGCTGAAGGCAGACGCACTTTTGTCTGTTAATTAACTTCTAAGCACGGGGGAACACAATGCACCTACTGCAGGGCACAGAGCTCTCAAGCTAATAACACAACATATAACCATTCTGGAACATTCTCCATACCGACGGGGATAAATCGGTGAAACAGATTAATGAGATTATGCATACCACTAGGTGATAAAACATTTAAGCCTGCACTAATTTGAATAAAAAAACATTCAGGGGCCTGTATCATTTGCACATATTGGTTAGGAAAAATAAAATGCCTTTCTAGCTGCCTAAATAAAATTAAAATAATCTACAAAGTTCTCAGCACGTGGGAGACCATTTAGGTATTAAACACACACCTAACTCCAAGCAGCCAACATATACTTACAGAGCATAACCCATGCAATTTAACTCTCACAAAAGTTATACCGCTAGCGGAATGAACCCTGAATACATACTGACTCCCCATTATGTATCCCTCCTAATGGTCAACTGTTATGGTACAATTGATTAAATCATCACTAACATTAGTTAAGCTTTTTCTCTAAATACCCCTTTAATATCTGTAATCGAACTATTAGGAATCAATCAACGCCTTGCCAATAGATATTTGAACATTTCAAATAAAGTAAATCCTACACACAATTTCTCGAAGCTTCGTAATTAAACACATGTTTAAGTCATTTAATGCCACGATACGTCTGTCATTCAAATGCATGCTCCTCGTGGCTTCTGCATCTGTGGAGACTGAGAGATAAATAAAATTAATGTTTCTGTAGAAATTAAGGTTTTCTAGTGTATCACTACTTCAGATATGGTTCAAATATCATACAAATCACCGCATTTTGGTCACATACCTTAAAGGTACACGTCATTTATGCATTTAAACCTAATTCCGCGTATACATCAATAAAAATGCTCTTTATTTTCCAAATAGTTTGAATGTACCTAGTTTTAACAAAGATTTATGCAATCTACATGCTTTCATTCATATAAAATTTACGAAATGTATGTTAAACGACAACAACATTGTAACAGACTGGCCACTTACCTTCAATTTATAGGTCATATTAGCCTGTACATTTATGGGAGACAGACATACATAATATAATGCATTGGCACAGTGTTAGTGATAATAATAAGGTGTCATTACTTCAGAAATGGTTCATATAGCATACTATTGTACCCGTGGTCACGTACATTAAATGAGCACGTCACTTAAGCATTTAAACCTAACTCAGTGTATCTATCAATAAAACGCTCTTTATTTTCAAATTTGTCTGAATTGTACTAAATTTACATTTAAAATCAAGCATTTAAACCTAATTCCGTCTATCCGTAAATAAAAAACGCTCTTTATTTTTAAAAATTGTCTTAATGTCCATCGTATACTAAATTTATATTTAAAATTAAGCATTTAAACATAATTCATCGTATCTATCAATAAAACGCTCTTTATTTTCAAAAACGTCCATAGTTTTAACAAAGATTTTGCAATCTACATGCTTTAATTCATATAAAATTACCCCATGTGTGTTAGACAACAACATTATAACATATTGGCTTTCAAGTTACATATGCATGTACATTCGATGCACGAGGAAACATTGTAGGAAATGAAGGTATTGATGTGTCATTACTTCAGAAATTGTTCATACAATTGACCGTATTTTGATCACATACCTTAAAGGTACACGTCACTTTGTCTATAATCAGACAATACATTACATGTATGGTTAAATATGTCCATTGTAGTAAGCTTATTTACTTCAGAAATGGTTCCAATAGCATACTATTGCACCCGTGGTCACATACCTTAAAGGAACACGTCACTTAGGCATTTAAACATAACTCAGTGTATCTATCAATAAAACGCTCTTTATTTTCAAAATTTGTCTTAATTGTACTAAATTTACATTTAAAATCAAGCATTTAAACCTAATTCCGTCTATCCGAAAATAAAACACACTCTTTATTTTCAAAATTTGTCTTAATGTCCATCGTTTACTAAATTTATATTTAAAATTAAGCATTTAAACATAATTCATCGTATCCATAAATAAAAAACGCTCTTTATTTTCAAAAACGTCCATAGTTTTAACAAAGATTTTTGCAATCTACATGCTTTCATTCATGTAAAATTACCCAGTGTGTGTTAGACAACAACATTATAACATATTGGCTTTCAAGTTACATATGCATGTACGTTCGATGCATTGTAGGAAATGAAGGTATTGATGTGTCATTACTTCAGAGATTGTTCATACAATTGACCGTATTTTTATCACATACCTTAAAGGTACACGTCACTTTTGTCTATAATCACACAAAACATTACACATAGGGTTCAACATGTCCACCGTAGTAAGCTTATTTACTTCAGAAATGGTTCCAATAACATAGTATTGTACCCGTGGTATCACATACCTTAAAGGTACACGTCACTTTTGTCTATAATCAGACAATACATTACACGTAGGGTTAAACATGTCCATCGTAGTAAGCTTATTTACTTCAGAAATGGTTCCAATAGCATAGTATTGTACCCACGGGGTCACATACCTTAAAGGTACACGTCATTTGTGTCTATAATCAGACAATACATTACACGTAGGGTTAAACATGTCCATCGTAGTAAGCTTATTTACTTCAGAAATGGTTCCAATAGCATAGTATTGTACCCGCGGGGTCACATACCTTAAAGGTACACGTCATTTGTGTCTATAATCAGACAATACATTACGCATAGGGTTCAACATGGTCACCGAAGCAAACTAATCCAAAAGCAACGAACACCCATTACTGAGTCCCGCTGTTACACACAACACAATTACTCGGGATTAAGGTCTTCTAGTAATGAGTTATGGTTGTATACTTTAGAAATGGTACCTATAGCATAATATTGTACCCCATTGATGCACATCACGTTTCGTGTGAATTACATGAGCAGGTAACTCAATTCTCTGCATTTCGAATGGAGTTGGGTATTTTTGTATATTATATACAGTGTTATTTAGCTTAGAAATTGTTGTTATTTTATATCAATATGCCAGTTTATGTCACAGACAAAATGCGTACTCACTCTTCACATAGACTAATATGTAAGCATTTGTATCATTTAGAATGTCAAAATATGGTCTAAGTCAGTCATATTAGCTATATATGGCCACTTACCGTTCAAGTTATAACCCCATTAAAACTATGCTTCAAATGTAAATTATATGTAACTTGAATATGATCGGTCCCAGGCCCTTTTTAGGTCATAGGTTCTAACCGACCATCGTTCATACTCGAACGCGTGTGTATATGATAGCTATGGTAATGGTAGAGAAATCTAGAGAGCTACGTAGACCCACTGCCTACATCAATATATATATACGATATACATGCACTGGCCGCAATGGGTTCCCGTTACTAGCCTATAGACATGAAGTATTAAAGTTATACACCTTCATCAGCGCGCTCTTAATGAGTTTTGAATTGGCATATGGGTACGAATCCAAACCATTCCGATGTAATTTATCGGAATGCCAATCATAACCATCTGCACAGAGAAATCTAGTGGGGACGATACACACTGTTTGCGTAATTGACTAGACACATTGAGGTAAAGAAGCACCCTGATGTATCAAAGGTATATTTCAAGGATTTTTAATCGGCAACCAATATTGAATATATTTTTGTTGGGCATGGTCATATGCACCACTGTGTTTCATATAAAACAAAAAACTAGTGGGTGGTGAAATCACCGAAGGCCAATATTCCTGATGATAAGTTATTTTTAGCATATGGGATACATTTATGACTAAATCGGTTATAGGAAATGAGGTAAATTGCACTTTATTATTTAAAAGGAATAACGCTATACAAGCTTAAACACACAAACCATGAGTTTTATCAAATTATTACGTGTAGCATATTTGAATTTAGTTATGTTCATCAAACACCGGTAATTGACACCTCTGTCTGTATATTTTTGTTATTACGATTGGGTCCCGTGTTCACCCTTTTTAGTTGTAAGCGAATAGTCTCCATAGCTCCAAATCGTTCCGAATGTCCAAACTAATTCACTATCTAATTCTGAAATAGGTTTAGTTGTGCTTACAATGTAATCCAAAACTAGTTGTTCATTGAACATCTTTTCAATCGTGAAAATAGGACAAGGTTCCCTCATAATAATGTAACCATAAATTGATGTAACTTCTTCGAATTCCAAACTATAGTCATTAAAAACCTAATACGGTATTCAGCGAAGCGGGCAAAGTTATCACCGATAAGTACACGAATCTCATATATGTCTTTTTTAGTAATACCACTAAATATCCAACACTCAGAAAACAGTTGATCCAAAGTATCCAGTAAGATATCTGTTTCAAATTCTGATCTCTCCATCAAAGCATTCAATCTCTTTCTACCATCATCAAAATTTCCTTCTAGAAGTTCCGTAATTATTAATTTACTCTCCCTTAAGAACCATGTATGTTGTAATTCTGTTTTCATGTCTCCATGTAACGTTGACGCGTTAACTAACTCCTTGTAAATTTTCTCAAGCATTTCTGTGGGTAATATTTCCTCCATAATTCCTAATTTACAAAACCATCTGTTTATTCGAGTAAATCCGCTAACTCACATGTCATTGGACATGAGTTCCTCATATAATTAACACAATCGGTTGTTCGTACCCATACCTAGTGAGCTTTTGATCTATAATAGCTATCGGTAAAGTATTTAGTTCTTATTATAATATTTATAACCAATCAAAATCCGTTGCTGAATTTAGATATACGAGGACAAACGGAATGATAACATCCGTTCAACAACTTGGTATTCCAGTCATAGTTCATTTCATATTACTACTCTAAAATCTCCATTACATGGAGAAAATAAAGAGCCCATCTGATGTAAACTAGTATATAAGTACTTAGTGATTTATTTTCATCAATTATATGTATTGTTACTCCTATAAATATAGTCTGTTATACAGAGGATACATCGCCCACGTGACAGTATCGTGTCACGAAAGGTCTACTGTGTTCAAAGTATATAAATGCGTGTCAGGTTTATGTATATGTCCCTGTTTCTCAAATCCAGTACATATACGTGCGTTAAGACACGTGTAATTGCCACTAATAAATCACGTATAAATGCTCTTTACTGCATAGTTAAACTGTTGAGTTTTCACACGCATTATATGTCTTTTTTATGGACTTTATACGTGGTATATGTCAGTATATACACGAATGTAATGTAATCACGTGCGCGTATTAATTTCATATATTCTTCTCAAAACAACTCAGCACAACGCATCAATTCTGATGTCTATGGCGGTTCAAATAGTGTACACTTTCAGTGTTGTTACCGTTTAATGCATACCATACTCATTTATGCATAATAACGCGGGTCTACATCGTTGCTATATACCTATATACGTCCATATTTCTTAAAGTATAGTATCTATACGTACATCATGGCGTATATTAAACCCCCTTTCACTGGTAAATCACGTATAAACGCTCTTTATTGTATAGTCAACTAACCATTTCTACATACACGCTGCTCTGTGGTGGTCTGTTACGTCTTACCATTATACCATTATATGTAGAAGGTAATGTGGTTAAATATGTATAAGTCTGATTTCTAATCATCTAATAGGTATTATAAAAAATGCCTACTTCACAAATATTTTGAGTGCATTTCAGTGTATGTTTCGTGCTCTGTAAAACGTGATTTGACCGCTAGTGATGTAGTGAAATAACGTATTTTATAGTTGTCAAATACGTACTGAAAATATTGTCAATTTATGACTCATCTAATGAATTTTCCACACCTAGTGTCTACAATATGTTTATATATTGTGACTCATTACTACGATTGCAGTATGTCCACGTATGTAGAAGGTAATGTGGTTAAATATGTATAAGTCTGATTTCTAATCATCTAATAGGTATTATAAAAAATGCCTACTTCACAAATATTTTGAGTGCATTTCAGTGTATGTTTCGTGCTCTGTAAAACGTGATTTGACCGCTAGTGATGTAGTGAAATAACGTATTTTATAGTTGTCAAATACGTACTGAAAATATTGTCAATTTATGACTCATCTAATGAATTTTCCACACCTAGTGTCTACAATATGTTTATATATTGTGACTCATTACTACGATTGCAGTATGTCCACGTATGTCAGATATTACATAACCTTGATAACTATGTTTAGAAATACCTGGTATATGAGATCATATTGTAGCTGACAGAGACTGGAATGCGACTTGCATCTACCATCACGTGCGTTCGAATGAAGTTACATGTACGATATGAGCCAGTATATGTGTCGATGGGGTGTTATATCAGTATATTCATGCAATATTCGTAAATGACAGCAACATATCTTTTCCCTCCCATTATCAAGCGAGATTTTGTGGTTAGCTGACAAACATGGCATTTTCGAATATATATAGCCTATTGGACACTTACTTCAAATGCTAAAATTGCCTCTTCAAAATAGTTAAAAGTACACATTTTATTTCGAATTTTATTGTTTACGGTTAATTTCCTGTTATGAAATTGGTCCTTTTATAAATGCTTAATACGCAGTTACAAAAAGACCTAATTGACAAACCTTTTA
Organism: Siphonodentalium dalli; assembly: GCA_032622095.1. Classification (NCBI taxonomy): domain Eukaryota; kingdom Metazoa; phylum Mollusca; class Scaphopoda; order Gadilida; family Siphonodentaliidae; genus Siphonodentalium; species Siphonodentalium dalli. The sequence goes on along the minus strand of CP136069.1, from coordinate 59,495,088 downwards.
AGCGCTATTATGAACATATTTGACGAATAAAAAAATGCCATTTGACGTAATACAACAACGTGAAATGACTACTTTTTTAAACGCGAAGTTGAAACAAAACTAATATACAAAAGAATTTTAAACTAAAATAATAAGTTTGGTTGATGTATAGTTTGGTTGACAGCATTTTCACACACAGAAGCGTTATGATACAGTTTCACCACTCACACAGAAGCGATATTATACGGTGTAGCGGTATGTTACAGAGTTATCGTTCTTTTCGAGGCTAAAAAAAGCGCAGGCCGGCCCCCTCCCTCTCCCCCGTTTTAAAAGGGGTCGGTGTTAAGGGGAGCGATCGCCCGTCACGAAAAAATGTCACCCCATTTTACACATAACCCTTCTACATATTTACCACAATTCTACTTTTACCCTTACCCAATATAACCCCCTCTCTTCCGAACTTCTTAGTCATCATCTTTATGCTACTTTGTGCATCATTCATGTTCTTTGCCCTATGTCCCTGTCATTTCCTATAAGTTTACACCATTTTGCATGTGTTCTCCTTTTTACTACTGTATCCTTAATACACAAACCCCCAAGTTCATACACATATACGTAATACTTTCCATTCATGCTCTGCTTTATGTTTACTCTTTTGTCGCGTTACATCCCCTATGTTTTCGACCAACTGCTTACACCTAAATTATATATATGTATATATGTCCCCTTTTACCCATCTCTTCTCCTCTTCACCCCCAGTTCATATGATTTAGTTATACTTTTACCCCTATGGCCCTCTTCTCTCACTCCCTCTGCTTTCCTCTACCTGGTGCCATTTTATTTTCAATACCATTTAAGCCCCATTGCCGGCTCTTACCCCCTAATTACTGTCTGCAATCATGGTTACCCCTCTCTTTCCAAAGCAAAACCCCCACATTTCATATGATTTAGGTATATACTCAATGATTATTCTTATCTCATCTACTTTAATTATGTACATGTTCCCCACCCCAGCTCTCTGCTATACACCTCTATTCATTTTACCGTATACCCCATTTACCTTTCTCCACATAACCACCTTTCATTCTGTTTTACCTTCCCCTTTTGTACCTCTAAACAGTTTGTTCTTCCCACAACAATCCCAATGTTTTCCTAGGAAAGTAATGCTGACTACTCAATGTTTTCTCCAAATTATACCCTTCTGCTCCCATTTACTTGCCTCTCACTCTCCCCATCGCCTTCCCCTTTTTACACATGTATAAAACTCTGTTGAGTGGCTTTTCTTAGCCTCCTATACTCTTCGCTATACACCTCTATACACTCTCCCACTGCCCCTTTACCCTTTTTCCCATAAGCACCTTTCATTCTTTTCATGTCCCCCTTTTCCAATTTATACAACTCTTATTTTACCTCTGTTCTACCCACAACAATCCCAATGTTTTCCTAGGAAAGTAAGGCTTACACCTCAATGTTTTCTCCAAATTATACCCTTCTGTCCCAATTTCTTGCCTCTCGCTCTCCCCATTTCCTTCCCCTTTTTGCACCATCTACATTTATAAACCTATATTGAGTGGCTTTTCTTAGCCTCCTATACTCTTCGCTATACACCTCTGTACACTCTCCCACTGCCCCTTTACCCTTTTTTCCATAAGCACCTTTCATTCTTTTCATGTCTCCCTTTTCCATTTTATACAACTCTTATTTTACCTCTGTTCTACCCACAACAATCCCAATGTTTTCCTAGGAAAGTAAGGCTTACACCTCAATGTTTTCTCCAAATTATACCCTTCTCTCCCAATTTCTTGCCTCTCGCTCTCCCCATCTCCTCCCCCTTTTTGCACCATCTACATGTATAAACCTATATTGAGTGGCTTTTCCTAGCCTCCTAAGCTCTTCACTATATGTTAATTCATATATTAAAAACCATGAACAGTGTACACCACCTAATCCATTATCATCTCCAATTAATACACGGTCATATCATCCCATCCCCATTTCCCACAATCCATTACCCCTCATACTGTGTCGTTTCCCCCATCCATTTCCTCTGCCTTATACTTTTCTTCTATGACATTTTTTCGTGACGCGCGATCGCTCCCCTTAACACCGCCCCCTTTTAAAACGGGGGAGAGGGAGGGGGCCGGCCTGCGCTTTTTTTAGCCTCGAAAAGAACGATAACTCTGTAACATACCGCTACACCGTATAAGATCGCTTCTGTGTGAGTGGTGAAACTGTATCATAACGCTTCTGTGTGTGAAAATGCTGTCAACCAAACTATACATCAACCAAACTTATTATTTTAGTTTAAAATTCTTTTGTATATTAGTTTTGTTTCAACTTCGCGTTTAAAAAAGTAGTCATTTCACGTTGTTGTATTACGTCAAATGGCGTTTTTTTTATTCGTCAAATATAGTCATAATAGCGCTTAAAATGTTTGTCAATTAGGGCTTTTTGTAACTGAGTATTAAGCATTTATAAAAGGACCAATTTCATAACAGGAAATTAACCGTAAACAATGAAATTCGAAATAAAATGTGTACTTTTAACTATTTTGAAGAGGCAATTTTAGCATTTGAAGTAAGTGTCCAATAGGCTATATATATTCGAAAATGCCATGTTTGTCAGCTAACCACAAAATGTCGCTTGATAATGGGAGGGAAAAGATATGTTGATGTCATTTACGAATATTGCATGAATATACTGATATAACACCTCATCCACACATATAATGGCTCATATCGTACATGTAACTTCATTCGAACGCACGTGATGGTAGATGCAAGTCGCATTCCAGTCTCTGTCAGCTACATTATGATCTCATATACCAGGTATTTCTAAACATAGTTATCAAGGTTATGTAATATCTGACATACGTGGACATACTGCAATCGTAGTAATGAGTCACAATATATAAACATATTGTAGACACTAGGTGTGGAAAATTCATTAGATGAGTCATAAATTGACAATATTTTTAGTACGTATTTGACAACTATAAAATACGTTATTTCACTACATCACTAGCGGTCAAATCACGTTTTTACAGAGCACGAAACATACACTGAAATGCACTCAAAATATTTGTGAAGTAGGCATTTTTTATAATACCTATTAGATGATTAGAAATCATCATGTTTGACGACTTATTGATGAGATTAATAACAGGCACATTGACACAAAATCAGACTTATACATATTTAACCACATTACCTTCTACATATAATGATATAATGGTAAGACACAACAGACCACCACAGAGCAGCGTGTATGTAGAAATGGTTAGTTGACTATACAATAAAGAGCGTTTATACGTGATTTACCAGTGAAAGGGGGTTTAATATACGCCATGATGTACGTATAGATACTATACTTTAAGAAATATGGACGTATATAGGTATATAGCAACGATGTAGACCCGCGTTATTATGCATAAATGAGTATGGTATGCATTAAACGGTAACAACACTGAAAGTGTACACTGTTTGAACCGCCATAGACATCGGAATTGATGCGTTGTGCTGAGTTGTTTTGAGAAGAATATATGAAATTAATACGCGCACGTGATTACATTACATTCGTGTATATACTGACATATACCACGTATAAAGTCCATAAAAAAGACATATAATGCGTGTGAAAACTCAACAGTTTAACTATGCAGTAAAGAGCTTTTATACGTGATTTATTAGTGGTAATTGCACGTGTCTTAACGCACGTATATGTACTGGATTTGAGAAACAGGGACATATACATAAACCTGACACGCATTTATATACTTTGAACACAGTAGACCTTTCGTGACACGATACTGTCACGTGGGCGATGTATCCTCTGTATAACAGACTATATTTATAGGAGTAACAATACATATAATTGATGAAAATAAATCACTAAGTACTTATATACTAGTTTACATCAGATGGGCTCTTTATTTTCTCCATGTAATGGAGATTTTAGAGTAATAATATGAAATGAACTATGACTATGACTGGAATACCAAGTTGTTGAACGGAAGTTATCATTCCGTTTGTCCTCGTATAGCTAAATTCAGCAACGGATTTTGATTGGTTATAAATATTATAATAAGAACTAAATACTTTACCGATAGCTATTATAGATCAAAAGCTCACTAGGTATGGGTACGAACAACGGATTGTGTTAATTATATGAGGAACTCATTTCCAATGACATGTGAGTTAGCGGATTTACTCGAATAAACAGATGGTTTTGTAAATTAGGAATTATGGAGGAAATATTACCCACAGAAATGCTTGAGAAAATTTACAAGGAGTTAGTTAACGCGTCAACGTTACATGGAGACATGAAAACAGAATTACAACATACATGGTTCTTAAGGGAGAGTAAATTAATAATTACGGAACTTCTAGAAGGAAATTTTGATGATGGTAGAAAGAGATTGAATGCTTTGATGGAGAGATCAGAATTTGAAACAGATATCTTACTGGATACTTTGGATCAACTGTTTTCTGAGTGTTGGATATTTAGTGGTATTACTAAAAAAGACATATATGAGATTCGTGTACTTATCGGTGATAACTTCGCCTGCTTCGCTGAATACCGTAGCACGGTTTTTAATGACTATAGTTTGGAATTCGAAGAAGTTACATCAATTTATGGTTACATTATTATGAGGGAACCTTGTCCTATTTTCACGATTAAAAAGATGTTCAATGAACAACTAGTTTTGGATTACATTGTAAGCACAACTAAACCTATTTCAGATTTAGATAGTGAATTAGTTTGGACATTCGGAACGATTTGGAGCTATGGAGACTATTCGCTTACAACTAAAAAGGGTGAACACGGGACCCAATCGTAATAACAAAAATATACAGACAGAGGTGTCAATTACCGGTGTTTGATGAACATAACTAAACTCCAAATATGCTACACATAATAAGTTGATAAAACTCATGGTTTGTGTGTTTAAGCTTGTATAGCGTTATTCCTTTTAAATAATAAAGTGCAATTTACCTCATTTCCTATAACCGATTTAGTCATAAATGTATCCCATATGCTAAAAATATTGGCCTTCGGTGATTTCACCACCCACTAGTTTTTTGTTTTATATGAAACACAGTGGTGCATATGACCATGCCCAGCAAAAATATATTCAATATTGGTTGCCGATTAAAAATCCTTGAAATATACCTTTGATACATCAGGGTGCTTCTTTATCTCAATGTGTCTAGTCAATTACGCAATCAGCGTGTATCGTCCCCACTAGATTTCTCTGTGCAGATGGTTATGATTGGCATTCCGATAAATTACATCGGAATGGTTTGGATTCGTACCCATATGCCAATTCAAAACTCATTAAGAGCGCGCTGATGAAGGTGTATAACTTTAATACTTCATGTCTATAGGCTAGTAACGGGAACCCATTGCGGCCAGTGCATGTATATCGTATATATATATTGATGTAGGCAGTGGGTCTACGTAGCTCTCTAGATTTCTCTACCATTACCATAGGTATCATATACACACGCGTTCGAGTATGAACGATGGTCGGTTAGAACCTATGACCTAAAAAGGGCCTGGGGACCGATCATATTCAAGTTACATATAATTTACATTTGAAGCATAGTTTTAATGGGGTTATAACTTGAACGGTAAGTGGCCATATATAGCTAATATGACTGACTTAGACCATATTTTGACATTCTAAATGATACAAATGCTTACATATTAGTCTATGTGAAGAGTGAGTACGCATTTTGTCTGTGACATAAACTGGCATATTGATATAAAATACCAACCATTTCTAAGCTAAATAACACTGTATATAATATACAAAAATACCCAACTCCATTCGAAATGCAGAGAATTGAGTTACCTGCTCATGTAATTCACACGAAACGTGATGTGCATCAATGGGGTACAATATTATGCTATAGGTACCATTTCTAAAGTATACAACCATAACTCATTACTAGAAGACCTTAAACCCGAGTAATTGTGTTGTGTGTAACAGCGGGACTCAGTAATGGGTGTTCGTTGCTTTTGGATTAGTTTGCTTCGGTGACCATGTTGAACCCTATGCGTAATGTATTGTCTGATTATAGACACAAATGACGTGTACCTTTAAGGTATGTGACCCCGCGGGTACAATACTATGCTATTGGAACCATTTCTGAAGTAAATAAGCTTACTACGATGGACACGTTTAACCCTACGTGTAATGTATTGTCTGATTATAGACAAAATTGACGTGTACCTTTAAGGTATGTGATACCACGGGTACAATACTATGTTATTGGAACCATTTCTGAAGTAAATAAGCTTACTACATTGGACATGTTGAACCCTATGTGTAATGTTTTGTGTGATTATAGACAAAAGTGACGTGTACCTTTAAGGTATGTGATAAAAATACGGTCAATTGTATGAACAATCTCTGAAGTAATGACACATCAATACCTTCATTTCCTACAATGTTGCCTCGTGCATCGAACGTACATGCATATGTAACTTGAAAGCCAATATGTTATAATGTTGTTGTCTAACACACACTGGGTAATTTTATATGAATGAAAGCATGTAGATTGCAAAAATCTTTGTTAAAACTATGGACGTTTTTGAAAATAAAGAGCGTTTTTTATTTATGGATACGATGAATTATGTTTAAATGCTTAATTTTAAATATAAATTTAGTAAACGATGGACATTAAGACAAATTTTGAAAATAAAGAGTGTGTTTTATTAACGGATAGACGGAATTAGGTTTAAATGCTTGATTTTAAATGTAAATTTAGTACAATTAAGACAAATTTTGAAAATAAAGAGCGTTTTATTGATAGATACACTGAGTTATGTCTAAATGCCTAAGTGACGTGTTCCTTTAAGGTATGTGACCACGGGTGCAATAGTATGCTATTGGAACCATTTCTGAAGTAAATAAGCTTACTACGATGGACATGTTTAACCCTACGTGTAATGTATTGTCTGATTATAGACAAAGTGACGTGTACCTTTAAGGTATGTGATCAAAATACGGTCAATTGTATGAACAATTTCTGAAGTAATGACACATCAATACCTTCATTTCCTACAATGTTTCCTCGTGCATCGAATGTACATGCATATGTAACTTGAAAGCCAATATGTTATAATGTTGTTGTCTAACACACACGGGGTAATTTTATATGAATTAAAGCATGTAGATTGCAAAATCTTTGTTAAAACTATGGACGTTTTTGAAAATAAAGAGCGTTTTATTGATAGATACGATGAATTATGTTTAAATGCTTAATTTTAAATATAAATTTAGTATACGATGGACATTAAGACAAATTTTGAAAATAAAGAGCGTTTTTTATTTACGGATAGACGGAATTGGGTTTAAATGCTTAATTTTAAATATAAATTTAGTAAACGATGGACATTAAGACATATTTTGAAAATGAAGAGCTTTTTTTATTCACGGATAGACGGAATTAGGTTTAAATGCTTGATTTTAAATGTAAATTTAGTACAATTCAGACAAATTTGAAAATAAAGAGCGTTTTATTGATAGATACACTGAGTTAGGTTTAAATGCTTAAGTGACGTGTTCATTTAATGTACGTGACCACGGGTACAATAGTATGCTATATGAACCATTTCTGAAGTAATGACACCTTATTATTATCACTAACACTGTGCCAATGCATTATATTATGTATGTCTGTCTCCCATAAATGTACAGGCTAATATGACCTATAAATTGAAGGTAAGTGGCCAGTCTGTTACAATGTTGTTGTCGTTTAACATACATTTCGTAAATTCTATATGAATGAAAGCATGTAGATTGCATAAATCTTTGTTAAAACTAGGTACATTCAAACTATTTGGAAAATAAAGAGCGTTTTTATTGATGTATACGCGGAATTAGGTTTAAATGCATAAATGACGTGTACCTTTAAGGTATGTGACCAAAATGCGGTGATTTGTATGATATTTGAACCATATCTGAAGTAGTGATACACTAGAAAACCTTAATTTCTACAGAAACATTAATTTTGTTTATCTCTCAGTCTCCACAGATGCAGAAGCCATTAGGAGCATGCATTTGAATGACAGACGTATCGTGGCATTAAATGACTTAAACATGTGTTTAATTACGAAGCTTCGAGAAATTGTGTGTAGGATTTACTTTATTTGAAATGTTCAAATATCTATTGGCAAGGCGTTGATTGATTCCTAATAGTTCGATTACAGATATTAAAGGGGTATTTAGAGAAAAAGCTTAACTAATGTTAGTGATGATTTAATCAATTGTACCATAACAGTTGACCATTAGGAGGGATACATAATGGGGAGTCAGTATGTATTCAGGGTTCATTCCGCTAGCGGTATAACTTTTGTGAGAGTTAAATTGCATGGGTTATGCTCTGTAAGCATATGTTGGCTGCTTGGAGTTAGATGTGTATTTAATACCTAGATGGTCTCCCACGTGCTGAGAACTTTGTAGATTATTTTAATTTTATTAATTGTTTCAGAGGCAGCTAGAAAGGCATTTTATTTTTCCTAACCAATATGTGCAAATGATACAGGCCCCTGAATGTTTTTGTATTCAAATTAGTGCAGGCTTAAATGTTTTATCACCTAGTGGTATGCATAATCTCATTAATCTGTTTCACCGCTTTATCCCCGTCGGTATGGAGAATGTTCCAGAATGGTTATATGTTGTGTTATTAGCTTGAGAGCTCTGTGCCCTGCAGTAGGTGCATTGTGTTCCCCCGTGCTTAGAAGTTAATTAACAGACAAAAGTGCGTCTGCCTTCAGCATTGTTAGTTTAAAGGGCCATATGCGAGTATGAAGTGTCTTAAACGAATTCATTATGGATTTACTATAATGTTGTAGAAGACACAAATTTCCAGATTATTCCAGAAAGAATAATTTGCGTGGGAAGGAATATTTTTAGGAATTTTACTAGATTGTTCCAGAAGATAAAATTGCGAACGGTAAATAGATAGATGCTGGCGTGTTTAGTGCACATCTGGCATTGAGTAAACCAGCCATTATAGAATATATTCCATGATGCTCTGTTATTGTTAGAGAGAAAGCGTGCCTCGTGGAATGTGTTTACTACCAGGTACAGAGCAGTTAATAAATCTGTGAGATCAATAATGTTTTTTAGTTATCGAAAGGTATAAAAGTTAAAGGGGCCGAAGGGTTTTAGAGCAAGAAGATTTGATAAATGAGTTTTACTGCCTAAATTCTGCGCTTGGAGAACGGTAAATAGATAGATGCTATGATAGCGTGAGAGCCAATGTGTGTACCGTGTGAAATTAACATTGGGGCTTTACAGGTATAAATTTTAAAGAGGCATTATACAAGTATGAATTTTATTACACGAAAACATTATGGATTTTACTAGAATGTTGTAGAAAACAAAAATTTGTAGAATTTTCCAGAAACAAAATTGCGTGTGAATATTTTACTAGATTGTTCCAGAAAAAAACAATTCTAGATTGTTCCAGAAGATAAAATTGCGTGGGAAGGAGAAAAAGGAGGAGCGATATATAATAATTAATAAAAAAAAGGAGGAGTTTGTAAGACTACGGACCCGTACAAAGCATAGAAAAGGGGGCGTTGCCATACTATGGGGTCATAGACATATACACATACACAGCATAGGAAAGGGGGCGTTGTCATACTATGGGGGCATAGACATACACACACCTATAGGACAAGGGGTCCCATACCATCTGCCCCCACAGAAGCCCACATGCTGCTGACGCGCATCTTAATCGAAGATCTTTTGTCGAATAAGTTGCAGAGTGAGCTGCGGAAGTCGCAACGAGTTTGATAAATTATTAGAGATTAGGGTACAAGTTGTGTTCAGTTTTTATTACACACCCTTGTGTCTGATAACTTCACACCTTCGCTGTAGACGCAATTGATACTACCATACTTGTTACAGTAACTATGCACATCGGCAGGGAGTTCGATAAGAGATTAAAGGTTAGGGCGCATGTTGTGTTCAGTATTTATTCCACATTCTTTGGTCGGGTAAATCACTTCTTTACAGTAGCCTACATGAATACTAAAATTACCATAATTGTGACAATTCTGATTACCACACGTAATTTATTGGGGGTATTAACAGAAGCTACTCTTGATTATTCGTACAGTCACACACACCTGGGTATTGATATCTCGGAAGAATTATCATGGAATATTTATATCGAAAATATATGTACTAAAGCCTATGCAAGACTTTCCCAAATGAGAAAACTGAAATATCTTCTCAACCGTCAGACTCTCGAAATATTATATTTATCTCACGTCCGCCCGTGAATGGAGTATGCTAGTTGTGTGTGGTTTGGAGCACCTGACTATCTATTAAAAAGACTAGATGATATACAGATCGAAGCTGTGCGTATAGTTACAGGATGTACAAAATCAGTCCCTCGTGATCGGTTGCTCACTGAACTCGGATGGGAGAAGCTGGAAAGTAGGCGGTATGTTAAACGAATGAGTATATTTTACAACATTGCAAACGACAAAGCCCCCGCCTACTTAACTCAGCTCCTTCCATCAAAAGTTAAGTATAAATGTGATTACGAACTGAGAAATGCATCGAATTTAAATCGTCCCATTTATAATAGCAAAAGAACAGATAAAACTTTCTTCCCCACATGCGTCATGGATTGGAACAAATTGGATGGAAAAAAGTAAGAAACATTCCACTCGATAGGTTCAAAAAAGCACTAGTAACAAAGCCATTAAAACCACCAACATATTTTTCATATGGTAAACGGCTATTAAACATCCTTCATTGTGAACTGAGGTGTGAATGTAGTAATTTACAAGCAGATAAACTACAAAATTATATAGCAGTCTCTGCTACATGCAGGTGTGGACATTATGTAGAAAACGCTTTCCACTATTTTTTTGAACGCCACCTACACTTTGAAGAAAGAATTTCACTTCGTAATAATCTTCTGCGTTTTAATATACATTCAGTTCAAACATTACTATTTGGGGACCCGAACTTAATACAATTAAAAAATGAAAATATCTTTAAAGCTGTGCAAAATTACTTACGAGATACAACGCAAGAGGAAAATCCGATAAAGTTCTATTAAGACGCTCGCATCAAGATACAAATTGTAAAATGTTATCAATGCACAATGCGGTACATGATTCACATTTAAAACAGCTACTCGATAATCTTATTGAAATTATGTAGAATTGGTGGGGTGGTGAGACTATACAAACTATACTTCTAATAATATACAATGATATATGTATACACTTGTAAATATGTTATACCTATTGTGTTGACAACCCAAATTATAATATTAGTGTTATAACGGCAATTGGGAGAGGGGGTTATGCATAAGTGGATCGCACTTGTACGCCAATCCCAATGCCAATCTGTATTGTAATATACTTATTGGTAATAAATATGTTTAAACCAACAGAAGCGGATCTTTGTAGTAATGTACGTCATCACACTTGACGAAAACGTCAACACAAAGTTGTCCCTGCATGCTTGTATTCAGTGCTTGGTAAACAACAATATGTATTCAATGGTTGTGATTCTGTTGAATACATGTGTATCATACCAAATGTGTGGAAAAATTTACATGCTACAGCGCAACCAATACGCTGACAGAACACAACATGCATCGTAATCTAATAACTTGTGTCGAATAAGTTGCAGAAGGCGCAACGAGTTTGATACATAATTTTATATTAGGCTGCAAGTTGAGATTTTATTCCAACCCCTTGTGTCGGTAAGACCACTCATTTACTGTATCCTCCATTGATACTACAACAACCTGTAATTGTGTGTGGCTTTGTCAATACAGATCTTTAACGTCACCATCAATATAAAATACGTCTACATAAATGCACTACATATGCATATAAATCAACTATTGTATCACTGGGTGACCAGACAGTGGTATGAACTTTCCTACCAAGAATGCATGTCGCAAATATTATAGGGATATTGTTCATTTAAACAAACAAAATAAATATACGTAAGTTGATAGTATCGACAATATAGGTCGGTGAACACGTGAACAATCTAATAATGAGATATTAATAATTTACACCATAGCTATTGTTCAGCTTTCTTTTCGATTTTTCGCACAGGAATGTGACAAGACTATATATTACCATTACTATTTCATGAATAGACTTACAACAAACTCCAATTTGTGTATCGTGTTGAATAAAGATCGGGTGGAAGAAAAGCGGTGTCCGACCTTTTTCTAAATTATAATTTTATTCCCTCTCTCCTGATTACGTCCGTATAAAAGTAATCAATGTACATGCATCCATGTACCTATTGTCGTCCGCGGAACAGGACCGGGTGTAACAAAGGCGATAATTACTAAATATAATGTACATGTATAGGTATGTTAAGTGCCGATCGAGCTATTTTGATCAAAAGTACGTGACATCAATTGTAAATTACTGTATTTGACCTGAGACCCGAAGAGTACGTTCGAGCCTAAACACTTATAAAACTAAATGACTGCATTCATGTCTCGCTTAAAATTGAATGTGTAAATTCGTGTGAACTAGGGCAGCTCATTGATGTACGAACACCTTCATGTCGATGTTCACAATATTCGTCAATAAATGTATACCTTGGGCATCTAACTGAAGTACACACACCTTCCTGTCGACGTTCACAGTTAGTCGATGGTAAGTATAGTGAGAGAAACGTATATTTGCGCTCTCTGTGAACTGGTCGTGAACATATCAGCCAATGTCATTTTTTTTATTTCGGGTTGCTATAGGGTGTGGGTGTCGAAAAATGGTCGGAAAAAATAGGGTCGAAGAGTGGGTGGGTCTAAAAATGACCAAACGTAACAAAATGATCGTACATGTCTGATTGTTTGTTCCGATAACCCCCCCCCCCCCCCCCCCCGCCACTGTATTCAAGCTCATTTTTTTTGTTATTTTCACACTAAATTCAGGCTTGAATGTGAATTTGCTCAACTCTCTGGGAGTCGCATTATGTTTCGCTCAGTATTAAATTCGCACACCAAAGAAATTAAAGATGAATATAAATGTATGTATTTTCTAACAATACATCAGTAAAAACATCGTTGAACTTTTTCCTCAGCCTCTTCTTCCGACATGCCCTCTTCTTCCACCAGTTGATCAACCTTATCAGACACCACTTCCACCGCTTCCGCATCATCGGTGGCGCGTTTCATCATACTTTTGAATGTGATTAGTTTTCTTATGTCTTTGTAGATTGTAGTTCGTGGATAAGATCTTTCCGAATAAATGGCACCCGTGCATTGTCTCGAAATATAGGAAGAACGATCGTCCTTATATCAGCGAAAAGAAGAGAGAATATGGTGTGGTATATACAAACGCCTATTTAAGAGTACCTTTATTTTTCTTTTAGAGTTATTGTTCTTAGGTATTTGTGCCATTTCGGTGAGAGATGTGGGGGCCCTAAATTGATACGAATTTGTATACTCGCCAATGTTAAAATTTATTATATATATTCATCTCTATAACGAGTCGTAAGTTTGGGGTTTAATTATGTCCAATGTGGTGCCACTTGAGTCCTAAATAGGGACGGGCGGATTACCAAAACTGATAGAATTATGTTTAGTGCAAATTAACATCAAATTCATACACGTTCTTCTCAAATGATACGAGGAATCAAATCGTGCGTGTTAAAGCATCACATTTGATGCCTAAATATATATGCAAATATATGTCTGTCTGTATGTGTTTTATATATAACTTAACGGGATACAATCGAGATGGCACCAATGCATTCTAAAAGTGGTAACTTTTTACGAGAAAGAAAATGATACATGTTAAAATATTAGTTACATGTTAATATTATAACAAAATTGAGTCTGCCCATTCAATATAGTTTCCATACAAAAGTTACAAGATATATGGAAATGTATATATTGAAGGCCTGTTCAACAATATTGATCACAGTGTGCCATCAAATATAATTTCTTCTGAGATAAAAGAAAACGGAGTCAGTGGAACATAACTTTTCAGGATCCTCCAATACTGACATCTTACACTGTTATATCTGCCCAATATACAGAAGATATATTCATGTTTTAGAACAGATTCATCGCCTAACATAAAAAACTCAAATTCTCGCCCTGAGTCGGGCACATGCAGCTGATATAGCTGCATGGCAACATTTCTTTAAAACTGAGAATAATTAGCCTGTATATAGCACCATGAACAAAGGAGCACCTGGATATTTCTTTAAAATATCTGTATCTTCATGGAAATATGATAACCAGGTGTCCTCAAAATCTTATTCAAACCCACCAGATTGATAGATACATCTCTATATGAAACCCAATTGTCGTATTTTTTGCGAACTAATGTTTTTATGATGTTCATGTTATAACGTCTGAAGTATACGCAGTTGTAAATAAATAAATAGTTCTTTATTGGTGGGACGGATTAATCGCGATAAACAACATGACAATCGCTCCGATCCGACAAGGTGAGCTACTTCTTATATTTCGTGTGTAAGAATCATGTTTTGTGATGCTATTTGGATATATAATTTATGAAAATATGGGTAACGCTTTGAACAACAGTATCCTCTATTCCCGCCATATATACACAGTATACTGAGGGTTTCACATCACTTTAACCTGGGCATATACCAAGTCTCAAAATATATAGTAGACTATCGGTCATGGGCACAACCGCAGGTGCGACAACCATGCAGGATTCGCGCTGGCCCAAAATTGCCAGTTGCCAACACTGTTGCCAATTGCGTTATTTGTTTAGTCACTTTATATTCTCTGTTGCCACTTTTTTCCTACCAATATTTTTTTGGTGCCACTTTTGAATTTTGAATGTCTGAATGTCCGAAGAAATAAGTAACTTTCTTCATTTTAGAAGGATCTTGCGTGAATGATGCATTGTTGCCGAAATCTAACTTACACTTGCGATTCATATCTGCTGTATGTCACATTTTGTGAAAGCTCTGTTACGAAAGACATATTTATGATAATTGTTGTATCTAACACCAACTATCAAAACGCAGTTTCCTAACGAGTTAGACTTCAGGAAGCTCTTTGTTTGACTAGTGTTTGTCAAAGTGGAGTCAATAGCCTACTCTGTGTTATATTCGAGTAGAACTTCGAATCCCAATCACCCAAGCGATATAATAACTCTATGTGACATAAGCCGCGAATCCAGTATACGCTTTTAATTAGGACCCAATTAGCAATGTCGCGTGTGTTTTGTTTCCGACCGATTGACTGCAAGCTTTGTTGTATGTTCGATTTGTGATCAATTGCAAATTCATTTTTATAGAAATTTGCTAAATTGTCAATCGGTAGCGCGAACCCTGCTTGTTTTATGGTACAAATATCGGTTATGGGCACAACCGCAGTTGCGACAGCCTTGATTATGGGAGTCCGACGCCAATTTGGTGCCAGTTCATTCTTAATTTTATTGGGAAGTAAACAGTTATTAGTGCGGAAATCGTGGCGGATGTAAACAACTAATTTAGGTAATTTTGAACGATAGTTCAAAGCATATGTGACCCGCCATATCAAATCCAGTCGGAAGTCGGGATTGTTTTACCCTGTGCCAATGCATTCTCTTATATATGCGAGTCGACCATAGGTCGCCTCGCATATATAAGAGAATGCATTGGCCTAACAATTTTTTATAATTTTTTTTAAATAAATGTTTCTGACAATTTTTAGGACATAAAATAAAAAAAACATCCATTACCCTGCAGGGAGCCCCACACATATATAGAAGCATATAGAAGAGTGTCGTCTGCTCATGTTTGTCTGGGGCTCTGTATGGGTGAAATTATAAAATTGTTAAAGAATACAAGAAAAAATTATTAAAATTGTAAAAAATTGTTAGGCCAATGCATTCTCTTATATATACGAGGCGACCTATGGTCGACTCGCATATATAAGAGAATGCATTGGCACAGGGTAAAAAAAATCCCGACTTCCGACTGGATTTGATATGGTGGGTCACATATGTACCCTTCAGCACATTTTAGAGAACCATGTGTAGTGTTAGTGGACGTAAACCACGTAAGACGAAATTTACTTAGGATGAGAACATAAACGCATTCATCGTTAAAGGGGTACTGTACGCCACATGTTGTTGTTGGTTTCTATAGTCTCCGAGTCGGAGAATAAGGTAACAATTTTTCCATTATTTGAAAGTCTGTTGAGTACGAAGTCATGTTACGGATGACAAATTTACCGGAATGCAAAAATACAAATTGTCGTTGTCGAGTAATTTTTGTTAAGTTTTCAACCAAATGAATCAAATAAAAGTTATATTATATGCATACTAGTCCCATATAATCATTTAAGTTATTGTATCGTCGCTAGTCAGTGAGTGGCTTGAGTGTTCTCCCCGTATCATCATAATATTTTAAGCAATCGTGTGTGCGATCGGTTTAAAAATCCAGTATCCCTCAATTACTATTTTTGATTACGGTAATTCGTAATTTAATTGACGCCATTTTATGGCTCCAGTCATAAATTCAATTTATATCAAATTATTAACTTTTAAATTATTAAATTTTAAGATAGCCTATTAACCTGAGCGTTTACATAATACATCTTCGACTCAAATTACTTATGTTTCTATATATTATCGATATTAGATCGTTGTTGTCACCGGAAATTTAATGAAAATGGCGTACAGTACCCCTTTAATCGCAATTATATATTTAAAAATTGCTCTCAATCCAGGGGGGGTCGGAAAAATATTTCAGGCACGTATGGCATTTTTTCCCTTTCGATCATTTTTTGTACCCACCCACCCCCCACCGCCAAATTTTTTTTCCGTTTTCGGCAGTTTTTTCCGACCATTTTTTGACACCCACCCCCCCCCTTTTAATACTAAAACAGAGATTTGCGGGGGGAAATTCACTGTAAACAGCTGTATATGAATTTCTGTGCATACTATTTATCATGGATGTTAACATGGAAATGTAAATAGGAATGAGTCATTTTGAGGTCATTCGGCCAAAAAAACATGGCTGCCAGCGGCCATCTTGGATTTCAAAATTTGCAACAAAATACAACAGGATAACTGCCTGCAGTCAGTTTACAGTTAGAATTACATTATTTCTCTCATTCAAAGTGGGTTTGAAGCCCAACTCATTGCCAAAACACTAAAAAACAAGCAGGAAATGTTATTTTTAGTTGCGGAAAAAATTGCTTGTTGGTGGATTTGACCACCCACCCACCCCGGCATACGTGCCGGAATTTTTTTCACCCCCCCCCCCCCCCCCCCCCCCCCCCCCTGCTCAATCAGGAACTAATTTGCGCCATACGAAAACAAATACTTTTGTTCTTCTCTCTCACCATTTCACAGTGGTATTTCTGGACACCGACAACATATAGTGTACATTGGTTGTACCAGTTTGTCGACACTCGCGATCAGTTATCAGTGGGAGTATTCTTATTTTCCCGTTATATGCCGTGGGAATATTCTTATTTTCCCGTTATTTTTCGCGTGAATATTCTTATTTTCCCGTTATATTTCGTGTGAATATTCTTATTTTCCCGTTATTTTTCGCCTTATATTGTGCCCATGTGTGGGCTAATTACTCAAGAAAACGTACAACCAATTGTCTATCTGTTATAAACAAAAACTCAAATGGGATGTTTAATAGATATTTTAAATGTTGTAGTGATAGCGCTATGTATGTTAACGATAAGTTATAATGACCTATGTTGCTGCGCAAGTTTGTGTGCAACTTCAGCGAGAGAGAGAGTGAGAGAGCTGTATATATAGAGAGGGTGTGTGTTTGTGTCAGTGTCCGAATACAACAGTTTCTAGTACACATTCATCAGATATCAAGATTGCCCGAATTAAACTATTATATATTACAGTAAAACACCGAGGAAAAAAATGAAAAATAAAGCGACGTATATCTGATAAGATAATCGTAGACTTTTCAAAGAGAATTCATGTGTTCATGGTTACATTTTGAGGCCAAGCCATACATTATAATTGTGTCGTTGATGATGTTGCACTCTTCCATCTGGCGACGTCTAGCTGCTACTGTGTGTGGTCGATGGTGGGGTTTTAGTTGATGACTGTTGGTGGTTGATGTGTTGATTGACAGATGACGTCAGAGCTGACGAACCAATGGCGGCGTGTAAGAGGGAAACCCGATGACCGTGGCCGTCCCAGCAATCCGTGTGTCCGTCACATGAGGTATAGCTATATGCTACATTTCTTGAGACTGAGCTGTTGTATTTCAGCACAAGTTCGTGGTCGTGGCCGTTGCTCACCTCAGACGTGACGTGTATCGGATGACCTTGCATCAGCATGAGATAGTCATCATGAGGGACGAAAATCTCGTGAGTGTGTGTTCCATCTGTGTGGGTGTACTGCATTCGGAATTCGGCGTCAGAATGGATGCTGCTCGTTGTGTGGTGCTCTGGCAGGAGGGACTTGAAAGTCGACTGGTGCAGCACTAACTCCTCTAGAGCCTGCAACAGGATAAATACCAAAATATAGTACTTTTCTAGCACTATAATAATAATTGGTTTGTTGTATAAAATCACAATAATAGGTGTTTTTAACTTTGTGTATTTAATTAAGAAATGACTCGCAGATCGATTGGGGTCATTGGATTTTGAGCGGCAGAGTAATTAAAATTCGGGTTTCACACGGACTTTGTTTAATTACTCTGCCGGTAAAAATCAATGACCGCAATCGATCTGAAAGTCAGTTCTTATAATCATATACCAGTACATTTGAATAGAACATTAATCACTTGAACAACTTTTCAAAACTACCAAAACAATTATAAGTAACATATTGTTCAAATTTCAGCAGTCTCCCAATAACAACACAAAGCGAGCACGTGCACAAAATCGGTTTTAAGTGACGTAGGCTTTCGTTCATTAACCAATAACTGAAGTGTCGACTTCAGTTATTGGTTTATGTACATCAGAAACGTTCATGTTAACCGTATGGCGAAATGTACTGATTTCTATTGGAGCTAAGTGTGAGAATGTTGAGGGTGTGTGATTATTAAGTATGAACAAGTGGTCGAGTTTACTGATAAGTATCCGATCGTTACTTGAGATACAACTAGCTCTAGTCTGCTGCTTAGAGATACTTATTTATTTATTGACCTCCAAGTTTGGAGAGCGACTGGTAATATTTACAAATCAGACAACACGAAGTATGACATGCAAGGGTTACATAACAAATACATGCATACAAAAATAATAATAATAATAAAATAAATATATATATAAAAAAAACAAAACAAAACAACAACAAAAACACACCCTCACAAATAAATAACATATTGATATTAACAGAGAGAGTCATATGTCACATGCATATGGCTCAACGAGCGCTTCATTGTCCCAGACATACATCGCACTAATGCGGTCCTAGTCATATACAGTGGAAGAGCGATCAATAATCAAATAAAATATCACTATATACAGAGAATATCACTATATACAGAGAAAAGCTGGGAATTCGATGTCACCACTCTTTCTGAACTAAGAATTACTATTGGAAAGACGTGTTATTTTTTATTCCTGATAATCTTCACTTAAGGTTAGTAAACTAGTTATTATAAGCATATCCTCATTAATTATGCCCAATATTTATAACGGTCCAAAACCGGACGCTATGGGTCGTATATAGACTATATCTGATTTTGTGACGTCACCAATTATTATCTAATACGACACTGCTGTTTTGAATTTTTGCGAGAACTTTTGTCGCACAGTAGATCGGTGGTATTAAAGCATTAATGTCGTAATCGGAAAAAAATTGTGTGTGTCTTTCAATTGCCGGCGATCCAAAATGAGGGGAGTTACTATCGGAATTATGCACAGTGAAGTTCATTCGTAGCAGTGGTTTACATTTTATTGAAAGCATAGGACATTAACGACAGCACTATCAAATATTTGCATTGGAGTGGCCTAAAATATAAATCGCGCGTGTAATGGGAAAATCTCAATCACTCTGGCAGGGCGGGAGAGAATACTGAAATGCAAACATTATTATATCGCGTTAAATTATCCTAATATTAAATAGAACATACGTGAATCTGATAATCCTTAGATATCCTTCTATTTACACGAATCAACAAGGAACACATACTTATGAACAAAGCAGAAGATACATGCAGGTTATTGCGAATTCGGTCGATGCGAAAAGCTACATGATGACGTTTGGGGTAGGGTTCTCTATTCCGAAGGTTCATTATTCCGAAGGTTCGCTATTCCGAAGGTTCATTATTCCGAAGGTTCATTATTCCGAGGGTTCATTATTCCGAAGGTTCGCTATTCCGAAGGTTTTCTATTCTGGGCGTGTTTAACCAGAAATGAATGAAAATTTGCACCCCCCCCCCCCCACCACAAAAAACACACGAGGAATGAAAAATACTATTACGCTAGTATTCACATATAGTACATATACACCCACTTCTAATTCCCAAATTGTTCCAGATGTCCTTTATTAATAGCAAGAAGACAGTATCAGTTTATCGTTTATTATGGAAAGTTGAAAACACGATGACTGAAATAAACTACATGTAAGAGATATAGTTTTTCCGAACTGGCTATCTGTATTTGAAAGAAACATCAACATTAAAGGCCCACTTAATTTTCGAACACCCATATCACATATATGACATATATGACAGAATATATACCATTGGGAATAGGAAGCTCTCTAACACTATATCATCAGCTTATCCGGTGTAATAAAACTGTGAACATGTTGTTTTTGTTGAGTTAACGTGTTTTGTGCTTAAGGTTTATCTGGTTTTGTTGCGCAAAGTGTATTATTTTCAATGGATGTGGAATAACTTTATATTTTAAAGATAGTGTTATTCCCCTACAATTGAAAATACATTAGGTTGGATTATGTTGCATTCTAGGAGCCATAACTGGGGGATCTTTTTATGATTTAAGCTGTTTTCTATTTCTCTATGGACATCTTCTGATACAGACGTTTCAAATGGTGATGAACTATATAGTGTTTTAATCATATTTTATGGCACAGATTGTTATTAAAACCTGATATGAAGGCACTATAAAAAAACAATAGTCGGTGACTCGAAAATTAGCCTTTAGCGGGCGTATACTTGCCTCTAAGATTATTGAGAT
This sequence comes from Siphonodentalium dalli, assembly GCA_032622095.1. Taxonomy (NCBI): domain Eukaryota; kingdom Metazoa; phylum Mollusca; class Scaphopoda; order Gadilida; family Siphonodentaliidae; genus Siphonodentalium; species Siphonodentalium dalli. The sequence goes on along the minus strand of CP136069.1, from coordinate 59,473,987 downwards.
ATAACGTCATACGTGATGACATTAAATCGTATGGAAACATAGCAATTGTGTGGGCTGCCTAACGTGAATATGTTTTGAGAAATAACGTCATAAGTAATAACATTTAATCTCAAGGAAACCCGCGAAGAAAAAAGTCGATCACATTTATTGTTTGAATGTTTTAAGTTATTTCCTTCATAAAAAAGTCTTCGTGATAAAGAACCCTCTCAATACTTTAGAATATAGAATTAACCTTTAAAATAACAAAAATCTTCGGAATAGCGAACCTTCGGAATAGAGAACCTTCGGAATAGCGAACCTTCGAATAGTGAACCTTCGGAATAGTGAACCTTCGGAATAGCGAACCTTCGGAATAGAGACATGTTCCCTGACGTTGTTCGTCGAGTTTCGTTGACATTTCATGAATGAAACGAACATGATGAAATCGACAAGCCTCTTCGTGTAGTACCCATCTCAATCGCATTGCGCACACAGCTTCAATGATATAATGATTAACTTCAGTACAATACTCCTCTCTCGACAACAACAACCAGTCTTGAATTTTTAATGTTGGAAGTTTATATTCCATAATAATTTGTGCAAAAGGAACGGGTTAAAAGTGTTTTTGGTATTAAGTCTGATGTGGTAAGCTCGTAGTCTGTTTGCATTGTGAATCTCTTATTTCTCGTATGCCATGATGTATGATTGACCTAATGTATACACGAAATTACAAGTTATAGGACACACTGTTTCGATGAACCCCTGTATATGCATGGAGTGTAATTAATCATAATCACACCACGACATAAGGACTAAGTGAATCTTATTTGATGGGAATACGTATCTACGAAATAATTTTTATACAATACAAAATGCCACAGCTGTACCATGTCTTATGCGTGTGTTTTAGAGGTGGTTCGTTAATTACGCTAGCGTATATGGTAATATTATAGCACCTTATTGAGGGTGTCACCATATCGCGCCCTGATTGCTGCATGGATACTATTAAATATCGGGCAAGAACACATCGATCCAGTCAAGAAATTAAGTACATTGCGTACATAGTATGAGGTGTAAAATATTGTCATCTTTGTTAAGAAATAATAACAATTTGTAACAGTTTGCACTATAAAAGTTTCGCATACCTGCTATTGTCGAATTCTGTATGAATATCAGTTAATCTGGGCATACATATTCCAAGTGTCATGCTATTAACATGGGGTATGAACACAGCATACCGCTAAAAAATCGACCGAATGTTGCATGCCACTTTAACAGTTCGTGCTCTGAAAGATGGACTCTAATGTCGATTGACGCAGCCATAGCTCGTCTATAGCGTATGCGGAGGAATTGAAGAATAACTGCATAATGTGGCAGATCAGACCAAAAATTGGTGGAACCTGTTCTGCTAATTTGACTTTAGTGTTGATAGACCAAAGGTCGATTTTTTCCAAACTTTTGTTGCTCTTTTTTTATTAGAGAGATTCCGCTTGTACCGTTTATACGGAGTGTAGGGATTGTGAGTGTGTATCAATGGTAAATGTGTACTACGTAGATATTCGTGTGTGTCACGAGGATGAGGCTAGATGTGGCTAAAGTCACTTATAAATGTGTAATACATATAGAAGGATGATATGTATGATAGATATATATGTAAACAATGGATAAAATATAGAATATACACATAGTGTTTCTGGGAAATTTAATCCACGAATGGGATCGCCAATCCCACGAGTGGATTAAATTTGCTATTCCGAAACACTATGCGTATATTTTATTTATGCCACGATCTTTACAATGCGATGGATAAACACTTTTCCGTTCAAATTGTATGGAGAAAGTTGTATCCACTCTGCGAAGTTTATGCCACGATCTTTACAATGCGATGGATAAACACTTTTCCGTTCAAATCGCATGGAGAAAGTTTAATCCACTCAGCGAAGTTTAATCAACAGTAGGCACGTTAAAATAACAGGTGTTGATTAAATGTAAAATTTAAACAGATGGCTTTATTAAAACCTTGAAGGTAAACATCGGAATTCATTGAATTGGTTGATAAGTATGATGTCCTCTGCTTCGCTGAAACGAAAGCATTTGTCGAAGATGTGGTCGATATACCTGTGTTCGAGATATTAGCTAGGAAAGGGAAAAGTATGAGAACGGGTAAGAGGAGTGGTGGGATAATGCTTGCTATCAGTCCTCTTGAAGCGACGGAAGTGGTCAAATCGGATACCAAGAATGTAGTGTGGGTCAGATTTTCGCGTGGCGAAGGGAGATCGTTATTAGTTGGGTCTGTCTATATACCCCCATCCAATACCAGATATGCCGATGACGAGTGGGCACGGTATATAAAGGGCGATATAAGAATGATACGCAGAGATACTGACGGGGTCCTACTGGTTGGGGATTTTAATGCTCGCACAAGTTGTTTGAGCGATATTATGCGCGTGGATAGACGGGACTTAGATTATGTCATCGATGGACCGGAAATGGAGTCGTTTTTTAATTACATTTGTGACGATGCAGTACAGCATCCTCATGGAATGTGCGAGATTCCAAAACGAGTTTCCCAGGACACTCGAAAAGTAAACTGCTACGGGTATAAACTAATAGATATGCGTATTAATTCTAACGTGATCGTTTTGAATGGTAGATGTGGAGAAGATAGAGACATTGGGGAGCGAACGTGTAGTGATAAGAGCGTTATTGACTACGCCATATGCAGTAATGACATTTTTCATGATGTGAGAAATTTTAAAGTAAACGAGTTTAATTCCTTGTTTTTAAAGTAAACGAGTTTAATTCCTTGTTTTCTGACAGGCATAGAGGTATACACATAGAACTTTATTTATGTATTTCGGGGGTCACAAGACCGAGTAAGAATGACAAGCGGGATTATTATAATAAGAATTTAATTATAGCTAAACCGAAGAGGTGGAAATCCGAACCCTGCCAGAATTACGAAGGAAATATAAATAGTCAACGTGTAAATGGTGTCAAACATGCAATTAGAGACATGAGTGTCAACGGTATAAATAGCGAAAAAGAGAGAAGAGAGTCTGAAATCTCTAATTTGAGAAATTTCCATGGTCGATCTACCGCAGACTTTTGGAAAAAGCTCAATACTTTAGTGAGCGATATTGGCAAAAAGGGCGATAATATATCCGGTCCCGATATAAAGTGTTTTGCCAAGCATTTAAAAAAATTAAACGAGGGCGATGACGAGAACGCAGATTTGGGTGAACATATAGATGAGCTATTTACTGAATCACACATGCGTATATTAAACGACGAAATCACCGAAGCGGAAATACGGGAAGCGGTCTCAAATCTTAAACACAATAAAGCGGCAGGTGTAGATAATGTATATAATGAGTACTTAAAATACTCTGTCGATGAATTAATTGAAGTGTATATCGGTATGTTCAATTTGATATTGGACACCGGGTTCTTCCCGGACGATTGGGCCATTGGAATGATACAGCCCATATATAAGAAAAGCGGTGATCGTGGGAGCCCTGATTCGTATAGGGGGATAACTTTATTGAGCTGTTTCGCTAAGATGTTTACATCAATCTTGAATAGAAGACTTTACAAATTGTCTGATGAAACTGGTCTCATTGGTACAAACCAAACGGGGTTCAAGACAAAGCACTCAACTGTTGATAATGTATTTATTCTGCACAATATCATTAACATGTATCTTGTAAGTGGGCGAAAACTTTATTGTGCATTTGTAGATTTAAAAAAAGCATACGATAGTGTGTGGAGAGATGGATTATTTCTTAAAATGCTGCAAAATGGAATAAATGGTAAATTGTTTAGGGTAGTGAGGAATCTGTATACAAGATAAAAACATGTGTGAAAAAAGAACAAGTACGTTCTGAATTTTTTGCCAGCAACATAGACCTTTTTCAAGGAGATTTAATGTCTCCTTTTTTGTTCTCCTTATTTGTGAATGACTTGCAGGAATTTATCAGTAGCTGTGCGGTCGAAAATTTTAAGTATCTCGATGAACTATTTTTGGACAATTTGAAATGCTTTGTGGGTATATTATGTTTGTTATATGCGGATGATACCGTACTAATGACAGACGACGAGGCAACTATGCACAGAGCGATTCAGGCATTTAGTGATTATGCGGACGCATGGGGTCTAGAAGTTAATGCATCAAAAACAAAAGTTGTGATTTTCTGTAAAAGATTACCTAAGATTGTAACGACATTTATATTCAATGGTAAACCTTTGGAAACGGTAAAGGAATTTGTGTATCTGGGTGTAAACTTTTTCTTTAATGGAAGATTTTGTAGATCTATTAAGAAAACTTGCAAACTTGGCACGAAGGCTGTGTATGCACTGTTGAATAAAGTAAGGAAATTAGAGCTACCTGTAGATATCATGCTTCATCTTTTTGATACGATGGTAGCACCCATATTATTATATGGCAGTGAAGTTTGGGGGTTTGAACCCTGTAAATCAATCGAAAGTGTACATCTAAAATTCTGCAAGATAATCATGGGTATGAAATAAAGTATACACCAAATTATATGGTATACGGAGAATTAGGTCGCCATCCTTTAATAATTGAAATAAAATGTAGAATCTTAACGTATTGGTCGGAATTAATGTCGAACGAGGGCTCGATTATCACCAACAATATGTGAACATTAATACTGACCGTTTATCAAAATCAGCCTAGCAGTGGAGACCTCAAATGCCTCCGGTTTATAGAGCAGACATTCCAAGATACTGGAAATAACTCCATGTTCATGAGCAGAAAGGATCTAACACACTCGGATATAAAACGAATAAAAGTTCATACTTATTGATCAGTTTAACCAGGAATTGTTGGGAAATGTAGCTACATCACCAAGGGGTGGTATCTATGGTGGTATTTCTGTACGTCCGGAGATCAGAAGATATCTAACTGAACGTCCATGATATTTAGCCGAATGCATTGTTAAGATTAGGACATCAAATCATCGATTACCAATAGAAAGTGGACGGTGGAAAAAAATGAATACGGAATGACAGAGTTTGTACATTATGTAATGACGGAATAGGAGACGAATACCACTTTGTAATTACATGTTCACACCTTAATGATATCCGAATCAAATATATCCCGGACTATTACTGGAAATATCACAGCGAAGAAAAGTTTTATAGACTTCTGTCGATTGAAAATATTAGTATATTGCGGAGATTGTCATTATATCTTAAATGTGCCTTTAAGAAACTGCCCAAACTCTGAGACACTGAAGACCCCACCCGCCTGGGCATAAACTCCCCATTTCAAAACACATCCCATTTGTTGAGACCGGGGGTAAATATAACTGATGTTCCCCTGCATTATTCGTTGTGGGTGACAAAATGGGAATGGGCGTGCCTTCACCCAGCGGGATTGAGATATATAAATATTATATGGTATTATGGCTGTGGCATGAGTATAAGATTATAGCCAATATATAGTTTCCTGAATGCTATTGTACATATATGTATATATATTTTGCATGTCCTGTGTTAAATCATAGCTTTGCAATAAACTGATTGAAAAGGTCAAAGCAATGACAAATATGAAAATCAGACTCAGATTAAAATATTTGAACTTTCTATACGAGTGGCGATGTTTGTTGACAAATCGTTGTAACATTTGGGTTCAGGACACGAACTTTCGTTATTGGAGAACTATCAATAATGAATATAAAAACACAGATAATCTATGTCTCTGTGTTCTTCTTAGTTGTGATCTTTTTACAGACTATTATATTTTTGCACATTTAGGGTGGATACACACATGCATGTAATCTCTGTAAATGTCGTGTATTTGTCGTTTTACATGGACCATACAGACCATGTAATATGTGTCTGCTGACAACCCAATCATTGCGGCTATGTTTGACCACAGTGAGCCAAGCTCTCGACGTGCAGAGAGTCGTTGACTGAACGAAGTCGTCAGGCCGCTTAAAATAATTGTTCGCGCGATAACCCAAATGTTGGACTTTCTGTTTAAATTATTGTCAGTCTTCTCTTGATTTTTGTAGCAGTAATGGCCCCAGGATTTCCCTAACGCAGGGGCTATGATGCCATGATGCTATCGACTGGTGGGGTGGGGGCATGCAGCGCCCTGAGTCCTGACCCCCCCCACCCATGAAGCCACTCCTGACTTATAAATTTTGTAGTTGACAGTCATTACTGTCGTGTCTGTTTGATACGCGTGATTAATATAATATTCAGCAATTTATGCTATTCATATAATTATGAAAATAGTATTACAGCTTTAAATTTGAGAGTACAGAAGGTGGTGTTGCTGTGTGTCTACATTCGGGGAAAAGGGTTGTCTAGCTCTACGAGTTCCCAACTACGCCACCTTTCCTCTCTTGTGTTATATATGTATACGCAAAATTTACAACTATGGAATATTTATGTTAAACATATTGTACATTCATGCCAAGATAATCCCGGCTTATACATTCAACTAATTCCCTTAGTTATTCGAAGCTTTCGAGAACCAGCCCCTCCCCCAATCATGGATTATGGTCCAAAATGTTATAATTTAAGCACAAGCTAAAATTGTGACAGTTGGGAACTTGTTCAACCTTTGGTTTGAGAAACATAGTGTTATCTAAATTTAGGGTGAAAAATTTGGGGGGGGGGGTCACTCTTTTTACTCGCTGTACCTGCATTAATTTTTTGGCGCTGTAATGGATATTTGCATGGAAATCCCAATTGAATGTTATCACATGAGCGCGCTTTGAAACTATCCGAGGAATCTCAACAAACCGGTATTGTCTGTCTTAATTTTCCAATGCCTGTTATTCAAGGCCTGAGAGCACCATATCGGATTGTTAATGGAACATTAAACACTCGTGTATCGCAATCGCCGTAAAAGAGCTTCAAATTCTGCACATTTTATTTTTATTTTGGATGACCCTGAAATGACGAGAAACAAATCATGTATAAAATCGACGGACTCAAATCCACTTTTCCAAATGAATTAAAACTCGTGAAAAACAGCAACAGATATCAGACAGGATTTATTCATTTCGGCATCCATGAAAGCATTTATGACTGGCCTGAAATTTCTTGATAGCAGTCAGTTTGATAATGGCTTATAACTGCTCACTTGTCTGGCCTGTTGAAATTGTCCGATCGCGCGAAGGCGACTAATGCTATCAATGATTGGTGTGACCATGTAAAATACATGGATTTTACATACAGAAATTACATGCATGTGTGTATCCACCCTTAACCACGACGTGTGCCTCTACTGTAATGATAAGTTCGTATTCCCTGCCGCAATATCCATGAGATTCCCATATCGTCATATTATAATTCCAAATAAATCAGCTATAGAATTCGAACGATAATGTAGGTGGAGGTTGGGAACATTGAATGTTCCACACATTATTGTGATGAGTTCACGGTTGCTATAATATAATGCGTCTGTAGAAATAGTTTAACCCTTTCATTGCCAAGTCCGATTTTTGTATCAACCCATATACCCTGTGCCAATGCATTCTCTTATATATGCGAGTCGACCATCGGTCGCTTCGCATATATAAGAGAATGCATTGGCCTAACAATTTTTTATCATTTGTTATTATTTTTTAGACTTTTTTACAATTTTAATATTTTTTTCTTATATTCTTAAAAGACTTATTTTGTAGGTTTAGTGCCAGGGAATCTTACGTTTTTCATGGGCATCAAACTTATTACTATGAATACTTGGTGATAGTTTTGAGTTATAAGATTGTATTTTTTTAGGACCGATTTTACAGACCATAAATTAGGGACGATGAGATCGGCCACTGGCACTGAAAGGGTTAATTAGTTTTACAGCTCACGTGTATATACTATAATGCACCTCATGTGAACATACCTGTGTTGTAGATCTATTTGTGAAAATTATGACGAGAATCATCACGCAAAATGAAAAACAGTGAATTTCCATACATCATCGCACAAATTAAAATTTCACAACATTATTATTTCACCACAAAAACGAGAAGAGACAACGTACCACTGAAAGTATATGAAGGTATCCAAATTAGGAGGAACATGGAATTTTAGATGCAGCAAGCAACCTGCTCAGTCGCTGATTGGTAGAAACAAATCTGCTAATAATTATTTAATTGACAGCTGTGGAAAGGTCCATAGCGGGTACATGTATGCCTCACCTTGAGTTCTTTATAAATTGCACTCCCCTCGGCATGAATTGGCATTATTGGATACCGCGTCCGAAGTGTACCAATTCCTGGAATATTAGGTAATGTTATTCTCGTACCGGAAGCCACAACACGCCTGACATTGCCATGACGATCAAGTACACCAGCAACCCCTTTCGTTGTATCCGCTGCGTCATTGTGTGCCTTTGGTGCAGTGAAAAATTCGGCGGGTGTGTGGTAGTAGAGAACATTGCTGGTTCCATTGTATGCCTTGTCTGCAGTAAATGCTCCGTTACGATGATGATCAGTTACAAGGTGTCTATCGTGAGCTTCTCTATACTCAAAAGCGTGCGGATTCCAGGTAGCAAGTGGTGTTAAGTATATAACTTCTAGGGGTATTGCGTATGAGACACGTTTCGTGTATGTATGACACACTTTCTCGTTATAGAAATGCTTATGTCCATTCACAATGTTGTATTTGCGTTCGTTTTTGCATTCAGTGACGGATACCGGAGAAATGCGTGGCTGGTTCGTTTCGGCAACAAATAACTGAGCATCATTGAAACCGCGTTTTTTGTTTCTCACACCCATCGCACCCTTGTTATCCGTTTTGTAATACCGATGATAATAGGCCGTGTTTAGAAGCGTTTTGTTGGTAGAGCTCAGGTCATACACATTATCACCAAATGCCTCATCCGTGGAACGAGCAATATAATTATCTTTCCCTGGAATCTGCTTCATAATATGATCCAACAAACCTTCCCTATACTTCCTGTCATGGGGTTTCTGTTGACGTGGATACACACGGTTATTCAATGTGAACCTCGCGGCGCGGCTGTTTATATACGCCGGTAACGACATACGCTTCTCAACGCGAACTTTGACGTCGTCTACCGGCATGAAAACCCTAGTCGGTAAGTCTTCGGCTATAGGATGACAGACGATTCTGTAATTCCATTGAGCAAATTCAGGAGTACCGTTGTGCATATTCATGATTGTAGTCGGGAGGTACGCGTAGTTTTCGAGATTGCTCTTTCCCCCGGTGTAGGACATAAACCGTATCTTCTCTTGCAAGTCAAACCAACTGGATGCATCCAGATGGTGCCGTTCGCTATGAAAAGGTTCCTCAAGATGACGCGTATCTGTCGTCCATGCCCCTTCCATGTAACACATGACTGCCTTGAAATATGGACGATAATCGAGAACACTATAGTCCTGGTCACGCCATGCTTTAAACCACTTCCTCATCTCAACAACTTGTCCATCTACCGTATGTTTCCGAAGAACGGCGGGCGGCACATCGGGGAATGGTATAAATTCGGTAAGATGGTAAGCGCCAGATATCTTGCTTGGCATTTTCATGCGGTGGTCGTTATGGCGGGTTCTAAATTCCACTCCGTTCATGACCATGTTGAGTTCCCCCAAGCCAACGGTGTACTTGTAATTTGCGTGCTCATGTATCGCGGCTATGTTGGGTGTGTACGACTGGCCGTAGTATGGCTTCGTCCCAGATATTGTCATTCTAATATCTTTTAGTCCTGAATCACCATCGCTGCGAATTTTCTCTTCTATAAAGAGTTGCTGCAGCATGACTTGTCGAGTGAGGGACTCTACTGTTTGCTTCAACTGGCTTATGTCTTCCTCGACGGTGGCCATGGTGCTCAAGGCCAACAAGCTCGAGATTACAATCCATACCGTTGCCTCCAGCATCTGAATTAGAATATAAAGACGGATTTTTGAGAGTAACGACAGCTCAGATGGGTATAGGGAAATAATTTATATCGATAAAAGAGGCGATATACAGATGAAAATCCGACATCCGCAGCACACACACACACTTCGTTATTTGTAGATACTTTGTGCTATATATGATATGTATTTGTATGTATGTTCCATGATTGTATCAAGAGATGAGCAAGTTGTAAGTGTGGTAACTTGTGCCGGATTCCTGTGTATATTATCTTTCTAGATACATTAAAATATGTTTAAAGTTAAAAAAGAGGCAATATTTTAGGACAGCTTTTAGTTTTTAACATATTTATTTGTCTAATTTATATAACACATGATATATAACACATACATTTGTTTATAGGGACAATGGGATTGGAGGACAACTGCTGACTCACTTATATACCCCTCTCCCATTAGGACAGTTTGGATATTAGTTCCAAGAAATTTAAGACTTCAACGAAATATTTCTTCAGTGTTCGAGACCTCCAGTTCCAGCGACATTAACAATCCGATTTTATTGTCGGATTTTGCTTTGTTCCATGGAAAATGTTCAAAACGAAATGTAACAGAAGATAGACCTTTATGTGCCAAATAATTTCAATTTGTGAGAGAAAATTTAACAAAATGTTTATTTGTTTCTCTTTAAAACATCGAAGCTATACGAAATAAATGGATAGAAAATTCAGTACCATTTAATGTAGTGTCCCCACATGGCCCTTCTCGATCCAAACAAGTTATTCTACGTGCATAAAACTTAAGCTATAGGAGCCGGGTTTTTTAGACAGTGCATTTTTTTTATTGGGTAGGATTCGCGTGACAGGGTTCTAATCCCACCCAATCCACAACAAAACAATGCGCTGTCCCAAAAACCCAGCTTCTAAAATCGGCGCCTTATTTGCAACGCTCGGCATGTAATGGTTAAAAGTACACATAGTCTGGTCGATAAACTCACATTTTAGGGTTAACCTAGAACAAAATTGGACAAATTTGTTTTTATACCATTTTGAAGAGGAAGATATCATCTATAACATATCCAAAATCCGCTAAAATCTGCTTCGGGCATTTTTTGTAATTCAAGACGGCGTCCAAGATTGTTGCCATTTTCTGTTAAGTTAGTTTGATGCAATTAGAGTGAGAATATATTGTCATATGTATACATGTTTGTGAAGGTAAGACATAACGTCACCTTTTTATGGCAAAATTGTAACTACCCGTCCAAGATGGCGACCGGAGGTGGAAAATGTTACGTGATTACTGATATCTTTAAGATAAGACTCTGCTGTTTGGAACTGGTGGTGAATTGTGAGTTTATTTTGTATTTAGCATGTTACTGACAACTGGAGCAATGAAACATGACATTCATTGGGTCCCCACCCTTTCCGATCACTCAAAAAGTTGATTTTACAGAACGTCGTATAACATTTCACCAAAAAATCACCATTGGGATTCTAATCATATTTCATCAAGAAATTGGGAGAACTGTGCAATGTAAGTTATGCATTCTATTTATTTTGGATATTCCATCTCAATGGTACCAAAATTTTCCCTTTCGATCAAAATTACTCAAAATGCTCAAAATATGAAAAATGGTAAATATATTGCACCAGTGTGTAATGCAAGCGCTTATAAGTTGTGGTTGATGAACAAAATTGACTATTCTGTCTTATATACATTGAATACTAACATTTCTGATGCACCTTGATTAATTTTTACTATTTTAACCACTGAAATTACCAGAATTATGGGATTTTTTCCATCACAAACTTGGCATACAAATCGAAAAATCACTATTCAGGTTTGGAACATTTTTTTTCAAGTAAAATGGAACAATCTTTGTACATTTTGGATGCTAAATGCCTCGATCATATCACGCTGCGTTCTCCGATATTTGAGAGAAACCAGGTTCAGATTGATAAGGCGTTCTCGATATGATTATCGCCGAAGCCACTGGATTTGACGAGTCGCTCTTCTCTGAACACCCTCTAACGCAATAGAAAGATTGATTCAGTAATAGAGAGGGTCAACTTAGAGACATTATATTAATTATATGACTTTTGAGTTGTAGAGAGGGTCAAGGGAGATAAGCAGTTTAGACATATAAACGATAGATAATATATGGACATGACATCACGCGCAGTGTTAAAGAGTTCAATTCCTGCATTATAGCGTTATTCCGTCAATGTGAACGTAACGTAATCACGGACATCTTTGACGCACAACAACCGATTGTCATTTTTAGTGAAGTATCTTTACAATATGTATCCGAATGTGCATTTTATATCATCACTGAGAGCTTTTAGTATAGATCAGCTGATATATTACATGATGATAAAACTGTAAGGTACACGGTGATCAGAATTGTATTGTTCATGACAAATTCCTCATAATAATAGTACGATACAAAACAACTTTAAAGAAAAACATTATATTTGCAATGTGGAGGCGACATGACCTGTCTTCCTGTCACCACCATAAAATTATAATTATTGATATTGATGGACATGTGAGAGCTGTTAATTATTATATTTAATGTAGTCGTTAATGACTTCTATTCCTTATTTCCTTATTTAGTATGATATCTTAATTAGAATGTTTTGGTTTTGCGTAACATTGTAGTTTTCCTAATGGTGATAGTAGAAACATTGAGAAATAATTTCGATTGATGAATCGTTTTACAAAGTCTATGTGCACCATAAAAATATTTTCAATTAAGTTCACTGATTTAGCACTCAGCTAGGCACTTGTCAGAGGAATGTGGGCCATCAATAATATATTAGTTTATCTCAAATTAGTTTCCATTCAACGTTAGAAAATAAAGGTAAGCCATAAATTAAAATGCATGTCACGAATAAGACTAATTTTATTGACATATCTATTGTATTTCGTCTGCTTAGTATAAAAACATAGAGTAAGCTGTATTAATGATGAGCAATTCCGACAAAATGTGACAAAATTAAAGTTGTCATACAAATAGACAAGGTTATGGTTTGAAGAATATGTAGTTGTGTCATCAGCAAAATAAAATTGATAAATCATTTGATTTGTGCATATCTTTGACATAAATCAATAAGACAATCGGTCGGGCACTAAATATGTGGAGGACTCCTCATGTAATAGGATGTTTAGACGAAATCATACCTTCTAATCCACATATTGTAAACTAGTTATCAAATAATTACTAAACCGTTCATTAGCTCTGCCTATTATTCCATACGTTTCAAGTTTTTTTCCAATAAAATATTGTGGTTTATTGTATCAAAAGCTTTGGAGAAGTCAATAAATGCAGAAAGTGTGTACATTCCTTAGTTTTCTTGCCATTATTGAGAACCACATCATTAACTAGCCTCAGTATATGCGAATTGTGGTGTGCCCTTTACGTAAGCCATATCGATCATGATAGAAAGCATTATGTTTGTTAAGAAATGTTTCAGTCTGAAGCAAACAATTTGTTCTAGTATTTTAGAGAAAGTAGGAAGAATATTAATAGTGCGATAGTTTTCTAGTAGTTTTGGATCTCATGAAAAGAGGGATTACCCGCGCTATCTTCATATTATTTCGAATAATTCCTGTTTCCATAGATATGTTATATATTTCACTTCAAAAGAAGAGACTAAACTTTGTAATTCTTCTGGTGTTGTTGGGCGAACAAATAGTGTTTCACTACAGGGTGTAAGTAAGTAGGAAGAAAATTGTTCTTCCGTAATTTGTATTTTATTTTTCTGCTTCAATGGTACCAATGCTAGAAAAATAGTTATTAAATGTTTCTGCTGCATCTTTACGATCTATTCTGTTCTTATATTAAATGACATAAGGTACTCCATGTTTTTATATTTCTTTTGGGTTATCTCTGCAATTAGTTTCCACGTATTGTTCATGTCACGGTTGTATTCATTTATCATGTTTGAATTGTAATGTTTTACTCACTCATTTAGTTCTATTAAAATATTTACATTTTTTTTTAATTGTCTTATATTCAATTCAGATGGGTCATTTGGTTTTCTATGAAAGAGCTTAGCTTTATTATCAGAAGATTTAATAAGTCCTTTGCAATTCAAGGTTTTTGTTCTTGATTTTTTAGTGGAAAAGCTATTTCAAAGGCATTCAATAAATTTTCATGAATGCTTTATATGATTCTTGACGGCAAATTTGCCCTACAACGATATTATATATGTAATTAGCAGATGCTAACAATCGCTTAAAGCAGGACATATTTTACATCATTGATAACACGTTGGTAATGTGCCTTGGGTTTGTTTATATTGTGTGGTGCCAAGTCAATTAATATAATGCCAACAAATTTTCATTCATTAATTTAATGAAGTTGTCCAGGTCGGCCTTAGGTGCGGTATTTGGCCTATAAATAGTTCCAACAATATATGTTTTATTTCTGTTAGTTAGCACTTCAAAAATAAAGAGGAATGAATGTCGACAGATCATCTCGAATTTTATAAGATAAGTCGTTCCGAATGTACATTCCTACACCACCGTTACAGTCGACTCCGTCAGGGCAACTCTTCAGTTAATCAAGGGGTGGTAACCATTTAGAGGAAAATTAATAATATCTGGTGATCTGAAGATTTCAGTTAGTTCAACGACTGCCTGTTTTGCTTTATTATTCTGTAATTCATATATTAGCCTATTAAAGTCATCCCTGTGAGAATTGAGGCTTCTATTTGTAGGATTGTTTCATCACTATGTTCAATTATATCAAGCGCCGAGCGCCAGAAATTAATTTTGTCAAGTTAAATTCCAAACCTTCCTCTAGCTGGTCAAGTGCCACAGTGCTTTTAGTATTAGCTTCAGCCATTATCAATTGCATATTTTTCAAAACCATCATTATAATTTATTTAAAGTAAAGAAATGTTGTGAAATGGAAATAAATAGGTATAGGTAAGATTGTTTTTAAATTGTTGTGGCTCTCACATGTCATATGCATATGACGGGTGATCAATAAATGTTCATTTAGAAACATCAATATAAAATTAGTACATTGATGTGCGACAAGAAAAAGTAGGAAAAAATACTAGATATCATTAATGGCTGAGGAGCAATCAAATACGTTGCGTGGCGTGCATGGGCGTTAAGTTATACGCAAAGGCATCCATATACATGTATTGCGTTAGATCACGGATATTTTGACGATTAAGTGAGGGTACAGACACCCTACAAACCCCAGCATCCAGATACACTGTGCGAGTCGAGAGATTCCGTAAGATGAATGTATATATAATCGGAGTAAAGCAGGGGGAGTTACTCTAAACTCGAATAAGATAACCCGATGGTCTGGAGGATAACGAGGGCACAACCACCCACCAAACCCGACAACACCACAAGCAACCACCACCCACAAAGCCCGACAACACCACAACCACCACCCACCAAGCCCGACAACACCACAACCACCACCCACCAAGCCCGACAACACCACAACCACCACCCACCAAGCCCGACAACACCACAAGCAACCACCCACCAAGCCCGACAACACCACAGTCACCACCCACCAAGCCCGACAACACCACAACCACCACCACCAAGCCCGACAACACCACAACCACCAACCACCAAGCCCGACAACACCACAATCACCACCCACCAAGCCCGACAACACCACAAGCAACCACCACCCACCAAGCCCGACAACACCACAACCACCACCCACCAAGCCCGACAACACCACAAGCAACCACCACCACCAAGCCCGACAACACCACAACCACCACCACCCACCAAGCCCGACAACACCACAATCACCACACACCAAGCCCGACAAGTAACACCACAAGTAACCACCACCCACCAAGCCCGACAACACCACAACCACCACCCACCAAGCCCGACAACACCACAACCACCACCCACCAAGCCCGACAACACCACAACCACCACCCACCAAGCCCGACAACACCACAACCACCACCCAACAAGCCCGACAACACCACAAGCAACCACCACCCACCAAGCCCGACAACACCACAACCACCACACACCAAGCCCGACAACACCACAAGCAACCACCACCCACCAAGCCCGACAACACCACAAGCAACCACCACCCACCAAGCCCGACAACACCACAATCATTGAATGCAAAATTAACTATGTGTATATTCGCTGGCATCTTAAGTATATGAATTGATCCCTTCTGGTGAAAACAAGGATAGTTACTCTATTATGTCGTGGTGAATATCTAGCGTGATTGTGTGTATACGTGAATATATATGTTCAGCTGCTTTATAACGCGGATATTAATGTCACTCTAAACTCACACAAGTGAACCCGACGTCCGGCAGATATCGACGACGCAACAACCACACCACCTAAACCCGAAAACACACAATCAGTAAGTGCGAAATTAAGTATGTATACGCTATTGTCTTAAAGGGATACTGTACCCAAATGTTGTTGTTGGTTTCTATAGTCTCTGAGTCGGAGAATAAGGTAACAATTTTTCCATTATTTGAAAGTCTGTTGAGTACGAAGTAGTGTTACGGATGGCAAATTTACCGGAATGCAAAAATACAAATTGTTGTTGTCGAGTAATTTTTGTACAGTTTTCAACCAAATGTGTCAAATAAAAGTTATATTATATATGCATACTAGTCCCATGTACTCATTTATGTTATTGTATCGTCACTAGTCAGTGAGTGGCTTGAGTTTTATCCCCGTATCAGCATAATGTTTCAAACGATCGTGTCTGCAATGGGTTTACTAATCCAGTATCCCTCAATTATAATTTGATTACGTCTTGTACAAGGAAATTCGTATTTTAATTTACGCCATTTTATGGCTCCAGCCATAAATTCAATTTATATTAAATTATTAACTTTTAAATTATTAAATTTTAAGATAGCCTATTAATCTGAGCGTTTACAGAATAAATCTTCGACTCAAATTACTTATGTTTCTATATATTATCGATTATAGATCGTTTTTATCACCGGACATTTATTGAAAATGGCGTACAGTACCCCTTTAAGCACAGGTTATATATTTGGTTATTGCGTTATGTCGGGGTGCATATCTATATAGTTATAGTTTTTATACGTTTATACACATGTATGTCAAGCCGTGGGTGCTAACTTCATTGAGTATCAACGCGGTGCCATAATACTAAAGCACGAATATGTCACTTGCGGTAGGAATCTCCGTGAGCACCCGCAAAACAGAGATATTTGTGTCGTTCAAATATAATAATGTGGCTTAATATTTAGTTATGTAATTGAAATCGCTCCAATCTTAGATGTGCATGCGTGTGCTTCAGGGCCATGCATACCGCCAGTCTGTTTTCGACACCGATCGCGATTAATGACACATGAATTATAAGCGTTATATGTAGCCAAGCTATTTTGGAAATATACACATATATGGTAAAGTATAATTTGTATAATTGACATGTATGTTATTTAGCGAATTTAATTCATGGTTTGAACATAACAACCAATAGCTTGGTCGAATTATGCTAATATTAATATATTTAATGATGTTAATATTGATATATATGTTAATATTAATATAAATAATAATGGTCCAGTTCATTGAAGTGTGGGATAGATATACGATAATAGCATAGTGTGTTTTGAGATGTGTGTTATCTCAACGAGTTAGAAGTATGATTTTTCGCGAGGATCTGCCGAGCAAAAATCATACTTCTAACGAGTTGAGATAACACACATCTCAAAACACACTATGCTATTGTTGTATTTATCTTATGCCGACCTACATGATCATTTTTGGCGAAATTAAGCTATATATATGTCAGTTTTGAAACAAAAACAACCTACATTTTGGTAATTCCGTTGCGCATGAATACGCAGTTACAGTACATGTGATGGGGTTGCGGATCTATGGGTCATTGAGGGTGATTAGTCAATCATAAACAAAATATAGGTCCTGCTTAAATATTTATACGTGGTCTGAAATAAAGAACTGTGAAATGTTATCAATTAAATGTCAATGTTCTCAACCATGAATCAGTCTTTTAGGATAATTTTAAGTCACAATTCAGTCAATCCGCTAAATAAATTTAAACATTCTGGGAAAAGACTATAGTACTCTGGTTGTAGCGCACATCCTTGAACTTCAACACCCCGGCTGAATTTAAAACTTGCACAACCACAGACATTTTATCACTTGTCACTGATTATTTGGATTATTATTACATTGGAGAGGTTGTGCATTTGGATCATTCATACCAGGGTATGTATTCACATTCATAGTGTTTATGTGAAGAGTTGCCCCATAGAATAAACTTTGGTTTTGCTGTGAGTGTGAGTGTGAATTAGAAATTGTCAGCGACTGCATGGAATGAACATTCACTGAGGCTGAAGCTGGTGGTGTAACTGTGAGATTATTAGTTGAACTTGATGGCAATGCTGAGTTTCCAGTTGACGATAAATAAGGTGTGGAACTTGCTGCTGTTGCTTGATTTTCAATATTTCCAGCAGGCATAGAGAGCATTGTGGAAATTTCTTTCTGTCTGTTTATAGACAACTTCGAATAGTTATTTATTGAAGCCACATTCTTGTGTCCTGTTATCTGCATGATATCAGTTGGCGGAACATTCTCATCCCTCAGCTTCTGAATACAATATTTCCTGGTGCTCGTGTTTGTTAATCGCTTTCCTGAATCATCTAGTTGAGTGCATTTTGATGTAATCAACTTAATGATTTTCCCAAGTTTGTTTATTCCCACCTTTTGTTTGTTAAACCATTTATCGCTGCGTTCATCAGACAGAGGTATTGTCCTTGTGGCTAAATAAAATGGGTCTTCTTGTTCTGAGTAGCCAACCGGTCGCAGTGACGCATACTTCTTGTATAGGAATATCGGGCATTTATCTCCGATCACAGCATTTGCAAAGATTTTGCCCGTCACTTTCCTCACATCTCGGCAGTCAGTTCCAGTTCTTGTCTTAGTTTGACGCTCATTGTGTGTTAGATATTCGGCACCATCAACAGTCTTCGATAGCTTAATATCACCCCATTTGAGTTGGTGATGTGCCTTATGACCCCTGATTCCAAGTTGTGTCGCATTGTTAAACCAGATTGTGTGCAATAATGTCTCTGGGTCATGACATCCAAGCACTTTTGATGCATAAAGAATTTTGATATCATCATCATCGACAGGATCTGCTGCGAACGGTTTGTTTCCATGTCCCTTTTCCTTCAAATCTCGTTGTTTCGCTTCTAGGGATTCCCGTGCAGCTTGAAAAAGATTCTGATCCTTTCCTCCTAGTATGGTCGTCTGGTACCTGTGTCTCCGTAAATGTCTGTCGATGCTGCAAATCAATCCCCGCAATGATGTCGGTTCATAGTCCTTACCATTTTGCTTTCTGACACAGAGAATGGATTTTGCAACAGCAGGATCAAGAGAGACAGGGCTGATGTTCTGAAAATCCTCCTGTAATCCTTGTGATTTCAAAAATTGTTTGAACAGTTTTAGATCGTAATATGTTTTCCTCACCGTGTTCGCATTTCTCTTTGAGTCAACAAATTCACCAATAGCATCACTGTCCATGTGAATGAATCGCCCATCATCATAGTCAATTGGTTCTAAATCTAGTAAATGGTCAGCTTCGGCTTCATCGGTTCCATACATATTGATGCTACTACTGGTGCTGGGTCCATGATCGCTTTCATCTGGATTTTCATTTGCAGGAAGATGTACATCATGATTATTCTCCTCAGGTTCAGGTACAGTACTTTCTGTTTCAGACTCAGCTACATAATTAGTAGTAATTGTCTCATCAATGACATCATGATGATCAGAAACAGAATCACGAGATTCACTTTCACATTGGGACATTTCATCTTCGGGATAATATGTGGTGTCACCATGGTCAGAACTTGCTTCATAGTCATCCATAAGAGTAGATCTATTAGAAATGTCCTCAGTAAGTTCAATAACTTCAATACAGGCACCAAATTCACTGTTTGCGTTGCTACTGGGGTGGGAGTACTACTAGTAGGGTCATTGTCCTGGCTAAAGATATCAAAGAGTTGTGTAGATTGTAACTCCGAAGCCTCGGCTTCTGCAACGTCGAACCACTCAAGAAAATGAGATTCTATATCCTGGGTAGTCATTCCTGGCATATCTTCATCAAACGACATATCAACATCGAAATTCTGATCGTTGAGATCCATACTTCAATTTTCAGACTACAAGCTACGTCCGAATTAAACTTTTAAAAGCAGACGAAAGTACTGCAAATTTTCTGCGGAGAAAGCCGTCTAAATTACCCCCAAAAAATAATTGAACCTAACATATTTGCTCTGAATGGGAACTTTTATTCATTTTTTATGATATAAAGCTACAGTACTTTTTTTTATTTCACTTTTATTCATGAATTTACTCATTTAAACCATTCGAATTTCTACAGTCTATTTGACCCAATTTCGAGGCGAGAGTTTTTTGTTGATACGTCGCTACGGCAAGCATGACGTCACGATGCGAAAGGTCACGCTGCGCATAGTCCGTTTCTTGAGATGATAATACACATATGTAAGATATCACGAGAATTTAATACACAGTATAACTTCACACCGGTATAAGATAAAAACAGCTAACGAGATCCGATGGCTGTGATGCTGAAGCAACACAGTTGGCGGATCACACCACGTGCCACATGGAAAAAACTAAAATACCAACATAGACCATAACGGTGACTGCTATAGTCCAATTGGAGCTCTAGCACCCTCCCCAGGGCCCCGTGGATCACACATGTTGCAATAGTACACGCACGACCGAGCACCAACCCATTTTTATTTATCAGTTTACATTATGTATGTGTCATAATTGTGTCAGTTCACATGATTTTGACTTAAGTATCCATGTTGTTCCCTGTATCTGTGCCGTCGTCTTCGAACCTATCAGGCAGATCAGTAGGAATTTTATCAAGTTCTTCATTGGTGTGGAAATTAGAAATGTTTCCATCATAGGGTTTAACAAACAATTTGCCGTTGAAAATCCACGAGTTCTCCACTTTCGGTGACTTCTATTCGCTGCTGAACATTTGTTGATTCATTCATGTGGTTGGTTGATTCATTCATGTGCTGTCCTCCGTTGTGTATATTTTGCTGGCGTTTTGTTCGTTTTCACCATTCGTGAGGTAAACTTTACGATTATAGGACGGTGAGTCATAAACTGCGACTTGGGCACCCCGTGAGCTATGAAGATGTCACAATCATTCAGCTTTATTCAAAGTATTGTTTCTGCAAGCCACTTTATTTAATCTATGCACTTTATAATTATTTCTCCTTTCTCCTCCTTCAGCCCCATAACTCTCACACTGTCCTTCCTAGAGTACTCATCGTTGTCGTTTATTGAGTATATATTCTCTGTCATATTTTCCTTCAGTTTTGTGTTTTCTTCATTTAATTTCATGTGCTTATCTTCAAATGCTTTCATTCTGTTATTTATAGCAGCGTTTCTTTGCTAATTTTCCATTTCTCGTTCTTTTTCTCGCAATTCATTTTATTTCAGTTTTGTGCCGAGCTCATGCAATCTTGTATCCCAGCTTTCATGTTTACTATCTACTGCTTCCTTCACAGCTTTAGTAAGGTGTTGTTTAATAAGCATACAGTAATGCCCTAAGTAATCGACTCCTTAAACACGGGAGAATTATGGGTAACTTTTCAGGATTTAGTCGGAAATATGGCTTGTGTTTAAGGAGTCGATTACTTAGGGCATTACTGTAGTTTAAGGAGTCGATTACTTAGGGCATTACTGTAGTTCATTTCATCTTTTCAAGTAGCATATTCTGGTGGCTCATTCATGATGTCCCCGTCTATTTGGCTTATCTTCTCAAGAGGGTCGCCCTCGTCGCTGAATGATTTTTCGGCCAGTTTCTGTTTTGAACCAGCCTTCGATGTTCCCATTGCCCTATGTTTAACAGCGTTGTTTGTACTGGCACAGTAGTGTCTAATCGATATATACGCACAGCCTTCAAATCAGACGCTTAGTATTGGCAATGATTGATTTTATTCAAAACATAATCAAAGTAAGAAAACAAAAAATTACAAATGTTCACATACGCCCTGCGAATGCAAATCCTCTTTAGCACATCACATCCAAAGAATCAGATAAGTAGAATTTCCCCATCTCTTCAATTTAACAAAGAAATCGAAGCGAATTAGAAGAGGCCTCTTGGTTCAAATACTGGAAGTGATTCGTAATTTTGAATCATCACTGATGGTTCTGATATTAGAGAGCAGCTGATACAATATATATGGTATAGAGTGTAGTACATGAACATATATCATAATTTCATACTTACCTTCGATTGCGATCCGATCCAACGGATGCAGTTTATTCCAAGACAACACCAAGACAGATATTCGATCGGAAAGGTTTGAATGACAAGTCAGTCTGGACAAGTGCGGAATATTTTGAGCGCAGATAATCGCCGATTTTTATCGTGTGGGAAATCATTCAGCTGTTCGGCTACATGAATTAACAGACAACAACAAACGCGTGTATGTTTAACCCATTAAAACCCCGCTCGACCTTCTATTTCTTCTAATGTGCACTTTATACCACAGCCTGTTCTCCCGAAAATCGGCACGTTATCTGCTTACAATAAAACTTGATTTAGGTAGATAATTTGCTTAGAATTTCCTCATTTTGAGTCGATAATTGAGACCATTTTAGTCACATTAACGACTCATAATGAGGCGATTCTACGCAGATTATGTGCGGACAGTGACACAAATAAGCCAACTCACGGCTGTTCATGTGTACGCTCTTTAACATGTGTTTTCACTGTGGCCCGCACGATAAAACGAAATAACGGATATTATCCTTTATCTGCGTATACGGAATATTTTGAGTGTCGGTAACCACCCGTTTTCGTTCTTATCGTGTAGGAAAGCGTATCAGCTGACATATCAGCTGTCTGGTGACATGAATTAACACACGGCTCAACGAGGTCAATTATTCGGAATTCACTTGTCGGATTTGCCAGATAGGCGACATAACATCCCATGGCGCGGTTTTATCTTCAGGCACTCGAGGACAAAAATCTGTCAATTTACATATAATTTCGACATACTTGACAGAGTATATTCGCACATTTCAAGAAAATATATACGTCCCATTTTGATATCGCGGAATAAGGCCATGACCAGCGTACGTTAATTTACATATGTTGCATGGCTTCGAGGTATACGTGAGGAATTATCAACCCGAGGATGTTAATATTAACTTCCAAGGTTTGATAAATCCTCATGTCAACATCGAAACCATGCAACATGTGTTTTATTATATGATCCAGTGGCATACTTTACATGGTAGCTCATTATTGTAGGCCTACAACTGAAGGAACTGAAGAGATAAATATGTTCATCAAACAACAAATATAATGAAACTCTCTTCCGCAAATCAACAATAAAAGAGTTATGTATAAGCAATTTTGATTGGCTGGTTTGTAAGCGCTACGCGTAAGGTCATTGGGCAGCGACCTCTCACGCGTGACGTAACAAATATATTGTTATTAACCCCGCGGCGGGTTAATATCGTGATTTATCAAGCCGGCCACGCAAATAAATTAATATAGGGTTTTGCGGAGAAAATTAATTATCATTTAAGAAATAACTCTTGTTTCGATTAAGATTATGCTGTTATAACCGAAATGTTTGAAATATAACGCGCGTAGCGACGTTATAGTAAGGTTATCTTCAAAATGTTCGGTTATAACTCTAATAGATTATTATTAGAAGAGATCAGTATAAAAGAAGCGTAAAACTTTGAGATTATTGCCGTCGAAACAAAGTGGCATTGATATGAACCCTTTCAATCAAACATCCAATTATCAGTGATCAAGTGGTTTCACGAATTCGTCGCTTTTGATTGGCTAGTGAAATGTGCACACGCACTGATCAACTGATTGCTCAACTGTGGCAGCAGGTGTTCTAGAAATATTTCATATTTCGCATGTACTGTGATACATGCTGTTAATTTCTGAAACTACATTTATTTGTAAATGTTAGTTCGATCGAGTCTTGTTGATTTTTCTGGGTACTTATGCACCTAAGTACTGATGAGTATTTAGCAGTAAATGTAATAGAAGATCAGTACTAACTGAAGGATTTGTTATGCAGCATCGGAATCCCCGTTTACATCGCAAAAAGTATCGAATAGCTTACATGTACATTTTAGGCAAGCGGTATATTGGCATCGTCTTTCGTTTCTTATAAAACGTCAAGTGAGACGGTTAAAACTGGGAATTTCGTGAACGCATTACTGGGCCATTACCAATACCCCCTCATTCCACGCGAATAAAGGTACACATGTTATGAAAATTGTGATAAAGGTACCCAGGTTGGGGGAAATCGTAATAAGGTACCCAGGTTCATCGAATATCAAATTAAACGAGATTTAAATATCTTTGCTGGAAATTCGTTTTGTTTTAAGCTGTTGCTTTCAGTTTTAAATTGTTTGAACTGCTACCAGTATATACATTGAAAGAATGTAGTTAACTAATGTATCCTTTGATATGTTGTCATGTTGTGTAACACAAAAATACCCCGTCGACCGCAGATGAACCTGGGTACCTTTATCACGATTTATCTCAACCTGGGTACCTAGCTTGATCACAATTTTCAGAACCTGTGTACGTTAATCACAAAAACCGATGAGACTGACCAATTCAACGCTATTAATGGTCGTTGATCACCATTTTGTAATGAGTGTAATGACCGTAAGAAACGTTTGATCATAAAATAACACGAAATAATGTCACAAAAATATTCTTACGTAGGATTTGTGATTTTATTTTCAGATGAAATGCCTGATAACAAGTCAGTTATGTCGTGTAGCACTGTGGCAAGCAGTTTGGGTCGAACTCAGGCATCATACACGTGGCCATAGGAAAGTGGATTTAAGATTTCTGGTCATTTTTGTATTGAATAAAAATCAAATCATTTAACATTGTTTTATTGTTTTTGTTAATTGGTCACACCATCATACACTCGTCGTAAAGGCCTATCTTCTTTTGTGGTAACATTTTGGATTCGTTGCATCGCGAGCCTTTTCCAAGCGAACTCCAAGAGACCCTTTTATGAATGAATTCAGATCGGTTGATACGGTGCCTTCCTTTTGCCTCCCAGATAGTCTTCTTCTTTCTTCGGTATAGAATGTGTAATTTCTGAGAGTAAAAATAGGTGGTTTTGTTCGATTAAAAATAATGAATGGTAACAAGATGGCTTTAGTCCCGTAGAATGAGTAGCACGGTGTGACCGACAGATCTACTACACAATCGGAATAACGTGAAATGTAAACACGGGGCTAAACCATGTAGTGCCAATGGGGAAAATATAACAGAATGCCTGCATCCCATGCTGGTTTAGATGAAGTGCATATACTTCAAATCTGAAACTATGATGCTTACTTGGCTACTATATCTGCAGGAAGTAATCCGTTTTGTTGGAGGCATATCCTGCAACCATCATGACCCGACTTAACTCACTGGCATTTTGGCCTACCTCAAGAAAGAAGTCCACATGGAAAATTTAGAAACGTGCAGATGCTTATACATGCAGTGTATTGTAGACAAACGAATCTGACAATCAGCCCAATGACACTTTAAAACAGCCCCTATGAATTTAGCTATCTTGGGAATGCCGATTCAAAAATTAGGACATTAAAATACAGAATCATGCCCTATCGGGCCAATGTAGCGAAATGTTTGGACTGCTGCCATTATGTTCTACCACTTCGAATGACCTCGTTCAAATGTTCACACATATATATGAATAAACTAATGATTTAGGGGAGACCCGGGCAAAGCTGAACAACAAATAATGTTTGCAATGAATTTTAGATAGGGTTTTCGCCGGAAAAACAACTGGAAAGCCGTTGATTGGCATACAATTCATCGGCGCATATAACCCGAGTGGTCATTGATATCAAACTACATCTCGGTATGTCCCTTTTGGAACCTCTTGTTTTCTCCCACTTTGCCCATGTCTTTGGGCAAAGCGGGACATCGCACTGGGCAAAGTGTGATAATATGCCGGGCTAAGTGGGACTGGGACAGCAAAATCAAAGATACAGTGCGAGTTGCCATTGCTCAGACTGGTACAGACAGACGGTCTTTGAGTGACATATGAGTTTCTGTTGGGTTACGTAGGATTGATTTCTTGTCTGGCGACCAGACTTATCTATCTTAACGATATATTCACCTCGTCACAGTACCGATTAAAAAGAAGGTGACTTCCATTCCTTATTCGATTTTGTTTATAATTAGGTCAAACAAAGAGTGTTGTAGGGTGCCCACAATGGACTCTTTCCACACACCCCACCCGATCCAAAATGGCCGTCGTCCAGAGGATTTAAATAGGGCACCCATGCCATTTCTCGTCTCCTTGACCGAATTAGGTCAAATAAAGGGTGTTGTGTGGTGCCCTAAATATTCACCCCTTTCACCCTTTGTTTGACCTAAATCGGTCAAGGGGCCGAGAAATGGCAAGGTGCCCTATTTCAACACTTCTGGGCGGCCGCCATTTTTGATCGGGTGGGGCGAAAGGGTGTAAAAAATATTGGCTTGGGGGCCACCACACAACTCCCTTCGTTGACCTAAATCGGTAAAAAAAAAAAGGCCGAGAAATGACATGAGGGCCCTATTTGAACCCTTCTGGACGGCTGCCATTTTGGACCGGGTGGGATGAATATTCAGATTGGATTGGGCCCGTCACCCTACAACGCCCTTTATTTGACCAAAATCTGTCAAGTGGCCGAGAAATGGCATGGTAAATTTGGACTTCCCGCAATCTAACATATGTCAACAATATACTATAAACCACCATTCCGGGCAAAGCAGGACATGCTTTGCCTGTCCCACTTTGCCCGAAATGAACATATCTATGACGCATGTATTGACAGTTTACAGAGAGATAATTATTTATTTTTGTGTTATTGTTAGGCGAGGTAAGTTGGTAGGCTATAAATAGGAAATGGCCCTGGGGTGAAAGCAACGATCGAAAATTAGTGACTATGGTACTTAATGTTCAGAAAAATAGAATTTTGCACCACAAAAGTAGCCTGGTGATCTCTTCTAAACTCGAATGGCTCTCCAAACAAATTACACACTGAAATTAGTCACAACTGTTTCATCTGACGTAATCAAGTTCCCCGGGAAATGCACAGCACGTTTCAGGCACGTTATGCCGATATCCCGCTTTGCCCGGGTGTCCCACTTTGCCCGGGACGTCTCCCCTAATATATAGTAAAAGCAACCCACTTCGTAACATTCGTAAATTTGATGGTTCCAATGATAACAAAACAGACCATACATTTAATATAAAACAATTGAATGGTAAATAGTTTGTTCACATTTGTATAACGTATATTCAATAAGATTAGATGTAATTAACACTTCCATGCATTCATTCTAGACGTTGAATACCAAACCATGTATTAAAATCAAATCCGGTCAATTTGCAAGTAATGTAATGGTACTTTGGTTGAATTATATTCAGTTTAATTGTGAATTAAATACACTCAAATAATTTGGTGATTGCAGGGGGGGGGGTAGTAAAAAAATTGCAGGAATGTATGCCGTTTGTTTTGCATCTGGCATTTTCGGGGACCCACCACCCCCAAACCTGCAAACCAATAATTTTTTAGTCCCAATTTTTTTACACCCACCCCCCAAATTTCACTAAAATTGGTCTAAAATCGCATAAAACTCTACAGATATCACTCATGTGACTGGGATTGATATCAGTTAGTTCAAATAACAGTTTAACCTGTTTTAGAAGCTGTTTTAATTGAAAAATAAAGTTTTATAAATTGGTGATCATCTGTAAAACTAGGTCATTGTGCAGAATACACAAAATTTCATAATTTCTAACTATTTCCTGATTAGTCTGTCAACCAGCTCATTATCTATCATATTCCATACCACTTATATTAGTCTACTGGAGCAACTTACTTCTATTACACTAAACTAGCTGAAACAGGCTCACTTTGGGAGCCTATATTCAGCATCGGAGATACCTGTGGCCCCCTTTATGGGACTTCGCAAACATTTTGATCTGAGACAGCCTTCATTTAGCGGCGCCCCTTTGTGCGCTTCAAGCACATTTGATCTTTGAAACATTTTGATATATATATATATTGTTTTAATATATTTTTTTCAAGATTGAATTCCTTGCTCAATTTAACAAAACAATTTTATTTTATTTTTTTTTAATTAAATTTTTTTTTTAAACTAACACCATTAGAACATCCGCCAGGGTACCCAGAGTCTCCACACCGAATTTGGTTGAACTCGGTCCAGGGGTCTGAGAGAAAACCCCGGACAGATCTTACTCGTTTATGTATACATGTATATAGATGACAAGCAGTCACAGCATTATACCAGACTTGGATACGTTCGGTCTTGTGAGAGATCATCTGATGGCATGCAAATAATTCACTGATTGGCTTGATGCACTGATGACAGATATTTTCTACCCATTGATAGTCACATTAATGTTTGAGACAGTTGCTCGCTCTTTTTACATTCACGCAATGATCTAGGCATTAGTTACATCAGGACAAGTTTACTTATATATGCAAACTTAGGTCAATGTACAGGGTACACACAATTCCATTATTTCTAACCATTTCCCGATTAGTCTCTCAACCAGCCCATTATCTAGCATTATGCTCTGTTATAATAAATGACAAACAGTCACTATGCCAGACTTGGATATTTTAGGTGTTGTGAGAGTAACAGGTCATATGAGTTGATAGACATGTAAATATTTCACTGATTGGCTTGATGCACTGATGAACAGTGTGATGACAGTTATACTCTAGCCATTGATAGTCACATTAATGTTTGAGACAGTTGCTCGCTATTTTTCCATGCACACAATGATCTTGGCTTTAGTTACATCAAGACAAGTTTATTTATTTCAGTTTTCATTTCTCGAATCTACTTTCCGAAGGGTGTCGTGAAGGAATTGTTTTCAACCCACCGCCCCATATGAAACATGTCATATATTTCAATGTCATCTCTACAAAGGCCCATATGAGGTCTAGGCAACATAAATATGGTGTTTTTGCAGTTATAAATCATTCTAATGTTTTAAACTGTTACAAATGTAATATAAGGGCACAAAAGGTCTTTAGTAACAAATTTGTATGAGGGTGTATTAAACGCGTTTTATCCCCTCGGGCCACCCACCACCCCGACATACCTTCCTGCAAATTTGTTACGACCTCCGCCCCTGGTGATTGACTAATTTTGGTGGCCATGTGTGAAGCCCACATCACTAGTTGAATATGTGTGCTTTTTGACACACACGAGGTAACAGCTTGTTTGAAAAATATTGTAGCATATTCTCGTAGCTGCAAAAATACCAAGCAATATGTCATATACTATTTGATTGTGTTTCTGTCGCCTCCGCCATTATTTCGTGTTATTTTATGGTTCAACATTTCATATACGGTCATTACACTTATTGCCAAATGGTGATCAACGACCAATAATAGCACCAGTAACATAATTATATGTAATTTAACCACTTGCTTTACATTATGGTACACAGTTTAATGTATTACCCCAAATTGAAGAGCACCGTAGTTTTGCGGTTTGCTTGGGCCATACATCAATATATAATCTTACAGTCGATTCAGTTTATAGCGAAATTCCAGTAAATTTGGCATGCACCTTGCCTATATGGACAGTTCAGACATAATTTGCTGAACTCCTTTTGTAAATTTCGGTGTAAGCCGGTTGACTCGTTTGGTATCCTCTGGTTATTCAGTCTGTTCTGAACAAGTTCGTGGTAACTCATCACTTAATCGTGGTGCGTGTACACTCATCACTAATGAAAAAGCTACGATTCACAAGGAAAATATTTTTTTTTAAAGCAGGGTTAAATGTATTGCCGACTAAATGTGCTTTCTTTCAATAAAACATAACATTAGTAACAATATTTTTGGTCCAAGCAGAGAAAAATCATGAAAATAGAAAATGTTCGTGGAATACACCAGTAAACACATCGCGGAAAATCCTTCGACTGACGACTTTTGGTCAGAATGTTTCAGCAAATAAATGTGAGTTTGGACACACATGGGGTATCAGTTTGTTTGAAATATAGTGTAGCATATGCTCGTACCTGCCAAAATACTATGTAATCTGTCATATCATAGTTTATTACCTTTTTCTTCATTTCTCGATGTGTTTTCTGTCGCCTTCGCCATTTTCGAAATCACGTGATTCCGTGATTAGATGGTTTGGGACACCACATGGGTGGTTTGAGACATTCAGTGTGTGGTTTGGGATACTAGCTAGGTGGTTGGTACACTCATTGGGTAGCTTGTGACACTCTCTGGGTGGTTTGGGACACTCGAGTGGAGGCCCACACATAGGGCGGTTTATGGCTATCGATGCATGGTCTAGAACACTGATTTGGGTCGTTTGTGTACTGACTGGATGGTATGACACATTTTATTGTGTGGATTAGAGGACAGAATGGGTGGTTGGAACAATACCTGAGTGGTTTTGAGGTACCCGTTTGATAATGTGGAACACTCATTGGGTTGTTTCAGACACCCGTTAGACGGTTTGGGACACTACATGACTGTGTGGCCTGTGATACACGTTGTGTGGTTTGGACCACTCATTTGATGGTTTGGGACAGTCATACTGTTGTTTGGGTCAGCCGTTGGCTGGTTTAGGATACTATGTGTGTGAAATATGACACCCGTTGTTTGTTTTTAAATTTTCATCGGATGGTATTGAACACTTGTTGTGTGGATTATGACGCCCGTTGGGTGGTTTGGGACACTACCGTTGTTTGGAACACCCGATGAATGGCTTGTGCAACCATTGTGTTTGGGATACCTCTGGGGTGGATTGGGCCACTTATTGGAACGTTTGGAACACTTGTTGGATGTTCTGAACACTACATGTGTGACCCACACCACATTACCTTGGTGTTTTGGGATAGTCGTTGAATGACTTTTGAAACCTACTGGATGGTATGGAACACTTATTGGTTGGATACTCGCTTGGTTGTTTTGAGACACTCGTTGGGTATGTGGCTCCTGGTCTCAAAAACGTCAATTGGGGACACAACACCTCGTCCGATAAGCACTAAGCGAGACTTAGAGATTATGAGTACTCCAGTCAACGTTTCGAGATCCTGAGTACCGCAATGAACGGTATTTACCAATTCAGCTTTGGTGATTGTATAGACGCATAATAATCACAGCACGAGTGTTGTCTCCATCCAAATAATGTAACTAGTGTTCATTTTACTGATTATCAGTCATTTTTATTAGTGGATTATTATACTGCGTCAAATAACAACGACTATATATACCCGCCGTATGTTCCAAATGTGGCAACCGTATGGTCCAGGCTACTGGGATAACATGGACGCAACAACAATCTCAAAGATAACCATCCTTTTCGCTTTATTTATCGAAACCACCGCAGCAACGGTTTCATGTTTACGTGATTATCCACCCTGTCCCTGCCCCATGCTGATCTCGTGCATGTCGTTTGAGTATGACACCACAACAATCCTTCCGTGTCAGTGACACGGTGGTACACACGGTCCATCGCGACAAATCAACAACGATAATACCCAGATAGTAGCTGAAAACTCAAATATTGAGGATAGTTTTACTACAGTGATGACGACTGCATAACATTGCATCGAACGCCGAGACGTAAAGTGTAAAAAAAATTGTAAAAAAAACGAAACAAAACAAATGCCACCTTACTAAATGCCACCAACCAAGAATTTTGCATTTAATTCAGACAAATCGTTTGGAGAAAACACGCATTTTTTCTCGTCATTTATAACTTGAAAGAACATGTTAATTCATAATAAATATCCATTAAAAGGCAGTGCGTGTACATGTTAAAAACAATACTTCCCCGATTTAGCTATGTGACGTTAATCAGTTGTATGTCTCTCTTGTAAAATTTTATTTGGGCGGTAAACTCGATTTTATGAGGTCTTTGAATAATGCCGGCGACATATGCAATAGGTCGCTTCATGTGGGCTTCCTTTCATCGTGTAAAGAGTCAAATCTGAAGAAATCCCCTCAGTTTGAAATTTGTACCATCCCTCCCCGAATTGATGTCCAATTGATGGGCCAAGTTATGTAATTTAGCTGTTAATTAACAGGGTTGATATATTTATCTTTTCAAATAGCATAACTCATTTTGCATTTAATGCAGTATATGGTGCACCATGTATACTGATTTATGACACACATTCAATTTTCAGAACGAGATGCCAATATTAAGTCGATCTGATAATTTAGATAATGTGAACGTTGGGGGAAGACACAAAATAATCCAGGATTTCCTAAATCAAATGTCTGGTTATAGAGAGAAGAAAAAATATTAACATATCGTGTATAATAAGAGTAACACGGATCTTTAGTGTATTAATAGGAGCACATGTACAAGTGCAATCATCATCATTCGTATATCAAATCGTATATATAATCCATGCAAGTATATATAGGCAATATACTATATATACAAGCTGTGATACCCGGCGTTGCTCGGATAAAGAATGATTAAACTATTCACCTATTGCGTGATATTCTCGGTATACTCTCTGGATATATATCTTTTAAGTTGCATGGTAATAAATGCTAATTATTAATACCTTTTTAAGTTATCTGAGGTCAACGGCACCTGTCTAAATGCACTCCATGTGTATAATTACCTATACATGTGCCAATTGCCTCACATATCTTCGGTACTGATAACAAACGCTCTTGGTTAATCATCCACATGTATGTTTGTTAGTTATTAGTCCCTCTTTAAGTCATCTGAGGTGAAAGGCACATATCCCGTGATATTATTCTGGCCAGGTGATCCATGGGTACCAATTATCCTACATACCATTTATGTTGATCGGGAACGCTCTTTATAGTTCATATATGTTTATTAGTGCCCATTTAAGTCGTCTGATGTCAGCGCAACCTATCCAATGACACTCCTCGGGGTTAATTTACCCGTGTGAATAAAATTTCAACGACAATATTCCAACAATTTTGGGTATATAATTAATTAGTTAAATCACTTATTATTGTCATTTTAAGACATGTGATGTCAACGGCACCTAAGCCATGACACTCCCCGGGTCATTTGACTAATGTGTAAAATAATTCAACTCCGATGGTCCAGCCGTTTAGTCGCCTGGACAACAAACGAATACAAAACTGAGTTTTATTTGTGTGGATTTAAAACTACCAAAAAGGCTCATGTTTGAGAACGCTCGTTATCGTTTCTATGCATTTAGACCAAAAATACCACATACATTTTGGGTCA
This sequence comes from Siphonodentalium dalli, assembly GCA_032622095.1. Classification (NCBI taxonomy): domain Eukaryota; kingdom Metazoa; phylum Mollusca; class Scaphopoda; order Gadilida; family Siphonodentaliidae; genus Siphonodentalium; species Siphonodentalium dalli. The sequence goes on along the minus strand of CP136069.1, from coordinate 59,440,816 downwards.
CGGAAGCATGCATGGATATTCACGCTTTTTATAAAGGTGACCATGGGATGTTTTTTGCTGGGCTGAACAAAATTGTTATGACTTTCACAACAGTCAAATCAAAAGTCAATATATGGCCACCAAAACTTATATTAATATGGGATTGTAATATATATTGGTCCGATCTAATTAATTCTTTCTATATAATTCGTATGTGGTTTTATGTTATATAAACAGATTAATCAGTCTAAATATAATTGTAGTATACGTTTCTTCTTGTTTTATAGGTATACTTTCAGTATTTTAGAAACAAATTCGTGCGTAAGAAATGTTTTCTCGCACGCGTGAAATACTTATACTCTTATTTTAGAAATATGTTCTTATACTTAAGAAATTAAGAAAATATCGACATACATATTGTTCACACTACTAATATTTTCATAATCATTAGAAATATTTCATCCAATTTCTCAGTGTGGTAGTGCTCTCAAGCAACTTTCTAGGTACAGAAATATAAGATATATTTTCTTGTTTCAAGATATATTTTCTAAATAAGATAATTCCTTTTAGCAGTGCATCTGACGACGTCTAGCTTCTACTCTGTATGGTCGCTAGCGGACTCGAAGTTGATGACTCGTGGTTGCGGGATTACTTATTGTGGTTGATGTGTTGATTGACAGATGACGTCAGAGCTGACGAACCAATGGCGGCGTGTAAGAGGGAAACCCGATGACCGTGGCCGTCCCAGCAATCCGTGTGTCCGTCACATGAGGTATAGCTATATGCTACATTTCTTGAGACTGAGCTGTTGTATTTCAGCACAAGTTCGTGGTCGTGGCCGTTGCTCACCTCAGACGTGACGTGTATCGGATGACCTTGTATCAGCAAGAGATAGTCATCATGAGGGACGAAGATCTCGTATGTATGTGTTCCATCTGTGTGGGTGTACTGCATTCGGAATTCGGCGTCAGAGTGGATGCTGCTCGTTGTGTGGTGCTCTGGTATGAGGGATTTGAATGTCGACTGGTGCAGCACTAACTCCTCTAGAGCCTGCAACACGAAAATACAAACATGAAGTACATGTCTAGTACCTTATTGTGGGTGTTACCATATCGCGCCCTGATAGCTTCTTGCATTCTGGTTAATACGAGACGTGAACACATCGTACTAGCTAAGATAATACGTACATTACTTGAACATATTATGAGGTGTCAAATATTGTCATCTTGGTAAAGAAAAGTTTTGCACAATAAATGTTGCGTACCTGCCGTTGTTTCGAATTATGTATAAATAGCATTTAATCTGGACATAAAAACTTCAAGTACCATGCTATTATCATTGGGTACGCATACCCCTTTAAAATAGACCGAATTATGAGTACCACCTTGCAATTGTGCGTGTTCTGAAAAGAGGTATTTTAATGTCGATTGGCGCAGCAGAAACCCGTCTCTATAATAGCTCCTGCAGGAGAATTGAAGAATATATGCATAATGTTGCCGATCAGACCAAAAATGGATGGAACCTGCTCTGCTAATTAGACTTTCTAACTTGTTTTAGACCAAATGTCGATTTTGTTCTAAACTTTGGTTGTTCTCGTTTTATGGTGGGATTTTTTTGTTATTGAATTGCTTTATTTCACTCAATCATAATTGTTATTTATTACCTGATCCTACCTTTATTCCATTCTATAAACACATTCAATAAATTGTGATATTAAACGTTCGTTTAATAACAGGAAATAGTGCCAGGTGACCTTTGACTTCCGGTTTGTCGTCTGATTACATTCCGTACGCTACGTCTCAAAAATACTATGGCTTCCAATATTTCCCAACAAACTATAATGGATTATGAGTTTGAAAAGTTATGTCATTAATTATACGCCATTAAATACGCCAAACAGTCAAACAACGCATATAATTACGTGAAACGTCATCGAATGCCTTAATTATAGAAGCCATTTGTTAGTTTCTCGTCCCATTTGTTGATTTAAGTACATGTATGTTTTGTCGACGTTTTGGATCATGTAATAAATAGAAGCTACAACTCGTCCCTAGTTTTAGCGAAATTTACAAACTCGTCCAGTAATTTAGGTCTGAAACTCGCCGAAGGCTCGGTCCAGACCTAATTTACTGGACTCGTTTTGTAAATTCCGCTATAAACTGGGGACTCAGAGTAGATCCTCTATATATGAAATACAGAGAGAAAACGTATATAAAGAGAGCTACGTACAAAGTATTACTACGGCCGTTTCGTGTGACGGTCGTGGTCCCTAAGTGTCCATCGCCATCTTCATCGTCATCATTGTCGTCGTCCTCGTCATCAACACCATCATCATTACCGTCGTCATCGTCATGTATCAACATCATCATCATCATCATCATCAACATCATTAGTAACATCATCAACGACGTAATCATCATCATAATCATCGTCATCACCATCATCATTACCGTCGTCATCGTCATGTATCAACATCATCATCATCATCATCAACATCATTAGCATAGTGATTAGTATCGTCATCATCATCATCAACGACGTAATCATCATCATAATCATCGTCATCATCATCATCATCAATCATCATCAACATCATCATCATCATCATCATAGTCATGTTCGTCGTCGTCATTATGTCCATCACAGTCGCTGTCTTTGTTATAAACTGGGCTTATCGTTTAGTCTAGTCAATCCTAATTTCGTGAATATGGCAAGATGTTAAAGTGATTGTGGAACCCTCTATTGTGGAATATAGAACATGATTGATTCACCGTCTATCGAACTATTCCACAATAGCTTCATTTTTGTTATCTCTTTTATTCATTCCTCATACATTTCGATCACAACGTATCTAGCTTCAAATTTGTGTTATTTACATAGGCTTATATGTTAAATTTTGTCAGACGGGTTCTCGGTCGCAATAGCCCCAAACTGCACAAGTCTATGTTTAACACTCATGAGTCACTCATCCATAGAGAAACCAGGTGTCGATTCAACTTGTCAGGGAGGTGGTGACGATATCACCGCGGGTTTGTCTCCCCCATAAACGTTTACTTCCATGTGATGCGGTAGAAAATTTCAAGGTAGACCCCCTCCCAAACGGAGATCCTCTAGCCACGTCTCTTATTTTGCGATCACACATTGAGTGAGCAAGATATCCATATTCCATACCTCATGCTCAGAGAATACTCAGTTTCACATATTCACACACTGAGGCCTCAGGGGCTTGTCATTAAGAAAATGAGTAAAGATAAATATTGAAAAACAACGCGTTTGTTTATATCAATATAATATCTATGCATTTGTTATTTATTATTTTACTCGTTTTCTTTACAAGCCATGTAACCATACATGTACATGTACAATTAGTTCAAGATTGAACTTAATAATACAATTAATACGCTGCTAATTTAGTATTATTTTTTGGGGAAAAGATTCAAGATCAAGGATTCACAGGGCCCTATTTTCATCGCCATTGTTTTGCAAATACCTCCAGTGTGTTAAATTTGGCATTTTTTATTTTTTATTTTTAGAAATACAGGGCATATTGTTATCAATCTATTGAGATAAATTATCTCAATTATGTTATTTCATGTCTGTATTGCAGACAACTTTCATGCAATGAAATACATTGGTGAATAAAAATTATTAGATTTCTGAAACATCGAAGAAGACCTTCATTTCTCTCTAATGATAAAGCACTTAACCATAAAATATGGATTTTAGCTAATTCTGAGAAATTTAGGCTCCGAATATAGATAAACGCTCAACTTTGTAGGTACATAACTTGAAATTGTTTTCGTTCTGTTATCGCCATTGTAAATTCTACAAAATAGATAAATAAACAGAAAAATTCGTGAAACACATACTTTTTTTATATTTACATCATTGACAAACCATAAATTATGTATATATGGAGCATTTTACCAAATAATTTTCACAACATTCACATTGGTTCTTTATTTTTAGTTTGTCGTTTATGGTAGGGTAATGTACTTATTCCTGTTGCAATTAGTTTAAGCTAAAACCTTAAAGTTTTTAATAAATATTCAAATTGTTTTCTCCATTGTCACGTTTTATTTGGTCCACAGATCATTACTATCTGTAGAGGCAAGATTGTCAGCTAAAAGTTGGTAAGATTGCCACTTTGTATGCTAGATCGGAATACCAATTAAAATAGCTAGAATTACCACCCGAGGTTGCATGCTTTTCCACCAAAAGTAGTTGTCAGATTAACTACCCATATGTAGCTAAACCACCAGCAGATAATAAAATTAACTATACTGGGTAGTTCGTATTCATCCTTCTACCCAAAGTAGTTAAAATTAGCATCCTTCTTGGGTTGTTAAAATAGCCCCCAAAAGGTAGTTATTCTAACTACCAAAGGTATTTGAATTTTTAACTACTCACCAGGTTGTAAAAATAATCTCTACTTTTCGAGTTAATTTAGCAACTTTAAATTTAGTGTGTATCAATAACGAATATAGGAACACAGATTATCTCATTCTCTGTATTCATCTTAGATGTGATGTTTTACAGACTGTTATATGTTTTTGCACATTTAACCCTTTACCCAACAAAACGGCCAAAACCGGCCAAAAACGGCCAAATATATCTTCGGTCTGTCCCAATAAAACCATACAAATATGGATATCATTGGAACCGGCTCATTGACCACATTGTGATGGTTACAGTTATACCCTGTGCCAATGCATTCTCTTATATATGCGAGTCGACCATATGCGCGGCGGCAGTGAGGGGTGAGGGGGGGGCGCACGCACGCCAATTGTTTACCTATACAATAGGGTGTGCATATTGAAATCACTCATAATTGCATTGACATTTGTATCCAGTACAAACAACACGAATAGACGTTATGAATGACAGTCTGAACTAGTGAACTAGTCCACCACTTTTCCTTGTTTCTGTTCTATATAAATATAGGTGCATAGAAGAACGCTCGATTTCACTGATTATATGGGAAAATGAAGTATGAGTGTGAAGAGTGCTTAAGTGCCTATGCTTGCCAAGATAGTTTGAAGCGTCATATCAAAGTTAAACACACGCCTTCAGAACAACAACAACAGCATCATCATCCGCCGCCGCCGCTTGTGGCACCGCAAACGCCGTCGCAAACGCCGCCGCAAATGCCGTCGCAAACGCCGCAAACGCCGCAAACGCCGCAAACGCAAACGCCGCATACGCCGCAAACGCCGCATACGCCGCCACCGCAAACGCCGCCGCCGCAAACGCCGCCGCCGCAATGACGGCAATACAGGACAGATTTGAGGTTATAAGGAACATTTGTATAAAGGAAATCCATATACCCCTGAGATATTTTAGTCAATTATAAATGAAGCACCAGTGTTCAATTTGCTCTAGTGAGTATGGGCGGATCCATGATTTGAAAAGACATGTACAATCTAAGCACACTGAGTTTGTCAACCTACAACCACGACAGCAGCAGCAGCACCAAGCATCAGCAACAAACAGCAACAGCAACAGCAACAAGCAGAAGCATCAGCCACAACAACAACGACAGCAACAGCCATTACAACAACACCAGTTACTACAACACAATCAGGGAAAACAGCAACAAAGCGACATAACATCCTGCTTTGATGATCCAATGGCCAATATACATGAATATTTTGTCTTCAAGCATCCATTCACGGCATGCGTAAGTGGACTGACATCTAGCGGGAAGACGTACTTCGTGAAAACCTTGCTACAAAAGTCTGCCTCAAAAATATCACCCGCACCTGACAGAATAATATGGTTTTATAAATATTGGCAGCCACTATATGATGACATAAAGTATACCGTCACCCCTCAGGTCAACTTTATACGGGGAATACCAGCAAACTTGGATTCTCTTATCAACCCCCAGTATAAAAATCTAGTTGTACTCGATGACTTGATGCAAACTTCATCAAAAGACCAGAGAGTTAATGATTTACATTCCGAACGAAGTCACCATTTGAACTTATCTTTGATAAGTTTGAACCAGAATTTCTACTACAACAAAGATCCGACGCAACGACGAAATTGTCAATATTTGGTATTGTTCAATAACCGAATTGACAAGGGTTTAATTTCAACATTATCAAGACAGATGTATCCTGAATGCCCTCAACGTATGATGCGAGAGTTTTCGGAAGCGACGAGTGAACCGTACGGTTACCTACTGGTGGATTTAAAAGCCGCAACCCCGGACACATTACGGCTGCGACAGAATGTGCTAAAAGAGGACACAAACCAACATATGGGTGAATGGAATGGCATGAAATATAATCTCCATAAGGACAGCGAGCACCCAGATGAACAGAATGTGGTGAAATGTGATGACAACAATAGCCCGGATCAACGGAATGAGATGAAATATGATGACAGAGATCTCCCTGGTCAACGGGAGGGCATGACATATAATTATATTGTGCCCCAGGGTCAACATAATGGCTATACTAAGGACATAAGGACACCTGGTGAGATCAATAAAATTAATAAAGAAAACCATAAAACATAGGCATTCGAGAATACATGTCGTACCCTTGCAATGACTGCGGGCTTTTGTTCGAAGATCAGCATGATGTCCAGAGACACGTAAAAAAAACTGGTGTCAAGAAAATAAGTTAAAATGAAAATTAACTGAGGACACGGATGATAGTCAGAATAAGAAAATTAAATCGAATGAAGATGAATACTTCAAAAGTTTGTGTAATGAGAGTAGAGATAAAGCGCAAGAAGCATGGAGTGATAACGTGGAAACGTATATGGAAAATGGCTCGACAGAAAAAGAGGCAAAAGTACAAGCTGACAAGGACCTTAAAAGTACAGATCTTAAAACTGAAGGCATGAGGCTATTTATGAATGTTTATGCTTGGCCAATAATAAAGAATATGTGGCTGCGCAATGGGACTCTGCACAACAGTGATGAAGATCGTGATGCAGTGAAAATGTCAATATTAAAGTACATACCATTGCTAGAAAAGTTCATGGACGAAACAAATGACACATCTGACGAAAGTGATGACAATTCGGACGAAAGTGACAGTGAATAGTTAATATAATAAATTGTAGTATGTACCACATGTCATGTTATTTTTCTCTTTTTTCCCTCGCTCACTTGCTTTTTTCGGTGGCGCTCACCACCGTACCCCCATAGCTTTCCGATGAATGGCAACAAAAGCCATATTTTTGACTAAATCCTGAATTTTGTTTAATTTTTTAATTTTTTTTTTTAATTTGTGAAGTTTTTGAAATTTTTTGAAATTTTTGAAGTTTTTGAAGTTTTTGAAATTTTTGAAATTTTTGAAGTTTTTGAAATTTTTGAAGTTTTTGAAGTTTTAGAATTTTTTGAAATTTTTTAACTTTTTGAATTTTTTGAAATTTTTGAAATTTTTGAAATTTTTTGGACATGCCCAACGGTATACAAATAAACCAGTGATATGTCATGACCTATGATGACCTAGGTCAAACTGTCTAGACTGGAGTCAACAGGAGTACTGCTGAGAATATAGGTAATGTACTTCGGATAGAGTTATCGTTCCTGAAATGACCCCAAACAGGCGGGGTATCATCAATCGTGGATGAATTTCATAACATCATTTTACAAATTAAAAATTCATAACATTATGATTTGACAACAAACATGAGAAGAGAGAACGCTTAACGCTGATAGTATGCGCAGGTATTAACAATATTATGAACATGGACTTTTAGATGCAGCAGGCAACCTGCTCAGTCGTTGATTGATAGAACAAAATCTGCTAATAATTATTTAATTGACAGCGGTGGATAGAACATAGCGATACATGTATGTCTTACCTTGAGCTCTTTATAAATCGCATTCCCCTCGGCATGGATGGGCATTATTGGATACCGTGTCCGAAGCTTTCCAACTCCGGGAATATCAGGTAATGTTATTCTCGTACCGGAAGCCACAACACGCCTGACGTTTCCACGACGATCAAGTACGCCAGCGACACCTATCGATGTATCCGCTGGGTCTGAAATAATAATTGTCCTTTTTGGTGCAGTGTAAAATTCGACGGGCGTGCTGTAGTAGACCGCATTGCTGGTTCCATTATATGCCTTGTCTGCAGTAAACTTTCCGTCACGATTATTGTCAGTTACTAAGTGTCTATCTTGAGTTACTCTATACTCCAAATCGTGAGGATTCCAGGATGCAAGTGGTGTTAAGTATATAACTTCTAGGGGTATTGCGTATGAGACACGTTTTGTGTATGAATGACACACTTTCTCGTGATAGAAATGCTTATGTCCATTCACAATTTTGTATTTGCGTTCATTTTTGCAGTCAGTGACGTATACCGGTGAAATGCGAGGCTGGTTCGTTTCGGCAACAAATAACTTAGCATCATTGAAACCGCGTTTTTTGTTTCTCACACCCATCGCATCCTTGTTATCCGTTTTGTAATACCGGTGATAAAAGGCCGTGTTTAGTAGCGTTTTATTAGTAGCGCTCAGATCATACACATTATCACCAAAGGCCGCATCCGTGGAACTAGCAACATAGTTATCTTTCCCTGGAATCTGCTTCATAATGTGATCCAACAAACCTTCCCTATACTTCCTGTCGTGAGGTTTATGTTGACGTGGAAACACACGGCTATTCAATGTGAACCTCTCGGCGCGGCTGTTTCTATACGCCGGTAATGACTTACGCTGCTCAACGCGAACTTTGACGTCATCCACCGGCATGAAAACCCTCGTAGGTAAGTCTTCGGCTATAGGATGACAGACGATTCTGTAATTCCATTGAGCAAATTCAGGAGTACCGTTGTGCATATTCATGATTGTAGTCGGGAGGTACGCGTAGTTCTCGAGATTGCTCTTTCCCCAAGTTTAGGACGTAAACCGTATCTTTTCTTGCAAGTCAAACCAACTGGATGCATCAAGAGCGTGCCGTTCGCTGTGAAAAGGTTCATCCAGATGACGCGTATCTGTCGTCCATGCCCCTTCCATGTAACACATTACTGCCTTGAAATATGGACGATAATCGACAACACTATAGTCCTGGTCACGCCATGCTTTAAACCACTTCCTCATCTCAACAATTTGTTCATCTGTCGTGTTTTTTTGAAGAACTGCCGGTGGCACATCCGGGAATGGTATATCTTCGATATGATGATAAGCGTTAGATGTCTTACTGGGCATTTTGATGCGGTAGTCGTTATGGCGGGTTCTAAATTCCACTCCGTTCATGACCATGTTGAGTTCCCCCAAGCCAACGGTTTTCTTGTAATTTGCGTGCTCATGTATCGCCGCTATGGTGGGTGTGTACGACTGACCGAAATATGGCTTCGTCCCAGATATTGTCATCCTAATTTCCTTTAGTCCTGAATCACCATCGCTGCGAATTTTCTCTTCTATAAAGAGTTGCTGCAGCATGACTTGTCGAGTGAGGGACTCTACTGTTTGCTTCAATTGGCTTATATCTCCCAAAATGGTGGCCGTGGAGCTGCAGACCATAAGGCTCGAGATTACAATCCATGCCGGTGGCTCCAGCATCTGAATTGAATATAAAGACGGATTGTTGAGCGTAAGGACAACTCACATAAGTATAGGGAAATCAGTTATATCGGTAATTATATCGATATAGATTATAGGACAGCTTTGGATACTACTTCCTAGAATTTTGTGCTCTATCTTAAATGTATTTTTATGTATGTTCCATGATTGTATAAGGGGAGGGGCAAGTTGTAAGTTTTGTTACGTGTGCCCCGATCCCTATGTATATTATCTTTCTAGATACATTAAAATATGTTTAAAGTTTAAAAAAAGGCGATATTATAAGACAGCTTTGGATATTAATTCCAAGAATTTTGAGACTTCAATTAAATATTTTTTCAGTGTTCGAGACCTCCAGTTCCTGCAACATAAACGCTCTGATTTAATGTCGGTTTTTGGTTTGTTCCATGGAAAAATGTTAATATGATATAAGCTAGACCTTTATGTACCAAATACTTTCACTTGTCACTCTAAAATATGGAACTACAGTACCAGTCAAAAGAATTTCGCAATAATATTGCAAGTGAAAACGCTTATAAGTGTGCCGCTTGCGATATTATTGCAATATTTGGCGATTAATATCGCACTATTTCGCGCTTAATATTGTGACATCTTGCGCTCAAAAGTGTGACATTTAAAGCAAATATTTGCTTCTTCTATATTGTTTATTGCATAAATAAAGAAAATGTTTTAGATTTGTATATACTTATAGTTGTAATGCTATATGTACACTATATGCACAGTATTTATCTAATATAAATATAACACTATCGGGTCTGATTGGAAATTTACGCTCTTTAAAACACTTCGAATATTTCCGTTATTTCGTCAAAAACTCTTCTTCAAATATCTCCGTTATTTCGTCAAAAAACACTTCTTCTCATACAAATTACCGTTATTTAGTAAATTAACATTCTTTATAGAGTTATTGCCCTTCATATTAAATATGAAGCTAACATGCAGGGTTAGCGATACATGTCTTCATTTAGTGGACAATCACAAGCTCGCGTGCCACGCGTAGTTGGATTGTCCATTTATTAATGACCATTTTAGGTAAGGATTGTCCGTTTATAAGTGGACAATCCTTGAAGAATTGCCTGAATTATATCGCTGTCAAAACCAATTCACGAAAATAGACACACAAAGAGACAAATATATATTTTCCGTTGCAGCCACGCACAGAACGTATTACTGTCGTATACGGTTGTGACGAGTCTCAAACAACGCTGCAAATGTATGCATTTTGCAGCTTCTTTCAAGGATTTTGATTGGTTAAAAGGGCATAAAGCTCTAGTTTAGTTTTTCATGTGATATACAAGATCTTCAACTTAGTGTTTTGGATATAAGATTTCATGAAACTCGTTTGATAAAATCTTATATCCCAACATAACTCTTTTGAGATCCTTTTTATCTGTGAATAAAACACGATATATATATATATATATATACTAATATATATATATATATATATATACTAGAAGGTGACCCGACTTCGTCCGGGCTTTGACATTGAATTGACCATTTTGAAGGTCAAGGTCAGGTGGGGTTACGATTTGACCCGTCCAAAACACTCCCTAGAAACAATTACCACTATGGTCCACTAAGTATCAAATTTTGTCAAAATCCGTCTGGCAATTTTCCAACACCAACACCCCAAGCGGATACCGGGAAATCGGCCCAGCGGATACCGAGATACCCTATGTATCAAATTTCGTCCGTAAAAATCCGCCAGTTTTACCCGATTTGATTTCCACTAAAGTATGTAAACGCGCCTCATATACACACGCTCATTAATTATCAAGCTTCAACGTAAAGATAAATTAGCATTGTGTGGTAAATTTTAACTAATTATTTTCTCGCAGTCAAAGTTGAACAATTTCGATAAATGGATTCTTGGATGAGATTCCAGACCCGCGGGGTAAATGTAAACAGCTTGAGCCTATGCGTGGTGTGAATATACAAACAATAAATCTATCGACAATAGACCTAAGAATATTAGCTGTAACAAAATTTATATATCAGAAATTGTAATAAATGATATATTTTGGGATAGATGCACGATTTTTAATAGCCTGCAAATTGACAATATATATTGTAAATGTTATTATTTTGGGAAAAATACACGATGCGTAATTGCATGCCTGCAAATTGCTAACGTTCGTCGACGTATGAATATAGAGTTATCCTCCCTGCATCGCAGTGCTAAATCCGGCGTGATAGCAATGCGGATCCCTATGTTAATCCCCGGCCGAAAATACACCCACGTACCAAGTTTCATCGAAATCGGGTCGGTCGTTTTTGAGTTCATCGATTACACACACACACAGACAGATACACACACACACACACACAGATCTTTCAAAATATATAAAAGATATTCGTCCGGACTTTGACCTTGAAATGTCCATTTTTAAGGTCAAGGTCAAGTGAGGTCACGATTTGACCAGTCCAGAACATTGCCCGGACAAAAGTACCCGACAAACGTGCCCGTCGAAATCCATCCGAATTTACCCGATTTGACCTTGAATTTATCATTTTGAAGATCAAGGTCAGGTCGGGGTCACCAAAGTAACCCTATGTATAAAATTTCGTCGAAATCCCATCAAAATCGGCGATTTGACCTTGAATTGACCCGATTTCAAGGTCAATGTCACGTCGCACGGGCAAATGAATATGCTTGTGAGACTCCCCATACGAAAGCACCCCCACATACCAAGTTTCATCAAAATCCCGTGATATTCGGGCGTTTGACCTTGAAATTACCCGATTTCAAGGCCAATGTCACGTCACACGGGCAAATTAATAGGCCTATGTCACTCCCCGGCCGAAAATACCCCCACATACCAAGTTTCATCGAAATCGGCTCGGCCGTTTTCGAGTCCATCGATTACAGACAGACAGACACACACACACACAGACATATCTTCCAAAATATATAATAGACTAGAAGGTGACCCGACTTCGTTCGGGCTTTGACCTTGAATTGACCATTTTGAAGGTCAAGGTCAGTTGGGGGTAACGATTTGACCCGTCCAAAACACTACCCGGACAAAAGTACCCGACAAAAGTACCCGTCGAAATCCATCCTGTTTTACCCGATTTGACCTTGAATTGATAATTTTGAAGGTCAATGTCAGGTTTGGGTCACGATTTGACCCGTCCAAAACACTCAGTGGACAAAAGTAACCCTATGTATCAAATTTCGTGAAAATCCCATCAAAATTCGCGATTTGACATTGAATTGACCCGATTTCAAGGTCTAGGTCACGTCGCACGGGCAAATGAATAGGCTTATGATACTCCCCACACGAAAGTATCCCTAGACACCAAGTTTCATCGAAATCCCGTGATATTCGGGCGTTTGACCTTGAAATGACCCGATTTCAAGGTCAATTTCACGTCGCACGGGCAAATTAATAGGCCTATGCCACTCCCCGGTCGAAAATACCCCACGTACCAAGTTTCATCGAAATCCCGTGATATTCGGGCGTTTGACCTTGAAATTACCCGATTTCAAGGTCAATGTCATGTCGCACGGGCAAATTAATAGGCCTATGTCACTTCCAGGCCGAAAATACCCCCACATACCAAGTTTCATCGAAATCGGTTCGGTCGTTTTCGAGTCCATCGCGAACAGACACACACACACACAGACACACAGATATTCCAAAATATATAATAGACTAGCCGATGAGCCCGACGTTGTCCGGGCTATTCAAAAACCAAATTTCCACCCGTTTCCTAGATCTCGTCTGCGCATGCGCTACACGGGCGTCGCACGGGCTCGCCAATACGACAACGACGACCGCCTGGTCAAACTACACACACGTACCAAGTTTCGTCCCTATCGGTCGGGAATTGTAGATTTGTATAACCGACATACATACATACAGACAGACAAACAAACAGAGGTCATTAAAATATATATTAGACTAGCCGATGAGCCCGACGTTGTCCGGGCTATTCAAAAACCAAATTTCAAGTCGATAGCTCTACCCAGCCCGACGTTGTCCGGGCTATTCAAAAACCAAATATCAAGTCGATAGCTCTACCCGTTTCCGAGATCTGGTCTGCGCATGCGCGAAGCTGGCGTCACACGGGCTCGGCGACCCGATAAAATTCGTACTCGGGGCAAGATACATTCACATACCAAATTTCAAGTCGATAGCTCCACCCGTTTCAGATATCTCGTCTGCGCATGCGCGAAGCGGGTGCCGCACTGGCTCGCCAATACGACAACGTCCACCGCCTGGTCAAACTACACACACGTACCAAGTTTCGTCCCGATCGGTCAAGAATCGTAGATTTGTAGAAATGACAAACAAACAAACAGACAAACAGACAGAGGTCTTCAAAATATACAGTGTACTGCATGTACATGTAGCATAGTTTAATACCTTTAATTGTGATATAGTTGTTCCAAAACAACACCAAGACAGGTATTCGATCGGAAAGATTTGACTGACAAGTCAGTCTGGACAAGTGCGGAATATTTTGAGCGCAGATAATCGCCGATTTGAATCGTGTGGGAAAGCATTCAGCTGTTCGGCTACATGCATTAACAGACAACAACACACGCGTGTATGTTTAACCCATTAAAACCCCGCTCGACCTTCTATTTCTTCTAATGTGCACTTTATACCACAGCCTGTTCTCCCGAAAATCGGCACGTTATCTGCTTACAATAAAACTTGATTTAGGTAGATAATTTGCTTAGAATTTCCTCATTTTGAGTCGATAATTGAGAGCATTTTAGTCACATTAACGACTCATAATGAGGCGATTCTACGCATATTATGTGCGGACAGTGACTCAAATAAGCCAACTCACGGCTGTTCATGTGTACGCTCTTTAACATGTGTTTTCACTGTGGCCCGCGCGATAAAACGAAATAACGGATATTATCCTTTATCTGCGTATTTCAGAATCAAATAATCACATTATGTACATATTTCACATTATAGGTCGATTATGTGCGTATTTGCGAAAGTATATGTTGCATACCATGTCATACTTTTTACATAATTATATCTTTTCTATACCACAAGTCGACATCCGTAATATATAATGATCGTGTCTCCCAATTTATGCACGAGCTCCCACGGGGGCCTCTATCGGAGAAATAACTCGCTTTTTACACCCGCCCACGATAACAAACATCTGCATAGTGTTTATGGCCCCCACGTAATCAATTTCCTGGTAAGTAAAGGCGTCCTGCTAATTTGCATAGCAGGGGGTATCTTTCACATTGAAGTATTCGAGACTCGCCTAATAGGCCGGATTCGTCATATCCGGTTTAAAGTTTAAAACCTGGTTTAAACGTACATCGGCGGTCCAGCCAAACCGGGTCTAAGTGGGCGTTTTTTGTCGTTCAGTTACCAGCTAATTGACACCTCTGTTTTGGTGATATGAGCTAGCAGTCAAACTACCCTCTTACAAATCGGACCAGAAGGCAGGCCGATATAATGCTAATTGACACGCCGTAAATTAGTGCGAACCCGTTCACGATCATGAGATTTACTCATTGAGAAACAAGTATCGCACACGGACCACTAATCCGATCTCATTCTGTGTTTAATCAATCTGGTAAATGGCATGTCGCGAGACACGAGTTTCACGTGCTGTTCATCACTTTGTTTGTGATAGATTTTCTGCAAGATGATTTACCCGAAAAGAATTGTTTTTGTGCATTTACATGTATATCTGTTTATATAAAATAGTATAGAATCTGTCTATCTATCTGTCTGTCTGACTGTCTGTTCGCATCTGTTCTCCGAGATCCCGGGGACCGATTTCAACCAAATTAGGTGTGATGACTCGGGGTTAACCGGGCGGATGGTATAACGGCGTCAGGTTTTCAACATTTTGATTTAAAAATAACAGAAATTAATTGAAAAAAAAATGAAAATAAAGTGTTGTTAAATTGAGTAAGTAGTTGAATCTAAGAAGAAGCAAAAAATGTTTTAATATTAAAATGTACAAATGTTAAAAATGTGCGCAGGCCCCTCTGACGCTGAATAAAGGCTCCATAATCTAGTCTTGGACCAAGAGGTCAGTCAAGTAAAGGCAATTTGCTTATTTATAAGTACACACCGGAAGCGGCATCTGAACTGTTGGAAGTGGCAACCAGAGGGACAGTTTTTATTAAGAGATATATTACGTGCGTTGCTTTTTTTCAATGTTATAAATTTCTCGTCATGCAGAAAATCTAAAACTTCCCAGATTTTGAACTGGTGGAATATTATGGAAATTTATGGGCGTAGCCAGAGTAGAGCTTTGTTGTATGTGCTACACCACAATAAGCTATAACATTTGACCATAAAGCAATATAATTTTAGGATTGCACACTATGCATATCTGGCCATGAAGTAGCATCGTTTGGTGTCAGAATTAAAACGTTGAACCCTTCAAATGAATTCGCAGAAAACACCAGTATTTGTGATTGCATATTGAAGGAACATGTCCACATCTGAGCAACGCTCGCGTGCGATTGAATCAACTGTGACATGATAACACCAGTCGGCAGTCGCCACTTAGACACGCCCTCACTCGAGATTATTTACAGCTACACCCTTTGATCTGATTGTTTGACAATTCTAAACCGCGATCGAGAAAAGACGGATTCGTCATCTTAGGTTCAGCCTCGGTAAAGCTGATTTAGCTGGACCGCCGAATTAGATGGTTTAGTTGCCGGTTTAAGATTATAAAACGCCAAATATTTATCGAAATTGACAAAAATTTATCCCACATACTTTATAGGTGTGAGTGCTTCTCGTTTATAAATTTCCAATCAAAATATGCTCGCTGTCGTAATTATTGATTTTCGCAATCAATAAAACGAGACGGTCCGCATTAGGAAAGTACGATTAATTGTCTCGACGTTACAGAGACAGTACTGCTAAACCACTGGGCTGGTGGGACCAGGTTTAAACCAGAAATGACGAATGCGTCACTTAGACCTGCGGTCTGGGGTTTAAACCAACTTGTTTTCGTGTTCAAATATTTCTCAGCTCTAACATAGCTCTATCAGATGGAAAAAACTTAATTTACTGACATTGGCTCTGGCATGGTATGTTTTTGTGTTGAAAATGGTCAATTGGTGTAAACAAAATGAAAAAATTAAGTCTTTTGTGTGCGCAAACAATGGGGCATAACTCTTGACAAATTGTACGAAGAACATAAAGTAAGTCATTTCATTACACATAACATTTATGTTGAAAATTAAGCAAGCTTGATGTGACCTATGCAAAAGACAATGGCTCAGCATAGATCTGAGGTACGTACCCCCTCCCAGGTTGGCCAACATTGCTGGAAATTGTGTATTGCTATCGAAGAGGCTCCAGGCTGTGCTAAAAGGCACACAAAACGCACGATTACTTGCCAAATGGCGTAA
This sequence comes from Siphonodentalium dalli, assembly GCA_032622095.1. Classification (NCBI taxonomy): domain Eukaryota; kingdom Metazoa; phylum Mollusca; class Scaphopoda; order Gadilida; family Siphonodentaliidae; genus Siphonodentalium; species Siphonodentalium dalli. The sequence continues at coordinate 59,423,910 of CP136069.1, read as the reverse complement.
ATAACACAATAGCCGTTGATATACTTCTAAAATATTGTTTAACCCTTTACCCAACAAACCGGCCAAAACCGGCCAAATAAAGCTTCAACAGCCTAAATTATCTTGGGTCTGTCTAAATAAAACCATACAAATATGGATATCATTGGAACCGGCTCCTTGACCACATTGTGATAGTTACAGTTATGCCCTGTGCCAATGCATTCTCTTATATATGCGAGTCGACCATAGGTCGCCTCGCATATGTAAGAGAATGCATTGGCCTAAAAAACAACTTTTTTTACCATTTTTTCTTACATTCTTTAACAATTTTCTAATTTTTAATGTGTTAAGCCAATGCATTCTCTTATATAGGTCGCCTCGCATATATAAGAGAATTCATTGGCACAGGGTATAAAATATCGTAGCGAAGCAACTGTGTAGATCAATCAGACAGTGGATTAGATTAAAACAATGAGCTACGTACAAATACAAACACCAAGAAGAATGTTTCCTCTTGCAGTCATGAATATAAATTCAGGAACTGACTAAGTATTACAAGAATACATAATAAATACACTGTTAGAAAAAAATCCCGTCGCTTCAACGGTCTCAGACCGCGCAACATCGCTGCCAACCTTGGGCCGTTAAACATACGGTCAGGCTGTAGCATGCTCCACGGTACAAAACTGTTTAAGTAACTGGAAGACTGTAACCAGTAACTGTCAGACCGTTGTATTTTTACGGTGTGTTAATTGTACCTGTATCCGCTTGTGTCAGTAAATGTGCCTTATTAAACATCAGCAGAGTCATATTCAGTCATACTGTATCGAGTCATTGCCGTATATAATTTGGTCGCCGATAAATATACCATTGAATTTTGACGGCATGAACTTTGAATCACGAAAATTTTTAACTTCGACAAATTTCATGGGCACATAAAATAAGGTAAAAACCGTACAACTGATGAAATGGTATGGGACCGTCGGATTATGACGGTCCGAAACTGTCAAACCGACAGTATTTTCTAACAGTGTAGCAAATAAACACTGCGCCAAATATGGAATGTAATTCCATTTAAACGTCACATATTTTTACGATCATTTCCATAAACTTGAAATATACGTGGGATTTACGGACACGTTTTCTTCCACATTTACATGGACATTAAGTGTCCGTATATCCCACGTACATGTCAAATTTATGGAAATTTACATGATCCGTATATGCCATAAAACTAGACATTTGATGGCAAATACATGAATATGCCCGGAAAATAGACATGGAAAATGTAAATTATACAAATTGCATAAATTTCTACATTCCTAGAATTCGAAGTATTAACACAGCAAATATAGGTCCATATAAATATCTCCAAATATATGTGACGTCATTGATACTCTCATATCTGTCACTGACCGCTCTCCAAATCTGCGTGGCGCCTTTGACTGTGCATTGAAGTCGGTTATCTTCATACAAGCGTGAAATTCAATCAATCTAAACTCCGCCGACAGCTAGAGACATGATTTATGAAACACGCGCTGTGGTCAGTGGTGGTGGCGAACATGCTGTCAGTTATTACAGATATATTTTGCCTCTTGGGACGCCATATGACGGCATTTACTTGCATATACGTGGAGTTAAAATCCAAATTTAACGATTTTCCATATAATAAAATAAACGGCCGTAAATGTGACGTATATTCGATACATGGAAAATACGTGGTATCGCCATATCTGTAAACCTCACTTTCCGTCCTGTGAAATAACAGGAAATTACAAAGGTTGCACATCGAAATATGCGAAGAAGTTTTTAACGTCAGATTTAGCATTGATAAGGTATTTATAATATTTTATAAATCGCGCATGAACCTTTATCATTGCGTTAAGCTGACGGTCGGCTGTGTGAGACACAAGAATGTCATATTGCACCGAACCTACAGCCTCAATCCATAAATGCTGTTTGGTACATTTCTATGATAATCGTTTCTCTTTCGTGCATCTTCAGTAGACGTGTCATGGTCTGTGATATTGGTTCTGGGACACGAGTTATATCAGATACGTCAAGTTGTGTCGCTTATTATACAGTAATGCCCTAATTACTCGACTTCTTAACCACAGGATAATTATGGATAACTTTTCAGGATTTAGTCGGAAATATGGCTTGTTGCCATTTATCGGAAAGCTCTCACCGAGAGCTTTCCGATGAATGGCAACAATCCATATTTCCGACTAAATCCTGAAAAGTTACCCATAATTATCCTGTGGTTAAGAAGTCGATTAATTATGGCTTTACTGTACACGAATGGTGTTGGTATGGCTGTTGTCTGTCTGGTATCAGCACACTTTTTGTAGAAACGACAGCAGAGTGTGTGACTGGCTGAATTGATGGTCGAGCACCACAGGGATTTACTAATGTTCGCAGATGTTCGCAGATGTTCTAAGACAGTTGATGGACCAAAAGTTCCTTTACATAGTTATCTTTTGACTTGCAATCAGTACGATCATCCGCCGGCATTGAAGGTTTGATATATGGAGATATATTTGTCTTCATATGTTCCAAGTCTCTTACGATGTTTTAAATGTCATGGGTATGGTTATGACCAGGAACATTGTAAAAGTAAAGAAACGATATGTGCACGCTGGTCTGCTTCTGGTCATGATAAAAAGGATTGTACTAAAATGTTTAAACTGTCAAGGTTAACATGTTGTAATTACTCGGGTGTCCCATATGGGACTATGAATTCAAAAACATTCAACGGTGTACGCCTGAGAAAGATCTATCATATTTCGATGCACAGAACATAGTTGGTGCCAACTCTTCTGAGTCGGAGATATCGCGGGTCTCAACACTGCTCTGCTACTTTTCAATATGTTGTTATGTGCAACCTTGACTGCATGGTAATTTTTGCAACAAAGCATCAGATTGAACTATCTTTTAAAATTTAATCAAGATATATATATAGAGCCAGTCATTGGCCCAGGACTCCTACATCACACCTCACGGGATGCACCCCACGACAAACAGGGTGCCACATTAGGGGTTCTTTCCTCTGGCGGTAGGCATATTCTACCCCGAGCCCACACGGGGGAATAGAATGAATAAAAAATGCCCAGTATCGAAGTGAACAACTAATATACACGTGTGGGCCAAAACGTTACGAACAAATCTTCGCCAGTATCTTTGCAGTCGTATGCAATCGATGCTAATAATACAAGGACTCTGCTGTTGTATGCCGTTTTAGTATACTCAGCTATCTCGTGTCCAAGTCATACACAACTGTAACAAGACACTTGTACCGGCAGTCGTAACGGATAAGTTCGTAGTATTCATTCGGCTTTACACTTGGGAATAACGGAACATTTCCTACAAGTACAGTTGTTCGAAGCTTTAGTACAGGGATAGTATTTTCCCAGTGTAGGAGTAGATTGTTATATAGTATGTGAGTGTTTGGCGTAAGAAGTTAGGTTAACGATCAGATCATTGACACGTAGTTATCCCATATGAAATGTTCTGACAATTTGTTATCTTGACTTTCCCTCAAAAAATAGGACTCATGTTGTATCTATCTGTCGTCTGCTAATATAACCTGTACCTGTACCATTACGATGTACACCTTTTAATTGACTGGGAGAATCCATTTCGTATAACGGACATATAGTGTCGGCAGAAACCGATAGCCCTATATGTGTCGCAACACCATGTCTCCAGTAATAATTTAGATTTGTTAATATTCACGCGCTTTTCTATATTAGCAGTCTGTTCTCCCACAAACCTGCACATTATCTGCTTATGATAGAATTTTTTTCAGGTAGATATTCTGCTTAGAATCGCCTCAATTTGAGTCGATAATGTGCTGAAAATGAGAGCGTTTTAGTTACATTATAGACATGATGATGCGATTCTGAGCAGATCATGTGCATGCAGACAATGACACAAATAAGCCAACTCACGACTATTCATGTGTACGCTCTTTGTCAATGTGGCCCGCGCCATAAAACGGAATAACGGATACTAGTACATTGTATGAGTCCATTTCAGAATCAAATAATCACACTATGTACCTATTTCACATTACACATGTAGGTGGATTAAGTTCATATTTGCGCGAGGATATGTTGCAGCATACATTTCATAACACTGTTGTAGTCTCTGCATGTATACATCGTCTGTTATTGAGCACTCGTTTACAGCCACCATATATCCTAGATCGATAACTGTCGATACGACGATCGATACTGTCGCGAAGGACGCTCATAGACCCGCGTCTTTTTAAATCTATATCGTTAGTCCTCCATATAATGAAGAGCATATATATACACATTAGAAATAAAATGAGAACCTAAATAAATAATCTTGCAGGAATTTGGTTATGTAATATACAGGGTTATATAATTTGACAGACGAAGAGGCAAATACTACTATATGCAAATATATACACTTGCATATACAAACGTAACGGTCATGCACATGTATATGCGCGCTTATATGTGCATGAATGTGGGCTTATATACGCCAAATCATATGAGAAATCTAATTATAATGGGACATTGGTGTATGATGAAATATAGAGTACGGAACAATTCACGTCGTGCTGAAATGGGACGCTATCCGAACTCGCGACATATGCTGTGTTAAAAGGTTATCTGAAGTGCAAGCGAGATAACTCCAGTGTTCGGATAGTTGCGAAAGTTGTATACCGGGCCATATATGGAAACTTCTGTACATTTATTTATCAGTCGTCTGCTTAATATGTTACATCACTGGAAATCAATAATAGACCACTACGATGTACATCTTTTAATTCGCTGGGACACCCATAGTATCTTATGCGCCGCATGCGCCCATTTACAGGCTACTGCCCACATATAATAATCAGTATAACGTTCCCACCCACCACCCCATCGCGCCACCCATAGTATCTTATGCGCCGCAGGCGCCCATTTACAGGCTACTGCCCACATATAATAATCAGTATAACGTTCCCACCCACCACCCCATCGCGCCACCCATAGTATCTTATGCGCCGCAGGCGCCCATTTACAGGCTACTGCCCACATATAATAATCAGTATAACGTTCCCACCCACCACCCCATCCCGCCACCCATAGTATCTTATGCGCCGAAGGCGCCCATTTACAGGCTACTGTTGTAATGTGTATGTTGCACGCGCTATAAATACACGTCGTCTGCCACTGAGCCCTCGTTTACAGCCACCAGGTACCTAGACCGATAACGGTCGATACTGTGTCGCGAAGATCGCTTGCGTCCTTGTATTTAATTAGATCATGCACACCTTTACACATGTGTAATGTATTCATTCGGGCTATCGGTCATACCAGCAGTGATGATGTAAACACAAACTAAAATGGAATTTAGAAACTAGTATCATGCTCGCATGAGTCGCATAATGTTTTATTGTAAATGTGCGGCATACCTCGTCCCACTGCTATCTGAACAAAGGCTATTATAATTCGAGTGCAATATATATAGGGTTGCGTATGAAATGCATGCCGTTATGCAGCCTTGCGTGACATTTAATGGGAACGACAAGTAACGGCTGTATTTATATGTTGTGTTTTTTCACAAGTTCATGACCTTATTGGATTCTGATTCTTAGTTGTGTTTGATGCATCTAGGAATTAATTCACGGCTGTTTACTACTTTCGGCGAACTCAGATTTTGCTGACAGTGCATGCTCATTAAGTCATCCTTCGCGCATGTAGCACTGGATACCGTTTACATTGTATCCTTAACGTACATGTGGGAAAGTTCGCGGGAACTATTGTCACAATGCATAGTCTGACAGAAAAGAGCACAATGTTTCTCGTGTCTGCTCTTGTTTGCAGTGTTTTTTCCATAACAGAAGGCAACAATTTCGATATTTTGATGACAAAAATGCGTTCAGTGACTGCTCAAAACTGTCAGCACAAACAACAATCGGAACAATATTTACCACATGATTCAGTACAAGATTATCCTAAGCAGAGTAATTTCCAAAGTAAAGTGTACTATCAAAATAGGACAAACCTGGTCAATTTGCACAACCGTGCGTATAATCGAGCTATGTTATATAGTTTGGCTTTTGCCACTTCAAACAGCATTGGTCTGTCTGGTTTCGAAGGTGAGCCAGGGCTCCTGTACTATTTTCTATCAGCTGCGACAGATGTATCAACGGATCCGGACGGTATTATCGGAAGCGGAATAATGTTTGACACCAACTGTCACTATCCTAACTGGCTCAAAGACGTCTCATTTAATACAACCATTCCACTTTTTGGACCAAAAGCTTGGAAATGGCAGGACGCGAACAACAAAATATATATTTGGGATATAGGAGCTGACAGTAGCACGGGTATAGCATCTTATACCAGTTCGCAGACTCTTTGGTACCAGCGATGGATGCCTGACTCGAAAAAGTGGCGTGACATGGATGCCCTTAGAAAGTCTAAATACACAGTGGCTATTAAGCGCTCAAGCACAACCGGGCAGTTCGCAGTCAATGATTATGAACACACATCTTTCTATGGGCCCCCGGAGTCACAACCCAATCATGGCATTCAACCAGTGTTGTTCACAAGTCCTTATTTCGACTGTGGAAGATCAAATAAATGGATAGTGACCGCGTCCTCGCCTGTGGTGGACTATATGTCGAGAAATACTCCTTGGGTGCACTTACGGAGACAACAGTGAGTTATTAGTGATGTTAAAGGGGTACTATGCGCCATTTCCAATAAATTCCCGGTGATAACAACGATCTAATATCGATAATATATTCAAAACTAAGTAATTTGAGTCGAAGATGTATTCTGTAAACGTTCAGATTAATAGGTTATCTTAAAATCAGTTAATAATTTGATATAAATTTAATTTATGGCTGGAGCCGTAAATTAAATTACGAATATCTTTGTATGAGACGTAATCAAAATAATTCACGGATAGTGGATTAGCAACGCGTGGCACACATGATCGTGTAAAACATTATGTTGATACGGGGCGTAAACTCAAGCCACTCACTGACTATAGTGGTCATACAATGACTTAAATGAGTATATGGGACTGGTATGCATATAATATATCATTTATTTGATACATTTGCTTGAAAACTGTCCAAAAATTACTCGACGACGATAATTGGTATTTTCGCATTCCGGCTGATTTGCCGTCCGTAACATTACTTCGTACTCAACATACTTTAAAATAATGAAATTTGTTTACCTTATTCTGCGACTCAGAGACAATAGAAACCAACAACAACATTTGAGTACAGTATCCCTTTAAAGTGCATAGCTACCTAGATAAATGTCTTACAGTATCTGCATGCCCCTGTATGATCACCGTGAATTTTATGACATAATTATTCATTCATATTTGTATGTTTTGTTCCGAATAGTATGTCACTGATTCTAATGTTAGCAGATAATCTATGCTCTATACTAACCATCGGCTAATGATATCTTCGGACAGCTTGTTTCGCTAGAATTTGCAGCTGTGCATGGAGCCAATAAACTACGTAGAATCATCTGCATAATGACAACATAAATAAATAGTACCTACCATATCATTGATGTAATCCAAAAATATACAGATAAGAGGTCCATAATTATGTAACACATTTGGAACATATAGCATGTAAATATGAACATACTGGATGCCGAGGAGCCATGGTTAACTCATATAATTCCCTCTTATCAAATATCTGAACTGCTTTTCTACGCACATTATGTAACCCAAAAAGACGCATTGAAGTAATGAAAAATACAACTTTGAATATGGTGTTTGGGTCTCAAACAAAAAACAGCCATTTGCACGACAAGGAACAGAAAACAGCGTTCGGTGGTAGTCTGTTCCTGACATGGTAGCAATAAAGAGCGTTTGTCTGACTTCTGACGAAAAGTTGAAAAACGCTGAAAAATGACTGTGACTTTGGCATGTGTTTTTCAGAGCATATAAAGTCGGTATATCAATAGTTTGTTTATTTATTGATCTATCGTATCCGTCGCTTCAAATTACGTAGAAAAATATTTTGAGGTTCGAATGAGCCATGTCCGTTTAAACTTGATGGTCTAAATTAAAGAACTAAGTTAAAAAATAGCGCGCCACTTTAACAAACGCACCGCTATTGATATAATACGCAAGGGTTCGCTATTTTTAATACCTTCTCACTTATAACGGCCATAATCTACAAACGCCTGAACCGATTTCTACAATTCCGACGTCAATCGATGGAGTAAAATAGAATTTTTACAAATCTGGTACACAAATCTAGGATCAGCAACTTATACAACAGAAGAAGAACAAAAATACTATAATGGAGAGCACAGGCACGATGTGCGAGCATTACTACAGGATATAACAGACCGTCGATTTTAAACCCCACCTTTTGTACAAAATTACTGCGTGTATCGACAGATCTAATGTTAATCTTCCAAATCAATGGAATATTTTAATTCAGGTCTCCACTTGTTTCCTATATTTAAAGATAATTACGAAACTATTTCGTATTAGACAAGATACGCATATCAGATGTATTTAAGCACAGAACACACGTTTGTACGTTGACAAAAACAACATGTTCACAGTTTAGTTGACCGGATAAGTTGATTATAATGTTTTGGAGCTTCCTCTTTCAAATATGTAATATGTTGTGTATAATGTGATTTGTTGATTCGAAACGTTCCTCAGCAAACTGGTCAATGATTATCAGTAACGTCATGGTTAATATTCATCTTTCAGGTACGTTGCAGTTGCAACCATTGATATCCCATTTGATAAGATTGATTTCAACCCATGCCCTATATCAGAAGGAAATCCATTTGGATATTTGGCAGGCACCGCTCGCTGTAAGACGACCACTCTGGTGAGAATACTCTCTGCTGAATGTTGTTTTATCTCTTGTATATGTGACCCGCCATATCAAATCCAGTCGGAAGTCGGGATTTGTTTACCCTGTGCCAATGCATTCTCTTATATATGCGAGTCGACCATAGGTCGCCTCGCATATATAAGAGAATGCATTGGCCTAACAATTTTTTACAATTTTAATAATTTGTTCTTGTATTCTTTAACAATTTTATAATTTCACCCATACAGAGCCCCAGACAAACATGAGCAGACGACACTCTTCTATGTGCTTCTATATATGTGTGGGGCTCCCTGCAGGGTAATGGATGTTTTTTTTATTTTATGTCCTAAAAATTATAAGAAACATTTATTTAAAAAACATGATAAAAAATTGTTAAGCCAATGCATTCTCTTATATATGCGAGGCGACCTATGGTCGACTCGCATATATAAGAGAATGCATTGGCACAGGGTAAAAATAATCCCGACTTCCGACTGGATTTGATATGGCGGGTCACATTATATAGTTCTGTTTAGGAATTCCTATGAATCGCAGGATCGTGCTAGAAGGTATACGTCCTATGCGCTATTTTTAAAAAGCGGACTTGGTGCCATAAAAATTGTAAGAGCATGAACTTCATCTACGGTGAAATACTAAACCATATTAATAAAGGCGGCGGGCATGCAATATGATGCAATAACTATACACATCAAACAACAACCCAGACATAACGCTTCATTGCACGCATATAGCATCTCCCATTCTGTACTAAATAATCATTGACGAGTAGTTCCCTCGGGAAATGTTCAGATAATATGTTAACTGAACATTTCCCTGCAATGAATATGAATCATTCTGGTCTTGTATTGTTTTTTCGCATGTCTGCATGTCGTCTGCTTTTGTTACCTGAATACCCTTCCAAATGAACAATAGAGCATTCCTATATATGTATATTTTTATAACTGAGTGGGGGAACCCATTTAGTAAAGAAATGGTTACAGAGAGAAAAGTCATACCTCATACTTAGGTTACATTTTTTACGATTAAACATATTTTATACGAACAATTATATCAAAGTGACACTTATGATGCGATTTGGTCCCCGGCTTTTTTTTTTAAATTGTTTATTTGAACCAGAAAAAAAACAGCAACATACATAACATGTGTGATACAATTTAAACCTGCAAGTATAATATAGGTACAACATGATTCAATAATATATATGGTATGTAATATACGTTCAGTTTAACTGAAATCACTGGTTATTTTTAAGAGGAAAGAAAAGGTATATGTGTATGTTAAACATATATAGAAGGATAGTTAATAAGATATAGAAAATGAATATAGTTGGGAGAAAATAGCGTCTTTACATGAGTTCATTGAGAAAAGTAAAATTGTGGTATTGTATGCAAAACATCTTAGTTGTATTTTAATGTGAGGTTCATGTTCAGGCTAAAAGTTTAATCCGTATATGAAGGAAATGTGAATCTCACATTTGTTTTGTCGAGTTTTTGCATCGTTTAAATATAACATGTATAATTGAAAACAACATGCTAGCACTCTGGCCAAATACGAGTAATTGTGCATGAAATATCGCACATGATCATGTACGAACTAAATACTTGAACAGTACATGGTGACCGTTTAAGAAATAAATATACGATGTAGAGGTGTGTATGGTCAAGTTGTACCACAAAAAACTGATTGTAGGACGACGCGTAGCGGAGTCCTACAATCAGTTTTTTGTGGTACAACTTGACCATACACACCGATACACCGTGTATTTATTTCTTTTGTAATACGACTGAAAGTTTCTGGTTATAATTCGACTGAATAGTCAACGAAATACTGCGCTTTTTCGGTCTCAGGTGAGAAAATATTTCGTGGTGTAATTCTTATTGGGCGTACTCGATTTCTTTGCACGGAGTACTCTGGTAATTTGTTTGCGTAAATAATCGTTGTGATTGGCTAAAAAAGGATGTGTTTTCAGCGGCGCCCGTGCCTTTCATTTAAATTGTACAGGAAACACGATTGCGGTCATTTAGGGGTTAAGGAAAGGGTCACTCGACCCTTTCGACAATCCCGGGGTTAGCCCCCCAAACCACTCTCCTAAAAAAAAAAAAAAATTGCGGTCATTTCTGTGTTGAACGTTGTTGGGACAACATGAATATGATCATCGACTATGGACCATTTTCCTTACACAAAGCGATCTAAATGATCTAGTTTACTAAACTAATCTTATTTCCCTTCTGGTGAACAAACGCTTTCAGTTTCAACTTGATTCCGAAATATCGAATATGATCGAGAATCATGAGCCCGGCCCCATGGAAAATACAATTTTACCGATTTATTTTGTCATTTAATATACTTATTAAGTAACTTTCTTTGGTCGTAACATATATCAATATACCATAACATCATCTGGACCATATTCATTGGCAACCAAACTGCAGGGTAATGGATGTTTTTTATTTTATGTCCTAAAAATTGTAAGAAACATTTATTTGAAAAAAAATGAAAAACAATTGTTAGGCCAATGCATTCTCTTATATATGCGAGGCGACCTATGGTCGACTCGCATATATAAGAGAATGCATTGGCACAGGGTAAAAAATATCCCGACTTACGACTGGATTTTATATGGCGGGTCACATATAATTGAATGGCAGGATATAATGACATAACTATATATCAGAACTTCACCCCACATCAAAGTCTACATTATTTGAAAAAAAGGTTCTTATTTCCTAGACATCACAAACACCTCGGGAAAATGAACCACTTAAACAGACCTATACCACAAACTATTGTTAGTCTACCCTTCTACTATAAATTACATATATCATTCATGCGTTAAAACAGAGATGAAACCCATTATTTTGGGGGAAACGCTCTGAAAGCATGGAACAATACCTCATATATGACATGGATTTAACATGAATCATTTGTATCATGACAAAATAAAATAATATGCAATTAATTAAACTTGTGTGTATATATCAGATTTAATTTTTTTGCCTTTATTGTATGCTATACTTTCTGTGTAATATATTTGTTGAGGAACCATGCGCTGACAGCAAGCTGGCTAAAGTGATCTCTTTCACTCATAACGCATAAGGTTTAAACACTTTTCTATTTACTGCTCACACATAATTAACCTTGACAAATCATGCAGTCACCGACCGTGCACTCAACACATTTCGGTGCCCATTCAATTGTAACCACTTGTATCCATATAGACAAAAGTTTGATACTATTCTTCTAAACGTACAAAACTATTATACAGTAATGCTCTAATTAATCGACCTCTTAACCACAGCAGAATTATGGGTAACTTTTCCTGATTTAGTCGGAAATATGGCTTGTTGCCATTCATCGGAAAGCTCTCGGCGAGAAACTTGTCCTGCTTTCAACTCGGCTCTGATTCTGGATATATCATCAAACTGGTTGAGTTTTGGAATTATTTGCACCAAAATTACATTTTCACCTTAGTGTAAACAATATATTATTCTCAAGAATAACACATATAATACATAATATAAGGCATTAACAATTTAACATTAGAGAAAAGGATTTGGCAGTAAGCCAAAGGCTTATAGGTGGCCATTTCCTTAGTATATATATTGCTTCATGGTTTGATTGGGTCTCAATGATGAATTGCCTGTTCCACAAGCATGCCCCGCAACCTATCCCGTTGCCAATCGCTGCGCGTCCACCCCCACACACAGACACACCTCTGGCATGCATGAGTATACGAGAGCACAATGTTTTGTTTTATGTAGGCTTTTGGTTCACGCTTTACAGTTCATAACCATATTATGTCAGTTAAATCGTTTGGTATCGTCGATGAACTTTTGCACGGCGATGAACATGTCGGCATTTTTGGTATAAGATATATCTACGGAGCCATACAGTAATATGTTGACTTCCAAGTTCACATTCAGATCGGCTAAATAGCGGACTCTTTCACGCTCGAATATTGGACAGCGGAGTAAGAAGTGCTCAGCAGTTTCTAATTCTCCACAGTCGCAAAATGGACTATTTTCACCTTCCCAGTGACTAATAAAAGGTAGTCATTATTTCTCAATCCTGCTCGTTTTGACTAACACAATTCGAGTCTAATGCCACAATCAGTCGTTTTGACTAGTCATTTCTCATTAGTTATGTCTAACATCACCACAGTCATTGTGAATAATGTTCTGCTTTATGACTAAAGTTAGTCATCAGATGGACAAACTTTTGGCTAACCTCAGTTAACTCACACCACCACCCGAACATTTCAACAGTAAGTGTCTGAGGCTGAAAAATAAAGATTGTTATTATACGCTAAGCCATCAAATAGTAGTATTTTTGTAAGAGATAAAAACCGTTATCCGTCTAGTGAGATATCGATATCTTACTCGTATCCATCCGGCTAAAATTAAAAGTGATTCGGTCTAGATTAGTTAACATCGCTGTGCTAACATTTTCTGAGTGTTCGTTTTGAACATGTCACATGTTATCAATTAAATGTTTTGTTAAACATACTATGCTGTTAGCCCCTTTATCCCTCAACCAATCTGTCCGAAAAATGGAACTATTTGCATATGCACAAGCTCATTACAATGGCTGTGCTTTGGTATACAAATTTGCACTTTTTACTCCTTTTTAGAGAGACCAACTGAGCGGAGCATATGATAAACAGAACATTTTGGTAATTATCTCATTCGTGATGACAAAAAAAATGAATTTCCTCTCTGCGTCGTCACTCATTGTTGCCGACCAAAAAGGTCCCCGTCTATTTCTCAGCATGCTATTGCCCCTCTCCAATGTTCGTGAACTGAACAATATTTCTAATATTAACCATTTCGTGACGGGATGTGCGCTGGTGCAGCATTAACGATCATGTGACAGTGATTTTCTTATATAAGCGAGTCTCACATAGGGAACATCTCATATATAAGAGAATGCACTAGCTTACAAAGTCAATGTAAATATTGTTAGGCCAAGTATTATCTTATATATATATGCGAGGCTCCCTATGGGAGACTCGCATATATAAGAGAATTCATTGGCACAGGATTTTCGCAAAATTTCAGGAATTTCAGTCACGGAAAGGTTAACTAAACTAAATCAAACGATAGTTAACCCATTATATACTAAATACTCATTGGTGAGTAGATCCATTAGGACATGTTCAGATAATAAGTTAACCCTTTCTATACTAAACACTCATTGGTGAGTAGTTCCCTTTAAAACATGTTCAGGTAATAAGTTCAACAATTCCCTCCAATAAATTGGACTCCTTCCACACTAGTATTAACTGTCGTCTGCTTAAATTTACCTAAATACCCATCTAAATGAATAATATACAATCCCAATGTATACTTTTTTTTAACCCTATGAGGAAAAATCCATTTAGTATAGAAAGGGTTAAGTCATTATGATAATCAGAAAATAGAAAGCGTATGTTGTAATCTAGTATACAGTATGCATTCACTGGTTTATTAGTTCAAATGCGTGAACTTTGGTAGAGAATATTGATTTTCATTGGAAAAATGTATTCAAAATTTCTTTAATGTTATAGTTTCCTGCAAAATAACTATTATTTGCACTAAATTGGTGCTCCAACGTTTCGATGAATCAATTTTAGGATGTAACTTCAATTACGAAAGATTTTCATGACAGTCAATTGTGACATTAGCCATCTCGGCGCTACAGTAATGCCCAAAGTAATTGACCACTTAACCACAGCAGAATTATGGGTAATTTTTCAGGATTTCAGGATCCTGAAAAATTACCCACAATTCTTCTGTGGTTAAGTGGTCAATTACTTTGGGCATTACTGTACTTTAAATGTATATAGAGGATCTCTAATGAGTCGCAATTATATACGAAATATATTAACCGAGTGTACTAAATTCGAATTTAGTGGGAGAGGTTAATCAAGTTTGTATAGAATTGCGCCGAATTTGAGATCCATTTTGGTACATAATCACATTTTAGCAAGGGAAAACTATCTCGAAACTGATGGGGTTAAAACAATTAATATTGATATCCCTATCGCAGCCAAAGGGGAAGTCACATTCAGGAACAAATATGTTATGTTTATCATGTTTATCTCAGTCAACACTATATATCCAAACCCAAATCAAATGTCATAAGTACTAAGCCCCTATGTCACTGCGCGTGTCGATAATACACGTGTGTCTTACTAAAAATTATTAGGCCGGGTTATGGGCTAATTATGTGATAAATTTACTTATATGTATATTATAGTGTGAGCCGCTACCAGGCTTCGGACTGCGACGCGATGGATACCAGTGTGTTTGTCGGGAAGGCTATATATACCCTGCAGGACAGGACGGTCCGTTCACCGGCGAACGCGTGGAAGCAGCCACAGACGAAGAGTGGGCAGATGGATTTCAATGCATCCATACTGACAGTAAGAACCAGGTATAGCATTGGCAATGGGCATCCAATGTCAGGCTTCGAATCAAGACTAGTACATGTATATCGATACATATACGAAATAGAACAGCAAAGGTTTTTAATTTAGGGATGCACTGGCTCAGAGTTAGTGTTCGCTGCCTCAATGTGCGTGAACAAATTATCATTCCTTGCCATAGATAATATACTCAAAAAGATATGGCAATACTTAATAGAAGTTTACAAGCTTTTAAAGATGGATTATCTCTTTAAATAACAAATTTGAAATAGTTGCGTGGGTAAAAAATAATAAATATGAACTGAAGACCCCTGTCCGGAAAGGCTTCTATCAATTAATATTGATTTTATTTCGAATATTTATTGGGACGTTTATTTGTCTATTTTTAGAACAGACCATTCGGGTGATACCGTATAGCGATGTAGAGCATTAGGCTGTTCTTATGACTACGTACAGAACGTCAAATGTCCCAGATTGATTGGTTGTATTGTTGTATTCCATAGTTATAAGCGATAATGAGTATAATTAACGTTTATTTGTGACAAAATTACACAATAAAATTTCTGGTCTCTGTTAACAGTAACCACTATTGTTCGTTAGCTAAACAACCACACCTTTTTAGACCAGAACATATTCGAAATAAAATTAATATTAATCGATAGAAGCATATCCGGACAGGGGTCTTTGATTCAGATCTAATATGTTATACACCGGTAACTATATAATACATGTTTACAAAGAGATAATCCACCTTTAAGTGGCGTATGGTTGTTACTGATTTTTCTTTACATCTAGATTAGGAATGGTCCTTGTGACCAAAATCGTGTTTGAAAGAACATTCTAACTGTTAATATACTGTAAACACATTATGAATTATTGAGATTTTAAGAGTCGTGTAATCATTTGTGAATAATGACTGTAATATTTTTTGTTAAATTCCTTGTGAGATGGTGTCATTAAAGGCATATGTAATTTCTATTTTAAAAGCTACACTATATAGAAAATATTCTACAATATCTATGGTTTGTAACATCAAGTTTATGTCAGTTGAGATACATGTAATATGTACACGTAATATACAATACAATCTTGTATACGTGTTAACATGACAACAAATGAAAATACATCGTGTTAGTTTTAATTTCCCTCTAGCGGAATGCATAATTATATACAAGCAAGGTCAGGAACATGCGTCACTAATAAAGTCTATAACACAAAGCGGTTTTGTTTTTAAATTTGTATAAAACATATAAACGTGTGCCTAACAGGATAAATTAGTACATGAGCTGTGGAAATTAACAATGTACACTAAAAAATTAGTAATCGTTAAAACTCATATTTATAACTGAAATTTACAAGAAAAATAGGCATCGATTGTGTCCCGATTTGGAACAACAAATGCACCTAAACCATCAAATAGATGTTCGTAAAATACACATACTCCTTTTACGTATACCTTAACTCCTACCACACATATCTTGCTAATCCACTGCAATATTTCCACATACAGTAATGCCCTAATTAATCCACTGCTTAACCACAGAAGAATTATGGGTAACTTTTCTTAACCCGAGAGCTTTCCGATGAATGGCAACAAGCCATATTTCCGACTATATCCTGAAAAGTTACCCATAATTATGCGGTGGTTAAACAGTCGATTAATTAGGGCATTACTCTACATGCAATGATAACATCTGAAACGAGGGTTTAGAGATTACATTAGCGACGGACAGGTTCCTGTCCCTGTCACCAAATACGTCATATTTGCATATTTGCAAATGTTAGATCTTTGGCTTTATTTATTCAGACACAACACTCGTGACAGTCATTCAAGAACCAAACGATAGTCAGTCGGCTGCTGATTTCGATCGTTACAAAAAAGTCCTGGATGCGTTCTCTACGGTATCAAAACACAACTGCCGCACCACGCCGTTGCAAGAACTCAAAATGCCAGTTGGTGTCCTGTATGGTGTCAGCACTCAGTTTGAAATGCAAGGCAAAACGGCCTTGCGGTTATCGCACTTCATCGGCAACTTCATGCAGAATATCGACCAAGAGGATTCAGTCGGAAACATACAACTAGACCGAAGACTTAGTGAGAATCAACTATTTGGCGAAGTTATTGCGGCAGTTTTTGCAGATCAGAATATAATTGGATTTGGCGCATATTTTGATCAGAATAAATTTAAGATGTCTCCTCCTCCCGGAAATAATGACGATATTACCAAAGAATATTTTGGACCATATGCATGGAAAGATGAAAACTCTAATGTCAAATCGGTGGATTTCGCTGGCTTCGATGCCCGTTATTCTGATGATGATTGGTTCCGAGCAATAAAAGAAAAATGGGTATCCGACGATGGTTCATTAAAACTATTCGGGCTTTATCGAATGGTTAGATCTGATTCGCAAGGTAGCAGTCGGAAACAGTTTGAGAGATATCCAATGGACTTTTATGCTCCACAATATATGGATGGTGAATGGCTACCACCACGTTTCGAATGCGACCAGGAACTGATGATTTTTAAGTGGGTTATCAGATATGTTGTGCCCTTCTTTGGACCCACTTCATCTAAAACGAGTCTGGAATTCAAGTGAGTATTCCGAATCAGTGATCCACGATAAATGACCACAGAGTCGTAATACGAAAATGGTTGTTTTGTTGGCTAGTTCTGAATGTCAACTCACTCCGATATAATATCTGACTCCCATACCGCTGCCATCTAAGTGGAAGTTCCTTTAACTGTTCGCAATAACTTGCTTCCTCGTTACAGTTACAAACATGTCAGTTACATATGCGCTTGCCGAATAAATAATGTACACCCAAAATAAAGTTTAGTCAAAATTGTTGCGTTATCCAAAGTCGGGTTAACCCTTTACCCAACAAACCGGCCAAAACCGGCCAAATAAAGCTTCAAAAGCCTAAAATATCTTCGGTCTGTCTCAATAGAACCATACAAATATGGATATCATTGGAACCGGCTCATTGACCACATTGTGATGGTATAGTTATGCCCTGTGCCAATGCATTCTCTTATATATGCGAGTCGACCATAGGTCGCCTCGCATATATAAGAGAATGCATTGGCCTAAAAAAAATCTTTTTTTAACACTTTTTACCATTTTTTTTACATTCTTGAACAATTTTATAATTTTTAATCTGTTAAGCCAATGCATTCTCTTATATATGCGAGGCGACCTATGGTCGACTCGCATATATAAGAGAATGCATTGGCACAGGGCCATTCTGTTGGGTAAAGGGTTAATGTTTGGGTCAAGTTCCAGAAGTTGGGTTCAATTGTTGGGTTAGATTAATTTAGTTAATAATCACTGGTTTTCGACTTTTCAGTTGCGCCCCTTGAAAAAGTGGATGTGAGCTCTCTTTGTGGTATTTGTTGCTCTTCAATGGTTTCAAACTAATATAAATATACTGTGAGGGCACGATTCTGTTATGTCGGAGTTATATAGTTGTAGTATTGATTGTGTCTATAGCACAAGTTGTAGTATTGCTTGTGTCTATAGCACAAGTTAATTTAGTCTGATTTAATCTCCTCTATTCAGACGTTAAAGTCCGCAATGAATCCATTGATTGGACTTTTATTGGGGAAACTTAATTCAAGTTTCAAGTTTTTATTCAGCAATACCAATGAATTTTGGTTTCTGCTATAACATAAATAAACATTTATTACAAAAACAAAACAAAAAGAACAATTGATACATGTATATGTATGGGTTCTTTTGGAAGAAAAAAAAGTGTTTTTCCTTGAATTGATGGTATTGAGGAGTATGTTATCTTATTCCATGCATGCTTTTATGAATTCACATACGTATCTTTTGCATTATTAGGGTTTAAAATTCTTTTAATTGTTCGACCTGCATCTGTTGATCCTGCAGAAAAATCAAATCTGATTAATCCCAGCTTATTCAAAAGGGATGCTCTATGTTCAGTGTGTTTCTGACAAAATAATAAGAAATACTCTTCATCTTCCATAATGTTACAAAAGAGCATTTCCTATCTTTCCTATCAGGTTTTGGTCTTTTCATGCGTTCAGTTTCTATGGCCAGTCTATGAACACTCAGCCTCAATGATGTGAGGAATTTTGGGAGATTTTTGGGTATTCTGAATTTCAGATAACTTTGTGAATTAAAACTATGATAAATGTTACTGTATAACAAAAGTTTATCACTTTCTACCTTTTGTGCAAGATGACTTATTTTCCCATTCACTTCTTTTTCATGGAATTGATAAATTTGTTCCTCAATACCATTCATGCTCAAAGATGCAATATCTATATTGAAACGGTTTGGTGATTTTGTTCAGAGCTTGTTGCCAAGATTTATGCCCATCTTCAAACAAATGTCAAATTTTGAGTACTTTGCTGTTCGTTGTTTATATTCTATAATAATTTCTACTAAATGAACAGATCCTTATATACGTTTTATTGTGGCTTTTAATCGTGAGGTGGTGAACTCGTTTGTTTACATTATGAATCGTGGATTTATTAGATACAAGCCTTGAAATATGGTGTCTGTCATTTGCAGAATGAGGTCCCCAGAGCGGGCTAGCATCACCAAATTCACACTCTGGGGACCACATTCTGCTTACACCTCAGCAGAATGAGGTTCCCAGAGGGTGAATTTGGTGATGCTAGCCCGCTATGCGGGGTAGCATCACTAAATTCACCCTCTGTGGACCTCATTCTGCAAATGACAGACACCCTATTTCAAGGCTTGATCAGATACCGGATGTACGATTGCCCTAATTTGTACACGAAATTACAATTATTAGGGTCCATTCTTTCGACTAACCATTGGCTTCGGAGTGTAATTAATATTAACCACCCTCAGAAATAATGTGAATATTATTTGGTGGGGAATCTATAAACTGATTTTGATAAGTGTGGTTTAACTTTGGTTTGTTAATTACGCCAGTCATATAATCTTGTATATATATATCTTGCATTTGTATTTTCAGGGGCGTGGTCGCAGTGGATGTGGATCTGAGTAATCTTGATATGAATCAATGCTCAACTGACGCAAATGTTCCAAATATTTTCAAAAATACAAACCGATGTCACACCCGATCTACATATGTGAGTGTTAAGGGTCAGGGGATTTCCACTGTTATTAAACTGGAAAAAAAATTACAATTAATTGCATACAAGTTGCCATATCCGAAAAAAGATGCATAAAAATTATTGTGGATGGCAATTGTATAATGAAAACAAGATATTTACCATGGAAATTGCACTGCAAAATTTCTTGTTTCATGATCCACTGTAAACATGTGCTGGATTAAATTTTAAATCGTTATCAAATTTGCCATTCTTCAAAACAAAGTACACCCATCCACTTGCGTGTTTTGCAACATAGTCCCTACATACGAAAGTCAGCTATCGTTGTATTGGCGTCTTCTAGCAGAATACAATATTCACCAACAATAACTTTATATTAACGGTTGATACTCTCGCGCATATGATCTTAAATGTTGCTATGAGCTTCATATCGCATTTGTGCGGAATGCAGTTGTACATATTTATTATAGCTGTTCATAGATTACATAACAATTTAGGATTATAACCATAAATATGGGCGCGCACGGAATCAGGGCACAAGTTATGACAACTATGGAAAACAGCTCCTGGTGAATATATAGATAGTGCTATTGAGGGAAGCTGTTACGATGAGGTAGTGTCCGGTTCATATGGAGAACGGTGACCCGAGTGCTCACGATGTCAGTTTAGCACCGTCCTCCAAATAGTTTTATCACATAATTTGGCATAAAAGCAGTTTCATAATTATCGGTAATAGACACGTTTAATATCAGCGCGTGCGATGACGTCACGGCGTTCTTCAAATAACTTGCGATCGCTGTAGTTTATGATTGTTGTTTTCGATTAATATTGCGCGTTGCTTCGGGTTTATTTTATCATGTGATAAAAGGTATCTCACACTCGTCCTATTTTATACGTAATTTATCAACCTCGTCCTCTAAATTCTATTTGAGCCTCGGTAAACCTCGGCTCAAATCGAATTTAGTGAACTCGGTTGATAAATTCCGTATAAACTAGAAACTCATGAGAGATCCTCTATTTACATGATGGTGTGGCTTAACCATTTACCCAACATAACGGCCCTGTGCCAATGCATTCTCTTATATATGGGAGTCGACCATATGTCGCCTCGCATATATATGAGAATGCATTGGCTTAACACATATTAAAAATGATAAAATTGTCAAAGAATGTAGAAAATATTATAAAAATTGTTAAAAAATGTAAGAACAAATTATAAAATTGTTAAAGAATGTAAGAAAAAATGGTAAAAAGTGTTTAAAAAGATTTGTTTTTAGGCCAATGCATTCTCTTATATATATATGCGTGGCGACCTATGGTCGACTCGCATATATAAGAGAATGCATTGGCACAGGGCATAACTGTAACCATCACAATGAACCGGTTCCAATGATATCCATATTTGTATGGTGTCATTGAGACAGACCGAAGATATTTTAGGCTGTTGAAGCTTTATTTGGGCGTTTTGGCCGTTTTTTTTTGGGTAAAGGGTTAAAAGCTGTGGCTGTGAATGCAACTGCTGGCAGAGTGGAGAAATAACAACGATGTGAACGTTTACCCCCCGAAGCCAAAGAAATAGTAATTTAGGAGCGTCTGATCGGATTGAGTACTTTTAATGAGATGTATGATGGGACTGTCTCTTAAAACACGCACAGTCAGATGTTCGCTGTAACATGGGATACCAAAGATGATATCAAAGTGAAGTCAAGTGCAACATTATTATTCATCGGTGGCCTACCTTGTGGTATTTGAATCGAGTAGTATACGTGAAATAATTGGTTTATCTCAGCGGGTTCCTGATGTGATAATGACTTGATTCGCCAACTATATGGGGTATTGATTTAGCGAGATACGAGGGAACGTTGCCGTCAATTATATTATGTCATGTGCGCAGTCTGTGTCGCTTTGATCTTACGTGAAGTGTGGGCGACCCCAGTTTGTTTTGTTCAGGAACAGACCTGGTTACGCCGGTTATTATTCGACCAGCTTCGATAAAAAGACGACCGAGCTCACGTATGAGGTAGTCAGGTGCGAAGTCCCATACGACATCACTGTATTCAATGGACCTATCCCTACGTCCCGCCCACCTGTAGGCTGCATGGTTACTGTTACTACGCACCACAAGCCATCTCAATTCCGCTATCTCTTCAGTGCTAAAATAGCTTCCGATGAGAAAGGACTGTGTTGTTAAACGCCATGTAACGCGATAATATAGTTCGTTCTTAATATCACGATTTTTAGATACTCGGAGTACATACGTTTTGGACAAAAGTTCGATGGTCTGACGGTTCATTTGGAATTTTATTAACCTAGGCTGCAAGTGAGATCATACTGGCTACCCGATTACATAATGATATCAACAATCTACAGTAATGCCCTAAATAATTGACTTCTTTACCACAGCAGAATTATGGGTAACTTTTCAGGATTTAGAGGGAAATATGGCTTGTTGCCATTCATCGGAAAGCTCTCACTGAGTGTGGGGATTCTGCACACTGGTGGATAATCTAACAGCAATTTCAATGCCTGATAAACTCGTCGACCATGTGCGGCAAACCACCAGCCATCGGCGAGTAACTGGCAACTCCACCAGATAACGATTTCGAGTTGCAAAGTCCACGGTGGATCTGAACCCTCATCGCAAGCGCGAGAGGGCGAGACGGCTTTGAGTTGTACCCCTAACAGACTGAGCCACCAGGCCCCTTGTATTTACATGAACAAATGTGACCAAATATACACGTTGATTATATCATAGAACATGTTTTTCGATTATCGATATTTCGATAAATTGTTTCATACCGAAGCTCGTAAAAAGGCAGATACGAGTATTTATAACATTTTAAAAAAACCATGTATGTACAAATGGTTTGTGAAACTCACTTCAAAATGGTTTCCCCTGCCATCTACCACTTACATATTAATTACATTCATATTAATTCCTCAACGAGCATCTCTTGAAGGTTTCGTGGGAGAAATTACATAAACTATAAGTAACTGAATTAACTTTGAAATATGTCTAAACATGTATAGAATTAACTCATGCACCATTCTTAAATTATTACTTCACATTATGCACACCCAGATACCTGATAAAATGGCGTACTGTTTTGGGGGGAAATCCAAATTGAAACATTGCAAAAATAATTATTTTGGTGACCACTTTGCCCTCTTGGGCGGCCATTTTTTCCGGCCATGTTTCATCACCAACAGTAATTTTTATACCATAACACTATAGTTATAATGTATGTGACAATCCATATCACTTCAGAAAAAATACAGACCCGTATATAACACCCGAAGTATGGGTATGTATCTTCGTGTGTGGGTGTGTTTGTCTGTCTGTCTGTTTGTGTACAACTCAGTCACCCTTTTGGCGCGTTAATAACTTTCACTCGTAGTCCAATCTAGCCCAAATTTGGAATACGACATTCATTGTGTCGCACAAGATGACTCACCAAATTTCATGCCGATTGTTCCTTGGAAACCTGAGATCGAACACCCCCCCCCCCCCCCATGTATTTGAATTATTTCAGCGTCATATCAGTGCATAATGCTTCTCGATTGTAGTGTGTATGGCTAGAAGGTATGAGGTTCATGGCCGGCTCATACAGGTGTGAATGTCGCCAAGGATATCAGTTCCCGTACAATGCTACCGCCAGGCCTTTCGATGGTCGCACAGTGGAGGAAGAGTTCCTGAAATATAGCCATAACGAGACTTTTAACAGGTACGCATATCCAAGCCTGCAATTAGTGTAGCTGTCGTTTGCAGATATGTGAGATATAGGGTGAATTTAGTGTCACCAGTTTCATTCTCTGTGAACCTCATTCTGATTAGGTCTCAACTGCTATGGGAGACCTATGATCAGAATGAAGTTCCCCAGTTTAAGTTGATGATGATATGGGATATAGAAACTTCCCACATAATGGAAAAAGTAACTGAAAACAATGTCAATTTGAGACCATAGATACTTCCCAAAAGATGAGGCTTAAACAGAATGAGATCCCCAGAGGGTGGATTTGGTGATGCTAACACGCTGTGAGGGATAGCGTCACTAAATTCACCCTCTGGGTACCTCATTCTGCAAACAACAGACACACTTTGTATAGCTGACAATTATCAGTGCAACGTCCATGCATAGACCATGCAGTGCCACATGTGATAAACATATGCTGTTTGAAGCAAGTTACGTGCATGTGGAATTTAATTCCCTATTTTGTTATTCAATTGGAAACGAAATACTTGTAATTATAGATAGCACTGATCGTTTTATATTTTTAATAACGTAGACCGGGTACGATTTGTATCAGTGTGTATGCGTTTTTTATTACAATTGGCCGATCTAGAAATCCCATAAACGATATGTGTCATGTGCTCCGTCCGCGCAATTTAAAGGTCCACTTAATTTTCGAATGCCCAAATAATATACACAACATTACCATATTATATATCATTTGGAAAAGGGACCAAAAATATATATATTCCACCAGAATACGGAACAGCTGTGGCCTAGGAGTGTCCACCAAGTGATAGAGATTTTCAGATTCATTCCAAGACTCCCCCCTTGTCAACAAAAAATGCATAATAATTCAATCTAAGAGATAGAGTTATACCCCTTCCATTGAGAATAATAGACTTTCCAGTACAGTCCGGATCAAAATTCAGCGAACAGCACACCTCCATACCTCGACGAAAACAACATGTTCCCAGTTTATAAGACCCGGATCAGTTGGTAATACAATGTTTTGGAGCTTCCTATTGCAAAAGGTATATAATACGGAATATGTTGTATATATTGTGATCTGATGATTTGAAAATTAAGTGGGCCTTTAATATGTAATTATTTTTCTTCTGAAATTGAGTTCAATCCGCACAGAGAATGTCATTCTTAACCCTTTACCCAACAGAACGGCCCTATGGTCGACTCGCATATATAAGAGAATGCATTGGCACAGGGCATAACTGTAACTATCACAATGTGGTCAAGGAGCCGGTTCCAATGATATCCATATTTGTATGGTTCTATTGAGACAGACCGAAGATATTTTAGGCTGTTGAAGCTTTATTTGGCCGGTTTTGGCCGGTTTGTTGGGTAAAGGGTTAAATTGTCTCAATTATGATTTAATATACCGTCGACTGTTCTATGTCCCAGGGACAAAGTAACTAAAACAACTTTAATTTGAGAAGTAGATATTTCCCAGAAGATGGGGCTTAATCAGAATGAGGTACTCAGAGGGCTAGCATCACTAAATTCACCCTCTGGGAACCTCATTCTGCAAATAACAGACACACTATTTCACGGTTTTCCATTACAGCGACACTCCATCTTTATGAACATTAAATATGTATTCATGGATCCAGAAGAACTGTCAGGAAATATAATTTACTTTGTAACAAGTTTCTAGAGTATACGTTTAATATGTAAAATATTTCACATGTCATATATTTTGACAGTGAACAACGCAACATCGCATTAAGCTAGATCTTACATCTGTTATTAATGTCCATGCAAACTTTATATCCTTTTCTGATCAGCACCACCATCTCTTTTACTATCTATTCAAAATGGAGAGAGGCTCATCAATAAGTTGCATAACTTGACTCCAATTCCCTGTTCTCACTGTTATACTACAAATCGTTGGCTGAGTGCTATACTATTATATGTCCTTATTTCTATTTTGTTGGAAATCGTCTGAAAATTTCGTATCGCACTTTCCATATTTCAGCACAACAATGGCACTCATTTCCTTGCTTATGAGATTACAGGTGTTAAATAAGACGAGTTTGGATTTTTTTTTGTGCAAATAGATTGAACAAATATTTCAATCTCGACGAAAATGCTATTGCAGATACATTTTGATCACAAAAGTACCCGTATTCGTTGGTTATAGAATGGTCATGTATATGTGCGCTCAGACGGTCGTCACGTGATGTAACCTCGGGTATTAATCTTGAGTATCTGCAGACATGGGTCGGGTTGACATAATACAGCACGGATGTTCATGTAGATAGTAAAAACATTTACTTTCTGTTTTCTAGATATGAAAGTCTCCGATGCATAGGTTCAGATCCCGTCACCGAAACCTCAAGCACATCAGCCACTATAACCGTTTCACCCCCTATAACGGGTTCAACGAGCGTTGCAGGAAATGCACTGCTCGTGTTATTTGCTGCCGTGTTAGCAGTCAACGCTAATGATGTTCACCGATAACCGGATGTGGCAGGGATGAAGATAAATGAATGTATTTTATGTTCTTTACCGGTACGTCAGCGCAGTCAACCGGGGTGTGTTTCGTTCCCGACCGAGGGTCCCACGGCACGGAGGCTAAAGATGGCCGGAAAAGAGCCATCGATAACCTTCAGGCGATGCGTGCGCGCGCGCGGCCGTCCTCTCTCGAAAATGGCGATCCGGCGAGGCGGGCCAACTCGGCCGAGCGTCCCTTCCGAAAGTCACTCTCGCATTCACTGAAACATACGTCGAAGCTGCTCAACACGTTTACTTAAAAACTTGACGTGTAGACTATGCAACTCCAATTATAATCATGAGTTATACATGATTATACAGTAATGCCCTAAATTATCGATTCCTTAACCACAGCAGAATTATGGATATTTTTTCAGGATTTAGTCGGCGGAAATATGGTTGGTTGCCATTCATCAGAAAGCTCTCATTGAGAGCTTTCCGATGAATGGCAACAAGCCATATTTCCTACTAAATCCTGAAAAATCACCTATAATTCTGCTGTGGTTAAGGAGTCGATTATTTAGGGCATCACTGTAGTTTGGCCATGTAGGTGGACCACAATGATATACTCAGATTATAAGAACTATCAACAAATACGGAGTTTCCATGTATCTCTTCCTGACATCGCTCTCAATAACGGATCTGACGACTGTGTTCCTGGGAGAACAGACCCCGTCACCCTCGGCTAAAATCGAAGAGTGCTTGGAGGTGGATATCATAGACACAAGTTCCTTTTTATACCACATATGCAAAATTATCAACAACAACAGTAACACCAGCAACTAAGATATATACTAAAACTTACATGTTGATCGTTCATCTACTCGATGCTAGACAGTGACAATAAGACAGTATAGTTCGTTACTCACCTTATTGTATATATGTAAATATGTAAAATATGCAGCACGTATAAATATAAACTCTCCCAAGAGGAGGCATTAACATGATATATAACCCAATCAACCACTATAACCGAATCGCCCCCTATAACTGGCTCAACGAGCGTTGCAGGAAGTGCATTGATCGTGTTATTTGCTGCTGTGTTAGCAATCAATGCTAATGAGGTTCACCGATAACCAGATGTGGCAGGGATGAAGATAAATGAATGTATTTTATGGTCTGTACCGGTACGTCAGCGCAGTCAAACATGGAGAATGTGTGCGAGACTCATCGCTCACTCTCGCATTCACTGAAACATCCGTCGAATCTGCTCAACACGTTTACTTAATAACTTGACGTGTTGACTATGCAACTCCAATTATAATCATGAGTTATACATGATTATACAGTAATGCCCTAAATTATCGACTCCTTAACAGCAGAATTTTGGGTATATTTTCAGGATTTAGTCGGCGGAAATATGGGTTGTTGCCATTCGTCAGAAAGCTCTCATTGATAGCATTCCGATGAATGGCAACAAGCCATATTTCCGACTAAATCCTGAAAAATCACCCATAATTCTGCTGTGGTTAAGGAGTCGACTATTTTGGGCATAACTGTAGTTTGGTCGTGTAGGTGGACCACAATGATATACTCAGATTATAAGAACTATCAACAAATACGGAGTTTCCATCTACTCGATGCTAGACAGTAACAATAAGACAGTATAGTTCGTTACTCACCTTATGGTATATATGTAAATATGTAAAATATGCAGCACGTGTAAATATAAACTATCCCAAGAGGAGGCATTAACATGATATATAACCCAATCAACCACTATAACCGAATCGCCCCCTATAACTGGCTCAACGAGCGTTGCAGGAAGTGCATTGATCGTGTTATTTGCTGCTGTGTTAGCAATCAATGCTAATGAGGTTCACCGATAACCAGATGTGGCAGGGATGAAGATAAATGAATGTATTTTATGGTCTGTACCGATACGTCAGCGCAGTCAAACATTGAGAATGTGTGCGAGACTCATCGCTCACTCTCGCATTCACTGAAACATCCGTCGAATCTGCTCAACACGTTTACTTAATAACTTGACGTGTAGACTATGCAACTCCAATTATAATCATGAGTTATACATGATTATACAGTAATGCCCTAAATTATCGACTCCTTAACCACAGCAGAATTTTGGGTATATTTTCAGGATTTAGTCGGCGGAAATATGGGTTGTTGCCATTCGTCAGAAAGCTCTCATTGATAGCATTCCGATGAATGGCAACAAGCCATATTTCCGACTAAATCCTGAAAAATCACCCATAATTCTGCTGTGGTTAAGGAGTCGACTATTTTGGGCATAACTGTAGTTTGGTCGTGTAGGTGGACCACAATGATATACTCAGATTATAAGAACTATCAACAAATACGGAGTTTCCATCTACTCGATGCTAGACAGTAACAATAAGACAGTATAGTTCGTTACTCGCCTTATGGTATATATGTAAATATGTAAAATATGCAGCACGTGTAAATATAAACTTTCCCACGAGGAGGCATTAAAATGATATATAACCGAATCAACCACTATAATCGAATCCACCACTATCACCAGGTCAGCTAGCGTTGCATTAAGTGTATTGCTCGTGTTCTTTATCAGTCAATGCTAATTAATAGGGTACACAGATAATCAGATGTGGCAATAATGAAGATAAATGACATATGTTTTATAACGCCACAGGATATATATCAGAGGTCAGACAATGATACTATAACATAACTAAATATAAAAATATAACCTATATATCTGGGTTAAAGAGCATTCACACAAGAATAGCTTATAAATAGTAGTCGTAAATTACTCGTAAAAAACATTTTGTAGAATTGACGGCTACGAGTCCGTTTTGTGATAAAATATTGTTGTAACGTGGAAGAGGTTCTTGAATAATCTGTAGCTTGTTGTGGTAGAAAGGCTTGTTTTTCCTCCAACTCGCCGTTACAAATAATTAAAACTGTGATATTTCGATCTGTATATCTCTATCTTGATTCTGTGATTGTTGTATGCTATGCTCTGTGTATATGTGCTGTATTCTCGACACGAGTGCCCTAAAGTGATAAAAAGCTTGTTGATCTGCGAAAGTAATGAAATACAAGATGCATTAGCGTGAGATGGTGCTGACGATGATAAAAGCTAAGCTGCTATGAAATGAGTTTCAATTAAACAATTATCACTAATTAATTATGCATATTATTATATATAAATTACACAACAAGAGGTAGCTTATAGCTATGCTACAGTGTCAACAAAACTTCTTGCCACCGACAGTAAGGTGATAAAGTTATCTTAGTCGTGATTTATTTGTACTGCGTCATGCTGTTAGCCTGTCACAGTCAGCAAATCATGCACATCCTGAATTCCACTATTGTAGTGGTATTCCACGATTATAGTGGTACATGACCATATCATATTCACGTTTCTTGTATTTGCGTCGGGAATAGAAGACGGCGGATACCAGTGCATAGCCCAATTTAACTTTTAACCCTTTGCCCAACAGAAGGGCCCTGTGCCAATGCATTCTCTTATATATGCGAGTCGACCATAGGTCGCCTCGCATATATAAGAGAATGCATTGGCTTAACACATTAAAAATTATAAAATTGTTAAAGAATGTAAGAAAAAATGGTAAAAAGTGTTAAAAAAAGATTTTGTTTAGGCCAATGCATTCTCTTATATATGCGAGGCGACCTATGGTCGACTCGCATATATAAGAGAATGCATTGGCACAGAGCTAACTGTAACTATCACAATGTGGTCAATGAGCCGGTTCCAATGATATCCATATTTGTATGGTTTTATTGAGACAGACCGAAGATATTTTAGGCTGTTGAAGCTCTATTTGGCCGGTTTTGGCCTGTTTGTTGGGTAAAGGGTTAACAATGTCGCAACGAATGAACAGTCTTCCGACAAAATTCTTTGTGCAATCTTTTGCGCCAACTTTGTTATTCAACACTATTACTAATATACGCCTTTCTAAATGACAATAACAGGATGACTCAATCGCTCCTTCATAGCAACATTTAAACTAATTGAATTGAGTTGCATATCGTGTGGCGTCATGATTAATCATGCTCCTAGACAAAATATATATATAATGCCGAATTAGTGCGACTTGTGCGAAATATGATTTTGGATCATCCCTCTTTTATCAAATTCACAAAACGGTAATGGCCATATACCACTTTTATAGTGGTATTCAGGATGTGCATGACCTGGTCAGTTGTATGATCTCATGACCACGTAGTACCCTATTCGTAATTCTTATTATAGTGTTTGTGCGAAATGTGTCAATTATCCATGAGTATATATATCTCCGATGACTGATAAAGACGGGGATATGGCGCAGGTAGGTGTCATGCTTTCTGTCGAATCACATTCTCTGACGTTGTCATGTATTTATATTGTACTACGATATATGTATTCTTTCGTGTGCACGATTTCGGCCTGTTCTCACACAAACCCGCCCATTATCTGCTTATAATAGAACTAGCTTTAGGTAGATAATATGCTTAGAATCGCATCATTTTGAGTCAATAATAAAAGATGAGAGCGTTTTAGTCACATAATCGACTCATAATGAGGCGATTCTAAGCCGATTGTGAGCAGAAATGGAGTGAGGGTTTGGGTGGCTAGCCCGGGATTGTCGGAAGGACCGATTGGTCCTCCCCTTAACCCCTCTGTGAGCAGAAATAAGCCAGCTCACGACTTTTAAGGTGTACGCTCTTTATCGTGTGTTTTCATTGTGGCCCGCGCCATAAAACTAAATAACGGATATGATCCATTGTCTGCTTCTATCAGAATCAAATAATCATATTATAGGTCGATTTATGTGCGTATTTGCGCGAGGATATGTTCACGATTTAGACATGTAAATATATTTTACTAATAGAGAGGTCTTGCAGAACTCACTGATAGCAGTTACGATTACGGTTAGGGTACTACGTCATAAAATTATGCTGACATTGTATTTTAATATGATAATGTACGTAAACGTAATTTGCGCCCGCTTGTTACTGTTCATGGGATTATCGGATGAATTGTTACCTGTATAGAAGGATTTGATGATAAACCCTAAGGGCGGATACACACATGCATGTAATTATCGTGTATTTGGCGTTTTACATGGATCATACAGACGATGTAATATGTGTCCACTGACAACCCAATCATTGCCTACGTGTTGAACGCACTGAGTTCTAGTTCCAATTAAGTCGGAATGTAGATAAGCCGTTGTCTTGGACAGAGTCGCCAGGCCACTTAAAATAATTGTTCGTGGGATAACCCATATGGTAGACTTTCTATTTAAATAATTACCAGTCCTCTCTTATTTATAGCAGTGGTGGATTAGGATTTCCCCGACGTATGCAGGGGCTATATATGACCCCGAAAGCTACCAGGCGGGCGTGGCTAACTCTGAGCTATATTAAGTAAAACATATCATATTGTACCTTCTTGCCCAGATTATTCTGACCGATACATTCAACTAAGTCCCTTAGCGATTTGAAGCTTTCGAGACCCCACCCAAACAAGCATCATGGTTGAAAATGTTCTACATCAAGCCTGTATATGCCAGACGTATGGCTTCTGGTGTTTGTGCATTAATAAAATGCCAGATATCACACAGACTTGACTAATTTCCGCATCCGTAAGAGAATACATGTTTTGGACTGGCCTTACTTGTACTGATAGAAGACAATTTGACCTCGCTTAGCACTACTCACTTGTCTGGTCTGTTAACAATGAACCGCTCGCGCGCAGGTGATTAATGTTGTCAATTATTGGTGTGGCCATGTAAAATACATGTATTTTACATACAGAAATTACATGCATGTGTGTATCCACCCTTATAATGTGACACAAGAAAATGATATATACAATGTATGTAAATAATCACATAATATGATCGCACGTGACACGTAGTGGAGCAACCACACAAATACATCAAACTATCTCAACAATTTCCATCTATATACGTAGTTTCCAACTGTTGCTGTGTCAGTCATGGGATTTCAAAATGTTGAATACTTTCACCAAAGTTGGAGGGGCGGATTCCGCGGAACACTACAGTACAACCACCCTGCCACCACGTATCTCGTTAAAACAACTCATACACATCCATGCCAAACTAAAGCTAGCAACTTCCCACGTTTATATATGACAAATATAAATATTTACATGGGCGCTATATCCCAAAATATCACTGGGGAAATCTTTCGCGCGAACAGTTTCATGCGCTAGCTAGCTAGCTCTTGTCAATAGAAAACATATCTCGTTTGAATCCAGTCTGTATTGTTCTAGCAAATGGTCTTTAGAGAAGTCTCTTAATTACATTTAAGTGTATATATTGTGTAAGGCAGCTGAATTAGCTCATTGCATGGTCAAAAATTCAAACTGATAATCAAAATGACATTTGAAAACATGATGAAGAATATAATCTTATATGCACTCACTAGTTTTAAAAGAAGAACAAACAAAAAAGGAACAATGAAAACCAAACAAACAAACAACACGTGTGTAGGGAGGGATCCCATATTAATGTGTGCATATTGTATATAAAATGTCCTTTGGCCATTTTGTATACTGCGATTGGCTTTGATTTCGTTGCCATCAATTTTCGTGGTTTGTCATCAAAAGGCTTTTTCGTCGGTACATAAATTCGTGGATCAGATATCATATTTATGCATATCAACAGGGCCTACAATAGCAGCTACATGACAAAAAATTATGTGTGTACTATTGAGAAATTAGACCCCCAAGGTATTCCTGCGCTGAAAGCACATTACGCAATCATTACCATAAAATAGCTATCAGCTTCATTTCAAACTTTGGCCAAGTAGGTATTTATTGTATTATGTAGTCTGCACGTGGTTACTGGTAAACATATAGCCTTTTAAAGAAACCAATGCATTGAGCATTGTTTTCAAACTATCACAGCAAAGATCAGGTGATGCATATCCATTTTGTTTCGGTGAATGAATGGTAATGTATTGAAAAAGATTACGTTTCATCTCGTCTTATCTGTGTTTTTCTATATATAAATTTACGGCTTAGAAAACAGACCTTAATGGCCGATCTCTCTTTTCCATCTCGTATATTATATGGGGTTTTTTAATTCAACAAAAGAGTCGATTATTTCGTTGGTTATTGATTTCGTGGTTGAACAAAACCACGAAATCAACGAATAACAGACCCCCACGAATTAAAAGGATTTTACAGTATATAATTGCGTTTAGTCTAGTGATGTGAAATCGGTGTTTCCGGTAAAGACCAAATGTGTCTGGATTCTGGCCCACAATTTAACCAACTGACGTAAATGACGTCATGGATCATGTCATAACGTCTTCGCTGGTTTTCGGTCAGCTAACCAACGAAAATGGTCAAAATGAAACTAATTCATAAGCCTACTTAACATAGGAATTGTTCAGAAAAACTGAAGTTGGTAATTTCATAACCATCCCACTTGGTCCACTTCCGATTCCGTGATTTCACAATTTGATATTATTGTTCCCAGGATGCTATGCAAAAGCGGGGCGGAAGTCACGTGATTTTTAACCCATTTTTCTTGTCCGCATTTTCATCGCGTCGAAATTCTGTTTCATGGTATTGTAAAAATTAATGACGTCATTCACGCCTAAACTTGAAAAGCAACACAGCGCCTGCGGCGCTGTGGTGGTTGCTATAACGTAAATGTGGATATTTAGCTTGCCATGTAATACGAGTCTCAGCTGTCTGGCCATCGACGCAGTCCTGTCTGGAATTTTGCGCGCCGGTGTAGGTAGTGACGTCATGATGTACGTCTTGATGTCATGACGCCTTTACTGGTTTCCCAAGAAGCAATCTTAAAATGACTCTGCGATCTTTCAATCGGAACTTAAAGTTTCCGTTTGTCGGCCTTGAACTTTGAGAATATTTCATCAATCTTTTAGGCGGATATACCGTTAGAAAATTGAAGATAATATGTAAACGGCCAGCAAGGTCGCTAGATTCCTATTTCGGGGTAAATATTTTTAATAATTTTATGAAATATGTAAACAAAACTTTTTCATGCAATTTAACTTTTTTGTTAACCAGAGCTTTTGTTCAATTTACATTCACTTTTTGAAAATATATTTGGCTTTAGGAGCATGATGTTCCTACATATGATGAAGTATAGCTAACAGTTGCTAAATCAAAGTTTTTTTATTTTTGCCCTGGAGCATTTTGCCCAATTACACATTTCAAGGTGGCATTAATCAACACAAAATGGCGGCCGTCGCCAACAATCATTTTTGGACTCCGCTGACCTTTGAATTATGAATAAATTATTATACTTTGGGTAATTACGTGCGCTAGCGCCAGGGATGTGGCTAGAGGGGGGTGTGGGGGTGTCTCACCCCCCCCCCCCAGCAGAGAGCTATATTTTCAATAGATGGAAATTTCATACCTTCCACAACGAAATTTCACACCAACAATAGGTTGAAAATGTTCTTGTAGTTTGATTATAAAACAATGTATTGGGGGAATTTATTGTTTTTCGACCAATATTTGCATATGTTCCTATTTTTGGTCAAAATTTTTGACAGAAATGGTCATCAGTTGGAAATTTTCCAACCTTAGGGGGGTGACAGGTTGGAAATTTCCAACACTTGGAAAGCTTGAGTCCTGGTCTCTCCCCCGTGGCCAGTCAAAAACTTCTAGTTAATTTAAGAAAACAATATTGTCATACAATTGGTCAACATTGTCATTGGAATTGTCATCAGTTGGAAAATTTCCAACCTAAGTGGGGGTGTAGGGTTTGAAATTTCGAACAGTAGGAAGGCTTGAGGCTAGTCTAGATGTTAGGATTTTGCGATTTTCTTGTTCAGATTTCAAAATTTTCGCACACCGGGCCGAACCATGGTCGGCCCGGTGTGTCATTGCCCCATTCACATGGCCAATACAAAACTGCTAATTAGTTTAGCAAAACAATATTTTACTACATTTGGTCAAACTTGTAGACATAAATGGTCATCAGTTGAAGAATTTTCCAACCTGAGGGGGAGTATGAGGTTTGAAATTTCCAACACTAGGAAAGCTTCAGTTGAGGCCAGTCTTGATGCTAGGATTTGCGATTTTCTTGTATAATTTTCAAAATTTTCTCACACCGGGCCGAACAACCATGGTCGGCCCGGTGTTTCCTGGTCTGTTGTCGGTAGCTGTGTGCATTTGTCTGGAATTAGATCACTAGTTGTTTTTTGGGGGGCAATTTTCAGGTTAAAATATCTTAATGTTCTCATACTGGGAAAATAGAAGCATGGCTTATGAATATATAGGAAATTAGACCTGAGCATGAGGTACAATGGGGGAGGGTGCAAATGGAAATATGCAAAAAGTTGTGTTGGTACGATTCCGACTCAAGGGGGGGGGGGTGCAAATGGAATTATGCCAAAAAGTTGTGTGATTGCGCGACTCAAGGGGGGGGGGGGGTGCAGTTGGAAATTCCAAGGTGGACACCCCCCAGCGGAGACCCTCTAGCCACATCCCTGGCTAGCGCAACAGTGTTGCGATCAGACAGATTCGTAGGTAGGTACGTGTCACCCTACTCCGTTTCTCGCCATGACGTCACCAAAAACGACGTAAAACCTCGTGGCGTTCTGACATTTTTACTGTGCCGCGTTTTTGCTATGTTTATTTTATGTGTTGTTTTCGATTATTTGTTTGTCGCCGATATTGCCATTTGTCGGGATTCCCTGTTTCTATATTTAAAACTGGCATGCTCGTAGTGAGCCTCGATTTCGATTTTTTCTCCCAGGTCAAAATACGTCAGAGTTATGACAAAATAGATCGACCTACATTTTCTCCATCAGAACCCTACACCAAAGAGTCTATAGACTCCTTCGGGACCTACATATACCTACATAGGGTATTTTTACTTATAATTGGGAAGTTTTATCATTTTTGGTTCGTGCGAAGACCTCTTTTTATCGTGCGGGAAAAGAGAGACATTCAAAACGCGATTTCGTAATTCGACGCAATAGGCTGAATAGCCTAACCTTCAGCCGAGTTCCGGTTTAAATACGACGAATGACGTAACACCAAACAAAACGCATTAGTTGACACAAACACCGTTTGAAGAGTTTATTATTACATAAAATTATCGTTATTGATTAATTATTGATTAATTATTGATATTTATTGTTGAATATTGGCTGCTATCAATATTTACACAAATGGTATTAATTATTTCTTATAATTGCTCCTTTGGTCAACTTTGACTATCGGAAAATGAAAATGAAAATATGCCGCTGAAAAAAATGTATTCGATATTAAAGTCTCATCCTTTCGGCAACATGAAATTGGTTTTAATTAATTAAATTATTAATATAGTAATTTGCCTTTTATCTGTGATGAAATGAGAAATGGTAATTGTCTTTTTTTTTGCTAACATTAAATTAAATTAAATAAATTAAGTCAAATACAGTGAAATTATTTTTTTAATTATTGTTTATTACATTTTTGCGCACGTTGTCATCTCTCTGAGTGCATTCTAGTTTACTCTAATTTTAGAGTGGGCTGAAAAAGTCGATTAGTATATCTCATATTCGCATACGTATACCATATGTTGCTTCGCTTCCGCGGCTTCGCCGCGGGAGAGCGGGCGCTATAACCATCACAACAATACAATACACTGGTATAATTCAGTCGAATACTATAAATACACTGATTCATCAACCTATTTTGGTCGCCGAAACGGGACAAAAGTTCGAAATTACTAGTAATGAGAGGATCGTGCTGCTTCTTGTAGCCATTTGCTGCATATTTTGTATATACATCCTATATGCCTTTTCTATGTTCGTATATTGAGTAGCTCTTAGGTTCCACCACATTTCGGCGCCATATAGGGCTTTTGTAATGACATCGTGTTAAAAATCTTTAGGTTGGTCATAGGAGTCCTTGGAAATTGGTGAGCGACAAGCTGCAAAATAACATTTGCGGAACAGTTCTGATGCTTGTGCAACTTACGGGATATCTTAACTGCTAGACTCCTGGATTATACCAAGGCGTGTCACTTGTTTCGTTTGGCTTATATGGCCTGATCTTAGGCTCCGTGATTATAGTCTATATTCTCGCGGTTATTTCATATATTAACGACGACTACTTTGCCATGTTCCTGTGAGAAGGAGAAGAGCAATGTCAAGCTGTATGTGTGGCACATGGTCATTAGTCTGTGAAGAAACTGTGATATCATCGACTGTAGTCGGGCATGAAGAGGACAAAGAACTTACATGCATAACATCGGGTGGATTAGACAATGATCTTTCGAGGTCATCAATGAAAATAAGGTATAAAAAGGGAGATAATAATTATATGACCTTGTTTGGTCCCTTGCTCAATACGAAACGCAATTCAATTAGACAAGAAGCCATTGTAGAGTACATGGCTTCTGTCTATATCAGAATACAAATTGTTTAGTAACAAGAGCGTGTGACCTCTTACTCCTTCTCATATAATTTATAAATCAAGTCGTGCCATACAGTCGAATGTCTTTTTAGAATCAAGAAAGGCCGTAAAGAGACGTGGGATATTTGCTTTTGCATAAGACACACTATCTTGGAGCACATCCCTATGCAGTGACAGAACAGCCAACCCTCTCATGGAAGTCATTCTGCAAGCTGGTTCTGTTGTAGTCTCCGAAGGATGATAATTTCGAACAACTTGGAAAAGTCGTTTATGCTCTCTGTAATTTCGGTAGAAATAGTCTTTAAAGTCAGTTGGCCGGCCAGCGGATAGCCAGGCTTTTATGCTTAGTATCATAGCTTTATGAAGACTTTTGATCTCGTTATTCCAATATGGTTTGAATTTGTGTCTGGATTGAGATTACTTACCGCTTCTTTCTCGGCAGACATTAAGGCGTTGACAATGTTTGAGTGCATAGAACAAGTCGATATCGCATGGTCAATTGAACTGATATGGTAGGCATCGAAAGTCCTCGTGCAGCAGTACACAGTACCGTTCGATGTCAAATTTCTACAGTTTATTGGATTATGTTTCTTATCGCTGTGACTGGTAGAGTTATCGCTCATTAGTGAGGCGATGAGTTCAGTGCATTTTACAGGCCCATGATGCGATGTATTAATGGCATTGTCATCCACTATCAGCATCGTGATCCAGATCTATTCTGGAGTCATGTATAATAATGTGGTCCCGCCAGAAGTGAAGGAGAGTAATCCAGAGAGTGCGGTACGTAAGATACGATTGAACCCGAACTCCACGCAGAGTTATCTCATATCGCTCCGCTGAGATACCACTGCAACAAGGACATTTGGTAAGTATTTCTGACATGATCTTAGTTCTTATGTTTTGTGTTTTTTTTCTCGATTAAACTTGTCTATGTCTGGCTCAGTTCATATTGTTCTTATCAATACCGAAAGAATTACCATTATGGCAAACATGTGGTGGTCGAAATAAGATAATAGGTGACTAAATATAGTTCCGACGATATGTGAAAATAGATGTATCTGTCCGCAAAGTACCATTCTTTTGGCAGTGATTTATCGCAGTGATAACGGAGAGGGCGCTGCATGGAGTTTTGTTTGGACCTTTACACGTTTGCAATTTCATCACTGATGCCATGTTGTGTCAACTCAGGCACCGTGTAGGCGCATAACTAGAGTTATATCGGTGTGGTTCAAATTCGGACAGAGAATCTAATCTTGAAAGATTCGAATCGAAGTCTCCCATAAGAATAATAGAACCGTGTGTCTGGCTATACCGGCTTGGCCTCTGCTACTGTGATTTGGCAGGACAATGTCATTATCATCTGAGCATTTCACTACCGCGTTAAAGTCCCCCAGGATGTCTTCAAGTTTCCATGATTCATAGTTGTACAGCCAGTGTTCTTGGGCAATTATGACATCTGCCTTCGATGCAAGGTGCTGTAGGTATTCGCCGTTGGATGAGAGACCCTCAATATTGTAGGAAATAAAGTTGAGGCTCGTATCAGGCCCATCTGGAATGGCGGCGGATGGTGGAGCCAGTTCCCGTGTGGAATGAGCGGTACTGGAAACGGGAGAGGTGATGGGATTGGATGGTGATGAATTATTGGTGGGTGAGCTGCAATCATCGGAGGTGGCTGGTGGTTCCACAGAGCATATATCGACGGTTTTGTGTGTCGCCTTCGCAGTTGTGGTGGCCGGTGATGTTGGCGGTCGCCAACAAAAGACTGCTTAGGGTTAGGTTTAGGTTTTGGCTGTCCTTCGTCTGACGGTATAGGCATAGGAATCTCATTAGGTCTTGGGGAGGTGTTAGAACCAGGGTTTGCCTCGGTAGTGTTTAAGTTTTCGAGTTCCGTTTGGTTGAAATGCTGTGTTGGCGTTGTTATGGATTTGATGTGAGTGGAAGAGTCGTCATGAAGTGTTCGAGACTTTTCAGCTGTGATTTTCAAGGATTGAGGTGATCTCGGATTCCTGCCGGTAGGTGATATCAGCGACGCCTGGTTAGAAGTAGGCACCAGAGGCACCAGCAGGTAACGACATCGAGAAATTCACGGACTATGTCACATCGTACTGGGTGGAAGGCGACCACGGTAGACAGACATGGAATCACTTCGACAATGACGGTCCAAGAACAACAAATCATGTCGAAGGCTGGCATAAGAAACTGCAAAATTATCTGCCGGGGGGGGGGGCAAGCCGAACCTGTTCAACTTCATTGATTTTATTAAAAAAGAACAGGCGTATCATGAGTCGACACTACTACAAGTGAGCAATGGTGGTCGCGTCAGACCACAGCAGAGAAAATACAGGAGAGTCAACAACAGCCTTCGTCGCTACAAGAGAGTCTATAGAGAAGGGCAGTTGGGGGTGTTAGATTATTTAGATTCATGTGGAAATTTTTCTGGCTTTTGATGTGTTATATTGTATTGTATGTGATAATTATTATGTTGTATAAATGTATTATATTATATAAATGTATAATATTATATAAATGTATAATATTATATAAATAATATAATATAATAAATCGTTAAGTGCAACTGTTGTTCAAATGGTCCCCAAATGGAATACCGATAAATCAGCCCAAATGTTGCTTAAATAAAAAAACTGTAAACCAGTTAAAAACCTAAGTAACTGCAGACTATAAGCGGCAACTCTTTCATGTTGAGGAATATCACACCTACCTCCGATGCAATACCTGCCGGACAAGTGAGAACATCTCGTTTCGGCTATATTAACTCTTTTTCCTATATGACCGAGATCTGTTTCCCGTACATCCAAGATTGGCGTTGGAAATTGTCAACATTCAGATCATTAACCTGCATTTCCCGTTGTCATCATTTACCTGCAATTGCTGTATTGATTCACCCAATCTCATTATCTCAGACATCTAAAAATAATGACAATGTACGAGAAGCAGATGTCAAGATTACCGAGAAAAATATCAATGTTGTCGATGGATCACGCGAGAAAATATGCCTTCTTATCATAGTGGAGTTTGCTTGAATGTGGTAACTTCGAACTGATCTCAACATAAGTGTTTTTATGTTTGTGACCTCGTACACCTGCTTTTCTGGTATCATAATTTGTCGAATTTATCAACATATGCCTATTTTTAAAATATGAATAGTTCACTTGACACTTCAGGTAAAACAGATGTAATCAACTTCAATTTGGATGGCCACAGCATACACATGCCATTATATATAGATAAACAAACAATAAAATTCAAGGTTCCTTCCAACAGCCACGTTTTTCAGCAAACATAAATTACAATCACACACCATATAGCTCCGGTCTAGATGTTTTTTTCCATTATTCTTGTAAAATTTCAGAATGATTCGCTAATATATTCGGACATACCTGTCTATGTCACCTAGTAGGCCGCAACAGTTTGTGGGTTTCTCAATCTTTATTGAATCCAGAGCATTGTGCATGAATATACATTACGTTACCTTACATTACCTTACGTAGTGGACGCTGGCGCTCTGTCACGGTGTGTTATTTCACCGTATTCGGCTGGATCTCTAGACATATTTGGGTTATATGGTTGAAAATCAGTCACCAATTCCGCTTTATAGTCATACTTAACATCCTGATTTCTCCAATGATTATCTAGTCTGTTTTTTAATTGATTTATATCTTCAGCATACACCACTTCGTCTGGTAGATTGTTCCAAGTAGTGACCACTATTTGGCTAAATGTATATTTCTCACGTCTTAGTTAGA
The DNA here is from genome assembly GCA_032622095.1 of Siphonodentalium dalli. Classification (NCBI taxonomy): domain Eukaryota; kingdom Metazoa; phylum Mollusca; class Scaphopoda; order Gadilida; family Siphonodentaliidae; genus Siphonodentalium; species Siphonodentalium dalli. Next base: position 59,382,216 of record CP136069.1, on the reverse strand, counting down.
TCTTTCTTTGTACAGTTTATAGTTGTGGCCTCTGGTCCGAGATTCGGTGTTTCTTGTTAGAATGTTTGATACTTCCGGATCGCAGCAGTTGAATATTTTGAAACATTCGATCATATCACCTCGGTGGCTTCTGTACATCAGGATTCCATCTTTCTTAGTCTATTCTCGTATCCCATATGTTTAGTCCTGGTACTAGTTTTGTTGCTCTCTTTTGAAATTTTTACATTGGAACTGCGTGTTTTTTTTAGATATGGTCTCCAAGCAGGTTGAGCATATTCGAGTAATCGTCTTACCAGTCCTTTATAGAGTTTTGCCATTGTGGTATAGTCAAAGTAGGTGAATGATATTCTGATGGCTCCAAGAACACTGTTGGCTTCAAGTGATAGAATTTCCACTTGTTTTAGTTGACTTTCACTCCCATTCTTGTCTTTAAAGTTGTAATTTGGCTGATACTCCTCTTTCCCAACATTCATGACAACACATTTCTCTGGAATATTAGTAACCAGTTGTTTGACCACATTTGGAGTTCATCAAGATCGCTTTGCAGTATATCCATATCATTTTCCTATGTTATCTCCTTATAAATTTTTGTATCGTCTGCAAACAGCATCACTTCAGATTTTACACAGTCAGGTAATTCATACAGGTAAATACAGTAATGCGCATGCGCCAAGATGGCCGCTAGTTTAATTCTTAACGAATTTTTCATACAAAATAATGGACTAAATCAGTGGAATACGTGATTGTTACTTCGAAAACTACACAAAATGCCAGGGTGTGAGCTGTGTGGAAGTGGTAATAACGTGCGATTCACGATAGGTGACCAATATCTGTGCATAACATGCGAAAAGAAATGCAGTCAGACACGACCGGAGGTAAACAAACAGCCCGAGGTGCCGAAAAATGACAAAGGTAGAGAGAAAAAGAACAATGACCACACTGACGGTAACAAACAATCTATTATTATTGATGAGCTGTTGTGCTTCCTGACCAATAAATTACCCAAACTTACTACCGATCTGTTGATAAAACTCTGTATTGAACACTTCAGTGACACTGATATTGAGACAGCTAAATTAACGCTATATGACCTGGCGGACAGCAAAAATAGACTCATTAAAAGGAAGGAGCAAGACAAAAACGCCAATAATTTGAAGGATGTTATAACTTTGCTCCATGAATCGGATACTGATGAAATGCCACTCTTTGTTGCTCGGGATCTATCCAAACTCCCACCAATTGACTTTGATTATATTGACATTTCCAGTTTAGCTCATGAAATTTCGAACATGAAAAATCAACTTAAGGACATGAAGGACAATGTGTGCAATACCGACTCAGTTCGTGCTAATGAGATCAGCTTGACAAAATTTAAAGACGAAATCATTACGGCGCTTAAAAGCGATTTATCTACTGTGATTGGAAACATTGTCAACACAAAAATTGTGAATCCTAATTCTCACTCTAATAATTCACACGACGAACGTCCCATTGGTAATAAGGGTGCAGCCGTTAACACTTCTCACAACAATTCACTGAAGGATAGTGGTTTATTGAATCCGTCTACTGTGCAAGCTAACAGCGACGTGAGTGTCAGTAATCAACGACAAACACCGAACTTTGTTCACAAGATCGATCAGCCTACTCAAGGAGTTCCTCCTTACCTAAAAGCTGTGCAGAGTCAGGCAAAAAGGCAAACTTTTTTTGATACTGGTTCGTGTCAAAGTGGAGGTTTTACGACGGTTAATTATAATCGTCGACCGAAAAAGAAACCACCTATAATTGGTACTTCGACTGAAACAAGCTTGAAATGTGTCAAGTCACGACCCCACGGTTCAGTTTTCGTGTCGCGATTAGCACCGGGTACAGAGGAAAGTGACATCAAATCATTCGTAAACAAGAAATTTAATACTATTGTGATCAAATGTGAGAAATTGGTAACAAAATATGATCCGTACTCCTCTTTCCGCATCGACGTGATTGATAGGGAGATGATGCAAAAACTTCTCGACCCATCAGTATGGCCGGCTAATATTTTAGTTAGACGATTCTTCGAGCCCAAACGTCAATGGAGCCAATATGACTCGCGATTTATGCCGAATAGCTGGGATCTTCCTAACAATAACCCTCACAATGGTTGATCCAATAAGATTGGCATCTTATAACTGTAAAGCAGTTAAGTCATCGAGTGTAACTGTCAATGACATATGTAACAAATCTGACATTGTGCTCCTACAGGAACACTGGTTGCTAAAACACGAGCTTCCTATCCTCCGTTCAATACATTCTGACTTCGAAGCAGAAGGTGTATCTGCTGTTCAATGCGAAGATACAATTTCAATCGGACGTCCTTATGGTGGAACTGCGATAATGTGGAGAAAGTCTATGTTTAACTCGACTGAATTCCTGACATACGGTGACCCTAGAATCATCGGACTGAAAATAACTGGTAGTAATACTTCCCTCCTGATTCTCTGTGTATATTTGCCCGTGGACGAAACTGGCAATTCCGAAGAATATAATCATTATCTTGGAATGATAGGGTCTATAATAGAAGATTCCGGAACACCTAATGTTTTTGTGGTTGGTGACTTTAATGCAGACGTAATCAGGAACAGCGGTAATATGACCGAGCTATCCAATTTTTGTAAAAACTCTCTACTCATCTCAGATGTTAACTACTTTGGATCTTCCTCTGACTCATTCACATTCATCAGCGCTGCGCATGGCACAGTCTCATGGATTGATCATTGCGTTTGTACAGACAATGCAGACGCCGCCATATCATATATGTATATATGTTATGACTATATGACTTCAGACCATTTCCCGCTATTTGTGGAGTTTATGTTCTCAAACCTGATGAAAACCGACAGCAATGCGAAACTATTTCCCGGCGTATCTAGGATAAAGTGGAGAAATATTTCATCCTCGCAAATCGATCAGTTCCGTTGCTTGAGTGGTGAACTCATTCGTGCAATTGATATAGATATTCTGAGCGAGGAAGAAAGTCTTCCCAATTCTGAACTCACTAATAAAATTGACACAGCATACGAACAAATTATAACTTCCCTGAAGGTATCAGCGGAACAATGTTTCACGACTCATAAAATTGGGCACAATGCATCGTACCAGGTACCTGGTTGGAATTCCCATGTCAAAAAGCTACACGGAGAAGCAAGGAATGGTTTTCTATTCTGGGTGAGCCAAGGGAAACCCCGGTATGGATATGTATATGAAACCATGTGTCGGTGTAGGTCGAAATTTAAATGTGCTCTTCGTAAATGCAAGGCTATAACCGAACAGCTGAAAGCAGATAAGCTTGCGCATGACTACGAGTGTAAACAGTTTGGGGATTTCTGGAAAAAAGTGTCCGGGCGTAACGCATGTGGAAACGCATCTACTATTGGTGGAATATCCGGTGATTCCGAAATAGCTGATATGTGGAAAAGTCACTTTCATGGTATAATGAGTTATCAGTGCAGAGATATTCATGAATCCGATACAATAAACTATACATGTGATAGTGAAAAGGGTAACACAACTATAATATTTTCTGAGGACGACATTCGTATTGCCATCAATAAACTGGAAAAGGGTAAGTCAGGCGGTCCTGACGGAATTTCTCCTGAACACATCAAATACTGTCATGAAATTATTTGTAAATATATGTGTCATCTGATCAATGCAATGATAATACACGGACATCTTCCGGACAAATTGCTCGAAGTGACATTAATTCCAATTGTTAAAAACAAATCAAAAAACATTTCCGATAAAGTCAACTACAGGCCAATAGCCCTATCGTGTGTTTTGTCTAAAATTTTAGAGAACGCAATACTAAATAAATGTTCAGAAAAACTGCTAACAACAGACAATCAGTTCGGTTTCATACCAGGACACTCGACTGATGGATGCATTTTTGCACCAAAGGAATGTATACGATACTATACATCTAGGAATACACCTGTATTTGTTTGCTTTATGGATGCCAGTAAAGCGTTTGACAGAGTTGACCAAAGCGTGTTATTTGAAACGCTTGAAAGTCGAGATGTTCCCAAGCAGATTGTTAGGCTGCTGTCCGTGTGGTTCAAAAACAACTGTTTTATGTTCGCTGGGGTTCTGTATATTCATCTGGCTTCCACCCTACCAGCGGTGTAAGACAGGGAAGTGTACTAAGCCCTCTCTTATTCAATGTATATACGGACAATTTGAGCAGGAATTTGAATGGAACCAACATTGGATGCATGATTGGCTCAAAACTATTGAACCACCTGGCATACGCCGATGACATGTGTTTGATATCTCCATCTGTGATTGGTCTTCGTCGCCTATTGCGTGTGTGCACTAATGAGGCTGACAGATTAAACCTTAGTTACAACACCTCCAAAACTGTCGCCATAGCCTTCATTCCTAATTCCATGCCTATTGGCATTCTTCCAAAACTGAATCTCAATGGTAACGATCTTACATTCGTTGCTAGTGCCAGTTATCTTGGACACGTTATAAAAGACGACCTATCTGACGACGGCGACATACAACGTCAATATCGGGCTATTTGTCTCAGAGCTAATATATTGTTAAGAAAATTTTCCAAATGTTCGCAAGCTGTTAAATCATTTCTTTTTCAGAGATACATTTCTCCTCTATATTGTTGCCAGCTGTGGTCGAATTTCAAGAAAATTACTTTAAATAAGCTAAATGTATGTTACAATAATGCGTATAGACTATGTATGGGTTATGACAGAAGATGCAGTGCTAGTGGTATGTTTGTGAATGATAGAGTGTTGTCTATGCCAATGTTGAGACGAAAGTTTGTGTATGGGTTTCGTGAAAGGGTGAGCAAGTCGAATAACTGTGTTTTATCTGCAATAATGAGGTCAGATATATTATACACTTCTGATCTGATAATATATTGGAACGAATTATTGTATACATAAGTCCACTGTTGTAAATTTGTCCAGCAATATGCCATGGTAACACTATAATTGACATGTTGTATATACCTTAATAACTTATGAAAACTCAAATAATATAGACACAATTGTCTGAAATAAAGAGATATATATATATATAGGTATAACACAACAATTCCTAAGATCCCGGCAGTTAGAGATTTCGCCTGAAAGTCAGTTGTGGGGTTATTCGGTCCCTTCCAGAACGTATGACCAAAACAGTGCCCGTCTTAGCCGACGTAAGGTTTTTATTCCACTTTTTGACATGACGTAAATCTACGCTAGTAATCTTAGACCAGTAATGCAGCACGGGGTATTCACGTGGTCTGGATTGATCCGCTCTACGTACATATTGATTTAAATGTAACTGGTACCAACACATTGTTCTTCTAAGAATTTCAGGCAAAATATTAACCCCGCAATTCCACTATGGTACATATATTCTGCACGATAGTGCATGAACCATCTCGTTCGGTCCTATGGGTGCTGTAATTTTGTCGGGTGTTACTTTCGGTGTGTTTCCGTATTTGCAGAGCGAATTCGACCATAGTGTAGAGGTTAATATTTCACTTCCGCCCAAGCTAGCAACTTGTCCGATCGCCCATGGATGCAGAGGGGTATTCGCTGCATGATATGATGTCCCTTTCCGCGGGCAGACAGGTAGGATAGATGGGTCGGTGCCTTTTTATTTAAATTAGCGAGCCTGCGGAATCTACCGCAAATTATGGGTTAAATAGCCGTTTCCGCTCGAGCTATTGACTTGGGTATTGGAACTTTAGTACATACAGGTCTATTATGCACTATAGTGCATGTCCCATCTTCTTCGATCCCCTGGGGACGGTACGGTATGGTCGGTGGGTTTTACTCTCTGTGTTTTTGCATACATGTATAGCGAATTCAACCGCAGGGTATGGGTTAATATATTCAATTCCGCTATAGCTAGCAATTTGCCCAATCACCTATGTATGCAGAGGTGTCTATTCTGGACGATGGTACATGCCACATCTCGTTCGGACTCCTGTGGATGTACGGTCATGTGCGGTCGGCTTTTAGTTAGATCCGTTCAATCAATATAATTATAGTAACAGTATGTGTGATTATTTCCGTTATTTCAGTTAGTGTCAGCCACTCGTTACTTTCCCTTCATTCCAGTCCAACATGAGTTCCGGTGACCGGCGAAAGTGTTCAAATGGACCATCCACCTGCGTGAGTTGGTATTGACGAACTAATCGCTGAGAGTGTGCTTCCTTCTGTACCTAGGTTATGTGATTCATTGATCGTATATTGTGGCGTTGTGACATTCTATCGCTGCCGGGGCATGAACGTAAGACGTCAGATGTATACTCAGCAAACGATGTCTTCTTTTATGTCTGAAACAGGGAATCGTGTTGCTCTTGTGTGTTTGGAAAAATCCGTCTCTACTATTAAGACAATATTGGATAAGAGTTTGTAATGAACACGTATAAAGGTCAGTATTTTTTTTAACTTTGACAAGTTTTATTTTAAAATGTACATAAAGACTTCGTGTACGTATATACCGGTAGATTCGTGCATTCGTCGCCCTATCGTATCACTCCATCCAAGTTACGTTAGCATAATTTGAAGGTGCAAATGCCATGTCTGTTGATACTTGTAACATATTTATCGTGTCTTTCATTACTGACTTAGTTTATATATTATAATGCAACCCAAGTTTCCTCGGACGTAACCCATCTAGTGATATAGATAGAGGGGGATTATATAGTTTAAGTCCGAGACCTATTCATATAGAGTTATATGTCGGGCTTTAAGCGTTGTTAGCCCGCTCACCTAAAACCACAAATAAATGTAATGAAATATCACAAAATTTGTGACAATAAATTGGTTTATTCCGTAGAAAACATTATATTTGTTCTGAACTCAACAACAGTTATCAATTGAAAGTGGTAATTAAATTTTGTTAAATATGTTTAATCACAATGTTTAGATAATTTCGAAATATTACGACAGTTTGTGGAATGTTCTCAATGTTATCATTCTATAGATCATTACGTGATTATTGTGGATTATACATTCGAAACAGGTTTGGATCTCGTTCAGTTTACTTCCAATCACCCGCCCCTCCCGACAAAACCAAAACATATTCAATAGAAAGTGTTGGGCCCCCACCCATACATCCCACCCCTATATGTCCGCTAATAATAGAATGATCCGTGTTTTAACTTCCCGAGACTGGTGCGATCATTACCATGGCGCATTGTTAGAATTTCACACCTACCTCTCTGATCTCCTTTCAGCTTACTATCCAATTTTGGCCCTGTCGAAATACAGATTCATACAAGAAATAAATGGAGCAATTTGATTGGCCCCTCGTGTGAATCGGTTTATAACATATACTTACACAAAATATTGATTGGAAATTTGACATGCTGGGAGATGGTCACCATATTTTCGGTCAGAAAATTCTAATCACCGTTAATTCAGACTTCTAAGTATTAAAACGTTGCTCTTCCGAATAATATTCTCAGGCACTTTCAATTAGAATCAATTACACACGAGAGCAATCGGAAAGGATATAATTTGTTTTCATAGCAAAATTAAATGTTTCTTGCTAAATATTAAATGACAATATTGAAACTGAGTACTATACACTCCGATATCAGTATCAACAACATATTGACGTATAATCTGAAATATAAGACAGTGTCATGGTTCTCAATGTGGCGTGTCCATGCTCTAGTCTTCATCCCCCCCCCCCCGAAGCACAAATTTCATCACTTTGCTCTTTATTGGTTCCCCCGAAAGTTCCCCAAACAGGCCTGATGGAGCCCTATTCTAAATGGATCTGTATTCTTGTCGGAACTTGCCAGGGAGTGAACAAAATCGGCTGGCCGATATAGTTTCCTTGGGGCGGCATATTCGTCGGCTTGACCCTCAACTTTGGGTATAATAAATCTTTTTTTAAACATTTAGTATTAAATGTTTTACAAACGCCTTTTGAAGAGTTAAATACTGTTGTGAATCATATATAAACTCTTTAAATGGGGTCATGTAGTTTTTAATTAAACCGGTAATGGTAATTGAAGTTAAACTTGGAACATGGAACTTAAATTATGTTTTATTTATACATGTAGCTTTTATCTTTTAAGATAATTAAATGACATTGGTCATCATCACTATCATGTTTGAAAATGTAATATGATTTGTGGGAAAGGGGGTGACAAGTCCAATAAACCAATGGTTGGAATAATTGGATACATCTGATACATCAATTGAACATTTCAATTTTGATGAAGCTTTAACTTGATTTCACAAAATACATTCTAACTGTTGACAGTTGTGTTTGACAATAAAACTCATGCTATCAATTAGCTTCTAATAAATCATTGGCTCAGTCAGTATGCAATAATAATAATTCCCAGCCAGATAATTATCATACCATCATCGTGTCCTGTATCAATACAGATTATTTAGGTATGAAATATTACTTTCAAAAAGCATTAAATACTTTAGAACAAGGCTCCATGAGGCCCCAGAAGTTCCCGGGATATGTTAAAAATTAAATCCTCCGGGAGGTCTCCCTGAACTCCATCTATGGGAGGGGTGGCCCCCTCCCATGCCCTCCTCTGTGGAGGTTTGGGCCACCAACTGTTATATCCTGGCTGAAGCCCTGCTGGCTGACCATGGTTTGGCATATAGTATGAGAAAATTTTGATATCTCAAACTGAAAATCATAACATCTAATGGTTTAACGTCAGTCCTATTAACACCCCGATTTGTTTTTCTTAAATTAATTAGAAATTGTTGACTGCTCACCACAGTTTAGCATAATTTCTTGTCACGACAACTGGTCACGAAGAATATTCTATATAGTATATTAATATCTTAATGTTCTAGCGTGCATGTACAACATACCACGCTTGTATTAAGAAGTGCCACACTGTATCATTACATGGGGAGGAACCATGGTCAGCCCGGTGTGAGAACATTTTGAAATCTGAACATGAAAATTGCAAAATCCTAGCATCTAGACTGACTTCTAGCTTTCCAACTGTTGTAAATTTCCAAACTGACACCCCATACGGTTGCAATATTTAAAACGTATTGTCTTTTCAGTCCAAAATATAGCCGCAATAATGAACTGTCCCGATTCTTAGAAAATATTTCATAAAATTCTAAAAATGCATTTCCAAGTGACATAATCTCCAGTTGACTGCACGGTTTCCCTGACTCATAAGCATTATTCTACATCCCCTCTCTCGTGGAAGAGATACATCATCTTTATTCTTTTATGCTGATATGGTAAGATAACGAGCATTTATTTCACTTCTTTGCGGAAATTTGAAAACAGTTGATAATACATATTTATGACTTTGGTAAGTATTTTCATGATTTATATAAAGTTCGTGTATTCGTATAATATATGATATATTTTTCGATCAATACAGCCCCCATTCCGCGGTTTAAGTGCAACATATCAAAGTTCTAGGGTAGAATTCCATATATGGAGCTTTTGAATATTCATGAATTTCATATATTCCAATATGGCCGCGACTTAGAAATAAGGCTTATTGTGTATATTCAAAACTCCATATTTGGAATGCTACCCCAGAACTATGACACGTAGCACTTAAACCGCGGAATGGGGCTGGATGGATCAAATATGGTAGCCATTCAGTTATATCGCTTTTATGTTAACACTGAGCACTGTGTACACTATTTGGCGTATTGTAACATATGGCCATTTAGGAGAATACCGCCGAGGTATGATATTTATAGTTAAGGTTTTCATCGATTTTGATTGCGATAAATGTTAATGACTGTGTATTACTTCTCTTACCATGCAAAGCGCTTGAGTATTACTTCTGATATCTTTAGTGTATTTCATCATATCATCATTGATTTTTTTTATGAAAAAGTGTATATTTACTTTTAGGTTTGTTTATTGACAGGCTGTTGCAAAAGCACCATTTGTACACATTTTTAATTCATTGTTCACGAGATGTTCAATAAGTTGTGTCCGATTGTGTACAGAGTGGTAACATATATAGAGGATCTACAACACGTCCACCGTTTATAGCGAAATTTACAAAAGGAGTCCAGTAAATTAGGTCTGGACCGAGCCCTTGGCGAGGACCAGACCTAATTTACTGAACTGGTATTGTAAATGTCGCTATAAACTGGGGACGAGTTGCAGTTTTTATGTATTACTTGATCCAAAACCTCAATAAAACATACTTAAATCAATAAATGGGACATTAAACTAACAGCTATTTTTATAAGGCATGCGATGGCGTTTTGCGTAACAATGCGTTGTTTTCACTTGTAAAGAAATAGTCCCGAGATAAATAAGACTCTTTGACCCATTATTGGCGTAAAATTAATTAAATAAATTATCAAATTATATCAATATCAGTCACAGAAACCGATTATTCTTAGCTCCTCGTCCCACGATTCCGAATCACGCTTCTGCAACAATAATACATATCGGCACGCCTGGCACTATTTCCTGTTATGCAACGACCGTTGCATATCATTATTATAGAATGGGTATATTGAATGTAATAAGGGCCGGATCATGTAATAAAATAATTATAATGAACTTGCCGCTGACATAATGTTTTAGCAGATCAGGAACGATAACGGAGCCCTGTGGCACTCCACTGAATATAGCCCTTAAGATTAGAAATTAAGAAATGTCGACCTTCATGTAGATAGTCGCTGGATAAATCATTCGCAATACCTCGTATTCTATATAGTCAGTGCTCCATTTCACATTCGAGAAAGTCATGACTGATGCTATTAGATTCTTTTTAGAGGTCAAAACAAATGGCTAAAGTGGAGTCTCGTGTAGGTTGTCATTTTGTGCGACGATATGTTCCATTAACGCAAACAAGCGCACGCTTATAACAACCATCGCGAATAATCAACTGTGACATGATAATACGAAGCCGCCACTCTTACATTATGGACACGCCGTCGATGTAGATTATGTACAGCTCCACCCATGAAAACTGCGGTCTATAAATAACGGATTCGTCATCTCGGGTCTAGCATCCCTGGACCGGTTTAACTGGACCGTCGGATTATATGGTTCAGTTGCCGGCTTAAGATTATAAAACGCAAAAAAGATCGCAATTAACAAAAGTCTTATCCCGCGTACTTTGTAGATTATGAGAGCTGTTCTCGTGTATAACTTTCCAATCCAAAATATGATCGCTGTCGCAATTGTGGATTTACTTTGTCGATAGAACTCGGCGGACCGCATTAGGCAAGTACGAAGATTTAGCTCACCGATATAGAGACACTACTGCTAAACCATGGGTCTAGCTGGACCACATTTAAACCAGATATGACGAATGTGTCACTTAGACCTGTGGTCTCGGGTTTAAACCACGAATCAAGTCACCAACGGCGGTCTAAAACTAGAGGTTTACGTAAACCAAGTTTAAACCGCAGATGACGAGGCCAGTATGGGTTTATCTTAAGGCTTAATATCATGTAAATCTTTAATCCTTTCTAAACTAAATGGTTTCTCCCATGTAATTATAAAAGTATACATTGGAATGGTGTATTATTAATTTGGAGGGAAATTCAGGTAATAAAAGCAGATGACATAATACAAAAGATAATACAAGTTCAGAAGGTTCTTATTCGTTGGAGGGAAATGTTCAGATAATAAGTTCAACACACGACCATATGTTCAGAGTATTTAGTATAGAAAGTGTTAAAGACTATATATCTCGTTCCTCAACTCCCTGTAAATACTCATGAGGTATATAAAATAATAATTCTGAGGCAGAGTTGTTGTTGTTGTTGTTGTTGTTGATGTTGTTGTTGCTGTTGTTGTTCTTGTTCTTGTTCTTCTTCTCTCTTCTTCTCTCTTCTGTTCAACACCTGGGAACTTTGATGTTATTACCGCTTCTGTTGAGGAACTTTATAACATTGAGCAAACAACCCAGGAACTATATTTCTTTGCTAATACTTATTCCTTAATATATATATAACACATCAGGGTGATACTGATTCTTGTAACTTTTGTGAAGCGATATATCGCAATACACATTGAATTGATTACCCTGGAGAACTGCGTAGATTGTAAGTGATGCAAATCAAAATCGGTCCACCAAATTCACCCAAATCATGCAATATCGATAGGGGACATTTGCCTACTGTGAAATACATTATTAAGGAACATGTATTAACTCAGACATGTATTAGCGGCACTGTTTTTTTCTTCATGTTATAAACTTCAGTACATAAACAAAAACTTCCCATATTTTGAACTGGTGGAGAATCAGCCAGAATATAGATTCATGACATGATCTATTGCTGCTGTTGTTGTTGTTATTGTTGTTGTTGTTGTTTGTGGTGGTGGTGGTGGTGTTGGTGGCGGTGGTGGTTTTTTTCCCGATATACATGTAACATACCTCCAATTAGCGTTTTAAACCCATGATTAACCCATTAACAAAGTCAGAACTCAGATTAGAAAAATAATTTACTATCGATCAACAATATGCAACTTGTTGAGTCGTTTAATTACTAACCATGTTACCGGGCAAGACACCCACTGTCAATTTGACGATTATTCACTAAGTATTAATTGGTTTTGATAGCTGCCGATGAATAACTGATATCGAACGGACGGGTATTTAATTACGCAGTCACAGACTACGGATCATCTCTGCTTGATGAGACCAGTGAAAGCAGTATACATATGTACGACCTAACAGCACATATCGATGAATATAGTGTGTGAGCAAAGTCTTAATAATTCTCCTTAGTAAATGCAGCCAAATCATACTTCAAAACTTGTTATTGAGAAAATTGACCGTTGAATATTCATTCATATCCATTTATATCCACACAACTGAAACCTATTTGTTTATTTACTGGAATCCATTTCAATATTTAAATCCAATTTATATATTAATCTAATCTAATTATAGTGAAATATTTAAATTCTTTATGTAGCCATTATTGATTGTATTCTGTCAGTCAGGGGTGCCGGGTAGACGGCCATTATAGGCCACGGCACTCCACACAATACACATATAAATTAACTTATATTATATTGTATTAATGCATAATGTATTGTATTGTGAAATAAAATATTATCCTATCCTATCCTATCCTATCCTATCGATTGCAGAAAGCCAAGCGAACTTTTCATTATTAAATTTGCGTTGTAACGATGCAATGTTGTCCTTTGTTGAGTGGTGGATTAAGAACAATTTAGTCCCTGAGTGGCAACGAGTTGCTTATTCTTTGTTTTTGTTTCTAGTTTCAATTCATTCGAAAGGCTAAATACACATGCAGTAGTGAGATCGGTTGATGATGATGAATTGAACCTCACTTCAGAATTGGAAAGTATGCATGTGAATTTTCAACTATGGTAACTGAAAAAGTAATAGCGAATTTCTTAATTGTCGTACCAAAATGCTCACGAAATTGTGATAAAAGAGTCAAAATGCACAAATAGTTGTTTCTTGTGGCAAAATATGACCACTAAGCGTGCCTATACATATACCGTGATATAACATTGGAATATCTGGTCGTCCTATCCAGGGGGTAAACATAGGGCAGGAATGTATGACGTTTTTTTTCGTATCTGGAAATTCCGGTTCCCATCGACCCCAAACCTGCAAACAAAACCCACGTATGGAGATCGTACACATGTATGGAGAATGATTTCCATCAGTCTACATGGCGGTCTAGCGATATAATTTATAGAGGATCACGAGTTCTGTTGGGAAAAATATTTTATGAAACGAGTTTGATAAATTTGATTCACGAGTCTTTGAAGAGTTGTGAATCAAATTTATCAAACGAGTTTCATAAAATCTTATATACCAACAGTTGGTTGGTTTAAAGGTACTCAACCCGATAAAACTCCTCTCAATTACTATTTCAATGGCTTCGGGGGTCAAAAATATTTGATTCGAGTCGAGGAAGTCACCCATCAAAGCTCAGATTTGTTAGATATCGATTTTAGAAATCTATTATTTTTCATTATCGGGAATACTATCTGGCCCAGAACTCAGTCAAAGTTGCGTTAAAATTACCACTTGATTTTAGAGTTATTCATCCTTGTCTGTTTGAATAGATTTGGAGTACACATCCAGAGCAGATTACGGCAGTTATTAGTACTCATCTCGAGAACATAACAAATTTGAAAAATCAATATCCAATAACTCTGAGCTTTGTTTGATGGGTTCCTCGACTCGAATCAAATATTTTTTCCCCCCAAAGCCAAAGAAATAGTAATATAGGACCCTCTGATCGGATTGTTGTTGTTGGAATCTGTTGAGATGGGGACCCTCTTTACGGGTTGAGTACCTTTAAACATATTTATTGTAACTCAGTTTACAAGGGATTGGGGGACAAGTTATAACAACTTAAGGTGGCCCCTCTCCCGACAATATACAATACACAAATGTTTAAACAAGATGAATAACAGATATAATGTACATGTAATAATAAGAATGTTGATGATGATGATGATGTCTGGTGATTGATGTTATACCGGTTCTGAGGTCCTCTCATGTAGATATCATGCCATGCCGTGCCGTAAGTTGTTTACGATTGTTCTTCGTTAAGTGAAACGTTTGCTTTCTGATATATATTTTTGTACAATGTAAAAGAGTAGCTGGTTTCGATGCTGTGGAATGTTTGGGGCGCCTCTGAGCAAGTGGTTTACGTCTACTATTGGAAAAGCATACTCATCTAGTCTATCATATACTTTAGTTCTTTGCGGTCGGAACAATGGACATTCGAAAAAGAAGTGAAAGGCATCCTCGATCTCTGTGCCACAATTACACACTGCGCTTTCGGCTATAAAGTTATCATACATATCTAAGCGAAGTTCACTGCAACCGTTGCGAATTTTAGAATGGATTATATTTTCTTTACGACTCCCAGTTTGAAAATAAGGAGGTGGTTTTAGGGTCAAATATATAAAACCAAGATTGACCTTAAATTCTGTTAGGTTAAACGGCAGCTTATTTCATGATTGTGTCATAAAGGGTAGGAAGGATTTTTTTTTTAAATGTTCTGTGTAACAGAAGTAACACTAGAAGTTTCCAGGGTTCCGCTTTGAGTATCTCGAGATATTGCCAGCACGAGGAGGTAAGATAGTTGATAAGTATTTGGGTGCAAGGTTGTTAGTAATTTTATATATGTAATGTAATTGATGATGTTCGCGTCTATTACTGAGCGTGGGCCAGCCGATTTCAAGGAGTATGTCTTTATCGGATACCGATCGGTTAAGTCCTGTTACAATTCTGGCAGCTTCTTTATGAAGTCTTTCAAGTTTATCAGTCAAGTATTTTGGTGCGTTCGCCCAGACATATCAGAATAGTCCATTATAGGCAAAATATAAGTATTGTAGAATTTTTCAAGGGTCTTTCTATCGATACTGTATTTAAATTTTCTGAGTTGGGATAGTCTTCCTGATACTCGTCGACATATATTTTCAATGTGACCATTCCAATTTAAATTTGCTTGGATATCGAGACCGATGTGGAAGTTTGGTCTTTGATGGGTTAAAGTTTACTAGCCAGTTGTTGGCCCATTGTGATACGATTTCGAAATCACTGTTGAGTTGTCTAGCTAGGGTTGTAGGTCATAGTGAGAAGTAGTGATGCAGGTGTCGTCGGCGTACATTCGAGCTTTTGAGCAGAGATTGTTGGGCAGATCGTTTATATAAATTAAGAAGAGAAAAGGCCCCATGATTGACCCTTGGGGCACTCCGGATGGTATAATTTCAAATTTAGAGTAAGTATTGTTTACCAAGACTCTTTGTCGTCTATTTACTAAGTAATCTTGAAACCAGTTCAGAAGTTTTCCTACAATCCCATATTGCTGCAATTTATATATTAGCCCCCTATGCCAGACCCTTTCGAATGCTTTCGAAATATAAAAAAATATGGAACACGTGTACAGACCTTTATCTAGGTTCTGGCGTAGGTATATATACACAGAACTACAGTGCCGTATCGACAAACCCATTTACACATCGTGTCGTTCTGTGTTTATTACATGCTTCGCATCCTAGAATCCGTGCATTAATAATACAGGATTAGAAGGTTTATTTAGGCTCATACAGGGCGTGTTTGTCATGTGTGATGATTCTTTTATTTAAATAGTTCCAGTTTCGTGGTTGAGGCGAACGTCATGTACGTCATTTTACGTCAACGAGATGCGTATGGAACGTACGTTGCATACGGATTTGTGAATATGGAACGGCAATAACACTGTACTTCTAGGAACAAGCGTGTAATAAATCAATTAGTTGATAAACTGTACTGTGACCGGCCATGAAGCCGAATTGATGCTCGTAAATAAGATTATTTTCATTTAAAAAAGTGGAAACATATTTTAGGACCAATCTGTCAAATATTTTGGCCAGACAAGGTAACCAGCAGTTGAGGATCTTGTATCTTGTATCTAGAAGCTCTTGTATAACACATGAAAAAAATAGAAGGCATGCGATGACTTTTCGCGTAACAATGCGTTGTTTGCCCGTGTAAAGAAATAGTCCCGATGTAAATAAGACTATTTGGCGCATTTAATGGCGTAAATTTAAATAAATAAATTATCAAATTATATAAATACTAGCCGATGAGCCCGACATTGTCCGGGCTATTCAAAAACCAAATTTCAAGTCGATAGCTCTACCCGTTTCCGATATCTGGTCTGCGCATGCGCGAAGCTGGCGTCGCACGGGCTCGGCGACCCGATAAAATTCGTATCCTGGGCAAGATACATTCACATACCAAATTTCAAGTCGATAGCTCCACCCGTTTCCGAGATCTCGTCTGCGCATGCGCGAAGCTGGCGTCGCACGGCTAGGCGACCCGACAAAATTCTTATCCGGGGCAAGATACATTCACATACCAAATTTCAAGTCGATAGCTCTACCCGTTTCCGAGATCTGGTCTGCGCATGCGCGAAGCTGGCGCCGCACGGGCTCGCCAATACGACAACGAAGACCGCCTGGTCAAACTACACACACGTACCATGTTCGTCCCGATCGATCGAGAATCGTAGATTTGTATTAATGACAAACAGACAGACAAACAAACAGACAGACAGAGGTCTTCAAAATATATATGAGATTAGTCACAGACTCCGATTCTTCTTAGCTCCTCGTCCCCCGATTCCGAATCACGCTTCTGCAACAATAATGCATATCGGTAGATCTGACACTATTTCCTGTTATGCAACGACCGTTGCATATCATTAGTATAGAATGGGTTTAATGAATGGAATGCGTGTCGAATCATGTAATAAAATAATTTTAATTAATTGCAGCTGACATATCGTTTAAGCAGATCAGGGCCGATAATGGAGCCCTGTGGCACTCCACTGAATATAGCCTTAAGATTAGAAATGCTACAATTGAAGTCAGCAAGGTGTCGACCTTCAGATAGGTAGAAAAAAATACACTATCTCGAAACAATTAATAAACCAATCAATGTTGCCACTAACTGACGCGATAATATAAGATGCAGCTCAAAGAAAAGTTATCGCCAAGGAATTCAATCTAATAATTGATGAATCAGGCGACGTCATCAGCGTATCGGACATATTATTTCCGGTGACTGTGTTCACTATGGTAGCTTAACTATACGGATAATATTCACATGCCTGCTTACTCGGTCAGTCGGAAATTGTTTTTGTCCAATGCGCCGTTGCTGTGTAGGACATAATGCGTACGGCACATTCACGAATGTTAGCTAACTTGTTTAAAGATGTATTATCCGATTAAACACCCCTAAATTACTATTTCTTTGGCTTCGGGGATAAATAATATGTTATTCAAGTCGAGGAACCCGCTCATCAACGCTCAGAGTGATCAGATATCGATTTTTGAAATTTGTTATTTCTCGAGATATGTACTTTTTCCGCTGGCAAATATTCGTTAAACAGATCGAATTGCGGATGAAGATATATAACACTAAAATTCAGACCGTCTCGTGGCGGAATAGTGTTGCCTGATTGTTAAACTTAATCTGTCGACGGCAGTTTATTTAAGAACCACACACCCACATTCTTGTAACCACTTTTTTTTGCCACTAGCACATTTTGTTGAGCCACTTTTGTTTTTCTTTCGCAATTTGCTCATGGCAGCATGAACACTGAAATGAAGCGGTAATACGGGCAAATTTCGTGATAAACAAGTGATAATACGGCCATATTTTGTTGAATAACATGTTCATAAATAACACGTTTTGGGAAATGTTATAACATAGTTGACAGTGGTTAGCTTTATTTTGTTGAAAATAATCGATTCTGATAACTAAAGTGTGTTTTGAAGAAATTTTGCTGTTGTTGTAACTTGATGATATGGGGACCGTTTGATCGGATTGAGTACCTTTAAACATGTTAGCTATCAACCAATCCAAACTAGGTTTGGTGTGAATCGGGTCACATGTATCGATACTTGCCCTGAACAGTGTTTGACACACAGAGCCATCATATCGATATAACATCTTTCCAGTCCCCACACAAGACGCGACAATTTATTATACCAAAATCGAGAGGCTGCAACTTTGGTGCCCTATTGGACATTCAAGTGTGGATGGCCATCTTTGAATGTCTGTGGTTAGACTTTCGGGTATATCCATAAAAACACCTTTGCGTGCATGGGGCCAGCCTAGGGTCTCATTTGATCGAAATCGCACAAGGGAACGGGCTGAGAAGTGACACGGGTGTCACATTGCCCTGAGCCATTATTGATGGACCCCCCCCCCCCCCCATGTTAGTAGTCATATATCCCAAATTATGAAATGTAATTTAAGCTAAACATCGCACGCACGGCTATACGACCACCAGTATTACATTGAGCAATAAGGAATGAACTAATCGACATCAGTCTTTATACCACACCATAAGATTCCCCATATACATGGAGATAACTATATTTAAATTTGGTGGAATTCGGCGACAAAAATATTTCCATCGAATTTTGTGTCTATCCCCTTTTCATCCCTTACTCCGATAGCGAATCTTCTTGAATATGTACAGATGCGAAGAAAACTACAAATTAGGCCTAAATGAAGGATTATTATATACTAAGGGATTGCCCTTGAAGGACGGATAAATAAATGTCCTTAGACGGGTCAAAAAGGACGGGTAAATAAATGTCCTTAGTCACTTTTTGGTGTTCGCGTGCATGACCAAATTCTTATTTATATTAGAAATGGAATGGCTAATATTATGCTTCTCTTGCCATGGCATGGAGGCGTGGGAACACTTTATTTCACTAAATGTATTTACCCCCCCCCCCCCCCAACCGCTTCATGCGTGGGCATAGCCAGTTTGCTCTAATGCGGACTCGTCAGCTGATAGCAACGGCATAATTGGTGCGGGGAGCCCAGTTGAATTATGGATATCCGATATGACGGACGCCTCAAACAACAACACCTTCAGAATTCGTGATGACGAACATTATGAATAATTAACTTTCATTTCCCTTATATAAGCTATAATCTAACCACTACACGGGTAGTTCGTGTGCGACATATGGATATACTATGCAAGTATTGTCTAAGTGAATTAAAGCCAATAGTTTAGTACGAAAGCTTCTGGTCCTCTGGACGCCTACCAATACTTGAGTTCGATGGTATTCGGCTCACAACGTTAATATTTAAAACAGCGCGACTTCCAACTAAATTTAAATCAAATTGTTTCGAACTTGGGATAATTGTTTAGTCTCTTCTGTAAATCGAAGATAGGTCTTTGTTACCTTGTCGAAAATGGCAGACATTCATGTGATTTTTAAAACACAATGTCATATATGTTCCGAGACCGTGCATAGTGTAGACGATGCATGGTCGGACAATAGAGCATTGTCCTTCCCAAGTCGGGTTCGTCCGAACCCATCGAACCCTAGCTAGTTACCCCCCATGGTGCATGCATACTTGGAACGCTACAAAATCAACATATATTACTTTATTACTATACTATATAACTGAAACAGTATATGTGGGCCCCTTTGTGTACAACCTGTATAGAGGCATGTGTCCTGTGGCCCCTGTGTGAGCGCATAATTTGATCTTAAACATGCTGCCGAATTCTGGAGCATATACTAAGCGACGGAGGGGCTGCTGTGCCATTGTGCACGACCTGTGGCCCATTTGTTCGCGGCCCATATAGGGGCATTTGGCACCATTGTGCGCTTCGCGCACATTTCGATCTCATACAGGCGCTCTTCTGGAGCCTTTGTTAGCAGCGTAGGGCCCACGGGCCCCTGCACTGGGGCCCATATGAACGCTTTGATATTTTAAACATTTTATTTATATAGATTTACACTCAACTGAAAATTTAAAAGAGCATTTTGCGCCGACGGTGTTGTAACTGTATTAGTCCCGGACTTTGGCTTTTCTAACCGAGTTCCGGCTTATCTGCTACCCACTGGCGGGAGATCATATATACTGCGTCCCTTCGCCGTCTTTTCGGTATACGCCTTCAATTCCACATTCAATGCACAACTTTCATAACAAAACAACATTTATAATTTCTTTACTTATATTCACACTCAACTGGCAAACTGAACTCCGACTATTTAGCACCCATTTCCAACGATGATTGAACGTTCGACTCTACAACCCATGCACTTCCACGACAAAATCAACACCCTTACTTATAATCACACTCAACCTGGTGACAAATTAATTTCCTATGGTAGAACGCATGGAAGTTTCGACTATACAATAGCAAGGCAAGTGTGGGTTTGTGTGCGACGTCATTTCGACAAACGTCATAAGAAGTAGTGTCTGCTTGAGTGCAAATACGGAGTTTGGGGACCATGTTCGATCTCGTGTTTTCTTTGACCAATCGGCGTGAAAGTTAGTGAGTCATCTTCTGCGAAACAATGTAGTGGTCCAAATATATATATAGATGTGCCAAGAAATACTGTTCACTGGTGTCGGTTTTAGAGAGAAAGGATATGCAGTATAGAAGGCACATACTGAACCAAGAATAGTCACGGAGTGTTCTCCTTACCATTCCACTTACAAGCCTGTCGCAGGGGCCGGTCACGCCTAAATCTCTCATGCAGGATAACACCATGAAACCTCGTAACAGAACAGCTCAATATATCAAGTAACTGACAAAGCTGCGCCCAAGAACCTCTACCCTCATATCGAAATTAAAACGTCCAAATAGACTGAGGTGCAAATGGGTTTCTAATCGAGCAACCCCTTAACATGTCGAATGATGCGTTCTATTGTGTTGATAGACAGTCGCGCCACGAGGATATAATTAAGTGTCCACAAAATTGTACCCAATTATAATTTCGGTCACATGACACGGTCCTGGTCCACTTAATTTTCGAACCACCAGATCACATTATATACAACATATTCCATAGTATATACCATTTGAAAGAGGAAACTCCAAAACATTGCATTATCAACTGATCCGGTCGAATAAACTAGGAACATATTGTTTTTGTCGAGGTACTGAGGTGTGTTCTGTGATTAATTTTGATCCAGTCTGTACTATAAAGTTATTCTCAATGGAAGGGGAATAACTCTATCTCTTAGTTTGAATTATGATGCTTTCAGGGTTGACAAGGGGGAGTCTTGGAATCAATCTGAGAATCTCTATCACTTGGTCGACACTCCAAGGCCACAGCTGTTCCGTATTATGGTGGAATATATATATTTTTGGTTCCCCTTCCAAATGGTATATAATATGGGATATGTTGTGTATAATGTAATCTGGTCACTCAAAAATTAGGTGGGCCTTTAATTACGGCCTATGGAATATTGAGACGAATTAAGGCCATCGTTAATATTTCCATCGTCCGTTAACCGCCAAACTGGCATGGTGATGGATTGCAAGCCAATCACCCAGCAGTAAAAGTACGTGCTCAACTTGATAATTATCATGCAATATCCACGATATTGCTTCTGAAATCGTGGAGAAACTGAACAGTAGCGTCCTACAACCAAACCAATCGAGTGAAAATGACCCGCCAACAGATGGAAGGCCCAAAGGAAAGGCCAAAGATGTTTTGTCAATGGGGTATATATGAAGACGTCCGCTTTTTCCACTTTACAATAATACGATGACTGACCGCGTTTATTTGTTTGTCTTGTTTTGTGTGATATTAATTGCGACTGAGACAATGAAAAGGAATATTCCGTTTTATCAATCAGATTAGTTAAACGGACATGGCTCATTCGAGCTTCCAGTGTATGTCTTCGTAATCTGGAAGGAGGTATAAGACATAATAGTCGACATATTTGCAAGAAAATTGATATACGGGCTTGATATGCTCCGAAAAATACTTTCCATGATCACAACCATGTTCCAACTGTTTCAATGTTTTCGCCCAGAAGTTAAACAAACGCTCTTTGTTGCTACCATAACAGGATAATAAACTAACACAGAACGCTTTTTTCTGATCCATGCCTTGCAAATGCTGGTGTTTGCGGCCATAAACATACTGTATTATTTTGTTTACTTCAGTGCTTCTTTCTGTGACATTTAACGCGCGTAGAAAGGTAGTTCAAGTATAGAACTATTGCGATACCGAGATAAATGCAAAAGCGAATATTATTACATGTAGGTGTATTTTGGAGCGCAAACGGCCAAGTAGCTTTAAACTAGTATGCATCGTGTGGTCATCTGGGGCCTCTTTTTGTTAAATAATTTCCCGGGGTTTTAATGGGTTTTCCCGATATACAAACCGAAACGTGCTGGTGGTAAATAGACCGATCATGCAGGAAAACTGAAGACAGCGCATGTGTGGCTGTTGGTAGCTGTTAGTTGTTCGAAGTGTACACCAGAATGAGTCCCGACACCTTAACATGATTTTTAATTCAGGATGCTTACTGGAATGTTGGTTAACCGGATTAGTAGTTCCAGTGTATAAGAATAAAGGTGACCACACATCGCCTGAAAACCATAGACCTATAACTATACTTAGCTGTCTTGGCAAGTTGTTCACGCGCATCATAAAAGCACGACTGACTAATTTTGCAGAGTCGACTAATATTATTCCTGTAAACCAAGCTGGATTCAGGAAGAATTTCTCTACCATTGACCATATCTTATGCTTGGATTTTATCACAAACATCTATCGCAGGGCAAATCGGAAATTATTTGCACGTTCATCGATTTCATTTGATACTGTTTGGCATGACGGACTTTGGCAAAAACTAATTACGGCTGGTATAAATGGACGATGCTTTAGATTCTTAAGGAATATGTATAACCAAGTGAAATCCGGAGTAAAAATTGGAAACAACGTATATGGGGCATATAGGAATTTCTCTGGTGTTTTACAAGGCGAGAATGTTATCATCTTTTCTTTTTCCCTATACCTGAACGATCTCGAGAATTTCCTCACCGCGAATGGAGTCCCAACTCTCAAACTGACAGAAAATGATATTTTTGATCAGATTGGAATATATTTAAAAATAATAGTTTTATTATATGCTAATGATTCAGTAGTTTTCGCTGAATCGGCGAAAGATATGCGGATTGCAATGAAACAATTTTCAGAATATTGCTCATTTTGGAAGCTAAATGTACATGTAAACGTAACAAAAACCAAAATGATGATATTTGGATGTGACAAGTCACCAAGACCACGAATATTACTCAACAACGAACATTTACAAGTCGTATCACAATTTAAATATCTAGGTATAGAATTTACAAGAAATGGATCTTACGGCAAAGCGATAAGTGGTTTGATATCGAAAGCTAATCAAGCAATGTTTAGTCTCTTACACAAAGCAAGACAATTTGACATATCAGCCGATTGAATTATTTTCTAGAACTGTGAAGCCCATTTTACTATATGGTTGCGAAGTTTGGGGATATCAAACACAATATATTAAAAGAAAAGAGAAAGTACAATTGAAATTCCTCAAGTATGTCCTTGGACTAAAGCCGAGTACTCAAACTGTCATGGTGTATGGGGAAACAGGCGTATATCCACTGAGTGTTGACATTAAAAGCAGAATGCTAATTTACTGAACTAACCTAATTACATCGGATACACACAACATATATAAAATTTTATATGAGCATATGTTATTGGAGTACACACACGGATTAGATAGCCATCCTTGGGTTAAATATATTAGGGACTTGTGTCGCGAAGCCGATGTATCATATGTATGGTAAAACCAGATGATAGATGCAGCTAGTATGCAGTGTGCTAATGTCACTGTCCGAAAGAATCTTGAGAGTAAATTTGTAAGCGAATGGCGAAGTGAAAATTTAATATCAACTATGGCAAAGTGTAGAACATATCGAATCATTAAGCAGGATTTTGAAATTGAAAAATATCTTTCACTGCTAAATTATAGAAATCTTAGATTACTGTCAAAATTTAGGTGCACTAATAATTATCTTCCCATAGAAACATGGTCTTGGTCTAAGTCTTAGACACATATTGAAGAGAGAGTCTGCACACACACTGCACTCGCTGTTCAATATGGGACGAATACCATTTGATCATGGAATGCACCAGAGATAGCTCTTTACGAAACAGATTTCTACCCCGCCACCTCACTGAGCAAATACACGTTTATAACTTCTGCTCAATTCTAAACACAACCGATACTGTGAACATGAACAACTTGTGTGGGTTTTTAAGATACGCCCAACATGTTGCCTAGTTCACTCCTTGTCGAGGGTATACCTCACGGGAATGGACTTTGCAACCATTGGCATACTATATTATTCGGATCACCGCAGCACCACCTTACCTTACCATCTCTAGACATACATGTGACGACGGCGATGACTTTATAAAAGTTCAATGTTATACTTACCATTTTATTTGTTTACACCATAGTGCTATTTATTATTTATTGATTTGTTAGTCTATTGCATATGTAATTAGAACAACAATAAAGAATCGTGAATCTTGGTATCGTTTTAAAAAAAATTACTCATGAAGGCCCGCATTGCGTCCTATATATTTAAACTTGATAGAGAAACCCTAGAAACATGTTATTTCACTCTAGACCAATAATAGAATACGCAACGGATTTTTTTTTTATCTTGGACAATTGCACATTATCAGAATCTGACAAGTTGGAAGACATCTTAGTCGGATGTACCAGGTCGCGGGAAATAATAAACTTATAATTGAAGCAGGTTGTGAGACTCTAAAAAAGAGACGTGAAAAGTCAAAACTTTATTTATATCACAAAATGATCTATAACTCGACCCCGGAGTACCTACAAAACTCAAAGCCCCCACTTGTATATGGAGTATCGAAAAGTAATACTCGTAACTCAAAACACTTTCGGCTACCCCAACTTAACGCAAATTAACACGATCGGTCATTCATAGTAAATACAGCAGCCCTCTGGAATTCGCTGCCGGTGAGCACATGCGACATAGCGAACTACGACGAATTTAAAACGACAATACTCACAAATCATATAAAGAAGAATTCACGCTTCAAATATTATTATACAAGAAAAGCAAAAGTAATCCACACATATCTTATATAAACTAATATATACTGATTTAAACGAGCACAAATACCAAAATTATATCTCTACCACTGATCGCTGTGTTTGTGGCCAATAGAATATAGCTACCAATATACATATTTCAATGTCAGCTTGTCGTTCCCATAATTATGCAGATTTTACTTGGAAACATTTCAGACGCCATAGTTCCCTCAGTATCAATATATTGTTCTCAATGGCGATTATACAATGTGTCTGCAAACGAAATTAACTATTTTTAAAGAATTCCAAAAATCATTATCAACACACAACGATTATAATTGCTCTATAATAAATCGGTCAGCATCTTAAAGGACCATATATATGGTGTGAAAATAAAAAAAAATCCGTTCCATTCCCCTTCTCCCCCTTCCATCATTTCCCCCTCCATGCTAATCTAATCTCTTGAATTCTCCTATAATTCGTAATACCCAAAATATCCCAGAACCCATGTAATATTAGACTTATATATCTACTGTCAGGCTCCGATATGATCGTAAAATACCCAAATGAATTATATATACAGTTTACAGGGGCCCTTGTTGATTTTTAGGTAGAATAACAACCGAACAGCCATGTGTTTATTGCCGTTCTCCCTTTCTACCAGATCTATAACAAATTACCATTTCCATTATAACAATTTTCACGTTCAATGTATTTTTTATGTAACATAATTATATATCTGGTGGATAAATAAACAATCTCTAAACCATTAAGTTCCGATAAATTGCCGGGCGTTGCGTATACCAAGGATCGAAGGGCAGTATGTCATCTTCTACGCTTCATTTGTGTCAATTCTGATAAAGTTTCTTGGCCTACCAAGAAAATCAGACAGTATGAACACAACATTACGTTTTCACCCCTGCTGTGTATTCTAAAAACCATGCGACAAATCGAAGCCTGTAAAGGCACCGTGCTGCCTTATCGCATTGTCTCAGAGACCGGACATTCCTCCCCGGTAATGAGCCTCGCGGGATTTAACCCCTGGGTCGTTATTTCGCGGGAGAATCTGGATTGCTAAATCGAGATTACGCGGATTCTAGTTCAGATTTTGAAATCCACGTGGTCCCCGATAATATGTTTAATGTTCTCCCAGCGTCAAACATGGCTCATGTATTTGAAACAAGTATCATTTTTATCTTATATTTATAATGTTCATGTTTGTTATGAAAGTCATGCTTTTCTTCTATGTGTATATACATGGCACCTAATTAGCTTCCAATCCGACTTAATCGCATCTTTGTTTTCAAGTTAAAGTTTGTTATTAATGGGAGCAAGCATTTCTAACAGCTCTAGATCTCCTGAATAAGACGTGGTGGAGAGCACACGAAACTTGTCAGTTGTACCGGGACGTGGCGACAGGTTGTATGGGTGTCTCGACCCACCCAACCCCGAACTTTGGTACATGTCCAACAGTTGGAAGTTTCATGCCTGACACAACATTAGTTGGACATTAATTTGACACCATATAAATTTTGGAATTGCTCTCATTTTTCAACCAGTAATAGTTGGTAATTTTTCAATCTTATGCTGTGTCAGGTTGGATATTTCCAAGGGGTGCAAATCACAGGTTTGATGTTTGGTTCAAGGGGGTGCAGTTGCCCGGCAATTTGATGGTGCACCCCCATGGGAACCATCCAGCCACGTCCCTAGAACTTGTACGTGTGGGTATTTAATCAAATAAATTGACTGACATTTCCACTATATATTACTGCGATCCTAGAATAAGCTTTACATTTGTTTGTGCGATTGGGAGATGCAGCTTACGTGCGATCACAAGACCACAACATTAGCTACATGGGCAAAGCTTTATTTTCCAACTGCTGCGCAGCACGTTGGCCAAAACATGCCTGTGTTTCTGCACTATACATAGAATAGTGTGCAAAACGACTCCATTTAACGAACAAAACATTTTAAATATGAAATTGTTATACCTGTATCTGCTAATCCATCGATATCATATAATCCTGCTCTTTATTGAATAAGAAGGAACATATAGTAACCAACAAAGCAGAAGACATATCCGTGCAGGTTCACGTGAATTCGGTCAATTGTGACGTATCCATAGAACTTGAAATCGACTTACAATATACAATATTATGTGGTCGTCGTGTGGGGAAACTCTATGGTCGGTATTTAACCCTTTCATTGACAGGGGCCGATCTCATCGGCCCTAATTCATCGGCCCTATGCTTAAGCATGCTACAGCAAATTTAAAAACAAACTGGATAAAACCTTAGGGGCATGTTATAACTCAAAACTATCACCAAGTATTCATAGTAATAATTTTGATGCCCGTGAAAAACGTAAGATTCCCTGACACTAAACCTACAAAATAAGTCTGTTAAAGAATATAAGAAAAAATTATTAAAATTGTAAAATGTAATAACAACTGATGAAAAATTGTTAGGCCAATGCATTCTCTTATATATGCGAGGCGACCTATGGTTGACTCGCATATATAAGAGAATGCATTGGCACAGGGTATATGGGTTGATACAAATATCGGACTTGGCACTGAAAGGGTTAATCACCAAAATGAAAGACATTATATATATCGTACATTGGAGCTATATATAGCCTGTAAAGTGATGTGATCGATATTTATCTTTCTCAGAAGACATGTGTCTTGCGTTTACTCAAAAATCACATTAATATATCTCGTATATATTAATCACAAATAGACTGATATAGGAGAGCCTGTAGTTTAAATTTTCAGAAGTGGCACCATTCGAGTCAGGAATGGGGATAAGAGGAGTGAGCACCAAACCTGATAAAGCTTTTTTTTTCGCCGATTTTCCTGCAAACGTATAAATATTCATCTTCATATACAACAACGGTAGTATGACGACACGGTGAAATTTTTCATACTTCTATTCACAATCTTACACTAAGTCTTGTGCATCCGGGATTACTGAATAATTGAACTTTGCACCAAGTGGAAATTGTCACCTTGCATCATATATGTATGTTGTGTGGTCCAGTTTCATGCTATCGTCATGAGAATGGACTTGAATGCATATGCCCTTGGAATCCATTAAGTTTCAGCTTTAGAACGCAGAAACTAATGCGTAGATGGCCCTTCATCAAGTTTATGATACGACGACTCAAGCAAGAATTATATCAATCATAATACAATAGACAACATATTCACAGCACAAAGTTATTGGTAGAGCAGTCGAATAGAGAATCAGAGTAGATTCTGTCAAATTCTGTAAATTTTTGGATTATTTCTAAACTTTTTTCGGCACATACTGGTGTGTTGTGACACTAGTTTCATAATAACGCTGTTAATGATCCAAATTCCCTTATATTTTTTTTCTTTTTGGCGTCTCATGGTACCATGTAAAGCATAACCCTGTATCGCACCGACAACTTTTATCATGATATATATTTTATTCGTATGCATGTATTATTGGATTTATCACCACATTTTTGAGTCTGTAGACTGAACATGCTGCATTCTTCAAGTTAACCCATTCATAACTGGAGCTTCCTGATTTTTTGCGAAAACCCTGTGCCAAAGTATTATCTTGTATATGCGAGTCCCCCATAAGGCGCCTCACATAAGATATTTTATTAATTAGCTGTGTATGTCTGTCGTATTAGCCTGCGGCCTCATGCCAATACGACAGACCTCGGCCTCATAACTCGGCCAATATGGAAACAACCAATTAATAACATATAGTATTGGCCTAACAATATTTACCTTGATCTTGTAAGCCAGTTCATTCTCTGATTGGGATTCGAACTGGCCTCGTCGTCACTCAATTCCACCTGCAACGCACATGAACATGTTGATAGTATATGTTATCCCGTTGCTGTTTTTATACATGGAAATAAACATTTCCCCCAAGAATGCTTATAAATTGTGGGTATCAGTTGTAATGTTTCATTAAGATCGCACAAAGTGGTAAGATTCTTGATTTCCTCCAAACATAATGCTATTAATAAGTACTGAGTATTTCTTGCAAACTTGCAATGAAAATAACTTTTTATTATATACCGACACCTTGAATTCACAGAGAGTCGGTTATACTGTTTTTTTTATTGGAGGAAGGGTAGTCAGAGAGTAGTTTTGATCATTGGCCGGCGAGCAAACTATCATCTCCCGGCTATAGTCTTCCAACTATTTCCCACTGATGTTACCAGCTGGCCGGTGTGAGGCCAGTAATTTAAAACTATCTCCCGTTATAGTTACGTTATAGTCTTCGAGACTGAGGCCTCGGTCAATAGCCTTGCCTGCTGTTCAAAGACACCACATCGGGAAGATAGTTCTCGCTATTCCAACTAAAGGCAGCCAATACGTGTATACTGTGGTTTTGTTTTAGTTGAAGTCTGCACCACTCCGCATTAATTAGTGTTCAGAGGACTGGATACCATTTTTCACTCATTTGGTTATACTAAAAAAGTTTAATTCCCCAAATATCTCGGCTCGCACAGATTTTGGTCTGGTTATCTCAGATTCCTTATTGCTCGAGTTTAGTGTATCTCTGCATGCAGCTCTTCTGGAACTCCAGTTCCTGTTGTCACTGATTTACATGCAACAATTGTGACCTTCAATCAAAATATTATTTTCCATCTGATATCCATTTACGACCAAACCGCAGTGCATTATATGTGGTATTAATTACACAGAACACTTAAATTATAGCTGTAATATATCAGCAAACGTAAACGTAATTTGCGAGCCCTATTTTTATTGTTATGAGGTTAATGGAAGAGGCGTGTATTGTTTCATGATTTGGCACTTCAGATATGAATAGTAACAGGACCTGGGGAATAGTTACACAAATATCAAGGTTAGTTAACCTACAACTGGATGTGTGAATGTATTTGACTTCTGCAGCTAGGTTGAGGGCCTCATTTATAGCAACACTTCATTTAAAGTCTCACAATGAGACTTTTTCCGCAACAATAATTTTTTTTCCGAGTTATCCCCCTGCATAGCTTTTTTATATTATAATAGGTTGGCGATTATTGCAATACGATAGAGGAACACTCTGACTTTCGTACTCAGATTCATACATTTTTGTACCTCGCTTGCCTGACCGAAATTTTACGGGGAAATGGCTAATTTGGATTTATTTGTCGTTCTAGATATGGTTATTGTGCCTTTTATCATTCCTTTTCATGAAAACAAATTAAAAACAAGTCGAATATGTTGGGTCCGTGACTACCCGCCCCCGAGACAACCCGCCCCTTTCACTCTGAGACAACCCGCCCCCGGACAACCCGCCCCCAAAAATCAATTAGCGGTAATCAGTGGCTAATTAGTAGGTGTGAGGGGATTATGAGATGTTTGTTTAACGAAACTGGGTTGTTTTTTTTATATATTTTTATTTGATTTAACAACATGGACAACAATAAATACACATGTAATATAATATAACTTATGAACACAAAAATGCATCAACGATAATATGTTTATTTACTACGAAGTTTAAAGAACGAAATTTAAAAGCGGAATGAATGAATATGAACGAAGATTAAAAACAAAATTTAATAAGTTTAACAAACGAACAATGATTAATTTGGGGCTGCTGCTGGTGTCTGTCTGCAGTGTGCCGGTCTCTTCTTCGTTCCGTAGACGTTTGAGCACTTCTTCAGAAAGCTGGCTGCTGTTAACCTCGGTGGATCGGACATGTAATCATCCCAGAACTCCCTATAATCTTCCTGGCCTGGATAGTGTAACGTGATCGGGATTCTGTGTCGAGTGAGATGATCGAATCCCGATCTCTAAGTGTTGTGATAACACACTGTGATAATGAACCATTTGCATCAAATGTTTGTTTTGAAAGCACCCCTTTTAATTAGTCTTCACTTACCTTAAAGGTACTCAACCCGATAAAACTCCTCTCAATTACTATTTCAATGGCGTCGGGGGTCAAAAATATTTGATTCGAGTCGAGGAAGTCACCCATCAAAGCTCAGATTTGTTAGATATCGATTTTAGAAATCTATTATTTTTCATTATCGGGAATACTATCTGGCCCAGAACTCAATCAAAATTGCGTTAAAATTACCACTTGATTTTAGAGTTATTCATCCTTGTCTGTTTGAATAGATTTGGAGTACACATCCAGAGCAGATTACGGCAGTTATCAGTACTCATCTCGAGAACATAACAAATTTGAAAAATCAATATCTAATAACTCTGAGCTTTGTTTGATGGGTTCCTCGATTCGAATCAAATATTTTTTACCCCCAAAGCCAAAGAAATAGTAATATAGGACCCTCTGATCGGATTGTTGTTGTTGGAATCTGTTGAGATGGGGACCCTCTTTACGGGTTGAGTACCTTTAAGTGCCGTTCAGTTGTCAAAACATCGTGTCATTCTTTATCCCTGTCCACGCATTGACATAATTAATGAATAAACACATGTTTTGTTGATCAAAATCTTTAATAATATATCATCAAAGAACATAAAATAACATAATCACTATTAACAATTTCGGGACAACCCGCCCTCATTTATCGGGACAACCCGCCCCCAAAATAGCATAGGGGCGGGTTGTCTCGGGGGCGGGTAGTCCCGTTCCCGAATAGGTTATGATAATTTTTAAACATTCTTGTGCATGAAATTGGGGATCAATTGTTCCCAGAGTTAGAGTACGTTATTTCACAGTCCGTATTCGCCACCCCTGCACATTCGCAATGCGCAGCCGAACTTCCGGTGTGGAATGTTTATGTGTTAAAAATAAATAGTTTTTTCATCTGTCATATCTGCTTGTTTCGTTCATTATTCGCAGAAAATGTGTATCTCATTCTTTCGTGTACATAACGGATTAGATATAGACTGTTTTAACCCGTTTGGATGTTAGAAATACCGCTTAATTATCAGAAAATATCATGTGAAGTGACGGGACCAATCCGAATATCGCACACTGGACTTTCACTTTGTGAAGTTGGTCAACATGACCGCTTTCGCAGATTGCTGCTTCCAGCGTAGAAGTATACGCACTACGTTCATGACTGAACTAACACTGGACTGGTCACAGACACTGTGTGTGAGTCACTGAGTGTGGCAGGTCAGGCTATGCCGTATTCAACTGTTATTATCATGGACATTGACTCGAATAAGTGAATAGCACTGATTGACCCAAGGCAATGGAAGAATGCAAACAATGTGAATGTAATGATTATTGCAAAATATGATGATTATAGTTCTATTCTGGACTCCTCAGCCCTTCAATGCTGAAATGCAGTCAACGCTGAAATGCAGTCAACGCTGACGCCGTAAAAGGTCATTGAATGTTCAGAATTCAGATTCTATCATTCTGCATAGTACATTAGACTGATTAGAAGTACAGTAGCTACATGTGTGTGAACTTGTGAAGGGTAGAACATGATATGGAGATTGGAGAATCAGAATGGCAATGGCACCACTCACCAGTGTCAGTGAATCGAGTGAGGATGTTTACCAAACATGTCATGAAACATGCAGACATGGACAATGCTGTGAAATGGATTATAATTCACCAGACTCCCGGACCATGATCATAAGTTACCGGTACATACTAGTAACATTCCGCCTTTGATCATTAGATCAAGACTAAACCAGACTTGGATAATGAGTAATGGACAAAGACAGTTACATGTTACACATGCGGCTGCACATGGTTTTGATTCATTAAAATTATTTTGTAAAAATCATGAACTTATGTTATCAAAATCAATGACTAACAGTGATCACCAAAGTCACTTACTGGTACATTGTTTATGCCAAACAACAGGTCTGACACAACTTGAATTCCATTGTACCGGTACATGTACCGTATATATTCAACTATTATGAAGTGGTGAAAATATCTCATGTACGGTACCTACTACATGTACTAAGTACAGTATATATATCGGTGCTGGCATTTTTGATTATTTAACTGATTTACTTGTACTAGTAGTTAGAATTTTGAAATCATCTTGGTGAGAAGTTATTTATAATGTCATTCAAATGGCATACCGGTACATGCACATGTACTTCTGCCATTATGAAATAAACAGGTCTCCTGTAATAAGCTGTAGAATTCTTTTTATATTGGAATATGATGCCTTCTCATTTGCTCTGTTAAAATTATAGTGTTATATACATGTACATTTTAAGTGGTTGTGCATTACGAAGTGAGATGATTCCATGAAGTTTTAGTAAAAATAGAGAAAACCTGGAGTTTACGTATATACCGTACCAGTATACATTGTGTATGGTAGTACAATTAAGATATAATACATGTAGTTGAATATCACTATGATAGTTGAATTCAAGAAGAGCCAGACTTGATAATGACTTACTCATATTAGCATCTACATGTACTAGTAACGGTACTCTCATGTGCAATAATAGTGTCAATAATATGATAGTGTCAACACTGTTATTATATTTGGAGAACACTTCCCATGATCAGATCACTAAGAGACATAGAGTGAAATTGCTGTGGTTACTATTATTAATTTTAGCTAAAAAATCCCACCTTCACTATTATTAGTTTGTCTCTATTATTAGGCAACTTAGAGGATGTTGTCTGAATGAACTATCATTTATTATAAGTACCTGATGTATCAGAACAAATTAAAAAGGTAATAAACAGGCCAGACACCTACATGTACAGTATGGTCGGTTCCAGTACTGCTAGTGTTATTGTACCAGTACTGTTTATATTCAGTACTAGGAAAATTTAATGAAAGTTATGCAACGAATGATTGTGTAGGCCTACTGATGTTAAAAGGAGTATAAATTTAAAATGACCTTGCCACTTTAACAAACACATCGCTATTGATATAATACTCAATAATGAGTTTGTTAAAGTGGTGCGCTCGTTTTAAATTAACATGGAGAATATAGCAATTCATGTGGGTCCAATATGTGTACATATACATGTATACCGGTACACGCAGAGCTGATTGATTTACAATTATGGCTTTCATTATATCGTAGACAAGGTGTGGGATGTTTCTTTCATTTTCAGATGCTGTTAAAATTATTCATCAGGTTCACTGATTGTAGCTGGGACTAATACATGTATAACATATATTAGTCCCAGATTGTAGTGGGGTTGAGATATGGTTGCTGTTAGATCTTAAAGGTACTCAATCCGAATTAACGGTCGCAAATTACTATTTCCTTGACTTCGGGGGTAAAAAATATTTGATTCGAGTCGAGGAACCCACCCACCACAGCTCAGAGTGATCAGATATCGATGTTATAAATCTATTATATTAATTTTTTAGTGGCCCAATAGACAGTCAACGAGAAGAATTTCATTGACCAAATTGCGGGCAAAGATGGATAACTCTAAAATCAAGTGGCTTTTTGTGTCAGATATTTGACAAACCGGTAAAATTTCGTTGAACAAAATGTTGATAAATAACAGGTTTTGTGCAATTTTATACTATAGTTGATGGTGCTTTTCATTATTTTTGGGCAATTATTAGATTCTGAAAACTGAAGCGTCATTTCAAAAAATGTTGTTGTTGGAATGTGATTATATGGGGACCCTCTGATCGGATTAAGTACCGGTACCTGTAAGAGATTATATGGTATCTGGAACATTTCATATTTAATTACATGTAGCATGGCATTCAGAAATATGATATGTCGCCTTGAGGCAAAAAATTATATTACCATATTTATGGTAGTGATCGCCTACAATCCCTACATGTATTGACCAAAATGGACAGGACTACATTTTTCTCTTGTCTTGTCTATTTCATTCCTAACTTAGAAGTATGTCGATCTGGTAAATAATTGACTGGAGAGAATAGCATTTATGTCTTGGCCACTAACTGGGAGCTGTGATAATAATAGTAAGTTATCGTTGGAGACCCCCCCCCCCCCACAATGGAGATCTCTAGTCGCATCCATGTAGCCAATGTGTCTTATACCTTATAACCGGGGAGGTGGCTACATGTAGATGGTCCCCATTGGTGGGTGGTTGGGAAACTTGGGTTTGTCCACCTTGACATTTTCAAATGTACGTACCTTGAACCAGACCAAAGTCAAATGTTCTTGAAATACTACTTTGCACCCCCCCCCCCCCCAGTTGAATTTTCCAAATGGTACCTCAAACATTTCCAACTGAAATGTCCAACCTGACACCCTCTAAACCTAAATTGTTCAACCGATAGCCATTCCGACCAAACTTTGGACCAAAAGTAGAAGAATATACTGCTGTTGGTCTAAAAACAACACATTCCCCCACTAAATACTGGTTGGAAAATCAAACAATCAATAATATATATTGTTTGTATCTCAGGATGTCTACTGTTCACATTTCTACCTACATGTAGCTGGGACTAATATATTATTATATATTATATGA
This sequence comes from Siphonodentalium dalli, assembly GCA_032622095.1. Classification (NCBI taxonomy): domain Eukaryota; kingdom Metazoa; phylum Mollusca; class Scaphopoda; order Gadilida; family Siphonodentaliidae; genus Siphonodentalium; species Siphonodentalium dalli. Next base: position 59,346,471 of record CP136069.1, on the reverse strand, counting down.
GTCCCAGTCTCTAGTAAGCTATTATTATGGGAGGCCAAATAATAATCAATAATCAATAAATAATAATCAATTGCGCTTAAGCGCAATCATTGCGCTTAAGCGTAATTATTTGCGCTTAAGCGCAATTCATGGTTATATGTAACAAAACACCCCTGGTGAATAAATAGGTTTCTCCATAACTTAGCATTAACTCCTATTGACATGTCACTTCTTGGTTTCATTGGTTTGGATGGGTAGGGAGCTAGCCCAACTTCTTTATCAAAATGGCTGACTCGCAATAGTCTCACCTTCTGTTTTAGTTGGAGCGATTCGTGATAGCATTATATTATCTTCGGTATATATTAGTTGGGGCTACTTGCAATAGCATTACTTTCTGTATTAGTCGGGGCGACATTGATTTTCTTAAATTTTCGAGTATACAGGCACACCATATGAGGGAAGCAAGCCCTCGGTGACACCACATTCACACTATATGATCATGGAAATACTATAGATTTGTGCAAGAGCTGCTGATTTAATAAGAAAAACTAGAGCTTCAGGACTGAGACATCAAAGCTCCAGTAATTACACACCATTTTTTGGACAGGGATCAGCTGCAGGGATGCTGATAATATGAAAATAGAGTTTTTTCCCCCTGATTTAAGTCAATAAGTAAACCATACATTAATGCTCTAATTAATCGACTCCTTAACCACAGCAGAATTATGGATAACTTTTCAGGATTTAGTCGGAAATATGGCTTGTTGCCATTCATCGGAAAGCTCTCGAGAGCTTTTCGATGAATGGCAACAAGCCATATTTCCGACTAAATCCTGAAAAGTTACCCATAATTCTGCTGTGGTTAAGAAGTCGATTAAATAGAGCATTACTGTATGAGGTAAGAAAGCCCTCATGCAGTGACACAGCATGCATGTATAGGATATTACCATAGTAAAGGCTAAAATCTGTGCAAAAATACATTAAAAACATCATACAAAACATTCCTAGAGTTCCCGGAAGGCGACATCAATTCTTTGGATAGAGGGATGCTGATAATATGTAATTAGGGGATTCTCCTTGTTGAACACATACCCACAGTTTGACTGTTGAGTACAGGTCAAAATTAGCCCAATGCTCATCTTGTGTTGCTAGGTGATACACCAGGTCATGCTAATAGTTTATGGGTAGGTTAGATAGTAGTCACAATTACGCTTAAGCGCAATTAAGCGTAATTAATTACGCTTAAGCGTAAATGCCCTATTTGCGCTTAAGCACAATATGTGGCAATTCATTATTAAATGTGAATTTGGCCTCCCATATATTATATGTTTTGGGTTGGGAGGTATGCCTACCACCCGGGGGTGATACGTGGTGGCTAGGAGTGTTTTTAGGTGGTATTTATGGCGGGCCACCCACACATTCCGTTAAATCGGTCGAAATCCTTACCATTCTCGAAAATGGTCCATACCCAATTTTCACCCCTCGGGGTGGTACCACCCGCGGGGGGTGATGGGTGGAGGTCGGGGTGTTTCTATGTGGTATTTGGGGCGGGCCACACACCCATGCCGTCAAGTCAGCCGAAAGCGACATTTTTGAAAATAAGGAATATATATATAGGGAAGGGAATAAGTTCCAAATGTCATGATCGTTGTGATAGCGCCATATACAAATGTCTGCCATTAGCATGAATTGTAATTCGCCAGACACAAAGAATGATGAGGCGATCAGCATAATAATTGCATTAGAATATCAATTGTATGGAATACTATTATGGCCACTTCCTAATGGCGCTTTCGGTGCGCGCCGAAAGCGACAAAAAGTGTGCCATTAGTAACGCGCCGAAAGCGACAAATGTGCGTCGTTACGGTGCATGGCGGAATCTAGACCGTATACTATATAGATTGAAATTTGAGATATATGATGCATGTTTTTGCCGACTGACCCACAAAATGACTCGTTCCCAATCTACATGTTACCAATGTCAACAGTCATGGCAAATTTCACAATGATCCGACCAAATTTACAACCTGTAGCCTATGCCAATGGCAATTGTCGACGGACGTACTTATGTTCGCAAACCACAGTGATTGGCGATGGGTATACCAAACCATGGCAAATTGGCAATATCTCAACTTGAATTTTCATATTCAGCAGCTTGAGCTATGCTGAAATAGAGTCTTACATATCAAATTATGCAGCTTCTCATGTCTCAGTCATAAATAATGATAATCCTATTTATTCGAACAACGTATTCGGAAACACAAATGAATAGTACAACCACCGGTCCCTGGCACAAAATGGTCATAATACTAAAAGTACATATATATCAGACACAGGGGTCCCTGGGGGTCCGGAATTTTTTGTTATTATATTATTTTTAGGGTCACATTCCCCACTTTAAAGAAATAACACCAAGCTTGGTGAAAATGGCTTCAAAATCACAATTTTTTCAAAATACCAAATGTGTTGACAGGACTGCCCCTTCCTTAAATAGTATAATAGTCTTTAAAACTAACATCCATAAAATGGGATAAAGCAAAACAAGTTTTAAAAATCCATTCCCAAATTCCAAAAAATGATCGATTTTTTAATAATCTGCCGATCTGCCCGTCCGTTTGATCGCCTATATATAGCAACAGTTATAAACATTATCAGCGCCCTTAATCCCCGGGTTGGAATATCATTGGTATGGAATACTATTAGGACCATTAGGAAACATATATCTCAAATTTCAATCTATATATAGTATACGGGCTAGATGCCGCCACCGAAAACGACAAAATGTGCGATATTAACGCATGTTTCGACGCGCAGAAAGCGACAAAAAGTGCGCCATTAGTAACGCGCCGAAAGCGACAAAATGTGCGTCGTTACGGCGCACGTTTTGTCGCTTTCGGCGCGCCGAAACATGCGCTAATATCGCACATTTTGACGCTTTCGGTGCATGGCGGAATCTAGCCCGTATACTATATAGATTGAAATTTGAGATATATGATGCATGTTTTTGCCGACTGGCCCACAAAATGACTCGTTCCCAATCTATATGTTACCAATTCCAACAGTCATGCCTAATTTCATAATGATCCGACCAAAGTTACAACCTGTAGCCTATGCCAATGGAAATTGTCGACGGACGTACTTATGTTCGGAAACCACTGGCGATGGATACCAACCCATGGAAAATTGGCAATATCTCAACTTGAATTTTCATGTTCAGCAGCTTGAGCTAAAATGCATTCTGAAATAGCGTTTTATTTATCAAATTATGCAGCTTCTCATGTCTCAGCCACAAATAATGATAATCCTATTTATTCGAACAACGTAATCGGAAACACACATGAATAGTACTACCACTGGCCCCTGGCACAAATTGGTCATAATACTAAAAGTACATATATATAAGACACAGAGGTCCGGGAATTTTTTTTATTATATTATTTTTAGGGTCAAATTCCCCATTTTAAAGAAATAACACCAAGCTTGGTGAAAATGGCTTCAAAATCAATTTTTTTTCAAAATACCAAATTTGTTGACAGGACTGCCCCTTCCTTAAATATTATAATAGTCTTCAACACTAACATCCATAAAATAGGATGAAGCAAAACAAATTGTAAAAATCTATTCCCAAATTCAAAAACATTTCGATTTTTTTTTTAATCTGCCGATCTGCCACTCCGTTTGATCGCCTATATATAGCCAAAGTCATAAACATTATTAGCGCCCTTAATCCCCGGGTTACGTGTATGATATGACCCTATGTCCACATTTTCAGAGGGGTTAAGTCGTTTTGTCGCCTTTTTCCGGACAGACACACGAACTCAATTTATTTTTATTAGTAAAGGTTAGTGCTAATGTCACTACATGTATATATTTGCACGCGTGACACCCCGTCAACAACCCCGCCATCGCTAATGTACGTCCCTAGCCTCGGCACAGAAACTGACCAACATCCCGCGTCTGGACGTCGCCTTGATATGAATCTTGAAAGCATAATTTCGAGTTTTACTATACGAGTATAGGCTGCACTTTCAAGAATGAACAGTCCGTAGCTGCAGGTAAAATAAAGTCCATCCTGATTACGATGCGGCAAACTAACTTCATTTATATTATTCGATTAATACAAGCCATTACTCTTTTCATCATTACTATCAATAAAACACGAATTATGCATGCACGCAAGAAACAGGTCTGTTGTGACAAACGCATGGCCAAATAGCCTGTCTCTTTGAAAAGCCGACGAAATTCCTAACAGATGTACATCGTTTAGGAATTTCGTCTGCTTTCCAAAGAGACATATACGCATCGTACTCCGGTATCAGGCTATAGCTATTAGGAGGCCATGCAGCTAGCTCGTACTGCGAGAAGCACACTCGATTAATTATCTTCATCCGGGCACTCTGAACCAACGGGGCCCGCATCTTGGTTATATCGCAATAATCAAAGTGCCCCTTTAATGCTTATATTTTCACATTGATTAATTTATTTCATAAAAATTAGTTATGGCCTGTTTTGCAGAAACAGCAACTGGTTGCAACATGAAACATTGTCATATATACCACGATTTAGATAAAAAAGAAACCTGTTTCCACCCTTAAATAAGTTAAATTTTGCCTAAATTTGACCCTCAATTGTAAAAATATGGGTTTGTGTATTTCAACTGAAATTCATAAAATGAAGCAACATGGAACATACATGTACTTTGACAATAATACGGCCGAAAAAAAGTATAAATTGTCTGTTTAGTTTTTTTTCACAACAGCCTCACATGCATGACATGCCGGATTTATAGCACAACCGGAATGGAATGTTGGATTTCGACATCCAGACACAATATGTCTCGATGACTCAACGGGTCAAGTCACCAAGAAAGGAGAAATCAGTCTGAAACAGAGTAGTGATGCATTATGATTTCTTCAGAGTTGAATATGCAGAGAATTTCAAATCTACATGTAGAGTGTACCTCTTCCTGATCAAACAGATTTTTAATTTGGCTAATTTAACCCAACATCTTCTGAAAACATGTTACATTACAACCGTGACTTGCGAAATACTTTTAAAATACGCCCTGTCCCTGCATGGATCCAGCTTAGAACAACCATTTATTTACTCAAATGCCTTTCAACATTCAATTTATGACCAAGACATCCCCATTTAACCAATTCCAATACAAATACAAATGTAGAACAAAACTGACACAAATGCCTCCAGTCCAGTCATACATCTATTAATGACATCAAAAACTTAATTTATGACTCGATAAAACTGGAATTTTTTATAAAAGGATATGCAATAATTATAAATATATATCTTGTTACCTGGTCACCTGATTCATATGATAAGGATTAACTGTCATGTGGACTGTTTTTATGGAGATGTAACCGTGAGGTAAGTGGTCATAACTTGTGTAAAACCCGAAGGGTTTTACATACAAGTTATGACCACTTACCTCACGGTTACATCTCCATAAAAACAGTCCACATGACAGTTAATCGTTATATTTATATACATTTAGCGAAAAAGCCACTTTTGTAAATGTATTTAAATCGAAAAGTATATTGTGACAAAACCAGCCCAAAATATCCTACAGCACCCTTGGCAAAAGTTAACAGGAACAATTGAAACCCGACGATTTATTAAGTCAATCCTCCGCAAATCCAAATGCGCCCAAAACATTACGCGTTCGTCTTTCCAAACCCAAATGACGTATCGATGTTGTTATGAGCTGTTGCGCATTCACCGAGAAATAATTGCAACTAGCCACGTGGGCGCCGACCGATCAGAATGCTGGATTTAGTGATGACAACACTTAGTATGTAAATATATAATTTGACACATACACGGTAAAATCGTTTAGAAGTGGTGTGTCCAACGTGTAGCATATGACACTTGAAGCGAAGAGGAATAGTCCACTCGTCCGATAACTGAATGAGTTCAAAGTTCAAATGTTTATTTCTCAAGTAAATCATGTTACATGATATTATGAGAAGATAATACATAATAATACAATACAATACATGGTGTGCAACAGTGGAAAAGGGTTTTTCAGTGTGAGGAGGGGGGGGAGCTATTCAATATTTATATTATAGGGCATCACAATATTGTTTGATGACATGCATCACTAAATCGCGCTATCTCCTCTAAACTGTTGGAGATATCGTGACTGAGTGCAGATATCACATTATTCGTGATTAACTCTTGCGTTTTGTATAAATTTTGAGAGTTTAATCAATATATTCTTGTTTTTGGAGTTAAACAATTTAGTAAAATTAACTAAATTCGGATAATTTCGAAAGAATTTGGGAATATATTTTTTTCTCAGATAATCAAGCGAAGAGCATTGTAAAATACAATGATATTCATCTCCAAGTGATCAACGCTGTGTACACAGAGATTCGACTTCGCGAAGATAATTTTATTTAAGCCGGAATCGCCCTATTTGTCTAGAAATTGCATATTATTACTGTTCAGACAGCGGCTGTACATTGGGTGGCGGTCTAGATGTCGGGATATGGCTCCAGATCTTTTGTGAGTCACCCTACAACCTTAAAAAGTAAAGGGAAAATGCCAAATACTTGCAATCACTAAAATTTGTATGGCGCTGGCATCGGGAATTTTTTGTTTTTAATTTGTAACAGCTTATTCTAAAACAATTTATTTTTATGACACCCTTTTAGTTCACTTAAAGTTAAATGCTTTATGCAATTTTGTTCATGCCTCTTAATTATTTAGGCCAAACAGAGAAATATAGAAAGAAATACAAAGAACACATTTTTTCCAGTTGCGGATCAAATTGCGTTAGGACCCTATATTGAACACACACCCAACCCTCATATGCATTCTTTAATCTGATTTATTCCGTGTTCCAGCAGAACGCCCGCTATTGTTTGAAGAATCGCATATGTACAATATACATGTATATAAATGTCCATGCGTATCATTGTATTGCGTGAATACTTAACTTTCTAACCGTATTTAACCTTTTCTTTACTTTCGTTCACCCAGTTACAACAGTATATATCTCGGAGTCGGAGACGAGTACATGCATATAACGTGCATCTACCATTAGTATACACATAACATAGAGATACCTTATAATGTGCATATTATAGTACCCTACGTGCGATGGGCCGGGTTTCGAATCCAACCCAATCCAAAAAATGTGCGTTGTCTCAAAAACACATGCAGCTTATAACATTATATATATTGCAAATGTCAATTTATTATTCATTTTGAGGGAAAATAAGCACACGACATATATTACAAGTGCAGAAGGAGTCCTATTTGTTGGAGGAAAGTGTTCAGATAATAAGTTCAACAAACGACCTTCAATTGATGATCTGAATATTTACTGAGGGTAACTACCCGTCATTGAGTTTTTAGTATGCGACATTCTATTCTCCCGCGTGCGCTGCTGCAACTTACGTTCGATAATTAAACAATGCAGCGATGGAACTATAGGTTACACACAACTAATTATTTTCCATAGGCGACAATGTTAACTAAAAGTCCCGCCGGCCATGGGTTAAGCCTATTTTAACTTCAAGTGGTCAATTTTCCCTTAGAACGTCATCCGCTGCACCAGTCTGTGACAACAAACGCGCACTTTTCGGTATTTTTTTCAAACAATAATCTTGCATTTCCACAACTACCCAATTTACTACACAAAAATCAGCAGCATAAAAATACCCAGACCCCTCCCGTAACTTCTGGACACCACCAGACTCTTCCTGGACATCTAAACATACACGATCGCCATATTTACGTAGGCTATGATTTTCTGTTCCCGATTAGGGATATTTATCTCATGATAATCAACCAATCAGCAGCCAGATTTTTTTTTATGCTGACTCGAGTTTCCCTACACAAATTTAAGAAGCGTAACACTATATAATTAGTTGCTTGTAACCTATAGAGTAAGAGTCACTGCTGCGATGGTCAACAGAGAAAACTTTAATATAAATTAGTTCAATGCAAGAAGTTCCAGCCTCTCTGCTTCATTCTGCCAAGATCATAATTAAATCAGCAGGACCAACACATCTTGCGTTATATTGTTAGTACTACATATACATGACCGTTGTATTGCACACATAACTTGAATATATTCGATTAACCAAGAAGGGAGAGTGAGGGAGGAGGAGAGAGATGATTGAGTTTGATTATAAACTGTGCTTTATTATAACGCCCTGTTAGGGTCGTATGTCAATGAAACCTACTTTTTTAGTTTTACGATATCTACATTGTAATTTACGATATCTACATTGTAAGTTCGTTCTTCTAAAGTTAGTTTCTAGTTGACAAATAATTTCAATAGATATTATTGACCTGAATAGAACAGAGTCCGTTCCTGCAGACATCTATGCTGCAACTGATGTTCGATAATAACACAATGCAGCGATGGAAATGATGAGCAAGAGCACGCGCAACTGCTGCGATAGTCATTTTGCCAAATGAAATTATTGTTTGCCAAATTTCAAATTGTTCACTCTTGTATACATTGCATCGGTATAGCAGGACCCAGTTTATCCGCATCAATTTATTTTACAGTGATCAATACAGGCGTAAGGACTATCTACGAACATACAATATAACTTTGCACAAGAAGCACGTTCACGTGACCAGGACATTTAGAGATGGATCTGTTATTGGTGTCGTTTGCCAGAAATGATTCGGATAATGGGACTGGCTACACCGTGGACTATATGAACCAGCACCCGATATTAACAATAGCCTACCTGAGTACACTGTCTATATTCACGGTCACTGGAAACATTGGAAATATTATGGTGAGATTTTCAATGACCAAAATACAAGGACACTCTGTCCGTTATGAGGGGGGTATAGTGCCTTCGAAGTGGGTACATACCATAACTGTTATAGAATAGAATTCAATTCAATTCTTTATTGGATATAAGCCAAGAAGCGTGATCCATAAGATAAACATAACATATTGAATATGACATTGACAATGTATAATCGATATAATGTTAACTGTAACACCTATAATAATTTTGTGTGTCATCAAAATGCAAATTGTCAAATGCCTTGTTTTAATACATTATAAATTAATGTAATTAATTAATTTGTCATAATTGTTTTCAGGATGAGAATAGAGGATTTTATAGATATGTATATATCCTAAAAACAATACTATTTCAAGTAACTGGTGATAGTTATTGTGTGGCTTGTCGTTTTTTCAACGCTTCTTTTATGAAGCTACATATTTGTTTTGCACACATAAATGTTGATGGATTCAGGATAGTCTTTACATTGTTCATAAATTGACCAATCTGAAAAATATTGTACCTTTTTCTTATATCATCATATAGTTCACAATTAAAGAGGAAATGAGTTTCATCTTCGACTTTGTCCAAACAATGTGAACAAAACCTTTCAGACGCATCTTTTGGCTTAGGTTTTGTATATCTCAAAGTTTCAATATTAAGTGTGTGTGCACTTATTCTGAGTTTAGTTAGTTCTTTTCTGAGATCCTTTGGTAAATTAAAGTGAAGATAGTCCCTAAATTTTGATCCTATTACAATTTTACTATAGAATCTCAATTTTCCATCATTTGATACCTTCATTCTGTTATATTCGTTCAATATCTTTTTGTTGTAAGTGTTCACAACTATATCTTTGAATTGTGATTCATCAAGAGTATCTATTTTAATTTTAACAAATTTAGCAATTTTCACCGTATTATTAGACCATGACATATCTGATTTTACACCATTCAGTATCCTATCTTCTTCAAAGGCTGAAATCAAAAGTTTATGCTGTTTATTATTGTCTTTTCTACTTGTGAGTTCCATCAACCTTTTATGGAATTTAAACAAATCTGCAAGCATACCGGTATTGCATCCACTTCTGAATAAACTGCTATGTTTGTTGGTTTTCTGTTTACTCCAAGTATATCTTTCAATATTGATGTATATGTTTTGTCTGCACATGATTTAAATAGGTTATCTATTGAGTTAAAGTTGATTTTTAAGTCAGAAATCCATATTTCTGATCCATATGTGAGGATAGGAAGTATCATTGAGTTAACTAAGTGCATCCATGTTTTAACAGATAAATTTGGGAGTTCCTTCAAGTTACTCTTCAGTGCATAATATGCTTTTCTGGCTTTATCTGATAAATTTGATGCTGCCAAAACAAATTTTCCACTTTTGTGAAAAGTTATTCCTAAGTATTTATAGTCATCCACAGTTTCTAATGTAAGAGGGCCATAATAAAATGTTGGATAATTAACATTTGAATTTTCATTTCCGGAGAAGATGACTGTTTTTGATTTGTTGGGGTTAACAGCTAATCGCCAATCCATACAAAATTTTTGAAGTGAGTCAAGGCATGCTTGTAGACCCTGTGGGGATTCCGAAATTAGGACTAAATCATCAGCATACAAAAGATGGTTAAATTTAACTAAATTGAGTGAAACTGGTTCAGAATGACCTTTGTCTAAGTAATCTTTTATATCATCTATATATAAATTGAAAAGTATCGGACTAAGACTATACCCTGTTTCACGCCTAAATCCGCTTTGAATGGCTCACTATATCCATTGTTCAACTTACAAGAGTAATATGTATTAGAGTACATATTTTCTATTATGTTGTAGAATTTTCCATTTATTCCTTTGTTTTTTAATTTTTGAAATAGGTATGGTCTATATACTGAGTCAAATGCTTTACGTAAATCAATAAAAGCTGTGTAAAGTTGTTTATCTTCTTTCTTTACATATTTGTTTATTAAAGTTTTTCATGACAAATACATGATCAATATTCCTTTGTTTTTTAATTTTTGAAATAGGTATGGTCTATATACTGAGTCAAATGCTTTACGTAAATCAATAAAAGCTGTGTAAAGTTGTTTATCTTCTTTCTTTACATATTTGTTTATTAAAGTTTTTCATGACAAATACATGATCAATAGTCCTAGAGTTCAGTCTAAATCCTATTTGATTCATAGATAAAGATTGTTTATTTTCCAAAAATTCCCCAAGTCTTCTCTGTAGTATATTGGTAAATAACTTACCAATACAACTAGATATACTTATCCCTCTATAATTGTTACAATCTGTTTGATCTCCTGATTTGTGGATAGATGTTAAAAGGGATAGATTCCAGTCTGTTGGAAATATGCCACAGTCTTAGTGACATTGTGTCCGCACTCTGCTTTATAAATTCATTTATAATCATGTCAGGGCCTCCACTTTTCTTCATTTTCAGTTTGCTTATTGCTTTTTTAATTTCTTCACAAGTTATAGGTGCATTCAAGTTGGTATTTTCATACTGTGAATTTTTCTCTTCTGATAGGGTTGGCATACATGTATGATCCATTTTTGAGTTAATATTGTTACTAGTATCTTCGGACATATTTGAGCATAAAAGTGATTTATAATGTTCAATCCATTGTTTGTCATTTATGGGTGATGACGGTTGAGTTTTCTGTTTGTTCCAGTGTTGGAAAAACTTCCAGAATTCTTTGGGGTTCTTGGGGTTTATATTTTTAATATTCTCAGATAATGAGCCAAGGAAATTTTTTCTCAGATTCTTTTTCATGATATTGTATTTTTTTCGGGTGAAACAGAATGATTGTCTTAATGCTACATTCTTTGGTTCATTACGTAACTTTTTGGCCATATATCTTATTTCTTTTCTCATCCTGAAACATTCAGAGTTCATCCAACCTTTTTTATATTTACTTTTTTTATTTGTATTTTTTCTATTATTTATTCTTGTAGGTTTGAAATCCAATGAACTGTTAGCAGCATCAATATAAATATTACTTAGTTTTTTTGTTAGTATCTTTGTAATTATTGTCTTCAATTAGGTCCATTAAAGAAAGTAAGTTATCTACTGATTTCTCTGTTGCTATTGCATTTCTGTAGTGAAATGCAGATTCATTTTGCCAAATATATCTGCCAGGTAAATTACATATGCTTAAATCCTCATTATTATTGAATTCATTAGTTTTTATTATTGCCGATATTGGGGTGTGATCAGAAAATTCATTAGGTGGGTGAACTCTGAATTGGTTAATATAGTAGAATAAATGCAGTGAGGTAATCATGTAGTCGACAGTACTTTGTCCATTGTAGCTGAAAAAAGTGTTATAGCCTAATGAATCTCCCATAAATCGGCCGTTTAAAATCCTCAACTGAATATCTTTGCAGATCTCAGTTAAAAGTTCTCCATGTATATTATGCTGTTCATCCAATTGATTTCTTTCTAATTCGACATCATTGGTATAGTTATAGTTTGTTAGTAAATCTTCATTCATAGGTTATGTAGAGTCATTTTTTATAAAATCATATAGACCAGATGTTCTGGCATTAAAATCGCCACATAAGAGAATTTGGCCTTGGTCTTTAAATTTAATAATTTCATCCCTAATGTCTTCAAACACATTTTCTGATGTTTTTATATTAATAATTGGCTTGATGTAACAGAATCCAATATAAATTTTTGGGCTATTGTCTAACTCAAACCACATTGAGGTTGTGGATAGTTTAACCTGTCTAATATGTTTTCTGATACCAGGCTTGCAATACACAAGCATTCCACCTGAACTTCGACCTCTTTTCTGTTTTCTTTTGGCTTTAGATGAGGAAGGTGTGCAAAAACCATCAATGTTTATGGGAGATCCACTAGACATAGTTTCCGCAAAACATAAAATGTCATATTTATCTATAAGAGAAGTGAAAGTAACGTCTGATAGTTTTTTGCCTATTCCGTGAACGTTCCAAAAACCTATATTGAACATTTTTCATTGATATTCTGTATCTGGATTAGGGATTTGGATTCCAAATGTTATTTATGATCCACTAATTTCTATTATCATTAAGTTTTAAAAGTATTGAATAAAGAAAAACACTCTGGCCCAACACCATTTACCCTGCAATCCAGTGCATCATCCCATGCATGTGAGGTCCCATCCGAAATCCACATACACCAGAGAACGCCGTGGCACATACTAAATAATGCTACACCAGTGTAATCTGTCATTAACAGGTTAAATATATTTAATATTTATTTTAAGTTAAGTGACCATAGAATTCATGAGTATTTAATATATAATAGCAATGATCTTCTGATCGAAATGGCCCACTTACCATATTGAAAAAAGTTCTTAAAAATTCAGTTTTCATCATTGCCACAACTAGTTTAAAAACATTCTTCATTGATTATTTATTTGAAGATTTTGTCTCAGAATTAATTTAAGTACTATTGTGAAGATTCATTCACTTCCATATAAGTTATTTAGTAATTACTGACTGAGTTGTATCATCTGACACTAAATGAGTGTAAAATATATGAACACAATTGTTTTTGCCATTTCAATTACATGTAAATTGTGAAATTGCAGTTGTACTCTCATGACCCAAAATGTTCATGTTGTGTTATTTATGACACGAATAAACAAATAACCAATGATTCCCATCATTCTAGAGTGGTTGTCTATCACATATATAATATTATGTCATGTTTTGAATGAAGTTTGTACACATATGCTCCAAATTGAAATCGGATTTGATGTGAGAATGAATAAGCATATATACAGTACCGGTACATAGTATATTTACAAATATTTTGGGTCATAGGAGTACCTGTCGGTTATGAGCGGTAGTGGTTTTTATTAAACTGCCACTGATAACCATTTCTGCCAATTTGGGGTGAGATTATTTGTTGCTGTCTTCTTCTATTGTCACCGAGGAATGCATTCTCTGACACAGGTTGTTTGTACATGTAGTTTGATCTATCATTTTCTCCCAAGAGATGGTGACTGTATTCATCATATCGTTTTAACCCCAGAAATGGATTCAAATGGTATTTCAACAAGCGAACTAAACAGATTGTGCCTTTTGTGTTGAAGTGGATGCCATCCCATATGTAAAGATCCCTGCGGTTAGACGATATTGTTTCGTTTACGATCACATGCACATTTGTAAATTTTCGTGACATTACTTGTATTTTTCTGTTGTATATGTTGACATTCTCACTGAAGTTTTCTTCCTTGACTCTCTCGAAAGCAGGTATAATATGTACATTTAGATTCGGATTGTTAGTTTTCTGCAAATGATTTAATAATGTTTCAAGCTTTTTTGCTGCTTTATCTGGTGTCGATTCAGATAGGTCATTTTTGCAATATAGTTTGAGGCTCCTGTAATGTTCTTTTGTTTTGGTCCTAAAACAGCAAGGTCGATCTTTTTGAATTTATACATTTTGCGCTCATTTAGATTGTTTCCATGTGAGTCAAATATCATGAGCGTCCTGTCTGCTGTATTTCTACCAGTGTCACTTCCCATCCCTTGAATGTTTCTCACTGCTATTTTGTCTGTATGTTGACTATGTTCCAAAGTACACTCGGGAATTGTGTATTGAGTGCCAGCATCCTGATAGTTTAGTGTTTTCACAACTGTTGTCTTAGTAAATGTTAATCTTTCCATATCTGCAATTTTCTCCCTTTGTAACTCAATGGTATGAGCACTAATATCCAGATCAGCAAATAGGCTACAAATCTGTTCTTTCTGTAGTTTTATTATTTTATCACAACTAATTTTCTCTTCTTTCATTAAATTCATTGTTCTCCGTAGTGATTCATTTTCAGTTTCAACCAATTGTTCTCTTTCAATAATATTGTTGTGTTCCAAATTAATATTTTCCATTATTTTAGAAATTTTTGTGTTTACTTCAGTCATCAAATTTCTGTACTGCTCATCAAATTTATCCTTCATCTCTTTCTGCATTTCTTGTAGATCATGCTCATTCGCACAAACTTTATTCTCCAACATGTTAATGGTTGTATAAATTTGTTGATTTATTTTATTAGGTCGTGATCTCCTTATATCTGTTGTGGGTGTTGGCATTAGAATCCTTGGTGTACTGAAATCAACAATTTGTGGACTTGTCGGTTCTAAAAGTGAAAGATTCATCTCATGGAAACTGTCAACTTTTAAACCTGTACTTTCTTCACGTTGTAGTATTACTGTTTCCTTTAAATGGAGAGCATCCACCATATGTTTTAGTTGTGGAAATTCCTGCTTTGCCCAAGTTTTATAGTGTATACCTTGAACAGTAATTAACAGTGTTCTTGGATATATATGCAATGTAACCATTTTTTCTTCTTCACATATTTCCACATTCTCAGGGCTTTCTTTTCCAACCTCACTGTCTGTATTTACTTTATTAATTTGGATGAATATAGCATTAACAGGGTCGTCATCTTTAATTGTGTCTGTCCAGTTCACAGAATATTGATTGATAGTTCCCAATTGTTCATGGTATCTATATGCAATTACCTTTATCCATGATATCAATTGATCTGCATATGTGATACGAAAGGAAGTCATCCTGGCGTTCGGTTCGTACAAATCCATTTTCAGATCTTCTTGCAAGCTGCTTTTCCTGATGGATTTCTTGTTTCTTGGGGCATATATTTGGAGAAATCATCTTTTAAGTCATTTATTTCGTTCACAAATGTTTCAATGTCCTCATCAATTAATTCGTTAAACATGTTTCTATTTTTTCGGATTGACCGTTGACAGTTTGACAGCTTTGTTTTTTCCTAATTTCGTGGCACTCACTTTTTCGTAGTAGATTACTCTTGTAAGTTGTCGTGGCTGGATCTTCTTCTCATATCATCATGTTTTATTGTTTATTTGGAGTCCATTTATCCCGTTCTCCGATACTTTTTGCCGAAATGATTCATATAATTAATCATTTTATTCAGCGTATTCCGTTAGATTAAAATTTAGCTTCCTTCGTTACGTGACGTCAATAGAATAATTTTATTATTATAGTGACATACACATGTACTGAACAAAATTCAACGATAGGTAAATACATTACATTGTATACATTTATATAACACCCCGCCCACATGACCTATCAGTCACTTTAAATAAAAATATGTACATCGAATTAATAAGTTATATCAGTCTGTTAAACAATAATCATCAATGAATATATGTGTTCCGAGTGGAACAACAAATAATCATGCCAAAATAAGTTATTTTCCTAAATTTGACATCCAAATAGTAAGAAAATAGCGTCATTGTTATAAACAAATTACACGCAATGACTGTTATTGCCACAATAATTGTCGTTATGTTTATGACCATTTCCCAATGATGCATGCCGAATAAAGTAACAATTATTTACATTTGTGCGTAGTTCAACCGTAGTGTTCTCTGTACAGTCGATGTAGAGTTTTCGACAATCTTAGTTCATTGTTACATTCGTCCAATGGGGATAGTGTTTGGATACTAGCTGGTTTGTATTTTTTAATGAAATATGTCCCCAATATGTCTTTAATATATAGACGATTAGCATTGTTTGTTGACAAATCACTGTAGCAGTTTTGTTTACATAAAAATGGTTTCAACACGAAATTTCGTCAACGGTTATTGGAGAACTCCAATGAATATAATACGGAAGTTGATCTATTTCTCCATGTTCTTAGTTGCTGATGTTTATTACAGACTTATATATTATTTCCACAATTACCCACTGCGAATTCCTTGAGTGAGTCCCTTAACCCCCTCCCCCTTTCATGGCTGCACCGATTTGGAATTATCATTGCAGTTTGTTTATCGGCGAAGATTCGTCCCTAAGGGTACGTTCATGCACTGGCAAGTTTGCAAGGCATTTTTAGCAGGAATATTCTCACAGAAAACCCTACTGGTGCCAGAATATGAACGGCAACATGCACATAAAAGGCATATTTTCCAAAGCTAACGACACGAGGAGTAAACTTTCGGTAGTTCCACATGTAACGTTGCCACTAACACATTGCATTAAAATACCTGTATGATGGATTATTGCGAGATAATTGCATGATATTTACAGGTAAATATCGATAGCATCGCTACTAGTGGAACTACATATATAGTTTTTACTTATCATGTAGTTAGATATGCATGTTTCCGTTCATATTCTGGCACCATATGGATTTCAGTGAGAAAATGCCTGCAAAATATGTCGTGCAAACTTGCTAGTGTATGAACGTACCCTAACAGAGGAATATATTTGTTTACAATTGTGCGTATAGTTCAGACATTGTACGATTCACTTGGCTGCCATTTTCGGTAACATGGGGCTCAGCGCGCCCCTAGAGAATCGGTTCTCGTATGATAAAAGCTCCAGTGCACATGCGCCACACTCCAGTGCACATCATATCAAGAGACCTGCCAATTGCGGGAATTAAAAAGAAAATCAGCGAAAAGGTAAGTTTAAATCAGCATTGTTGTATTATATCGTAAACAGGCACGTACCGACAGTTGGTGTGGGGGCTGTCTCACCCCAACGAGGACCATATTTTTCAATAGTTGGAAATTTAATGACTCAAAATCCTATAGTTGGACATTGAAAGTAACATGTAAATCGAATGATCTAAGTGTTTTAATCAGAGTTCGCGATTTTCCGACTCCGAATTTGTGCCGGTTGTTTATTTTCCGACTCGGAATTCCAAATTCTAAATACTCGTCATCGATTTTCCAATTCCGGAATTGTACAAATTGTTTTTTTCCGACTCCGAATTCCGAACCAGGATTCTATTATCTTTTACATTTGAGCTTTTCAAATGATATGGTGCCTTTCACTCAATATATTGTTAACTTGTTGATATGTATATATGTTAAACATGTTTTTTTTCCATTATTATTTTAAATGTTCAAGGGGACATTGCAGTTATACATTAAGTTCCTCTCATAGCAGTATATTAATCAGTTTATTTAAATTTGTCCCGCAAGTACGTAGCAATGTCAATATTACCAGTTAATACACAGTCATTTGAGTAAATACATTCCATTAATGCTCATTATCTGAACACATATATGAAATTGAAGGCAAAGCATTTCCTTCAAGTTCAGACTGGTATGTTTTACCAACCATAGCTCATGGTCACTATAGTATATTAGTAATGTCAAACCTCCATATCTTCTGAGGACAGCTTTAACGATATAACAATCATTCAGCATGCATAAGTGTTACCATTGTGTGAGTTATAACGTGTCACTCCTTTGAATTTGAATGCATGTAACTCGTATTCGTTCCTCAACTATAATCTGGTTAATATCATGTATAATGTACATGTACTGTATGCACAGTGTACTCAATACATAGCACATGAATCAACCTATGGTTGACTCGCATATATAAGAGAATGCATTGGCACAGGGTAAAAAAAATCCCGACTTACGACTGGATTTGATATGGCGGGTCACATATATAAAAAATGTGCTCGATTCGCACATGCGCATTAACTTTGGACTTAAGTGTAATTTTTCAAGATGTTCCTAAACGACAATGTATGTCTTTCTGAACATACAGTGTCCACATTAAGTGGTAACCACTTATGAAAATATTACCACTTAATGACTGTATAGATTATTATACAAAATACCACTCAATATACACAACGATTGTGCTGATGGAAAACCGGAGGGATGAAGTCCAGACGGACGGACGGACGGACAAGGTCAATCCAGTATACCCCCATTCCCTTCTGAAGTACGCTCAGTTGTAATTAAATATCCAACGTTTGACGGGTATCGACCCTACTCATTATATAACTGAGAGCTGTCGCGATCTATGGATAGAACCTATGTTGGTCTCTTAATTACGGGGGCTAAAACAATAACTATCTCAACAATCATGCTGGCAATCTGTGACCGAGTTTCTTATATCGATGGTTTGCCAGACGTTCTGTGGTCGCAGTAGAGCACCATTGTTGTCAGAAGCAAGAAATCCACTAATTTAAACGGGACCATAAAGTAACGAGGATATTAACAGTATGTGGTACCTATTAGCCCTGTAGCTGATATATAGCAACATTTCTTCTTTTAAACTGAGAATAATTATCCAGTATTCCACCATGAACAGAGGAGTCCCTGTACATTTCTTTAAAACATCTGTATTTTTATGGATAACCAGGTGTCCTTAAAATCTTAGTCTATAACACACTAGATTTATTTATACATCTCTATGTAAAACCCAATTGTCGTTTTTTTTATCTTTACCAAGTAATGTATTTATGATGTTCATATATAAATAAATTAATACTTCTTTATTGGTGGACGTATTAATCACAATAAACGAAATGGAAATCAATCCGACAAGGTGAGCCACTACTTACATGTGTAATCCGTGTATATGAATGACGTTTTGTGATGCCATTTGGATATACAATTTATGAGAATACGTGTAACATTTGAGCAACAGTGTTCTCTACTCCCATCAAATGTCCATATTAGAGGGTTTCACATCACATTAAACTGGGCAACGCTGGGTAACCCTGCTAGTTACCCATTAAAATGCCACTATAATATTTACCATTAACTATAGTCAATATTTTTTTTATCAAATTACTATATTATATCACACTGTCATGTGTCGACAGAGGGGGTCCTGGCCAACAGTTGCACATTTTATGCCTCAAACCACGAACTGTTGGAAATTTACGATCCTATACCATAGTAAACTTTTTAGCTTTATTCGGAGTCTAATTCAATTCGGAGTCTGAGACCGTTTATAGTTGCAATGTGGCGATTTTTGACTCTGCAATTCGAAAATGTTCTAACTAATGCAGTGACTAATGTCAGATTTTCGTCCCCATGATCCAGATCAGTTGGAATTTTGAAAATTTGACGTCTTCAATGGTTGGAAATTCATTGATATCAGTAGGAAAGTTCCCACCAAAGGAGGGGTGCAATGAAGTACGCCGGGACAAGGAGGTGTACAGTTGGAAATTCGGAGGGAACCCCCCCCCCCCAATAGGGACCATATATCTACGCCCCTGATAGCACATGCATCGACATTATCATAATCTAATCTGAATGGGAAGTGTAATACGACGTATATCTTTGTTCACGATATATCGTTACAGAATGTGTGCATGCAGGAGCGGGTGGCTCAACCAACAATTTGCTCTATTTAGCAGGGTAGGAACACGTGGTTGAATGACATAGAACCGGCTGGAGTTATTCGCGAAGAGAGTATCAATATTTGAATATAACTTTCACACAATCGAATCCGATTCCGCGTATGGGATAATTTACCTGCATATCCGAAATCCCAGCTTGACATCTATAGAAATGACAGTAATCGGGAAAATCCTTAACATGATGCAATGCAGTGGTGTCACAGGTAACGTTTTCAGCGTATGAAAAAAACCAGAGAACGCCGAGACAAATTGTGTTTAATAAATATAAAGATAAACGGCAAATAAGATGAACTGAATGCTTGTCCGAACGACGCAACCGGCCACTCATTGAAAAACGTGTATATGATAGACAAAACTACCTATCTGGAGCCTATCAATTTCTGCGGTCTATAAGAATTGGAGCTCACGTAAATCAGAACTGGAGCATATTATCGACGACAGATTTAAGCATTCCTCGAATGGATTGGACACAAATATTTCCCAGAAACTTGATATTCAATATGCTTCCGAAAGTCTAGTTCAGGCGAACGAATTGAGTGAGAATTTGTTTTGAAATCTGACCTTTTCTATCGAAAAATTAATTTACAAGAGGAAGTACAAATGATAAATTCTTCATTCAGACGATATTAACCAAATATTCCGGTTGAGAAACAAGTTCAGATCCGAGAACTGCTTTCATGTTTTTACAACACCTACACTGTTTTTCACAGACAAATATTGTTAAAACACAAAAACTCACCATCTTCACTAACTACCAGACAACTTTTCTCGATTATCACAACAGAAACGGAGCTCATTCACGTGCGCACTGGAGCTTTTATCACACGAGAACCTATTATCAAGGAGCGCGCTGAGCCCCCGTGGATAATATTATTATGTGAATGCTGTATACATTTGCACTGGATACAGCGACTGGATACTCACTTATCAGATTGTATCATAGCAACCGTAAGCTCCTCCAACTTGTCAATATGTCTGGAAAGCTCTTTTATGAAAATCGCTCAGTGTACATTTCTGTATTTATGCCCTGAGAAGATGGCTAAATAAATATTCTGTGACTACATAATATTGAGCCCAAGGAGGGATTTGCTTGTTCACAAAACAGGAGACAATTTCTCGTTCAATGGCTATTTAATTAATTTGGCTTAAACAGCCGAAATAATAATAATGTGAAGGTGGGGCACCAAAAAAGCGCCCCACCAACATACAATAGTACAAATGTAACAGACAGGATAACACCTGATCATAAAAACATAACAAAAATAACCTGGGTGGGAGGGAGGGGCAAGAAAACAATTTCCGATGCCAGGATGTGTATTTGACTTTCTTATTGTTTTGTGCTACATAACTTTGAAAGAATCTTGTCAAGTCGAAAACAGGTCTTACTGGTAGCTGGTCGTGGTTGATAAGAAAGAACGCCCACCACGTGACCAGAGGTCTAAATATAATTTGTACCGTAGTGACCGAAACTTTCTGCGGACCTAATCGGGTACCGCTCGCCAGATCTTCTCAAACATAAAACTGGTAATATATAACCTGCTATTATTGTATGTTTCGATCTGGTTCAAGCGGGCATAAAGTTGGATCACACTCATCGGAGAACCTCTATAGATACGTCACTCCATTCCCGTGGCAATAACTATCTTCTTGCTCACATGGATTGTAAGTTTGTAACAGCTTGGATAAATGCATTATGTATTATGTATCAATATGTGTATATTGAAATAAAATATCATATCCTAAAGCCACCGTTGAAATATGTTTTGTCTTTCAGGTGATAGCTACGGTCCTTACCACCAAGAAACTAAGAACGACGGGAAATATGTTCATCGTTAACCTGGCGTTGGCCGACATGTGTGTTACAACAATCATCGACCCGTTCAGTATAGTAGGTGAGCACCCCTGGTTACGTCATTCTCAAAAGTTGCTACGATGCGGGTAGGGAAAAGCAATGTTGTTACTTTATTTAAATGTATTTATTTAAATTTGTACCGTTACTTTATTTGTGTAATTTTCGCTGTTTTGATGATCTGAACAAATCGTGGTAAAGCCGTATTGTAAACTATTTTAAAGGCCCACTCAATTATCAAATGCCCAGGCTACATTATACACAACATATTCCATAGCATATACCCTTTGGAAGATTAACCAAAAATGTCTATATATTCCACCAGAATACGGAATAGCTGTGGCCCAGGTGTGTCCACCAAGTGATAGGGACTCTCATATTTACCCCAAGACTTCCTCCGTGATTATAGCTCACAACTAAGAGATAGAGTTATTCCCCTTCCATTGAGAATAATAAACTGGCAGTGCAGACCAGATCGAAATTAAACACAGAAAAATGTATGTCCCTTGACAAAAACGACATGCTCACAGTTTGTTCGATGGTTAAGTTGATAGTACAATGTTGTGTAGCTTCCTCTTTCAAATGATATATAATATGGATTATGTTGTATATAATGTGATCTGGTGGTTCGAAATTTAATTGGGCCGTTAATAATGGGTGTGTTGGTTGTTGCAACCCGGCCATGATTGAAATAGCCATTCATGTCGTTTTGCAAACACCAGCGCAAAGTGTCAAATCTAAAATATATTTTTAAATCTATATTTTCTTGAATAGTCCATACATACACTGGATGTTACTCAAGTAGCTCGGATTAGCCAAACGCCACAAAAATTATAACTTTAGAAAAAATAACGGTACTTTGTATTAAAAACATATTATGGACTTGTTCGGGTGCATTAAACTGATAAGTTAATATTCAAGCGCTGTGGCAACTGGGGGGATATAAAATTATACTAACATCCAGTAACATCGCCGAAATCTCAACGAAATCAACCACACAACTCCAAAGAAAACATCGCCTGAATAACACGCAATTGTAAATATTTGCATCTCGATTCGGGACGCAACAAACGGGCGATGAACGAACGCAAATTATTTCGCCACCGAGAGTCTTCGAATTTAATTGATATATAAGAATGACAGTGTGTGTTATGAATTTGGATTTATATTCGGAATTTCTATTGGATCACCCTACCCGAGTGTTTCACATAACTTTAACATCATCACTGTGCCATACCAGCATCGGGGGGGGGGGGGTCTGCAAAAACAATTCCGTACAATGCCACCAACCAGGGACCCACCAACCACCTACGTGCAAAACAAATATTTTTTTCCTCCGACAAATAATAAGAATAATGCTGACCAATCTCTATCTCTCAGTAATAGAATATTTGATGCAGATAAAGTTATTTCTCTATTAACCGTGTAGCTTGACCAAGATTTGACTTTGCCAATTTGCAACTAACATTTTTATTCAAAAGTCTGGCTCACTTGAATGGTACACCTTTGATGATCTCGAGCGCTATTAACAATTATTCGCATAAAATATGTGTTGCCTGGGAATGCGATTGTTCTATCTTGTGTTTTATACAACTTAAAGTGGAAGGGAATATGTATGTTTTCTATAATAAGAGAGCAAAGTGGCGAGGGTCTAGAGAACAACAGATAATCCTTTGCAAAAATGGTCTACTAGTTTCGAATTAAGATTATCATTCGTTAGGACCTGTGGGTCTGAAGAAAATATTCTGTACATCTGCATGTATTTTACCATCCCTGTTTTGATGGTCAAATGGGTGGATATGTAGATAGGGTATGCTGCTATTGAAAACTGCTTGATTATCTGGCTTCATATCACTAATGGCGTTAGCAGTTGAACGCTTATCATATCCATCGACCTGCATAAATTGGGTCATTATTGAGTGGAGTACGTCTCGTTATCTCAAGACAACTGTTATCGTGTTCATTATATATTAACAGGATAAGTTTTATATGTTATAATAATAATCTATTTTTTGCTATATAATTATAAACTTAAAATATAAATATAAATAAGTTTTATATTTCAGTTAATAAAATATTCACTCAAAACTTAATGGCCATGATGTTATATATGGATGTTATACATGTTCGCGGAATATCCAGGAAATATATGTATGTTTGGTTAAGTCTTTTGCCGTGAATGCCGGTGATATTCCATCACACAAACGTCATGCGGTGTGGAATAGTTTCACTTTGGAGTCCGAACACTACCCGAAAATTGATTCCTGTGTTATGAAAGGTAATTCCATTACGACAACAAGACGAAAAATAACCTTAACAGCCGAAACAGTTTATTATCGCAAGGAAGAATCTGTTTATTCAGAAGCACGTCATCAGTATAAAAACGTTTTCAAATTCGGAGACAAAATGGTTTATCAACGCTGATAAATAATGCTGACGCAAGTGATCCGATTGTCAACGAACATTTGACTAATTGTTCAACAGGAATAGGCAACACCACAAACCATTCAGTTAACCTATGATTGAATGGTAATTGATAGGAAATCATCGTATTGAATGTGGCTCAATTTCCCTTTCCTCTTGGTGTGAATCTGTGTATAAATATGTTATAACCCGCTTGAGTATCTGTACAAGAAATACATGTATTTCTTGTACAGATACCCAAGCTGGTTATAACCTTTAAGTATAACACAGGAAAATAATATGTCTTTCTTATACAGGAACAGCTATGGGCCCACAATTCTTCATCGGAAAACAGACGCTGTGTGATGCTATTGGGGGTTTATGCGTGATAAGCTGTGCGTGCTCCATGTGGAACATAGCTGCCATCGCCGTCAACAGGTTCGTAAAGACTACTCTATAAAAACGACACCTAAAATTCGAGTGTTAAAAACCACCCATAGTGTTAGCAACTTTAAACGGTATAGCTACTTATAAAAGTACTATATTTCAACATTAATGTTGGTGCCACTGTGTCAGCTGAGCAAATCCTGGGGTAATTATTATTTGTTGGACGCAATTGGGGTTTGTTCCACCCTGAAAATGTAAATGTTAGAAGAATTGCCTTCTACGGAACCGGTGATCACAAATTATCAGTCATCACCATATTCTTAAAACGTGTACATTATATTATTTTAATTATGTTATCTTGGTTGGAAACATGTGTGTAAATAGAGTTGGATGAGGGGCTGCAATAAGTTGTTATAACTTGTGTATCAATCCCTTGTAACTTTGTTGCAATAAATATGTTGAAACCAAGAATTTACTTTTAATTTTGATAGTATAATGTCCGTGGCAAATGCATGTAACGTTAGAGACAGATATGTAATTCACTCTTTTCCGCGCCATATATAATTTGTCTTCAAACTTTATGACTATACCAGCGTATACTTAACCTAGACAATGGATATGTCTTAAATACAGATAATTACATGCATGTACATTATATGCCAATTTATTACAGATATGTATATCTCTGTCGACATTACATTTACGAAGATATCTACTCTGGGCGAAAAACATTACTTATATGCTGCCTGCTATGGGTGGTCTGCGGAATGATCGAATTGCCGAACAACTTTGGATGGGGGCGTCATACATTCGACGATAAAACGATGGCATGCAGTTGGGACAGAACAGCAGATTACGCGTACACGATGTACCTCGTACTAACTGCAATAATTATCCCTCTAATCGCAGTTTCTGTGAGTTATTTCCGGATATACATGTATGTGAGATACGTCCGGAGAACAGTGGTTGAGTTCTCACGAGAGACGATCGGGATTTCACAACAGAAAATGGAGTATGAAATCAAATTGGCGAAAACTCTGTTTTTAGTTTTTGTGGTTTTCTTGATCAGCTGGTCTCCATACGGCTTCGTCTTGTTGGTTGATGTTCACGACGAATGGCACATATCTGTATATGCAGTGGTAATACAGATGGCCCATTTCAACAGCTCTGCAAACTCTATACTTTATGGTGCAACAAACAAAAGTTTCCGTAGAGGCTACAAACGACTGATATCAGGGTTGTTCTGTTGTCCGAGGAGGCGTGGCAAAATTGGCAAATCATCAGTCGTTGAGACGATGCTACAAACTGTCTCAGAGAGCAATCGCTTTCGAAACTCAAAAGTGAGCGACGACAACCTATAACTAATAAAGAGGATGCACATTGAATATTTTCACGTTGAAGTCTCGTGGTGTTTAAAAAAAATCATATCTGTTAATTTTGTTGTTTTTGTCTGAGTTGGTTCTAAAATAGAGATCATGTGAATATATATTAGTTACCCCGCCTCTGCCCGTGTGGTACGGTTTTTACCTATACCCGAATCCAACAGTAGCATATGAGACCGTATATACAGGATATACGGCTGGATATGTTGTTACTTTGTTACAGGTATATCTGGTGAAATCATGGAAGTGTCAGTTCTTAAAGGTACTCAATCCGATCAGACGCTCCTAAATTACTATTTCTTTGGCTTCGGGGTAACAAAATTTGATTCGAGTCAATGAACCTACCCATCAACGCTCCGAGTGATCAGATATCGATTTTTGAAGTTTATTATTTCTATTGTTTGTGGCCCAATAACACGCCGTCAAAAGTGTGGTCTCGGTAAAAATTGCGGATGAAGATGGAGAACTCTAAAATCAAGTAGTTAATATTACCATTTAATTTTAGAGTTATCCATCTTCATCGGCAATTTGTCGGCTTGACCTCGTGTTTCTGTGCTAATTATTAGTACACATCTCGAGAAATAACAAACTTCAAAAATCAATATCTCATCACTCTGAGCTTTGATGGGTGGGTTCCTCAACTCGAATCAAATATTCTTTACCCCCGAAGCCAAAGAAATAGTAATTTAGGAGCGTCTGATCGGATTGAGTACCTTTAAGAACTGACACTTCCATGATTCCTAGGCTTTTTAGATTTTGCCAAAGCTTTTTTTAATTAAACATATTAGCTTCCAATTATTGTCTGAATAATTCTCTCTTGTCCTTTTTTAAATCATATTGTATCTTTTTCCTTGTAGTTTCTTAAAAGTGGAATGATTTTGATCTGATCTGTCTCTTTTAAACTCGTCCAATGCCTTATCTCTTTGTGAAATTAACTCCACGATCTTACTATCCATCCAATCTTCAGTACGATTTTTAATCCTGATTTCCTTTATGGGAGCTACCTGATCCAAAACAGATATAAAATTATCTTAAAATTTCATCCGTGCTAAGTTTACATCAGTAAGAGCACAAATCTCATCCCAGTCTACATCTTTCAATTTTTCAGAAAAATCCTCAGAAGAATAATTTCTGGTGGAGCGAATTTTCAAAGTTTATGTGTAAAGAATTTATCTTTTCTCACTTTGCGGCCACAAAAGGTCGCAAAGTGGTCGCTCATACCGATTTCGATTACACCACTCTGATAAATCTTTTCTTTATTTGAGACCCAGATCAAATCAATAGCACTATAACTTTGAGGATTAATCCTAGTAGGATCCTTTGTAAGCTGTGTAAGTGATAAATGATTACATGTATCATTGATTTTACCACATGATGCATTTACTTTACCCTTAGTTGTTTTCAACACGTTTGTATTCATATCACCCAATATGATTATTTCCTGCTCCGAGAAGCAATAATTTCCATCACACAATTTGATGAAAATATGATACAAATTGGTCAGGTCATGCAATTTAATTGTGTTATGTCGAGTATGATAGAAGGCTTTCACATATTTTGTTCTGAGGGCAGTTATATAGCTGAGGAAAGTTATATAGCTGAGGGTAGTTATATAGCTGAGGATAGTTATATAGCTGAGAGCAGTTACATAGCTGAGGACAAGGTGATATATCGCCGAGTTCCTCCATATCTATACATATAAGACTAAACGGATCATGTTTCGTTTCGTCCAAACATAAGCAATTAGACACCTTTCGCATTTTGAATGACGACAGATAATTATTACGAATAGCTATTTTTGTCGTAATATTTTCGGACGGAGGAGCTGAGAAAAGATCGCGAACTTATTACTATATCATCTATTTGTATTTGTGAGTTTTGTTGAAAATCCGAACCTGTAATCGTAATAACTAATAGGACAAAACGATAACAAATATAAAGAACATAAATTCTAGTGACGTAGTACCCTATTCGTAATAACTATTTGTCGTCGTTAATTGTGCGTAGGTCTCTAATATTGAGCATGCTCAGACTGAACGGATGAATTTTCGCCCCATACATCCGATTTTCAGAGAGAGGTGCAAATTTGCGAAAGCTTTATTTATAGTATTCTTGTTTTGTAGTGTTCTTGACCAGCTGGTCTCACTATATAATGCATTCGTTGTGTTGGCTGATGTTCACGACGAATTTGCATTTAAGAAATGGATACTGATTTGCTTGCATTTCATGGATGTCAGTTGGTCTGACGTATATCACTTTGGTGTGTGCTTTCCTCGTAATATGACGTCATCGACCACGTTTCGCATTAAAGGGGTACTGTACACTGAATCCAACCATTTACGGGACCATCTCATTTTATTCTCAACAGAATATATGCAGCAAATGTAAGAATTTCATTATAATTACCACGTTGCTTGCATCGTTCATAGAGCACATGTGTGTATTTGGCACTAATCCGTGGCTTAAATTCATTCATTTGATGCATATATTCTGTTGAGTATAAAAGGAGATGATCCCATAAATAACCGGATTCGGGGTACAGTACCCCTTTGAACAAGTCGTTATAACAACTTGTTTTCATTTCTACAAGTCGTTATAACGACTTCGAACAACCCATTATAACGAGTTGTGAAAGTCGTTATAACGAGTTGTCGGAAGTCGTTATAACGAAATAGAAATCACGACATGTTTTCATTTCTACAAGTCGTTATAACGACTTCCGACAACTCGTTATAACGACTTGGACCCAGCTCAAACTCCAGGCAGAGTTATCTCCCATCGCCCCGCTGAGATACCGCTGCCATAATGACATTAATTGGTAAGGAATTCTTACGTGTTTTTAGTTCTTATGTTTTAGGATTAAAATTGTCTATGTCTGGCTCAGTTCATATTGTTCTTATCAATACCGAAAGAATTACCATTATTGCAAACTTTAAAAAAAAATTGGTGGACAAAACAAGATAATAGGTGACTAAATAGTAGTAAATACAGTTCCGCGACGATATGTAAAAATAGATTTATCGTCTGCAAAGTACACTCATTGTGGCGGTAATATATCGCAGCGATAGCGTAGAGGGCGCTGTATGGAGTTTGGACCCAGCTTATCCGGATCTAGTTCTTTTACAGTGATCAACGCAGGCGGAAGGGTTATCTACGAACATACAATAGAACTTTGCATAAGAAGCACGTACACGTGACCAGGACATATAGAGATGGATCTATTATTGGTGTCGTTTGCCAGAAATGATTCAGATAATGGGACTGGCTTCACCGTGGACTATATGACCGAGCACCCCATACTAACAGCAGCTTACCTGAGTACACTGTCTATATTCACGGTCACTGGAAACATTGGGAATATTATGGTGAGGTGTTCAATGACCAAACTGCAAGGACTCTGTCCGTTATAAGGTGATTCAAGCCATTCGAAGTGGGTACATACCATACATGTTATAAACATGTTCGCGATACACTCTTCGCATTACCGGGTGTAAACCGGGTGACCCGATTGACAGTTGACCAATCACCAAACAGGATTTAGTGTAACACAGACGGCCTATGTAAATATTAACTTTGTCAACCGTTTTAGATCACACCTGTGGTTTTACGGTATATAAAATAAATTATTAGTATTATTATTATTATTATTATTATTATCCTAGCAACCGTAAGCCCCTCCCACTAGTCAATATGTGTGGAAAGCTTTTTATGAAAAACTTCGTTATTTTGTATTCCTATTCGCTTAGTGGACACTTCTATTTTTCTTGTATGTTTCGATCTAGTTCATGTGGGCATGAAGTTGTAAATTTCAAGTTGAACACCCTCATCGAAGAACCTCTATAGATTCATCACTGCATGTCTGTGGCAACAACTGTCTTCTTGTTCGCATGGACTGTAAGTCTGTAACATCTCGGATACAAGCATTATGTTGTTTTAAATGGGGTGACGGGAAGACAGTCTAAGCTGACTATGCACCCTCTCGAATATACAATACAATAAAATTTACTATGTATTAATATGACTGTGAATATTGAAATAATATATCCTATCCTATTTCCTATCGTAAAGCCGCAATTGAAATAGTCTTTGTCTTGCAGGTGATAGCTACGGTCCTTACCACCAAGAAACTAAGGACGACGGGAAATATGTTCATCGTTAACCTGGCTGTGGCAGACCTGTGTGTTACTGCAATCGTCAACCCTTTTAGTGTAGTAGGTGAGCACCCCTGGTTCCGTCGTTCTGCAAAGTTGCTACGATGCTTTTATAAAGGAACTGTGATGTTGTTGAAGGGGGCTGTATACCCTAATATACTCAACATAATGTATGCAACAAATTAATAAATATCAGCCAGAAATAAAAGCAAAATACACCTATGTACTATGAACGATGTAAAACAACAAAGCCATAAAGTCATTTTCATTATAACGAACCAAAGCCGGACGCTTTGGGTCGTATATAGACCATATCCGAATTTGTGACGTCACCAATTATTATCTAATACGACAAGTGCTGATGTTTTGAAGTTTAGCGACCACTTTTGTGAAAAGTGATGTTGTTGAAGGGGGCTGTACCCAAATTCAGCCATATACGGGGCCATCTCCTACTACACTCGAAATAATATATGCAACAAATGAATTAGTTTGAGCCAGGAATAAGTGCAATATACACACATGTACTATATGAACGATGTAAAACAACAAAGCCATAAAGTCATTTTCATTATAATTACCATGTTTTTTCATCGTTCATAGAGCACGTATTTTGCACGTATTGCTGGCTAGTTACCTAGAGTGAATGTGTCTCATACTGAATATTGGCTTCGTCCATTGGATACGTCCATTGAATATTGATCACGGTCGAGCCGAACAGACATTTGTGAGTCTTCAGTCATCAATGAACGTTTATTGGATGACATTAAGTATAGGATAATGGCTGAAAACTGTACATTATTTCAGTAAATGGATCGACCGAGCACGTTGGCAGAGATCGTTCCATTCGCTGAATAATGTGCAGTTTGATGCTATTATCTGACTTAAAACATGGCCGAGTCCATTTGTTTAATGCGTCACCTCTTATCAAAATGGATTAACCCGAAATTGGGTCAAGACACCTGAGTTGTACCATGTGTTCGGCCCTATCAACTCGCTCATTGGCTGCACGGATGGCTTGAATCTTAACCCATTGTCAACTTAATGGATAGGCAGTACCCCATTGCGTTTCAGACCGTTGCATGAATACGACGTACAGACGACGAGCTCCTTCTGTGATAGATTTAGGAATATCATCGGGAGTTTTGCCCTTAGATTTCGGCATTTGTGTTAAATTATTTATGCGGCATATTTCGGATTTTGCGGAGAATTATACATTGAATGGCAGATTGGCGCGAGTGGTATGGATAATTCGAGATTTGGCGATCCTGTAGTTTGAGATCGCGGGTAAAACTGAAGATCGAAGGACTAAATTTACATGTAAATTACTATGTTAGTTTAGGTTTTATCGCGAGGGGTGCTACAACATGCCACCCGGGAACGGAATTAGATTAGAGAAATTTTAACAGTTGAAAAATCAATGCCTATTCGTGAAACGACATGCCTGGAATTTGAAGTTATACACCCACCCTACCCCAACACGAGTGACGAGGCTCTATATATAGGGCTATCCCTCTGTCATGTTGTAGCAATCAATAAGAGCATTATTATACTTGAAAATCGTTGTCTATATATAGCTATAAGGTGTAAAAATTATGGTATCATACATGCAAGTCATTTTAAATTAAATCGTCCACAGTAAAATAACCGTTCATTAAATTGGATATTGACCGTCGTTATTAAAATAATGGATCGTTTTTAAAATAATGTACGATCTCGACAATAACCATCCATTATCCTATAAACTGGACCCAATGAACAAAGGAGTGGAGTCATAGTCATGTTTTAATGTGTGTGCATGTGAGCGGTAATGTTATAACACAGGGAAGTAATATGTCATTTTTATACAGGAACAGCTATGGGTCCACAATTCTTCATCGGGAAACAGGATCTGTGTGAGGCTGTTGCGATCTTATGTGTGATAAGCTGTGCTTGCTCCATGTGGAACATAGCTGCCATCGCCGTCAACAGGTTCGTAAAGACTACTCCATAAATGCGACACCTAACATTCGAGTGTTAAAGTAACTTTAAACTGTATATATAGCTACTATAAAAAATGTACTCTTTTCAATAAACAGTACTATATTTCAACATTCGGCGCGGCGGTGCCTGGTGTAATACTTTTATGCCACACGCAATTGGGGTTTGTTTCCACCCTGAAAATGTAAATCATAATGTTAGAAAAATTGCCTTTAATTTGAAGGTATGATGTCTGCGGGGAAAGCACTTAAAGTTAGAGACCGATGTGTTGTAATTCACTCTTTTCCGCGCCATATTATTTGTCTTCAAACTTCAAGCTATAACTGCCTATATATACATAATCTAGACAAGGGTTATATTTCAAATACAGATAATTACATGTACATTATTTGCTTATTTATTACAGATATGTATACCTCTGTCGACATTACATTTACGAAGATATCTATTCTCGGCGAAAAACATTACTCATCTGCTGCCTGCTGTGGGTGATCGGGGCAATGATCGAATTGCCCAACAACTTTGGATGGGGACGTCATACATTCGACGCTAAAACGATGGCATGCAGTTGGGACAGAACAGCAGATTACTCGTACACGATGTACCTCGTACTAACTGCAATAGTTATCCCTCTAATAGCAGTTTCTGTGTGTTATTTCCGGATATACATGTACGTGAGATACATCCGGAGAACAGTGGCTGAGTTCTCGCGAGAGACAATCGGGGTTTCACAAAAAAACATGGAGTATGAAATCAAATTGGCGAAAACTCTGTTTATAGTTTTTGTTGTCTTCTTGATCAGCTGGTCTCCATACGGCTTCGTCGTGTTGTTTGATGTTCACGACGAATGGCACATATCTGTATATGCAGTAGTAATACAGATGGCCCATTTAAACAGCTCTGCAAACTCTATACTTTATGGTGCAACAAACAAAAGTTTCCGTAGAGGCTACAAGCGACTGATAGCAGGGTTGTTCTGTTGTCCGAGGAGGCGTGGCAAAATTGGCAACTCATCAGTCGATGAGACGATGCTGCAAACTGTCGCAGAGAGCAATCGCTTTCGAAACTCAAAAGTGAGCGACGACAACCTACATGTATATATAACCTCATAAAGAAGATACACATCGAATATTTTCACGCTGTAGTCTTGTGGTGTTTAAAAACAATCAAATCTGTTAATTTTGTTGTTTTTGTCTTAAGTTGGTTCTAAAATAGAGACCATGAGAATATATATTAGTTACCCCGCCGCCCCTGTCCGTGTGGTACGGTTTTTTACCTATACCCGAATCCAGCAGTAGCGTATGAGACCGTATATACAGAGTATACGACTGGATATGACAGTAGGTAAATGCCCTTACTGCGTTAACAGATACGGGTGAAGAATTTATAGATTGTCTTTCCGTTCTCAGTAGTACTCATAACATATCAGCAAGTAAGCACAATATATTCAATTCAATTTGTTATAAACTCGTCGTCTAATTTGACATTCATGAGTACAATTATCCTCATTTACAGGTGAATGATTAATATAAATTCATATCAAATGTGGGGGGGGGGACACAGCAGAAAGTATAACATTAATATAACTGTGAATATAATTGAGGGGTGTGACTGTACATTTGCATATGTAGACGTTCATATGGATATAAATATATATGACAATACTAGTAATGGTAAGTATCAGTGGAACATGGTGTATGTGGGTATTTATGAGAAATGGGATACGTAAACTATCTGGGACTATTCCCTGTATATGGTGTATGAGGGTGGGTATTTTTCGTTGAACCTCAGGAGTGGATCATTGGTGTTTGGGCCTTTTTTAGATATATTGATAGATTTACTATGCTCTATCTGTTATTTGTATCGAAGAGGTCGTCGTTCATTATGCGAAAGGTCTCTAATATTGAGCATGCCCATACTGTATGGATCACATGAGTGTATGGCACTAATCCATGGTTAAATTCATTCATTTGTTGCATATATTATGTTGAGTATCAAAGGAGATGATCCCATAAATAACCGGATTTGGGGTACAGTACCCCTTTTAAAATTCCACGCGATTATGTCTTCTGATTGACTTCGACTGCTTCCTCTCTCGCGTTGTGTGGTTGTCTTACACTGGCGCAATACTTCTTGAAAGTGATGGGTTTATCTTCTATATTCACGGTGGGGAATAACGCGGTTTCGAGGTTGGTGAAAACCACGCATTCAAAATTTTAAGACGTGTAAACGCACAAAAACCTAATATATGACGAACTGACACATTTTGACTCTTACGAGCATATGCTAATTTATTGTTCATAGTTGATAGCTTATTTGTTCGAAAATACTCGTAGTAGTTTTCTATAACATTCTTATCAACGTTACCAGTCGGAGGTTCCTGGAATACACAAGTCAGAATGTTAGAGCAAACAACTGTGCACTGAGTTTGAACACAAATGTATGCTCGTAGCTGCTAAAATACTATGTAGTATATTATTTTATAACTTTTTTCTCGTTTCTGGTCGCGTTGAGGTCACATCGGCCATTTTAAATGCGTGGTACTCATCAACTCGAAACCACGTGATTGCCCGCCGTGTATATTTGTTCATATCAACAAACTAACTGATGGTCTCTGAAGTTTGTGTCCCATGTATCACAGGTACCCAATTCCAAAACGAAATTGCAGACATATTTCAAAGTTCAGAAAATCTATTTTGAAATATTAAGAATCTTTTCTTTTCTTTTTTTTTGCAAAATCGTGCGTCTAGACCTTAAATGCACGGTCGGCGTTCGTTGCAGAAATATTCATATCTGTTCAAATCGCCATCAACAGAAAGAATATTAAAATATATATGGTCTTGATCATATGCCAAACATAATCAGTGCTTAAATAGTATACTGTCGTCAAGACTTACGATGGTGTACGTAAACAAGAGACTGCTCGTGTTATATAAGTTGTGCTTCTGTTTACATAACACAACGCAATTCTATTGGTTAATCACACACAAATGATATAAACGCTCTTTATTATTTCCATATAAGGAAAACGGTAACAAATAACGCTCTTTATGTTTACCATATCCGGTAACGTAGCGTGTTTTGCCTTTGTTTACATAACAAATGAAAACAAATTGACAATAACATACTGTTTATGTCATATTTCTGATTGGTATAAGAAAAAAAGTCAGTCTATGTTTCACTATTCTTTCTTTTTATGGCGATTTCTGACGGAGGTGAATATTTTAACAGCATACCCACCGCCAACGTCGCCCGTATCTTTAACGCCGTCCTAAATTCGTCGTTATGCGTGTGTCGCGTTCGTTCGTCGGCTGGTGATATACTGCAACCGTCAGAAGTGTATCAATATGTTCTGCATTATAATTATGTCAGATCACAGATAAGTTGTACTTATTCGCGAATAAGGTTAATGGTGGTCCTAGTTTTCTATATGAATTGCGTATGAATACATCATATACACAATACACTTATTCCCAACGTTTTATGCCAGGAATTTGTACATGTCGCGATATTTTGTAATATCTTGTGGCTGTGATTTGTGTTTCATGACATCGTCTCGAGTTGACAAGTCTTGTTACAGCAGCCAGCTCACCATCTATCAACAGGAAATTGACACGTCAATTCGATACACAAGCTGTGTATATACAAGCTGTTATGCGAGATACATCTACACATAGAGAGAGACAATGGCGTCCCTTTTGCACGAACCATAGGCATCTACTTCATCCGCAAACGTCAATACACTACACAGTTCTCTGTTATAGTGTTCCATAATATATCCCTCTGTGTGGAATAATCTTGACGCTGCGCATCATTTTAAGCCGGTTGTTGAACTCCATGATGCGGAATGGACCACCCATTGTTTGGTATGTTTGTTGTGTGCTAACCGACTAAACATTTATTGAGTGTGGACATCATTGTTTCAGACCACGCCAAAGTTCGCGTTAAGCATCGCCCATAAAACTATACATGTACTATATATAAACTCAGGTGGTGAATACGAGCCCTTGTGTTACACAGATAGCTTCGCATTAAGCCTCGTCGGTACAAACTATACATGGACTATATATAAACCCAGGTGGTGAATACGAGCCCCGGTGTTGCACATATAACTTCAAGTTAAGCCTCGTCTGTACAAACTATACATGGACTATATATAAACCAGGTGGTGAATACGAGCCCGGGCGTTACACAGATAGCTTCGCATTAAGTGGTACAAACTATTATACTATACATGGACTATATATAAACCCAGGTGGTGAATATGAGCACCGCTGTTACACATATAGCTTCGCGTTAAGCCTCGTCGGTACAAACTATACATGGACTATATATAAACTCAGGTGGTAAATATGAGCCCCGCTGTACACAGATAGCTTCGCGTTAAGCCTCGTCGGTACAAACTATACATGGACTATATATAAACCCAGGTGGTGAATATGAGCCCCGCTGTTACACAGATAGCTTCGCGTTAAGCCTCGTCGGTACAAACTATACATGGACTATATATAAACCCAGGTGGTGAATACGAGCCCCGGTGTTGCACATATATCTTCACGTTAAGCCTCGTCTGTACAAACTATACATGGACTATATATAAACCAGGTGGTGAATACGAGCCCCGGCGTTACACAGATAGCTTCGCATTAAGTGGTACAAACTATTATACTATACATGGACTATATATAAACCCAGGTGGTGAATATGAGCACCGCTGTTAGACAGATAGCTTCGCGTTAAACCTCGTCGGTACAAACTATACATGGACTATATATAAATCCAGGTGGTCAATGCGGGCCCCGGTGTTACACAGATAGCTTCACGTTAAGCGTGTCCCGTACACACTATACATGGACTATATATAAACCCAGGTGGTGAATATGAGCCCCGCTGTTACACATATAGCTTCGCGTTAAGCCTCGTCGGTGCAAACTATACATGGACTATATATAAACCAAGGTGGTGAATACGAGCCCTGGTGTTACACAGATAGCTTCGCGTTAAGCCACGTCGGTGCAATATATGCATGGACTATATATAAACCCATGTGGTGAATACGAGCCCCGGTGTTACACAGAAAGTTTCACATTAAGTCTCGCCGGTACAATCTATACATGGACTATATAAACACCCAGTTGGTGAGTACGAGCCGGTGTCACACAGATAGCTTCGCGTTAAGCATCGCCGGTACAAACTATACATGGACTATATATAAACCCAGGTGGTGAATACGATCCCCGGTGTTACACAGATAGCTTCGCGTTAAGCCTCGTTGGTACAAACTATACATGGACTATATATAAACCCAAGTGGTGAATACGCAACGACCAATGGGTGTCTTCTTGTAACTGTCACGATCTCCAGGCGTTTATATCATACACATATAATGCGAGTTAACCGGACATTGGACCACGCCCTGCGTTTGGAGTTAGAAGACGATACACCAAATTTCATGCCGACTGGTCAAAGAAAATGAGATCCAACGTTTTTTCTAACTGGTTGTAAATGCCGCTTATGTCGCTAAAGCATCAATATAGTGTTATGCATCTTGTATCGCTAAATAATTGACAAATTCGACACCTGGAACGGCCAAGAAGAAAACATTCGTACTTCGACAATAAGTCATTGCTTTCGAACTCGACCAGATGTCAATATTTTAGAGCGTCCTTTTGCAATGTTGTTGTTAAAGATGCATAATCCGAATTAACGCTCCCAATTTACTATTTATTTGGCTTCGGGGTACAACATATCTGATTCGACTCGAGGAACCCACCCATAGAAGCTCAGAGTGAGAGTGATCAGATATCGATTTTTGAAATTTGTTATTTCTCGAGATACGTAAATTTTTGGCGGCGTGGCAAATATTCGTCACGCCGACGGTCTCAGACCAAATTGCGGATGCAGATGGATAACTCTAAAATCAAGTGGCTCTGTGTGTTAGATATTTGACAAATCACAAATCCAGCCAAATTTCGTTGAACAAAATGTTGATAACGCGTTTTGGGCAATTTTTTAATTTATTTGGACTCACCTTAGTAAATTGGTGGATACATTGCCGTATACATTTGATCGAGATGGTTGCATTGTCTCATTGTTTTTGTTTTGTTTTGGTTTTTTGTTATTCATGCGAGTTTGGTACACGTATAAAGTTTTGTGCAAAATTTATCACGATACAATATGCAAGTATAGGACAGTGTATAAACCGTACAAACAACTGATCGGAAGTTGATGTCGCCGAGGCGAGACAATCCTATGTTTAGATCAACATTGCAGAATAACAAGAATAACAACACAAAACAAGTTTTCTGACTAAATAGACGGATTACCAACAACTCTAAATGTAAATATGTATGGTACATACACATTTGCAGATCGCAAGCGTGCTTAATTTGAGCGAACGACTCTTTTTTGTAGATAAAAACGGCCTTTGGTCACTTCAGAAAATAATTTTCTCGCAAATATTCCCTCCTCAAATGTCATGTTAACACATACTCGGCACCTGTCGGAAATCCCACTATTATTTCAACTGAAACGCTGTTATGTTTTGCAGCATAAATTTACATTACCTTGGCTCAGATTCGCAAAACATAACTTGAATGGTCGTTCTCAGTGAAGTGATTTGTTGACTTAAGCGACAGGAAACTGAAATATACATGTACAACCAAAATCGACATCTCATGCCATCTCTCTTAAAGGTGTGCGTCCCGTAACGTAACATACTTTTTCAGATCAGTATTATCATCAGAAGACATATTTAGGCAAACTGAATCATAAAATACAGTCTATCTATTTATCTTTGTTTCTACAGTTAACGAAGATTGACAATTGCGATATTTTCTGTCCAAATTGTGACACTGGCACAGTAAGTGTGTCTTATCCAGACATATCTTAGACATGTCTACTTATGTGGCCATATGTTGGTTTATTGGATACACTTTCAAAGATCGTTACGGACGGACACAATTGGCTTTTATATAGTACTAGAAGGTGACCGACTTCGTCCGGGCTTTGACCTTGAATTGTCCATTTTGAAGGTCAAGGTCAAGTGTGGTCATGATTTGACCAGTCCAAAACATTGCCCGGACAAAAGTACCCGTCGAAATCCATCCGGTTTTGCCCGATTTGACCTTGAATTGATCATTTTGAAGGTCAAGGTCAGGTCGGGGTCACGACTCGACCCGTCCAATACACTCAGTGGACAAAAGTAACCCTACGTATCAAATATCGTCGAAATCCCATCAAAATTCGCGATTTGACCTTGAATGTCAATGTCACGTCGCACGGGCAAATGAATAGGCTTAAGAGACTCCCCATTTGAAAGTACCACCACATACCAAGTTTCATCAAAATCCCGTGATATTCGGCCGTTTGACGTTGAAATGACCCGATTTCAAGGTCAAGGTCATGTCGCACGGGCAAATTAATAGGCGTATGTCACTCCCCGGCCGAAAATACCCCCACATAGCAAGTTTCATCGAAATCGGCTCGGCCGTTTTCGAGTCCATTGGAAACAGACAGACAGACAGACAGACAGACAGACACACAGATCTTCCAAAATATATAATAGATTAGCAGGGCAACCCGATTTCGTCCGGGCTGTTTCCCATCTGCTTTCGAAAACCTCCGTGGATCTAACATTGAAATCCGTCGAAAGTCGCGATCTGACCTTGAATTGACCATTTTGAAGGTCAATGTCAGGTCGGGGTCACGATTTGACCCGTCCAAAACACTCCCCGGACAAAAGTAACCCTAGGTATCAAATTTCGTCGAATTCCCATCGAAAGGCTCGATTTG
Source organism: Siphonodentalium dalli (assembly GCA_032622095.1). Lineage (NCBI taxonomy): Eukaryota > Metazoa > Mollusca > Scaphopoda > Gadilida > Siphonodentaliidae > Siphonodentalium > Siphonodentalium dalli. The sequence continues at coordinate 59,306,608 of CP136069.1, read as the reverse complement.
ACCTTGAATTGACCTTTTGACGGTCAAGGTCAGGTCGGGGTCACGATTTTACACGTCCAAAACACTCCCCGGACAAAAGTACTCCTAGGTATCAAATTTCGTCGAAATCCGTCCACCAGTTTCCCCGGCCATTGCTAACAGACAGGCAGACAGAAGTCACAAAATATATAGCAGAAGAGTAACGGTGCTATGCCTTTAATTTGGTATTTTGTAAACAACATATGCTGGCAGTTTTACTAGAAATGTTGTTTGGTAATGTAGAATTTCGAGTAAAAAATGCCATCAAATGTTTGTTACAAAAACAGTAATTTAAACAGATATCAAATTCACCGGTGCATGGGCCTGGTCAAAATACGCCCATATGTTGTTTAAAATGTGGGCATAAATAAATAGTCGTGCATCCAGGGAATTGGTAATATGGGAGCACTCTCTGCCAATTCCCCAATTGGGTATAAAAGCTGCTAAGTTAAAAATATGGATACTCCGGTTTCAGATTCCATACTTGTCACTATAGAATCATGCAGTTGAAAGCTGATGTATTCGACTGAAATTTAGCCCATATTTGGAAATTTCAACATGAAACTACTAGATCGATTTACCAATGGAGAGGGGGGGGGGTAAATAATTATCTCCAATCGTTTGCCAGTGAGTCCCTATTGGAAAATTCCAAGCCAAGAGGTACAACTCGAAGCTCACAGTTGTTGGACTTTTCGGGACTGACCATCCAGAATGGTGATACCCAAGGATGCACTCCCGGTCACGACCCCTTCGCCACATTACTGCATATATATATATATATATATATATGTGATGGTGCACATATACGTACTGTATTTTTTGTTAGTAAATCCACAAGTATACGGTTTCATCACAGAACATAAAACATACAACCCCCCCCCCCCAATAACTTTTTGTTACATGCGGAATCGAATAAAAGTCACTAAATGTTAATAAGAATACCTTGTTGATTCACACAGAGTTCAATGGCGTGACATTTTGAAGACATAGTTGTGTTTAAATGGGTCGAAAGGAACATATCATTACTGTACGATTCATGTAATACGTCACGACTGGTGATTGTCGTCGTACACGACTATAGGCGTACTGTGACTAACGAGTGGGGTATCCAGATAAATAGTCTATATATACTGTCGGATTGTGAACGTTAGTGTCGCGTATCTTAACTGACCAAACGTCGAATGTTCAAAATCAAAACTAACGTACGTTTATTCATAATTGGGAAATGTTCAGACAGAACAAGTATACATAACAGAATTGTATTTGCAAAGATATTCAAAAAAATACTATTTTCTCCTAAACTACGGATATTACGTCACGTGCCAAATAATAAGGATAAATTCACAACTTCGTAGTAAATTCCGACGCAACATCACCCCCGTGTACGTGGTATCGCCAAAACCGAGGGTATCGCCAAAACCGAGAATATGGGAAAGTCATTTTCACGTATATGATATGGGGATATGTTTGTTTCTCATCGTAATACAGACATCGAGCATCGTATGTGTATGTCCACACGAAGCAGGAGTATTTATCCACTAGTTGTCATTTAGTTTTCCCCAGATCAGACCATTACTTTTCTTTTGGCGAATACAAATCACCGATATTTAGTAAATTAACATTCTTTATAGAGTTATTGCCCTTCATATTAAATATGAAGCTAACATGCAGGATTATCGATATATGTCGTGATTTAGTGGACAATACCAAACTCGCGTGCCACGCGTGGTTGGATTGTCCATTTATTAATGACCATTTTAGGTGCGGATTGTCCATTTATAAGTGGACAATCCTTGAAGAATTGCCTGAAATTGCACTATAGTTTATAACTTTTCTAATTTAGCCCTAGGACCACATATTTAGTGGGCATAATATTTACACAAGACTTCATTATGTTATCGTATAGGTTGCATATACTGTAATTGATATGTATGTTTAACCGAAATGAATCTTATCTCCGTCCTGAGTTTGGTTTATGGTTCTAACCAAAATTATTATGGATGTTCAGCGTCAAGTTGCATCTGACTTTCCATAACGCTTCGTCTATGGGCACAATTTCCATTGGCGCATCTGATTCAGACATGGTATTTCATAATACTAAATTCGAGATGCCACAAAATATCCGCGCAACACACAAGGGACCGGGCGAATTGACTGATTAAGGGATCAATTATAATTTTATTATGATTTGATGCGGACTGGCTGTTTTTGCTTTGTTCACAGACAGAGATAATTGTTGTGATTATAGCTCCACTCGTGCAAACTTTCACGAGGCCCGATGATGAGTATAACGTGTCATTCATCATAAATTTATTTGTCTTCGGTGAGAGTATTTGTTTTGTTGGGGCGGAGTCTTAACCTCTGTCAAACCATTCAACAGAGAAAAATGGACACTAGAGCACATGGTGGCGGTCAGGCGAGCAATTTCCAATGATAATTCTTATACAAAACATCACAGGAAAAAAGATAAATATTTATACGTGCTCTATCCGCGAACATACTAGGCTACATCCGAAGACCACATGTTCTGTCTTTTAGTCGGCTAATTCATCCACTCGGTTATAGGGATGTGACAGTGGTGTGTTGGTGTAACATAACACTTCCCCAGATATATATATATAGCTTCATCTGAGGAAGATATGATATTTATCAAAACCGCATGGTCTGGTTTGAGTTTGTTTAAACATGGTGTTATAGGTTGGTAAGCTGATTACATGTGCTACATAGACACAATACAGAGGCCCATCGACATCCAGATAAGAAGGCACACACGTGTGCCACACATAGCACATTGTGATGATACATGTACGGATGTTTAAGGTTAACATAGAATCGTTACAATATTATCTGATGACTCTTAAAAAGCCAGAATTGCATAATTTGGAGCAATACGATATATGCATATTCGATAAAATGATTCGGTTTCATTGTCGCGGAACGGTCTACTCGAGTGGGAACGAGTCATAAAGTCTGTAAAATAAACATGATTATAACAAATCGTTGATACGCCGTAGCGTGTCGTCCGGCATGTGTGGTCTATATACAAACTCCAAGCATGTTAATACTAAACGAATATCCGATTAGGTGCATGCATGCAAACGGCAGCATTCACGTGCGTGTGATCAAGGCATCGCGCTATAATTCATTCACGTTCTTGAGATCGCAAATCTGAATGCTGAGATGGATGTTCAATTAATTTCAATTGAAACACATTCATAATATATATGCACACAATATTTCGAATATGTTATGGATTCATATTTCAGATGAAATTCGCAGTCCAATTGATCAGTCTCAGATACACATAAAAACACTCATCAGAACTCCTTAAGTAATACGCATATGTACTGCCCAGAAACTCGGCGTTTGGTCGCATCTTCATCTGTGCCATTCGCATCGTTCTGGATCGACAGTGGTCCCTTCATATCGCGCGGATATTGAGAACGACAATGATTTTAAATTCTGTCAAATCGTATGCTTCATTGACAGATTCAACTATATCCAGGAACTATACTAGTGAATGGATGTTCTCGAAAATTGAGTGAGCAAAAGCAAAAACACCATTGAAAACATTCGCCAAAAAAAAATTAATGGTCTGATCTGGGAAAACTAAATGACAACTAGCGGATAAATACTCCTGCTTCGTGTGGACATACACATACGATGCTCGATATCTGTATTACGATGAGAAACAAACATATCCCCATATCATATACGTGAAAATGACTTTCCCATATTCTCGGTTTTGGCGATACCCTCGGTTTTGGCGATACCACGTACACGGGGTGAACATGACCGCGGTACAGCTGAATAAAATTTATATAGCGTGCTTATCGCTCTATTTTCATTACATTGTACTTTATTATATAGCAGCTGAATTGCTAAACTTGTATTCTGCATGTACAGTGAAGCAATTAACATTGGGAGCATTTTATTGCTGAGTGACAACTCTTAAATGTTTACATGACCTGGGGCGCACGTGTGTAGATCTATGTGTGTATTGCAATGATAAACACTGCCGTATGAATATTAATGAGTTTTCACAAAAAAGGGAATTTCCCCTTCATCCCTGAAATCAGATTCCATGCGAGTGTAGTCAGACGTAGATGAAAGTAATGAGACGGAGTCTGGATATATATCAGACTGATGCTGTATATATGTTAAAATTGCATTTAAGAGGGCGTTTTTGAGAGAAAACTATTTTCTGAAGTGATCAAAGGCCGTTTTTATCTACAAAAAGAGTCGCTCGTTGGTAATCCGTCTATTCAGTCTATAACTTGTTTTATGTTGTTATTCTTGTTATTCTGCAATATTTTGATCTAAAATTAGATGTCTCGCCTCGGCGAAAGCAACTTCGATCAGTTGTTTGTACGGTTTATACACTGTGTATAGTAGTGTGCTGAATTTAGCACAGCACTATACCATATAGGACACAGCTCTCGGCCAATGAGAAGGCGCCATTTCTGGATGAGGTGTAATATATACATGAAATGTATATAGAGGAATACGACGCCCGGACTTTCGTCGGCATTTTGCCGGTTTCTATATACAGCACGTAAAGAGTGTGCGATAAGCAAAACACTCAAAACCGTGGCGATGTTTTTGGAGATTGATTCACGGTGACACGTTCAACGCCGAAATATTGAGTGGCGAGGAATTACGAGCGCTATATCGATATGTTGTAAACAATATGGTGGCAATTTTAACGAAAGTTAACCTACTGTGGTCTCCCCCCGGTGTCGAGTGTTTTGCGTATCGCACACTCGTTGCGTACTGTACTGTATCATAACATGGCTTCTGTTTAATATAACAAGGCGTACGATTTTGATCATAACATGCTATTTGTGCGATATTTATGATTGGTATAAGAACACAATATGTCTATATTTTAATATTCTTTCTGTTCATTGCGGTTTTAATCGATGCACCTATGTTAATAGCAACGAATGCCATCTGTATATTTAATGATAACTTAATAGTACTCTTATGCACTAACTGTTGAGTTATATAGACATATATTTACATTGTATGTACATAAAGTGACATTTGGCTGTTGAATTCCGGGTCCGTTGGCTATGTAATCTTCGTCGTCGTCATCATCATCATCACCATCATTGTCATCGTTGTCCGGTGTTTATATGTCTCGATTCGCAACCTCATTGTGTGGAAACAATCTGGAAATATCAAAAATATGATGACGTTGTGTAATGCTATATGGGTCACCGCACACGGATGTCGGTCACAAGCATTTCCCCCAGATCCGTTGGCACTTCGGTGATGCGACTAATTGGGATACAATTTTAATATAATGCTGTCATTTTAATAATTGACGAAAGGCTTAGATATGCGTCATCGAGTCGCTGTCTTATTTGTACTAGTACTACTGAACTATTATACTTTATGCCAGTGAACCAAGCTGATACGTGAGTGTCCAGGCACATTGGCGACTGGGATCATGTAGAATTCAACTAATATTACCGGAGATTCCAACATCTACAAAGGAATTTGCCGAGTAAGCATCGTCTATTTTCACTTTTTGAGACCTTCCAGTTAGATATGAACCATGTGAACGGAACCAATCTAAGACAACACCTTTCAAACCAACAATATTTTGAAGACTCATCAGAATAACTTCGTGATCACAATTATAAAAATCAGCACTTAGGTCAAGCATAATCAGGAGGACACAATTCCCTCTATCACGAGACAGATCAGTGTCGCATGAATGGTTCCGTCGATACGCTGATTGACATTTGTCAAAAAGTCCATTGGCGTTCACGTGATCAAGAATTTGGCGACTGATCACGTAAATTGATTGAATCGGCACAGTATATATATCCGTGGTTGAGTAACAACATTTAAGAATGTGTAATGGATAAATATAACTGGAATATTCTCACAGGTATGCACTTTCGGTATACACGGTTGTCAGAAATTCAACATGACGTTTGGTCCCTTCACAAACAAACAAATTTCAAAGTCCAATGATATCACATATGCTCATTATTTCACAAAAATATCGAAAGCGGTCAGGTCCCCTGATTATGTATAGTTCGGTTAGTATACACATTTTGTCACTGATGCTGTATATTCATTCGATTTTTGTAATTTTTCCGATCGGCCGACACCGAGAGAGGAGAATTACATTCCCGCCATCATGGCGTCACGTCACTTCCAGTTGTATTGTTTAAAACTGACGTTGCTTGTGACATGGTGGGGGTCTCGGTTATAGTGATAATGGTTAGTATTTGGCGTTGATAAAACATAGATGTACATGCATACAACTATTCAGTCAATTATTATGTATAAATGTATATGCTATTATTGTGTCAATTTAAAACTGACATAAAGCATATACAAATACATTCTAACTCGCATGGACAACGCCGGGTGGCCCAGTTAGTTAATATATATGAACATTCTCAAGTATTTTCATAAAGCTATTTCAATCAAGGTAATAATTATACGTTACCACCAGGGACGTGTGTCAGGGGTGGACTCCCAAAAATGCAACAGCTGGACAGTTGGATTTCATGCCTGACACAACATTAGTTGGAAATTTCCGATCAAAATAATTTGAATATTGTGCTGATAATTTGATATACCAAAGAGTATTAAGTGTGATATCTTTTGTTTTAGACCGAAAAACCGAATTTGTTGTTAAGGGTGGCTGTTACGATGGGAATTTCCAATAGTTGGAAAGTTTGGTAATACAGATTCAGCTTAAATAACGTATTATGTTACAAGGGGGACTTTGCATTCATGCATTGGTAATTTTTTGAGTGAATTGTTAGATTGGGAATTTCCACCTCACACTGGGGGCCCACCGCTCCTATTAAATCCGTCCGAAATCGCATAATCATCCAGTGCCCATCGATAAATGCTAAGCTGCTCTCTCTGCAATTTTATAAAAATTAGCGTGACGCACTTAAAATGATATTTCTTAAAAATCCAATTTAGTCTTTCAAAATTGAATTATTTTTTTTCAATATCACCGTCTGTTTGTACGCTCACGGAAGATTGAACAATCAGGAGTTTATCACTTCGTTTTCGACGTTTAACCGTAACCTTCGGCGATAAAGTTTGTTTTTAGACAAGAAATGGGACCTTCAATGAGCAAACCATAGTTTTCTGGTAAGTTTGTTATCTCCGGGACACGAAAATGCAAACATATACACGAAAAATCTTATCAGGTCTACAGGTGGTACATTAAAAGACAAGCACATGTTCGAAAACAGCAAAAATGATAAGCTCTAGTGCGCACCGACGATAAATATCTTCGATATTGCACATAATTAATCGAGAATTTATAGGCGTTATATAGCCGTGCATAATGACATTTTATCTAATATTTGTGCATAAATTTGTCTCTGCGCTATGGGAAAATTTGCCAGTCATTACTGTAGTTTTTGTGAAAATATTGTAATAAATATGTTGAAGATACACTGTCAGATTCGAGGGTTCACGTATCATCCAGTTACAACAACAACAACGGAAGTTCACCAAAAGCAGATTTAGTTATTCAAATTAGTTAGTTCATACAGAATTGTAGCGGCCGAATTGGACACATTAGGTTCCTCTGATTCGACACACAGCTCTGTTGATTCCAGATCTATGTGAAAATCCCGAATGATTGTTGATGTTATGTCGCTTAATGTCATTATGTTTGAGTATCCCTATCTCTTGGTCACAATTAGTTTGTCCTCCAAAGAATGATTCGTGCTTATACTGCAAACGTTCTGTAGAGTATAAGGATCCACGCCACACGACAGTGTCTCCTGCATATTGACTGTTAAATCGTCAAGAGTATAAACCGCGTTCGGTCATTTTGTTCCCAACACAATGGTGTATATAACATCAGGCAAACGTTGGGTAAATTTTACCCAATATCGGGGAATGTTTTTACTCAACGCAGGGTAACAATTTACCGACTATTTATTTCCATTCTGCGTCGTGGTCATGTTTTGTACCCGAACATTTGGGTGAATAATTACTTAATTATTGGGTCAAACCAATTTTCCCGCATATCTTCTGAGCTGACAGTAAACACTCTTTATTGATCATCTGTGTTCAAATAATTTATTAGCCCCATTTTAAGTCATCTGAGATCAGAGGCACATATCCAATTATATTCCCCCGGTCAGGTGACCACTGTGTACCAATTTTCCTACATATCGCCTAAGCCTACACAACAAACCCCAAAGCATAATCACCCCATGCATCCGGATATGCTCGTAGCGGAAGACATGCTCGTAGCGGAATAACCACATGGCCCGCGATTTGCACACCGTTAACGTTCACGGTTAGACACATGTTGCACCGAAACCAACACATACCAGTGGTTGACGGTGTAGGTACTATTTGTGGCTATAATTTACCCAACTGTACATCAAACTTCTTTAAGCATGGACGCAGTTTAATCCTATTTTACCGGGAAGTTAGGCCAAAAATTGTGGCAAAATTTGCATTTCTTACATAAAATTACGATTTCCGTGGTAACAGCCCAGACAATATAGTCTTTGCATACATTGATATTTCCGCGGATATTCCCTTAATATAATAGACAACATTTTCAGTCATGTTTCTACATTTTCCATAGTAAAAAATTACCATATATGCAGGTCATAGCAAGAACATATGGCATGTCTATAGCAGTGGTTTTACGTTTGCTATAGACATGCCCCAAAATCAAGTGAGTGCCTCCATGGAAACTAATTTTTCGGGCACTAATATGATTGACATCGCAAACATGTCCAGTTCATTTTGAAGCTAAGATATCATACTTTGAGAGACTGTATGTTATATATATATAATGTGCCAATGCAAAAATTCATTAAAATTTGATAAAACTTATATCGAGTAAGTATTTCAGGTCTTAATTTTCGTATAAAACCCGATTATCGAACAGTAATATGCAAATTGCGCAAACCACAACCGCTCATTTCTGTAGACCGATTATCGCTGTTAACGTTTAAAAAAAATCAAGGTAAACTAAACCGTGTTTTTATGAAATAACTTACGACAACTAAAGACGATGTGCAAATCGCGGGCCATGTGGTTATTCCGATACGAGCATGTCTTCCGCTACGAGCATGTCCGGATGCATGGGGTGATAATGGAAATTAATATTGGGTAAATTGTTACCCTGCGTTGAGTAAAGACATTGCCCAATATTGGGTACAATTTACCCAACGTTCGAGTGATGGAGGACTTTAGCGACAGACTGATAACTATACAACGCCATGCGTGTCTGTATGACACGAAATCGAAAGAGTATATACAAAAATAAAAAGAGAAAATTCCTGGCAGGAGCTTGGTGGAATAAAATGATCGTCTGGTTAGTTTTTGGTCCCAATCAATTCGAAATAGGCAGACCAAGCTTAATTGTGAAGTAACTTTGCCCACAATTTACACCCCACCACCGATAAAAAAAACTCGCAACCTGGAATTATAGAATGAAATTCTAAATTCAATTAGACGCAATTGCTATCAGAAATTGGGAAGTATGTGCGCCATTCCACTTGACATATTATATTTGACAATGAAATGAATTTGAAAAAACTCTTACAATGTATATGTTGATCAAATTATGTTTAAAATTTCCATACACATTGTATTTGTGACCTGCTTACAAATGATGCACTCAAACGATTATCTACCCAAACCATAACGCGCGACGAAACATCTCCCGCTTTGAATCGCTACGGACGACAGAAAACGGCCGTAAAAATCGCGCGCTCGCGTCATGGGACGTATTTCATAATTGGTCTGTCCGTCCTTGGTATCGTCAATCTGACCGTCGGTCCGTTCACTTTTAGTTTCAACATGATAACTTTAGATAGTCTCAACTGAATGGAATACAATTTGGTATTGAGTTTACTAGCAATGAATACAGGTCAAGTTCGAATTTTGGAATTACTACGGGCATATTTTTGTCACGCCCTAGCGATGCATACTCTTCCTCAAATATAAATTCATCACGTCAAAAACAGTCCAGGAGTAATTTTCGTGATTTTGTTTTAGCAAACAGGATTACCGGGTTATCATACCAGCAAAATTATCGCTGTAATGTGTAATGATTTTTTTTTCGGAGTAAGGTCATTCTGTCATTTCGCATCGTTAACATTGTCGTATTCTTTCATTTCAGTTCAAACTTGATAGGATGCGACACACCTTGCATGCAAATTTCAATTTAAAGGATGACTGTTTATTTTGCGGTCAGGCAATAACGGCCAAACAAAGACGAGAGAAGAGGTATGTGATTTCTGTCAGGATATTGACACTCAAAGCACTGTTCAAAGACGTAATAATCAAATACTGCGACAACAGGAGAGATATATATGTTATAAACAAGTTATACACCGTATTAGATCTTCCAGCAGCTGACGCCTCGTATATATCACCAGATATGTAATGAAAATTTACGCACTGGAAAGAAGATAACTTTAAAATTCCAAGATGACACTATAGAAGGACAGTCCAACCAATCTGGTCGACAGTAAGAATCTTACACCATTCACCAGATCATTGTGCGAATGGCTGAAAACAGTGGGGAAACGACACATACACTCTAAATCGCGTTGGTTAACATTTTACCCAACACAATGGATATGAATATGTCGCCTTCAAATAGAACAAATATACAGGGATAAACATCCTATTTGACAGCGACCCAATTATCTCGCTGGTTTGCCACAACGCGATAAATCGACGAAGCATGAGATCACAGTTGTGACCGCTTCGTGGTAAGCGATACGGTCGTGTTCGGTGTGAATATAAAATTCGCGCGCATTAAACCGCTATGGACGACAGACAAAGGCCGTAAAAATCGCGCTCTCGCGCCCAGTGTGAATTGACCCTTATTAAGAACTAGCGTATAAAACATGCTATCATGTAAACACTACAAAAACGATCACGCATATGTCTAGGAGTGAGCAAAACAGTTTGATTCTCCATATTGCATTGATCCAATAAGCGAGAAATGGAAAAGAACGTCTTGCTGAAGTCATAAAACAATTATCACCAGATTTAACCCGTTAACCAACAGAACGGCCCTGTGCCAATGCATTCTCTTATATATGCGAGTCGACCATAGGTCGCCTCGCATATATAAGAGAATGCATTGGCTTAACACATTAAAAATTATAAAATTGTTAAAGAATGTAAGAAAAAATGGTAAAAAGTGTTAAAACAAATTTTTTTTTAGGCCAATGCATTCTCTTATATATGCGAGGCGAACTATGGTCGACTCGCATATATAAGAGAATGCATTGGCACAGGGTATAACTGTAACCATCACAATGTGGTCAATGAGCCGGTTCCAATGATACCCATATTTGTATGGTTCTATTGAGACAGACCGAAGATATTTTAGGCTGTTGAAGCTTTATTTGGCCGGTTTTGGTCGGTTTGTTGGGTAAAGATCTAAACCATCTACCACAGCGTGTATATACGTTATCTTGAACGAATAAACGTATAGTGGATGCTTACATTGAACTCATCAGCTTACCGAATCTTCCAAACGTATAACCAGATGCATTGGTTTATACATACTTACAAAACCAAACCGGTGTTATAAAAAAAACTTACCTGTGTTACTAGGGCAGCAGAAAAGTAATAATTTGTGCTTGTCCTTTTACGATTAACGGTGTGTACACTCGGAACATCGCCATATATTTACTTGAAATGAAAAGAATATGAGCTCATTGTAATCTAGTCTTTCATAACATTGAGCTAACAGACATTATCATGATGAATTCAACTTGTAAATTATTATATATTTTTTTATAATATTTTTATTCAGACAAGATAATTTCAAGATAAGAGAAGAAACAGATACACATAAAAAATATTTCTTTAATTTCAAAGTAGTTTTTGTGTAAATTCTATATAGCTAATAGAACCCAGCGGTTTCAATTTGTCATATTGATCAGATACATCATTTTGTATATCCGGGATTGTATATTAATTATTCTGGGTTTAATAGAAAGATATATAATGATGCATGTATGCCTATAAGGCTATATATAGATATATGTTCTCGAGTTTGCGAGAACATACTCCATTGTTCTCGGCTCTTTGCGCATGTACCGGTACTACATGTACGTGTTCCTGGATTTGTATCCGATTACCTCCGATCCTATATTTAAAACAAAATGAATTTAGAAAGCGAACTACACGATTCGAAAAATATTTGCTATACTGTTTGGAATATTCAGGGACTCACAAAGAAGGTGAATGAACATGATTTTATTAAGCTGATAAATCGTTATGATTTTATTACTTTAACAGAAACCTGGCATAACGATATCGCGAACATCCAAATTCCAGAATATCATTGTTTAGACTTTTGCAGAAAAGAAAAGAATGCGAGAGGGGGGTTGCGTTTTATTGTCGTTCCGTATATAAAAAATATATCAAGAAAGTTAAGCGCATACATGGCACAACTTTGTGGGTTGAATTTGAAGGTAAAATGTTCGGATTAGAAACAAACATCGTGTTCATTTCTGTGTATATACCTCCAATCAATTCAAGTATTTGGAAAACAGGCGACAAACGTGAGAACATTTTTAGTGATCTCGCGAATGATCTTGCGAAGTTGAAATCGGACCAGTTGATTATTCTTGGGGGGATTTCAATGCTAGAACCGGAGGCAAACCGGATTTTGTTGCACACGATGACGACAGACACATTTTAGTGCATGACAACTATATGCTTGATTCCGTAAAAGAAAGGGATAGTCTCGATAAAGTCTGCAATGGTTTTGGGAAACAGCTCCTCAGTATTTGTAAATCAAGTGGCCTAAGAATAGTCAACGGCAGAAAAATTGGCGATTCTCTAGGTAATTTAACCAGCTACCAATACAATGGAGCTAGCATAGTTGATTATGTAATAACAAATGAAAAGTATTTATACGATGTTACGTACTTATGTGTAAAACCGCCAACAGAATTCTCAGACCACAGTCAGCTCTCGGTGCATCTAAACTTCAAAGTATGTAAATTTGAAAACAAAAACTTAAATATAAATACACCCATCGAAGTGTCAAGGTGAAATGGTGCGATGATAGTTCCGATAAAGCGAAAGGTTTTTTATACGAGCCACATATTCAAAAAAGTCTGATGAATTTCAGACTGACTACCTATCGGGAAAATCCTGAAGGCACCGAAAGCGCAACTCATCACCTAAGCGAAATATTCAAATGCATTAATCAAGCTTCGACAAAAGTTATTAAAATAACACATAGGAAACGACAGCAACGAAAACGTATCTGGTTTGATCATCGATCTATATTTGTAGTGTATGTAAATGAAATCCTTTTCTACCTAAAAGTCTGACACAGCAGGCTGAATCACCTCTGGTTTGATCAACGTTGTAAAGATTTGAAAACAAGTATGGGAAATGTGGTTAGTCAAATGAAAAAGAATCCCCGGGATAAAACTCTACAATTAAAGTTTTTCAATGCAAAGAAATTATACAAAAGAGAAACGAAACTGAAATCTAAATTATTTCGGTTACAAATGTCTGAAAAAATAGATAGGCTAGAAAGTAGCAACCCATCGGTGTATTGTGATATAATCAAAAGCTTGCGAATGAACAAAGCACAAGAAAAATCTGTTGACCTTCACCCTGATGAAGCTGTTGATTTTTTCGACCAATTACTCTGTCGCGATACACCTGAAACAAATTTTCAATATCCCGCCGAACGTCAGAGTGAATTACTGATAGATCTTAATAATAGTGACATAACTGCCACGGAAGTACTTGAGGCATTGAGGCAATTGAAAAACAGGAAAGCGACAGGCTTAGATAATATTCCGAATGAGTTACTAAAGACAATAATTCCGTTGGTATAATAGATGACGTGACAAGACTTTTCAACCATGTCTTAAAGTCAGGACATTATCCATTATGCTGGAGTCATTCATTCATCAAAACATTATATAAGAAAGGAAACAGACATGATCCAAACAATTACAGGCCAATTGCCCTGAGTAGTAATGTTGGAAAACTATTCAATAAAATTATTAACTCTAGAATCGACAACTTTTTAGAAACAAACAAACTTATAAGCGATAATCAATTCGGATTTATAAAAAATCGCAGTACAATCGACAGTGCGTTCGTCTTGCGTACGTTAGTGAATAAGAAAAAAGAGCAGAAACGACCTCTATATACTGCTTTTGTAGACTTCAAGAAAGCATTCGATTCCGTTGATAGATCTATTTTATTTACAAAACTTCAAGGTATTGGTGTTAACTGGTCGGTATTCTCGATTCTACAGTCCATTTATAAGTCGAGTTTTTATTCCGTTAAAACGTCAGCAGGATTTGGTCCCCCTTTGCTATCGAAAATAGGAGTACGGCAAGGATATTCGTTGTCGCCCACCCTTTTCAAAATATTCATTGACGATATTGGCAGACAATTCAATAACATGGGCCATCCGTGCTACATAAACAATCTCCCGATTAGTCACTTACTTTTTGCTGATGATCTCGTTTTACTGTCTGAAACAGCCGAGGGTTTTCAAAACTCTTTGAATGAATTGCAAAAATATACTTATAATAATAATCTAACGGTTAATTTAGACAAAACAAAATGCATGATATTTAAGCCAAATAAACGGAAGTTGCATATGGATAATAAGTTTTATATAAATGGTGAGTCGTTAGAAGTAGTTGAAGAATATAAATACTTGGGTCTCATTTTCAGTTTTGACGGTAAAATGGAGAGAGCTTGTGAAAACTTGAGCGGGCGAGCTTCAAAGGCTATGCATTTCATGACGAATTCATTGAATTCACAGAGAGAATTGTCTCTCAGTACTAAATGTAAATTGTTTGACAAATTAGTAATGCATATTCTGTTGTATGGTTGTGAAATATGGGCTGCTGAATTGAAATTTCCGTTTGTTGATAACTACCATCTTGAGCAGACACATTTAAAGTTCTGTAAAAATATACTACAACTCAATAAAAAAGCGTCAAATCATGCTTCGAGGGGTGAACTAGATCGATACCCCATAGCAGTTAATGCCATCGGGAACATGTTCAAATATCTCAATAAACTTCGTTTTGCACAACCGGGAAATATAATACATGATTCGTTCACAGAATCTCTAGTATGTAATCTTCCAACGTGGGACACACATCTTGCAAAAAAGGGATCAATATATCACAGTCTAATAAAACGATAGGATTCACCGACAAACTTATAATTGAGAGACTAAAATCAGAACATGTAAATAATTTCAAAAAAGATATATTCGATGACGACAAAAAGAATGGTGCTAATAAACTACGAACATATAGAACGTTCAAAGACAAATATGAAATAGAACAAATACCTCAAACACGTCCGATCACCAACGGCAAGAGAAATGTTCACCCGACTACGTGTTAGCAATCATATATTAGCTATAGAAAAAGGCCGACACACACAACCAAAGACCTTATTAAAAGACAGAATTTGTCTCATGTGTGATGGGAAAAAAGTAGAAACTGAAAAACACTTCATAATAGAATGCAGTGTGTACACTGACCTCAGGAAAGAATTATTTGATGTTGCTAACACTAATAAAATACACTTTACAAACATGAACGATGATGATAAATTAATTTTTATAATGAAAAATGAAGACAAAGTAATTATGAATTCCGTGTGCAACATTATCCGGTTATTCTTCCAAAGGAGAACAAATATAAATATGGGGAAATGAAAATTATGGGAAATTTAAATTTCATTAAGAATCATATGTAGGATATAGTTATAGGTTTGTTTACTGTTATATGCACATATATATTGTATTATGTTTAATTTACTTGTACTTTATGTTATTTGCAACTGCCTGCATTGGTGTATTGTAATAAACTATCTATATATCTATCTAAATGTTATACAAATTAAACATATTACTTATTTAATGTTTTGTCGCCATTGTCTGTTTTTTATATATTTGTGGGGAGGGGTGGGTTGGGAAGGGAAGGGCATTACATAAATACACAAATGTATTATATTTCAATGGTCATTTAAAATAATAGTGGGTTGTTTGTCTATTTTATTGTAGAAACTATATCGGGATGCTCATATATATCATAGTAAAGTTATCTTGTTGTTCTATAATCATGCACAGGCAGTGTGGTATGTCCCAGAGCAGCAATATAAGAAATGCATATAATAACGAGAGGCTATTTGATTAACTGTCCCAAAATGGACCATCGTTGTATGAATTGATTGTATCTACACGTTCTGCCTGAAAGTATGCGTTCAATTCTCTTTTTAAGCTATTAATATTGGGTTTATTGTTGTTCCACTTTGATCTATAAATATGATATCTGACAAACAATAAGAAGAAACGTACCCATGGTGTAAGCTCATTATCGGGCGAAGCACTAAATATTGCCATTTCTACGGTCAAATGCATTCTGTAACTTGTGATATTATATACCCACATCTCCACGTTTTTCCAGAAAGCTTGAATGATGGGGCATTCCCAGAAGATATGCGATATCGATTCAGTATTGTATTTGCAGAAAGAGCACGAATCGTCATTGTTAATTTTTATTGTTTTTAATAATTTATTCGTACAAATTATGCGTGTGTTAATTCTATACTGAAACCATTTAAGCTTAATATCATTGGCATGATAAAACGGACAGCGGAAAACCTCGGTCCACCATTCTGTAGTATGGGTTTTGTTCAATTTGCCTTCCCATTTACGAATTTGTTTGTATGGTAGTCCTGTAGGCAGCAGTAGTTTATATGCCGATTTAGTACAAGTTGGTATATGTATTAATTTCAGATGAAACGGAACTAAAGGATACATTATATTATCGCTTTTATTTAGGGCTTTTTCGCGCATTTTTATAGATTTTATAATTCCATTATACGTCAAAAAATCAAGTTTTATTCCTTGTAATGAAATAAAGTCTTCGTGTGTTAAGAAATTTCCGGACGAGTCCTGGAAGTCAGATATGTACGTGATATTGTCCTTCATGAATACTTTCAAGCGAGGTTCTACAAATTTGACAGTGTCTACCAAGCTAATTAGAGGTAGAGACTTAAAGTCACACTGGTTTTTCAGCTCTATTTTGTCGCATTATAACATCCAAGCTTTTATCACATCCTTCCAGAATTGATTATCAATTGATTTGGATTGTTTTTTCAAGATGGAAGGTGCCATAAGGTACCAACACTTTTGAAATATAGGTGCAGAATTTTCCAATACAGAAACCCACGTAGACTGTTGTGTTATCGCTCGTTTAACCCATGATATTTTCAAAGAATTTATAAAGGATTTAATTTCAACCATCTTGCATCCGCCCGCGGAATAATCTTGGGTGAGTTGTTTTCTACTTATTCTATCAGGTCCATTATTCCAAATAAAACCAAACATTGTTTTATTCAAATCTTTAATAAATTGGTCCGGGGGATTTGGTAGCGCTAAATAAAATGTGCACTAGTTTTGAAATAGCAAGTGATTTTAGTACTGTTAATCTGCCCAACACAGTAAGATTGCGTTTATTCCAGGCCACAAGAGTTTTTTTTAATTGAATCAGACCTTTTGAGAAATTAATATCAATCATACGTTCAGTGTCATTGTGAAATTCTATGCCGAGCATTTTAAATGTCTCCGGATTCCAGTTTAGTTTCCACCTGTCACATATAGTTTGTGTACAATCTGCTTTGGTGCCAATCCACACTGCCTGCGTTTTATTATAATTTATCTTAAGACCCGACACGTGATTGAATTGTTCAAGCACATGCATTGCTGCTTCTAGGGACCCCGGTGACCCGTCAAGAAACAGCGAGGTATCATCGGCATACTGGGACAATCTTACATTTTTATTTCCCACGTCAATCCCGTTAATATTTTTCGAGTGTCTCACCATAATCCCGAGGATTTCGGCACATAATAAAACAATATAAGGGGATATGGGGTCGCCTTGCCTACAGCCCCTTTCTAGTTTGAAGAATTTTGATATCTGCCCATTAATGTTTATACACGACGAGGATTCGATGTATATAGTTCTTATATAATTAATAAAGGTTTCGCTAAAGTTAAAATATTTCATAGCAGCAAATATGAATTTCCATGATATCGAGTCAAATGCTTTTTCAAAATCTATCATCAACAAGAGACCTGGTATTTTGTTTTTCTTTGTAAATAACATCATATCCATCATTAGTCTTATGTTTTCACCAATATACCTTCCGGATATATAGCCAGTTTGATCTGAGTGTATTAGGTAAGGAAGAACTTGTTTTATTCTTTCTGATAAAACTCCAGTAAGAATTTTGTAAGTTATATTTATTAGGGAAATTGGTCTCCAGTTTTTAAGAAATTGTCTAGGTTTGTTATCTTTTGGTAGAAGGGTGACAATCCCCTGTCTTTGAGTGGTGGATAACTTATTTGTTCTTAAACCATAATTTAGCGATCTGACCAGGTAGGTTCCTACATCGCGCCAGAAAAACAAAAAAAATTCGACTCAAAATCCGTCATTTCCCGGGCACTTGTTGTTTTTCATTTTTTTAAATAATTGAGAGCTTCTATCTAAGATATTTCACCATCTAAACGTTTACTTGTCTCTAATGTAAGTTTATTTATATCAATGCCATTTATATTGCAAGCTTCTTTGATGATACCATCAATATCTATCGATTTATTACTCAAGTCTTTGTTTTTGTAGAGATTTTCATAAAATCTGGTTGTCTCTTCTAATATTTCAGGCTGATCGTATATTACTTCCCCGTTATCGCGCTGAATCTTTTGTAAAATTTTCTATGTGAAATTTCGATTTTCTAAATTAAATAAATATTTTTACGGTTTTTCGCCCTCACCAATCCATCTGGCACGAGATCTAACGAATATTCCTTTTAATGTATCTTCCCTCAGTACTTCCAGCTCTCGTTTTAATATTTCAGTTTCGACGGTTTCGTTTTCGGTTGGGTTTGAAATATTTTCTAAAATTGTTATTTTTATATGTAAATTATTTTCTTTGCTTCTTCGCATTTTTGATAAATTAGAACAAAAGGCTATAGAAGCGCCCCTTATTTCCATTAGAAGTGTTTCTAAAAACAATTGATCATTTATGTTAAATTCGATTGTATTCGGATCTAGTTTTTCGTTTGTTACAAATTTTGAGTATTGTTTTGTGACCCTTTCAATCGTTGTTTTAACTAGATTTATATAATCTTTAATGAATTATTAAATTTCCAAAAACCCTTTCCCTTTTCAAATTTATGAATTTTTTATTGTAGCGATATTAGTGAGTGGTCAGTTTTATACCCGGGGTGAATATCACAATTTTCCACTGCAGATATTAGATCTTGAGAAACAAGAATGAAATCCAAACGTGCGTGTTTAGTTGGATTGCATCGGCGCCATATATATCTCCGAATATTTGGATTATTTAATCTCCACACATGAACTAAATCTAATTTATCTATCATTTTAAAAACTTCTTCTCGTGCATTCTGGTTATTAACAGCAATGTAGTTTAAAAGATCGAGATCAGGGTCTATAACCAGGTTGAAATCTCCACATATCACAATACTACCGTCGGATATATTTTCAAGAGTTTCCCTAATATCTTTATAGAAAAGTGGTTCATCATTATTAGGACCATATATATTTACTAACGTCATTAGTCGATTTTCAACTTCTGCACGAATGATGATGAGATTACCTGCCTGGTCAGATTGTGTTTCTAATAACTTAAAGCTGAAGTTATTTTTTATTAGTATTGCGACCCCTCTTTATAGGCTGGTAAACGAATTGAAGGCGACCTCATACCCTCATTCTGCTCTAATGCTATTTTCCATTTCTTTTTTTAAATGAACATCTTGTAAACATACTAGCCCATAGTTTTTTTTCCCGAATGTAGTTGAATACGTCCCTGCGCTTCATCGAGTCACCAAGGCCCCTGCAGCTCATGGACATGATACTAACCATACTTTGACAAGAACTCTAAGTATCTTACCAATACCGACATAGAATACAACAACAGATATTTTTAAAAAACCACATGTATGCGAAGGGCCCAGGGTGGGGTGGGGGATATACACTGAAATAACCTTCCGATCACAATCGTGATAACACACATATGGATAAATCATCTGTCCATAAAATTACACCATATAACACGTGCATACAATTAAGAAATTCAGAATGACACCGACCCATGCCGAGCCCCACTGGTCATCTGCCACCCCATACAGCACTCACAGTAAACATGCACCATATGCCGTGGCATCTACCCAGAGGAAAGCCCGACTCGTTTCCATATCACTAACTAAAATAAAAGGAGCAATTTATCTGAATGTACCTATAAATGAAGTTAAGACTGCTATCCTCCAACAAGATCAACGTTTACGCGGTTTAGTGTCTAAAGGTACCCTCACACCATAGCGTATGCTGAAACCTATGAGTTGCGTGTAAAAAATATTTGTATACGCACCAAACGCAAGCGAAATCAACAATTTTGTCAATTTGTAACCTATTCGACCTATGTGTTGTGTGTGAGTTGCGTGTGGGTTGCATGTGGGTTGCGTGTGGGTTGCGTGCGAGTTGCGTGTGAGTTGCGTGCAGAACTTACGAGTTGCGTTTGAGTTGCGTTCAAAACTTACAAGTTGCGTTTGACCTGCGTGCTAGTTGCGTGGTATTTGCGAATATCTGTCACGTGATAAAAACCTATAAAAATTGCCGATTCATTATTTTCTTCAGTACTGATTTGGTCATCGAAGAGTCAACATGTGGAAAGCTACCAAGAAATCAGATAAAAGTAACCCCAAAAGTTTATTTATACCATTTCTCAACACGCATGTAGTACGCAACTAACACGCAACTCACACGCAACTAATAGGTTGGATACGCAGGGCATAGGTTGGGGATACGCTGGGAATAAGCACAATAGGTTGGGGGTACGCTATACACGCAACATGATCGCAACAGGCACGCAACACGATCGCAAAATGATCGCAACAGGTACGCAACACATTCGCAACATGTACGGTACCAAAACCTGGCCAGATACCTCAAATTTGGACTTGCGATCACCTGCGTTCATAACTTATGAGTTGCGTACCTGTTGCGATCGTGTTGCGTGCGTAGCGTACCTGTTGCGTATAAATTGATCGCAGGCATTCGCAGAGAATTATTGAACATGTTCAAAATTTCCGAACTTACTCTGCGTATGTCTGCGTGTGTCTGCGATCACCTGCGTGCTTGTAAAAGCCTATAAAACTTATTAGTTGCGTGTGAGTTGCGTTCGGAACTTATGACCACTATTTTTTATTCGCAACCATACGCAACTGGTGATCGCTATGGTGTGAGGGTAACTTAAGATGAAACCAGGTATGTCTCTATTGATAAGTATTATGTGTATCTGAATGCTGGCATTCAATCTAAGGTAAACAATTTTCACACACCACTATTATTGCAATTGTAATAAAGTTTGTAATATATTAGAATTCATAACCCAGTTTAATTAGAGTTGTTCCTCTTGAATTGGTAACCGCATCTCGCGATATGACATGACAGTGTCACGGGTCCCCAGAACAAAAATCTACCTCAACCCCAACCAAACTTAACACTTATAGGATTAAGCATTCTCATCATCTGTTTCTTCGAGATCCACAATTATGATGTTTACCTTTCTTGAATACTGCTCACTATTATTCACTCGAGATGATAACCTAATTATCTGTTCTTTTCATCTGAATGTTTTCACCTCTGTAGTGTTCAATCTCTTCTTTCAAAAGGCTTTGTTCTTCCTCATATTTTTCAAACTTATTGTCGATGTCCTTTTTATAAAAGTCCAATGTTTCTGTAACGTCTTTTGTCGTGTCCGCTTTGAATCTGGTCATCTGAGCTTCAATATTATCATCAATGAGTGCTTTCATTTCATCTCTAGTCGGCAATTCAGACAACTTTCTCATGATTTCTGCCAGGGTGTAATCTGGGTTATCTCCAGCATCAGATGCAGGCCGCTGCCTTTTTTTCTGGTGGCTTCTTGTGTATCCTGATGGTTTATCAATCACCCCGTCCAGAGCGCTTTTGGACTGATCAGCCATTATGTGTGTCAGTCAGATGAGTGCCGAGATAATTGTCACTCACTGAGAAGATTACAGCACTGCGCGCTGTCGTGACGATTGAAAGGAAAAGTACCGTGTTGACAAGCCAGCCGGGCGTACACACCAAATGCTGCTATAGATTGGTCCAATTAACTTTGTGTCAAGACACGAGGTCAAGTGCACCGGTACGTCGAAAACAGGAAAGTTAACGCGAATTAACACAAATTGTGGGCGAAGATTCACCGCAAATGTCAATTTTCCCCACTCACCGGTTGTTTGTCACATCAATAATACACGCCAAGCTCCAACATGAAGTTATGCGTCATAGAAATCAACATATGGACGATGGTTGTAGACAGGAAAAAATTACGTCCTTATTCGGCGCGACATGACCGGAAGTTCAACTTGTAAATTATTGGCAGTTCTCTTATTACCGGTATATTCAAGACTGGGTTAAAGTACAATGACAGAAATATCCCAAGACTAGAAAGTGAACATTTTAGTAGCCCTACTCACATATATAATTTATACATGTATACTTTGTAATTCTGCACAAAAGAGTGTGGTCCTCCGAAGTATTTTAAATATATTTTCGTCTCTACATCTTAAATTTCAATCAAGTGGGTCAAATATATATTATATTATTGGAAAAAGCACACATTTTGAAATGACCTTAAACTTTACATATGACCTTGACCTTACAAAGAGGTGAACCCCGTGTCAAATGTTAGACAACAATGGGTGTTCATATAAACCAACATACTATTTTAGATAATTGAAATATTTCTCGACTTTCACTCTATTTTACAAATAGTTTCCACAATCAGTTAAAATCATCCTCGTTGCCATGGAAAAAGAAATTTTGCTATTCGTCCCAAAACTGTTCTCTAAAAGTGTGTATGTTGCATATATATCTTTCTCTATATGATGGCACCTTTGCCATTTGTGTTGCTAGCTTTGCATTAAATCTGCCGGGTGAGAGCAATCTATGATGGCTGTCTAAATGAATTAACGTTCGGCTTCACGATAATATATTTTGAAATAGTTTATATCATTGTTCAACTTAACCATAAATGCATTCATCTGAGTGAGGATATGGGAATTATATTAACCATTGCTCCAATGCCGTGACACCATCCGGGTAGCGGATACAGGGTTTCCGGGGATGATAATACTATATCTCCACAAAACCCACACCGTGCGATGAAGTGGAAGAATTCAGACTGTTAAATATGTTGCGCTCATACTGTTCAATCAATATAATTATAGAAAATTTTAATTAGTGTTAGCCACTGGGTATTTTCCCTTCAGTCCAGTCTAACATAATTTCCGATGACATGTCAGGCGAAAATTGTTCAAATGGACCATCCACCTGCGTGAGTGACTATTGGCGAACTAATCGCAGGAAGTGCATGTATACTTCCTTCTATATAAACCCGGGTTCTGTGCTTCAGTGATCGTATAATCATAGTCGTAAGGGGCTGGAGGGCTGCAGCCCCCCCCCCCCCCTCCAAACGTTTTGAAAGCTAAAAATTCGGACAATTTTCTGGTAAATAAACCGAGATATTTTCGGTCAAATGCGGACAATTTTCGGGCAAATTTAATGGTATTTCAGGGGGAAATTACAGTATTTCTCACATTTCAGCCCGAATTTTACATATTTGCGGTTAATTTTAATCTATTTTGTTATAGTTATGTGTATATACAAGGTATATTTTACAAAACAAAACTATTTACAACCATGAGTATATCATGTAAAAATAATTCGGGCAAAAAGTCTCAAAATTCGGGCGCCCGTACGGCTATGTGTATAGTGGGTGCACATGGCATTGTGACATTTTATCGTGATGTTCTTATGTGTTTTGGAATATATCCGTCTTGTATACAAGATTGTATAAGAGTTTCTAATGAACACGTTTAAGGGTAAGTTCGTTTAACTTTGGCCAAGGCGTCGCGAAAACATTCTAGGATACAAGGTCCGCATGGGTGGGTGGGTGATTGTATGGATCTGAGCCCTGACTGCAGATATATCCAGTGCCATCAGGGGGGTCAGCTATTTTTGTTCCAGACATAAGGCGGTGTGAGTGGGTATATCGGGACCGGCAAAACTGAGTAATGCAATTTTTGTCCTACACTGAAAAATCTGAAATTTACTCATGGCTGTCCTCTATTAATTAACCTTACATAGACTC
This sequence comes from Siphonodentalium dalli, assembly GCA_032622095.1. Taxonomy (NCBI): domain Eukaryota; kingdom Metazoa; phylum Mollusca; class Scaphopoda; order Gadilida; family Siphonodentaliidae; genus Siphonodentalium; species Siphonodentalium dalli. The sequence goes on along the minus strand of CP136069.1, from coordinate 59,282,327 downwards.
TTATCTACATTAATATATCATTTAGAGCACATCTAGCTCCATGTAGGGAGTCTGTATATGGTCTGAGAAATATTTAAATATTTTGTTTGAGACCAAATTTAAATTATACTTGCATGCGTAACATGTATGTAATTAGATTTTATGATGGTAGGCATGCACAGTTAGGCAGTTGATTTAAAAGTCCCCAATATTATAAATAAACTGTATTTTATACGAGGAATGATAAATTAGTTATTATAATTAAGGCCAAAAAAAAGAGTTTTGGTTCTCAGACCCCGCCGCATTGAATAAAAAGGGCCGCATTAGGCCTTTTTATTGCAATGCCTGATGTTATGACAAAAAAAATAAATAAATAAATTTGAAAAAAAAAAAAAAATCTCATTGAGCTCTAACATGTATGTGTTAAAAAGTGACTTGCAGGCTTACAACATGAAGTAGATGACTACAATTAAGAAAATGATTAGCTGATCCTCATGCTCTTCTTACAATTCGTCATTGTGAACAACTTACACTAATTGTAACTTTATACAATTGAAAGGCACAGGACTAAATTCAGGATCACATATTAGAATGGGGAGGTATCAGTTTTTAGACAACAATAACAGTAGTTAATGTCAGGGGCATTATATATTGTTAGGTAATCCCAGTCATACACTGGTAGTACAATGTCATTTTTATATAAGACTAAATGAGTTTATATGCATAACAGTTCCCTCTACCTTTCTGGTTATTACTAGACAGAGGAAGGTATCTTTGTCCATGCTTACTATGCGCAGAAAAAATAAAAATAAAACCCTCCCTCCCTCATTGATTTGAAGAAAAAAATTGCCCGAGAACCAAAACACTTCTTTTTTTTGGCCTAATTGAAAATATTTATGTCAAATTAAAAGTATTGCAAAACATAAAACTCTAAAACATATAGTCGTCGTGTTTTGACAGATAACCATCTGACATAACTAACAAATACGGAAACAACTCGTGTGGCACCTTTATGGGATAATAACTATGCTTTGATGTTTTGAAAGGTTGGTTTAAACATATTTTATTAGCAACTCGCTAACTGGATTGGGGCACAAGTTAATTTCTAACTTATCAACGCCCCACTCCAACAAACAAATAATATACAAAAACAAATAAAGGTTGAGGTTGCACGCCAATTATATGTGAACAAGGCTCTATATCGTGGTCAGCTTTCATGGAATGATTGTTGGGCAGATTGCAAAAATATGAGCCCTTATGAGCGAAGATATTATTGAGTGAGTTACATTTGGCGGCGAAAGATTGGGTTGAAGTGATACCTTACATAGGTTTCCTAAATGTTTCTGTTATATTTTAAGTGCGATATAATTTTTATATTTAAATTAACAATAAAGGCATGGCCTGACTCAGTTATCATTGTCATGGAACCTCATCGGCAATTATCTATGGCTTTAGCCCCCCGCCCACACCTGTAAAACTATTAGTCCTGTGTGAGCGATATGGCGTACTACACAAAGAACGGAGTAACGCAGAATCCAAACAAGGGGATAAACCCATGTACTGCCACCTCATCATTATAGACATTAAGTCATAGCTTGTAGCATACTGACTGGCTCTGGACCTCCGATCAGTCACCACAATACATTGCTACACATTATTCAATACCGGACACACATGCAATTCCATTTCACACCCAATGAATTTACCTGGAAATGTCCTGGTTTTAACGCTGGATTCCACAACAATAACACAAGATAACACACTCAATATTATGTTTGGGTTAGACTTGGTGTTTAGGGAGGTTAATGCATAATTTGTTTCATAGAATAAAGTACCTATATTAATATGATTGAAGCAGATTTGGATAGAATTGTTTCACGACATCTATTTTTTATCAATAGTCTATAATAATGGTGAAGACTATATAAATCGTATGGTAGGATGACACATATATTTAGTGACTTGTAAAATAGAGAGTGGAACAGGATTGGAAACATGAGTAAACAAGGAATACATTTGGGATGGTATTCCTAATAAAAACAATTAGTAAAAAAGCTTTTAAAAGTGTCAAATATGAGATAGGGAGGGTCACAAATTTTGACGAGGAATTTTACTTCTTTTTTTTTCAAGTAAGGGGGTGTTGGGTACCTTAAGGTCTGAACAAATTTTATTGGGACTCGTATCTGCAATTTTTTCCAGACCGCCGCCCCGCCCCCTGATTCGATGTCAATTTTGTCAAAGTCCATGTTTAATGTTTAAAGACAAATTATGACTACTAAAATGATTTTAAATGTTCAGGCTCACAAACTGGACCACAATAGTATTCGACGGTGCCAATGTTGGATATTTATACATTTCATATGGGGGCATGCGGAATTAAAGCACATCAATTTAAAGGGCCATTTAATTTTCGAGTCACCGATTATTTGTTTTTGTAGTGCCTTGATATACAGTTTTAATAACAATCTATGACATAAAATATGAATAGTATACCATTATTCATCACCACGTGAGACATCTGTGTATCAGAAGGTGCCCATAGAGTAATAGAAAATAGCTGAAATCATAGAAACAGTTCACCCACCTCGTTCCCAGAATGGAGCAGAATTCAAACTTAAGATATAGAATTATTCCTCTTCAATTGAAAATAATAGACTTTGCAGTAGTCAAGATGAAACTTATGCACTGAAAACACGTCGGTATATCTCAACAAAAACAACATGTTCACAGTTTAGTACACCGGATAAGTTGATAATACAATGTGTTGAAGCTTCCTGTTTCAAATTGTATATATACTATGGCATATATATTATAATCATGTGATCTGGGGTTCGAAAATTAAGTGGACCTTTAAATATATGTTCGAATTTGTACATAGTGATATCATCGACAGTATACAATAATTCCAATGAGGTTGCAGCTGACATGTCGTTCATGTAGATGAGGAAAATTGTCGGACGAAGTATATTTTTTTTGTCTTCGATATAACTTACCTTCGATTTTACACGCATTGGCCTTTGAAACCCATAATTAATATATAGATACCAAACAGTCAGTTTAGATTTGAAACAAAATAATTAATTATCGATCAACAATATGCAGCTCGTTGAGTCGTTTAATTACTCACCCTGTCATCAGACAAAGACGCCCACGGTGAATTTGACGATATATTAAAATAGCTATTAATTGGTTTTGATAGCGGGTGATGATTAACTGACATCGAATGTACGATATATACTCACGCATTCACAGACTACGGGCCATCTTTGTTTGGTGTAACCAGTGAAAGCAGTACATAATATATACGACATGTCAGCATGTCGTCGATGAACAATCGATTTCATAAAGCCAAACGAACTTTTCGTTATTCGCTAAATGCATGTGCAATAAGGAGATCAGTTGATGATGATGATGAATTGGACATCACTTCAGAATTGGAAATTATGCATGTGCACTTTCAACTATGGTAAGTGAGCGAATTTGGTTTGATCAGAACATACGCTTGCACTTACCAGTATGACAAGCTAATTGTACTGGTTTAACGCTTTGTAGCATCTTTCTACACCGGGGGAATTTTACTACAGGAATCCCCAAAACCCCATTGCCGTGATCTCTTATGGATTACAGTAGGTACCTTTTACTTGGTATCACGAACCAAGTCCATGCAGTTTATGTGGCCAGCGCTGGCTTCTTCATCTGTATGGTCCAGCAAATACATGTTTTGTTACCTTGTCCACAAGAGATCAGAATACAAATGCCTGGTCACAGCTTATGTCAAACCATGTGACCGCATGGGATTAGATGCATTGGCAAGCCTGTGTCACACAACTGAGAAGGTTAATCCCTTGGTTGGGACAAACTGATTGTTAAGTGCCCCAGATTGCTGGCCCAGATCTGGGCCAAACCATCAGACATGAAGCTATTCTGCCCCTGTTTGAGGACACACTGCCTGGACATTATAATGGCTCAGAATAACTTATTCTGCTGGGGAGAATTAATCTTAAAGACACTACAGCATCAGTCGTCACAGTACGGCCCAACTATATATAGGCGCGATATTTCAACATCGTATAACTCTACAGTCATACTCCGCTTACCTAGAAACCTAGCAAATATTATGAAACCCAGTAGTATACGCCGGCGAGATATATATTGTGCCGTACTGTGACGACTCGCACAACCCATGCGTCACAGGTACAGCTGAACTTAACTCGTGTATATATGTGTTTGATAACTGTTTTTATTTTTATCTTAAAATACCAAAAACAAAAACACAAAAAAATACTAATGCAAATACTCTTTGTTGATAATATTCTATCTTTTATACTGTTTGGATCACTAATTAAGCACCTTAGTCTCATCAATATTTTTCGTTTCGATTTACTCGTTCCCGATCTTTCCCCATTTTGCCCCATTTTTTCGCTGTTAGCATTTTTAGCATGTTACCACCCCCAATTTACCAGTAACTTTTTAATATTTTTACGATTTGTAATTTTATGCGCTTTTGTATTTCTTAGTAACGTCTCACTTATAGTTTTACATTTTTTGTTGATATCCAAAATTATGTCTTATATTTGCAATTGTATTTTATGTTTAACATGTCAAGCGTTTTAGAGCACTTCGGTGGATTTTACGCTATACAAAACTGTTATTTATTTATATTGCCTTTACTGCGGTTGAGAATTAGGTTAAATTTGCGTATTTTCTAGTTATGTTCTTTGTATATAAAATTATCCATTCGCTATTTACAATTATTTTAGGATGTGTGCCATGTCTGTATTGTAAACGCATTGAAACTAATTTATTATATAATGCGCTCTAAATGTATCTATAATAATAATAATAATAATGTAACAAATATTTTATTACTTAATATAAAAAATCAAGGTTTGACAATCTGGCGGCCATATTAAAATTTGGTTTGGCGCCTTGGCCGGTGGGGGTTAATCTTCACCGATTTAATTCGGGTAAACGGCTAAATATACAATAACTTACGTATACAACCGGGATAATATGCGATGACCACTTATTATGTTGCATATTTCCTTATTCCAATAAAAAGTGTTTGTATTTGATATATTAGATGATTTTATATAAGTGACTAGACAATATTTGTTCCGTAAATTCACAGTGAATTGTAGCTGTCAGCTGATTGGCTGAAATAAAACAATACTTCTTGATGTTTTTTCCGCATGTCAGCTGACGTTAGTTTATCAATAAGACGGCATGCTGCCAAGGTGGATGCTCGAAGTTGCAACCAGGAAGTTAGTTCAAATTTCCCGCAAATATTCCACAAATAGCTCGGTCACTGCGGTTTCCCGATGGAATGTTTAAAAAATGTTACAAGCACCTGTGCCATGCATGCATTGAACGAGTACAATAGCTTGTCACACTGGTGAGTACAATAGTGTGTTCTGTTCAAACCAGAGCATCGCCTTACAAATGATTGCCTGCGGTCGATTCATTGCTTGGCTTCTACAACTGACTGGGATAACACGCCCTGTCACTAACTCGCGGCCATATTTGATCCACCGGGTTCGGTTCCGTTGTTTTAGTGCTACAGGTCAAAGTTTTCGAGTAGCATTCCATATTATGGAAGTCATGAATAATTCAAAAGCTCCATATATGGAAATGCTACTCCGAAACTTTGACCAGTAGACTAAAATCACGGAACCGGGGCTGTTAGAATCTCTTAAACCACGGAACGGAGCTGGATGAATCCAGTACGCCGTGTAGTTGGATCATCATACATATTGAGACATATGTACCAAATTGTGTTTGTTCTCATAATATAAACATTTATATATGAATCTCCATATATGGAGCATAATAAAGATATATATATAAAGCGCTATAAAACCGTCCTTATTTTAGCATAATCGAGCTACCCACTTGGTGAACAGACAGGTAGTCCAGGAGATATTGGTCGACCTCTGCACCCCCCCCCCCCCCCCAGGACTCAACTTCACCCCACTAATTTTCTTCCTTAAGGTCTCCTCTAATTTGTTTCACTTGTTAACAAGAAAAAAAGTGGCCGCAGAGACTCCAGACAAGATGGCGTCCATCATGGCGGCCATTTTTTTTAATGCACCAGGTCTTTTTGATCGCTATTATAGTAAAGATGATAGCACATGCGGTCTTGTTTTCCGCTCGATTCGTTATGCTAATATACAACCCTTACAAATTAGCCAAAAATCCGACACCAGAATCCAAGATGGCCGCCGAAATGTGAAAATATGCTATTTTTCTGACATGTTACCACCTTTCGTTTGTCTCTGTGGGAAAATGTTAGAATTGTTGCGTCATGTTATACATTTATCATATAGAGGAGTCATTGGCGAACACACGGGGACAATAATATGCATTCATTGCGGGATATTTTTGCCCGATATCACGTTTTCCCAAATGCCGGTATCATAGGTCAAAGCCGAATCTCCGTTAATAACGCAATGTTATGTTTCGAATCAATGAATGTAATTGCTATTATAGCAACACACATGCATATATATTTGCAGGAGATACTCGAGATAGGATTCCTCTTATACCTGAGTTGAGGAATATTTACCCAAATCCAAGATGGCGGCCAAAATGGCCACCAGAAATAAAAAATGGCCGAAAATCGCTGATTTTAACATCAATGAGCATTATTGTCATGACAACTCCACACCTGCTTACTATTGTAAGTTGGGAACACTTAGGCGAAGAACTTTCCTTGTACCATATCCAAACAAAAGTCCCCCAAATTCAAAATGGCGCCCACAATGGCGGACAGATTTTGAAAAATCACCGAAATTCCCTCATATTCACATCATTGGGCATTATTGTCGAGACAACTCCATCCGTGCGTACAGTTGAGTTGGAAATACTGAGGTGAAGTAATTACCTTACATCTCATGCAAGAAATGGTTTTCCAAATTGAAGATGGCGGCCAAAATGGCGACCGAAATTTGAAAACAAGTCTACATTCCTTTACTTTCTTACGATGGGCGTTATTGTTTCGCGATTTCTATCCAGCATTACATGTTGATATGGAATAGTGATATGAAGTATTCATTAGGGTTTGGCAATTGATACCCACAGCCAAGATCGCTGCTAAATTGGCGGCTAGAAATTGAAAAGAAATCGATATTTTCACATATTAATTTCAACTTGTTGTCATAATATCGGTATGTATGGACGAAACTGTACATAAACCATCTGCTAGTTCAACTTAAAGGTATAAAAACGCATAACATAGCTCGTATCCTTCTGGAAAGATTAAAAACCACCATTAATATCGCGATGTGGCATTTCGAAATCCAGTCTCCACTTAGCACCGATAATGGCCGTAAGCGAGGTGCGCCGAATAGTTATATCAGAACAATTACCTGATAACAGATTCTGATTTGCCACGTCACGTCCATAATTATCTGGACCAGCTTCCATTTCTTTGTCTGATAAATATAGGTCGCTCACACCGACAAATTATTCACCACTTCCTGGGAGTAGGGTCCCTCTAATCAATACGTTTCAAACAATTCATTTTCCGGTGTCTAGCTTACGATTTGAAATATTTGCTAAATATGATATTTGTGCGTCATCTTGAACTAGGAAGGTACATGGCCGATGAGTTTACAAGCTTACAGAAGGTCATCTATATGTATGTGTCTCATACCCCATGGGATAACGACATGTACACCTGGCGAACCAGTTAGCTAGTCACTTCTCAATAGATGGTTTATCAACTCACAAACTCAGCGAACGCATTGGCATATGTGGACAACTTCGACAGTGTTTCGAAGGTTGCTAGCTGTCTCATTCCCTTGGACAGATGTCTATCTGCTAAGGAGAAGACCCTAGTGTACAGACTACCCACACTTCTTGACCATTATCAGAAGCAAACTGTGTGACGCCCCGCAGTTGTCTCGTCGAATATCTCCCAGCAGAGAAGAACAATGCTCGCGGTGCTAGTTTGTGGACATGCGCCATGATACTGGGAATGAAATGGGCCACTGTATACACCACCCCTACACCTGGTGCATGTTTAAGATATCGAATGGCATGCGTGTCGGTTTTATTTGGTGTGGTAAGATTGTATTTCCACATCCGTTTCGAAGCCTTTCGTACACTTTTGCCTGGATAATAATATGCTAGCCTCCCTCAAAACAGTCGGATGGACTAAAGGATAATGTCTTAAAAGCATGAATGTATGCGTGTTTTGTTATCCTCTCTCGGGGTTAGGGTCAGTATGTGGGCGATATTATTCAAGAAAATGTCAGGAACTGTGGTGCATTTATTTCACTATGTATTTAAAGAACAATACACAGTCTCGATGGCAATGGCTGTGGACGTTGGGGAACGCGACCTTTATGATCATATAGCTTTATATATATAACTTTAGAATATAGTAGTTAATATCTCATGCAGGAAAATGGTCGCATTGGTGATGTTACCAAGAAATCACTTGGTGTACCAACGTTTGTTGAACTGAATGCAAGAGCTCATCAATGTAACATTCCTCTGGATGTTCTTCGCGTTGAACATTTAACCCTTTTGTTGGTGGCATTTGTACATTCTTGAACCATACCACCCAGCGTGAGCATGACATATCAACCAACTATCAAAGGTATCGCCTTTAAGACTACACCCCAGTCTTGGTGGGGCTTATACAGCAGTAGCCAATGGCATACTCCTGGTCCAGTTGTTTAAGAACGGCTTCCAAGCGGATGGGAACATACACTCTTAGCATACAAGGAAGGCAAAGCCACACATGAGATCCTGTCGGAATCTAAATCATAACAAAATGAGGGGCGGTGCAGTCATGGTCCAATTTCATTTCCACTGTCATGACACATACCCACAAACTAGCACCGTGTGTATTGTTATCATCTGCTTGGATCTGTTCGGTGAAACGATTGCTGGACGCCAACAAGCTTGTTCTTATGATCATGTTCAATGAGTTTGGGTATATTATGCATTATGGTCTTCTACGGCTACGCCTAAGCAGAAATACATCCGTCAAATGTGGGGCTTTCAACATGCGAAGCCATATACAGAAGTTGTCCGGGTACGTCAGTGCATTAGATGAGTATGTGAATTGATAAACCATATATTGAGAAGTGGCTGTTTGGGAAGATCGCCAGGTGTACACGTTGTTATCCCCATTAGGTCACCAAAGCTGACAATACGCAGATAGATAGGTCCTTCTGAAAGCTAGTATACGCATCGACCGAATACCTTTATAGTGTATCGCACAAGATGACGCATATACCCCATATGTAGCATCTGAATTATACCATAAGCTATACCACGAATGAAGCTCGCTAAGAATTCCAAGTTTTCGAAACAAACACGTGAGCTGGACACCGGCATATGTATTGTTTGAAACATTCCGATTAGTGGCACACTCCTACAAAGAAGAGTAGTGAACTGTTATTGTGAGTGAGATAGATTAATCTGACGAAGAGATGGAAACGAGTCTAGATATTACCGAATGTGGCAATTCAGAATAAGCTCAGGTACTGTTGTTTTGATTCTTGGAAGTCATAATATGACTATTCGGCGCACCTATATACGGTTACGGCCAGTATAAGCCCTTAGTGGAGAATGGATTTTGAAATGCCACATTGCGATTGTGGGTTTTCATCCTTCCAAAAGGCTACGACTTACATTGGAACTAATAGATGGCTCATATTATGTACCGTTTCGTTTATACAAATCAATATTATGACAAAAAGTTGAAATCAGTATGTGATAATATCGGCTTCTTTTCAATTTCTGCCTGTCAGTTTGGCCGCCATATTGACTGTGAGTATCACTTGCCAAACCCTAATGAATAATTCATACATATCAACATGTAATGGTGGGTAGAAATCGCGAAACAATAACGCCCATCGTAAGAAAGTAAAGGAATGTAGGCGTGTTTTCAAATTTCGGTCGCCATTTTGGCCGCCATCTTCGATTTGGAAAACCATTTCTTGCATGAGATGTAAGGTAATTACTTCACCTCAGTATTTCCAACTCAACTGTACGCATGGATGGAGTTGTCTCCACAATAATGCCCAATGATGTGAATATGAGGAAATTTCGGTGATTTTTCAAAATCTGTCCGCCATTGTGTGCGCCATTTTGAATTTGGGGGACTTTTATTTGAATATGGTACAAGGAAAGTTCTTCGCCTAAGTGTTCCCAACTTACAATAGTAAGCAGGTGTGGAGTTGTCATGACAATAATGCTCACTGATGTTAAAATCAGCGATTTTCGGCGATTTTTTATTTCTGGTGGCCATTTTGGCCCCCATCTTGGATTTGGGTAAATATTCCTCAACTCAGGTATAAGAGGAATCCTATCTCGAGTATCTCCTGCAAATATATATGCATGTGTGTTGCTATAATAGCAATTACATTCATTGATTCGAAACATAACATTGCGTTATTAACGGAGATTCGGCTTTGACCTATGATACCGGCATTTGGGAAAACGTGATATCGGGCAAAAATATCCCGCAATGAATGCATATTATGGTCCCCGTGTGTTCGCCAATGACTCCTCTATATGATAAATGTATAACATGACGAAAACATTCTAAAATTTTCCCACAGAGACAAACGAAAGGTGGTAACATGTCATAAAAATAGCATATTTTCACATTTCGGCGGCCATCTTGGCCGCCATATTGGATTCTGGTGTCGGATTTTTGGCTAATTTGTAAGGGTTGTATATTAGCATAACGAATCGACCGGAAAAAAAATAACACATGTGCTATCATCTTTACTATAATGGCGATCAAAGAGACCTGGTGCATTAAAAAAAATGGCCGCCATGATGGACGCCATCTTGTCTGGAGTCTCTGCGGCCACTTGTTTTTCTTGTTAACAAGTGAAAACAATTAGAGGAGACCTTAAGGAAGAAAATTAGTGGGGTGAAGTTGAGTCCTGGGGGGGGGGGGGTGCAGAGGTCGACCAATATCTCCTGGACTAAGGCGGTTATATTGGTATTCGGGCTTCCCTGGCTGAGATCATTTTGGGTCGGGGTTTATGTGTATTTGGAGAATTTCTCGTGGGCAACGGACAATCTCCATTTGTTTGATCGATATCCGTCAAAGGGTCAAGAAATGACATATAGGGATCATATTTTGGTCTTTCTGTGTGGCGGCCATTTTGGTTAGACCCATATATGGAGAGGGTTTCGTTTCCATGGTAACAGTTGAATGTTTACAGCCAGTGCACATGTGCAGCTGGTGCCATGGTGTAAATGTTCATGGAAAAGATTGCTGTAATACATGCAGAACTATTTACTGTTAAAACATGTTATGTTCCAGAAATGTACCAAACGTACGAATGTGTCTGAAGAAAATCTCAAAGAGTGTCTGAAAAGACCAATCGTCAAATTCCGAGACTGAGATTTGAGGTAAATTTAACTAACTATTAATATATACGTTGGATCGGTTTTCTGTCTGCCTGTCTGTCTCTCTCTCTCTCTCTCTCTCTCTTTCTCTTTCTCTCTTTCTTTCTTTCTTTCTTTCTTCTCTCTCTCTACCTCTATTCATCTCTCTCGCTCCCTCCCCACCCTATTGCTCGCTCGTCCTCTCTATCACACTCATGCCCCGCCCGCAGCATATGTCCTCTCCCTCTGTCTACCTCTCTTCATCTCTACCCCCCTTTATCTCTCTCTCTCTCTCTCTCTCTCCACCCTCTCACTATCTTGCTCTCTCGTCCTCTCTATCACACTCGCCTGCCCCGCAACATAAATTACTTCAAGAAGGTTGTCTATGTGCATATTCGTTACATATAGGGATGTAGTTATACAGTTACGAGAAGTGCTATTCCGCAGGCACAACATATTCAACACGTTTCGTCCAATACACGAACACCAAAAACGCAGGGACGTGGCGACAGAAGGCTTTGGAGGGTGTCTCAACCATTCCCATAACTTAGGTCAAAATGTCTGCCACAACGTTATAGTTGGAAATATTACACTACCAATATTTACTGTAGATTGAAATATTTCTCATTATTTTATTTTCCAACCAGTAAGTATTGGGGAATTCGATGTGCAGTTGCATAATTTTCTAGCCATGTCGTTTTCAGTAGCCATGTCGAGTTCACTAAAACGTACTAACCCTGCTTATTCAGCTAACGCACTTTGTTTTTTCAGTATATATACATTTAACAAATACCGAAATCATCCAAGAAAATCTCGAATGTCGCATCAGATTTTGTCCCAGATGTACGGTTAAGTATCGACTGAAATGTGCCAAAGACTGGTAGAAAACGGAAAATTAGAATGAGGCTCTTGGGCAGTCAAAGTTTCCTTCAACGTCAACAAGATTGCGAAATTGACAGGGATACCAGTATTATCAATACAATACAATTACCAATATAAACATATATAATTTTAACCCTTCCGTGACGGGCGCTTCCTGAATTTTTTGCGAAAAACCCTGTGCCAATGCATTCTCTTAAATATGCGAGTCGAACATAGGTCTTGTAACCTATATTATCATATACGTAATATATTACGATCTTATATAATATATTACGACAGCTTATATGTATAACAAATACATATGAAGAGCGTTTGGTCGGCTATTTGCAAGTGAAGTACATGATCGTATGTATACAACGGTACAACAGTACCTCTAATAGTCACTTTATACAGTTGGAACTACCAGCACAATTTAATTTCCTGGATATCTGCTCTAATTATTTTAGATTAGCTTGCTCTTGTTTAAATTCGATGTAAAATTTATGTGCAATTTATTAGTATTTAGTCACTTTAGGAGAAGATATAAATTCCGAATTTATGTAAAATTTATGCCGTTGTAAATTGTTGTAAATAATAATAATTTTGACGAAATTGCTGGCTATAGGACCCACTCTTTCGATGAACCCTTGTGCACGTCTGTAGTGAAATTAATCATAATCACACCACGATATAAGGGCCTAAGTGAATCTTATTTGATGGGAGTACGCATCTATGAAGTTATTTTTATAAGATTAAGGCACAGATATATCCCAGCTTATGCGTGTGGTTCGTTGATTACGCTATCGTGTGGTCATATTATTTATTATTTTATACCTACGAAACTATTTCAAAATTGTTATACCAAATTGCGATGAACAAAGTGTTGCTATAACACGTTTAAGATACTTTATCCTATAGAGTTGGCAGTTAGTTAGCATTATTTGTTTGGTAATTGATCGATTCTGATGATTAAAGCGTCTTTTGAAGAAATGTTGTTGTTGTTAATGTTGTTGTTGTTGTTGTTGTTGTTGTTGTTGTTGTTGGAATACGATGATACGGGAACCATCGAATCGGATTGTGTACCTTTAAAAATTCAGTAAATCAATCAATGTTGCCGCCAATTGACGTCATACGATAAGTTATCCCCATCAGCTTCAATCTAATAAGTCCTGAAGCTGGCGACACATTCAGTGTGTCGGACATATTGGCACTTGCTTCCGGCTGTGTGCGTTATAATAGCTTAACTATACTTACAATCTTCGCATGGCTGCTAACTTAGTCAGTAACGAATTAGTTTTTGTACAATGCGCCGTAGCTGATGTGCATTTCACGTAATGAACTAGAAGTAACTTTAGTCGTTTCACCCTTTTACACATTTCATCAGAATATCAGTAGCAACCTCACTTAATTCCACAGTTTCATTTCCAGTGCCGATCTGGACACATGTTAAATCGCAATCATTTTTTCTATTGTAAACTAACTTTATACCAGGATTATTACCTTTTTCACACTATAGAATGACAATTAACTGTTATTCTATTTACTTTTGTCAGTATTCTTATACTCCATTTGTTCATATTTATTTGCATCTTCCTGAAATAGCGGTTTGTTTTATGTCACCTAATTTTGCTGGTCCAAAAAAGTGGTAGAAAACAGAGGTGACATAAACTGTTTACTAATTTTTGTTAGACACTGATTTAAGTAACGGCTATGAAATTTGGGCTCTTCTTGCTCCCGCAGCGAATCGCAAACCTTTCAGACATTTGTTTCAAAGCCCGAACTTTGCACAAAAAAATCGGAATATTTTTTTTTGCTATCATATATGCTTGTATGTATCTCTGGCTGCTCTGAAAAATATAAATATCTAAACAATCACATGAAATTTTCCAAAAACCTTTGAGGTTGCTAATATCAGTACCATGTTATCGGGATCAAGTTCTTTTACAGTGATCAGCGCAGGCGTAAAGACTATATGTGAACCTACTATGGAACTTTGTATAAGAAGCACGTGCACGTGACCAGGATATTTGGATATGGATCTATTATTGGTGTTGCCTGTCAGTAATGCTTCAAATAACGGGACTGGTTACAGTGTGGACTATATCACCGATCACCCAGAACTAACAGCAGCCTACCTGAGTATACTGTCTATATTCACGGTCACTGGAAACATTGGGAATGTTCTGGTGAGTATTTCAATGACAAATATCCAATTACTGTATACATCCATCAGTAACCCCGGGCCCGTGAATTATTTTACACAAAAACTTGGAACTAGGTTTACTTTCAAGGATCCCCTCAAGCAAAATCTCAGTCTGCATTCATTGTGCTAACCTAATGTTATGTTTTATATGAATCATGATGTGTATTATATCATTTAATTACAATAGTTTGCTTTGTGTTTTATTATATGTTTAATAAGTATTAAATGGGGCAGGTAGTATTTAATGAGTTTGCAATGCTATTTTTGTGAATGCATTTTTGTTATCTCCAATCAGAGTTAATCTGATATCAATGTATAATCGCCCTGTAAGTTTTAAAGATGGGGGTGGGCTTATCTACGAGGATCACCTCATGATTTTTGACGGGTGTATACATTATAACATAGACTGGGCTTATCCTCATGGATCGGCTTACTGACGGGTGTATCCAGTAAGTACTATGTGTCCATTATAAAGGGTCTGAAGTCCTTCGAATTTGGTTCATGCGAAATAACTTAAATGTTATAAAAGCCTATATAAACCGGTTCACGCCCATGGGCCAATCAAATTGCTCCAATTCATGAACAATATTTCTTGTATGAATCTGTATTTCGACGAGGCCAAAATATAGACTTGAGCTAAATATCACACAGAAATAGGCATTATTTGGATAGTAACTTGAAGCTGAAAGGATATGTGAAATTCTAACAATGCGCCATGATAATGATCGCACCAGTCACTCGGGAAGTTAAAACACGGATCATTCTATTATTAGCGGACATATAGGGGTGGGCTGCATATGGGCAGTCGGTAGCCGAGAGGTAGCGTACTGGTCTCTCGTGCTAGCGGACCGGGGATCGCAACCTGGTCAGGGTATTCTGACAAAAATCAGAACTCGGTCAGATACCAAGTTTGTCAGGCTGAAAAGTCTTATTCGAGATCACTGAATAAAGATCCGAATGCAAAATGCCGACTTCCCCCCATAACAACACTTGTCCATGTATGTTGTCGTGGGTTCAGTACGCTGTCCGATCGGGCGCGGACATTAATGGCTGACCCGTGTACCCACCTCGGTGTGTGCACGTTAAAGAACGCTACTATAGAGTCACCACAGGGTTATAAAGTTACTCGGCCGTGTTAGCACCTGGACCTCCACATAATCCTCAGAATATTGAGGGCGATGGAGTATCAAGTAGACATAGACATAGACATGAGATAATGCATTGGCCTACCAAATTTTATATTATTTTTTATAATAGTTAAAGAATGTAATAACAAATAATAAAAAACTGTTAAAGAATGTAAGAAATAATTAAAAAAGAAGCAATTGATAAAGAATGTAAGAAAAAGTTATCATAAATGATAAAAAAATTTAAAGAATGTAATGAAAAATTATAAAAATAATTATAAAAATTGTTAAAGAAAGTAAGAAAATTTTATAAACAAAAATATTAGGCCAATGCATTCTCTTATATATGACATGGCGACCTATGGTCGACTCGCATATATAAGAGAATACATTGGCACAAGATCTTTGCGCCACCGCAGCTCCCGCCTTCATAATTGCCGGAATCAGGTTGAAGTTGCCATGTGTCAACTGACCAACTTCATTCATGTACCGAAGACTTAATTAATTAATAGTGACAACTAACAATTCTGCATCATGATGCGCATCTCATCCTAACATATTTATATACTAAGTGTTGTCATCAATAAATCCAGCATTCTGATTGGTCGGCGCCCACGTGGCTAGTTGCAATTATTTCTCGGTGAATGCGCAACAGCTAATAACTGAAAGCTCATAACAACATCGATACGTCATTTGGGTTTGGAAAGACGAACGCGTAATGTTTTGGGCGCATTTGGATTCGCACAGGATTGACTTAATAAATCATCGGGTTTCAATTGTTCCTGTTAACTTTTGCCAAGGGTGCTATGGGATATTTTGGGCTGGTTTTGTCACGATACACTTTTCGATTTAAATACATTTACAAAAGTGGCCTTTTCGCTAAATGTATATAAATATAAGGACTTGTATGTTCGGGTTTTACACAAGTTATGACCACTTACCTCACGGTTACATCTCCATAAAAACAGTCCACATGACAGTTAATCCTTATATAAACATCGCCATCGTGAATTTCCGCATCGTTGCCTTTATTTGTCTTACTACACGATTAGCTATGTTTGTTGATAAATCACTGTAACAGTTTTGTGTGGGTCCGATCTAATTATTTTCTGGCATAGAAAACGTACATATTGAAGTTTTGTGGTGCCAAATCGGACAGGATGTCTGCATTATTTATGTATTCAATGTTGTGGCTCGTTTGAACGTCAATATACAATGCATAATTGAATGTAAATCTCCCGAGAATTTTCTATCTGACGCCGTTGCCCAGGAATTAATGCAGCTACAAAATTAAAGACATATTATGGACTTGTTCGGTGCGTGAAACTTTATAAGTTGGTACTCAGGCGTTATGCCAACCTGGAGAATGTAGCATTCTACTAACATCGCCAAAATTTCAAAGGAATCGACCATACCACTTCATAGAAAATGTTGTCTTAACTACGCTCAATTGTAAATATTTACATCTCGATTCGGGACGCAATTATCGGCGACAAACTAACACAAATGACTTCACCATCGAGAATCATTGCATTTAATATATCAGAAGGACGATGTGTGCTTCCAATTTGTATTAATATTCGTAAAAATAACTACTTTGAGCAAGATTGTTCTCCATTTCTATTTCATCACCATACTGGAGTGTTTTAAAGGGGTACTGTACACTAAATCCGGCCATTTATGGGACCATCTCCTGTTATATTTAAAGGTACTCAATCCGTTGAGGCGGTCCCCATATCATCAGGTTACAACAACAAGAACAATATTTCTTTAAAATACACTATTGTTATCAGAATCGATTAATTACAACAAAAATAATGCTAACCTGGGTCTGTCAACTATGGTATAAAATATTTCCAAAACGAGTTATTTATCAACATGTTGTTCAACGAAATGTGGCCGTATTATCACTTGCCTATCGCGAAATTTGTCCCTATTACCACTTGATTTTAGAGTTATCCATCTTCATCCGCAATTGTGTCCGAAACAATCGGTTTGACGCCTTAAGCATGTATTGGTTTCTGTGCCACAATTAATTACACATTTCGTGAAATAACATATTTAAAAAATCGATATCTGATCACTCTGAGCTTTGATGGGTGGGTTCCTCGTCTCGAATCAAATATTTTTCACCCCCGAAGCCAAATGAATAGTCATTTGCGAGCGTTAGTTCGGATTATCCATCTTTAACATAATATAGCAACAAATGAATGAATTTGAGCCATGGATGAGTGCAACATACACTCATTTGCTCTATGAACGATGTAAACAACATGGAAATTATTATAAACATGTGTATAAGACTCGACTCAATAACACATTTTCATTATAATTATCATGTTGTTTACATTACACAAATCATCGGGCGAATGCACGCACACAGAGACGGACGGACGCGGCTGATTACAATGGTCCTCTGAATATGTTCGGAGATAAATATATAGGTCTATTAGAATAAAGCTTAACCCTTTACCCAACAAAGCGGCCAAAAACGCCCAAATAAAGCTTCAACAGCCTAAAATATCTTCGGTCTGTCTCAATAACACCATACAAATATGGATATCATTGGAACCGGTTCATTGACCACATTGTGATGGTTACAGTTATGCCCTGTGCCAATGCATTCTCTTATATATGCGAGTCGACCATAGGTCGCCTCGCATATATAAGAGAATGCATTGGCCTAAAAAAACAATTTTATAATTTGTTCTTACATTTTTAAACAATTTTTATAATATTTTTCTACATTCTTTGACAATGTTATCATTTTTAATATGTGTTAACCCAATGCATTCTCTTATATATGCGAGGCGACCTATGGTCGACTCGCATATATAAGAATAAGAGAATGCATTGGCACAGGGCCGTTCTGTTGGGTAAAGGGTTAACATTTAGTCCAGCTTGCTGTTTTTGTCCTGCTGCATTGATTTGTACCATGTACTGTATAGTGCCCAAACGACGTAACAATAATACAGTGTTTGTCCTGCTGCATTGATTTGTACCATGTACTGTATAGTGCCCAAACGACGTAACAATAATACAGTGTTGTTTCACACCCGATCACGGAAATGTAGGAAGTCAATGGAAATATTGAAAACATTTTACGAATGAGAACAATCTTGATTAATCAGAGATAATGTTCGTCTATATGCATTCTTGAAATGTACTTGCAAACTTACAATGTTCATGATTTTCGAAAAACAAACAGTACCAACATTTATTCAAATTATATCAAATTCCAATTTCAATTGAATATTTTAGTTGTTATTTTGCTATTTTGTTCTTTTATTACTATACAGTTGTGTCAACTGTGAAATTTCCAAGAATTGAATATTTTGACTAAAGTTGTGGGGGGGGGGGGGGGGGTGAGACACTTCTGTCAATTTTTCAATTTCAATTCAACATTTTAATTCTTATACAATAATATGGAGGGTAAAAAGGTTCATAAATCTAATCGAAAATTCCAATTCTAACTTCAACTTTCCAATTTCAATCAATATTTTAGTTCTTGTTTAGCTATTTTGTTCTTATATTACAATTCTAACTTAAATTTTTCGATTTCAATTAAACATTTTAATTCTTATAGATAAGTGAATATGTGAGTATATTATTGTTAGTAGATGAGATATGTTCTATTTGAGAGACAAACCTCGCAAAAGCTACCATATTACAAATCTGGCAGCAGCTTCAAAACCTTGTGCTACACAATTATGTGCTTTTCAGTTTTGACGCAAACACAGTGTATAACAAATTTACAACGATGCCAATGTTTTGTTCTATGGTAGCCTTTGCGAGTTTTGTGACTCCAATATAACACATCTCATCTAATAACTATGATACGCTCACATATTCACTCATATGCAATGTTGAGTAAATGTTACCGACACATAATAGCATGTGTCATTTCTACATAATTTTGTTTAAGATCAAAATTAAAACATATTGTGTAGAATTTATACACATTTGCTCTAAGAGTGTGTGGAAAACGATATGTCACCGTAACTACATAACTGTCAACTTTCGGGTACACTAAGAGCATTAAGCCCTCGGATCTGAGATGCCTCGTTGGTACATTTGCACATATCTTATCATTGAGGTACCACATGTGATGCACAGTTTTTATGACTTGTATAGTCATTGTGTTATATTAGAGCCCGGAAGCTACCGGGCCGACCATTATAGATTTCCGCGAAAGGAGTGGGGGCTAACCATCACTGACTGGGTGAGGCTCAACTTTATGTATCGGGGGGGGGGGGCTTGTTTCGAAAATTGGGGAATTAGATATCACGTCCAACACAACATGGAGTGTGAATGGGGATTTTTCCCCCAATAGCATAAACGTGTTACCAACGTTCCTGCGATATAGCTGGCGGTCAGGGATGGCATGATACGGGCGGTAACAATGTTCAGACCCAAAATTGGTCGAAAATCTACGAACAGTTTAGTTTCCTCTCTATATACAATAATGCCCTAAGTAATCGACTCCTTTAACCACAGCAGAATTATGGGTAACTTTTCAGGACTTAGTCGGAAATAAGGCTTGTTGCCATTCATCGGAAAGCTCTCCCCGATAGCATTCCGATGAATATTTCCGTATTTCCATATTTCCATATTTCCGACTAAATCCTAAAAAGTTACCCATAATTCTGCTGTGGTTAAAGGAGTCGATTACTTAGGGCATTACTGTACATGGCACTTAATATGTTTTTTTCAGACCAAGATTGGAATGGGTTGCAATGATAATTTCCAAGCAGAACAGTGAGCAGAATGGAAAATATTTGTTCAGTTCAAGTGGGTGCAGTTTGAAAATTTAACACCCACACCCAACGGCCATCCAAAATTCCCTCTGGTCACACGTCCTGTCGACGGTGCCAATATCAGCGGCGTCACTATATAGGATCTCTATTGGGGCGGGGTGTCCACATTATAATATAACCGCACCACCCCACCTTGAACCAGACAATTCAGACCAAAATATCCAAGTCAGTGATTTTTTTCTAATCCATCTGTTGGAAACCGGGACGTGGTGACATGACCCCATGGGGTATCTCACCCCCCCCCCCCCCCCACAGCTTTTCAATAGTTGGAAATTTCTTACTTGACACAACAGTATAGTTGGCAATTTCACATCAACAATAAGTTGAAAGTGTTCTTGTAGTTTGATTTTCAAACGAATTATTAGTTGTTTTTATACCAAATATATACTTTTTGCCGCTTTTGGTCAAAATCTTGGACTGAAATGACCATCAGTTGGAAGTTTCCCAACCGTATAGGTGGTGTCAGGTCGGAAATTTCCAAAACTTTTAGAGCTTGGTGCCAGCCTAGATGCTAGGATTTTGCAGTTTTCGGGTTCAGATTTCAAAATTTTCTCCCACTGGTTATGAGGGAGCCTGGTCCCTCCTCGGTGGCCAGTCAAAAACTGCTAATTATTGTTTTTAAATCGAGGCATGAATTTGGCTGGAGTTACATCTTTAGATGCATGATAGGATTTTGCACTTTTCGGCTTCAAATTTCAAAATTTTCTCCCACTGGGCTGAGGGGTCCTGGTTCCTCCCCGGTGGCCAGTCAAAAACTGCATGCTAATCAATATTAAAACAATCGACGCCTTAATTGCCTGGAGTTCTCTATATGCTAGTTTTTTTTGTGCAGTTTTCAGATTAAACAAATTTCTTACATTGCATGCCGATGGGACCTAGTCCCTCGCCCGTGGCCAGTTAAAAATTGCTAATCTAATAAAAAAAATTGACGCCTCAATTTGCCTGGAGTTAGACCTCTATAGATGCTAGGATTTTGCAGTTTTCAGGTTCAGAATTCAAAGTTTTCTCCCACTGTGGCCGAGGGTTCCTGATCCCTCTCCGGTGGCCAGTTAAACTGCTAATCAATTTGAATTTGCCTAGATTTAGACTTCCGGATTTTGCAGTTTTCTGGTTCAGATTAAAACATTCTCCAAAATAATTGCTCAGATTCTCATATATATACAATGAGGATGATAATAGATAGAGCATATAGATCCAGAGAAATTATTTGATGAAAATATCTTGCCACTTTGGCTGGATTTATACAAAAGCGTGCGTCTACCCTTGATATATATATTGTATTGCCTTACAGGTTATAGCTACGGTCCTTACAACAAAGAAACTGAGGACGACGGGAAATATGTTCATCGTTAACCTTGCTGTGGCAGACATGTGTGTTACAACGATCGTCGACCCGTTCAGTATAGTAGGTGAGATTCCGGGAGTGGCCACTGAGAGTATATGGGGTGTTACCACCCACCCCCACCCCAGCATATGTACACACAATTGCGTTCATAATTCATGTGTTATCACAATCGTGGACTATTTACATCCCTGGTTAATCTTTTATGTTGGAGGAATATTCATGAAATATAAGCAGCCAATACCAAAATATAAGTGCAGAATGATTCATATTAATTGGTGTGAAAGTTTAGATAATATGTTCATGGTCCTTTCTTGAACTTGTTATTATCTGAACATATACTATGGTAACTACTCGTCAATGCGTATTTAGTAAAGAAGGGGTTAAGTGGTTCTTCTAATTTGTTATGATGCTCGGTGATGCAAGTGGTTTCTGATTTGCTATGATGTCGGTAGCGCAAAACGGTGATGTTAAAAAAAAGTACCGTTATTTTATTTCAAAGTTGCCATTTTCGCTGTGTTTTTGGATGATTTAAACACATCGAGAAAAAGCCATTATGTGTACAAAACATTCAAAAACTGCATAGTGTGAAATAGTTTAATAATGGCTGTTGGTTGTTGCTAAACGGCCATGATTGACCTTTAGTTTGTCTGATGCAGTTATATTCGCATTGGTTGGCTGGTCCAATCGATTTGAGAAACAGTCAGTGTCCATAATTAGAACATAAATATTGATCTTATGATTGCAAAACGATAAAATTTGTCATTTCCATTATGTTCGGCTTACAACAACCCAAAAATGTCATTATTACATGTAGTATATATTCTACAATATACATGTTTTCGAAAGTTTTATACACACAATGGAGGCTTTCCTCCATCCGTTCATATTAAACAATGGCCGCGAAAATTATATCCTTAAAAAAATTAACGGTACATTTTCTTAACAACATCAGTTTGCCCCACCAGCATCATAGCAATTCAGCAGGACCCACCAGCATCATACACATTAACATGACCCACCAGCATCATAGCACATTAACATAACCCACCAGAATCATAGCACATTAACATGACCCACCAGCATCATAGCACATTAACATGACCCACCAGCACCATAGCACATTAGCAGGACCCACCGACATCATAGCACATTAACATGACCCACCGGCATCATAGCACATTAACATGACCCACCGGCATCATAGCACATTAACATGACCCACCGGCATCATGGCACATTAACATGACCCACCAGCATCATAGCACATTAACATGACCCACCAGCATCATAGCACATTAACATGACCCACCAGCATCATAACACATTAACACGACCCACCAGCATCATAGCACATTAACATGACCCACCGGCATCATGGCACATTAACATGACCCACCAGCATCATAGCACATTAACATGACCCACCAGCATCATAGCACATTAACATGACCCACCAGCATCATAGCACATTAACATGACCCACCAGCATCATAGCACATTAACATGACCCACCAGCATCATAGCACATTAGCGGGACCCACCAGCATCATAGCACATTAGCGGGACCCACCAGCATCATAGCACATTTGCATGACCCACCAGCACCATAGCACATTAGCAGGACCCACCAGCATCATAGCACATTAGCAGGACCCACCAGCAACATAGAAAATTAGCAGGACCCACGGGCATCATAGCACATTAGCAGGACCAAACAACATCATAGCACATTAGCATGACCCACCAGCACTATATCACATTACCAGGACCCACCAGCATCATACCACATTAACATGACCCACCAGCATCATAGCACATTAACAGGACCCACCAGCATCATTAGCAGGACCTACCAGCTTCATAGCACATTAGCATGACCCACCAGCACCATAGCACATTAATATGACCCACCAGCATCATAGCAAATTAACATGACCCACCAGCATCATAGCACATTTGCATGACCCACCAGCACCATAGCACATTAGCAGGACCCACCAGCATCATAGCAAATTAACATGACCCACACGCATCATAGCACATTAATATGACCCACCAGCATCATAGCACATTTATATGACCCACCAGCATCATAGCACATTAACAGGACCCACACGCATCATAGCACATTAGCAGGACCCACCATCATCATAGCACATTAATATGACCCGTCAGCATCACAGCACATTAGCAGGACCCACCAGCACCATAGCACATAAGCATGACCCACCAGCATCATAACACATTATAGCAGGACCCACCAGCATCATAGCGCATTAACAGGACCCACACGCATCATAGCCATTAGCAGGACCCACCAGCATCATAGCACATTAATATGACCCACCAACATCATAGCACATTAGCAGGACCCACCAGCATCATAGCACATAAGCATGACCCACCAGCATCATAGCACATTATAGCAGGACTCACCAGCATCATAGCGCGTTAACAGGACCCACACGCATCATAGCACATTATCAGGACCCACCAGCATCATAGCACATTGACATGACCCACCACCATCATAGCACATTAGCAGGACCCACCAGCATCATAGCACATAAGCATGACCCACCAGCATCATAGCACATTATAGCAGGACCCACCATCATCATAGCACATTAGCTATTGGTGACGCAGTTGACACTGGCTAGTACGGGAGAGGGTCCCCATGATCGCCCCTGAGCGCCAGAGCGCGCGCTTGTTTTGTGCATGCACAAAACAAGCGTAGAGGTTCGGCGTTCTGACCAGGGCACAGTACTGCCTCCGTGGCAGCGAAAATACAGCGACGTGAGCGTCCCCGTTGACGTAGCAAGGATGCATACAAGCTACTTGTGGTCGCAACAAGAAACCAATCGTGTCCTCTGCGACTGCAGTGAGATTAAAACCCCTGTCACACTCCGCTGCGATCAGACCGGCGCTTGCATTGCGCTGAAAAGGGTACCAAAATATGACTAACACGCAGGAAGAGCGCGAAAACTGTCTAAAATTGTCAAATTTTTAAAACAAGGTATGCTCCTATGCCGCTTATCACGTTTTTATTGCGCTCTAATTACGACCCATTCCGTTCCTACTTTGTCAAGTCTCACATGCTCACGCGCTGTCACTGTGCTTCCTCTGCGCTATAAACGTCCTTAGTGTGCGTCCAAGTCGCTGTCATTGTGTTGCTAGTAGGTTCTCAATAAGTTTGCAAAACGTTCTCTGCGTGGGCGCGGTGAGTATAAATAGCGCCTCCTGCGTGCTCCAGTCATAGTCAGTTTTTAGGTTGTGCAAATATACCCAACAATCCAAAATGCACTAGTTTTCCATGTCCCTACATCGCTCGGATATGTAGTCATAATTTAAATTGAGCATATGTTTCGATTCACTTATCCACTATAGTATATGATAGTGATAACGCGGAATTTCGTCAGGGAACAGCATGCCTAAATAGATCGGCATAATAATATTGCCCTTTTTTTTTTAATGGCATGACATATGGAGGGCGACAGCACCCATTCCCATGGTTGTTTATGCCTGTTTACACGTAGTATATGTATATACGGAATACATTGGATTCCATTTAGGTGCCATTTCACGTGCACTATTCTTATTGCGTATTCCATGCTATCTGCCACATTCGTGACGGAATACATCGGATTCCAGTTTAAATTTGCATATTATATGCAAACTCCGATGGTGAGGGTGAGCAGATCGCATTTCAAACTGGGATCGTATTGTAAACCTGCTGCAAACGTTGGAAGAACGACATTTGTCACGCTTGGACGTATAACGAGCGCCATATTCGGAGTGGCAGCATCGTGTAGACGTTCTATGATCGGGAACCAGTCCATAACGCCTCGTGACACGCAATAAGAGCGCAATATGGTCGGGAGAGAGAAGAAATAAGGACTGGAAAGGTACGTAGTGAGAGTACGATTAAGCTTACTGCAGTCGCAGAGGACAAGATTGATTTCTTGCTGCGACCACGAGTAGCTTGTATACGTCAACGGGATGTTCACGTCGCTCGATTGTCGCTGCCACGGCGACAGTACTGCGCCCTGGTCAGAACGCCGAACCTCTGCGCTTGTTTTGTGCATGCACAAAACAAGCGCGGCACTTTGGCGCTCAGGGGCGATCAAGGGGACCCTCTACCGTCCTAGCCAGTATCAACTGCGTCACCAATCGGTTCTTGGATACCTTAATGCGTTTAGCTTGGCGCTTTGACACTTTTTCAGCGCAATGCAAGTGCATGCCTGATCGCAGCGGCGTGTGACAGGGGTTTTAAACGAACTAGTGGACAACTAGTCTATTGTGGATTGTAGTGTATATTTCCCACAACATAAAAACTGACTATGATTGGAGCACGCAGGGGGCGCTATTTATACTCTCCGCGCCCACGCAGAGAACGTTTTGCAAAACTTATTGAGAACGTACTAGCAACAAAATGACAGCGACTTGGACGCACTAATGGCGTTTTTAGCGAATAGAGGAAGCACAGTGAGAGTGCGTGAGCGCGTGAGACAAAGTAGGAACGGAATGGGTCGTACACTCTTAGAACCAGAAGTCCTTCCGAGAACCCAAAAAGGTTCTTCACCTTGTCACAATAGGAGCACCTTATTTGGTGCTTCGAAGGACCCCATCATAAGGTTCTACTGAAGAACCATATCATAAGGTTCAACAGAAGAACCCCAAGATGGTTCTTAAGGGAACCATAATATGAACATGGTTCTTCAGGGAACCTTTATAAGAACCCCAGATGGTACTTCGGAGGACACAATCATAATGGTCACACGAGGTTTCTCCAGAAAACCGTTCATATATCAGAATAGGGTTCGTAAGGGATCCATAATCTACCCCAACAGAGAACTTCAGAGAACCTGTAAGATGGAATAGCGTACGATGATAATACATGTATAGTATGTTTGCGCTCTTGCGTATATCGCGACGTTCAGTGCACTTTGAGGTGTTTTATAATAACTAATAGATTGTCATAACATTGAAGCATTTGGGGGAATGATATATACAAGGCAGCTTATACCTACACGTTCCATATACAATTCGCTTAATTTTGGTGTGATTCATATTCTTGAATACCCGAAGGTGGGTGAATTAGTCTGCACTTTAACATATATTTATGTGTATTTTACGACTATCACACGAGGGTTCTTCAGAGAACCTATCATATATCAGAACACGGTTCTTAAGGGAACCATAATCTATCCCAACATGGTTCTTTAGAGAACCTTTATAAGAACTCCAGATGGAATAGCGTACGGTGATAATATAGTATGTTTTCTTCTTGCGTATATCGCGACATTCCGTAAACTATAATGGTCTGAGTGCACTGCCTGTGGTTTTTACCCTTAGATAGCAAGTTTTGGCTCAATTGGTCGAGCTTATAAAGGACACACACACACGAAAGTATCGAATATATAGTAGAGTACTATTACTATTATACATTACTATTCCCCAACCCTGCGAACAAACCTATACTCCTCCTTTCTCTCTGGTTGATGTTTTATTCATGTTCATCACTCAATTCGGCTCCATGGTACATGTAAACAACTGCATTATTGTTTGGTCATGAACCCTTCAGCATCCAAAAGAACCCTAGTCAAACACCGACGAACCCTATCGATTACAGAGAACCTTTTCTGACACCGAGGAACCTATGGGTTCTTAAGAGAACCCTTGAGTTCTTCAAAGAACCACAAAGAACCCTTATTTCTTAGAGTGTAATTAGAGCGAAATAAAAACGTGATAAGCGGCATAGGAGCATACCTTGTTTTGGACAGTTTTCCGCGCTCCTCGTGCGTGTTACTCATATTTTGGTACCCTTTTCAACGCAATGCAAGCGCCGGCCTGATCGCAGCGGAGTGTGACAGGGGTTTAAACTAACGAAATCGATTTCGCCATCGAGATTCACTGCAGTTAATTAATATATAAGAATGACGGTGCGTGTTGTCAATTTGGATATAATATTTATAAAAATTACTACTTTGAACAAGATTATTTTTCATTTCTATTTGATCACCCTACCGTTGTGTTTCAAACCACTTTAATATGCCTTTTTTATACAGGAACAGCTATGGGTCCACAATTCTTCATCGGGAAACAGGATCTGTGTGAGGCTGTTGCGATCTTGTGTCTGGTAAGCTGTGCTTGCTCCATGTGGAACATAGCTGCCATCGCCGTCAACAGGTTCGAAAAGACTATTATATTAAAGTGACACATAACATTCGAGTGCTAAAGCCACCCATAGTGTTAGCAACTTTATGGTTACTTTAGAATGTAGGCTCATTTATATAAACAAAAATACGAATATTTCAACAGTTGGTACCATTCTCAGGTGCGAGGCTTCTTGTCAGTTGTAAAAATTTGTGCCTCAATTCCATACGTATTTGTTAATATTGTTCAGATACATTAAAATGTGCTCAATATATTTGAGCCATTGTGTTAGTTAAACAAATCCTGACATAATAATTACTTATTGCACACAATTGAGGTTTAATTGTTTTACCCTAAAATGTAAATCGTAATATTAGAATAATTTCCCGATCACTATGTGTGCATTTTAACTTTGAAGGTATGATGTCCGTAGATAGGGCATTTAAAGTTAGCTACAGCTATGTAGTCCAGTCTTTTCCACGTTTTATAATTTGTCTTCTAACTAGCTAGTTCACTAGCAGCTATGCCATCGAAATTTGCCTGTAAATAGCATGCAATTATCTCGCAACAATGAATCATATAGCTATTTTAAGTGTTAGTAGCACCATTACATGTGAAACTACCGAAAGTTTACTTCTCATTGCGTTATCTTTGGAAAACATACATTTTTTATGCATCTTGCCTTCCATATATTTCTATGAGAAAATGCCTGCAAAACCCACTGTGCAAACTTGCCAGCGTATGAACGCAACCTTACATAACAATAACTTGCAATTGATGCGATATTTATGATGTTGGTATAAGAACAAGTTTTATCTATAATATAATAATCTCTCTGTTTATAACGATTTTAATGGGTGTCACTATGTTAACAGCAATACCCACCGCCAACGATTACCATATCTTTAACCCAGACAAGGGTTATATCTTAAATAGCGATAATTACATGCACATCATTTGCCTATTTATTACAGATATGTATACCTCTGTCGACATTACATTTACGAAGATATCTATTCTCGGCGAAAAACAATACTCATCTGCTGCCTGCTATGGGTGATCTGCGCAATTCTCGAATTGCCCAACAACATCGGATGGGGACGTCATACATTCGACGCGAAAACGATGGCATGCAGTTACGACAGGACAGCAGATTACGCGTACACGTTGTTTTTCGTACTAATTGGGATAGTGCTCCCTATGATCGCAGTGTCTGTGAGTTATTTACGAATATACATGTACGTGAAATTCATCCGGAGAACAGTGACCGAGATCTCGCGAGAAACGGTCGGGATATCACAAAAAAGAATGGAGTATGAAATCAAATTGGCGAAAACTCTGTTTATAGTTTTTGTGGTTTTCTTGATCAGCTGGTCTCCCTATGCCTTCGTTGTATTGGTTGATGTTCATGACCAATGGCACATATCTGTGTATGCGATAGTAATACAGATGGCCCATTTCAACAGCTCTGCTAACTCAATACTCTATGGTGCAACAAATAAGAGCTTTCGTAGAGGCTACAAACGACTGCTTTCCGGGTTTTTCTGTTGTTCGAGGAGGCGTGGTAAAACTGGCCACTCATCAGTTGATACGATGCTGCCAACTGTATTCGAGAGCAATCGCTTTCGAAATTTAAATGTGAGCGACGTAACTATGTAGCATCACAATTTCACAAAGAAGATACACGTCGAATATTTTCACGTTGAAGTCTCTGCAAACTCTACACTGTACGTTGCCACAAACAAGAGCTTAGGCCAGTACGAGTTTTCGAAAAATCCAATCGACCCCGCACTTTTGAGCCCCCGAGATTTCTTGCTAGTTTCGTTTGCAGTGACCCCTGGGACACATTGCACGGGTGTGCGATTTTTTATTCAGGATTGGCACGGTCCTTTAAAATAGGTTTTAATGGTTTTTAAAGCTATTTTTAACATAATTCGATAAATCGACAATAGATTCGATCCAGAACTTTCCCTGGAGATCATGAGATTATTTTGGTAACCGAAATAAATTGTTAGAATGAAATAAGCCAATTTTTGTGCCATATTATCATAACGGTGGCCCTATTATTGAATATATTGATTTTTTTCTTCGAAATTTCAGGCGTTTTTCAGAAATATGACGACGGAATAGGTCGATAACTGCATATCTGTCTGGAGAACATCGTCGCAAATGGTATCAAAAACCTCTGTGGACATTTGTCCATAAATAAATATAGAAATATAGCATGTGAATCGGTAACAGGAGCGTAAAACTCAACCCTCCCCCCAAAAAGTCGGAAAAACGCTAATGCATAGGTTGTGCTAACGACGTCTCGTTTTCGCTAGTACATATGCTAGTTTCCTCATATTAATACCAAAATGCTCTCCAGGAACCAATACTGAGCAAAAGAGAGCATGAAAATTTAAATTTAATTATAAATGCTGCTCATTGTAGCGATGTCGATGACATTGGTCGTGATCGTCTTATGTTCCATGCAACGCATATTATCACCCGCTCCAATGACCCATGACAAGTTGCTCTCTCTGACCAGAAGTGATGTTGAACAGAACAAGAGTGTTAACAGAAACGTCCTTTCTGTAGCGCAGGACCTCATCTTTATTGGGACTTCGTGCAGAGTAAAAACTCCGAAGCACGTCGGTTTGGGTCTGTCAGTATACCCGAATGTACTCGAATGGGAATGCTAATAAATGTTCAAAATCGACATGGGGTGTGTATCAGTTACAACGACATACACACAATTATATCAGTGTAGACAGATATACAAACTGCTGGTGAAAGTTGTGTTGTGCCAACTAACATTGATATGGGATTTTTCACCCAGGCCGCAACCGATAATTTCGAACAAAAAGCTGAGAGACTATAGATCCACATTGTCGGATGTTATGAACATGGTCATCTTTCAAAGCAGAGTTCTTAGCCAGAAGCAGAAACATGTATCTGAACAGGAAGGAACTTCGGTAAACATGAACACTATTCTTGAATGTCCTAACATTAATGTTAAACGTGCATCTCCAGTTGTTTTGAAGGGGTTGACGTCTTTGCCTATTATGACACCCGAGAAACTTGATTTAAATCCAGTGATATTGCGTGGGTCACCGCGAGAGCTATCAGCAACAGACTTTTCGATTTGAGTGTCGGCGAACATATTATACCATACATGGTGGACTGTTATGCATATGAAGCTAGCATCGAAGATCCAAGGACCCACAACAAACGTTGGATACTGTAGAAATGTGTCTGCTCCTCAAAATTACTTTGACACTGTCTTCGCTGTGCTCATGCGGCTCTCCGAAGTATTCAGGGGGATGGTTCTCGACTATTGTGTGATTACATTTGACGAGGCATTATACACAAAAGCACAGTTGATCAAGTGTAGGAATCGCGAGCTCTTCCCTCGATTAGTGTTGAGACTTGGTGGTTTTCATCGTGCGCTCAAAGGATAATAGGTAAACGAATGCAGGATTCTGGAATTAAGGAGATGGTCATGGAATCTGCTGCCAACTTTCAGCCACGTTTGCATTTGGGAACGAATATCTAAGTATGGTTCAGTGCCTGTTGAACTATGTTGCAGCTGAGAGAAACTCTGATTTCGCAAACCACTTGTATATGTTTGCGAAAATGATTCAGTTGACTTCGCATATGACCACTTGACCTACGCGCGTTGGGGATGTCTATGCTTGCAGATATGAGCACACTGGAAGACTTGCATCCAGATGTGTACACTGCTATGGGTCAGGGACTTCATACAGTCCGCCGTTCTCGAAACGTTTCGGCAACATTCAATGGCGCATGGTCCCACCAGGGAATTGAGCAAACTCTCAATAGAGATTGTGCTTTCTTGAAAGACACATTTCGAAGTGACAAGGCCACAGAGCGCCATGTCCGTACAGCACATCTAAGAGCGGAAGTAATATCGAACCTACTTACAATGTGTGATCTGAATTCTGGGTCAGCTTCACTCCACAGGGAAGATACCCAATCTAAAACCATTGCGGATGAACGGAAAGTTCATGGAAAATGTTGACTCAGGTTTGACTAATCAATTTAAGGTTGATAACCGTCATAACGACGCAAACGAGGATTCGCCCATGCCACTCGTCAATATTGCCACAGGCGTGGTACTTCCCGACGAGCCTCACTCCTCACTCCATATAACTCTTGTCGTCCTTTGAAACTGGGAAGGAAAGAATGAAAACATTCGTTGAAGATAGGATAGACAGTGATACAGTGGACATTATGGACCCGATCCGTCACTGGCGATAATCCTGGTCCTTGCAAACGACAGGCAGATTCAACTAGACAAATGTTTCTGTTATCAACTATCCCTTGTCCCACTCTCGCTATTCAACATCGATGGAACTATGCGTTCTGGAACAAAGGTGATCTTCTCCATCTTCTAGAAGACAAGGTCAGTGACAGTTCGCATCTGGAACCGAAGAGCATCGACATGTGGGTGTTTGATTTTATGGCAATTGTCCAGATGATATGTGGCAGTGCAGGTTCGAAATCTGACGCTGTTGGAGATATATTTAACACTGTTGAACGTTTAGTACTCTCAAAACTAACTTTGATGTTGTTGCCGTAGTCGCAGACCGTTATGACAATGCTGATTCCATTAAGTCTTCTGAACGATCAAATAGGTCAACACAAGGCAGCCTCTCTGAGCGAGTGTTCAAGACAGGTGACACTCGTCTGCCCTCGAAGTTGACAAAAATGCTTGCCAACTCGAAGACGAAGAGCAATTTAGTGGAGTACATCTACGTTCAACTCGAATCACACCGGGCTGCTAGATTACTTAATAGGCTAAAAGTTTATTTGGCGGGTGGCTCCACAGAAGGAAGATGTGTGATGGTAGATTTCGTCGGACCAAACAGCTGTCCAGATTTGAATTCTGAACACGAAGAGGCTGACTCTCGAATGTTTGTCCCATGTTGCCTATTCTATTGAACGAGATGGAATTAAGTCGGCGGCTGTCTGGAGCCCTGATAGGGATGTTGCTGTGCTAGGTTTGCACCACTTCCAATTCTTACGTCTCAATGAGCTATTCTTCCACACTGGTGTAAAACAGAAGGAACGATTTGTAGCTCTGCATGACATCGCGAGAGAAATCGGATCAGACATGATTGTGTAAAGCGCTTCCAGCTTTACATGCGTTGACTGGCTGCGATACCACCAGTTACTTAGTAC
The DNA here is from genome assembly GCA_032622095.1 of Siphonodentalium dalli. Taxonomy (NCBI): domain Eukaryota; kingdom Metazoa; phylum Mollusca; class Scaphopoda; order Gadilida; family Siphonodentaliidae; genus Siphonodentalium; species Siphonodentalium dalli. The sequence continues at coordinate 59,249,288 of CP136069.1, read as the reverse complement.
AGCACGGAAAGAATGCGCCATGTCAACTGCGGAAAATCACGAAGAGATAACAAATATCATATCAGTTCACGTTGGTGAAGATCCTGCGCACCTATCTGACTTAGAAAAAGAATCATGCGAATCGTGTGTATGTGCCATGTATACGGGTTCTGACAATATCAAATCAGTCGACAAGGCAATATTCAAGCTTTTCACAAGAAGCAGTCATCGAGCGACCGATTGTCACCAACAAAGAATAGTCTCAAACACCATATTCAGCGAGTTAATTATGAAACCTATATACGGAGGCACGCAACGAGTCTTGTCTTGAGTCTTCCGTCTCCTGGTGGCTGTGGATGGAGGGTGGGAGAACAGCAACCAGACCCCGTGGTGTCGCTCGTGGACCCGGTTCCAAAAGATTTGGTTGAATTTATTCGATGCACATGCAAAAGTAATTATTCCACTAAAAGATGTGACTGCCAAAAACACAATCTCACACGTACCAGTATGTGCGGATGCGACGACGACACTTGCGAAAACCGAGATAACGGGAATAGTGTTTCGGATGATGAAAACTTTGAAAATTGGATGTCCCATTCGCTTTTTTTGTGGTATTTATAGTGGAAAGTTGTAAATTGATCAGGTCCGGTGGGAATATATCTAGCAAAGATATTCAGAATATTATATATTTCTGCAACTTATCATACAGCACCCGACAATTAATTTAACCCTTTCACAAAACAATATCTTAATTGGTCAATTTCAGTTATCTGAGAGCGTTTATGGGGGAGGGTTAAGTGTTTGGATACTGAGTGGGTACCTTCAGGATAATTACGGTTATGTCATATATTTTCTGAAAGCGAGATATTTCAGGAAGTTTTTGGTTTTTGTATCATCTCAATAACTTATCACGCGTCCGATAAATTGTCATTAGTTTGCAAGACAAAAAACGAAAATTGAGTGATTTTTCAAGATATTTTCTCAAAATACCCGAAAAGTTGACATTATGTTATATATTTCATAACTGTTTTGCCATACATCTGCATATGCTGATAATACTTTTCGAAAAATGTCATATTCGTCGGCGATTAGTGAAAACGTGTGTTCTCCTAAGGATATATTCATTTTTGCGTATTTTCGGGCTCAGAAACTCACAAAAGTCAATATTTTTCATAGCAGCAAATCCAGAATCAAAAATCGCACACCCATGGCATATGTACCAAAGGTAGTTTAACAGCCTGAGCCGTAATTTCGCTAAAATCCTGATTGAGAATCCAAAGCCGATTACGGGGGGCGGAGCTAATTTCGGATTCTAGGTCAGATTTTGAAATCCACGTGGTCTCCGAAAGTCTCCCCCAGCGTCAAACATGGCTCATGTATTTGACACAAGTATCATTTGTATCTTATATTTATAAAGTGCATGTTTGTTGTGAAAGTCATGCTGTTCTTCTATGTGTGTATACACGGCACATAATTTGCTGCCAATCCGACTTAATCGCATCTTTTTTTCAAGTTAAAGTGTGTTTATTGATGATGGCAAGCATATCTAAACATGACAGCTCTAGGCCTCCTGAATCAAATTCCGAAGATGTTGTGAAGAACACACGGAACTTATCAGTTGAACAGGGACGTGACGACAGGGGTTGATTGGGTGTCTCGACCCCCACCCCGAACTTTGGTACAATTTGCTAAGCTGTGCAGTCATTCATACGTGAGGAAAATCAGGATTATTTTGACTAACTGTTTCAAATAATGATACGTACAAGCCAAAAAACGCAACAAACAAACCCGATTTTAAATAAATACATATACAAACTTATGACTAACCCGAGAGAGGGGGGTGTCCAGTGATCTGTATATATGTTCTGTTTTGGTAGTCATGTTGCTTTGCCATTACTAATTATTTATTTTTTCAGTGTAATAACATATGGGAGAGGGGGTACCCTTAAGTGAGTCAGTACTTGTCCCCCAATTCCTTTGTATGTATAAACAAATGTATGTGTTATATATCATGTGTTATCTAAATCTGACATATATTTGAAATAAATATATCTAAACTAAACTTTGGTACATTCCAGCAGTCGGAAATTTCATGCATGACACAACATTAGTTGGACATTAATTTGACACCATATATAGGTTGGCATTGTTCTCATTGTTTGATTTTTTTCAACCAGTAAAAGTTGGTAATTTTCCAATCTTAGTGTTTGTCAGATTGGATATTTCCAAGGAGAGCAAATTGAATCCTGCGAACCTGTGAGATTGATGTTTGGTTCAATGGGGGGGGGGGGGTGCAGTTGGCCGGAAATTTGAGGAAACTTCTAGCCACGTCCCTAGAACATGTGTCTGTTGTCTATACAGAGACTATTGCGCAAAACGACTGCATTTAACGAAACAAAACATGTTAAAATTGCTATAACTTTAAGACTAGATGATAGTACATACGTGTATCTGATAATCCATCGATACCATATAATCCTACTATTTCTTGAATAAGAAGAAACATTATAATAACGAACACAGCAGAAGACATATCCATGCAGGTTCATATGAATTCGGTCAATGGTGACGTATCCGCCGAATTCGAAATCGACATGCGTTCGGGCGGTATTTTAAGGATGGAATTATGAAATGGAGATATGAAAGTGACAATCAACAATGATTTGCCATCAACCGAAGTGCTCCCCCAGCGTTACTATCAATAGCGTTATTATTTGGCTAATTTCAGTAATATTCTCCCAGTTTACATTCAATAAAACAAATTTGTCTCCGCATTTAAAATTCTTTGATATAGATCGTTTATATTCTGCAATAATTTGTACACAAGAGACGGATTCTTATGTTTTATTGTGTTTTTAAACTCTGAGGTGGCGAAATCTCGGTTTGTTTACATTACGAACATTTGAGTCCGTAATCGGAATCCGAATCCCAATCGGATTACCACCAAATTAGGATTACGGTCTGTTCGTTTACTGATTCTGCAAATTTGTGGTCTGTTCTTTTGCCGAACCAAGTCGTACGGGGACCAATCTGTAATCTGGATCCAGAATCTGAAACGGATTTTAGCGAAATAACGCCTCAGGGACATGCTTTTCTCGAGGGCTCGGAAGTGCGGGGTATCTAAAAAACTAGAGGCTTTCTGAGAATCTCGTACTGTACCGTAGAGGTTACAAACGACAGTGGTTCGAGGAGGCGTGGCAAAATTGGCAGCTTATTTGTCGATGATATGAAGTTACACACACGTACAGAAGACACCCCACACTAAAGCACACGTTATGGAGTCGTCGCTTTCGATGCCGAAACGTAACGAGCTGAAACGTAGCATGCGCACATATTTTTACCCTGTGCCAATGCATTCTCTTATATATGCGAGTCGACCATAGGTCGCCTCGCATATATAAGAGAATGCATTGGCCTAACAATTTTTTATCATTTTTTTAAATAAATGTTTCTTACAATTTTTAGGACATAAAATAAAAAACATCCATTACCCTGCAGGGAGCCCCACACATATATAGAAGCATATAGAAGAGTGTCGTCTGCTCATGTTTGTCTGGGGCTCTGTATGGGTGAAATTATAAAATTGTTAAAGAATACAAGAACAAATTATTAAAATTGTAAAAACATTGTTAGGCCAATGCATTCTCTTATATATGCGAGGCGACCTATGGTCGACTCGCATATATAAGAGAATGCATTGGCACATGGTAAAAACGTAGCATGCGCTTAGTGTGGTACATATATAGTCAGCAACCTGCAAATGATGATGATCCTATCGAATCATTTTGGCATTGTTTTTAACTCATTGGGTGTCAATTTCCAAAAATGTCTAAATTCTACTTTTTGGCATAAAATATAATATTGGGGGGGGGGGGGTGGTGTACGTTCTAAAACGTTTTTCAAAATTCCATTATACCGCTCTAAGATCCAGCTTCCACCTCAAAATTCTTGTCATAAGAACGAGGAGCAATTTGTCTGCGATATATTGGGACCTGTGTCATTATTATATTTAGCATTTTCATCAATATGCATAACAAACACCCTCCCCTTCCACATGCCATACATAGACAGAACACAACGCGCATCTTAATCGAGACTCTTTTATCGAATGAGTTGCGGATGGCGCAATGATATATTTCACGAGACCGTAGCTCGAGCGAAATATAACTGTGCGCCATCCGCAACGAGTTCGATAAAAGATTCGAGATTATGATGCAAGTTGTGTTCTGTATTTATTCTACACCGTTCAGTCAGATAAGTTCAATCCACGAATGTGCATTCATTGTTACTATAGCTACCTTTATTGTGATTTAAGTCTGACAAATGACCAGTAATAATTATGGGGGGATCACCGGAAGCGGATGATCGACGTAATGTACGTCATCTTTCTTGGCGACAACGTCAACAAGAATAGTATAGTTCCGGCTTGTATTCCACTCGAGGTATATACTAATATGTATTCAATGGATGGGATTCCGTTGAATACATGTGACTCACGTCAATGGGTGTGGAATAAATACATTTATGTACCACCTTCATTATGTGGAGGTATATATGGCGGATAGGTTTCTTTCACTACACTTATGTTGACAAAAGAAAGGCATTTTAGTCCATCAGCCATTCCTCTATTCTGACTTGTTATTGTCATTCCGGAGGGCTGTGTGTGATTTCCACTGACCCTGACATGTGTCACATTGTCAGACACCCACTTTACCTGATTGGTTAACCTATACAGCACATCAGTCGATGATACGATATTGCATACTCTTACATCAGGCGCCCGACACTAAAACACATATGCTTGAATCATCGCTATAATCATCATTATAAAATAAACCGAGAATCAGCCTATTTTGTTTTATTCATGGTGGCAACATGAAGACATGAATAGGGCATGTTGCCTCCGCATGACACCTCACTTCTTTTGATTATTTTGTCTATTTTTATATTGTATATACTATGTTATGTCATGAAATAAAATATTCTGATTCGCTTTCGAGGCTCTAATGTGAGCAATGGAAACATATAAACTCACACAGGAGACACACATCGAATGTTTGCATTTTAAGGGTCAGACACATGTTTTGTTAAAATTTCCTGGTATTTCAAAATGGATTTTCTCAAAATCTATTAGGAATATCTTTGTGAAATTTGGTACAAGCGATTATTGTGACACAATATTTAACAAAGGCAACTACCCATAATTAATTTTCAATATTTGAGGATTTTCACGCCATGCCTGTTGATCAATGAACAATTGGGCTGAGATGAGTTGTGGGTCATGGGTTCATAACCAAGTTAAAGCTGACCACCATATCTCTTAACACTGTGGCCCAATTCATGTTTATTGCTCCCTGCTTGAGTGGACCACACTGCATATCAACATTTGTTTTCATTGTGCTGGTATATTTGTGACTGATTTATCCTTCATTATAATAATAATAATATAATGGGGGTATGATGCTATATTAAGCAATTAAAAATCTAACTCAACATTATGATACAAATGAAGCCTCCTCTCATAGAGCCAAGACAATACGCTATTTGGTTATGGGAATTTTGTGTGAAACTATTAATTATCCTAGCAGTTCTTGGTACCGAAAGGGACAAAAACAAAAATTCAACCTCTCAAATGTATTAAAATCCATTTTTTTGGTCTTTTAATAATTGCTCAGATTCTACATACAATGAAGGTGAAATTCAAGATTTTCTGCCAGATAGATCCAGAGAAATACTTTGTCGAAAATCTCTTGCCATTTTTGGATGGATTGATGCAAAACGTGCGTCTCCCTTTAAACATTGTTGTGTTTTTAAAACACATATCTGTTCTTGTTTTTGTATCAACCCTTTCTATATTAAATACTCATTGATTATTATTTTAATTTAAATTACGTTGTTTTCAGAAATCATATCGAACGTGCAACCACAAACTCCCAGTTGAGGTGGGTAGATGGCAAAACATTGATCTCGAAGATCGTATTTGCACGCTATGCTCTTCGACAAGAGTTGGCGAGAATTCCAATACCTGTTTAAGTGTGAACACTTTAATTTTCTTAGAAACCGCCTACTGCCGAAAGAATTCACTGAAAGACCAAATGTTATAGTCATGAGCGAATTACTAAATACAAAAGACAAACATTTATATCGCCGGCTATGTATATTAATACGACACATTATAAAGGAATTTAATTAGATTAGGAAGGTGTATTACCCATTGGTTCAATGATATCATAAATGTGTATATTACAGCGATGTTACATGTATATCTGATCATATGTCTTTATATAACACTGTTATGTTCTAGATAAACCATGTTGACCACATGTATATATGTAAATATTGTACACATATAATTATCTCCATACCTTTATTAAGGGAGTGAGAAATAAATGAATTGAATCTGTTCATGTTTTTTATATCACACCTTTCTATATTAAATACTCATTGATTATTATTTAATTTAAATGACGATGTTTTCAGAAATCATATCTGTTCATGTTTTTATATCACACCTTTCTATATTAAATACTCATGATTATTATTTTAATTTAAATGACGATGTTTTCAGAAGTCATATCAGTTCTTGTTTTTGTATCAAACCTTTCTATATTAAATACTCATTGATTATTATTTTAATTTAAATGACGATGTTTTCAGAAATCATATCAGTTCATGTTTTTGTATCAAACCTTTCTATATTAAATACTCATTGATTATTATTTTAATTTAAATGACGATTTTTTCATAAATCATATCAGTTCATGTTTTTGTATCAACCCTTTGTATATTAAATACTCATTGATTATTATCAACGGGTACCCCAGCTATATGTTATATATAGTACTATATAATTGAACTGTATTGGCCTGTGTCAATGCAATCATTAAACGAGATAATGCACCATTATATTATATATCGATATGATAGATCATGTGGTTTAAAGTTTCCAAAATGTTTGCTAAGCCAGGAAAATGTCGGCAACGGGCACCAAGTTTAGCATCTATCTCACAACAGAAATGTATTCGTTCGAGACAAACAATTAAGCCCTCTACATGCTATATTCTCCGAGAGGCTTTTATGGGACGGTGAGATAGTGCATTACAAAAAAAGTGTCACCGAATTCACCATAATCATCCATATAGTCATCTTCGCAATGATATAATGGTATAGTTAAACTATTCCTATGTCACTGGTGTGGATCTATGTATGTTTTATGGTATACCTAGACCCACACCAGTGACATAGGAATATTTAACCATTATATCATCGCGAAGGTACGGTCTAATTTTTGGTATTGATAAACAATCCACAACTATTCAGCCAAATTATGTGTATAGTTTTAACCGATAGAAACATATAAAACAAAAATTAACCCGGGCTGTGTCGGGAAACACTGCTAGTATATAAATAAAGTCCGGCGACATAATACCCTTCAACTAGGTTCCACGCGCACTTCAGTCACTAGTATGCTGTCTTTTGGTTACAATCGCAGTATATTGCTTGAAAATGCTAATGACGATGTCTATTGTTTCAACTTTGGTCCAAATAACTTTCGCATAATGCCACTGAGAAATATACTCAGAATCAATGGTCCTCAAGCCTCCACATTTTCAAAATTTTCCCGGAGGTGACCCCCCGGACCCCACCAGCGAGAAGGGTCTACGACCCCTCTAGCCCTCCCATTTAGCCTTGTGGCGCTATCCGCCCGAATTATATTTTTCATGATCGTTTTTTATTATCGTTTTATAGATGAAACGTAAGCCCATTATAATTTTAAAATTTAGGTATTATTTGTAGTTAATAGTTTGTTCGTCAAATAGTACAGAATTAAAATCTACATAACGTAATAGTAGGCCAACATGCCGATTGCCAATTACGGATATATAAATGATAAACATTTGCTGCTTAAAACGTTTGTACCGGGATGATATCATTATGCCCTTTTAAAAATCATCTCGGTGGTAGATATCATGAAAAAAAAGAACAAAGAACATATATACTGCATTTGGTTTGATAAATGCAAATACCTAAATGCATTTCGTGTGCTTGTTTTGGCGTTTGAAGCCGATTGTTCACTGATCAGACATTTCTCGCTGGAAGAATGTAGCAATAAATTATGGGTCTGTTATTGCAGGCAAAAGTCAACGACATAATATTGACAATTATAGTTAACTGTTCTGAGTAGCGTACGGTTTTTCTTCTCGAGTGAGATGCGGATGATTATTTTTACAAGGCGCTTAGTATTTCGTCTCGTCAGAGCTAACTAAACTGTTCTATCTCCATTTTGGCGGGAAAATGAGATTGTATCTTTCGATTCGGTGTGGGATTTCTTGTCCGAAAATCACCATATATCGCGTCTAACTTATATCAAATTTGAATGAGAGGCTGTGTAAATCTGTTCCATCTCAAAAACTCACTCTTTTGACAGTGCTATATCTCCACTGTGGAAAAATGAATCTATTTATTTTGTACCACGTGATTAAATAAATTTCAGTGCTAAAATGTTGTATCTCTGACCTTCAATAGAAAGCAATGGAACCCAAACTTGGCAGAGTGCCAGGTAAGTGACTGGGTGTGAACATCTTATTTCTAGGATAATTATTTGGTTAAAAATAACACAGAAAATGGCGTGATTTGGGATTTTTGCATGTTTATACCACGATCGCCTATCTTACTATATAAATAAAGCCATCTGTTTAAAGGTACTCAATCCGATAAAACTCCTCTCAATTACTATTTCAATGGCTTCGGGGGTCAAAAATATTTGATTCGAGTCGAGGAAGTCACCCATCAAAGCTCAGATTTGTTAGATATCGATTTTAGAAATCTATTATTTTTCATTATCGGGAATACTTTCTGGCCCAGAACTCAGTCAAGATTGCGTTATTATTACCACTTGATTTTAGAGTTATCCATCCTTGTCTGTTTGAACAGTGTTTTGGTGTTCACATCTCGAGCAGGGTACGAAATTGACGGCAATTATTAGTACTCATCTCGAGAACATAACAAATTTCAAAAATCAATATCTAATAACTCTGAGCTTTGTTTGATGGGTTCCTCGACTCGAATCAAATATTTTTTACCCCCAAAGCCAAAGAAATAGTAATATAGGACCCTCTGATCGGATTGTTGTTGTTGGAATCTGTTGAGATGGGGACCCTCTGTTCGGATTGAGTACCTTTAAATTTTACATTTAATCAACACCTGTTGATTAAACGTGCCTACTGTTGGTTAAACTTCGCAGAGTGGATTAAACTTTCTCCATACAATTTGAACGGAAAAGTGTTTATCACATGATTAGCACTATTTTCCAATGTAATATTCGAGCGTAATAGACACGTGTAATATCGTCGCGTGCTATCACGTCACGCTGCTCTTTGTGACAAAGTTCGCTGGCTGTTAATTATTGTTCTTTTCGATAAAATTTTAGCGATTATATGATCATGTGATAAAAAGTATCTCAAACTCGTTCTATTTTATACGTAATTTATCAACCTCGTCCACTAAATTCTATTTGAGCCTCGGTAAACGTCGGCTCAAATCGAATTTAGTGAACTCGGTTGATAAATTCCGTATAAAATACTAACTCGTTTGAGATCCTCTATTTATCCATCGCATTGTAAAGATCGTGGCACAAACAAAATATACGCATAGTGTTTCTGAATAAAAAATTTAATCCACTCGTGGTATTGGCGATTTACACCACTCGCTGAAGCTCGTGGTGTAAATCGCCAATCCCCCCGTGGATTAACTTTGTTATTCAGAAACACTATGCGTATATTCTATATTTATATCATGATTGAAAAACATGAAAACCACTTAAGCACGTAGTGTACACAGAATTTGTTTTTACACAAATTGTTCTATCAGCAAAGTGTTTTTTTTTGTTCGTAATTACAACCAAGGTAACATGTGTTTTGTCTCGAAACTCGTCATGTAATAGTATTTTTACACCAGCTATCATACCCGCTGTGTACTATATATCTTACAAAATAGAATTAGAATGTGAACCGGTCTCGTGGGGGGGGGGGGGGGGGGGGGGGGGGGTCAAAACTTTAAACTCGATTTCCCCCAAAAATGAAAATATGGATAGAACACTTTAGTTCTGACGAGCTAAGCCGAGTGAAAATAATTTCCGAATCTCTTGTTTTAACCCTTTACCCAACAAAGCGACCAAAAACGCCCAAATAAAGCTTCAACAGCCTGAAATATCTTCGGTCTGTCTCAATAACACCATACAAATATGGATATCATTGGAACCGGTTCATTGACCACATTGTGATGGTTACAGTTATGCCCTGTGCCAATGCATTCTCTTATATATGCGAGTCGACCATAGGTCGCCTCGCATATATAAGAGAATGCATTGGCCTAAAAAAAAAAAAAAAATTCTTACATTTTGTAACAATTTTTATAATATTTTTCTACATTCTACATATTTTAATATGTGTTAAGCCAATGCATTCTCTTATATATGCGAGGCGACCTATGGACGATTCGCATATATAAGAGAATGCAGTGGAACAGGGCCGTTCTGATGGGTAAAGGGTTAAGAGGAAAGAACCCGTACGCTACTCAGAGCAATTAACTGTTGTGTTTATTATATTTTCTATACCACTTTGTTACGACCCAGACCACAATGAAACACGAGATTAGACCTAATACAATATGTAATGCGTGTACGATACGGAACACACTTAGTGATGCTTTATTGATAACTCAATCGTACTATTATGCACAAAATATAGAGTTATGTAACATATTTACAGTGTATGTATACATAAATTGACATTTGGCCATCGAACTCAACGCGGTGGCGATATTTTTGGTAGAGTGTTTCAAGGTGACACGCTCAATACCGATAGCTTGAGTGGCGAGGATTAGTGAGCGCTATGGTGTAATCAACATTGTGGTGGTAGTTTTATGCAACCATGCATCACTGTATGCAACCACTATTGCGTGTGTCTACAATTTCAACAAATTGTCATATTCGGGGTCATTTAAAGTTTGAAAAAGTCAAGACAAGACAATTATCAATATTTAGTTAATACTGTTTTAAAATACAGTAATGTTTTCAGTGGTTCGAGGCGGTTATCGGAGAGCCCTGTGAGTCTCTAGGATGTCTGTTGATTCATATTAATCCGGTCCACGCAAGTTCGCCAAGGAACACCGTGAAATAAATCACATTGAATCATACTGGTGATTCACAGTACACTAAAAGTGGAGTAGCCACGGTGTTGAGTGTTTTGCTTGTCGTACACTCTTTACGTACTGTATATTATGTCACTTTGATCCCAAATACATTTGGGACTTTTCGCAACTCATGTATCCCATGTGTGTTGGCTTTTAAAGATACGCATGACCTTCGTGGTGCATGGGTATTGCTGTTTTAAAAGTCACATCCGTTAAAACTGCCACAAACAGAAAGAAAATAGCAAAATATAGACATAAATATCACATAAATAGCATGTTATTGTCAAGATCGAACGCCTTATTAGTAAACAAATGCCATATATGCAGTACAGTGAGTGACGAGTGTGCGATACACAAAACCCTCAACACCGGTGAGACCCCACTAACAGAACGTTGGTTAAAATTTACTTGTTTACAGAATACCGATATAGCACGCGATAATCCTCGCCACTCAAGATTTCGGTGTTGAATGGGTATTGGGTCACCGTGAATCACTCTCCCAAACAAATCGCCACGGTGTTGATTGTTTTACTTATCGCACACTCTTTACGTGCTGTGTATATAAACAAATGCTCGGTTCACAGAAAGTGTGTTTTGTGGGTAGTATCGCATTCATACTATCATTATACTATACTATTAATTTATTCTTGAGGAAATTCACAATTTGGTAACTTTTATTTCTAAATTATAACCTACAACCAAGGCCATCCGTAACTTGAACTCACCTTTGTTTTGTTTTGTTTTTTTGAGGCGGAGCCTGGTTGCGTCTTGAAAGGCGGCGTCGCAGCTACCTGAACAACCCAGTTTATACATAGCTCACAGACTGACAAAAATTAGTTTATATGTATATACGTGCACGTGATGTGTTTTGCCATTCTTCAATGCAGTGGCGAGTATAAAGTATAATATCCACACCTGCCAATTTTCGGAAGTGCGACAATACGAGTAACCATTCAGCATTTACTTCATTCAGTGACCCAACTCGTAAAGAAGGAGACAGGCTTTAGCCTATATATGTATGTGTCGTGTGGGTATTACACTAGAAAATATACTCCATTGAGTTCTGAACCAAATAATCCGAATAACTATCTCGTCACGCGAGACTTCTCGGTCGATAACACACAATACGTACGTGTCCTGGGTGAATGTCAGCGCAATATCCATACAAGAAAACTAAGATGCATGCATCAGGTCACCCATGAACTATTTAGCAATAGAATAATTCAGTTCGGTTGCGGTTTCACAACGTTACAACTGACATACGATTACACAAGACACACCTTGAATGTGGAACTGTGTAAGAGTGAATATTAATGTTCTAAATCCCATGTTTCACCTTTAGTTGTGATTGGGGGGGGGGGGGGTGTCGTACTTTATTAACACGCAAGTAGTGTAATTAAGTACGGGTAATTAGAAGTAACAAATCGTTTAGTTTCTATCGTATAGACTGAAAGGGGGTGAGCAGATTATTGGTGATGAATGTTCTCGTTAGCTGTCAATATAATATGCATATTTGCCCCGTTACGTTTATACACTGTAGCATTGGCGGGCCAGAGTGTGTTGACATGTTAATTGTTTGGTTCATTAATAACAGATCAGCGGGGATTTGTCGTGAAAACGTACACGTATACGTGGAAATATGCTACGGTTACGGTTAAATTAATGGTTCTTCTATTACACCACCGTGTATACTTGGTTTAAATAGGTATATTATATAGGGACGTGTGCTCAATTTTGGTGTGGACCGATGATCGAAAAAACTAAATCGGAGGTAAATGTCGCAGGCCGGAGGACCATTTTTTCAATAATTTTTAAAGAAATTGAGCAGTTGCAACAGAAGCAGCAAAAAAGGGTGTACAATTGGCAAATGATGAGGGGCGGTGTGATGTGTAACTAGGATTTAAATTAGATATGCAATTTGGAGATTATTGGATGAGGGATGTTATATTAATTATATTAAAGGGACGAGAGGGTTTAGTTGTCGAAAATATTTGTTCCAAACACCGTAAACAGATCAATATTAAAACGCATACATTTTGGTTCAAATATACGATCACTATCCCTTAAAGGAATACGGTCCTGAAAAAAACAATATTATTTTCTTTCAATATACCGATAATATATATATAAAATGTCCATTGGGCGCATATAATCTAATATTCGGCCGCCAATCGTTATTTTTATAACGATTCGAAAAAATTCCGAAGTTAGCCGAAGATTTTGTTGTAGACGAAGTCACGTGATCATCAGCCCGATCACGTGATTGTCACATGTAAACAGAAGCATAGCACGTGATCGATCACGTGGTAACTCATTGACAACGCATAGATACGCGACGGCGGTATTTTAAGTTTGCATGTAGTCGATCGCGGCCTTTGACGATTGTCGCGTTATCACACTGCGAATGCAAAACTTCGCCGAAACATCGCCTTTCTCGTAATTAAATGTCGATCTTTATCGTGTTATTATTACTATTATTATATGTATCGCGATGTGTTGTTACTATAAAGCCATGCCCGTATATTATTCAGTTTTGCGCGCATTTATCTATATAAACGCGTGCTCGTGTTTATATATATTTTTTCGTTACCGGAATAGTCCAAGTTATATTATATATGCATATCAAGATTGCATATATACGCGAAGACTTGCACAGTTATTAGGCAATTATCATCTCGTAAACATTCCAATTTCCAGATGCCATTAGTCGTGTGTCAATAAAGAGCGTTTCGTTTTAATTATCGTAACGCGGTAAAACAACACACAATTGGTTTATTGCTGTCGGATTTAATCAATTATAATCAAGTCATTCATTACCAATATGATATGTTCATTTTTCCTTGGTTATGAATCATGTAATTATTTGGGCAATATGGTGTTTATATATATTTCGGAATATTGCTTCCCCCACCCCAAAACAATCTAGCCGACTGTCACTGATGGAAATTCACTACATCTATGCATCGTTATTGACCTATTAAATTAGCACTCTAGCGATGCGGTCTATTGAATATCCAGGTCATAAATCGACCTCTATGTGGCAATTACGCATAACAATAGGGTTATAAACATCCAATCATATATAACACTTTTTGAAGGAGGGATAATAATCCGGTTTAATATGGAATCACATATTCAAGTGCTCTTTATTCGCAATATATCGTAATAGTGAACGCTCTTTATTGCGTCAAGGTAAAGGGACTCGACTTAGAACAGTTGTCATCGTGATTTTTTTTACTGATTACACCAATACAGGTCAATACATGTACACAAACTTCCGATATGAATGCTTTATATATCCTTCCAAGTCATAGCAATTTCCGCTTTATTAAACTCTTTTTATTCGTACCATATTAGGAAAACTCTTAACATGGAACGCTCTTTATGGAGCCATGGTGAAGGAAATGGGGAATCGACTAAGAATAGTTGTTATCGTGATTTATTCAACATACTCTCCACTTTAACTGCAATTGTATGTATTCGTAACCATGACTGACTTGTCAAATTAAACGCTCTTTATTTGGTATATGTAATCGGTTTCTGATGATTGCGCAACGGGTTTCCCACAGAAATCCCGCCAAATGGCACGTAAACGAACATCGTTTGGAAATGAATACAGCATTATACCTAACTGAGAGTCACTAGACCGGCCACAGCCGAAAACACTGCATTTATATGGCAATGTTACGAATGAATGATTGTAAATACGGGACACTCGGGGCATATATACGGAAAATTAAAACAACATCGTGAACACGCGCCCGAATAGAGTTCACATGCCTGCTCATGTTTTTATAAGCTTTATTTTTGACACGAAAGTGTTACCTACCCCGCTCAATCGGCCTTCTATAGTTTTTTTGTCAAAACAATAACTTTCCAAACAGCGCTTAAGACAAATCACAAGTGAATATAACTCACCGCGCGATGACAATTAACCATGTGTACACAATGCTATTGATATGCCCCGCAGTAATTCCATCACGCTCACGAGCTGATGTCTATTCCGGATTTTCCATCGTCATATAGGTAGACACAAATAACTCCGATTCCGTGTTTTTAATTAGTTTACCTCGCTTGACGTCATGCGAGGTTTTTGCGACGGAGATAGCCGACAACCGGTGGCGGTATTATTTATTTATTTCTCGGCTTAATTATTACGCGATTTTTATGGGACTTGGATTATTGTGATCACAATAGGGGTGGCTTTCCGATAGAGTTTTGTTGTTTCATGAGCACTTAAACATCATGCTTACATAAAGACCTACTAAATTTTACCTAAACAAGAGGGTGAGTCTGATTGTGTTATAGAAGGCAGCATAATGCTACTGGCTAAGCACACACAAATGGTATAAACGCTCTTTATTATTTCCAAATAAGGAATTGAGCAACAAAGAACGCTCTTTATGTTTACCATCATAATATAAAGAAACACCAGGAAAGTAACTTTTTATGCTTTGTTTACATAACAGTCGGCAAATTTACGACTATAACATAATGTTTATGAGATATTTCTCATTTGTATATTAACAAAGTCTGTCTATATTTGAATATTATTTCGTTTGTAGCGGTGGAAATATGTTCACATGATACCCACCAAGGCCTTCATACCTTTAAGGTATACTACAACTGTTTTTCTTTTCAATAGCAGAATACAGAATGCTATTAAGAAGTGACACAAAACACAGAACATTTGTTTTAATTATAAGTATTAAGAAGTGAGAGATATGTGAGTCAAGGAAACCAGTAACGAAAGGCAATATTAACATGATTTGTCAGAGAATAATTGTTTACGTTCGAATGAATATGTACTGGAAACAAACTGTCTGTACCAGACTTTCATAAACACAAATTATGTATTAATGATCATTAATGGTGTAACGACATATTTCGTTCTTTAATGTCTCAAATGAAAGTGTCAATGACACTGTAGCTCAACTTTGAGAAGAAGTTAAATTTGTGTGATGAGCAATGAATGGAAAGATTTAGAATTGAATTTGGAAATCCAAGATGGCCGCTGGCAGCCATGTTTTTTTGTCGGAATGTCCTCAAAATGACTCATTCTCATCTACATTCCAATTTCAACAGCCATGAAAAATTTCATGATGATCAGACTAAAGGTACGACCTGTAGCCCGTGCTAAAGGATTTAGTCATACAAAGAGTAAAATCCAAGATGGCTGCTGGCAGCCATGTTTTTGGGTCAAATGATCCCAAAATGACTCGTTCCCATCTACATGTCATTATTAACATTCTTGACAAATTTTATGATGATCAGACTGAAAGTACGACCTGTAGCCCGTGCTAAAGAATTTAGTCATACAAAGAGTAAAATCCAAGATGGCTGCTGGCGGCCATGTTTTTGGGTCAAATGATCCCAAAATAACTCGTTCCCATCTACATGTCATTATTAACATTCTTGACAAATTTTATGATGATCAGACTGAAAGTACGACCTGTAGCCCGTGCTAAAGAATTTAGTCATACAAAGAGTAAAATCCAAGATGGCTGCTGGCGGCCATGTTTTTTGGCCGAATAACCCCAAAATTACTCGTTCCCATCTACATGTCAATATTATCATCCATGACAAATTTCATGATGATCAGACAAACAGTACGACCTGTGGCCCGTGCTAATGGATTAAATTTTGAAATCCAAGATGGCCACTGGCGGCCATTTTTTTTGTCCGAATGACCCCAAAATGACTCGTTCCCATCTACATTCCAATTTCAACAGCCATGACAAATTTTATGATGATCAGACTAAAGTTAAGACCTGTAGCCCGTGTTAAGATTTAGTCATATAAAGACTAAAATCCAAAATGGCTGCTGCGGCCATGTTTTTTGGCCGAATGACCCCAAAAGGACTCGTTCCCATCTACATGTCATTATTAACATTCTTGACAAATTTCATGATGATCAGACAAACATTACGAACTGTAGCCCGTGCTAATGGATTGAATTTTGAAATCCAAGATGGCCACTGGCGGCCATGTTTTTTTTCCGAATGATCCCAAAATTAATAATCTGGTCTAAATGTTGATGTCAACAGCTATGACAAATTTCATAATGATCCGACCAAAGGTACGACCTGTAGCCTGCACTGTTGACGCCTTACGTACACACATACACACGGACGACAAAGCCATGGCAATAGCTCAAACTTTACAATTTAACGACATTTTCGGTCTTTAACAGTTTAATAGGGGCCCCCCGGTGGTCCAGTCGGTAGAGTGCCAGGTGTATTACGTCGTCCCAGGCCGTCCAGCGCTGACGAAGCTGGTTCTAACCCCACCATAGGGAGGGTGACCGGAATCGTGTATCTGGGCAAGTTTGTCAATTGCTTTCCGGGGGTCGGTGGTTTCTACACGCAGTGGAACAACTTCCCGGTGAAATTGAGCCTCTGCGTGGTCTTTCCTCCACCCGTAAAATTGACAACGTCGTGTGTGGCCCAGCGGCTAGAATGACGATAAACCCTAATAAACAACAGCAACAACAATTAATAGTTTAATGACATTTTTCGGTCTTTATAATATCTCAAGATATAGGGGGTATTTGGATCTCTAGTTTAACGACATTTTTCGGTCTTTATAGTTTAACGACATTTTTCGGTCTTTAATATCTCAAGATAGAGGGGCCCTTAGGGGGTATTTGGATCTCTAGTTTAACGACATTTTTCGGTCTTTGATAGCAAAATGGAAGAAGTACATATTTGGAAGATGTGGTGGCCCTAAAAAGGATAGTTGTTTGGTGGTCTTGAAATGCAGTTTTTCTTAACAGTCTTCCTTGATTAAAGTGATGTGAAACACTCCGGCAGACACCGGGCAGAGTGATCAAATAAATAGAAATTAAGAATAATCTTTCTCAAAGTAGTTATTTGTTACGAATATTAATCCAAATGGATGTTACACAACGTCATTCTTATATATTAGTTAAATGCAATGACTCTCGATGGCAAAATGATTTTTGTTTAATTACAGCCGATAGTTGCGCCCCGAATCGAGATGTAAATATTTACAATTTGGAGTAGTTCAGACGATGTTCTATATGAAGTGGTGTGGTAGATCTTTTTGGAAATTTTCAGTGATGTTAGTAGAATGATAACATTCCCCACGTTGGAAAAGTGCCTGAGCACTAACTTATCAATTTCTCGCTCCCGAAAAATTCCATAATATGTCTTTAAACATATATATAAATCTCCGAAAAAAAAAATTCTAAAGCATTAAACGATTTGCTATATTTCCACTAGGGCATATATTTCATCTGATTTTGCGAGAATCCATATATACTTTTTCATGAGAATCCAGGGTAATTTGCGAGAATCTAGATTTGGATTCTCGCCGAAATATAAGCCCAGATTTCACTCTGAAGTGTGCCTAAATGGCATAAATTGTACCTTGGTTCCCATGTTCGCTATAAACTAGCTTGAAATTCGCAAACCAATGAATTTTTTTTCTTCAGAAAATTTACATTTTTATGATTCGCGACATAAATTGTCACCAATAAAAACAAATTTGATTCATCGTGGAAGTTAGTCGGTGACTATAAATAATGTCACCATTCAACTGAATGTTGTTGAATTCTATTGAGATGTGGAGCAGACAATATATTGGGAGGCTCGGAGGCTCCATAGCATGAGGCACCCACCCCCCTTTTTCGTATGCCGTATTCCATGCCCTGTTATGAGGTACGCCGTATTTCCGGCCCCTCTGTTAGGAGGTATTCGGTATTCCAAAAATACCGGTATACGTACGCCGACCTTCCAAAAAATGAAGTTTTCATATATTTTTATGTATTCCATATGGTATTCCGTATTCCAACTTCTGTGTTAAGTGGTATTCCGTCTTCCATGGGGGGGTGGGGGTGGGGGCCTCTAGCATCTGCTCCTCAATCCTTACCAGATGTCAGTAAAAGTTTCCCATTTCATTATTTCAGTTCTTTAGCAATCTTAATCATTATATGTAATGCCCTGACCATGCTCAATACTAGCTTGAAATTGGCGAAACAATGAATTTTTTTTCTTCAGAAAATTAACATTTTTATGACTCGCGACATAATTGTCATCAATAAAAACAAATTTTATTCATCGTGGAAGTTAGTCGGTGACTATAAATAATGTCACCATTCAACTGAATGTTGTTGAGCATATTTCAACCAATTTTGGAAGTTTAAATGAATATTTTCTTCACACTCAAAGTCAATTGACAAATTTCAGGATTTTAGCCTGCTTCGTTGGGACCAAATATTTGTTGTGCACACTGAAGGAACGTCTACCATCACTCGATAGGCCAGATTATGCCCTGACCATGCTATAAAGTATTAAACTAGCTTGAAATTGGCAAAACTATGATTTTTTTGGTTGAACAAATTTACATGGGAATCTCCATAGAAAACGGTTATATTTCGATAAAAACGAAAGTAATGCGAAATGAAAGTCGGCACTGGCCAGAATTGTGCAGAATAACATATGAGTCAAGTTATATGCGAATATTTGACCTCATTCGATTAAATAGTCTCGTATTTAAGGAATCAATGCCAATGGCGCTCGGACATGTGGAAATTTTTTCCGTCGCACTCGCAGACTGTAAGGCGGAATTGTGAAATGTAAACACGCATTACCTTTTGTGAGAATAACACAAGCGCAGACTTTATCAAAGTAATGCAATACACAACAACAAAAAGGATAAAACGGATATAAACACGGTATAAGTGAGAATAAACGTGGAAACAGTTGACAACATTTGTTCGGTTATTCGGCAAAACCGAAGGTATAGATTTATGGTCACTAACAAGAAATTCAATTAATTGAGGAAAAACACCCACTGTCCTGAGTGGTATTGATAAGCTGTTGGGGGGGGGGGAGAGATATTAATTGTGTCAAAGTGCAATGGGAAGTAATTGCGGTTAAGGGTAATAAGAAATGTCTTATTGCATTCTCATTGGGCTTAATCATAATTAGAGATTCCTTAAGTTATTGCGGTTAATCGAAATTGTCTATTAAATGTCAATTTTGATTCCCATAGAGATCATCAATGATGTCTATGCGCAGGGTCGACGTGCCAATCTTCTCTATTTGGATTCCAATTGTTGGCTCATTAAATATGCACATATGCTTAAGATACAGTCGTGCACGAAGCGAGCTCCCGTAAGTCGGGTTTTGGATCCCATGCAGTTAATGAAAATATCATTGAAATAATCAGTTTCCCCCAATAAACAACCATATATGCAATATACATGTTTTGGAGCAGAATTAGGCAGTCCATATTGGACGCCATCATGGAATTTATTTTTTTTGGTTTAATTTTCACACATATTTATTAGTTATGTGGATGGAGTTCTCATTAAACCTCACATCCTTATATTGGTTACAGTAATGCCCAAAGTAATTGACCACTTAACCACATCAGAATTATTGGTAATTTTTCAGCATTTAAAATCCTGACAAATTACCCATTATTCAGCTGTGGTCAATTACTTTGTACATTACTGTATGAGGATTGAGTTATCATTACACCTCAAATCCTTATATTGGTTACAGTAATGCCCAAAGTAATTGACCACTTAACCACAGCAGAATTATGGGTATTTTTTCAGCATTTAAAATCCTGACAAATTACCAATAATTATGCTGTGGTTAAGTGGTCGATTACTTTGGACATTACTGTATGAGGATTGAGTTATTATTACACCTCAAATCCTTATATTGGTTACAGTAATGC
This sequence comes from Siphonodentalium dalli, assembly GCA_032622095.1. NCBI lineage: Eukaryota > Metazoa > Mollusca > Scaphopoda > Gadilida > Siphonodentaliidae > Siphonodentalium > Siphonodentalium dalli. Next base: position 59,228,402 of record CP136069.1, on the reverse strand, counting down.
CCAAAGTAATTGACCACTTAACCACAGCAGAATTATGGGTAATTTTTCAGGATTTAAAATCATGAAAAAATACCCATTATTTTGCTGTGGTTAAGTGATCAATTACTGTATGTAGATGGAGTTAAACCTCACATCAGTGTGTTGGGGATTTGGACCTTGACTTGGGACCTTTTGTTTTTAACGCGACAAATGCGCGTACACCTTATACACAAATTTCTTATGTAACCAGAGTTTTTCTTGGATAAGATGAGTTTGAAGCCTGCTTACATTTCAAAATGTTGTCAGTTTTATATTGTCTGCAGCGGAACTCAACGCGTTGAAGCAAAAGTTAGAAAAGATAAAATGTGTACGTAATGAGACTACAATACAACTGAAAAAATAAACTGAGGGAGGGGTGGGCGATACAGGGAACTAAGGGTTGAACCGATATAAATTTGTAGAGCGATAACGACCGATGTTGACATAATATGCATCTGAACTCTACTGTTGCAACATGGCTATAAAATAGGGGGGTGTCAGAATCTTAGTCATCTCTATATAGTGCCAGAATAGTCATCTATAAGATGTTGGGTTGGTTATATGGACTCGGAGAAAAAGTGGTTTGTACCGATGAACTGACATAAATTAGTGGAGCGATGTTGCATCGCGACTGTACTAAAGCAGCAATGATGTAAAATGGGGGGGGGGGGGGGGGGGGGGGGGGGGGTCTGAAATTATCTATCTCTATAGATGGCACCAGGATTATATAGATAGGAATAGCAATTGATATACGTATACAGTATACTATAGTAATACCATAGACATATAAGTACAAATATCACGTGATAAAATATTACGTTACGTGAATATACCGATGAAAGAAATAAATAAATTGGACCGGGATTAGAGGTTGGGTTGGTTATATGTGGATAATTGGATATGGAATTCATACCGATGAAACGATACAAATTAGTGGAGCGATAATGACCAATGTTGACACTTACCGCTATACTTAAAGTAATTGACCACCAGCAACGTGGTGTCACCCCGTTAATACTGCGGTACTATACCGCGGTATCCTCCAATACCGCGGTACTGATACCGCTTGTTAACGTATGTGGGAGTAAATACCTCCCCTCAAAGTGTTCCATGAAAATCACTGCGGTATTCAAAAAAATTAATGCGGTGCCCGCTAAAAGACCGCGGTATCAACGCCCAATACCGTAATTCCACTGCCATGGCCGCCTCGATACAGCTACCGTTTATTACCGGTATCACCGTGGTCATGACCGGGGTATCACCCCGTTTTTCTGGTCAATTACTTTGAGAATAGCGGTAGTCAGGCTACGCGCGGGAGAAAATAGGGGTTGATACGATAGACCAAAATAAATTTGTCAGGTGATAATGACCAATGTTGACCTATAAAGTAACGCGACTATACTGTCGCATAATTATCAGGTGTAACCGGTCAAATATGAACTCTAGTGACCAATATAGAACAGGTCAGAAAACATTCGCAGGGCCCTAATTGGCCTAAAATTTATTTAACACTCCATTTGCCATTATTGGCATTAAAATTGATTTATGTCGATAAAACTGTCATTTTTCAAAATTTTAAGCTGAGACTTGGAGTGTGTTGGTGGGATAGCTACATATTCGTAAAATGACAGAGTACAGCACGCAATTATGTTTTAGATGGAAGAAATGAATTTTTTTCAATGATAAAATTTAACATGGAAATTTGAATTTACCATTAACATCGATTTATGTCGATAAAACTGTCATTTTTCAAACTTTTAGGCTGAGACTTGGTGTATGTGCGTGTGATACATATATGTTCCTAAAATGACCGAGTCCAGCGCGTAATTATGTTTTAGATGGAAGAAATTGAATTTGACATTTTCACAAAAACACGCCAATTCCGAATCCAGATGACCTACTTGCAGACGCGCGCTCGTTAATATTCATGCCAAGAAATACAGGCGTCAAACTCATCTTTTTGGAAGGTTAATCCGATATACACATATTGAAATAATCCTTCCAGAACACCTTCCAAGATATAGAAGAATATTTTAATAGATTAGGACGCCAAAACAGTCGTAATGAAAGAATTAAAATGCACATCGCGTCCGCTTCGATTGTCATCGGCATTGGAATTAGGTTGGCGATTATCGCAATACGATAGGGGAACACTTTTACGTTCGTACTCATATTTCACCAATTTTTGTACCTGGCTTGCCTGTCCTGAGTTTCACGGCAAAATGGCCAATTTGATTCTATTTGTCGTTATATACATATTTATCACCCCATTTATTATTAATTTTCATAAAAATAAAATAAAAGAAGCTGAAGATGACATGTTTAAAATGTTTGAAGCATGAATTTGGCGATAAATAGTTTTCAGAGTACGTTATACTTGCGATAGTTACGTTACGCACACAGTTGGGGAATTAGACCATTGTATCTGTTTTGCGCATGCGCAAGTCACTTTCCATATTTGGAATTTCCATTTGTGTTCCATTTGTGTTAACATGATCACCGATCAATCCATTAACAAACAAATTACCACGCAATTATCTTAGCATAAAAATATATTGTAATTTATGCAACTACGACCCTGGTAACCCTGATAACTAATAAAATATACCGGCCAATTCATTTTAAGATCGTTATTTCACTTTGCTTTAAGCATAAATACACTCTTAAACGCACATAAACGACCCATTGGCGTTAAAATTAAATATACTCGGTATTTATTATATTAGTTTTTTATTGCTCAGTATAGAGTTAGACCCTTGACACCTGTCAATATATTTGGGCTGAATTCATATGATGCGGTATTATTCCTCGAAATAAACAACAAAGCAGTCGTTACTTCGAAATGTCGTTTGGGCTAACATTTACACAAATCCTTCGCGTGTTCTCCTCAATTGGCACGCATGTTCTCAGTCGACACACAGGTTATCCCAGAAAGTGGTGTGAAATAAACACCCAAGGTTTGGGTGAAATGATCAAGTCTGCAAATAGTGCGTCTGTAATTTGCAGAATGAGATCCCCCAGAGGGCGAGTTTAGTGACGATATCCCACACAGCGGGCTATAGCACCACAAAATTCGCCATCTGGGGAACATCATTCTGCGTAGGCTTCATCTTCTGTTATCTCTAGTCTCAAATTAACATTGTTTTCAGTTACTTTTTCCCTTCTGAGAAGTTTCTATATCCCCTAATTTGCAGAAGATAAAATGCATAATCGAGATGAGTAATGGGTGGAACAACCTCTATACAACTGGGAAATTCAATCTGCTCCTTGGAGTTGAGGCCTAAGCAGAATGAGGTTCCCGGGGGGGGGGGGGGGGGGGGCGGTAAGTCCAACGATATTTTTTTCTTGTATTTTCAGGATGCGAAGGGTGATTGACCATCTAAAGGTTTTTTATCCAGAGGCTTAAAGGCTGTCGCGAATCGTAAAATTCACATCACATAGGTTTGAAATAATGTTGCAAAGATATTACTCATTTAGTTGGCAAATTGATTCAATTGATTATACTCCGTTTGAATCAATTTGCCAACTAACTGAGGAATATATTTGCAACATTTGATCCAGTCTGAGTAAACTCATACCTAAATATTCATTACAATCTATATTTCAAATATAGAGTCGACGTTCACCCAGACTGCATTTGATCAAAAGCTCGCTTTTATTGGACAAAAATACCTTTAGCAATCAATCGGAATATTGGGAAATGCATTGCTATCAGATATGATAATTTAGTGTTTGAAAACGTCGTCTGTACAAATGTATCGCAGTCTAAATAGGCCAAAATATTGGAAAATCGGAAGAAAGTCGTAGCATAAATCGGAAGAAAGCCAAATCCTTGAGTACAGGCTTTATAGAATATGAGCTGAGATGCCAGTTGAAAAATTAAATCGCCCAGTAAAAAGAAAGAAATTAGTTTTCGTTTGTTTGTATCTCACAGAATTTCGGCTACCGGCATGTTGTTCGTGAATCAACTGATACAACATCATATAAACTATATAGCCGCTGCAAAGAGAGGCTCGAATATGACCCCTATATTATCTTACTTGGCCCACTTTGGGCACAACTTCCAATTACAATATTTTTTTGTGGGCGGAGGAAGACAACTCTATGCGTTATTATTGTGTATGACTTCGAAATAGAGTTAAGCACCGTATATTTCAAGTATTGCGGAAAGTGCTTTTAGTTTGGTTACTTTCTAATGTTCCTTGTTGAGAAATAACTATTTATTCTGCTGGATTTACTTCTGACGTGTATAGTTTATAAAATCGGACGTGTCACATGTAACCAGATAACACATTGAGGGATACTTATGTGCATGTGTCTGGTCAAATAATTAACAATTTCTTTATATGCACAGAAAAACAACGCGGAAGTATTAAGCAGACATAACACCAAAGCGGAAGTTATCCGACGAGAGTATGTACCCAACTGGCCAGATGTACTCATAACAAATACATCTATTTATATATTTACATGTAATTTGATAATGATCTTATCAGTTTGTTACTGGTACATGTGGTACAGAGCTTGTCAATTATGTATTCTTATTTGTCAGTATAATTATTAGGCCTAAAAAGGTCTTTGAGTCCGCTAACGTGAACCGCCCGGTTCTACACATTTGATTGTGAACTCGGAATATGTTTTTATATTTTTTTTTAATTATTGTTTTTGTCTAAACATGTAGCATTATTTAAAGGGGTACTGTACACTAAGTCCGGCCATTTATGGGACCATATCATTTTATACTCAACAGAATATATGCAACAAATGAATGAATTTGAGCCATAAATTATTGCAAAATACACCATGTGGTTTATGAACGATGCAAACAACATGGTAATTATAATGAAAATGAAGTTATGACTCCAGCCATTTATTCATTTTCATTATTATTACCATGTATTTGCATCGTTCATAGAGCAAATGAGTGTATATATTTTACACTAATCCATGGATCAAATTCATTCAATTGTTGCATATATTCTGTTGAGTATAAAATTAGATGGTCCCATAAATGGTTGGATTTAGTGTACAGCCCCCCTTTAACTTTTAAGCTATACCAGAAATAGGTTGAAAATGCTCTCATTCTTTGATTTCCCATCCAGCATTTAGGGGAAATTTAGGAGCAATTTGGAGCAAACAGTCAATTTAGGGGCAAACAGTCACACATTTTCCTAATTTCGGTCAAAGTTTGGGACTAAAATGGCATTGAGAGAATTTACAACAGAAACACAACATGTGGCTAAATCAGACGGAGATAGAAGCTCTATACAAGAACGAACTGTTGAATGTGGAGCGTTGCCTATGGACGGAAACGAGAAACAGAACGGTGCCACATGTAATTCGATAGTTGAACCCACCAGAACTTCTCATGAAGGGGATGTGTGTGCTACCCATAATATTCGCAACAAACCACCAAATATCAAAAGAAAGCATTCTGCGAAACAGAAACTAAAAACAAGGACACCGACAGCGATCACGGAATTAATAAAAGGTAATTAATAGAAGGTAATTCGGCCAAAACAAAAACTTCTCTGTTTCCGATAACATATTGAGAAAATTTTCTAGACACGTGTGTTGAAAATGAGCCAATCATTAAATAAAACATTGGGTTGTCACGGCAATTTTTCAGCCGTTTTCATCTTTTCGCCAGAAATCAAACAAACGCTCTTTATTGCTACCATATCAGGAATAAACGCTCTTTTTCTGTTCCATGTCGTGCAAATGGCTGTTTTGTGTTTGGGTCCCAAACAGCTTGTTCACAGTTTTATTGTTATAGAATATATGTGCTATATTATCAGTCGTGGCGGAAGATGCCTATCCTAGGCCAGTATCCGAAATCACCCCAAAGGAATTTGAAGGGCCCATAAAATGATGTTTCAATGTGAAAAATCCAAAAGGTTGAGTATCAGTTTTTATCTCATTTTAGACCACATGATTGAATATGCATGATGCATTTTATCGGTCATGATTTGGTTTCAATGCGTAATTCAATGCAATTATCAGGGCGTATGTAAAGTTTTGACGTACATCAGAAAACCAAGAAAATCTTTCAACTGCGTTAAAAAGAGCGTTCCTAGTAACATCTGCATTATATTCGAGCTCAAACAACATTTAATATGAAGGTCATGTGGCTGATAAGTATAACACAAGTGGATTTATAAAAGCATGTGTCGTAAGAAAGCGTTAGATGTTTGTACCCTCAGAGATTCATACGGTTCGAAGCAACATCGCTGTCCAAAGTCATCCCATTTTATGAATTTAGTCACATTTCACCATAACACCTATGACATCACCAGAACAGCCTCGCACATCTCACCCAATATGGCGTAATGGCATCGATACTGTAAGTATGTTGTACGTGTGAAACGAGCCGTTATCTTTGTGTCGATATTCTGGGCAATTATTATACACCCTTTTTGAAAAAAGGTCGTATTATGTTATCAGTCTGTCCGTCCGTCTGTCCGTCCGCCCGCTCTCACCAGAGCGTACTTGTGGGGTGCGATGAAATTAACATATTTTGTTTCCTAACTGTTTTATTCCACAAACATCTCCGTTATTTCGTTAATATAACATTTCCCAGATTATGTGTTTTTTTCTGAAATACGTATTTAGAGAAAAAAAATATTTAGAAAAACGTAATATTAACGAAATAACGGAGATGTTTGTAAAACAGTTTATAACACCACTGTCATGCAAACAAAAGATCGCACCTCACAAGTAACCTGTGGTGCGTATGGCCGTCCGTCCGTCCGTCTGCCTGTCCGTCCGTTAACATTTTTTGTTTCCGATCGATAACTCCAGTTTGGATTATTTTATCTTAACCAAAGTTGGTATGTGTATTTCCCCGCTAAAGATACAGGCCAAGTTCGAATATGGGTTCCGTCCAATTATTTTTACATGAGTTACGGCCCTTTTTCGACTTATAATTTGACCGCGACTGTTAACATTTTTTGTTTCCGACCGATAACTCCAGTTTGGATTATTTTATCTGAACCAAAGTTGGTATGTGTATTTCCCAGCTAAAGATACAGGCCAAGTTTGTATGTGGGTTCCGTCCAGTTATTTTTACATGAGTTACGGCCTTTTTTCAACTTAGAATTTGACCATGCGATTTCATAACATTTCGGTTTCCGACCGATAACTCCAGTTTTGATTATTTGATCTGAACCAAAGCTGGTATGTGTATTTCCTAGCTAAAACTACAGGCCAAGTTCGAATATAGGTTCTATTTAATTATTTTTACATCAGTTACGGCCATTTTTCGACTTAGAATTTGACCGCACTTTGAAATTTGGGGTATATCAGATTTTCTTCAAATGTAAGCTCAAAGAATTATTATATTTTGCGGTAGTACAATTCAAAATGGCTAAAGGGCGTATTTTGCCACGCCCTAGCGATGCTCTTGTTCTGGTTATAGAATGTTCCTGTAGACTTTTATCTCAATTTGTTTTCCTGGAAGCATTCTTGGTTATATTGTATTGTTGTACAGGTGTATGTCGTTCATTTATTCGCGCAAAAAAATTGTCATTATAAATCTCACTCTCCGTTTCACGTGATTTGAGTGTTATTGATCTGTTTATGATATGAAGTATTGGAAACAATTTCATTCAAATTTGAAAACTTGAATTTTACTGATTAATGTTCTGTAGTGACAAATTCATCGCTGGATAATGTGGGTACAGCTGTAGCAGTATGATTGAGTTATTTAAACATATTTTATTATCCCTCAATAAACAATATACAAATAAAGATAGTAGAATTGCTGATGTGGATGAGAGGCGATAAATGGATCAGAGCACAAGTTATAGAACTTATGGAAGATCCTATCCCTTATGTGAACGGAGAATATTGATTCATTTCGTTTGGGGTTCAAGATGAGTTGTGTTGACACAGTGGTAAAAAAAGTTGGAGAAATTTCATTATTATTTTTTCTTCTTTTGTTCTATGTATGTAGTATCAGTAAAATAATTCCAAAGGTAGGGGGATGTAGTTCTTAAGATGGAGATCTGAGTCGGTTAAATTTAGTTTGGTTTAGTGTGGTTCACTGCCTATATAGTCTTCACTTGAAATAAAAAATGGCTTCAGTTGAGTTATTTAGTTTATAATCGGAGAATTTGACTGGCTATCTAAACAAAGGATAAAAATGGAAAAACAATTAATAATTTAGTCATCGGCTGAATCAATCATGGAGAATATTATTTGTTTTGTTATTTTTGACACTTATCTCTGCTTATCCAAATCTGCCTGTTGCATCTAAATAGGTTTGTGTCATTTTAAATAAGTATTCATTTTTGTCATAATCTAGATCGAATTGGCCGAAAAGCAGATCTTTAATATTTGCAATTCTGATATTGGCTCTATTTAACTTCTGAAATAAAGCATGTCTGTCTGTTAGATATAGGGGGTATTAAAAGTAATGTACAGCATCTTCACAGGGGTGACCACATTGACAGTTCATAGATACTGAAATATGATTTTTGTCAAAATTAAGAAAATATGCCATAATTGACAATAATATATGTATGGTCATTCTGATTTTTATCCAGACTCCGTCTCGTTACTTTCATCTACGTCTAACGACACTCGCATGGAATTTGATTTCAGAGATGAAGGGGAAATTCCTTCTTTTTTTTTGGTGAAAACTCATTAATATTCACAAGGCAGTGTTTATCATTGCGATACACACATAGATCCACAGGTCCCCAGAAAAATTTTTTACCCTGCCCCCAATAGTACTTAACCTATATATAGATTAAGTACTATTTGAGGTGGGGTAAACAAAATTCTGGGGACCTGTGCATAGATCTACACACGTGCGCCCGAGGTCATGTAAACATTTAAGAGTTGTCACTCCTCTTCTAACCAATTTTCGTGCAATAAAATGCTCTCAATGTTAATTGCTTCACTGTACATGCAGAATACAAGTTTAACAATTCAGATGCTATATAATAAAGAACAATGTAATGGAAATATAGCGATAAGCTTTTTTTTATCAATGTTTTATTTCCCTCCTTCCATATCTTGGAACTGGAGGTTTCAAGAAATAATATATGTAATATAGATGTAAACATCAACATAATATAATGTAATGAGTCAAGAATATATTTTGTAAAATGTGGGGTCATTGGGGTGTGCGGGAGGGTGTCCGAATGATCGCTTCATATCTCGGCATATCAATGTGCTATACGTACTTAGAGAAGCAGTTGTAAAAATGATTGAGCATTATTTCGCTAATTTTACAGGTGTTTTCTTGTTTGTTGTGTTGAATAATGCAACCAGTTTATCTCTTGATAATGTCATTATAGCAGTGGTATCTCAGCGGAGCGATGGGAGATAACTCTGCCTGGAGTTTGTCACACTCCCTTTATCGAGTCATCAAGGGAAGTAAACCCTGCATGGAGTTTGCATAATTATGTGGATAAGCGGACGCTTCAATAACCCGGAAGTTGTGGAACGCGAGTCGGTGACATTCTATTTACATGTATAGACAAATGTTTGTATAGCACTTGCTTTGAAGGACACGTTGTCGGTTAAAACTAAATCATACCACGTCACAACAGTCATGTATTCATGATGTCAAGATTCTCGATCGAATTACAAATTTGCCGACCGAAAGTGGCTTCAAATGTCACTTTCATGCTTCCCGATTTACTTAGATCCTTTATGTTTAAATTTTGTCTATTGTCTACACGCGTGACTGCATATATGTACCTATATATCATTTCGGCCAATTTGGCCGGTTACTTCATGTGAGTTTTTTCATCTGACGTGTGTGTCGTAATAATGATGTGGAGGATTTATGTAAATGTTAGCCCAAACTACATTTCCAAGTAACGATGGTTTTGTTGTTTATTTTGAGGAATAATACCGTGTCAGATGAATTCAGCCCAAATATGTTAACAGTTGTCGTGTAAAACATTCGGCAGTAAGTTAGCGTTATTTAGTATTTGTGGATGTCCTTTAACATGGGGAAAATAGACTACTGCGCTTGAACGAGCATGTGAATTGTCGTTTTTAATGTATAGCAACTTTATAATCAATAACAGAGGCATTCTCTGTCAAATAAGGTCGCTCTATTTACGATACCAATTGGGGAACTTTGTAAATTAAATTACGCGTAAACTTAACCTGCTGCAAATAGAAAAGGTGTCGGAATCGGCGTACTCGCCCCAGGGCTAACTCGCCCAATCGGCGCGTGCCAACTCGGAATAAAAGGCCAACTCGGAATAAAAGATGCATACGGGGTGTTATATGGCGTTTGGTCCGTTGTTTCTCAATGAATATTATTGAAATTTGGTGTATATGTCCGGGCTGGGACATAGAATACAACAACGTTTGAATTGTTTTTAAATTTACAAATTTGTTGATTTTATTCATTTTGTTTTCGTTCTGAAACACACTATAAAGTGTATATAATATAATAACGAACACGAGACATACATAATTTATGAACTGTTAACAAAAGATATCAAATTCAATACATGACAAAGATGACTCAGTGGAGTTTATAAAGTGAACATAAAAACATTGAGGTAAGAATCTTTTTAAGGAATTCAACTTTATTTAATGATAATAAACACATAAATTAAAATAACAAACATGAGACATACATGATTTATAAACTGTTAACAAAAGATATCAAACTCAATACATGACAAAGATGACTCAGTGAAGTTTATAAAGTGAACATAAAAATATTAAGGTAAAAATCTTTTTAAGCATTACTAAACCGTTTAGCACAGTCCACTTCACTCATCCGATCATCACTAAACTTCATATTTATCTTGATATTGATCTATCAGATGAGAGCTATCAAATATTTTTTTAATTTTATAGGAAAAAATGGTCGCCAGCGGCCATATTGCATTTACGTTATATGTTATCGCGTCATGTCGATATCTAGTATTACTTAGAAATTTCACCTTTCCAGATTCATAATTGCTCCATTGACTGTAACAGGTGGAATTATTCCCCTCTTCGGATAGAGTGTCACTGAAACTTTATTTTGTCAGACTGTCTGTATAGTCACTGATTATATATGGCAATAATCTGTAATAAGATGTAGCACTATTTTATTTTATATTTACATGCAGTGCTGTTTTTATACAACAATTCTAATCCCCCCTAGATCATCATGTGATCGACCATACATCGCGCGAGGACCTGGTTGAATTAAGGGGGGGTTTTATGGATAACTTCTGTCCTCAAGCTAGATTATACTTATGACATTTAATGGCATGTTTCTAACATGGAGGGTTAGATATGCGTGAGACACCACCACTCTTCAATTCACACCAAGTTATCAGCTGTCATATTCGGATATTAGAACCCATAGCCATGATATATGGTTTATTTTGTGTATACTAGTAATATTGTTATTTTCAGTACCTTTATATACCAGTACTGTGTATAACAATGCATATACATTAATCCATGTATACATGTATATTGATTCAACGGATTCAGTGGTTTTGTCCATCAGTCTATCAAATTTGCGGGGAAAACATGGCCACAAGCAGTACACCCTGTTAAATTTCGAATTTGAATCAATTGGCGCACTCTGCTGCCAGCTTTTATTGGAGAACTTTTTCTCATGTGGATAGTTTGGGTCACCGCTAGATGTGAGCCATATTTGTTCTCAAGCTGTCCTTGTGAAGACATCACTGCCAGCGGTGATCTTGAATTTTACTATTGTTATGGCTAAATAATTTGGTTGATCCTACAGACGACACCCCTTGTCCGATCGTCACCAGATTCCACAATGATCTTCTGGATAACCAGGGGGAGAGTAATCTAATTTTCCCGAATTTCGTTAAAAAACATTACCACAGGCAGCAATTTGGTATCTTACTGTTTGATCCTCTTTTGCGTGACTGAATTGTTTAGCAACTGTACAGTCATATCCGTCACCACACTTTATATTGATCTTCGGGCTGACAACTAGATGGGAGCTATCGAATGCTTTGAATTTTTTTGGAAAACATTGTCGCCAGCAGTCATCTTCTATTTTGGTTTTTATATACATGTATATCTCTTCATTCGGATAGCCAGTATTACGTAGGTACTTCAACTTTCCGCATTCCTGTCATCATTTGAAATATAAAAATTTACCTGATACCATGCACCCTTCAAAATTTGTTTCGTCGTATCTATTTTAATGACCCGTATGGTAATATTGATACAGATATATTTGTCAAACATTTCTTTGTACAATATACAGGTATTTAGTTTGTAACTAAATCTAGAAATATATAATAGTAGCTGGTGGACCCTACTTCGTCCGGGATGTTCCCCTCTGATTTTCGGAGAATTGCGCGATTTAACCTTGAATTGAACATTTTAAAGGTGAACGTCATGTCGGGTCACGATTTGACCCGCCCAAAACACTCCCCGGACAAAAGTCACGACAAAAGTACCCGTCGAAATCCGCCCGGCTTTACCCGATTTGACCTTGAATTGACAATTTTGAATGTCAAGATCAGGTCAGGGTCATAATTTGACCCACCCGAAACACTCCTGGGACAAAAGTAACAGTAGGTATTATATTTCGTTGAAATACTTCGTTTTACCAGATTTGACCTTGAATTGATCTTTTTGAATGTCAAAGTCAGGTCGGGATCAAGATTTGACCCGTCCAAATAGTCCAGAAACATGCCTACATCAGCACGTTCGAGAACATGGTCCCACGTGAAATTGGACCCGTCAATATTGCCCCCGGGATCGAAGTAGTCCTACACACAAATTTTTAGTCGGATCGGTCAAGGTCCAGAAACATGCCTATGAGCGAGGTCAAGTTGACACGTTAAATACCAAATCCGAGTCGGATCAGTCGAGCAGTGTTAGAGTCTATAACACATACACACATGCATTCATGCATACACACATACATACAGACAGGTGTTCCAAAATGTATAATCGATAGCTACAACAATTCTATGGTAGATAGTTCACGGCCGACCTGATGCATGCATCTTAGTTTTCTTGTATTTACTAATATATTCATACGAGTGTAAGCATGGAGTTTATCCCAGTATTCATGTAGGCTATATGTTTCTATTATACCACGGTATACGTTATTACGCCATCTTAGAATGTATATTGACAAACATATATGGCCCTGTCGTTGACTGGTTCCCGGACTATATAAACCTTGCCACCGCTCTGCTTTGGGCGTCGTTATCGCGCGCCGCGTGTATACTGTTCTGAAAATTCTTTATAGTTGTGGTCCGATGGGGATTTTATTTATAGATAATTGGGGTTTTTCCGGTTTAAATATCGAACTGCGCGACCTGGAGGCCGAGTCCGGTAAAAGGTGTAGTTTGGAATTTCAATTTCGTTTATTGTCCTTTACATTATTAAGTCAATAATGTTTATTTTTGGTTTGTGACAAGCTATGTCAATTACCAATAAAAGAAATTTAAAAGATAATTTGTAAGTCTTATATTTCAACTTTTATAGATATGTTTCGTTCTGCAGCCCACTGATGGTTGTGGTCGGAGACGGCCGAGTCGGCCGCCGGTTCGTTAATTAGGTACTGGTTGTTATTGTTATTTTAACGGAATTCTGAGTTGGTCATTCGCGAAACCAATATATTTTATATTCTATATTAATTACAAGCATGGGTATATAATATATGATCTTGAGCGCGTTACCATTTCTGACTATTGTTTTCTTGTTATCTTACGGGAGGGCACGTTACGAAGCGATAGCGTCGTAGTGTTTCACATATTAGCCAGGGATGAATCTACATGTAGCCCAGTTGTAGGGGGTGATGGACTAAATGTGATTAGAAACGTACTCTGTATTTGCGTACTTGGACCATGCAATGGAGATAGACATTTATGGCCTAATTTTTATTCTGCATTCTATTCCATACACTATTCAGATCTCTATTCCAATAGAAATTAGAACAAATAACAAAGAGACGAAACATGCCAGCCGATAATAATTTAAATGTCGCATATAAGAGAACCGATGAGAAACTAACATTTTAGTGTATTTACCGCGATCTGAGGGCGTGTCAACATAATAACGTGTCAATCGTCAAGGCGTTCGTCACTTGTTTTGGCAATGGGTGTGTGGCTATCTGTGTATCAATTCAATGACAGGTGCATGCTTGACGATGAACCTTTCAACCTATTGGAACGTGTGAGCCCTTTGTGGACACATATATTTTATTTAATAATTATCATACCGTTAGTTTGGCACCTCCGATTTATAAAAATATTTGACATGCTTTCTCAACAAGTGCACACTATACACACTTAAACAGATAATACATAAAATCAACTACATAGCCGTTACCTATATACACATTTTTCACAATCGCAAAATTAAAGCTCCAATGTATTTTATAAATGTCTAATAGTATGATCTTGAGGGTGTTACCATTTCTGATTGTGGTATTCTTGTCAGGGATGTGGCTATAGGGGGGGGGTGTGGGGGGTGTCTCACCCCCCAGCAGAGAGCTATATTTTCAATAGTTGGAAATTTCATACCTGCCACAACGAAATTTCACACCAACAATAGGTTGAAAATGTTCTTGTAGTTTGATTATAAAACAATTTATTGGGGGGAATTTATTGTTTTTCGACCAATATTTGCATATGTTCCTATTTTTGGTCAAAAATTTGGACAGAAATGGTCATCAGTTGGAAATTTTCCAACCTTAGGGGGGTGACAGGTTGGAAATTTCCAACACTTGGAAAGCTTGTGTCCTGGTCCCTCCCCCGTGGCCAGTCAAAACTTCTAGTTAATTTAAGAAAACAATATTGTCATACAATTGGTCAACATTGTCATTGGAATTGTCATCAGTTGGAAATTTTCCAACCTAAGTGGGGGTGTAGGGTTTGAAATTTCCAACAGTAGGAAGGCTTGAGGCTAGTCTAGATGTTAGGATTTTGCGATTTTCTTGTTCAGATTTCAAAATTTTCGCACACCGGGCCGAACCATGGTCGGCCGGGCCGAACCATGGTCGGCCCGGTGTGTCATTGTCCCATCCACATGGCCAATACAAAACTGCTACTTAGTTTAGCAAAACAATATTTTACTACATTTGGTCAAACTTGTAGACATAAATGGTCATCAGTTGAAGAATTTTCCAACCTGAGGGGGAGCATGAGGTTTGAAATTTCCAACTCTAGGAAAGCTTCAGTTGAAGCCAGTCTAGATGCTAGGATTTGCGATTTTCTTGTATAGTTTAAAAAAAATTCTCACACCGGGCCAAACAACCATGGTCGGCCCGGTGTTTCCTGGTCTGTTGTCGGTAGCTGTGTGCATTTGTCTGGAATTAGATCACTAGTTGTTTTTTTTGGGGCAATTTTCAGGTTAAAATATCTTAATGTTCTCATACTGGGAAAATAGAAGCATGGCTTATGAATATATAGGAAATTAGGCCTGAGCATGAGGTACAAGGGGGGGGGGGTGCATATGGAATTATGCAAAAAGTTGTGGTTGGTGAGATTCCGACTGAAGGGGGGGGTGCAAATGGAATTATGCAAAATGTTGTGTTGGTGTGATTCCGACTCAAGAGGGGGGGGGTGCAAATGGAATTATGCAAAAAGTTGTGTTGGTGTGATTCCGACTCAAGAGGGGGGGGTGCAAATGGAATTATGCAAAAAGTTGTGTTGGTGTGATTCCGACTCAAGGGGGGGGGTGCAGTTGGAAATTCTCAAGGTGGACACCCCCCCAGCGGAGACCCTCTAGCCACATCCCTGATTCTTGTGCATCATATTTTGCAACTACGCACTATATTGATCAATTAATATTATCACTAGCAGGGGTACAAGGCGTTGCTCGGGTGAATAATTCGTAATTTCCCGCCGCCCGCTTCCGGTTATCACGTGATCACACGAGGACGGAGTGGTCAAAATAGTAATAACATGAGTTTGTCGGGCGCCTTGGTTTATTAACGGCCCTCCAGGAATGATTAACAGTCCTCGATTCCGTCTCGGGCCTCTAATAGGCACTCGGGCTGTTAATTAATCATTCATGTCGGGTCGTTAATAAACCATAACGCCCTAAACAAAATCGTGTTATTAGTATATTAGTCAGCTGGGGTAAACAGCACCTAATGCATGACTCTCCTGATAAAGTTACATCTATCTTTATTTCTAATTATTAGTGCCTCTTTGTGTCATTTGAGATTAACAGCACCTATCCCGTGACATTCCCCGAGTTTCCTTTCATTTTACTTTTGTAAATAAATAATAACAAACGCTCTTTGTTGATCATATAATTGATTAGACTTCATTTAAGTCACCTAGAAGTCAAATGCGCCTATCCCATGACAATCCCCTGGTCAGGTGAGCCATCTGTACCACTGTTCCTGCATATCTTCTGAGCTGATTAGAAACGCTCTTTATTGCTGATATTTCCCAATTGTGTCGTCTGTCGGCAACGTGCTTCAAGTTTCACAGACCCGATTGAACCATTTTGGGTATATAATTAATTACTTAGTTAAATTATTTAGTAGTGCCCTTTTAAGACATGATCGAGGTCAGCGGGACCTATCTAATAAGATTCACACGGTCAAATTATCCATATGTATATACCAAATGATCAGCTCCGATGGTCCAACTTTTGGTCGCCTTTAGCAAAAAAAAAAATATATATATATATATATATATATATATATAGATTGAAATCATTCGAATTACGGGGCATTTCGAAGATTTCCGTTATTTCGTAAAGTGATATAATTACGAAATAACGCGGAAATCAGTAAAATGAAAGTAGTAATCATGCGCAGTGTCATTTCCGCCAAGTGCGGACGGAAAATTCTTGAAAAATAATGAAAAATGTAAATTTCGTTGCTATAAGAGAAATTTCTTTTGTTTAAAATTGTGGGGCATCTTTAGAAAATTGTGGGGCATTATGTAATCAAATAGACAAAAGAATACCCCGTAAATGGCATATTATATAATATAATATTATATAATAATAATAATAATTATTATTATTAGTGCCATTTTAAGACATCTGAGGTGAACGGGGCCTATATAATAAACATCCCGAGTCAAATTACCCATATATGCAACTTTTCAGCTTCGATGGTCCTGTCGTTTGGTCGCCTATAAGCGGATAAACAAACAAAAAAACATACGAACAAACAAACAAAACTGAGTTTTATTAGTACAGATTCACAACACAAAGTAACCACAATGTTCTGGTGAAATAAAAGTTCTTCATTTCAGTGTTACTGGTCGGCGATGCTATTGCTGGAAAGGACGAGGTCATACGAAGTATCCTACACAACGTACTGCAAGTGGAGAGTAAGACTGAGATAGATATGGAATTTCCAACAAGGTTCGTTCCCATAATATTATGGGTTAACCCTTTACCCAATAGAACGGCCCTGTGCCAATGCATTCTCTTATATATGCGAGTCGACCATACATTGGCTTAACACATTAAAAATTATAAAATTGTTAAAGAATGTAAGAAAAAATGGTAAAAAGTGTTAAAAAAAGATTTTTTTTAGGCCAATGCATTCTCTTATATATGCGAGGCGACCTATGGTCGACTCGCATATATAAGAGAATGCATTGGCACAGGGCATAACTGTAACTATCACAATGTGGTCAAGGAGCCGGTTCCAATGATATCCATATTTGTATGGTTTTATTGAGACAGACCGAAGATATTTTAGGCTGTTGAAGCTTTATTTGGCCGGTTTTGGCCGGTTTGTTGGGTAAAGGGTTAACCCGGAATAAATTGGTAAAGACGCGATTTTTTTGTTTTATAGATGTTAGATGTTTTTAATCACACAGTAATTAAGTTACAACTGAGCATCAATAATAATTCAAAAGTCAGGTGTAATTATTGTGAGGGAGTGGCATAATCATGATTGGCTGTTTTCCTGTCACCCTCGTTGTCCATATAATAAGTAATTTATCAATGGCATGCTCTTGTTGTGCTAATAACGAAATACTCGTATTTATAATATCAATCTTTTGTGTTCTGTACATATGCATGTATAAATATATATATTTGGTTATTATAGGCGTGTGTGTTGCAATACAAAACACTATCTGATATTAAGGTTGACCTTGCTACAGTAACACTGACAATGCATACAGTATATATAAATCGTGGGGATTGACTATTCCGAGTAACAGGAACAGGGACAGAGATATAAGATAAATTTTCTTTTTAGGCAATGAAACAATACATATTATACATCATTCGAAAGCATATATATATAGCACCTCCCTTTCGTGAATATTGTAACAGTTAAACACTAGTTTTGATAATTGGAAAGGAACTTTGAACGATGAATCGGCAATTAGCATCAAGAGGACTATTCCGAGTAACAGTGACAGAGATATAAACTTAATTATCTCGCGTTTTACGCAATGAAACAAATACATATTATGCATCATTAGAAAGCATATCATCTCTCCTTCATGAATATTGCAACATTTAAACACTACTTTCGATAATTAACGTATAATAATTATTGCCAATGAACGTCCAGCGGTGGCTCGACAATTACCACCATGAGGACTGTAACAGGAACAGAGACAGATATATAAACTTAATTTTCTCGCGTTTTCCGCAATGAAACAATACATAGTATACATCATACGAAAGAATAGCAGCTCACCCTCATCAATATTGCAACAGTTAAACACTACTTTTGAGAATTAAATATCGAATATAAATCAAAATTTACAACACACACCGTCATTCTTCTATATCAATTAAATTCAGTGACTCTCGATAGCGAAATAATTTGCGCTGGTTTATCGCCGTTTGTTGCGTCCAGGGGCCTGTACTAGAGATTTACAATTGTCGTGTTTGAACACGTGTACAAGGTTATGTGGGGCACACATAAGGTGTCGATTGCCATAGACCTCCGCTCTTATTCTTACAATGAAAAGGCGACTTCTTGCAACACCTCGTTCACATGCATGGTGACCAATAAAATAATAGGTTTACCACATGTGACTTGATTGACCAATGAAAAAAAGATATTCCTCGGAGACACTCATTGATATGTTGTCGCTAGTGCATGGGTAATCCGTGTTCAATTGTATTAGTGGTAATCGGTATCCTTTAAATAATCGCCCAGTGAGTACGCCGCAACCGTTCGTGCATTGTGTTATATTTCATCAATGGTTATCGCCTGTTCCAACAATTCAAGTTGTAACATGTATTTCAATTTCTAGTTGGGTTGTCATGCAGAATCGCTGGAGTATTATATTGAATACCATTCTGATCAAACTCATTCACCCATCGGTAATGAACACACGGGTATAATCTACTATATTACAATACAGTGGTCTATTGCACTTCACGCCTCCTGTGTACCTCCCATAACCTTGTACACGTGATCAAACACGGCAATTGTAAATATATAGTACAGGCCCCAGAATCGAGATGTAAATATTTACAATTGCGCGTTGTTCATGGCGATGTTTTCTATGGAGTGGTGTGGTCGATTTCGTTGAGATTTTCGGCGATGTTAGTAGAATCCTACAATCCCCCAGTACTAACTTATCTCAGTTTCATGTGCCCGAACAAGTCCATAATATTCTCATAAATTGTATATCCAAATAGCATCACAAAACATGATTCTTAAACATGGAATATAAGTAGTGGCTCACCTTGTCGATTGTCATTTTGTTTATCGCGATTAATTCGTTCCACCAATAAAGAAGTATTTATTCATTTACAACTGCGAAACGTCAGACATTATGACATGAAACATGAACGTCATAAACACATTAGTTCGCAAAAATAAAAGACGACAATTAGGTTTTACATATATAGAGAGGTATCAATCAATCTAGTGGGTTAGGCTAAGATTTTGAGGACACCTGGCTATCATATCTCCATGAAGATACAGATGTTGTAAAGAAATGTCTAGGTGCTCCTCTGTTCATGGCGCTATATATTGACGAAATATTATCAGGTTAAAAGAAATGTTGCTATGCATTATATCAGCTACATGTGCCCGACACAGAGTGAGATTTTGAGTGGTTTATTGTAAATTGTTTTGGGGAAACTATATTGAATGGAACAGACTCAATTGTGTTATAATATGTGCATGATCCATTCTAATATGCAATCCTCTGACGGTTCAAGGTCTCCTGGTTTGCAAGAATATGTGTATATCTTAAATAAAATGATAAATATACGTTTAATGCTTTCTTCTATGTATCAGTTTTGCTAGCTCATTATCCGTTTTTAACACGCACGATTTGATTCCTCATATCATTTGAGAAGGACGTGTATGAATTTGATGGTAATTGGAACTAAAAATATTTTTGTATCAGTTTTGGTGACCCTCCCGTCCATATTTCAGACTGAACCAGCGCCACTTTTGTCACCATTAAACCACACACTTAAACTCATTATGGAAATGCATATATATAAAATTGTACATAATTATATTCATTGTATCATGGAGAAGAATATACACCAATTTGGTGGAAATCGGCGCTAAAATTAGTTTAATCAATTTTGGTGCCCCTCCCCCTTTTCTGCCCCTGACAACAACGGCGTCACTTTAGAACATTCAAACCCGCATCATTATCTTTCTCGTAAAAAGTTACCCCAAGTAGACCCCTTTGGTGCCATCTAGATGGCCCATCGGCGCTAAAATTAGTTTGATCAATTTTGGTGCCCCTCTCCTCTTCCGTGCATCAATTACTCGAACGGCGCCATTTTTGACATATTTAAACCACACTATTAGAATCCTTATATCATGGAGATGATTATATATGTTTCGTGGCAATCAGCGACAAAAAATATTCTGCCCCTCCCCCTTTTCTGCCCCTGACAACAACGGTGTCATTTTAGAACATTCTAACCCGCATCATTATCTTTCTCGTAAAAAGTTACCCCTTGGTGCCATCTAGATAGTTCCCTGTGAATTTCTATAGAACACAGGCAGACAGACAGACATACAGACAGACATTCGCAAATATATATATATAGATATAAGGCTCAGCCAATCAGCCAATGTATTGTTTCAGTGCGTAAAACGCGAGAAAATTGAGCTTAGATCTCTGTTCCTGGCCATGTTACTCGGAATAGACACTTGTTACTCAGAAGCTGTACATGTCCCTTGTTACGTTCCTGTTACTCGAAATAGTCAATCCCAAATCATGTCAGTGGGGTCTGAAAAGGGGCGAGATTTCAGGGTATACCATATTTAGCACTCGCGACATGGGTGGGGTGGCTTTTGAACTATTTACTCGGGAATTAAATGCATGTGAGTTAATATTTGGGAGGAAAACATTCTCTGCACGTTTTATTTTTACATTTAAAGGTACTCAATCCGATCAGACCCTCATAAATTACTATTTCTTTGGCTTCGGGGGGTAAAAAATATTTTATTCGAGTCGAGGAACCTACCCATCAACGCTCAGAGTGATCAGATATAATTTTTTGAAGTTATTGCTATTGTTTATGGCCAAGAAGCACGCCGCCAAAAGGATGATTTCGGTCAAAATTGAGTTGTTATTACCACTTGATTTTAGAGTTATCCATCTTCGTCCGTTTGAATAAGTGTTTCTGGGGCAATTATTAGTACACATCTCGAGAAATAAACTTCAAAAATCAATATCTGATCACTCTGAGCTTTAGTGGGTGGGTTCCTAGACTCGAATCAAATATTGTTTACCCATGTGTCCTATTTTAAATCCATTAAATGGAACGGTATTGATATATTAAATTACGTTGAACTCTGCATGCAGTGAAACCGGAACTTGAAAATAAATTCAAAATGGTAAGATTTTAAAGGGGTACTGTACGCCAAATGTTGTTGTTGGTTTCTATAGTCTCCGAGTCGGAGAATAAGGTAACAATTTGTTTCATTATTTGAAAGTCTGTTGAGTACGAAGTAGTGTTACGGATGACAAATTTACCGGAATGCAAAAATACAAATTGTCGTTGTCGAGTAATTTTTGTACAGTTTTCAACCAAATGAATCAAATAAAAGTTATATTATAGGCATACTAGTCCCATATAATCATTTAAGTTATTGTATCGTCGCTAGTCAGTGGGTGGCGTGAGTGTTCTCCCCGTATCATCATAATATTTTAAGCGATCGTGTGTGCGATCGGTGTAACAATCCAGTATCCCTCAATTAATTGATTTGATTACGGAAATTCGTAATTTAATTGACGCCATTTTATGGCTCCAGTCATAAATTCAATTTATATCAAATTATTAACTTTTAAATTATTAAATTTTAAGATAGCCTATTAACCTGAGCGTTTACAGAATACATCTTCGACTCAAATTACTTATGTTTCTATATATTATCGATATTAGATCGTTGTTGTCACCGGAAATTTTATGAAAATGGCGTACAGTACCCCTTTAAAGGTACTCAATCCGATAAAGCACCCCTAAATTACTATTTCTTTGGCTTCGGGCTGAGATGAGGGATCGGACGATTTATACTTTTAATCTTTATCTTTAGGAGTTTTGTGATCGATGGTAAATCCGTAACGGTACAGATATGGGATACAGCAGGGCAGAGTAGGTTTCGGGACTTATCAAGCGCGTGAGTATATACATATAACCAACCTTGGTCATTGCTATCCCTTTAAAACACTTCAGTGAACCATACATGGATATACCGTGGTATTTATCGTGGTGATTGGAAAAGGTAAAATGGTGTAATTTTACTAATGTGTTACTTTGTTAAAATGGAACCACCCCTGTATGTACTCTAGTGAAATGGACCCAACAATGTATTTCACCAAGGTATTTTACCGGGATGTAAGTGTGTATGTAGTGGTTCTTCCAGGGTAATTTACCTCGATATACTATGGTAAATGAACATGGGAGTACCGGGGTACGTTTCTAGAAGCCATTCAATTAGATGCAACAGATTGTAGGTCAGATGAATGACACATGTGATTACATAAGGCGTTAATGTTGACTTATTTATAACAGTATTATTGTCCCAGTCTGGTAACTGTTGTGTATGACACCGGATACAATTCTTTCCCAACTAACAAAATATGGTTTTCTTCTCCAAAAAAAATAAAAAATAAAATAAGCTGCGTAATTCTATTGTAAAATAGACTAATCGCTCGTGCCCTTATAAAACACTCTGATAAAAGCCCGGCAAAACATGGTATGTAAAATATGGTAAAGTCATCAGGTAAAACTGATTTACTCTGGTGATCGTCATGTAAAACCCATGTAAAAGTGACATATCGTTTTAAGTGCCAAGTAAAGGTATGGTGTACCCCACTTACATTATACTCTCTTAAACACTGGTGTGTTACCATGGGAGCCTATATAACATCATTTTTAGATTGGATGAACTCCATAATATATTGTTGATTCTACTTTGGTCTTAAATATACACAAACAACAATTAACACAACCCAACCCACCTAAATTGTTGTCCCTGGTTGAAATACGTTTTGTTAGATCAGTGTGTATAAGTGTATAGACTTAAATCGTCTGAACTGCCCCAAGGACACCATACCATACTTTAATCTAGAAATAAAACTAAGCTGATAATACTATCATATCATTCCCCTTGTGTTACTTGTGTTTTATTATGGTATAAAGAATACATACAGTAATGCCCTAATTAATCGACTCCATAACCACAGCAGAATTATGGGTAATTTTTTCAGGATTTAGTCGGAAATGTGGCTTGTTGTCGATTAATTAGGGCATTACTGTACCATTTGTATATTACCTCACTTCATTCGAAGTCACAGGATGTGCTGTTAGCTGCTACGTAACATTAATACTAGGGAAGGTAGAACGCATTTACTTTTTTAAAAATCCATCTTTGACTGGAACCAACCCATATAAAAAAGCACCATGGTATACTACACGAGGATTTACCAGAGTTATAATTACGCCCACTTCATTTTCTATATATTAAATTCCCGTTAAGTTTATAAAAGCTAATGTATTTAAATCGCATAATTACATTATTTCCAGATTTTACAATGCAGCGAAAACGACCCCGAAAGTATACGCCCTGTCACTAATTCGCGGCCATATTGGATTCACCAGGTCCGGTTCTGTGGTTTCATAGATTCATTCAACCCCGGTTCCGTGGTTTTAGTGCTACATGTCAAAGTTTTGGAGTAGCATTTCCATATACACTGTTAAAATTCCCCAGTTTCAACATAAACTTTGTTTCGATTTGGGTAGGTAACATAGTGCCGTTAGATTTCTACTGTCGCTATGAGTCGGTTTGAACGCGCAACAAAGTGCCGGAATGCGCAAGAATTATGTTCCGGCAATTGGACGCTGGGTAATATAGCACACAAGGCGGGAGCCATTTTGAAGTTGTCCAGCTAGGTGGCGGATAAGAAACTTTGAAATCCAAGGCAATCCGGTGTCAATCGTAATATCTTTCTCACCACAACGTCTTTTGACTATAGGAGGCACATTTAATCTTATCAGGGGAGTTTTTGTATTGATGTTAACTCAGTTATTATCTACTTTAAAACAATGTTTGTTGTTGAAACAATTTATCAGGTCAGGGAAAACCCAAACTCGATCTATTAAACCTCATTTTGTCTATTTAACCTCGTTCGAGGTTTCTCAGATATTATGCAATTCCATCTTAATTGCCTATTGTTTAGCTCACACCGAAAGTGACATTAGATAATGTGATTTCGAGCGAGTGCTCAACTATACATACACTGTTAAAAAAAATCCAATTTGAAAAGGAAGATAGTACCGGAAAATTGCTGCCGGAATTATGATCTGTAAAATCACGGAACATTGTAAGCATATTGGTACAATGTTCCGTGTGTTTCTGGAACAATGTTCCGTGAGATTCTGAAACTATGTTCCTTTAAAATGTTCCGATTTGAAACAGAACATAGTGCCGGAAAATTGCTGCCGGAACTATGACCCATAAGTACGGAACAAAGTTCCGTGATTTTATAGATCATAGTTCCGGCAGCAATTTTCCGGCACTATGTTCTGTTTCAAATCGGAAATTTTTTAACAGTGTATGGAGCTTTTGAATTAGTCATGACTTCCATATATGGATAGCTAAGTAAAACCACGGAACCGGACCTGGTGGATCCAATATGGCCGCGAGTTAGTGACAGGGCATATTAGCGCGCAATGATATCTTGTAGTCAATTGCATATATTAACATACGACGATACTTTCTGCACGCTTCGCATATTATACGCAAATTTGTTTTGCGAACGGCATTAAAGGGCAACTCTACTCTAAATCCAGTGCCATAACTTACCAGTATGAACTGTGAAGATTGATCCCCCCCCCCGACAAACCAATCACAATGGTCAACATATTCAAAATGGCCGCCATGCACTTTTACGAAGTGGCCGCCGTTTTCAGCATTTACGCAACGTATAATCGACGAATGTGAGTTCTATATTCCTTATTCCAAAATATTAATATTTCACTCAAATATGGCCGCCGCCCAAAGGGGACACATGCGAGTTCTATGCCCTTTATCGATTTAGGTAAAACAAAGAGTGGCCCCTTGACTAATTTAGGTCAAACAAATTAAGTGTGTCGTATGGTGGCCCCCCCAAGACATTTCCACAACTCACCCCGATCGAAAATGGTCGCCGCCCAGAGGGGTTCAAATCGGGGACTCATGTCAATTCAGAGGGGTCCAAATAGGGGATACATGCCATTTCTCGACCATTGACCTATTCAGGTCAAACAAGGGTAAAACTGGTGTTGTTTGGTAGCCCCATGAGTCCATTTCCATACACCTCACCCAATTAAAAATGACCGCCGTGACTTTGTAACTCGAAATCGGTATCTGGCGGAGTTGGCAGTTACTCACCGATGGCCAGTTGTTTGCCGCACATGGTCGACGAGTTTATCAAATTTTCAGCCATTGAAATCACTGTTAGATTAGCCGCACGTGTGCGGATTTACTCCAGCACTAAAACTGGCAATGTCGTGATATGGCCTTAGTTACCGAAAGTGACATTAAACCCCAAATCAATCAATCAATCTCCCCTGGGTGTGATGATTGAGTGCTATCATCACGTCACTGAGTGTGATACTTGGGTACTGTCGCCACGTCGCTGAGTGTGATACTTGGGTACTGTCGCCACGCCCGTGTAATGCTTGATTATTATCGCAACGCCCATGCATATGATGCTTGAGTACATGTACACCTCCTTAATCCTTTACTCAACAAACCGGCCAAAAACGCCCAAATAAAGCTTCAACAGCCTAAAATATCTTCGGTCTGTCTCAATAACACCATACTAATATGGATATCATTGGAACCGGCTCATTGACCACATTGTGATGGTTACAGTTATGCCCTGTGCCAATGCATTCTCTTATATATGCGAGTCGACCATAGGTCGCCTCGCATATATAAGAGAATGCATTGGCCTAAAAAAATCTTTTTTTAACACTTTTTACCATTTTTTCTTATAATATTTTCTACATTCTTTGACAATTTGATCATTTCTAATATGTGTTAAGCCAATGCATTCTCTTATATATGCGAGGCGACCTATGGTCGACTCGCATATATAAGAGAATGCATTGGCACAGGGCCGTTCTGTTGGGTAAAGGGTTAATATTTTTTCTAGTTATACAGGAGGAGCAGATGGCGTCGTGCTGGTGTATGACATCACAAACTACGCAACCTTCGAGAGTATTGGCGAACATCTAAACGATATTCAAGAACACGCCGATACTAACGCAATGAAGATGCTGGTTGGGAATAGATTTCATCAAAATAATCTGCGAGCGGTACCAGTGCAAGAGGCGGAATGTTTTGCAGGTATGTACATGTAACTGCTGTGAATTAAGTATTCTGATATATAATGACCTAAATGTACGTATAGATATATGAAATAGTCCCTGGATTAGGATATAGTATATACGTGTACGTGGTATACGGAAGCTCATTATTGAGAACTCTCGTTGTCTAGTTATATAGCCTGTCGTGTATTTCACACTAAATCCCTATATAAGCGAGATCACTGATTCGCGGCCGTATTTTGATTCGTCCAGCTCCGTTCCGTGGTTTCAGAGATTCATCCAGCCCCGGTTCCGTGGTTTAGTGCTGCATGCAGGTCAAAGTTCTGGAGTAGAATTTCCAGATATGGAATGCTACTTCAGAACTTTGACCTGTAGCACTAAAACCACGGAACCGGTCCTGGTGGATCCAATATGGCCGCAAGTTAGTGACAGGGCGTATATTACATGTATAGAGTCCAATATTGTTAATATAATTTTCGGAATCTTTTCATACAATGATGCAACAGTCAACGTGGTTATCCGTAAAATAGTCTGTACGCGGTGTAAATTGTGTGGTAATGAATGTAATTCATCATTATTTTCAGAGAAGAATAATATATCACTTATAGAATTTTCTACCGAAGATCCATCCAGAATGGAAGCCGCGTTTAAAGACTTCGTAACAGGTATGCTATCGATATATATGCGCATTAGACCCGTGCACTCTGTGCCGCGCATCAAAATTTCATGTGCACGAGTATCTTAATTCTTGAACAGTTACAGGATTGGGGCATTCTCCGAGACAATTTCGGTGACCCAAAATGATGCACTCAAACGATTAACTACCCTGACTATCGTGCGCGACGAAGCGATGCAGCTTTCGGTGTGAATATAAAAATCGTGCGCTTTCGCCGCTTTGAACCGATACGGACAGAAAACGGGCGTAAACCCCCCCCCCCCTCCCGCCCGGGGCCTAAACAGGCGCGATTTCGGATGTTTTGGCTCGCGCCGAAATCGACAGAAACTGCAAAATGTGCGACATTGTGGCGCACATTTTGTCGCTTCTGGTGCTTTCGTCGCTCCAAAACATGAGCCATTATCGCATGTTTTGGCGCGCGCCGAAAGGGACACAAGCGCCAAAATGTGCGACATTATGTCGCACATTTCGTGGCTTCTGGCCCTTCGGTCGCTTTCGGCGCGCGACTAATGGCGCACATTATGTGTCGCTTTCGGCGCGCACCAGAAGCTCCATTAGGAAGTGGCCCTAATAGTATTCCATATTTTAGTGTTGAATTTCTAATCATGTCACTGCAATTTTCAACTCTTGGTGTTGTAATATTGTTGCCATTCGTTCTACCTGTAATTTAGTAAGAATTATGTAGTGGGGGGGGACCCCAATTGACAACATAAATTGCTACCGTCATATCAGGTCAGATGATGGAAAAGCAAGTGAACTCAGCCATGGTTATATAGAGCGGTACGACCTTAATACCCTTATAAAATAAAACACTCTGTTAAATCATGGTCTGGTAAAATTCATCTACTGAATGGTCACCATATTATACGACACATATCTAGACCCACACATGTATTTTTTACTCCAGTAAAATGTTTACACTGATCTATTTTACCGGGATTTAAGAATATTGTGTTGTTTCTACTGGATAGAGTAATTCTACCAGACTTATTCTACCAGTGTTGTTGACCTCGAATTAGGGTAAATTTACCACGGTAGTAACGAAGTACGCTTTCAGAAGCTTTAGCATGATATAACAGATTGGATGCAATATAAATCACACAGGTGATTACATAAGGTGACATATTTTGACTTAGCTGACTTATTTTTAACACTATTCTTGTCCCATTCTGTTAACTTTCGAGTATGACACGGGGTACAATTGTTTTCCATGCACTGACCAACTAAAAAAATATAAAAAGAGACGGAAAACACCTGAGTTAAGTATAATTTGCTTATTGTGAAATAGAGTTATCGCTCATGCCCTTGTAATTTCACTCTTGTGAGAGCCCGGGAAACCATTGTTTGTCTGTCTCTATTCTGATAAAATGTGGTAACGTCGGGTAAACAATATTGAATTATATACTCTGGTGATATATGTAAAAAGAACATACCCTTGTAAATTCCAAGTAAAGTCATGATGTACCCCACTTACATTATACTCTGTTAAATCCTGGTGTATTACCATTACATACAAAACATTAATAACACTGGAGCCTATACAGTAATGCCCAAATTAATTGACAACTTAACCACAGCAGAATTATGGGTAATTTTTCAGGATTTAGTCGGAAATATGGCTTGTTGCCATTGATCGGAAAGCTCAACAAGCCATATTTCCGACTAAATCCTGAAAAATTACCCATAATTCTGCTGTGGTTAAGTGGTCAATTACTTTGAGCATTACTGTATGTAACCGCAATTTTGAGATTGATTGGACTCCACGTCGCAGAGTTTTTAACATTTTGGACTTAAATATACCAAAAACCAACCCACCTAAATTCTTGTCCCGGTTGAAATACGTTTTGTAGGATCGGTATAGTGTAAGTCTGAACGGCTCAAGGACAACACACCACACCATCATTCCCCATTGCATTACTTGTATGTTATTGTATGGCAATTAATACCCAATTCGAAATCAAAGGATATGTTATTAGCTGCCAAATAACATTAATACTGGGGAATGTATATAGAACTCAGTTATTCACAACATCCATCTCTGAATGGAACCAACCCATATAAAAAGCACCATGGTTGTAGCGCCACGTTTTGAAGTAATTGACGACTTTTGAAGTAAAAGTGTTTGAAAGAGTTTGAGAAATTATTTACTACAGTATGTTCTGAAATACATGAATTTTACCCATGTATGTCCCGTTTCACCAGCATTTTACGAGAGTAAAGTGGGGTACATCATGCCTTTACTTGGAATTTACAAGGGGGTGTCTGTTTACATGGGTGTGCATGGCTTTTACCAGAGTATATCTTAACAATATAGAATTTACAACGGTATGTCCTTTTTACGTGGGTTTTATACATGGCTTTTACTTGTCACCGATTTGAACCAAAATTGTTGTGAAGTATCTATAAGATGCACTGAGTGTCCTCGTGGGTGAATTTTATGAATCGGTTGACAAATGTCGAAATTGTGGCCCCTTCCTTTTTTCAAGTTTATATCATTGTTAATCTGACTTTACCATATTTACCATAAGGTCGGTAAACCAGAGTAGAGCCTGGTAAACATGATTTACGGAGCTTTTATGATTTATCAGAGTGTTTATAAGGGTAGTCTCTATCGCACGACCTACGTGACTGCAGGTGTGAATCTTAGATATGTCATGAAATGTGAGCAGGAAAAAAAGTGAGATTTCCGTAGTCTCGCGTCGATTCGAGTGACAGCAGTCGAACATAGTCCATGTGCGACTACTGTAATATTAGTAGGTATATAATAAAACACATATTTAAAAACTTCTCAAAATGGCTAGTTTCGTTAAATTATAACTTGTTGTAAATCTCCCGATGATTCAAATACAAATTATTGGGCTAACTTGGATAAACAAAGTATAGGGCTAACGTGAAACCGGCCGCTATATTGGGCGTGTAACAGCTGTACCAAGGTGTACCAGTGATAAGCCACGATACGGCAAATGAAATGGATATATAGTTTTCTATATGTTCACGTTTCGTGCCATATATGGAAATCTACCCATAATATAGTGTTGTAGTTGGACCGTATGTGTTCGGCCGTTTTAGTGATTTTTGAATACAACGAGATGAAATGTTGTATTTTTTTATCGGGAAGGGGGGGGCATACTTTCTCTAACAGGTATTTTCAGCTATTGTTTTATTTATCTATTCCCTAGAAATTTACAAGAAAAGAAAGAACGAGATGGTGAATTGAAATGGTGATCGGTGTGCTGCCAATGACAATCAATATGCTTGTATTATTCACATATTATACCCGGTGTTCAATTTAAAGGGCGGTGTACACTAAATACGGCCATTACAGGATAGTGGATGGGCGCGAAACGCCCGGGGTGGTCGAAAAAATCTTCTCCTTCACCCCAAATACGGCCATTCGTGGGACCATCTACTTTTATACTCAACAGAATATATGCAACAAATTAATTAATTTGAGACATGGATTAGTGCAAAATACACCCATGTGCTCTATGAACAATGTAAACAAAATGGTAATTATATATTGAATGTATGACTGGAGTCATAAATTCATTTTCATTATAATTACCATGTTATGTGCATCGTCCATAGAGCACTTGAGTGTATTTTGCATTAATTCGTGGATCAAATTCATTCATTTGTTGCATATATTCTGTTGAGTATAAAAGTAGATGGTCCCATAAATGACCGTGTTTAGTGTACACTACCCTTTTAAAATTCTGTTTTATGAATAATATATATTAATTTTTTAAGGTTCATAATAACATAATTTGTTTTTTTTAAATATGTAAACCAACTACCATGATTAACTACATGTAAATTTCTTATTTTCATAACTAATATAACTCTCCAATAACCAGATTTTGCAGATTAAAACCATTGTTATGTGAATATTAACAGTTGCATTACCGATCAAAGTCCAATTCAAACCAACATTTAAAGGTACTCAACCCGATAAAACTCCTCTCAATTATTATTTCAATGACTTCGGGGGTCAAAAATATTTGATTCGAGTCGAGGAAGTCACCCATCAAAGCTCAGATTTGTTAGATATCGATTTTAGAAATCTATTATTTTTCATTATCGGGAATTCTTTCTGGCCCAGAAGATAGTAAAAAATTCGTTATTATTACCCACTTGATTATAGAGTTATCCATCCTTGTCTGTTTGAATAGAATTTTGGCGTAAAATCTCGAGCATGTTACCAAATTGACGGCAGTTATAAGTACTCATCTCGAGAACATAAGAATTTTCAAAAATCAATATCTAATGACTCTGAGCTTTGTTTGATGGGTTCCTCGACTCGAATCAAATATTTTTTACCCCCAAAGCCAAAGAAATAGTAATATAGGACCCTCTGATCGGATTGTTGTTGTTGGAATCTGTTGAGATGGGGACCCTCTTTACGGGTTGAGTACCTTTAACACTTCCATGCTGAAGCTTCCTGAATTGTTTTTGAAAATATGTGCCAATGCATTCTCTTATATATGTGAGTCTCCCATAGGGAGACAATGCATTGGCCTAACAATATTTACCTTGACATTTGAAGCCATTGCATTCTATTGCATATCCAAGGCTTCCTATACATATGTGAGACTCACATATATATGGAGAATACACTGGCACAGGGTCTTTAATGCTGCACGATCGAGCGCAGCTCCCGTCACGAAAGGATTAATCAAGCATGACGGTAAACATTGGCGATCGTCGACGTGTGTTGGCATACACTATAACAGTTTTGCTTACATAATAATGGTTTCAACATGCAACATATAGTTATTTGGAGAGCTACCAATTTAAAACTAAAAAAATGTTGTTCGTTTGTTTGTCCGCTTATGGCGATTAAACGGCTGGACCACCATAGCTGAACATTTGTATATAGGGGTAATTTGACACGGTGAGCATTATTAGATAGGTTCCGTTTACATCAGATGTCTTAAAAAGACCAACTAGACTCTGCACGGAATGTAGTTAACATGTTGTGCATGCACATAGGCGAGCAGAACGCTCTTTATTAATACAATATCAGGAATATATCAATAGTCGACACAGAGACCGCACTCAATGTCACTCACCGCCTCGAATAGCATAATCGACTATAGAACGCTCTTTATCCATACCGTATCAGGAATATAATTATAGATCAACAGTCAACATATTCATCCATGCAGCTGAAGGGAAGAACACCAATATGGTGTACAGAGAAGTTCTTTGAAAATGTGTAAATGTATGTCAAAACACTTCAATGTGTTTACAATCTGAATACTCGAGCAACGCTGGGTAACGCCCATCGTAAGAAAGTAAAGGAATGTAGGCGTTTTTTCAAATATCGGTCGCCATTTTGGCCGCCATCTTAGATTTGGAAAACCATTTCTTGCATGGGATGAAAGGTAATTACTTCACCTCAGTATTTACAACTCAACTGTCAGCATGTGTGGAGTTTTCTCGACAATAATGCCCAATGGTGTGAACATGAGGGAATTTCGGTGATTTTTCAAAATTTGTCGGCCATTGTGGGCGCCATTTTGGATTTGGGGGACTTTTATTTGGATGCAATATAAGGAAAGTTATTCAACTAAGTGTTCCCAACTCACAATAGTAAGCAGGTGTGGAGTTGTCGTGACAATAACTCTCACTGATGTTAAAATCAGCGATTTTCGGTGATTTTTCTATTTCTGGTGGCCATTTTGGCCGACATCTTGGATTTGGGTGAATATTCCTCAACTCAGGTATAAGAGGAATCCTAGCCCGAGTATATCCTGCACATATATAATCATGGCTGGAGTAATAATAGCAATAACACTCATTGATTCGAAACATATATTGCGTTATTAGCGTCGTTTTGGCCGGATTATACCGGCATTTGGGAAAACGTTATATCGGACAAAAATATCCGTCAAGAAATGTATATTATGGTCCCCGTGTGTTCGCCAATGACTCTTCTAGACGATAAATGTATAAAATCGCGTCAAGGTGCCAACATTTTCCCACAGAGACAAACGAAAGGTGGTGAAATGTCCGAAAAAAAACAAATTTTCACATTTCGGCGGCCATCTTGGCCGCCATATTGGATTTTTGTGTCGGATTTTTGGCTAGTTTGTAAGGGTTGTATATTACCATAACGAATCGAACGGAAAACAAGACCGCATGTGACATCATCTTTACTATAACGGCGATCAAAGAGACCTGGTGCATATAAATAAAATGGCCGCCATGATGGACGCCATCTTGTCTGGAGTCTCTGCGGCCACTTTTTTTTCTTGTTAGCAAGTGAAAAAAATTAGAGGAGACCTTAAGGAAGAAAATTAGTGGGGTGATGTTAAGTCCTGGAGGGGGGTGCAGAGGTCTACCAATATCTCCTGGACTATTACGGTGGTATATAGATTCGTCACATTGTTAAAAATAACGCTTAAACTTTTTTATCTGTCACACTGTCATAATGCATGCATTTAATGCAGAAATTATTTTTAACGACACAGAGCGAACACTTGCTGGTGGTAATATATATCACCCCAAAATACCCCAGACTCAGTACTGCATGTACAGGTACACCCCCTCGATGATATTCACATTTATATTAATGTAATATTTTCTTCTGTGTATTTCTGTGTATTTTCCCCATATTTGATATGTATTTATATTATTCTTTCATTTGTAAATGAGGACAATAGTAATCATGAATTTAAAATTAGCACCTGATACAGACCAATGTTACTCTGTAGTAATACAAAACTATTAGTTAAAAGGCATCAGTGGTAAAGGGTATGTGGCATGCCACGCCAGCCGTTGAAGCATGCCACAGGCTCTTTGAAAAGCTAAAATCCTAACATTGCCAAAGGGTAATAACTCTTAGTTTATAATAATAAATTCAAATTGTATTGCATGGATGTATGAACTGCCCAACAGTGACTCATTATTATAGGTTACTGTTTGACGGTCTATGACCCAGATTGTTGTAATAATAAGATAATAGGATATAAACATTGAACATGAAAGCAAAACCTAACTGGGAAAAGAACATTATGATTAATAATCAATAAAGACACAACCTGTGAATGTTAACGATGGCTGATATAAACGTCATGCTTTCTGCGGGAACATGTCTCTATTCCGAAGGTTCGCTATTCCGAAGGTTCACTACTCCGAAGGTTCGCTATTCCGAGGGTTCTCTATTCCGAAGGTTCGCTATTCCGAAGAATTATTTTTAAAGGTTAATTCTATACAGTGAAACCTCTCCAAACCGGACCCTCTACAATCCGAACCCCTCTCCATTCCGAACGAATTGTTCGGGCCCGAATTTTCCCAAGTGCATTGTCACTATTTATTACCTCTGTAATCCGAAACCTCTGTACTCCGGACAGCTTTATTAGTCCGTAAGTGAACAAATACACTAATGTTTACCTCCAAAATCCGAACGCTTAAAGCGACGGAAGACCGAACGCAATCAGTTAAAAGGTAATGATGTGAACGTTTCCGCTTTTGACCTGTGTGTGACCTCGAGGCTTTAGTGTATAGACTGAGGATCCTTTATAAGTTTAAATATCTAGTCCATACATTCAAGTCTGAGTGGCCATTTTCGTGACGGCTCATTCGTTCTGACATGTTGATTAAAATTGTACTGGTGACAATACACTCCCATCGTGTACGTTTAGCTAATTAGTGTTTTGTTTTGACAGTGGTCGTAAAAATAAGAGTTCCAATTCAGCACAAAGATTGATGTATTCAAGTATTGAGAGGGTTCTTTATCACGAAGACTCTTTTTTATGAAGGAAATAACTTAAAACAATGAAACAATAAATGTTATTTTTTATTTTTTTCGCGGGTTTCCTTGAGATTTAATGTCATTACGTATGACATTACTTTCCAATACATATTCACGTCAGGCAGTCCACACAATTGCTCTTTCCATGCGATTTAATGTCATCGCGTATGGCGTTATATATCAATAATCTTACAGGCAACGCCAGATAAGATACAACTACAAGATTGAGACAACAAGATAACTGAATAACAGACTTTACTGTGAAACAAATCGGAGGTGTGACACGCAACTATCCGTGGCCGTGAGAGAAGTCAGAGTCTGATTAGAAAACGGGTTGTTGATATTGGGGACAGTCATTGGTCGTGTTAACAAACGCAGTCCCATATCCAAGACACAACACTACTATGGCGCAACCACTTTTTTTCTCTCCTGTCGGATTTCCGCAGACCATGCCTGTGTAGCAGTTACACGATAACCTTAAGTACATAGGTGAAATCACCTATCACAAGAAATGTCAGCCTTGATATGCAAATACAAATCACTGTTGGTGAAAACAGCAGCAACTCTGGCATTAAACAAATGAGTGTTCGCTCTCGCGACATTCTGGAATCGTAGGCTACACCATTTCGTTGGGCAACGACTTGAAACAAACAATCCGCCATGTCCACATGGAAAGTTAGGTGATGTAAGCTGCACGTCGCAAATCGGATTAGAAAACGGGTTGTTGATATTGGGGACAGTCATTGGTCGTGTTAACAAACGCAGTCCCATATCCAAGACACAACACTACTATGGCGCAACCACTTTTTTTCTCTCCTGTCGGATTTCCGCAGACCATGCCTGTGTAGCAGTTACACGATAACCTTAAGTACATAGGTGAAATCACCTATCACAAGAAATGTCAGCCTTGATATGCAAATACAAATCACTGTTGGTGAAAACAGCAGCAACTCTGGCATTAAACAAATGAGTGTTCGCTCTCGCGACATTCTGGAATCGTAGGCTACACCATTTCGTTGGGCAACGACTTGAAACAAACAATCCGCCATGTCCACATGGAAAGTTAGGTGATGTAAGCTGCACGTCGCAAATCGGATTAGAAAACGGGTTGTTGATATTGGGGACAGTCATTGGTCGTGTTAACAAACGCAGTCCCATATCCAAGACACAACACTACTATGGCGCAACAATACGCCAGTTAAAGGTACTCAATCCGATAAAACTCCTCTCAATTACTATTTCAATGGCTTCGGGGGTCAAAAATATTTGATTCCAGTCGAGGAAGTCACCCATCAAAGCTCAGATTTGTTAGATATCAATTTTAGAAATCTATTATTTTTCATTATCGGGAATACTTTCTGGCCCAGATCTCAGTAAAAATTGCGTTATTATTACCACTTGATTTTAGAGTTATCCATCCTTGTCTGTTTGAATAGAGTTTTGGTGTACAAATCTCGAGCAGGATACGAAATTGACGGCAATTATTAGTACTCATCTCGAGAACATAACAAATTTCAAAAATCAATATCAAATAACTCTGAGCTTTGTTTGATGGGTTCCTCGACTCGAATCAAATATTTTTTACCTCCAAAGCCAAAGAAATAGTAACATAGGACCCTCTGATCGGATTGTTGTTGTTGGAATCTGTTGAGATGGGGACCCTCTGTTCGGATTGAGTACCTTTAATGAATACTGCGAAGCAGAATGTCGTTGAATAGACGGGTATGAGTCGAACCTAACTGCAATTGTGAATTTGTATTGAATTGTAAGGCCCACTTAATTTTCGAGTCATCGGCTATTTTTTATAGTGCCTTGATATCAGGTTTTAAACAGAATCTGTGCCATAAAATATTATTAAAACACTATATATAGTTCATCACCATTCCAAAAGTCTGTATCAGAAGATGCCCCTAAAGAAATAGAAAACATCTTAAATCATAAAAAGATTCCCCCGTGATATGTCATGGCTCTCAGAATGCAACAGAATTCAACCTAATGTATTTTCAATTGAATGGGAATAACATTATCTTTAAAATATAGAGTTACTCCCCTCCATTGAAAATGTTACACTTTCCTTTGCGCAACAAAACCAGATGAACCTTAAGCACAAAAACAAGTCGTTAACCCTGCGTTAACTCAACAAAAATAACATGTTCACAGTGTATTACACCGGATAAGCTGATAATACAGTGTTAGAGAGCTTCATATTTCAAATGGTATATATAGTGGCATATATTTTATATATGTGATCTGGGGGTTCGAAAATTAAGTGGGCCTTGAATGTTGATATTTTCTTTTCAAATACAGATTGCCAGTTCGGAAAAACTATATATCTTACATGTAGTTTATTTCAGTCATCGTGTTTTTAACTTTCCATAATGAACGATAAAC
Source organism: Siphonodentalium dalli (assembly GCA_032622095.1). Classification (NCBI taxonomy): domain Eukaryota; kingdom Metazoa; phylum Mollusca; class Scaphopoda; order Gadilida; family Siphonodentaliidae; genus Siphonodentalium; species Siphonodentalium dalli. The sequence goes on along the minus strand of CP136069.1, from coordinate 59,190,837 downwards.
TGATACTCTTTTCTTGCTATTAATAACCGATATCTAGGACAATTTGGGAATTATAAGTGGATGTATAAATGTACTATATATGAATACTAGCGTAATCGTATTTTTCATTCCTCGTGTGTTTTTGTGGTGGGGTGCAAATTATGATTCATTTCTGGTTAAATACGCCCAGAATAGAAAACCTTCGGAATAGCGAACCTTCGGAATAATGAACCTTCGGAATAGGGAACCTTCGGAATAATGAATCTTCGGAATAGAGAACCCTGCCCGCTTTCTGCCAAATCACATTCTCTAATATAATTGTCTTTATGTTATACAGGTATTATACAATTTTATTAATACATGTGCATGATTTAGAATAAAAACAGCTGTCGAGCTCTGTGTTTTAACCAGAACTGGCCTACATACGCGCGAAGAGAGCCCGAATCTACTCTTTAGTTCGTGTACTTGCATTACGATTACGATCTGTGTGTGGGGAATCAAATTTGAATAGCTATTCTGGCTGATATATGAGTCATATATAATAGGATCATAATAGGCCTTTAATATAATAGGTCAAAGAGATACTATCAGCCCATTAGGTTACTTTCGCTTTCGCTTTCCCTTGAAAATACCAGTGACCATAACATATGAGTTGGCCCGAACAGTATTCCATGAGTGATTCGGTAACGGAATCGATATCACGTGATTATATTTAAATTCCGCGAATTTTATACGTTCACATCGGTTTGCTTGCTGGAACGTGCTTATCTCCGAGATAGCTCAGATACAGAGCTATCATGAATCAGTGGATGGTCCCGATCCGATGACAGTCTGCAAACTCCATGCAACGCCCTCTACGTTATCACTGCGATGAGAGATAACTCTGCCTGGAGTTTGGACAGTCTGTTCATAGTCCGGTGAAACAATCGAAAATGTGTTAGTAGCGATGAAGATGGTACATTGATAATTGCAATTGCAGCAGGTAGGTTTTATTTATAATTTGATTGTAGTCTACTTGGAAATTCCATGGCATATATATTAACCATATATCAGCGCGTAAAGATGGCCCGCATCTACTCAACAATTATACTGCGCGAACTTGCATTACGGCTACTTTCACTTTCACTTGGAAATACCAGTGACCTATAAATAACATGACTGACGCGGTATAGGGGGAATCGATATCACGTGATTATATTTCCGCGAAATTTATACGTTCACATTCGGTTTGCTTACTGGAGCGAATGACACGAGCTTATCTACGAGATATCTCAGACATGAATCATTTGACGGTCCAGATCTGGTCACAGACTGTCCATAGCAAATTAGCAATGATGAGACAACCAAAAATGTGTTAGTAGCGATGCAGATGGTACATTGGTAATTGCAGCAGGTACGTTTTATTTACATTGTATTGTACATGTAGTCTACTCTTTAGTGCGTGAACCACAGTACAGTTGTTGGAAATATGTGTCAAAAACTCAGAAAACAAATATCCCCACCCCTACTTAGTATATAATTGACTAAGTAGGGGTGGGGATGTTTGTTTTCTGGGTTTTTGACACAAACAACTGTGGCGTGAACTTACATTGTACATTACGGTCTGTGTGTGGGGAATACAATTTGATTATATATACGAATTATAATTTATATACCGGTACATGTAAAAGTCCTTATAATAAATGAAAGAGATTGCATTTGCCTATACTATCGTTGTGTTACTTTCGCTTTCACTTGGAAATACCAGTGATCTATAAATAGCAGTGACTGATGCGGTGGTGGGAATCTATATCACGTGATCATATTTCCGCGAAATTTATACGTTCACATTCGGGTTGCTTGCTGGAACGATTGGCACGTGCTTATCTCAAAGCTGGCTCAGATATGATTCATTTGACGGTCCCGATATGGTAACGATGATATAACCAAAAATGTGCCAGTAGCCTTGCAGATGGTACATATTGGTAATTGCAATTGCAGCAGGTAGGTTTTATTTATAACTCTATTGTAGTTTACTCTTTAGTACGCGAACGTGCATCATTACGGTATATGTGTGGGAATAAAATGTGTCTACCGTACGAATGATAATGATATGTATACATGTAATAGGCCTTATAATAAATCAAAGGGATTGTATTAGCCAAAAGGTTACATTCGCTTTCACTTGGAAATTCCAGTGATCTATAAATAATAGTGACTGATGTGGTAGCTGGAATCTATATCACGTGATCATATTTCCGCGAAATTTATACACATTCGGTTTGCTTGCTGGAACAATAGGGACAGACTGTTCATAGTAACGATGATACAACACAAAATGTGCCAGTAGCCTTGCAGATGGTACATATCGGTAATTGCAATTGCAGCAGGTAGGTTTTTATTAATAACTGTATTGTAGTCTACTCTTTATAGTGCGTGAACTTGCATTACTTGTGCTGAACAGGTCACTCTCACCGGTTTTCTGTGATAAAGTTACCCAGGTTGGAGAGGATTGTGATAAAGTTACCCAGGTTGTATGGGAGGCCAAATTCACATTTAATAATGAATTGCGCTTAAGCGCAAATAATTGCGCTTAAGCGCAATCAATTGCGCTTAAGCATAATTGTGACTACTATCTAACCTACCCATAAACTATTAGCATGACCTGGTGTATCACCTAGCAACACAAGATGAGCATTGGGCTAATTTTGACCTGTACTCAACAGTCAACTGTGAGTATGTGTTCAACAAGGAGAATCCCTAATTACATATTTAATATCAGCATCCCTCTATCCAAAGAATTGATGTCGCCTTCCCGGAACTTATAGTAATTTTTTGTATGATGGTTTTAATGTATTTTTGCACAGATTTTAGCCTATACATGCATGAGGGCTTTCTTACCTCATACAGTAATGCTCTAATTTATCGACTTCTTAACCACAGCAGAATTATGGGTAACATTTCAGGATTTAGTCGGAAATATGGCTTATGAATGGCAACAAGCCATATTTCCGACTAAATCCTGAAAAGTTATCAATAATTCTGCTGTGGTTAAGGAGTCGATTAATTAGAGCATTACTGTATGGTTTACTTATTGACTTAAATCAGGGGGAAAAAACCCTATTTTCATATTACATGTATCAGCATCCCTGTCCAAAAAATGGTGTGTAATCACTGGAGCTTTGGTGTCTCAGTCCTGGAGCTCTAGTTTTTCTTATTAAATCAGCATCTCTTGCACAAATCTATAGTATTTCCATGATCATATAGTGTGAATGTGGTGTCACTGAGGGCTTGCTTCCCTCATATGGTGTGAAAATTTAAGAAAATCAATGTCGCCCCGACTAATACAGAAAGTAATGCTATTTGCAAGTAGCCCCAACTAATATATACCGAAGATAATATAATGCTATCACGAGTCGCTCCAACTAAAACAGAAGGTGATACTATTGCGAGTCAGCCATTTTGATAAAGAAGTTGGGCTAGCTCCCTACCCAATCAAACCAATGAAACCAAGAGGTGACATGTCAATAGGAGTTAATGCTAAGTTATGGAGAAACCTATTTATTCACCAGGGGTGTTTTGTTACATATAACCATGAATTGCGCTTAAGCACAATTAATTATTAAATGTGAATTTGGCCTCCCATAAGGTTGGAGAGTATTTATGGTAGGCCAAATTCACATTTAATAATTAATTGTGCTTAAGCGCTTAAGGGCAATTAATTGCGCTTAAGCGCAAATAATTATGCTTAAGCGCAATTAATTGCACTTAAGCGTAATTAATTAATTGCGCTTAAGCGCAATTCATGGTTATATGTAACAAAACACCCCTGGTGAATAAATAGGTTTCTCCATAACTTAGCATTAACTCCTATTGGCATGTCACTTCCTGGTTTCATTGGTTTGATTGGGTAGGGAGCTAGCCCAACTTCTTTATCAAAATGGCTGACTCGCAATAGTATCACCTTCTGTTTTAGTTGGAGCGATTCGTGATAGCATTATATTATCTTCGGTATATATTAGTTGGGGCTACTTGCAATAGCATTACTTTCTGTATTAGTCGGGGCGACATTGATTTTCTTCAATTTTCGAGTATACAGGCACACCATATGAGGGAAGCAAGCCCTCGGTGACACCACATTTACACTATATGATCATGGAAATACTATAGATTTGTGCAAGAGCTGCTGATTTAATAAGAAAAACTAGAGCTTCAGGACTGAGACACCAAAGCTCCAGTAATTACACACCATTTTTTGGACAGGGATGCTGATAATATGAAAATAGGGTTTTTTCCCCCTGATTTAAGTCAATAAGTAAACCATACAGTAATGCTCTAATTAATTGACTCCTTAACCACAGCATAATTATGGATAACTTTTCAGGATTTAGTCGGAAATATGGCTTGTTGCCATTCATCGGAAAGCTCTCGAGGGCTTTTCGATGAATGGCAACAAGCCATATTTCCGACTAAATCCTGAAAAGTTACCCATAATTCTGCTGTGGTTAAGAAGTCGATTAAATAGAGCATTACTGTATGAGGTAAGAAAGCCCTCATGCAGTGACACCGCATGCATGTATAGGATATTACCATAGTAAAGGCTAAAATCTGTGCAAAAATACATTAAAAACATCATACAAAACATTACTAGAGTTCCGGGAAGGCGACATCAATTCTTTGGATAGAGGGATGCTGATAATATGTAATTAGGGGATTCTCCTTGTTGAACACATACTCACAGTTTGACTGTTGAGTACAGGTCAAAATTAGCCCAATGCTCATCTTGTGTTGCTAGGTGATACACCAGGTCATGCTAATAGTTTATGGGTAGGTTAGATAGTAGTCACAATTACGCTTAAGCGCAATTGATTGCGCTTAAGCGTAATTAATTACGCTTAAGCATAAATGCCCTATTTGCGCTTAAGCACAATATGTGGTATTTGCGTTTAAGCGCAATTCATTATTAAATGTGAATTTGGCCTCCCATAAGTATTGTGATAAAGTTACCCAGGTTAATAATATTTCATGTTTAGCAACAAGTTATTAATTTTTGCGATCAAAATGACGAACTACAGTACTAATATGTCTTAATTTATATTTAATAAGGGCTATTACTTGCCAAAGGCCCAAAACTGAACAATATTTCCTTCTGTCACTTTTAAATCGAGTTGATATTGTGAGATTTGCTTAACCTGGGTAACTTTATCACAATTCTCTCCAACCTGGGTAACTTTATCACAAGTTAGGAACCTGGGTAACTTTATCACAGAAAACCGATGAGAGTGACCTATTCAGCATTACTTGTGGGGTCCCTTAGGCCCAAAAAATCACCATATTGTGACTTTAGTTACAAAAGCATGAAACTTCAAATATATGTTGCTTAGTTATAAGGAAAACTCTTTGGAAGAGGGTGCCCGGGTGGAAGGACCTGAGTCGGGATAAAATCAGGTTTCCATGGCAACGGCATCAAATATTTGGATAAAAGTTGAAAAAGCCCACTGTTGGGAATTAATGAGCCTTGTATTCAAAGAAATGATGTTAACTCATTGTGCCATCAATAGTGCAACAAAGGGAGTGGGCCACAGGGACATATAGGGTCAAGGTCAATTGATTAGGTCATTGGACAAATGTCATATGTTGGTCCATTTTTAGCTCAACTTTACTTTGTAAAGTCTGAGCTATTGTCATGGCTTGGTATCTGTGTGTGTGTGTGTGCGTGACTCGTCAACAATTTCCTTTAGCACGGGCTACAGGTCGTACCTTTGGTCGGATCATTATGAGATTTGTTATGGCTGTTGACATTGACATGTTGATGGGAACCAGTCATTTTGCAGTGGGGTCAATCGGCAAAAAAACATGGCCGCCAGTGTCCATCTTGGATTTCAAAATTCAATCCATTAGCACGGGCTACATGTCGTACTGTTCATCTGATCATCATGAAAATTGTCATGTAGATGGGAACGAGTCATTTTGGGGTCGATCAGCCACAAAATATGGCCGCCAGCAGCCATTTTGGATTTAACTCTTTGCATGACTAAATCATTTGGCACAGGCTACAGGTGGTAGCTTTGGTCGGATCATCATGAAATTTGTGATGGTTGTTAACAATGACATGTAGATGGGAACGAGTCATGTTGGGGTCATTCAGCCAAAAAACATGGCCGCCAGCAGCCGTCTTGGATTTTACTCTTTGCATGACTAAATCCTTTGGCACGGGCTACAGGTAGGTCCTACCTTTGGTCGGATCATTATGAAATTTGTCACGGCTGTTGACATTGACATGTACTAGTAGAAGGGAACGAATCATTTTGGGGTTATTCGGCTCTTGGATTTTACTCTTTGTATGACTAAATCCTTTGGCACAGGCTTCAGGTCCTACCTTTGGTCGGATCATTTTGAAATTTGTCACGGCTGTTGACATTAACAAGTAGATGGGAACGAGTAATTTTGTGGCATTCAGCAAAAAAACATGGCCACCATTGGCCATCTTTGATTTCAAAATTTAATCCATTAGCACGTGTGACAGGTCGTACTGTTCGTCTGATCATCATGAAATTTGTCATGGATGTTAATATTGACATGTAGATGGGATCGAGTACTTTTGGGGTCGTTCGGCCAAAAAACATGTCCGCCAGCAGCCATCTTGGATTTTACTCTTTGCATGACTAAATCATTTGGCACGGGCTACAGGTCGTAGCTTTGGTCGTATCATCATGAAATTTGTCATGGATGTTAACAATGACATATAGATGGGAACGAGTCATTTTGGGGTCATTCAGCCAAAAAACATGGCCGCCAGCAGCCGTCTTGGATTTTACTCTTTGCATGACTAAATCCTTTGGCACGGGTTACAGGTAGGTCCTACCTTTGGTCGAATCATTATGAAATTTGTCACGGCTGTTGACATTGACATGTACTAGTAGAAGGGAACGAATCATTTTGGGGTTATTCGGCTCTTGGATTTTACTCTTTGTATGACTAAATCGTTTGGCACAGGCTTCAGGTCCTACCTTTGGTCGGATCATTTTGAAATTTGTCACGGCTGTTGACATTAACAAGTAGATGGGAACGAGTAATTTTGTGGCATTCAGCAAAAAAACATGGCCACCAGTGGCCATCTTTGATTTCAAAATTTAATCCATTAGCACGTGTGACAGGTCGTACTGTTCGTCTGATCATCATGAAATTTGTCATGGATGTTAATATTGACATGTAGATGGGATCGAGTACTTTTGGGGTCGTTCGGCCAAAAAACATGTCCGCCAGCAGCCATCTTGGATTTTACTCTTTGCATGACTAAATCATTTGGCACGGGCTACAGATCGTAGCTTTGGTCGTATCATCATGAAATTTGTCATGGATGTTAACAATGACATATAGATGGGAATGAGTCATTTTGGGGTCATTCGGCCAAAAAACATGGCTGCCATGAGCCATTTTGGATTTTACTCTTTACATGACTAAATTCTTTGACACAGGCTACAGGTCGTATCTTTTGTCGGATCATCATGAAATTTGTGACGGATGTTAAAAATGACATTTAAATTGGAATGAGTCTTTTTGGGGTCATTCGGCAAAAAAACATGGCTGCCAGCGGCCATCTTGGATTTTACTCTTTGCATAACTAGGCCTTTCAACTTTCCACATTCCTAATCACTCCATTGACTGTAACACATGAAATTATTCCCTTTCCAAGTTGAGCTACAGTGTCATTGACACTTTCATTTTATTTATTGTCTCATATTTCGCTAACCCTTGTGCCTTAGTCATAAAAATAAATCCCCATCAAAATGCCAAAGAATTAGGGCACCATCACCATGTTTAATTTTATATATGACACACTTGATATAAGACGATTAAATGTCAATACAGTAATGCCCTAAGTAATCGACTCTTTAACTACAGCAGAATTATGGGTAACTTTTCAGGATTTAATCATAAATATGGCTTGTTGCCATTCATCGGAAAGCTCTCCCCGAGAGCTTTCCGATGAATGGCAACAAGCCATATTTCCGACTAAATCCTGAAAAGTTACCCATAATTCTGCTGTAGTTAAAGAGTTGATTACTTAGGGCATTACTGTATGTCACAACATTAAATTTATACATAATCACATTTTAAGTAGTAATTTTTAGCTCAACTTTACTTTGTAAAGTTTGAGCTATTAATAATAATGCCACGGCTTGGTATCCGTCGTCCGTGCGTGTGTGGGTGACTCATCAACAATTTCCTTTAACACAGGCTACAGGTCGCACCTTTGGTCGAATCATTATGAAATTCGTCATGGCTGTTGACATTGACATTTAGATGGGAACAAATCATTTTGGGGCATTCGGCATAAAAACATGGCCGCCATTCAATCCATTAGCACGGGCTACAGGTTGTACTCTTCGTCTGATCATCATGAAATTTGTCACGCATGTTAATATTGACATGTAGATGGGAACGAGTCATTTTGGGGTCGTTTGGCCAAAAAACATGGCTGCCAGCAGCCATCTCGTATTTTACTCTTTGCATGACTAAATCCTTTGGCACGGGCTACAGGTCGTAGCTTTGGTCGGATCTTCATGAAATTTGTCATGGATGTTAACAATGACATGTAGATGGGAACGAGTCATGTTGGGGTCAATCGGCCAAAAAAATGGCCGCAGCAGCCATCTTGGATTTTACTCTTTGCATGACTAAATCCTTTGGCACGGGCTACAGGTCGTACCTTGGGTCAGATCATTATGAGATTTGTCATGGATGTTAATATTGACATGTAGATGGGATCGAGTACTTTTGGGGTCGTTCGGCCAAAAAACATGTCCGCCAGCAGCCATCTTGGATTTTACTCTTTGCATGACTAAATCATTTGGCACGGGCTACAGGTCGTAGCTTTGGTCGTATCATCATGAAATTTGTCATGGATGTTAACAATGACATATAGATGGGAATGAGTCATTTTGGGGTCATTCGGCCAAAAAACATGGCCGCCATGAGCCATTTTGGATTTTACTCTTTACATGACTAAATTCTTTGACACAGGCTACAGGTCGTATCTTTTGTCGGATCATCATGAAATTTGTGATGGATGTTAAAAATGACATTTAAATTGGAATGAGTCTTTTTGGGGTCATTCGGCAAAAAAACATGGCTGCCAGCGGCCATCTTGGATTTTACTCTTTGCATAACTAGGCCTTTCAACATTCCTAATCACTCCATTGACTGTAACACATGAAATTATTCCCTTTCCAAGTTGAGCTACAGTGTCATTGACACTTTCATTTTATTTATTGTCTCATATTTCGCTAACCCTTGTGCCTTAGTCATAAAAATAAATCCCCATCAAAATGCCAAAGAATTAGGGCACCATCACCATGTTTAATTTTATATATGACACACTTGATATAAGACGATTAAATGTCAATAAGTAATGCCCTAAGTAATCGACTCTTTAACTACAGCAGAATTATGGGTAACTTTTCAGGATTTAATCATAAATATGGCTTGTTGCCATTCATCGGAAAGCTCTCCCCGAGAGCTTTCCGATGAATGGCAACAAGCCATATTTCCGACTAAATCCTGAAAAGTTACCCATAATTCTGCTGTAGTTAAAGAGTTGATTACTTAGGGCATTACTGTATGTCACAACATTAAATTTATACATAATCACATTTTAAGTAGTAATTTTTAGCTCAACTTTACTTTGTAAAGTTTGAGCTATTAATAATAATGCCACGGCTTGGTATCCGTCATCCGTGCGTGTGTGGGTGACTCATCAACAATTTCCTTTAACACGGGCTACAGGTCGCACCTTTGGTCGAATCATTATGAAATTCGTCATGGCTGTTGACATTGACATTTAGATGGGAACAAATCATTTTGGGGCATTCGGCATAAAAACATGGCCGCCATTCAATCCATTAGCACGGGCTACAGGTTGTACTCTTCGTCTGATCATCATGAAATTTGTCACGCATGTTAATATTGACATGTAGATGGGAACGAGTCATTTTGGGGTCGTTTGGCCAAAAAACATGGCTGCCAGCAGCCATCTCGTATTTTACTCTTTGCATGACTAAATCCTTTGGCACGGGGCTACAGGTCGTAGCTTTGGTCGGATCTTCATGAAATTTGTCATGGATGTTAACAATGACATGTAGATGGGAACGAGTCATGTTGGGGTCAATCGGCCAAAAAAATGGCCGCAGCAGCCATCTTGGATTTTACTCTTTGCATGACTAAATCCTTTGGCACGGGCTACAGGTCGTACCTTGGGTCAGATCATTATGAGATTTGTCATGGCTGTTGACATTGACATGTAGATGGGAACGACTCATTTTGGGGTCAATCAGCAAAAAACATGACCGCCAGTGGCCATCTTGGATTTCAAAATTCAATCCATTAGCATGGGCTACAGGTCGTACTGTTCATCTGATTATCATGAAAATTGTCATGGATGTTAATATTGACATGTAGATGGGAACGAGTCATTTTGGGGTCATTCGGCCAAAAAAAATGGCCGCCAGCAGCCATCTTGGATTTTACTCTTTACATGACTGAATCCTTTGACACAGGCTACAGGTCATATCTTTTGACTGTAACACATGAAATTATTCCCTTTCCAAGTTGAGCTACAGTGTCATTGACACTTTCATTATAATATTTGTGGCAATACATAAGGCCAAAAAAAAAAGATGTTTCCGCACATCGACTGACCCTAAAAATAACCCGCTGACCCCAAACTTTTTATTGATATTTTGAGAAAAAGTAAAAACAATTTTTTTTTTACTGTTTTTACCACTAATGCTCATAAATATTGATGATCATTAGTGTGCAAAACACATGGTTTCTAACATATACCTGTGAAAAGTGACCATGAAGTGACAGTTGTCTCAAAAGCCCCAGGTATGTGATGGGTTGTGGATTGATGGGCATGAATTTTGCAATTTTAATTTCATGAGAGTGGATCTCATGTCTGCTTTACCTGTATGCATTGTTTAGGACTTACAGAACATACTCTTGGGTTCCAAATAAACATGCATGTAGGGATGCCATGACTATGAGTTTTCATAATCGACCGTTATAATTGACGGTTAGTCGATTAATCGTTCATATATGCGGCCTATATTACACCCAGGTAAACAAGTGATAAATGCGAAATTGCATCCACCCTGCCCACCATTGGCCACCTAAACTCAAAGTTGCGCAGCCGGTAAACGCCCTCCTTGTCGATATTCCCGCGGACGAAATATTTGTATAATACATGTCCATGCAGTCATTCAATGTTCCCCGTGAACATGCATCGGGGTGCCTATTGAAAACTTGTGGAATTGTCGCTTACTTATTGAAAACGGACTATAGTTAGTTTTGCAGAGAATCCCATTGTGTATCGATTACGTCACCTGCGCACGATGCTTGTACATGTAACTGTACTTTAAGTTTTGTCATTCAAAGTACATGCAGCGCATCACACCGTGCAGCACAGTAGCGGGGGGCAGAAATAATGAAATATATTAATAGTTTATATACGTTACCACGTTGGAGATTGTAAGTGATGACTTTGAGCATTTCATCTCTCGCGAACTTTGTGACTGAATAATGGTGACCGTTTTACAGTACATGAAATTTGAAAAATGAAACATAGATGCAGTCCAATGCACGTCGTCCATTTTGGCTATTAAACTACCGATCCATAGGAATATATTTACACTCACACGTGCATTCGTATTGTGGAACATGAATGCAGGACGTTGGTTGGTCGAAATTACGTCACATGACGTCACGCGCTGACCCCAACTTGCATCCATTTTTGTGTAGACGCAACTTGGTCAGATCCACGATAATAACGTTGGAAATGGACGCTTAAAACTCTTTTAATCTGCCAGTTGACTCGGTTGAGTGTAAATATAAGTAATGGATGTTGATTTTGTTGCGTTCCATAAAGTATGGATGCAAGTTGGTCTGACATTTTCATGTGTGGAACCTTTCGCGTTCCACACAAAATGTCAGACCTTTCGCGTTCCACACAAAATGTCAGACCAACTTGCATCCATACTCTATGGAACGCAACAAAATCAACATCCATTTCTTAAATAAATTCACAGTTAAACATAATTTATAAACAATGATAAGGCCGTAACACGACATCAAAGGAAGCCGCTGGCCGGCCAAGGCTGTGAGAATATGTTGCACATTGAATTCTTTGAAGATGACCGCTAAACGTTGGCTGTGACATCAAAGACAAACGAAGCTGCATCATAAGAGAATAGGGTGTTGGTGGTAAATTTTGCTACATACACTGTTAACTTTTACTTCCATGCATGGCATGTGTGGCTATTATTAACAATAGTGATAACATTTTCATGAAAAAGGTATATAAAACTACCAAAACCTGTGGTCTAATAATGGACCTGAAAGCCCAGTTAACACAGATGAGGATTAAGATACTTGTAAATGTCCAAATATTAAAATATATCTTAATCCGAAAAGTCTAATTTGTTGGACTAGGCATGCATAATTCATAATTATGATGAATCTCTAATCTGGCATTAACCACACCCATCCACCAACCCAAAAAACTGCTATTATATTAATTTAAGAAAGAAAAAAAAGGTATGAATTTGGCTGGTGTTGTTAGATGCTATAGATGTTGGCATTTTGTAATTTTCAGGTTCAAATCTCAAAATTTTCCAATACAGTCATACTGGGCCGACCATGATTCATAAAATAGGCTACCGTCCATGCCTGTGTGGGAACAGTTACTCAGTTAGTGAAAAATCGAAGCCCAAAAGGGGTTGGGTGGGGGAAATGGAAATTTTGGAGTTTGATGTAGTACAGGGGAAGGGGTGCAGTTGGAAATTCCAAGGTGGATACCCCCCACAACGGAGACCCTCTACCCACTTCCCTGAGCTGTACGTCAACCCCCCCCAGTGATTCTGGAATACCAGTTAACAGATGGGGTGTGTTTTTACCAGTACAATAGCTTGCAACTTAATCAATATTATACTCTCTTCTTAGCAGCACAGTTTTTGGAAACACATACATCACTTTAATAATTATTATTACCACTTTAGAGGGCATTCTTTAGGAGGGTTATGACCCCCCTCCCCCTGGAATCAGGCATCTGGCTTAAAACTGATCCCGGCATCTGGAATACTTCATAACCGAGAGGCGGCATCTGGAATACAGTAATGCCCTAAATAATTTACTCCTAACCACAGCAGAATTATGGGTAACTTTTCAGGATTTAGTTGGAAATATGGCTTGTTGCCATTCATCGGAAAGCTCTCACTGAGTGGCAACAAGCCATATTTCTGACTAAATCCTGAAAAGTTTCCAATAATTCTGCTGTGGTTAAGGAGTCGATTACTTAGGGCTTTACTGTACTCTATTCACTACATTTATTGAAAATAGAGCAATGAAGCAAAAGTTGACATGATTCATTGGAATTAGTCTCCATATTGGATATAGTAGGCTAATTATTTGAATTAGCAGCTTGACTGAAAGATTTGACATTTTCCTGAAGTTTTAATCTGAGAACACATATACATTGGTATAGAATTATGTGGAAACATGCATTGAGGTGCAATTGCTAGCCAGTGTGAATATTTTTTGCGTAGAAACAAACCATTGAAAGTTTGGTCACATGACACCAGTTACTTATTCCTTATTGGACTTTGAAAGAGAACATACTGGTCTGATTTTCATGGAATAAACGGCGCTGTTTACGTAGTGTGCCAATGACGAATAATTAATTTAAGATATTTCACAAAAATATTTACCACCAATCCACTGGGTTTCTATACCCTGTGACCAAAAATGCCCAAAATCGTCTTTCTGGTCTGATTTTCATGGAATAAACAGCTTTGTATGGTGTCTGTTGGCGATTAATTAAGATTAGGCCCCTGCGAATCGAATACCGAATCGAATCAGGTAAATGATATTCGAATTCGAATCGAATCAGAGACCGTGTTGAAAAGTGAGGAGTTCATAAACAAAACGTAAATACTTATGAGAGAATTCATCGTACACCTCGGCAGTAATCCCGTGTGGAGTTGTCAACCGGAAGCCATTCATTTTATCCACGGAAACAGCCGAATATGGATGATGTAAAACGGAAATAAGTTGGTATTACTCAAAATCTGGAATGATACATCGGAAACGAGTCATTTGCGCTGCTGCTGGTGGTTGTATTTTGTATCTATAAATATATTATACCACAACTTGTGTACCCGACTAAAACATTCAAGGAACAGGGAGCATAAGATTCTACTGGAGCCTGGCGATATCAATTCAAATCTCGAAAGTTGGACTCTTGGAAGCATATTTAATAGCTCAGAGACTAGTATGCTGATGACTACAGTATTGCCTCTTAGTAATCAGTAATGCTGAATGGTCAAGTTCCAACTTCCACCACCTATAAGCATTAGGGTACCCGAGTTAGGCACGTGAGAACTAGTTCAACTAGAGTATAGGCCTACCCGAACTAAACGCGAGAGGACGAATGAAAGATCGTACTCGGCGAAAAAACGTAACTTCAAACAGGCAACGTCAACTCAGAAATCTGGTGCTATGTTTGTTGCAAATTGGTTTCTTTTAATACTATAATTTACATTAAGTACACACTATTAATTAGAAACTATACTGAGTACGTCGACCTCTCGCATGATCGTTGACTTTTGCGACAATCGGTCAATTTGGTCAAACCACCGGAAGTCGGGTATATACTAGTCTCTTTGGGCATAGGTCGCGAAAAATAAATTGATTCAACAATACTCATCGTTATTTAGGAGCTCGGAGAAGTGGGTCATCACCTTGTTTCTAGCATTATAGAATATAGACCCCTTGTGACGGCACATAAGTGTTATACCGCCAACGGGCAAGCCACTGAATCGTGTGCGACATTAAACTGGATAAACGCCGACCGTATACACGACATGATTTTGCCCAAACCAACCGTCGGCGAGATATTCGATCTAGGTATTCGATAACGTCAACGAGATATTCTAAATCGAATCGAATCGCACGAACGATTCGAAATTTTGAATTGAATTCGAATATTCGCAGGGCCCTAATTAAGATTCCACTTTTAAAATTTACCATCCGACACTGGCACTGGCTTCACATACATACATACATACCCAGCGACAGAAAATGGCAAAATTGCATTTCTGCATGGTCCAATTTTCACGGATTAAACAGCATTGCAGGGTTGCCGTTGACAAATAAATAAGATTCCACCAAAACAAAAAATTACCACCCAACCCACTGGGTTTCCATACCCTGCGACCCATGTAGTAATATCGTGATTACAATGTGCGTTTTGTGGGGGGGACTACCAAATGTACAGGAAAGTAGCTGCATGATATCGCAGAAAGAGCAAATACCCAACTTTGGATTATAACCCTTCCATTCAGGGAGGGTCTTGGTCATCCGAATACCACCTCTGTCCCCGATTTGGATTATTATTCCAATATAACTCAGAATCTTCAGAAACAAAATTTATGTAGTTATTAATCCTCTTGAGTTTTGTAAGATATTTGTTCCATTTATGCATGATCATGCAGTGTCAAAAGATTGAAAATGTTTGCATTTTTACATTCTTTTCCCATTCTAACAAATTCCTTTCAATCAATGTAACTATTCGACTTAGTATTCTGGTATGGTGTACTCGGCATAACAAACTAATTTAAATTATCAACGTTTTGGCCTGTCAAGCAGACGTCAGGTGAGAGACAACTCTATCAGGGAATATAACAAATCGCAGGTCAGCATTATGATCTATTTGAACAATACTATTAACTAGCAATATATGTATGATAACGAGATGTATATAAGAAGCTAATTTGTGGAGAATATTATGTTCAGGAAAGGAATATAAATCAGCAGACGGAACTTGGTTTTTTTTGGTGTTTAACATCAAGAAGAATATCAATGGAAGCATTCAGCAACCAAAATATGAGCCCAAAGGCATCAGTCAAACACTGGTCTGGCGTCCGCATTATGCCATGACAGACTGGGTCAGACCCCGAATCTGGCTTCCAAACAGGGGGATTGTCACCCTCCATTAGTAGATTAACTGTATAATACCTGCACGTTAAGATTCCATAAATATGAGGCGAAGTTGACTGGAAGCTGGCAGCGGGCGTTAATCAAGCTTTGTTTTCGTTAATGTCCGCTTCCAGTTAAGTCACAGATCACGTGATCACATGAGGACGGAGTGGTAATAATAGTAATAACATGATTTTGTCAGGCGTCATTGTTTATTAACGGACCTATGATTAACATTCCTCCCGCCTACCATTGGCCCTCGACCACGTATCAGGCCGCTATTAGGCCCTCAGACTGTTAATCATTCCCGTTGGGCCGTTAATAAACCATAACGCTCTCCAAAACCATGTTATTGGTATTAACATACACTTATGGAAACCAATTAAACCAGATGGCTGCTACCACTACTGGTTACAAGTCCTATTTCAGCACCAAGAATGTACCAATTGTATAAATACATCAGGTATGACTCCCATGCCTCAATCAATGCATCTTTTTCTACCTCCATCCAAAATATCCCACCACTCTGACTCTGCGAATCAACTTGAACGATGATGGCCGCCATGTTATTGTTGTGAAATAAAAAATGTGATCACCACATGATCTTAATAATAGTTGAATCTGATTGGCTACTTCGTATAACTTGTACGACTCAATTGCAAAGAATAAAAATTATTTGATACCTACCTTGCAGGGCCGACCGTGCGACAAAATGTTGTGCGTTGTCCCCACCGTGCATGCTACGATTTTATCCGTAACTGGTGTGCGATATTCATCATATTATTTGCAACCCTTTTAACATGTGTCGCATCTATTTATCTTGTAGTTGGCTCACATGTATTGCGTCTACTTAAAAAAATCTTCTTTTTTTTAGTTTGCTTATGTATGTCGTGGGGGGGGGGGGGGGGGGGGGGGGTGAAGCTTGTTTACGACCTTTGGGAAACATATTCGATCTCAAATGGTTTTTCACTAATTCACTGATATCGGCGTGATGTCCGGTGTATTATTTTCTAAGATATACATCAGCATGTACCATGTGGCTCAAATTTGGTATAAATGGGACGTAACAGGCGAACTGCAATAGATAGGTGAAAATTGTAACACATCGAATTATAGACAGACAGACATTTGTCTTTATTCCTGAGGGAGATGAAGCATGTTTACAACCTTTGGGAAACACATTCGATCTCAAATTTTCTTTCACTAATTCACTGATAGTATATTCTAATCTCCTTGTCTGTTGTGCATAATTATGTTATTTTTATGTTTTCAGGCTTCAATGATGGAGTCATTCAAAGCATATGAAATCATTCGACCTAAGCTTATTGAGGATATAAAATCCATTTTACAAGAATATCCAGATGACGGACAAATTTTGAAGGTATCATTTCAAGCTCAATCATGAGTGAAGTTTGTCTATAAAGGACTCTTGAGCAGTATTCACACTGGGCTGAATTTTTTCTTTTTAGCCAATTCTGA
Source organism: Siphonodentalium dalli (assembly GCA_032622095.1). Classification (NCBI taxonomy): domain Eukaryota; kingdom Metazoa; phylum Mollusca; class Scaphopoda; order Gadilida; family Siphonodentaliidae; genus Siphonodentalium; species Siphonodentalium dalli. The sequence continues at coordinate 59,173,365 of CP136069.1, read as the reverse complement.
TTTTTTTTTTGGCCAAATTAAATCCTCATTTTCTGGTCTCACCATTAATGAATATATTTGTTTCATTTAACATCTAACATTCTATATAATTATGTCCATATACCTTCAAATACCGTGTCTAGACGTCTAGAAGTTGTTTTAATCCCATCATTGTTACTTGACAATATACCACAACCCCCATCTACCATTTTATGATTCATTAGACTAGTGTTAATCCTCATTACTGTTTTATTACATTGTTTGATAGTGCACTGCCATTAGTGCCTGTTGTTACCCATTAAGCTGTATCACCTAATCAATTAGCAGATGATCATACTATAATTTGATTCTCATGTAACTCCTTTACAAAATCAATTTCTGTTTTTTGAAATCTGTATTAGATTTCCGATTTTGGGGTAAAAAATTGTTTTGGCCATTTTCGACACAAATTGGCCAATTTGGCCTATGACAGCGTGAATCCTGCTCTTGAGTCTCAGTGAGTTACAATGGAGGAGTTTACAATGAGGTTATCAGATTTCTATATCAAATTTTATTCAGTAAATGAAATATTACTCTGAAATGAAATTTATGCAAACTTATGTCTGAGTCATGCCATTGCAGGCCTGAAAATATGGTGCCGGACATTTGCAGAATGAGGTCTCCAGAGGGTGAGTTTAGTGACGCTACCCTGCACAGTCGGCTAGCATCACCAAATTCATCATCTGGGGACCTCATTCTGCATGGCCTCATCTGCTATGGGAGACCTAGACACAGATTAAAGTTAAGATGGTGAAGATGGTGATGTGCACCCATTAAGCCATGTCTCATCTGCCAATCTGGGAATATAGAGAAACTAAAAAAGAAACTGAAAAATTTGTTAATTTTATAATAAAGGTACTTTCCAGAGAAGATGAGGCCTGAGCAGAATGAGGTCCTCAGAAGGTGAATTTAGCGATGCTAGCCCACTGTGCGCGTTGTAGCATTACTAAATTCGCCTTCTAGGTCCTCATATATACATTACACAATGTTGAAAATCAGTAAAAAATTCTATGTGTGATACTACTCAAGAGTTGTTCAATATTATAATGTTGCTTCATGATAATTCAAGTTGCAGATGGTCGAGGGATGGTACTTAGTGCAAGTTTTGTCCAAATTTCATTTACTTGTCGAAATGATTTTCGGATGACTTTACTGGTGAATATAGAAATAAGTTGTGTCCGTCTGTCTATCCGACTGGCTGAAATATTTTGCTCGAATTATAGCTTGAATAATATTTGACAGAATTTATGGTCGAGAACTTAAAAAAACTCAACCAAGAGTTTGACAAGATCGGCTTTGTGGGCAGGTGGTGCACGTCTACAAATGTGTTAGCGCAATAACTTGAAGAAATTATGAACTGATTTTGTTGATATTCGGTATGTGAGACTTGCTCATCAGTATCTTGATTGGGGTCGAAAACCGACCATGTCCACTTATTTTGTGCAGAGTTGCGGCCCTTAAATAGTTCATTTATCGCATTGGCATGATACCTAGAACAAATATCAACTGATATTGTTCATATTCGGTATGGTAGACTTGTTCAACAATGTCTTGATCGAATTCGAAAACCGGCCATGTCCGTGTATATTGTGGACTGAGTTACGGCCATTTATTAGTTCATTTTCATGAATTTTGATCGCGTTGGCGCAATACTTGGAACAAATATCAACTGATATTGTTGATATTTGGTCTGTGAGACTTGTTTATGGCAATTAATAGCTCAATAACTTTGGTGATGTTGGTTAGTAGGGGAATATTTGGTATGTTAGACTTCCTCAACAGTGTTGTGTATGATAACCAGTTACGTGAATCCAACTCCATGTTTAGATGCGTATTCTTGTATGAAATTGGTAATCATTCCACACATGAAAAAGTCAGTCAATTTAGAATTTGGGTTTGGTGCAATCATTTTTGATGAAGTTTGCCCTTTTTGTCGACTTACAATTTGCTTATTATTTTGATGTTCAAATGATAGCTGGATAGTTATTAGTAAGTTATCTGGTTGCTTTTAATGAAATAAAACTGGATGTGTGAACAATATATACAATTGAATGTGGAATTGAATTTTGATCCAGTGATTTTGTGAGATATTCTTTGACAAATTGGCTTGAAATCATGTTGAAATCAGTCTTCTATGATACCGGTACACCACAGGACATTGTCCAAATTTGGGCTGAATCAGATGGACGTGTGAAATGTTATAAACATTTGAAAATCGTTAGAGTTAAAGTTAAATAGACAGACAGCCATTGGGTTTTATATATTTTTATATATCAGATTTATAGAGCCACTGATTCTGACAGTATGAATGTTCATTGCTACAATGTGCTTTGACAAATTCTCATTTTGATATGGCAATGTATTGATCAGAATGGCACATTTAAATGTTCCTCAACTCCATCGGTGCCGATTTTAACAGCAACGTTTATAATATTACATATTTGATTTACAAACTAACAGATTGACACAAAGCAGAATGTTAAGGTAATTGAAGAATTGGGATAGTTGACAAAAGAGATCAAAGCACAAGCTATTCCATGTCAAGTCTGAGTTTAGTGTGCCTGTCATTTGCAGAATGAGGTTCCCAGATGGTGAATTTAGTGACACTATCTATCCTGCATATCGGACTAGCATCACAAAATTCACCCTCTGGGGACCTCATTCTGCATGGCCTCATCTGCTATGGAAGACATGGACTCAGATTGAAATTCCCAAATGGTGAATATTGTGATGTACACCCCTTGGGAACCTTTATTATGCCACAATGTGTCATCTGCCAATTTGGGGATATAGAGAAACTAAACTAAAAAAGAAATATAATCTGTGTGAAGAAGTTTCTATAGAAATTGATAATAAAGAAACTTTCCAGAGAAGATGAGGCTTAAGCAGAATGAGGTCCCCAGGGGTGAATTTAGTGATGCTAACCCGCTATTCATTCTGCAAATGACAGGCACTTTATTCTGAGCCCTGTTCCAAGTTACATTGCTCCTCTCTCATTTATAGACAATGATGTCTGCTCAAATACCTAACATGTTTGGGGCAGTTAGCATATACTGTAAAATGATTTTAATTTGTGTGGGTCTATTATTTGTTGATTTCGTGGTTTGCTCCACCACGAAATCAACAACCAACTTAATTTTTACTCCAGAGCAAATATCATTATACAAGATGAAAATGAAGATCGGGAATTACATTGGTTTTTGGTATGTCGTAACATGAATGGGGGAAAACACGGAAGACACGATGAAATCTTTCGTATAAAATGTCAATCATTATCGAAAACAATATTTATACAGTGTACTACATCACCAGAGCCCTTCTATAATATACAACTGCCCATTAAATTGATCTATTAAAGGTACTCAATCCGATTTGATGGGTCCCATATAATCAGATTCCAACAACAACAATGTTTTTTTTAAATGCTGCTCCAGTTATCAGAATCGATTAATTGCCCAAAAATAATGCTAACCACAGTCAACTATAGTATAAAATTGCCCAAAACCTGTTATTTATCAAGACTTTGTCCAATGAAATTTTGCCGACTTGTCAATTATATGACACAAAAAAGCCACTTGATTTTAGAGTTATACATCTTCATCCGCAATTTGGTCCGAAACCATCTTCTCTTTTACTGGGCGGCCACTAAAAATTATCGGTGGTGAAAAATAATAGATTTTTAAAAATTGATATCTTATCACTCTGAACTTTGGTGGGTGGGTTCCTCGACACGCATCAAATATTTTTGACCCCCGAAGCCAAGGAAATAGTAATTTGCGAGCATTAATTCGGATTATGCATCTTAAATATTAAAAGGCTAATGGTTTCATCATGCACAGGCAAACAATAAATAACTACTTTGCCAGTGTGTTATATGAAGCCGGTAGTTATTACTGTGGTGCACGTTCTGCTCCAGATTACCTGGGGGTCCAATTTCTCAATAGTGACTACTCAAAGATGTCATAAAACTGCTATTTACAGAACCTGTTGTGGAAAAACTTTTAAATGATCATCAAATTTACATCCCCATGAAATCTCCTTTTTATGAGAAACCATGAAAAACTAAATCTGACAAAATCAAAGCCATTCACAGTAACATGATGAATATGTTGGCGTTTAACCCTTTGAATGCCTCATTGGCCCTAATTTACGGTTTGTAAAATCGGCCCTAAAAAAATAAAAAATAATTTTTTATTTGTTTTTGGGCTCAATTTGTTTATGCTTAAGCATGCTATAGCGAATTTAAAAACAAACTGGATAAAACCTTAGGGGCATGTTATAACTCAAAACTATCACCAAGTATTCATAGTAATAATTTTGATGCCCATGAAAAACGTAAGATTCCCTGGCACTAAACCTACAAAATAAGTCTGCCAGTTAAGGAATATAAGAAAAAATTATTAAAATTGTAAAAAATTGTAAAAAATAATAACAAATGAAGAAAAATTGTTAGGCCAATGCATTCTCTTATATATGCGAGGCGACCTATGGTCGACTCGCATATATAAGAGAATGCATTGGCACAGGGTATATGGGTTGATACAAAAATCGGACCTGGCACTGAAAGGGTTAAACGTCTCTCGCTACTTATGCACAATGGTTGCTGTAAAAATAAGGTTGTTTTGGCTGCTATTTCATGCCGATAATATCTTTGTTGAATGGTGATGATTCAGTATAAATTTAGGTCTACATTAATGAGAATAATGTTTTTCAGGAACTTATACAGAACGCAGATGATGCGGGTGCAACAGATATAAAGTTCCTGCTTGATGACAGGACACAGAGCAATGATCACAGAGATGGTCTTTACAAGTACTTCCAGGTAGGCAGGACAGCACAAATAGTAGTGATAACAGAGATAGTCTTTACAAGTATATCTTATCTGCACAGAAATAAGATATAATAAATCTTTTTCCAAAATTCTTATAAATGGTGCACTCTTTTTATTGCTATTAGCTTCAGGCCAAATAATTATTTCAGTATAATCGACATCTAGAATCATGTAAGCCATATAACGTCAATCTACATATAGATTGTTAATAATATTTCTTTGTATAGTATATGTAATGTTACTCATTTTTTTATGTCGATGAGGAGATAGCATTAGCTAAATCGGAGATTCATCATGCAGAAAAATTGCTGTGTATGTCTCTTGGATCCACTACTCGGAAGCTTGATATATATTATTAAAGAACTAACTCAGCACATTATTGTTAAAGGTACTCAATCCGATTCGATGATCAGCATATAATCAGATTCCAACAACAACAACAACATTTTTAGAAATTCTCCTTCAGATATCAGAATCGATTCATTGCCCAAAAATAATGCTAACCAATTTCAACTACAGTATATATAAAATTGCCTGAAAAGTGTTATTTATCAACATGTTGTTCGAGGAAATGTGGCCTTATTATCTCCCGCCAAATTAAAAATTTGCAGGGGATATAGTAATGGGTTCCGTCCGTCCCGAATTTGTAAGAGTCATAACTTGGAACAAATGTAAACGGATTTCAAAGATTTGCGGTATATGAGTTCACCTGACCATTACCTAGAATGAGTTCGCAATCCAGGTCTGGCCAGATATTTTTACCGGAGTTCTTGGACTTTGTTTATTATTTTTGTCGAATTTACCAAATAGTAAATAGACGACGTCACATGGCTCATTTCCACAAATCTCGACGGATTTCAAAGATATTTGGTATATGAGTTCGCCTGCCCATTACCTAGAATGAGTTCGCAAGCCAGGTCCGGCCGTATATATTTACCGGAGTTATTGGACTTTGTTTATTATTTTTGTCGAATTTACCAAATAGCAAATAGACGACGTCACAGGGCTCATTTCCACAAATCTCAACGGATTTCAAAGATATTTGGTATATGAGTTCACTTGACGAGTATCTAGAACGAGTTCGCAAACCAGGTCTGGCCGGATATGTTAAGCGGACTTATTGGACTTTGTTTATTTTTTATGTGTGCAAATGGACGACGTCACAGGGCTCATTTCCACAAATGTCAACCAGTGTTCACGCTGGCGGTCATTTTAGCCATTGGTGAAAATAATTTGTAAATGGCGAACAAAAATGACCAAATGGCGAAAAAAGTGGCTAAACTAATTTCCTACCAAATGTGTCCATCTGGACATGGTGGCGATTATAAACACACCAGCAGTCATCGGTCTAATTACATCACGCACAGCTGACATCCGTACAACAAAAGCGTCGGCACCCCGTGTATGTTATACGACCCGATGTGCTTTTGTAATAGGTGTACATTGGTGTTGATTTCATGCAGTGTCAATGGCAGACGCTTTGTGCTGTAATAAACACAACTTTTGAGTGGGGATCAGGGAAAGATGCTTAATCGCTTTAAGTGACAGAGGTTTTTATTGCGAGTCAAATTTCCAAAATTAATTTCTTTCATTTGCAGTTTGATCCCTATTAATTAATTCCAACTTTTTAAAAAACCAACGATCTTTCCAACTAGCCGCGATTAAAATTCTTCAAATTGCGTACTCGCCAGGGTATACTATTTCGCCGCGGATTGAACAGATATATGCACCAGATACGCATAGGCATAGATAAAACTATACACACATGCACTCGCAAATAAATAAAACTTCAGGTCGCGTTCAGATATTGTATTGCATATTTTTGCTATATGTTAATACACCGCAATTTGTTTTTATTTGCGACGGTCAAAAAAACTTTCATTGTATATGGAATCGTTTGGCAGGATGTTATTGTTATTTACATGTACTCGTGTTGCTCATATTACATTGTTATTGTTTTCTTTTGTCAACAAAATGTAATATACGTTCAATTTATCTCAAAATATGTTCTCAAACAAGTGGCTAAAGTAAATTCAAAGTGGCTAAAAAAAATTGGCATTTGGCTAAAGGAATTTCAGGGCCAGCGTGAACACTGATGTCAACGGATTTCAAAGATTTTTGGTATATGAGTTCACATGACCAGTATCTAGAACAAGATCGCAAACCAGATCCGGCCGGATATTTTCAGCAGAGTTTTTGGACTTTGTTTAATATTTTTGGTGCAAATGGACGACTTCACATGGCTTAAGTACCTAAAATGAGTTCGCAAGCCAGGTTTTTTGACAAAATGCCACCTCTTGTTTAGCACATATTGAGAATGCAAACATTATTGAGAATGCACTTCCCCAACTGCACATTTCGGCGGGGGATACCGTCGTCTGCGACTGCTTGTTATCATCACAAAGCCTCTTGATTTTAGAGTTATCCATCTTCATCCGCAATTTGATCCGAGACTGTCGGCTCGTCAACTGTTTACTTGGCCACTAATAAGTCTTGATGGTAAAAAATAATAGATTTCAAATAACTCTGAGCTTTGATAGGTGGGTTCCTCAACTCGAATCAAATATTTTTTACCCCGAATCCAATTAAATAATAAATGAGGGGCGCTTAATCGGATTATGCATCCTTAAAGTGAACAAAACCCCAACTGACATTGTAGCACTTGCACCACAAAGGGAAGCAACAACAACTGTTTCCCAATTGACTAACCATGATAACTAACCGATGATCTTTTGATTATTTTTAGTCAAGTTTTTTTTCCCCACATTATTTGGTGACAGATGATTGACATGTCAGTGCTAATCCTCTGTATACTTCGCTGTTGATCGATTTGACAAATTGTGGTATGAGAGTTTGTAGCCGTGTGTAACAGCTTCACACAAATAATCGGGCCTAAACCAACATTTTTGTCAGTGTTATGCCCCTTTGTCAATTTTTAGCAATTTAAAGGTCATTTAGTGTGATAACTTGAACAAATTAAACGTTAACCAATTCCATTCACATTGGGTATATGCCGATCTTTTACAACAAATAATCTTGATAGAGTCAGATAGAGTTGGAAAATCAGATTTGCCTGATTATTTTTACTTGAGTTATGGCCCAAAAGTTTGTCTATTTTCTAGCAATTTTAAGGCTGTTAGCGTGATAACTTGAACAAACATTAACTGATTCCATTCATATTTGATATATGGATCTTTCACAACAATATCTAGATCTAGTTCGATAATCAGGCTTGTGCAATTTTTAGCTCAACTTTACTTTGTAAAGTTTGAGCTATTGCCATGGCTTGGTATCTGCCGTCCGTGTGTGTGTATTCCCAACGCTGTGAGGACATTCATATAGTGAAAAATGTCCTCACAATGTTAACAACTTTTTTCCTTTAAAGGTATATGATCCTGAAAAAAAATAGTATTTTCTTTCAATATACCGATAATATATATATAAAATGTCCATTGGGCGCATATAATCTAATATTCGGCCACCAATCGTTATTTTTATAATGATTAAAAAAAATTCCGAAGTTAGCCGAAGATTTTGTGTTTTAGACAAAGTCACATGATCATCGGCCCGATCACATGATTGTCGCATGTAAACAGAAGCATAGCACATGATCGATCACGTGGTAACTCAATGACAACGCATAGATACGCAACGGTGGTATATAAAGTTTGCACGCGCAAAGCGATCATGAATTCGATCGCGGCTTTTGAAGCTTGTCGCGTTATGGGAGAACACTGCGATTGCAAAACATCGCCGAAATACATCGCAGTTCTCATAATTAAACGTGTTTATCGTGTTATTATTATATGTATCGCGATGTGTTGTTATTATAAAGCCATGCCCGTATATTACGTAGGACCTAGTCTACAACTGTTCTCGTAAAATAAATCACAGATGAAGACTTTGGTATATTAATAATAAATTATTGTATATTATTTCGGTTTTGCGCGCAGTTGTCTATATAAACACGTGCTCGTGTTTAAGCACGTATTTATCTTTTTTTTTCGTTACAGGAATAGTCCAAGTTATATTATATATTCATATGATTGCATATATATGCGAAGACTTGCACAGTTATTATACAATTATCATCTCGTAAACATTCCAATTTCCAGATGCCCTTAGTCGTGTGGCAATAAAGAGCGTTTCAATTTATCCATTAGCAATATGATATGATAAGTTAATTTTCATAGTTATGAATCATGTATATATTAGGGCAATACGGTGTTTATATATATTTCGGAATATTGCTCAGTGGCCATCTTGGATTTTACTCTTTGCATAACTAGGCCTTTCCAAATTCCTAATCACTCCATTGACTGTAACACATGAAATTATTCCCTTTCCAAGTTGATATACAGTGTCATTGACACTTTCATTATATGCCCGTTTGAAAAAAAACAGTTGTATTATATAATCAGTCTATCGAGTCGTCTGTCCATCGGTTTCCGACCAATAACTCCAGTTTGGATTATTTGATGATCTGAACAAAAGTTGGCATTCGTATTTCCCAGCTAAAAATACAGGCCAAGTTCGAATATGGGTTCTTGGGTTCTGTCCAATTATTTTTCCATAAGTTTCAGCCCATTTTTGTCCCCCTTTTTTTTTTGGGTGACTATAGATATCCATCAGTCAGTCAATCTGTCCGTCCCAGATGGTTTACAGATGATAACTTAGGTTTTAGTTATTTGATTGTTTTCAAATTTCTTATGTGGATTACTCACATGAAAATACAGGAGTTAATGTCCTTGTCGACTTAGAATTTGCTCATTATTTTGGTTTCCGGGTGATGACTTTAGTTTTAGTTATCAGGTTGTTTTCAAATTGTGTATATGGGTTAGCCACATCAAAATACAGGTCAAGTTCAAATTTGGATTCAGTCCGCCCATTTTTTCGAAGTTGAGATCTTTGTTGACTTAGAATTTGCCGATCATATTGGTTTCCGGGTGATAAATTTAGTTTTAGTAATCATATGGATCCTTGGGGTGACCTCTAGATGGGAGCTTACCATTCTTTCCCGATATACTGTTAAAAAACATGGCTAGCCATCTTGGATTTTACTCTTTGTATGACTGGATCCTTTAGCACACCTGCCACACCCAACAGGTCACATCTCTCATTTGATTGTCACCAAACTTCATATGGATCTTCGTGATAACCTCCAGATGGAACCTCCCATTTTTCCAATATTCTTTAAAAAAACATGGCCTCCAGCAGCCATCATGGAAAGACACTTTCAAATGCCAACAGCTGATTGATAGCAATAATTACCTAATGACAGAAACATCTCATTTTCATAAACATGGCAGATGTTCTGATAACAGTAATAGAGTGTCCACGGTCGGATCATAAGGGTTGTTGTTGCTGCAAAATTGCTCCAGTGACGTTCTAGTTAATATTATGGTGTTACATACTTCGTCATTCCATATGTTCTTGCTGAATCCCAAACTTTATAATCTCTTCATGTTGACATCTAGTATTACTTATACATTTCAACTTTCCGCATTCATAATCACTCCATTGACTGTAACATATGAAATAATCCGCTCTCCAAATTGAGCTACAGTGTCATTGACACTAATTCATTAGTGATTATTGGTTGGACAGATTCACTCGTATCGTCAAAAAAACTTGACAAGGGCCATCTTCAATGCGCAACCCTTGTTTAGCCGTTTAGTGCAATAACTCAACCTGAAATGCCAGGTATATTATATTACTAGTACTTAAAAATTACTGTTATGGCCCTTAGTTCTGAGTTATATGGTTCTCGGTCGGACAAATTTACTCTTGTGGGTAAAAAAAACTTGACGAGTGCCATCTTCGATGCACAATCCTTGTTTAGCCGTTTAGCAAGATAACTCAACCTGAAATACCATCCCTTTATTACGGTTTTTGTTATGGCCCTTAGTTCTGAGTTATGGTTCCATAGTTCATCCACTTTTAGTGATTCTCGGTTGGACAGATTTACTCTTATTGGTAAAAAAACTTGAAGAGCACCATCTACGATAAACAACCCTTGTTTAGCCATTTAGCATGATAACTCAACCTGAAATACCATCCTTTTATTATGGCTTTTGTTATGGCACTTAGTTCTGAGTTATGGTTCCTTAGTTCATCCATTTTTATGTTTACCCATACCATAGTATGGTAAACATAGTGTCGTTGCCCGGATTGACCACTCGTCGTTCGTCTGTCTGTCTGTCCGTAGACACTTTACGAGTAATGCGATAACTCAAACATTTTTTATCCGATCGAAACCAAATTTTGTATATGGGTTTCTCAGCCCAAAATACAGATCGAGTTCGAATTTTGATTTGATCCGAGATTTTGTTACAGAGTTATGGCCCTTTTTCAACTTAGAATTCACGCATTCTGCCATAACTCAAACAAATTTGGTATGTGAGTTTCACAGCCCAAAATACAGATCGAGTTCGAATATGGGTTTGATCCGATTAATTTTAAAGGAGTTATGACCCTTTTTCGAGAAAAAAATTGAAAAAAAAAATTTACTTTTAACTTTTATAATAATAAAAAAAAAAAATGTCATTGACATTGTCATTTGTTTTCATTTAGATATTGATGGTTATGATAAAAGTTGATAAAAAGATTTCCAATGTGGACCTTTAATTTTTTTAAATAATTAAAAGTTTTTAAGTTAAAAAAATTTGAAAAACTAACACCATTATAACTCTGCCAAGGGTACCCCGAATCACCACACCAAATTTGATTAAATCGGTCCAAAATCTTGTGTTATGTACTGGTAAATCTGTTTGGAGCAACATTAAATCCAATTCACCAATTGCCTTTGGACTACTTAGCAATTGATAAGGCTATATTATTTTCTGATGTCTCTTATGCCAATGTGAAAATAATCTGATAAAGAAGGCTATGGTATCTAATTTAAAATAAAGATTCAACAATAAACATCACATGCTATTAACAGTAGACATCTCTGCTGCAGAGTTATATCTTCAGATGGTCTGATATCATTATAATTGTTATTGGTTTAATAGAGGTCAGTGTTCAACATAAACAATTCCTGTGATATTTTGACAGCTCTGCTATATAATTGATATTAATGGGTCAGTGGTGAGGTTGCTTATCTGTATACTAGGACACATTATTATTGTAAACTTAAATTGGACTCTCTTAACCCAAGTATTCCATGTCCAGGTCACACCTACACATTTAACCCATGGACTTGCTGGCTGTGGTGGTTTAGCATTACAGATCCTGTACCAGTGCATTCTCTTATATAAATGCCAGTGACCCATAAATTCCAATAATTTGTGTTATGTACATTTGTCTATAATAGTACATAACAGTATACTCTATAATTCAACACCAAAACTCTCATTTATCCGATCATATTAAATTTTTATCGCCAAGGGATGGGTTAACATCTGCCGATCGTGATCGGCCTCTCGTTAGTGATTCTCGATTGAATTATAAGATTCACTCTTGTGGGCAAAAAAACTTGATGAGTGCCATCATCAATGTGCAACCCTTGTTTGGATTACAGTAATGCCCTAAATAATCGACTCTTTAACCATAGCAGAATTATGGGTAATTATACCCCCCGCAACGAGTTGTGGGGGGGGGGGGGGTATACTGGAATCAGCTTGTCGTACCGTCCGTCTGTCGTACTGTCCATCCGTTCTGTCCGTGGACATAAATTTGTCCGGAGTTTTTCTCAGTCATTTTTTGATCAATTTCCGTGAAACTTGGCACAGACATCAACCACCATGGGAACCTGTGCACCTGCGATTATGACGTCTGTCGGACTTTTTTTGGAGGAGTTATCCCCCCTTTTTCGACTTGCAAAATGTATAATTTTGTCTAAGCTTTTATTCCTACATTTTTGGTCAATTTTTTTAAAACTTGGCACAAATATTTAGTACCATGGGAACCTGTGCCCCTGCGATTATGACGTCTGTCCGACTTTTTTTGTGGAGTTATGATTAGGGTTAGGGGTTTAGGGTTAGGGATACCTGTTGACATAATTTCAGTGCCCAATATATGGTAATGGCTACTTCACTCAAATAACATTTTGAATACGGGGGGTATTACTTAGTCCCATCTGGGACAAGCCCATCTCTAGTTTTACTGAGAGCTTTCCGATGAATGGCAACAAGTCATATTTCTGGCTAAATCCTGAAAAATTACCCATAATTCTGCTGTGGTTATGGAGTTGATTATTTAGGGAATTATTGTAGAATGTTTGTTATTCCAGGTGCCAAGCCTGTGCATCTATAACAATGCTCTATTCAAAGAGAATGACTGGGAGGGAATCAGGAGTCTACGGAAAAGCATCAAATCAGATGATCCATTGAAGATAGGAAGATTTGGTTTAGGGTTCAAATCAGTCTTCCACCTGACAGGTATGTGTCACAGTAACGAGTCTGGAATTAGTGTGTCTGACATTTGCAGAATGATGACCCCAGAGCAGCACCGAATTCACCCTCTGGGGATCTCAATCTGCTTAGACCTCATCTTCTGCGAAGTATCTATAGTCTCAAATTAAAATTGTTTTTACTTACTTTTTCCCTTTCTTCAGTTTCTATATCCCCTAATTTGCAGATGATAAAATGCATAATCAAGGTGACTAATGGGTGATCATCACCAACTTCAACTGGGGAACTTCTATATGATCCTTGGTCTCACATATATACGGTTGAGGAATAAGCAGAATGAGGTTCCCAGAGGGTGATTCACCCTATGGGGAATGTTGAAATTCTTGGAAATACTTAATGTTCTATTCTCCCTGCTAGGTAATTGTTCAATTCTGGACCAGTGTTCGCGCTGTTGGTGGGCAATTTTTTTGAAATTGGCCAATAAAAATTTCATTTGGCCAAACTTTTTTTTACTCCAAAAGGAGACGGAATGCTAATTCAAAAGCGCTGAATAGATCGACAGTGCTGGTGAAATTAGGCGACGAAAGTATCGCGGGTTTTGTACTTCGGAAATATCGTACCATGAAAACCCAGAATTATTTTGTAACGAGAGTGTTTGAAGAGAGTTGTTATCAGTGAGCATAATGAATATTGGATATAAAACACTAATCACCAAAACGCTTAACCCTTTACCCAACAGAACGGCCCTGTGCCAATGCATTCTCTTATATATGCGAGTCGACCATAGGTCGCCTCGCATATATAAGAGAATGCATTGGCTTAACACATATTTAAAATGATAAAATTGTCAAAGAATGTAGAAAAATATTATAAAAATTGTTAAAAAATGTAAGAAAAAATTCTAAAATTGTTAAAGAATGTAAGAAAAAATGGGAAAAAGTGTTAATAAAAGAATGTTTTTAGGCCAATGCATTCTCTTATATATGCGAGGCGACTTATGGTCGACTCGCATATATAAGAGAATGCATTGGCACAGGGCATAACTGTAATCATCACACTGTGGTCAATGAACCGGTTCCAATGATATCCATATTTGTATGGTGTTATTGAGACAGACCGAAGATATTTTAGGCTGTTGAAGCTTTATTTTGGGCATTTTTGGTCGGTTTGTTGGGTAAAGGGTTAACCTATACACTGTAAGATAAAATAGGTAAATGTATTATCCCATAATTGGATGAATATCTCAATGGCATGTCAGTTACGTAATGTGTCATAAACTGCCTCCCGTCTAATGACAACAACCTGACTTCACATCATAAAAGGTTTGAAAACATTAGATATTCAACAGCTCATGTTAATAAGCAACATTTGGTTTTATCTCAGCGAAAATAGCGATGACAACTAACACCGATTATTACTTGATTAGTTGGCGGCCATGGTGTCAACAGGTTATTGCACTTGGTTAAGTGGACTAATGTGATTATAATTATATAGAATGTTCTTTTCATTGTTTGCATTGATGGCCCAGCCATTTCTGACTTTGATTTCCACCGTACTTTTGTATAGGGTCAGATATGAAATCTCGTCGTATTTTGCATTAAATAATATTGACTTACATGAATTGATCTGTCTTTAACGTGTGATATAATGCATACCATGCAGTTGTAATAGCATATACTGGAATGGTCTATTATTCACTTGGAGGGATGTTCAGTTAATGAAAGCAGACAGCAGGCAGGTGAAAAGATAATAAGTGCAGAAGAATTCATATTTATTGGTGGGAAATGTTTTGATAAAATTTCAACAAACGAGTATTTAGTTTAGAAAGGGTTAAACATAAAATTCATTTTATGGGCACTCACTACCAGTCTAATAAATTATTATTAACGATCCCATCCACTAGATAGATTATTATGTCCACTGCTCACTACCTCTATTGCCTACAAAAAGCATGCCTAATAAACGTTACATTTATTACATCAATGTAGCTTTATTTGGTCAACGTAGCTTTATTAGGTTAGTACTACTTTCATGACGTAATTGCATATGCAAATTGCGCAGGTAACTAGGGACGTCCCCTGACCTAAATACGTCATTGTGATTTTTGGACGTTTTTATCATCCATAATTCACCGCAATTGATAAAAAATTCGTAAACAGATATGTGCTTTCGCTCTAAAACATCTATAAACCATTAGTACAAGGCCAGCTTAGAATAACTATAGAACTAACCAACAAACTATTTCGCTCTAAGCTGCTCTACGGTTTTTGCATGTCATGAATGCTAATTAGTTTGCTTGACCTAATAAATGTATGGCCGTCATCAAAATAACGAATGTAAAACTGAGGAAAATGACAGACTAACTTCACAAAAGGCAAGTTTTGTGCAATGGATAAATAAAATATGTAGCTAATATTGTCACTTAAACTGTTTATGTCTGCTCGGGGATTTGGCATCTGTTGGACTCTGCAGAGCCTTGCCAAATAGATGCTCAAATCTCCCTCACGGACATAAACAGTTTAAGCGACGACACTAGCTACATATTCTATATGTATATGATAATAACGACATATGCTACTCTATATCTTGCAATGCAATTTTCCAGCCATCAAATAGACACCATTGCAAAATAATGATTTTTTTCTTGGCCTATCACATTCTTATACCTTTATTAGTCAATCGTTCATAGTGATTGAGTTAGCATGAAGAGGAAAATTTAGCCATTGTGTTGTAACTCGATGCAAGTGGTGGGCTCAGTGTTCGCGTGGACCGAAAAATCTTGTGGCCAAAAGTTTAGCCAAATGAAAATTTTATTAGCCAAATGAAAAAAACTTTGGCCAAATGTTTTTTGGCCAAATTAAACAACTTTGGCCAAATTAAATCCTCATTTTCTCGACGCTTCACAATTACTGACTAAAATATTTGTTTTAAACTTCATTTTTACTCAGAATAAAAATATAACTTAAAAAAACAACTTTATAAACAATATTATACGAACATAGGTGTGCGTTATATCGCACAGACAGATCAATTCATGTAAAGCATTAATACAAAATATGGTGGGATTTCACATCCGACCATATGCAAAAAGATGGTGAAAATCAAAGTCAGATATTTTTCATCGCAGAGACGATTGAATGTTCTGCTTTGGCTATTGTTGTTACTTGTATTTCCTTCATGTTTTTGCTCTCCTATTACATTTGTTCAGATGCACTATGGGAGTTGTTACCTGAAACGAAATTCGCAAACATGAAACTAACATTCTATATAATTATAATCACATAAATCCGCTAAACCAATTGTAATAACTCTATGTCGCTGACACCATGACGGTCTCTAACTATTGCTTATTATAGTAAGGTGATAACTGTTGAATATCTATTGTATTCAAACCTTTTATGATGTGAAGCCAGGTTGTTATTATATGGGATGCCGTTTATGACACATTACGTAACCATTGAGTTAAGAACTGCTTGACTGTACATCCAATTAAGGAACAATGCATTTAGGTATTTTATCTTACAGACTGCCTAATCTTCAAAAAATTACATAACCAGTGTACAGATTAAGCGTTTTGACGATTAGGCTGGTTAAATGTTAGAGCTTACCTGTTGCTGTCTCGTGAAGTTTGATTATGTGCAGTGAATGTGAATGATGGATACAATTCCGATCCGCCAATTTATTGGACATTACATAAACAATTGTGTCATCACTAGGTATTCACTTATTCATTGTGCTCACCGATAACAACTCTCTTACATCATACATTTTTACATAGTCGGTGTCATCGACCGCGTATAAACAAAATACTCTATCACTGAGAGCTTTCCGACTAATGGCAACAAGCCATATTTCCGACTAAATCCTGAAAAGTTACCTATAATTCTGCTGTGGTTAAGGAGTCGATTATTTAGGGCATTACTGTAGGTATGTAACGATTGTGTTTATTTCTTCTTCAGATTACTTCTGTATAATCAGTGCAGACAGAGTTCTTGTATTTGACCCCTTCCTGCCTGAATCTGAAGCATGCAAGATATCTCCAATAGCAGAATTGAGCAAAGATGTGCAGGACGCCCTTCTGGGAATTCTCGATGGTTCTTGTGGCTTCAGCAAGGAGATCTTCTCTCAAGGAATGTACAACGGGACTCTCTTTTGGTTTCCGCTCAGACAGAAGCCTTCTGAAATGTCAGAATGTGTATATACTGAAAGCAAGGTACAGGACCTGTTCAAATCATTGCAGACAGAGTGCGATCATTTGTTGCTGTTTCTGAAAACTTTACAAAGAATGGAAGTCATGAAGAAGTCAACTGACGGCACAACTCATCAAATCTTTGTTGCAGAACTTTCTCAGGATTGTATTGCTGATGTGTCTTCTAAGCGTGAGAGTTTCGCATCCAGTGCGAGGGAGTTTGTCGAAAAGAAAAAACTACCCCCAGACCCTATCTCAGTGAAATTCCAGATGACTATAAAGCAGACATTTTTCAGTAATGAACAGAATACGTGTTTGAGTCACTCATGGTTTGTCTGTATGCAAATGATAGGCAACAATGTTTCTGCTGAGCTAAATAAGCTCTGCGAAACAAAAGACTTTCATTACATACCAATAACAGGCATGGCTTTCCCTGTTGATCACACAGACTTCCAGGGAAAAATATTCTGCTTCCTGCCGATATCAGTAGAAGAAAGAAATCCAACAGGCCTACCTTTTCATGTTAATGCTGCCTTTGCATTAAGTCAGA
Organism: Siphonodentalium dalli; assembly: GCA_032622095.1. Lineage (NCBI taxonomy): Eukaryota > Metazoa > Mollusca > Scaphopoda > Gadilida > Siphonodentaliidae > Siphonodentalium > Siphonodentalium dalli. The sequence continues at coordinate 59,155,423 of CP136069.1, read as the reverse complement.
ATAGGAAAAATATTAAGTGGCCAACATCTGAACAAGTTGAAACGAAGGCTCATATGGATAATTGTCTCCAGTGGAATCAACTGCTAGTGATGAAATGCCTTCCGATTGTGTTTGAGGAATTGACTCTATTCTTCATTGAAAATTCTATTCAAAGAAGTGATCCAAACTCAAATATGCAGGAGAGAATAGAAAAGATATTTCCCAATACGAGCAGAGCTGTGCGCTATTGGCATGATATGTCGATAGCTTGCTTCAGTAGAATATCGGAGACAAAATGCCTGTATTCAGAGGCACACAGTGGATGTTTAGTTTCACCAAAGGAAGCATTGTGCTGGGACCTCCATATTGAAAGCAATGCCAAAACCAAAACCAATGTTCTTGATCTCCTTTCATCGTCTGCTTACAATGTTAACATCGTTGATGCCTCTGATGTTCTTGTTAACAGCTTCAGAGAAGCAAATATTGAGTTATCCTTCTTGAGTGTTGAAAGATTGCTCAAGATACTCCTCACCTTGAATAAGGATTACACATCATGTTCCCAGGAGGTTAAAATCAGTCTCCTGTCACTGCTACTGGACAATGGAGGACAAACATTCAATCTTAATGGATTGGAACTTATACCTATGAGAAGTGGCACTTTTGCTGCATTTCTGCGAAGGACACCAAGTGTGCAGCCAATTTATGTTTGTCAGGACATAACTGATGAAGTTCTACTGGAGAATCGTAAAGCTATTACCCTGGATCAGGATATACTGCCAAGCAACATGATTCAACATGTACATGAATTAGTTAAAAGTAGTAAGTATTTGATGAACTATCATAAATTATTTAGGTTTTAACCCTTTCATGGCGGGAGCTGCGCTGGTGCAGCATTAAATATCCTGTGCCAGTGCATTCTCATATATGTAAGAGAATGCACTGGCTTGCAAGGTCAAGGTAAATATGTTTAGGCCAATGTGTTCTCTTATATATGTGAGGCTCCCTATGGGAGACTCATATATATAAGAGAATGCATTGGCACAGGATTTTCAAAAAAATTCAGGAAGCTGAGAGCTTTCCGATGAATGGCAACAAGCCCTATTTCCGACTAAATCCTGAAAAATTACCCATAATTCTGCTGTGGTTAAGGAGTCGATTATTTAGGGTATTACTGTAGGTAATGAAGGGATGAGAATCTAGAAATTTGTGTATATTGACCTACATGTACTTGGAAAGCATATGTTCATCTACAAATAGTGTGTCTGTCATTTGCAGAATGAGGTCCCCAGCGGGTAAACTCACCCTCTGGCGACCTCTCTGCTTAGGCCTCATCTTCTGGGAAGTATCTATAGTCTCAAATTAACATTGTTTTTCGCTGCTTTTTCCCCTCTGTTCAGTTTCTATATCCCCTAATTTGCAGATGATAAATGCATAATCGAAGTGACTAAAATGGGTGAACATCACCAACTTCAACTGGGGAACTTCATTCTGATCCTAGGTCTCCCATAGCAGTTGAGTCCTAAGCAGAATGAGGTTCCCAGAAGGTGAATTTGGTGATGCTAGCCACTGTCACTATATTCACCCTTTTGGGGACCTCATTCTGCAAATGACAGACACTATTTGCATGTTCTTTATCTCTATGAGCACTATGCAGACCCTATATGTGTATACATTTCTCTTTTCAGAGAAGTACCAGCTAGATCATGTCAATAAAGAAAATATATTGTCCATGCTTGGAGAAGCAGCGAACATACAACTGAGCAGAGGGAATGCCAATGATGATTGGGCCTGTCGGTTATGGGCATGTATAAGGAAGTATGAAGTTACTTGCCTGACTCTGAAAGGGCTTGGTATCCATTTAATACCACTGAAATCAAGTGGAGCTGAAGTGGTACTGGAGCCAATGGCGGGTACTCTTATGTTCTGGAACTATGAAGAATGTGCAGGACGAAATAGCTTTCAAGACATTTCTATCTCCGAGAATATATACCCAGCATTGCAGAAACTTGGCGTCATCTTTGTCATGGACAATACAAAATGGTTCAGAGAATACTCTCGTTATGTATCCGACTTTGTGCTGAAGCCAAATCTCCAGGGTGTTCTCTCTGTTTTTGATACAGTTGGGCGGTCATCTAATTTGAAATCACTTGCTGACAATTTCAACAGACAAGCAACAGATGCTGATCGGCATGAGCTTCTTAACGTTGTAAGCCGATTGAGTGGCAGTGAGCTTGGTAATGCTGCAGTAAACAAGCTGTTGCTATCCTTGAATTTGTTTCATGAAAAATGTTCCGCCATTGATCTGCCAGTGTATACCAGCCTTGGCGCAAATAAAAACATACGGCCACAAACTGAACTTAAGTATTATCATGAGAAACTGCTGATAGTTGAACCAGATATAGAGAGCCTCCTTGTCAAAAGTTTTGGTGCCTGTGTTATTTCCGAGGAACATATTCTTCTTCAGCTCTTCAAGGGTTCAACCTTATCTTCTGAGAAGTTGTTAGAGGTAGCTAATTTCTACCTGAAACAAATGGACAGATTCGGTTCCAACGAGCTCAGGAATTTAATCAGCCAAATTGAGTTTGTTTGTGATGATAGAGGTGTTTTGAGGAGACCTGTTGATCTGTTCAATCCAACTTCTGAAGGGCTTATTGATTTCTTTTATGGTGAGAGTGGTCATTTTCCAAAAGATGTAAGTGGCGATTTTATTAAAAAGCTCACTCTGTTGGGTTTGAAAGATGATAGAGGTTTATCAACAGATGTCTTAATGGAATGTGCAAGAATGCTGCACACATTCTCCGACCAGAGAGTTATAGATCAGAGTATGATTCAAAAGAAATCCGAAGCCTTCTTGAAATTCCTCAGTAGTAGCATTGGACATAAAGAGATTCTACATAACTTGACTAGTTTGAGGTTTCTTCCTTGCATGGCTATGCCATCAGATTATCCTGATTGTTTGAATCAGAGTTGGATTTCTAGCAAGACACTTTTGTGTTCACCAAGTGAGGCTACTATTTCTGGCAACTTCAGACTCGTTGGATCAACCATGTTCCTTGTTTCTAAGACAATTGTTGGTCAGACTCTGAGTGATAGTTTGGGGATGGATAAAATACCGACCGGCAAAGTCATTGAGCAACTCAAGCTCGTCTGTGAAAACTATGATGTGAGTTGTAAAAGTAAAATCATGCTGTGTATAGAGGAGATTTATCACTTCTTCCTTCAAAATTGGAGCGATGGTTTGTTACAGGAATTAAGGGTAGACTTTCCGTCGTTTATTTGGATGGGTAGTGGGTTTGTTGAGCCGAGGAAAATATATATATCTGAAGAGAAGACAGACATCGCTCTCGGTAAACACTTCTATGCTCTGCCTTGTGAACTGAGGTCATTCGAAAAGATTTTTCTTGCAAGTGGATGTCACAAGTGTCAAAATGCTAAAATATATATTGAGATAATGGAAACAACGAAGAAAGAACATGACTCAGATATTGGATGTCAGGATTGGAGATATGACTTGGATTTAGTTGTTTCAATTTTGAAAAGAATTGAAAATGATCCAAAATTGTTTGAAGATTGTTGTTCACGAGTATTTCTTCCAGTTGAAATAGTCTGTGAGGGTTTCATTCTGAAAGAGCCATCCCATTGCACCTATCGTAACATGACTGGCATCGGTAACTTCAACAGTAGGGTAAGGGTTAATGATGAAGATTCTGATATATATTTTGTTCATCAATTGATTTCTGTTAAAACAGCTAAGAAATTTGGTGCGATCTCAGTTGCTCAGAGGAATGTTTCTGAAGGGGAGGAGCTTGGTGAGGAATTTGGTCAGACCGAAAAATTGACTGACAGACTCAAAAATATATTAGAAGGTTACACCGATGGACTGTCTGTTCCAAAAGAGCTCATTCAAAATGCCGATGATGCGGGGGCACATGAGGTAAAGTTTTTGTATGACGAGAGAGAAAACTCCGACATGAAGTATAACCTTCTTAGTGAAGAGATGAGTGCTGTGCATGGACCTGCATTATGGGCCTTCAATGATGCAATGATGAGTGAAACTGATTTCAAAAATATTCAAAGAATCAGTGCCGCCACAAAGATGGATGATGAGGCCAAAATTGGGAAATTTGGGCTTGGCTTCAATAGTGTTTACAACTTGACAGATGTGCCCAGTTTCATGAGTGGAAGTCAATATGCTATGTTTGACCCTCATAAGAAACATCTTAAAGAATTTATTCAGGGAAAAGGAAGCGTTGGTATCAAGTTTGATTTCAAGAAGTCCAAAAATCTACAACTGTTGAAACTACATGAAAATCAGTTCTTCCCCTTTGAGGGTGTGTTTGGTTGTTCTTTTCAGAACAAAGAACCAACGATGCCCGGAACTCTTTTCAGATTTCCTTTGCGGACAAGAGATCAGGCAAAGATCAGTGAGATATCAGACCTTCATTACGATCGGCAGGAGATGATCAGTCTGCTCGAGCACACGGCTCATATACTTGGAAATATGTTGCTCTTCACACAAAATGTTAGAAAGGTTTCATTCTACCATTTAGAATCAGTTCAGCATTCTCCGAGTGAGATGAAACTCATTATGGAGGCTTCCAAATCTGTCAACCCCTGTGACAACGTCATGATGCGAGCTAAAAGTAGTTCCACACAAATGCACCTGAAGCAACATACATCAATGTCATTGAAAGTCGAAAGTAACTCATTAGTTAACTTGCCAGCTTATTGTGGTGAGACACAATGGCTCACAAGCTGGGCAAGTGGAAATAATGCTGAATTAGCTCGCTATCATATAAAAGGATTGTTGAATTTGGCTGGCGTTGCTATACCAGTTCATATTGAAAACAACAATAAATTCAAAACCTTTGATTTTTCCAGTTTGCCCACTGATTTTTATTATGAGAGTGGCCATGTGTATTGCTACTTGCCACTGCCATTAAAAACCTCTCTTCCGGTGCACATAAATGGAAGTTTTGCTGTGACGTCTGACAGGAAACAGTTGGCTGCTCCTACGGAGGATGATAAAAGAAGTGCCAGGGGTGACTGGAACAAAGCGCTCATGGAGGATGCATTGGTCAACAGCTATTTATTTCTCCTCACTTCCCTCAAGGAGGGGAACGACGTCATCAGTGATGAAGAATATTACCGCATTTGGCCAATGGAATTTGAATTCTGTGCTAATTTTGTCACCTGCTTTTTCAAAAAATTGACCGATTCCAAAATTGCTTTGTTCAAGAAGGGAGATAACTGGTCAAATTTGTCTAAGATTATGGTTTTATGTCAGGAACTGAGAGAATCAGCTGTTGGCGATGAATGTTTAACCGTCCTCAATTATTTTTGTAAGCAGCAAAATCTACTTGTAGTAGACTTTCCCAGCAAACTACTAGAGAAAGGCACACAAGCATGCAAAGAATATGCAGAACGCGTTGTCAACCCAAAGCAGTTCTTTGGAGAAATATTCTTGCCCGATATATCCAGCATAGAAAATAATGTCCGAGATGCGATTCTCAGATTTGGTCTCACTTGCAAAAACGAGGATGTTTTGCGTCTAATGTCTGCTCATGCATGCATTCCAACACGACCAAATGGCAAGCTCAGTCAAATCAGTGATGTGGTTTCTCCAAATACTGAACTTGGAAAGCTGTATATTGAAGAAGAAGAAAGGTTCCCAACAAATGACATCATTCCAAATGTGGATCTGGTGTTAGCTCTGGAGAAAATTGGGATGAAAAGAGTATTGGAATATGACATGCTGGTTGATAGAGCGAAAAGTATCAATGATAGTTTCAGCAGAGACACAAAAGAGGGTCATGGTCGCTTTGAAAGGTTGATAGATCATCTTAAGACACTTGGCAGTGTTTGGGTTTCCAAATGCCAGCCAGAGATTTTATCAGCTATTGCAAAAATAAGATTTGTTCCGGTCAAGCCAATGCCGACTGAATGGATGTATCCATGGGCTGGGTCATCTCCGGCAGCCTGCCCTGAAGACCTTTACTTCGATAAAGTAGAGCATATTGCTGCTTGTTCCAAAAATATTATAGACACTACTTCCAGAGAGCATTCTGAAGTTGGAAGGATATTTAATTCACTTGGTATTCAGTCGAGTGATCAGATAGAACTCTCTACAGTTTTGCATCAGCTTAAAGCAGTTTCATCAAAGCCAGTACAGAAAGACACAAAACAAATTGTTAGATCAATATACACTTTTCTGAATGATTATTGTCGCAAGAATGATTGTAGTGAGGATGTAACATTAGCTTGTTCTGAAATGGCCTGTATTCTTATTGGTGAGGAATTTATTCAACCACATCGAGTAGCTAAACACCAAAACGGTATTAGGCAAGCTCATCCGTACCATTTCATGCTGGATTATACTGAATACAGGAATAATAAGGACTTCTATGAGCGATGTGGTGTCAAAGAGAAATTCTCTACCAATGATTTCATTGATTCTTTGGCTGAAATTTCTGAAAACGTTGATGAAGTTCTCACAGATGAAGAAGTAACTGTTGTGAAGGATATTGCTGAAAATTTATATCAGACATCATATCCCGGGAATATTTCTGATAGAATAGTTTATCTTCCTGACACAAGAAGCATTCTCCACCCTGCGTCAGATCTCTGTGTCAACGACTGTGACTGGGTTAATGATAGAAGTGGAATGAAGTTTGTCCACGGGTCAATTCCACCAAATGTTTCAAGGCATCTTGGCGTTCGGGGCAAACAAAAAATGAGCTTGAAATCACATTCCAAAGGGTTGCCATTTGGGCAAAAGGTGGATTTATGCAACAGAATTAATCGGATTCTCGAAGGCTATCCAGCTGACTACGGAATCTGTAAAGAGCTGATACAAAATGCTGAGGATGCGGGAGCAACAAAGGTGTACCTCATAAAAGACATGAGGCAGTTGGACTCAGAAAGAATTCTTGATGAATCTTACAAACTGTTACAAGGACCAGCTTTGTGCATAATTCATGATAGCGCTTTCACCGAAGAGGATTTGAGGGGCATACAGAACTTGGGTGAAGGAAGCAAAAGCGACGATTCCAGTAGGATTGGTCAATATGGTGTGGGTTTCAATGCTGTTTACCATCTTACAGACGTCCCATCCTTTTTAACAAGGGGATCTGGAGTGGAAACCTTATGCTTTCTCGACCCAAACTGCTCTTATGTACCCGAGGCTACACCTGAAAATCCAGGGGAGCAATATATACACCTAGATGAAATGAGAAGTGAATATCCTGATGTGTTTCTTGGGTACCCAGAACATATAGTTGGGGAAGAAAAACTGACAGTCTTTAGACTGCCGCTACGGACTGTGAAGATGGCAGATAATTCAAAGGTGAAGGGGCAAGTATTTACTGCCACTGACATGAGCGACCTGGTTGATACATTCCGTGAAGAAGTTCTACACTGTTTGATGTTTCTGAAGAATGTGAAACAAATTGTGATTGGAAGAATACAGGGCAAAGGGGAATTTGTTGAAGAATATACTGTGAAGAGCACTATTGATACTGCTGACAGAGAAGGGCTCAAGGAACATTCTCAGATGCTGAAGCAGGCTAAATACAAACTTAAAAATGGACAAGATTATCAAGTAAACACTGTGCGCTACCAAAAACATCTGGAAGACAACCATGGTAACAGTGAGACATTCTTCATAGTTGAGACTGTGGGTGGAAATGTTCCTACAGAAATAAAAAAGAAAATTAAAGATGGTTCCTTATCATTGCTTCCACAAGGTGGTGTTGCCATGGCAACTGAGGGTCGAGTACAAGGAAGACCCTTCTGTTTTTTACCATTGCCATTTAAGACGGACCTTCCTGTGCATGTTAACGGTCACTTCATACTCAGTCATGAGGCTCGACGTGGATTATGGATTGACGAAAAGATAGGATGGCGGTCCACTTGGAATCAATATATCATGGAATTGATAGCAAAGACATATGTCCAGGCTCTAGAGATGTACAAAGACGCACATTTCCCAAAAGATGAAATAAAAGATACATGCAAGTGTTATGAGGAGATAATGACATACTCCCTCTTATACCCAGCTTCCTGTTCAGAACTGAATGATCAGTATTGTGCTCATTTATCAAAAGAGTTCTATCGCCTTATTTGTGGAATGGACTATCGGCTGCTACCGAGCATCATATGCTGTGGTTGGAAGGATGGTAACTGGTATGGTGAAGCCACAGTGAAATGGATAGGAAAAATAAATGGTACTGAATATCCAGCTGTCTTCACTACCCTGGAACGAAGATATTTGGAATTATTTTTTCCAACTAATTGCCAGGGTGATACAGAAACAAAGTGCCAGGGTGACCCAGAATGTGAGGGTGACTCAGAAACAAACTGCCATGGTGACACAGAAACAAACAAAGTACCAGAAGTTGTCACAAAGCTGGTAGCTTTAAGAAAGGATGATGATTTTGTTCTGGAACAGCTTCTGAAGCATATAGGCCTCAAGCTTGTAGACTTGCCTCCAGTTATACACAGAGGCATCGAAGCTGCTAAAGTTAATAACACAGCCCTGACCCCAGACCACTTACTGAAATTCCTAGGAAGTTTTACAGAGACCGGATGTGATACATGTGAAATAGGTGACTTGCCTCGCCGTATTAAAAAGACTCCCCTTAGGACTATGGATAACTATACCAAATTACTAAAATTTTGTCAGAAATCTAAAAAATTCTTCCAAGAACTAAACAACAAGCCGTTGATGCTCTCCAGTGATCGGTTTCTCAGAACTTTTGATTCCAACAACCCTATTTTTGTCACAAAATTTACAGAAGTTTTGCCACAAAATCAAAATGAGTTCCTACATAACAATTTCTTCACACAATTCTCAAAGAGTATTACGGACTCTGAAGTCTTAAAACCATTCACATTGGAAGATTTCAGTGAAAGAGTTGAACAAAATATTGACAAACTTAAATTTAATCGGAGTGTGGAGTGGATCCCATGGGAGACTAGGACAGGAGAGGAAGTTATTCCTAATAACCAATGGCTTCATAATTTCTGGAAATTTTTAGATTCAGATATCAAACAGAAAAATGAAACTGCAAAGAAAAATAAGCAGATTGTTAATGTCAAAAGTGAACTTAGATGTGTTGAAGAGTGGTGTTTCATGCCAGCTAAAAGTGTGAATTCTGAACAGAAGTATTTGGTTCCTTTTGTCCTGAGTGGTAGAATACTGGATCACAAATCATTTGACAGTCATAAGAGTTTGTGGATGGTTCTCCAGAAACTTCCACTTTTACAGTTAAATCTGGGGACCTCGCTGTATTTAGTCCCAGATTATGTGTCTTTAGGGAGGTCCTTGGTCACATCTGTGGAACAACCTGCCGAGTTGTTACAACTTCTGTATTATACTCACCACCACTGCAACAAAATAAATCTGCAGCCCCAAGATGCCCAAACAATATTGAGATACTTCAATGAGAGAATGGCAGCTATAAAGAAAGAAATCCCGATTGATGATATAAGGAATATTCTTTATGCCTTACCCATATTCACAACAGTGGACGGGGAAGTAGTGGAACTTGAGTCTTATAGAGATAAAATGATCATGAAGACTAGCACACCATCTGATGGAATACGTGATCTCTCAAAAAATACTGACACTGTTCTTCTCAAAGACCAAAACTTTGGTGATATCTATGAAGTCATTGGGTGCTCTTATAAAGATCGATTTAGTGTTTACACTGAGTTTATCCTGCCAAACTTCTGTCATGTTCCTTATGAGTGTAGAATGACTCATTTAAGATTCATAAAAGATGAGCTTCTCAAGTTAAGTCGTGGGTTTGGTTCTCTCTCAGTTGAAAAATATGCTGAAGAAGAACGTCGGGTTATCAATGCACTCAGAGAGAATCGATTTGTTTCTTGTTCTGATGGGTCCGTCCACATGGCATCAGAGTTTTATGATGAATCTGTTCAAGTTTTCCTGGATTTCATGCCAAATAATCTGTTACCTACTGATCTCCAAGGATATGATTGGAGGACAATGATGAGATTGTCTGGTTTGCGATATGCTGTAACTGCCAAGCATTTTGTGAAATTTGCCACACAACTGGAGATAATAGGCTTGCCGCATAATGATGATGATAAAAGAAAGTCAACAGTTTTATGCAAGCATTTTTTGGAAGCAGTGGAAAATGATGGCTCAGAGAAATCATCTTTCATTTTAGGAGAGATGAGCAAAATTAAATTCATTGTCCCTTCAGAAATAAATAATGAGTTATTGAGCATTCACCAGCTATACAATTCACGTGGTCAGTTTATACAGTTCAGTGGCTCTTTGTCTCCTTCGCTTCATTGTGTGGCATGGACTGCTCATAATATACTGCCATATTGGGCAATTACTGGAAACCATGACATCGGTACAGGTCTTGGCATCATTTCAGACATACATCAGGTTTCTATAGACTCGGTTATCAGCCATACTGAAAAAGTTTTCAAAGCTCTAAACCAAAATGTAGAGCAACTTTTAAAAACTTCGGAATTGGAAAATAGGACTCTGTTAGAAGTTTGCCGTAAAATATACTCTGCTTTGCAGTATAAAATGCACAATGGATATAACAGTGCAGTTATGAGAGAACGACTTGAGAATTTGCCAATTGTTTTCATTCCCAAAGCAACAACATTTGTGAAAGCACGTCAAGTGATCTCAAATTTAAGTCACAATGACGAGCTTAAATCTCTTTTGTATTCATTGCCTGACGATATTGTATCATTCAAAAAATTGTTTGCTTTATTGGGATCAGTGGAAGATGTGCTGAGCAAGCACTATGCAATTGCTTTGAATGATTTGTATGAGAAAACTAAGGGGAAAGAATTAAACCCACCAGAACTCATTCTATTGACGAAAATACTCTCTCAGTTAGTTTTGAGATTCCGTTGGGATATTGGTGATAGCTCTTTGCAAGATATATCCAAACTCTATCTCCCAGCAACTAACAATCCTGATGGGCGATCTCCCACAAAACTCAAACTGTCAACTAAGCTCACTTTTATAGATCTACAAGGTATTGACTCTTCGGAAATAAGAGGTTATTTGCCAGGTACATATTTCATTGAAAGTTTCACTAATATTAAAGTTCATCTACATGGATTCACAGAAGATGACGTTCTCAAGAAATTCCCCATAGCTTTAAGACCAAAATATTTCTCGAATCTATTGGACACAATGGTTGATGAAGAATGTTTGCAAGATGCCACAACTGATGACTCACTTGTTATGAAACTGCAACATTTTTTACAACACTGCCAATTTTCGAAAGGACTGATGCGACTCATCAAACACACACAACCTGACGTTGCACTTGATCCGACTGAACAGGAGAATATTCTGACTACTCTGGGCAGCATACAGGTGCTGAGAGTTGAGGAGATTTATTTGAAGTATATTCTAAAGGATTCAATGATTCACAAAAATCAAATTTCTTCTCGGATGATAAAACATGACGAAGATTGGAGAATGTACTTAGATATAACATTAACAGATATAAATATATCCACTGCAGTAGCAGACTGTCTGATTTTCCTGATGAGTGAGATCGATTATCCTAAAATTGCGGACGTTGGTTTGCTTTTGGTAAAAGTGTTGTCATGTCTTAATAATCCTACTGGAATTGAAAAGCTCCTCAATATAGAAAATGTTTGTGAACTCACTACAATTGTTGACAGTAAGACAAATAGATATTTTCCAATTGTTGGATTGTTGGTTCCAACTATTTTCCATAAATATTTAGATAATGAGTGTTTCTTTCTTGAAAATGATGACATTGTGGCATATGAAGTTATGGATGCTGACATTGAACTGGAAAGCGAGGGAGTTGATGATCTTGAAACTGGTTGTGGTGCTGCATACAAGTATGCACAAGTCATCGATCCAGAGAGTACTATTCATGAAACTGATACCATATATACCAGGCAGTATAAAATTTATTTGGGTATTGTTGATGGGCAAATGATTATGGAGTTTGTTCCTGCTTCTCGTTTATATAGATTTACAAGGAGTTTCGATGTCAGTACTGAACTGGTCCTTTCAAATCAAAATGAAAGTTGCACTGAACATGGAACTGTAGACGATTCATTTGCTGAAACCAGAAAAGCCATTTTACGTCAGCTCAAGGATATATGGCTTCTGCCTGATGATGATAGGCGACACTTCATCAAAAGACTTTATTTGAAATGGCATCCCGACAAGAATATTGGAAGAGAAGAATTTTGTAAACGAGTATTGATTTACATTATTGACACTGTTCAACGCCTTGAGAAAGGGCTTCCCATTGATGAAACTGGGAAAGAATCTGACAACACCACAGATAGTAGACAAAGCTACCATGGGAGTTATGGAGAATTCTTCTCAAGAATGGACTCGAGAGCATCTCAACAGCGGCACAGTAATGAGCGCAATGACTCACAATCAAGGCACGGCAATCGTGGAAACAACAGATGGTGCTGTTCAGATCCAAACCCACAACCTGCATTAGCAGCACAGTGGAAGAAGCAAGCGAAAATGGATCTGGAGAGTGTTCGCAATGATGATGTCCCACAGAGCTACAACTGGATGTGCTACAAGTGTCATCAGGTAAATGTAACATTTAAAAATTCTCAATTATTTCTGCATGCCCCATTTTACATTGATCTAGTTCAACGCAGTCAGTCTCACTGGTCATGCAAATGGTGTTTTCCACATATATTCACTAGTGGGAGGAGCATACGGTTGCTAGTAGACTAGGCATCTGCAGAAATAGTTTAATTAGTTTTACATCATTTGTCCTATATACTATAATACAGCACAGAACATACATTATTTTCGCATTTTATTGTAAAAATTATGACAAGTGTCACATGCAAAATGAAAAACTGTGTTAAAATCATGCATGAATTTCCAACATTATGGCGCAGATATAAATATCAGTATGATTTGACAACAAAAGGGTTGTTTGAATACAGGCAATTTAACACTGAAAGTATGTGCGGATTTCAAAATTAGGGTGAACAAAGAATTTTCATTGCAGAAAGCGACCGGCTCAGTCACTGATTGGTAGAAAATATCTGCTAATAACTATTTCATTAACAGTTGTGGAATGATCAATTTAAAGGATGGGTGGCCTTCGTTGTAGGTTATAATTTAGAAATAACAATTATCAAATTATGATAATTTCCTGAATTTGCCTGTTTGTGCGTCCGTCCATAGACACTTTGCGCATGGTGCGATTACTCAATCATTTTCTATCCGATCAGAACCAAATTTTGTATATGAGTTTCTCTGCCCAAAATACAGATTGAGTTTGATTATGGGTTTGATGTTTCATGGGTTTAAAGGAGTTTTATTTTGGATTATTTTTTTTTTAAGATTGAACTTCTTGCTCAATTTAAAGGTACTCAACCCGATAAAACTCCTCTCAATTACTATTTCAATGGCTTCGGGGGTCAAAAATATTTTATTCGAGTCGAGGAAGTCACCCATCAAAGCTCAGATTTGTTAGATATCGATTTTAGAAATCTATTATTTTTCATTATCGGGAATACTATCTGGCCCAGAACTCAGTCAAAATTGCGTTAAAATTACCACTTGATTTTAGAGTTATTCATCCTTGTCTGTTTGAATAGATTTGGAGTACACATCCAGAGCAGATTACGGCAGTTATTAGTACTCATCTCGAGAACATAACAAATTTGAAAAATCAATATCTAATAACTCTGAGCTTTGTTTGATGGGTTCCTCGACTCGAAACAAATATTTTTTACCCCCAAAGCCAAAGAAATAGTAATATAGGACCCTCTGATCGGATTGTTGTTTGTTGGAATCTGTTGAGATGGGGACCCTCTTTACGGGTTGAGTACCTTTAACCAAAAACAATTTATTTTAAAAAAAAACTAAAAATAAATTTGTTTCGAATTATTTAATTATAAAAACAAAAAAACTTCAATGAAATTACTGAGACTCATTTAAACATCTTCTCAGGAACCACCATGCTAGTTAATCTGACATATGATGTGAAGGGGCCTTGAATGTTGTATAATTTATAGTTATATTTTCTTATATAATACGATGATCAAGTCAGACGTATATTTGTAACTATTTTTAGATTTTTAGCAAGAGTTATTGCACATGCAATTCTTTGAATGAACATGAGACATAAAATGTCGCAAATTTATTTTGTGTATATTATACCTGAAAATTTGAAATAAAATCAACATGTGAAAATTTATAGAATCATTTCCGGACAGGGTCTGTGATTCATATTTATTATTTTGTAACTAGGAAACTATATAAAACTTATATAGGTCCAAGGGAAATAATAAAATAACGATTTTCTCTCTCTCTGCAATTTCAGGCTATTGAAAAACTTATGAGAGCTGTTATATTCAGAAAGGATGCAAACAAATCAAGAAAGTTGGTGAAAAAAAGTCTGTTACAGATTTTCTCTGAATTACACATACCAGATGCAGATCAACGAGAGCAGCTCCGTAGAATGTTGAATGAGTTTATTTCTGAAACAGGGGTGTGTGGGAGGATGAGATATCCAGATGAAGGTAGCTGTCAGATCCCTGCAACATCTTACACACGTGATCAGGGACGCCATGCTCGGGAACTTGCAGAGAAAATATATCTCTTCATTGAAAAGATATTCTGGTGGTAATATTTGTTTTTATTTACCATCTCAAGCCAACATTAGTACGTAATGCTCTAATTAATCGACTCCTTAACCACAGCAGAATTATGGGTAACTTTTGAGGATTTAGTCGGAAATATGGCTTGTTGCCATTCATCGGAGAGCTTTCCGATGAATGGCAACAAGCCATATTTCGACTAAATCCTGAAAAGTTACCCATAATTCTGCTGTGGTTAAGGAGTCGATTAATTAGAGCATTACTATAGTTAGTGCAGTTTAACCCTTCCATGACTGGAGATTCCTGAAATTTTGCGAAAACCCTGTGCCAATGCATTCTACTATATATAAGAGAATTTATTGGCCTAACAATATTTACCTTGACCTTGTAAGCCGGAGCATTTTCTTATATATGCAAGGATCCCTATGAGAGACTCGCATATATAAGAGATTTGCACTGGAACAGGATCTTTAATGTTGCACCAGGGTTAAGGCTGGGGAGGTCAAGTGACCAACTTTGGATGGGATAATCATGCAAATCTGCAGAGTTGCAAATAATTCTGAATGTGACTCGATATGGTATTGAAAAAAATAGGTATTTATCTGGCTGGTCCACTTGGAACCTTGGAACCTGTTCCATTGCCCCGAAGATATGCATGGAAATCCCCATTCAAAATTTGTCACTTCACCTCTTGACCCTTCCATGACGGGAGCTGCACTGGTGCTGCATTGAATATCCTGTGCCACTGCATTCTCTTACATACGTGAATCTCCCATAGGGAGCCTCGCATATATAAGAGAATACACTGGCTTACAAGGTCAAGATAAATATTGTTAGGCTAATTTATTTAATGCCATTAGCAGGGTTTTTGCAAAATTTCAAGAAGCTCCAGACATGGAAGGGTTAATAACACAAGCTATTGTCTCGGCTTTCAGCATTCGGCATCCGTACACATATTCACATTCCTTTAGCACATTCTTCAAGTTGCATGACATCTAGTAGTGAGCTACCGATTTGTTTTGCCTTCTGCAAAAAAACAAGACCACCAGCTCATCTACTTTTCTCGACAGAGTCACAAATTATCGGAAATAGAGAAAATGTTATACTGTGTAAATGAAATAATATCCTAAAGCAATATTGATAAATATAGAATAGCGAAGTTCCATTTTGTGGCCTTTGAATGGCACCAGGGACATAACGGAAATAAATGGGCTCCAACCTGCTTTTTATGTTATCTCCGATGAAATAAATGGGCTCCGACCTGCATTTTATGTTATCTCCAATGAGATGATTTTTTTTTGCCATCTGCAAAAAAACATGGTCACCAGCTCAACTATGTTTTCGAACGAGTCACAAATGTTACATGGCCACATTCCTCATCGTTTTTTTCCTAAATTCGTTGAAAAAAATGGCCACCATCAGCCATCTTGGATTTTATTCTTTGCATGACTAAATTCTTCGGCACTTCCTACAGGCCACATCCCTCATCCGATTATCACCAAACTTCATACAAATCTTTGGGCTGACCTTTAGATGGGAGCCATCAATTTATTCTGAAATTTGTTAAAAATACATGGCCACCACCAGCCATATTGGATTTCAAATTTAAATCCATCGGTACAACATGCATCCTGCATTTGTCGCAGAATTGTTTTGAAAATTAATGGGAATGTTTAGGGTTACCTCTGGATGGGTGCTTATTGAATTTGAGTCATTTTCAAAGAAAACTATGGCTGCTGGCAGCCATTTTGGATTTTACTCTTTGCATGACTGATTCCTTCGGCATATCCAACAGACCACATCCAAATGTCACATGGAACCTTTGGGTGCATGACCACTAGATGGGAACCATCACAAATTTAGTTGAAAAACATGCCAGCCAGTGGCCATCTTGGATTTTACTCGTCGCATGACTAACTTTTTCGCCATACCCTACAGGCCACATCCCTCACCCAATTGTCACTAAATACTTCATATGAATCTTCAGGGTGACCATGCACTAAAATGGGAGCCTTCAAATGTTTTCAAATGTGTTAAAAACATGGCCACTAGCAGCCATCTGGTATCTCACATTTTAATCCATCGGAACACTTTGTAGCTGACATTTTTTGGAGATATATTTTTTTAATTTACAGTCTAGATGGGAGCTATCGAATTTGAACGATATTCAATCAAAATCAATCACTAAGTACTTTGGCATGCCCTACTGCCAACATTTTTATCCAATTGATCCCAAACTTCATATGGCCTTTCGGTCTGACCTCTGGTATTATTTAAACATTCCTTATCGCTCCATTGACTAATGTAATGACATTATCTCCTTTCCAAGTTGGGCCACAGTGTCATTGACTAATCTCTCATCCCATTATTGTGCAGCTGGTAGCTATTTTAAACATTGTAAAACGGACAAAGATTGAATTAACAATGAAATTTTTAACATTAAACAGAAAAGTGCTCTACTGATTATGCAAGTTTTCTTGCCTTTGCTCACACATTGCTCTTCATTTCAGATGAAGGAACCAACAAGATCAGAAAGGAGCCCAGTTAGACTAATTCAAGCCTGCAAATAGTGTGTCCTGCAGAATGAGGTCCCCAGAGGAACGATATCCCACAAGGTGGACTAGCATCACCAAATTCACCCGCTGGGAACCTCATTCCGCTTAACTCTTTCGATGCCAAGCTCGCATAAATGCGAGTTACCCAGTCGCTGCCAAATACGCATTTATGCGAGTTCGGGGGTGCACCTGGTTTACGGGTCGTAATTATATTGTTTTGTTGCATTACAACAGGGGTTCATTTATTTTATGTAGAGTGCTGGTGTGCGCTGACAATTTAGAAGAAAGGTCAGTCAAAGTCATGCTACTCCTGACGTTGTATGAGTACAGTCCGAGCCAGAATATACCATTGAAAAATTTACTTTTGGTGCATGGATGGGATGCAATATATGAGTGGAAAATAAACATCATAATTGACTTGGTGGCCTCCTTTCTGCTGATCGGTTTAGCGTCCAAAAATTATGTCGGAATGAGGTCGGTGAAAAATACGGAATAGTAGCCGGAATATGATTAACTGGTGAAGCATTAATTAATGGGATAGAACACTAGAACAAAAAAACAAACATATAATCATATATGAATTGAAAAAAATTACCGAAAAACATAAATTAAAGCAAATCCAAGATGGCCGCCAATGGCACGTGACCCCTATGACCTTGAATGGGTCTCCACGTCGGGGCAGGTGATAGGTCATTGTCATATATACCCACATGTGAAGTTTCAACTAAATACACCGATAATTACCCGATAGTCGTTGCATTACCCACATATACATAAAATACTTGTATTTACACCCAGAATGCTTGGCACTGGGGAGTATGTCCGTGTGGCTGGGTGGCAGCGAAAGAGTTAAGCCTTAACTGCTATGGGAGACCTAGGATCAGGTTGAAGTTGGTGATTAGTCACCTCGATTATGTATTTTATCTTCTGCAAATTAGGGGATATAGAAACTTCCCAGAAGGGAAAAAGTAACTAAAAACAATGTTAATTTGAGACTATAGATACTTCCCAGAAGATGAGGCCTAAACAGAATGGGGTCCCCAGAGGGTGAATTTGGTGATGCTAGCCCACTGTGCGGGATAGCATCACTAAATTCACCTTCTGGGGACCCCATTCTGCAAGTGACAGACACAATATTTGCAGGCTTGAACTCTTTGCACCATGATGATATCCTTCACATATTACAGTAATTTATATATTCCTTTCCATTGATTGACAATCATTTTGAAGTGTATCTTGTTCACTAACAGTTATACTAAACTGTTTTACAGTAGGTTCATCAAAAAAATGTGATGTGCATCAGCCTGTAAGAATCAAATCCCTATGCTCAATTGTTAAATGCTATACAGTAATGCCCTAAATAAATGACTTCTTAACCACATCAGAATTATGGGTAAATTTTCAGGATTTAGTTGGAAATATGGCTTGTTGCCATTCATCAGAAAGCTCTCAGTACCCATAATTCTGCTGTGGTTAAGGAATCCATTATTTAGGGCATTACTGTACATCTAAACTGTTTGAGATATATAATATTTCAAACATTGTGGACATTTTAACCCTTCCATGACTGGAGCTTCCTGAAATTTGGTTAAAACCCTGTGCCAATGCATTTTCTTATATATGCGAGTCTCCCATAGGGAGCATTGCATATATAAGAGAATATATTGGCCTAACAATATTAACCTTTGCCTAGTAAGCCAGTGTATTCTCTTATATATGCGAGGCTCCCTATGGTAGACTCGCATATATAAGACAATGCACTGGCACAGGATCTTTAATGCTGCACCAGTGCAGCTCCTGTCATGAAAGGGTTAATCTGTCCCCCCCCAATAGCTTGTATTAGTATATATGGACCCACATTGGCTCAGTTTGGTGAGGCTTCATAGAGCCATTGATTATTAGGGATATATTTTGTTATCTGTCCTCTCTAAAAGACGAGGACTATTTTTTGTTTATTTGTTATTATTCAATGGTGTTAATATAAGAAATATTGCTGACATGGATCCAAATATGTATATTAGATGTATTTTTTTTTACTATAAATGTTTTATTGACATTGTGAATAGATAGATGGAAAATCAATGAAAATATTGGAGGTGCCCATTATTGTTGGTCGAAAACATTTTATTTGGGAGATTATAGAAATGAGGATGTCCATCAATCTACACGTCCGTCCTCCCGAAACAGTTTTTATCAGGCTGATAACTTGAAATAATATTTTGACAGAATTTGGATACGATCTTGAAATAGTGACAGAATTTGGATATGGTCCAACCCTTTATTTGGAGTTATGCCCCTTTTCGACTTAGAATTTGCTGGTTATTTTGTTGTCTGGATGATAACTCAAGTTTGCTTATCTGATATCTTTGAAATTTATTATGTGCATTAATCACATGAAAATACAGGTCAAGTTTGAATTTTTGTTCGGACCGACCATTTCTGACGGAGTTATGCCTTTTTAGCTCAACTTGACTTGTTTATTCTATTTATGTTTGAAATTGAAAACATGCTAGGCTCATTCATTGACAATGCTTCACAATGTATCTCAGGCGACACCAATTTAATTAGTTGTTTTCCAAACCATACAACATTTTTTTTTTATTACAGAAAATGACGAAAATGCAAAAAAAGTTGGGTTTTTTTGCTGATGGTGTTCAGTTTGTACTCACCAAACCGTTCTATCAGTCATTATAGCATGGGAAAATGAGAATAACTGAGATGTTATTGTGTTGCTTTTTATTTGGTAATTAATTATTTTTTGCAAAAAATTATTTAAAGTGAACATTTGAGAATCGCATTCACCAGCAATCATGTGGAATAACGAGCAATTAGTATGTCAATAACTGTGAATTTTTTTTTAAAGTTTTTATACCCCTTTTCCATTCAGCTCTATCTAGAGATTTTTTCCCCTGATTTTTATAAATGATTTAATAAAATTGCTTTGGCCTCAGTTTGAAATATACTCTTGATTTATGGAAGCATTAGTAGTTCTGACCATCTTTGTTAACCCTTCCATGACTGGAGTTTCCTGAAATTTTGCGAAAAACCATGTGCCATGGCATTCTCTTATAAATGCAAGGCTTCACGTATATATAAGAAATGTATTGGCCTAAAAATATTTACCTTGATCTTGTAAGCCAGTGCATTCTCTTATATATGTGAGGCTCCCTATGGGAGACTCGCACATATAAGAGAATGCACTGGCACAGGATCTTTGATGCTGCACCAGTGCAGTTCCCATCATGAAAGGATTAAATTAGGTTATGCTACCTTGCTTAAAAGCCCACTTAATTCTCTAATCACCAGATCATATTATATACAACATATTGCATATTATATACCATTTGAAAGAGAAAGCTCCAAAATATTGTATTATCAACTGATCCGGTTGAATAAACAGGGAACTTGTTGTTTTTGTCAAGGTACCAATGTGTATTCTGTGCTTAATTTTGATCTGGACTGTACTGTAAAGTCTATTATTGTGAATGGAAGGGGAATAACTCTATGTCTTAGTTTGAATTCTGGGTTGACAATGGGGGGGGGGGGGGGTCTTGGAATGAATCTGAGAATCTCTATCACTTGGTGGACACTCATAGGCCACAGCTGTTCTGTATTCTGGTGGAATAAATATATTTTTGTTCCTCTTCCATATGGTATATAATATGGAATATGTTGTTTATATATAGAATACACCCACAGTAGCCGAGAATACCAAATGTACACCACGAGTGGAATTGTGGTTTTAACCACGAGCCTTTTGGCGAGTGGTTAAAACCACAATACCACGAGTGGTGAACATTTTGTACTCTCGGGTACTATGCGTGTATTTTATTTATGCCATAATTATTATTTTTGTTAATTTTGTTAATTTTGTTCGCGAATTCAACTACCCTGCTGTTTACTTTGAATGTGTATCCTCACCCAGAGACACAAACACGATGCTACAACGGAATGTGCGTCACGGGTAGTGATGCTTACATTAACGTCAGCCTGTTTCTGAGCGATCAGTCACTTGGAATTATCATTCACATGTTTCCTAGTTCATATAACAATAGCAAGCTACATTTGGTTGAAATTCAAGCAATTTTCCTCATATCTAATTGATATCATGACAACTTCCAATTTCAAATGAATGTGACATAGGAACTATTTTGCTAACTACGATGTAGTTCTACTATGGTATACACGTATTAACACATGAATTACGTTTGAACATTTACACCCACAGTAGAAATTTATACCCACAGTATGAAGCTGTATACCCACAGTAGGGTGTAAAGATGAAGTTTATAAAATGGGTGTTATACACACAATAGAACAGACAATTATGGTATAAAATGTTATCTGGGCATTCAAAAATTAAGTGGGCCTTTAAAGCATAAATTTTCTTACTTTGAACATTATATATATATCGCTGCGCATTTGAACATAAAGCTATTAGGCACCTTCATGTATCATTACTTGTGGTAAGAGAAGTCGTTTATTATTTTTACATTTATAAAAGTATATAAATAATATATATATGACTGATTTGATTCTTTATGAAATCTATGTTAACTCTTCCATGGCTGGAGGTTCCTGAAATTTTGCGAACACCATATATATAAGTGAGTACATTGGTCTTAAGAATATTTACCTTGACCGTGTATGCCAGTGCATTCTCTTATATATGTGAGGCTCCCTATGGGAGACTCGCATTTACAAGAGAATGCATTGGCACAGTAGTTTTAATGCTGCAGTAGCGCAGCTCCCAGTCATGAAAGGCTTAAAGGGGTAACCGAGGTTTGAGTGTCCTAACATGGTCATATTATTATAAGTATGTTATAAAGTGGGGTAACTATTAAAATATTTTCAAGGTTCTAGGTTAAAATTTCCACAAAACCTATTTTACTTTTTATTAGCTCACCTCAGACGGTGGAGCTAAAGTCATCACTCCCAACCGTCCACAATTCTTCAAACATCTTCTCCAGAACCACAAGCCCGAGTGGGTTCATATTTGGAATGGATGTTCTCCAGGTGACTGGTATTAAGATTTGTTCAAAATGGGGTCACCAGGTCAAATATGATGCAGGGACATTAACTCTCCCTCAATAGTAATTCTTAAAACGACTTCTTCTCAAGAACAATCAGGCTTATTTAGCTTATATTTGGTATGAAGGGTCCATATGTAACTGGGATTCACATGGCATCACCAGATCAAATAGGGGAGGAGCAGATGAGGGATGTGGTCTGTAGGGTTTGCAAAAAGATTTGATCTTAGGATTTTTGTTCGGCCCAGTATAGTGTCAAGTTGAGCTAAAAATATGTTGATTTCAGACTTAAATATTGTCACAATTTCAGTCGAATTTTAGACCTAATTGTTATTAATAGTTGGAATACCAGCAGCTTGTCATAATTTTCACAATTAAAGGTGAATAAAAATGTATGTTATCCGGTGTAGCTATATATACATGTATATAATAGTAGGATCTGCCAGTTCACGATTTTTCTCCCAGACCCCTGGACCGATTTCAACAAAATTTGGTGTACCCTGGCGGATGTTATAACAGAGTTTTTTTTTTCATTTTGATAATTGTTAGTCGAGTTTTTTTCCAAAACTCGACTTATAGTTTGATGAGGGACGGTGGGCGGACGGGCGGGCGGTGTGTTTTGCTTATAACTCAACCGTTTATTGGTGTGTGAGTACATATCGATGCACGTAAGCTGCAGACAAAAAATCGGGTTCGTCCGCACATTTATTACAGAGTTATGGCCCTTTGCCATTTTTCACTGATTTTAGGCTCGTTAGCACAACAACTTCAACAAACGTTATCTGATTCGATTGAAATTTGGGATATAGGTGTCTCCCAAAAATATCTCGGTCGAGTTCGAAAACCGGCCAGGTCCGATAAAATTTTATAGAGTTATGGCCCTTAATTAGTCATTTTTTTCACAAATTTTCAGCTCGTTAGCACGATAATTTAACAAACGTCATCCTATTTGATTGAAATTTTGATATATAGGTGTCTCCCAAGAATACCTCGGACGAGTTAGAAAACCGGCCAGGTCCGATAAAATTTTATAGAGTTATGGTCCTTAAGTAGTCATTTTGTACGAATTTTGAGCTCGTTAGCGCGATAACTTCAACAAACGTCATCCGATTCAACTAAAATTTGGTATATAAGTGTCTTCCAATAATATCCTGGACGAGTTCGAAAACCAGCCTGGCCCAATAAAATTTGATAGAGTTATGGCCCTTAATTAGTCATTTTTCGTGAATTTTTAGCTCGTTAGCGCGATAACTTCAACAAACGTCCTCCGATTTGTTTAAAATTTAGAATAGACATACCTGCCAAGAATATTTCGGACGAGTTCGAAAACCAGCCTGGCTCGATAAAATTTTATGGAGTTATGGCCCTTAATTGGTCATTTTTCGATTTTACCTATTAATTAGTCTACCGATACTGATGCACACCAATTGGCGGTAGCCACCGGCGGTAAGCCACCGAAAACGAGACACAGCATCTCTGATGCCACCTCTTGTTCAGGATTTAAAATCCTGAAAAATTACAAATAATTCTGCTCTGGTTAAGTGGTCAATTACTTTGAACATTACTGTATGAGGATTGAGTTATCATTAAACCTCAAATCCTTATATTGGTTACAGTAATGCCCAAAGTAATTGACCACTTAACTACATCAGAATTATGGGTATTTTTTCAGCATTTAAAATCCTGATAAATTACCCATTATTCTGCTGTGCTTAAGTGGTCAATTATTTTGAACATTACTGTATGAGGATTGAGTTATCATTAAACCTCAAATCCTTATATTGGTTACAGTAATGCCCAAAGTAATTGACCACTTAACCACAGCATAATTATGGGTAATTTTTCAGGATTTAAAATCATGAAAAAATACCCATAATTTTGCTGTGGTTAAGTGATCAATTACTTTGGACATTACTGTATGTAGATGGAGTTAAACCTCACAACAGTGTGTTGGGGATTTGGACCTTGACTTGGGACCTTTGGTTTTTAATGCAACAAATGTGCGTACACCTTATACACAAATTTCTTATGTAACCAGAGTTTTTCTTGAGCTTGAGTTTGAAGCCTGCTAACATTTCAAAATGTTGTCAGTTTTGTATTCTCTGCAGCGGAACTCGACGCATTGAAGCAAAAGTTACAAGAGATAAAATGTGTACGTAACGAGACTATAATACAAATGAAAAAATAAATTCAGGGAGGGGTGGGCGATACAGGGAACTAAGTGTTGAACCGATATAAATTTATAGAGTGATAATGACCAATGTTGACATATTATGCATCTCAACTCTACTGAACATTGCAACAAGGCTATAAAATAGGGGGTGTCAGAATCTTAGTCATCTCTATATAGTGCCAGAATAGTCATTTATGGACTTCTATAAGATGTTGGGTTGGTACGTTATATGGACTCGGAGAAAAAGGCGTTTGTACCGATGAACTGACATAAATTAGTGGAGCGATGTTGCCATGTAATGTATAGCGACTGTACTAAAGCAGCAATAACATAAAATGGGGGGGGGGGGGGGGGGTGTATGAAATTATCTCTATCTCTATAGATGGCACCAGGATTATATAGAAAGGAATAGCAATTGATATACGTATACGGTATACTATAGTAATACCATAGTCATATAAGTACAAGTATCACACGATAAAATATTAAGTAACGTGACTATAGCGATGAAAAAATTAAATAAATTGGACCGGGATTAGAGGTTGGGTTGGTTATATGTGGATAAAAAATAATCGCCACCATGTTGTTGTTGAAATCAGCTGTTTACTGCCTGTTCCTAACGCTTCTATAAACTGCATGCATGGTTTATCTCCCCTGATACAGCCTGATATGCTATAAATAGATTGGGGATATCCATGTGTTCTGTCAAGAATGGTTTCACTGTCAGGATATCGTTAGAAAAAGACTGAGATATATTGAGCTTAAATTGGCAAAATGCGATCAAATAAGAAGTTTTCGTAAGCGGGAAGATGCCGAAAAATTGGAAAGAGCAACGAATGGTGTGTGTCTTCCGCCGTGGTGGATTTTGAATGGGGATTTCCATGCAAATCTGCGGAGCAAAAGTTAAAGAGTTGCATATACATGTACTTCTGAGTGTGACTTGATGTGGTACTAGACAACAGGTATTTATCTGGTGGGTCCGCTTCGTAAATTATAAAATTTTGCTATAAATATATTTTTGAGAATTTTTTTCTGGAATTACATATCACTTGACCTACATAACTTATATTTGTCAGATTCGAAATATCAATATAAAATTCAAAAATAAATACACCAACATTATAATTTATAATGTAACAATTGGACCCGCCAGTCGCCAGATAAATACCCAGGGACGCCAGAGAAGGGGGACATACGGGGGTACTTGCCCCCCTTTGCTGGCCTGACTCAGGTGAGGCCAGTGGGTACCCGAAAAGTGCCCTCCTGGTTGGTTTGCCCTTTGATGCTTCTGGCGTCCCTATAAATACCTGTTGTTTTCAATACTACATCAAGTCACACTCAGAAGTATGTGCAACTCTAAATTTTGCTCTCAAAGAACAGATACAGAAAAGAACATATACAGACGAGATGATGGATCAGTCAGAGACATGCTGTGTGATGTAAAGCTCCCAGAAGGAAAGAACAGCGACTGGTTAAATACCACAAAATAGTCATGGGGTTGCTCCCAGCACTTCCTAAGCCTGATTATCTAAAACACAAGGCAAATACAGGCTACAGCCAACAAAATTTGAGGACTGTACGTGTCAGTCAAAATCCGGTGGAGAAGGAGGTGTGTAACAACACAGAATCGTTCCAACTTCTGCGTACTAGCAGCTGACAATACGAAAACTCCTTCTTTGTTAAAACAACTGTGGAATGGAACCACCTGGAATAGTCGGTTGTTGATATCAGTGACATTGACGGTTTTCTATCTGCTCTGCGAGGGGAACAACAGTATGGGGTGTTTTCAACAATGCTAACAAGGAACTATTGCTTAACTATTTATAATTTATGCTTGTTTATCATATATAATAAATTATTTTTCAATTATTTCGCTTGCTGCTTATATTTATACTCCAAAATCATTTGGATGGCTCAAACAACAACATTGTCATTATATATATTAAGTACTATATGGGAGATCAATCTAACATGTAATGGCTGATTATGCTTAAGCGTAACTCTATTACGCTTTAAAAGCATAATTGGTTTTTATTGCCTTACAGCGTTATATGTAATGGTAGACCTACATGTATCTAACTTAGTAAGGCTGAAGGGGTCACTCTCACCAAAAAAAGTGCTGAAGGGTACACAGGATTTGAAAATGTGCTGAATGGTATACAGGGTTTGAAATGTCGTTCTAAATGACGTTTAGATTTCGTATCTGCCATGATTTCTCTTAGAAAATAATTGATTACGTTCCAATGAACAGAAAATGAACTGAAAACAAACTGCTCATGGGCGTCAGACTTTCAGAAACACAGTTTAAGTAACGGTGTTAGTGGCGATCACAAACCTTCAGCACATTTTCAAACCATGTGTACCCTTCAGCACTTTTTTTGGTGAGAGTGACCTCTTCAGCCTTAGAAAGGTTTAATGTTCTGGGCGGATGGTAAGATGGTAAAAAATAGTTGTTTCCTCATAGAATCTCCACATAAATATTCAGACAGACAGATGGGGAGGGGTGTTGAAAAATGCTTTGGAAAAACAATTGTAAAGAGGGAAAGAAATTGGTTGCGGGGGTGGGTGAATCGCAGAAATGGTAAAATGTAAAAAAGTATCATATGTGTCTGAATATATATTAACCCCCCCCCCCCCCCCCCCCCCCACCTCCAGAGCAAATTGAAATAAATTTAAATCCATATACCCTGTTTTTCTCATGGCATTTTTTGTTTTGGTGTTTTGTTGAATAAAATTAACTTATGACTGAGATTACTCCTTCAGTCTTGATACTTTTCCAAAAATGCCATTTTTTGGCATTTTTGTCTGTTTAACAAATGTTGGGGCATAAATAGAAAAAACAACCAGTCATGCTTATGCATTCTTTTATATATATGAATCTCGCATATATACAATCTTAAATATAAGAGACTGCACTGGCTTAGAAGTTCAATATAAGTATTGTTAGCTTAATGCATTCTCTTATATATGCAAGGCATCCTATTGGAGACTCGCATATATAAGAGAATGCATTGGCACAAGTTTTCAAAAAAATTCATGAAGCTCCAATTATGGAAGGATTAATCATAAATAATGGTCTCCAATATGGCAGGTTGTAAATATAAAAGAATCCACTGGCTTGCATGGTCAAGATAAATGTTGTTAGGCCAATGAATTCTCTTAAATATGTGAGTCTGCCTATGGGAGACTGTCATATATAAGAGAATGCATTGGTACAGTGTTTTCGCAAAATTTCAGGAAGCTCCAGTCATGAAATGTGCAAAATTATTTAGAACACTTTCAATTGTAAAACGATAGCATCACAATGTGTTTGGAAATCCCTTCACAGTTTGTAAGTCTAACACATAATTTGTTCAAAAATAGTTTTGTCTTCACCATAGACTAATAAGAAATCATGTTTTGTACACAATCTAGTCAGAAAATTACTAAAACTATGAAAAAGCTGTTAATTTTGTTTCTTGTTTTTGAAATACCTGACCATCATATATTGAATTTGGCTCAGTGTGATACACTCCAATTCTTGAAGACACACAACTTGAAAAACCCTTACTCTTACAGATGGATTAATCATTATCTCTTTCTATAACAAGTATTTTATAGTTTCCTGTGTATAACATACTAAATATGAATCGAAGACCCCTGTCTGGAAACACTTCTATCAATTAGTATTATAATAAGCATACAATCAATGTCCAGTATTTTAGGGCTCGTGTTTATTGGAACTTTTTCTAAAAAAAATAGGAACAAATATATATCCCACTTAATTCTCGCATTAAAAAATAAATATTGATTTAAAATCAATATTAATTGATAGTAACATTTCCAGACAGGTATCTCCGGCTTATTTTTATTATTTTATAACCAGTAAACTATACAACACATGTTAGAGGAAGAGATAATCCATCTTTAGTGAATTTGGAAATTTGTAAATGATTAAATTTCTTCTGTAAAGCAGGAAAATAAAATCTACAAAATATGCAGTTGGAAGAACTTGGGAGACTCAAATATATAATATAACCATTTCTTGATGGGAGCTGCGCTAGTGGAGCATTGAATCATGTGCCAGTGCATTCCCTTATATCTGCAGGTACCATAGGTAGCCTCACATATATAAGAGAATGCACTGGCTTACAAGGTCAAGGTAAATATTGTTAAGCCAATGTAATATATTCTCTTATATATTCTAGGATCCCTACTGGAAACTACCATATATAAGAGAATGCATTAGCACAGGTTTTTTTTTGCAATATTTCCAATGCTCCAATCATGGAAGGGTGAATGCTGCTCCCATAATGAAAGGGTTAATTGATTTTATTCCTAAATAGACAATTTTTGTTGTAATTAGTTTTAGTTCCGACCCTCCAGGTTCGGTATTTTG
Source organism: Siphonodentalium dalli (assembly GCA_032622095.1). Lineage (NCBI taxonomy): Eukaryota > Metazoa > Mollusca > Scaphopoda > Gadilida > Siphonodentaliidae > Siphonodentalium > Siphonodentalium dalli. Next base: position 59,126,677 of record CP136069.1, on the reverse strand, counting down.
TCTCATAAATGAACCACATAGTTTTGATTACTCTGACTACTGATGGTATACTAGCACCTCCCATAAATCCTGAATAACATAGGTGAATCATGGGTACAAGATAAAAAATATAGGATAGAAGCCATGGTTATTTCACACTATTATAAATATGAAAATAATTACAATTTTGCTGCTGAAATATTGTCCATAACCCCAGCTCACCAAGAAGTATGAGACTGAATTATATCTAAATATGTCATTTTGACAAAAAAATAATCAATTTGATGCTCAATGACAAACTGTGAGATAAATCTTACAGTTCCAGGAGATTTCACTCCATTGTCACTATACATATTTTCTTATCTGGTACCTGCTGGTTACCACCTATTTGTTATTAGTATTCAGTATAGGAGTCTGGGGTCTGCCATGAGAGGGATGGACATCATCAATATCATGAAGAGATATATTTAAGAAGACTTATATTAAATGATTTATTAATAAGGTACTTAACACATGTATGAATTTTCACTAATGAATTAAATTTAATATAATTACAAGTCTGTTAATAACAATACCACAACTGACTGTCACTAGCTGTGATAGACTTGCAATTGAATTTATTAACTGAGTAATTGGCAATCATGAATATTTTTGTGGGAGCTTCTGGCATGATTTAGTCCTTGTTCAAATTATTGTTGAATGTTGGGTCAACAGCCTGGAGCTATCTTGTTGAAAATGAAGAAACCCCCTCCCCTAGATCATGTCATGAATCTTTACTCTGCTTAGCGCCTGTAGAGATCTTATTCCATCAGTACAAAACATGGGAATTTTGTTATGTTTTGATAATGAACTTTATAACATTGAACAAACAAGGCAGGGAACATATTTCTTTGTTTATATTTGTTCCTCGATAATCAACTTCAAAGTATGGGGTGGTCCCAGCTTGAAAATGCATGCTTTTTGTGGCTTTAGTGAGCTGATATCACAAAAACACTGAATTAATTACCCTGCAGAAATTCCATGATTGTAAGTGCGCATAGCAAACTCACCCATCAAGTCTGTTAAATAATGTCATCTCGAGTTGGCACTTTCACCTACTTATGAATAAACTATTAAGCGACAGGTATTAATAAAGAAATATATTCCCCTTGTTATTTTTTCAGCTTTATAAGGTTCTCTATCAATACTTAAAAAAGTTCCCGAGGTTTTGTACTGGTAGAATATGATTTATACGGGCATTCGCCTCTGGGAGGCCAAATTAATAATGAAGTGCGCTTAAGTGCAATTAATTAATTGCACTTAAGCACAAATAATTACACTTAAGCACAATTAGTTGAACTTATCATTGTGCTTAAGAGCAATCATTGCTCTTAAGTGCAATCGATTGTGATTAAGCATAGTGATTTGTTCTTGAAAACATAATTATTTGTGCTTAAGCGCAATCAATTTTGCTTACGCACAATCAATTGCCTAATCTTAAGCGCATTTCATGGTTATACATGTATGTAACTAAACACCCCTGGTGAATAAATAGGTTTATCCATAACTCAACCTTAGCTCTTATTGACATATCACCTCTTGTTTTCATTGGTTTGCATGGGAGCAAGCCTAAGTTCTTTATCGAAATGGTAGACTCGCAATAGCATTACCTTCTGTTTTAGTTGTGGCAACTCGTGGTAGTATTAACTTCTGTATTAGTTGGGGCAACTTTGATTTTCGAGTACATATACAGGTACACCATATTAGGGAAGCAGGTCCTCAGTGACACCATATTCGCGCTACAGTATATGACCTGGAAATACTATAGATCTGTGCAAGAGCCGCTGATTTAATAAAACTACCAGAGCTCGAGGAGTGAGACATCAAAGCTCTCTGAATGAAACACCAATTTTTGGGACAGGGATGCTGATAATATGACAATATTAGGGTTTTTCACCCGATTTAAGTCAATAAGTACACCATATGAGGTAAGCAAGCCCTTATACAGTGACACCACATTATTGCTATATGACCATAGCTATGGCCCAAATCTATGCCCCAAAGTCATATTAGCCAGAGTATATGGGATGCCAAATTGACATTTAATAAATAATTGAGCTTAAGCGCAATAAGGAATCTAAGCGCAATAAGAAAATTCCTTATTGCGCTTAAGCGCAATAAGAGATTCTTATTGCGCTTAAGCGCAATAAGGAATATTACATAAACTCCCTATAATTCAAATGGTTTAGTCCATGGTGCAATCAATATCTATCCCTGATATCTATCCCTGATATCTATCCCAATATATGATAATTCTACTATTTGCAGAGGGGTGATCTCATGAGGGAGATAATAATTGCGCTTAAGCGCAATAAGGATGTAATTGCGCTTAAGTGCAATAAGGGATGTTCTTATTGCGCTTAAGCGCATAAGGGAAGATCTAATTGCGCTTAAGCGCAATAAGAATATTCCTTAAGCGCAATAAGAGATTCCTTATTGCGCTTAAGCTCAATTATTTATTAAATGTCAATTTGGCATCCCATAAGAGTAGAGATTCATGGCATGATCTACCCCGCTCCCAATATATCTGTATGGGATGCCAAATTGACATTTAATAAATAATTGAGCTTAAGCGCAATAAGGAATCTTATTAAGAACATTCCTTATTATACGCTTAACCGCAATACATCCTTATTGCGCTTAAGTGCAATTAATATCTCCCTCATGAGAATCGCTTGAGAAAATAGTAGAATTATCCTATATTTGCCTGTTAACACGGATAGAATCTGATGGAATCTGAATAGGCCTACACGTGGACAGTCACGATGTGACCAATAAACTCCACCCATTGCACCATGGACTACACTATTGGAATTATAGGGAGTTTATGTAATATTACTTATTTGCGCTTAAGCGCAATAAGGAATATTCTTATTCGCAATAAGGAATATTCTTATTGCACTTAAGCCCAATAAGGAAATTCCTTATTGCGCTTAAACGCAATAAGGAATCTCTTATTGTGCTTAAGGGCAATTAGATTTTTCCTTATTGCGCTAATAAGGGATTCCTTATTGCGCTTAAGCTCAATTATTTATTAAATGTCAATTTGGCATCACACAATACTGGGCCACACATTTTGAAATTAGTTATTTTAATACTACAGGTCACTGTTGGAGACTTTAGTTCAATTTGAATCTGCAAGGCCTGTACTAGTGTAGGCCTACTGCGGCCAGTCCAGTCCAAAGCCATACATGTACATTTTAGTGTCAAATTGCACTTGCTACATGTACATTTTTCTGACGCTATCTACCCACACTGTTTTTTTTAAATCTGCGTGTTTGAACGATAGGTTCTCCAAAAGTTCCCATTAATTGTGACCTGAGTCACTCTCCTGGGTCATCAGGATGAGAATTCCCGCTGTTGACAATATTCAATTAGAACGTCAACAACATAGCCTGATCTGATCACACGAACTTCAATTCGAACCGAGTTTTTGACAAGTTTTCCAGGCAATAATCGTTGATTTCATATGTGAGGACCCAACATTCCCATTCAACACAACATACACGGAGATAAAACTCCGATAATCTAACTCAAATATGCGTTCTAACTAATTAAGTTTTAATTAATTTATTCGGTCTTGAGAATGAGAGTTATTATTATCAAAACAATCGTATCAAATTGGTGACGAAAGATCGCCGACCAATCGGATCGCGCGGATTGGAATTGTGGCTAAAAATAGTTATCTGCGGGATTCCGCCGTATATATATATGTTATTGCTTCAGTCAATCGGGGTATACCGGGGAAGATTGTTGTGTCCCTTTAATACATCATCGGGTTTCAACATGAAGAGAAATTGTTCCTATTAACTTTTGCCAAGGGTGCTATTGGGTATTTTGGGCTGATCTTGTCACGATACACTTTTCGATTTAAATATATTTACAAAAGTGGCTTTTTCGCTAAATGTATATAAATATAAGGATTAACTGTCATGTGGACTATTTTTATGGAGATGTAACGGTGAGGTAAGTGGACATAACTTGTGTAAAACCCTTACCTCACCGTTACATCTCCATAAAAACAGTCCACATGACAGTTAATCCTTATGTATAACATATTACGGCTAAAAAATGGTTTTGGTATCTCATGTCCTGTCGCATGGAATAATATGCAAAGTGTTGGGCGTTTTTATTTTGATGTCTGCATAATGTTACGACATAAAGGTTTGTTTAAAATATTTTAGTATATTTCACCAACATGTCCAGTGATATGTATCGGGCAGTGGTGTGCAAAAAATATTGGATCTAGCATACAGTCTGACTCAGAGGTGACTTATGTCTACATATATAACATAACATGAAGTAGATGCCTACACATTTAAGAAAAATGATTAATTACATGTTATTTATCGTACCATTTGGTAGATGGACAATTTTTTGTTAAATTGTGATTCCGTCACGTGTGATTCCGTCACGGCGTAACAGCATATTATAGTGAAATACGACATAATGGCAACGGTTTATGGAAATGAATTGAAAAACTTTAGTTAGAAAATGGCTCAAATTTTATTATAAACCGTCAAGTGCGATTTGAGAACAATTTCGTTGACGAAATCCGTGACGGAATCACCAAACACGGAAATCGAAAATGAATAAATAGCGTGACTTTGTCGTGCTCTCCGGAGTTATTTTTTAAAATTATTCAAAACAACCAATATATTATTTGAGGAGAGTATATATGCATGCCGTGTCACTACACCTCCTTATTGGTGTATCCTTTTGGTTTTTGGTTGAAATATTAGTCACCAAATATTGTACGAAACGCACTCGTTTGTTATCTCGATTGCAAAAATTCGAAAAAAATATTCACGATATTTAAAATTACATAACGAACGAAAAATTGTGTTGCATAAAAAAAGTATTTGAGTCACGTTAAAATTCAAGATGTACTTGTCATTATGATTGTAAACTCTCATCTGTGGATTCAAATATTTTTGTTCGCGTTTAGGGCACCTTTTACGTGGAATTCATGTATATGGTCTATGCCGGAATCGCAGAGTCGATGCTGCTACATTTGTATTAAAGTTGTAAATAAGTTAATATATATTGATATATTAATTCGCATACTCTCTTAATGTGCATACTCTCCTCAATCGTCGCACTGAAGAGCATGCTGGAGTGGTCTAACTTCACTACCGCACTTGCAACAACGGAACATCTTTGTGGACTTATGATGTCAGATAAAAATCGCACTGCTTTTTTACTGTATGTGGTCGGCATATGAAAGTGATTATCTATCACACGTTCTGAAGCCATCTCACCCTCTGAAGTGTGAGGCGTGATTAGTCGACTGGTTACTGTGTAAACAACCTGCTTCTATTGTTTTGATAGGATAAGAATGGGGACAATAACGGCTAAGGGTTTCCCAAACTCCAGAGATAGTGAGATGAACTCAGAGAATAAGAGAAACTATAATATCAATAATATGAAAACAGTTCATTTTTGTTATTTATGAATTCGCTGGTTCGTCGTTCAAACCAACTAGTGTCATATACGGCTATTATCTTTGCTAACAAACGTGCCTAAAGTAATCTAAATGTCGAAATTGATGGACATAACTCTGAAATATATCATAATATGAACTTAAAAAATTAATATATCAATATATATTAGTGTAAACAATATTTATTTGAACAAAAGAACAGAACAACACATTGACAATTATACATATTGAGTAAAAAAACATAGTTCAAATGAGGATTAGATAACAAGCCATGAGCCTATGGCTTTTATAAAAATCTTTTCCTCCAAAAATGTTACCCCGAGTGTCAATACAGACAGCTACAGGGTAAAAAGGACGGGAATTTGAATATTGTTCTGTGTTTTCAAATAAATGTTGGGAAGTTAGTTAAGCGAGTGCAGGGATCAGAAAGATGGAGGAGTGATAGAAGGGAGGAGATTATGAAATAGACAAGAAAGATAATAAAGTAGGTGGAAAAGAAGTGTGATAAATGCTGTATACAATAATCCCTCAGTCATAATCTAAATTTTACATTATGGCGTTAAATCATGGTGTGTTGTCCAATATAGAAACGGAATTAGACCCCAAATACGTTCACTGGATCGAACTGGTTCAATATATATTAAAGGTACTCAGTCCGATAAAACTCCTCTCAATTACTATTTCAATGGCTTCGGGGGTCAAAAATATTTGAATCGAGTCGAGGAAGTCACCCATCAAAGCTCAGATTTGTTAGATATCGATTTTAGAAATCTATTATTTTTCATTATCGGGAATACTATCTGGCCCAGAACTCAGTCAAAATTGCGTTAAAATTACCACTTGATTTTAGAGTTATCCATCCTTGTCTGTTTGAATAGATTTGGAGTATACATCCAGAGCAGATTACGGCAGTTATTAGTACTCATCTCGAGTTAATAACAAATTTCAAAAATCAATATCTAATAACTCTGAGCTTTGTTTGATGGGTTCCTCGACTCGAATCAAATATTTTTTACCCCCAAAGCCAAAGAAATAGTAATATAGGACCCTCTGATCGGATTGTTGTTGTTGGAATCTGTTGAGATGGGGGACCCTCTTTACGGATTGAGTACCTTTAACTTATTTACAACTTTAATACAAATGTAACATCCGGGCCAACTCGCCCCTGAAAGCTGGGCCAGCTCGCCCCAAAAACTGCCTGGGGCGAGTGGGCCCTGGGGCGAGTTGGCCCGGATCCAATACAATTTGAGTATCTATACGAATTATATACCGGTACATGTAAAAGTCCCTATAATAGATCAAAGAGATTGTTTTAGCCTATCATTATGTTACTTTCACTTTCATTTGGAAATACCAGTGACCTATAAATAGCAGTGACTGTTGTGGTAGGAATCAGGGACCACGCCCTAGCGATGCTCTTGTTTTTACTATAAATGTTTTATTGACATTGTGAATAGATAGATGGAAAATCAATGAAAATATTGGAGGTGCCCATTATTGTTGGCCGAATTTTTTTTTTTGGTGAGAATATAGAAATGAGCATGTCCATCAATCTACAAGTCTGTCCTCCCGAAACAGTTTTTATCAGGCTGATAACTTGAAATAATATTTGACAGAATTTGGATATGGTCCGACCATTTATTTGGAGTTATGCCCCTTTTCGACTTAGAATTTGCTGATTATTTGTTTGATTATCCGATAGCTTTGAAATTTATTATGTGCATTAATCACATGAACATACAGGTCAAGTTCAAATTTTGGATCGGACGGACCATTTCTGATGGAGTTGTGCCATTTTAGCTCAACTTGACAAAGTCAAGTTTGAGCTACTGCCAAGTGTTGTCCATCCATCTCTCAACAATTCCCGTTAGCACACACTACAGGTTACATCTCTCATCCGGTCATCACTAAACTTCATATGGATCTTCGGGGTGACCTCTAGATAGGAGCCATAAATTTTTTCCCAAACTCGTCAAAAATATGGCCTCCAGCAGCCATCTTGGATTTCAAATTTAACCCATCGCTGTAATCAGCATTTATTGGAGAATTTATTTGAAAATTTAAAGGCATGTTTTGGATCACCTCCAGATAGGAGCTATTGAAATTGAATGATTTTCGATGAAAAACATGGGCGTTGGCAGCCATCTTGTATTTTACTCATTGCATGACTAAATCATTTGCCACACCCTGCAGACCACATCCCTCATCCGATCGTCACCAAACTTCATATGGTTCTTTTGGTGGGACCTCTAGATGGGAGCCATCAATTTGTTCCCTCAATTTGTTAAAAAACATAGCTGCCATCTTGGATTTCAAATTTTAATCCATCGCCGCACTCTGCGACCGCATTTATTGGAGAATTGTTTTGAAAAATACAGGCATGTTTTAGATCATCTTTAAATCCTTTTCCATACCCTACAGACCACATCCCTCATCCGATCGTCACCAAACTTCATATGGATTTTCAGGGTGACCTCTAGATGGCAGCCCTCAAATTTTTCCCTCAATTTGTTAAAAAATATGGCTGCCAGCTGCCATATTCGATATCAAATTTGAAATCTTTGTATGACTAAATCCTTCGGCACACCCAAGAGGCCAACTCCTTCATCCAGTCATCACCAAAACTTCATATGGATTTTTGGGGTGACCTCTAGATTGGAGCCATATCGGATTTTACTCTTTCTATTGTTATTGCTGCATCCTTTGGCACTCCCTACTCCCTTATGCATCTTCAGGGTAACCTTTTTTCTAGTTACTTAAGCATATAAACTGTCTGAGTTCCCTATCATTCTATGGACTGCAATTTATGGCATGATCCCATTTTGAAGTTGAGCTACAGTGTCATTGACACTTTCATGCGACTTAGAATTTGCATACTATTTTATTGTCCGGATGTTAACTTGAATAGCATTCAACAGAATTTGATGAAACATGGTATGTGCATGGCCTTCGTATGAGAAAGTCCCGATCAAGTTTGAATTTGGATCCGATCTGACCATTTATTTGGAGTTATGCCCCTTATCGACTTAGAATTTGCTGATTAGTTTGTTGTCCAGGTGATAACTAAATTTATGATAATCTGATAGCTCTCAATTTAGCATGTGGATTAATCTCTATTTCTCACTATCGAAGACCCCACTATGGCCGCAAAACTAATCAACGATAATCTCGACACTCTCATGCATCAGAATGGCTTGTAAAATTCAATCCCCTAAAAACTGAAGCTCTCTTAATATCCAGGAAAGAAACACCTGTATACCACCCACCTCTGACCATGGGAGCCGCGATAATTGTTGAGGTTGACAGCCATAAACACCTGGGACTTACTTTCGACAACATGGGCTCATGGGGAATCCACATCAAATCTATGCTTGATAAAGTGGACAAACTTATCCAAATGAACTGGTACACGTTCTGTTCGCATGCCAATCGATAGCGCTGCTACACTTTCGGAACATATATTGGGACATAATTGTGAACAAATATGGAGTGAACATTTACCTCTTATTGAGCAATCTAACTGATAATCAATTTATCTCGCTGATTTTAGGGAACGAGGACACTTGCGCAGACTCGGAATTGTTTTCGGTGTATAGCAATTTTATTGTGGACACATCGACATTCCTAATGCATGCCTGCAAGTTAGTTACCGGTAACTGAATGTAGCTGTACCGTGACTGTAAATAGCTGATTAACTCCATGAGTGCACGAGGCTTCAGTACAGTGACACTTGTTGACCATACCACAATATGTATATATTTATCATTTATGTGTAAGACTGTACATTATTTGTATAATATCCGTATATGAACATACAATACTCTCCTCGATGGAGGCTAATAAAGAATATAAGCAGAGTAACGCTTGAAAAAATACATTACACATTTGTCCGACCAATACTGGAATATGCCTCCCCTGTTTGGGATAACTGCCCTAATTATCTTAGTGATGACATTGAAAAGGTTCAGTACGAAATGGCCCGAATAGTAACAGGTGCAACCATCAGTACGAGTAACGAGCGTCTTTTATCAGAAACTGGCTGGGAACTCCTCTCCTCACGTCGTAGAAAACACAAGCTATGTCAATTTTTTTAAATGATACGTGGAACTGCTCCATCAATTTTAAGAAATTATGTACGACCAATCCAGGCAAATAATTCCAGATACAACTTCAGATTTGAACATATAAGACTACCCTCGAATATTAACTACGACTATTATATGGAATCTTTCTTACCATCTGCAATTACTGAATGGAACAAACTGCCGGAAACTACAAAGGGCACCAGAACAATCGAAGATTTCAAAAAGAAACTCAACAGTGACAATATACGTCCACCTGCGTATTTTTTATCATAGTAAAAGCCGTAAATCTCATATCCTTCATACCCGGTTAAGACTGAACTGCAGCCACCTGAGTTCTGACCTGACAGACAATCATGTAAAACAATTCCCCTTCTGTTTATGTGGGGAACTCGAGACAACTTACCACTATCTCTTTGAGTGTACATTTTATCAAGAAGCCAGACGGGAACTATATGATTCACTACCCAATGTTGTCCTATCTGAGAATACTCTATTACGGAGATCAAGGGAGCTTAGTCTTCGCGAAAACAAACAAATATTTAATGCAGTACAGACATATATTATGAAAACAAAAAGATTCCCACGATTTGAACGAGTAACAAATTGCTTTGGATTCCGGTCGCGTTATGCGGCAGCAAGATATTCCCCAGAATATATGTAGCACTAAATGCCTTCCGATAACGATTCCTTTGTATATTACTTACTTGCTATTAGCCTGCACATACATGAAACGATTCCACATGAGGGATGCTCCGAAATTCACAGTGAACACCTTTGAAATGGGAATTGTCCTGTTTCGGGTTAGTGCTGCTGAATACGTACTTGTTCCCACGAAATATAGATATTCCACGACATACTTTGATTATGAACACTCGTAGCCGTGTGTGTCTGTTCAATTGATTACTTTTTGACGAATGGAACCAGTTAACAGCCAACGTGATTGACCCCCTCCCATGGCTTCTGACGCATGCAACTTACTATAGACGAGCATAATTGTAACCACGCAACAACTCAATTATTCCCCACCGCTGTCATCATTTCACGATTCATCTGTCCCCACGTCTTCTGCTCTCTCACCCTCTTGCTCTCTCTCTCTCTCTCTCTCTCTCTCTCTCTCTCTCTCTCTCTCTCTCTCTCTCTCTATTTCTATCTCTCTCTCTCTCTCGCTCGCTCTCTCTCTCTCTCTCTCTCTCTCTCTCTCTCTCTCTCTCTCTCTCCTCTCTCTCTCTCTCTCTCTCTCTCTCTCTCTCTCTCCCTCTCTCTCTCCCTACATCATGCTATTCCTAACACTATATTCTTCCTTTTTCCATCCCTAACTCAAATGTAGTTATATATCTCTACTCCTCCTAAACCATTATTTCATTCCCTTCCCGTCTGATCGATACCCTCCTTCACTTATTGAGGAAGGGACATGTCGCCAAAGAGGAGAAGACTTCATATAAGCCCTCGGGCTTGTTGTCTGATCCTCATTTCCAAAATTAACTCTTATATGTTGTATATTTATGTCATCTGTGTATTATGTCAATTATTTGGTTTGGAAATAAAAAATATGTTTACACTAATCGTATGAAAATACAGGTCAAGATAAAATTTGGGTTCAGTACGACTCTTTCTGATGGAGTTATGCCCCTTTTTCAACTTAGAATTGGCTAATTATTCTGGTATCTAATCAAATATGTTAACAACATAAACGGGAGCAATGTTTGATTCAATGACTGTTCCCAGAATAAAAAAATTCATTTTTTAAAAATGCCATCAGTCAAATAAACCACCTGATAGTCCCTTTTTATTTGTTTTAAACCTGTTAAAAAATATTTAAAAAACAATATTCTATTGGTCTTTCCATTGGTCTTTCATAGGAGATGTTCCTTTGTGTGAGCTTATTTTCATGTACATTTTTGTTTTTTGTGTGAAATATTTTGCTTTTGTCCTGCACATTGTTTTAATCTGTTAAAAAAAAGTCGTTGGCAACAGCAATATAATACCCTAGCTTATGAACCCCTTCTACAATTTGTTCCTCAATATTGAAAAAAAAACTACTTTTTTTTATATGATTGGTTTATGCTGACGTTGATTAAAACCCTTTACCCAACAAAACGGCCAAAACCGGCCAAATAAAGCTTCAACAGCCTAAAATATCTTCGGTCTGTCTCAATAGAACCATACAAATATGGATATCATTGGAATCGGCTCCTTGACCACATTGTGATAGTTACAGTTATGCCCTGTGCCAATGCATTCTCTTATATATGCGAGTCGACCATATAAGAGAATGCATTGGCCTCAAAAAATTTAAGCCAATGCATTCTCTTATATATGCGAGGCGACCTATGATCGACTCGCATATATAAGAGAATGCATTGACACAGGGCCCTTCTGTTGGGTAAAGGGTTAAAATAAGAAGCATGTGGTCACAGTGGTGAAGAAAATAATTGATGGCTGAGTCTCTTTTTTGCTTTCACCGTCTTTTCCATTTTGTATCAGTTCTATGTGAAGAAGTACCTTAATATATTTTTATAATTTGTGTAAAACTTGTCACATTCAAAAATCTTATGAAACTCGTGGACAATTCTGCTATTTGTCGATTGTTGTGACGATGACATTTTTCTTTTCCGTCCTGCATCTACATTTTTCGACCAGTCTATTTTATAGTTATGGCCTTATGTGGCTATATTTTTCTTTCATCCAGCTTGGAATCAACCTCACAGAATGGCAATAAATATAAGTATGTTGTTGGATTATTTGTTTGAACTACCTTGTCCAGCGGGGTTATTATCCCCCGCCAAATGGAAAATTTGCGGGGGATATAGGAATGGATTCCGTCCGTCCGTCCATCCCAAATTTGTAAGAGTCATAACTTGAACAAATCGCGACCTGATTTCCATTCTGTCCTAAGTGACATGTTGGTACGAAACGTCCTTATGGGTATCGTTGGAATCGGCATCAAATTCCGCGTCTAACGGTACCGGCCCCTAAGCGGTATCTGTTTTTTTCGAGGTGATATTAGCTATTCTTTTCTGTCCGTTCTGCATAAAAACATTATTTCTTAGAACCAGTATGTCCTATAAATAAAACATATTTATAAAGCCAGTTATATCCTGTCATTTAAAAACAAAGATGAATTCTATCTTGAGTTTCAGACACAACAGATAATTATTCAGATCGATGTTGTTCTATGTGCAGTTCGGCTTTACGAACTGTCACTTACTACAGGATGGAACTGAAATATTTTGCTAAATTCTCTCACATCGAACAGGTTGCAACTCAAGTTGCGATCGAACAGAGAAACTTTTTCCCGCGAAAAGAACACAGTAGTCGAGGAGATATGGGTCGACCTCTGCACCCCAGGACTCAACTTCACCCCACTAATTTTCTTTCTTAATGTCTCCTCTAATTATTTTTAGGTCGTTAACATGAACAAAAAGTGGCCACAGAGACTCCAGACAAGATGGCGTCCATCATGGCGTCCATTTTTTTATATGCACCAGGTCTCTTTGATCGCCGTTATCGTAAAGATTATATCAAATGCGGTCTTGTTTTCTGCTCGATTTGTTATGCCAATATATAACCCTTACAAATTAGCCAAAAGTCCGACACCATAATCTAATATGGCGGTCAAGATGGCCGCCGAAATGTGAAAATATGCTATTTTTCTGACATTGACCACTTTTTGTTTATCTCTATGGGAATATATTGGCATCTTGGCATGAATTTATACACTTATCGTATAGAAGAATCATTGACGATTACAAAGGGATCATAATATATATTAATTGTGGGATATTTTTGTCCGATATCACGTTTTCCCAAATGCCGATATAATAGGTCAAAGCCGAATCGACGCTAATAACGCGATGTAATGTTTCGAATCAATGAAAAATATTGCTATCATAACAACACCCATGCATATATGTGCAGGAGATAATCGAGCTATGATTCCTCTTATACCTGATTTGAGGAATATTCACCCAAATCCAAAATGGCCACCAGAAATAGAAAAATTGCCGAAAATCGCTGATTTTAACATCAGTGAGCGTTATTGTCACGACAACTCCACACCTGCTTATTATTGTGAATTGGGAACACTTAGACGAAGAACTGTCATTGTATCATATCCAAATAAAAGTTTCCAAAATGGCGCCACAATGGCACCGAAATTCCCTCATTCACAGCATTGGATACTATTGTCGAGACAACTCCACCCATGCTTACAGTTGAGTTGGAAATACTGTTCCAAATCGAACATGGCGGCCAAAATGGCCACCGAAATTTTAAAACAGGCCTACATTCCTATACTTTCTTACGATGGGCGTTAATGTTTCGCGATTTCTACCCCCCATTACATGTTGAAATGGAATATTGATATGAAGTATTCATTTGAGTTTGGCAATTGATACTCACAGTCAAGATGGCGGCTAAATTGGCGTCCAGAAATCGAAAAGAAATCGATATTTTCACATACTAATTTCAACTTTTTGTCATAATATCAATATGTCTGGACGAAACTGTACATAAACAATCTATTAGTTTAACGTAATACGTATCAACATGCATAAAATGGCTTGTATCCTTCTGGAAAGTCGAAAACCCACCATTAATATCGCGATGTGGCATTTCGAAATCCATTCTCCACTTAGCACCAATAATGGCCGTAACCGTAGGTGCGCCGAATAGTAATATTATAACAATTACCTGATAACAGATTCTGATTTGCCACATCACGTCCATAATTATCTGGACCAGCTTCCATTTCTTTGTCTGGTAAATCTGGGTCGCTCACACCGACAAAGTATTCAACACCTCCTGAGAGAAGGGTCCCTCTAATCATAACGTTTCAAACAATTCATTCTCCGGTGTCTAACTTATGAATTTAAATATGCTAAATATGGGATTTGTGCGTCATCTTAAACTAGAAAGGCATATGGTCGATGAGTATACAAGCTTGCATAATGTCATCTCTATGTATGTGTCTCATATCCCATGGGGATAACGACATGTACACCTGGCGAACCAATTAGCTAGTCACTTCTCAATAGACAACTTCGGCATTGTTTCGAAGGTTGCTAGCTGTCTTATTCCCTTGGATAGATGTATATCTGCTAAGGAGAAGACCATAATGTACCGACTACCCACACTTCTTGACCATGATCATAACGAAACTGTGTGATGCCCCGCAGTCGTCTCGTCGAATAGCTCCCAGCAGAGAAGAACAATACCCGCGGTGTTAGTTTGTGGACATACGCCATGATAGTGGGAATGAAATAAATTGGCCATGGTAAAATGGTCGGAATGGTGATGTTGCCAAGAAATCACTTGGTGTACCCAACGTATGTTGAACTGAATGCAAGATCTCATCAACGTAACATTCCTCTGGATGTTCTTCGCGTTGAACATTTCACCCTTGTGTTGATGGCATTTGTACGTTCTTGAACCATATCGACCCCCACCCATTGTGTGTATGACATATCAACCAACTATGAAAGGTATCGTCTTTAAGACTGCACCCCAGTCTGGGTGGGGCTTATATAGTAGTAGCCAGCGGTACACGCCTGGTCCAGTTGATTGTGAACGGCTTCCAAACGGATGGGAACAATCTTAGCATACAAGGAAAGCAAACCCACACATGAGATAATGTCTGAATCTAAAACATACCCAAAAGAAGGGCGGTGCAGTCATGGTCCAATTTCATTTCCACTATCATGACACATGCCCACAAACTAGCACCGTGCGTATTGTTATCATCTGCTTGAATTTGTTCGATGAGACAATTGCTGTATGCAACAAGATTTTTCTTTTGTTCGTGGTCAAGATGTGTGGGTATGTTATGCATTATGGTCTTCTACGCCTTAGCAGAAAGGCATCCGTCAAATGTCTCGCTTTCAACATTCGAAGCCATATACATAAGTTGTCCGGGTACGTCAGTGCATTAGATTAGTATGTGAATTGATGAACCATATATTGAGAAGTGGCTGTTTGGTAAGATCACCAGGTGTATATGTTGTTATCCCCATTAGGCCACCAAAGCTGAAAATACGCAGATAGCGAGGTCCTTCTGAAAGCTAGTATACGCATCGACTACATTCCTTTCTAGTTTATCGCACAAAATAACGCTCAGATCCCATATGTAGCATCTGAATTATACCATAAGCTATACCACGAATGAAGATCGCGAAGAATAAGGATAAGAATTCCCATCTTTCGAGACAAACGCGTGAGCTGGACACCGGCATATGTATTGTTTGAAATATTTCGATTAGTGGGGCCTTTCTAAAAAGAAGTGTAGAAAACTGTGATGGTGTGAGAGAGATAGATTAATCTGACGAAGAGACGGAAACTGGTCCATGCAGATAATGCTGAATGTGGCAAATCAGAATAAGCTCAGGTACTGTTGTTTTGAGTTTTGGAGGCCATACTATGGCTATTTGGCGCACATAAACGGCCATTATGGGCGCTTATGGTGTACAATGGATTTCGAAATGCCACATCGCGATGATTAATTGTGGGTTTTTATCTTTCCAGAAGGCTACGACTTATGTTGAAACTAATAAATGGCCTATAGTATGTACAGTGTCGTCCATACCTATCGATATAATGACAAAAAGTTGAAATTAGTATGTGATAATATCGACTTCTTTTCAATTTCTGGCCGCCAGTTTGGCCACCATCTTGACTGTGAGAGTTTGCCTAACTCAAATGAATACGTCATATCAATGTTCCATATGAACATGTAATTGTAGGCAGAATTCGCGTAACAATAACGATCATCGTAAGAAAGTAAAGGAATGTGAGCTTGATTTCAAATTTCGGTATCCATTTTGGCCGCCATCTTCGATTTGGAAATCAATTTATTGTATGAGATGCACGGTAATTACTTCACCTCAGTATCTCCAAATCAACTGTCCGCATGTGTGCAGTTGTCTCGAAAATAATGCCCAATGGTGTGAATATGAGGGAATTTCGGTGTTTTTTCAAAATCTTTCCGCCATTGTGGGCGCCATTTTAGATCTGGGGAACTTTTATTTGGATATGGTATAATGAAAGTACTTCGCCTAAGTGTTCCCAACTCACAATAGTGGAATTGTCGTGACAATAACGCTCACTGATGTTAAAATCAGCAATTTTTCTATTTCTGGTGGCCATTTTGGCCGCCGTCTTGGATTCGGATAAATATTCCACAACTCAGGTATAAGAGGAATCCTAGCTCGAGTATCTCCTGCACATATATATGCATGGGTGTTGTTATGATAGCAATAGCTTTCATTGATTCGAAACATTACATCGCGTTATTAGTGTTGGTTCGGCTTTGACCTATTATACCAGCATTTGGGAAACGTGTTATTGGACAAAACTATCCCGCTATGAATGTATATTATGATCCCATTGTGTTCGTCAATGACTCTTCATACGATAAATGTATAAATTTACGCCAATATGCTAATATTTTCCCATAGAGACAAAGGTGGTAAAATGTAAGAAAAATAGCATATATTCACATTTCGGCAGCCATCTTGGCCGCCATATTGGATTCTGGTGTCGGACTTTTGGCTAATTTGTGAGGGTTGTATATTATCATAACGAATCGAGCGGAAAACAAGACCGCTTTTTATATCATCTTTACTATAACGGCGATCAAAAAGACTTGATGCATATATACAAAATGGCCGCCACGATGGACGCCATCTTGTCTGGAGTCTCTGCGGCAACTTTTTTTTCTTGTTAACAACCGAAACAAATTAGAGGAGACATTAAGAAAGAAAATTAGTGGGGTGAAATTGAGTCCTGGTGGGGTGCAGATGTCGACCAATATCTCCTGGACTAATATATACGCGTCAAATTCGCAATGTATCATTAACGAAGAGTACATTCCATGAAGCCATATCAACATTACGTATGCAATATATCATCAAGAGTCGCGTGCTTTCCGTACAACACCAATTCAAAATGCTTGTTTCTATGTCGATGTGCTGGCTAACTGTTCCAAAGAGCGCACATATCACACTCTGCTCACATTGTAATCTCTAATTCTATCATGTTATACGGTAAATTGAGACTAAATATTTCTTCATGTTGTCCCAAGTGCGTATTATCTCTTTTATAATCACCACTTGGAACAGACCGGTCCTGAAAAAAATTCCGTTTCCATAGTGTCCCACGAAAAATATTCTACTAAGACTGAGTCCATATTGTGCTAAATGCAAAAAATCGCACCCCACCTCCCGAATCTGGTCGAAATATCATATAAGAAAGAGCATCTCCTTATCGAAGTTGATGGTTATTGGCAGAAAGAATACTGATTTATCGGCAGATACCAGGATATCCACCATAAGTCTAATAACAACCAATTGCCAGAACTTTGAAATCGATTTACTCGGAAACACAAAAAATGCACTTAGGACAGAATGGAAATCAGGTCGCGAAATGTCAACGGATTTCAAAGATATTTGGTATATGAGTTCACCTGATCATTACCTAGAATGAGTTCGCAAGCCAGGTCTGGCCGGATATTTTTACCGGAGTTATTGGACCTTGTTTATTATTTTTGTCGAATTTACCACATAGCAAATAGACGACGTCACAGGGCTCATTTCCACAAATGTCAACGGATTTCAAAGATTTTTAGTCGAGTTTTTTTCCAAAACTCGACTTATAGTTTGATGAGGGACGGCGGGCGGGCGGACGGGCGGCGTGTTTTGATTATAACTCAACCGTTTATTGACGGATTAAAAAATTTTGGTGTGTGTGTACATATCCATGCACGTAAGCTGCAGACAAAAAATCGGGTTCGTCCGCACATTTATTACAGAGTTATGGCCCTTTGCCATTTTTCACTGATTTTAGGCTCGTTAGCGCAACAACTTCAACAAAAGTTATCTGATTCGATTGAAATTTGGGATATAGGTGTCTCCCAAGAATATCTCGGACGAGTTCGAAAACCGGCCTGGTCCAGGGGGGGGTCGGAAAAAAAATTCAGGCACGTATGGCATTTTTTCCCTTTCGATCATTTTTTGTACCCACCCACCCCCACCGCCAAATTTTTTTCCGTTGTCGGCAGTTTTTTCCGACCATTTTTTGACACCCACCCCCCTTTTAACACTAAAACAGAGATTTGCGGGGGGAAATTCACTGTAAACAGCTGTATATGAATTTCTGTGCATACTATTTATCATGGATGTTAACATGGACATGTAAATAGGAATGAGTAATTTTGAGGTCATTCGGCCAAAAAAACATGGCTGCCAGCGGCCATCTTGGATTTCAAAATTTGCAACAAAATACAACACGATAACTGCCTGCAGTCAGTTTACCAGTTAGAATTACATTATTTCTCTCATTCAAACTGATTCAAAGTGGTTTTGAAGCCCAACTCATTGCCAAAACACTAAAAACAAGCAGGAATTTTTTTTTTTAGTTGCGGAAAAAATTGCTTGTTGGTGGCTTTGACCACCCACCCACCCCGGCATACGTGCCGGAAGAAATTTTTTCACCCCCCCCCCCCCCCCCCCTTCCTGGTCCAATAAAATTTGATAGAGTTATGGCCCTTAATTAGTCATTTTTAACGAATTTTCAGCTCGTTAGCGCGATAACTTCAACAAACGTTATCCGATTTGATTGAAATTTGGTATATAGGTGTCTCCCAAGAATATATCGGTCGAGTTCGAAAACCGGCCAGGTCCGATAAAATTTGATAGAGTTATGGCCCTTAATTAGTCATTTTTTTCACAAATTTTCAGCTCGTTAGCGCGATAATTTAACAAACATCATCCTATTTGATTGAAATTTTGATATATAGGTGTCTCCCAAGAATACCTCGGACGAGTTAGAAAACCGGCCCGGTCCGATAAAATTTGATACAGTTATGGTCCTTAAGTAGTCATTTTGTACGAATTTTGAGCTCGTTAGCGCGATAACTTCAACAAACGTCATCCGATTCAACTAAAATTTGGTATATAAGTGTCTTCCAATAATATCCTGGACGAGTTCGAAAACCAGCCTGGCCCAATAAAATTTGATAGAGTTATGGCCCTTAATTAGTCATTTTTCGTGAATGTTTAGCTCGTTAGCGCGATAACTTCAACAAACGTCCTCCGATTTGATAAAATTTAGAATATAGATACTTGTTAAGAATATTTCCGACAAGTTCGAAAACTGGCCCGGTCCGATAAAATTAGTTAATTTTACCTATTAATTAGTCTACCGATACTGATGCACACCAATTGGCGGTAGCCACCGGCGGTAAGCCACCGAAAACGAGACACAGCATCTCTGATGCCACCTCTTGTTGGTATATGAGTTCACATGACCAGTATCTAGAAAGAGTTCGCAAACCAGGTCCGGCTGGATATTTTCAGCAGAGTTTTTGGACTTTGCTTATTATTTTTGGTGCAAATGGACGACGTCACATGGCTAATTTCCACAAATGTCAGTACCTAAAATGAGTTTGCAAGCCAGGCTTTTTGACAAAATCTGACCTCTTGTTTAGCACATACTGAGAACGCAAACATTATTGAGAATGCACTTCCCCCAACTGCACAATTCGGCAGGGGGATACCATCGTCTGTCGTCTGCGACTGCTTGTTTGGAGGATCTTGTTTGTGTAATGGTTCCAAACTTAGACTCGTTGAAGAAACCTTCAATTGGTAGAAGGTTATTCCAAACCCTTCAGAAACTGAAAGCAATTTCAATTATTGATTTAATTTATATATTATGTATACACTATCATCTCTACCGTATTGCACGGAGCAAACAAAACGCACCATATACACCAATGGCTAACCAAGTCCATATCCAGCAATAACAGACAGGCTCGATCGTCTATTTCTGTCATAAGCCGGACACTAAGAGTAGCGATGACAAACAAATTCAACCAAAGAAACACTGTCTTGTCAGTTCACAACATCACCGATAGTGGTGTGAATCTTTACGTCGACAATACGTCATGCAGATATGTTCTGTGTTAAGTCAATAACATTCCGCCACATTTGGTTAACCATTTCTACACTAAATTGATTCTCCCACCTAGTTATAAAAACAGATATTGGAATGGTCTATTATTAATTTGGAGGGGTGTTAAAGAAATTTAAGCAGACAACAGACAGACGGTCGAAAAGATCATACAAGTGCAGGAGGATTCATTTACACAGGTGGGAAATGTTTAGATAATAAGTTCAACAAACTATCTATGGTCGTTTGTTGAACTTATTATCTGAACATTTGCTATGGGAACTGCTCGTCACTTAGTATGGAAAGGGTTATTTAATAGGATAGCAATATGGAAAATGTTAATGGGGAAAATTTTCAATTCTTTCATTCTCATCACCTTTAAATACATATAGGTATGGAGAAAACAATACCAAACATCATCTATAATGATATTTGGTACCTATTTATGCAAGTTTTCTACCACAAAATAGAGACAAAGTTTGATTTTGTTACAGCCCACGGTTGTGATGTGGGCTCTATTTTATTTTGCAGATTATAACTTCAATTACTGTGGACTGAAAGGATGTATTTTTCAACGAAAAGATGAGGTGCAACTCAAGTACAATTCTGGATTCGTTACTTGCCTCCCATTTCTACCAGATTTTTTCTTGGCCTCTAAATGGTAACTCCAGTTAGGGAAGCCTGTTCACCATTTAATTCCTTATGGGACTGAATAAGATCAAAATACATGCTAAGTTCAAACTATGTGGACCTCATTCTGCTTAGGCCTCAACTGCTATGGGAAACCTAGGATCAAGTCCCCCAGTTGAAGTTACTGATGTTCACCCATTAGTCACCTCGATTATTCTATTTATCTTCTGCAAATTAGGGGATATAGAAACTGAACAGAAGGGAAAAAGTAACTAAAACCAAAGTTAATTTGAGACAAAAGATGTAGTTCCCAGAAGATAAGGCCTAAGCAGAATAAGGTCCCCAGAGGGTGAATTTAGTGATGCTATCCTGCTGCAACTGTCAGACACTATTCAGGCAAGCGTGGGTGGGTATATCAGGGATTACTTGTCTAACAATAACATTTTTTGAAATGCTGCTTCAGTTATCAGAATCGATTAATTGCCCAAAAATAATGCTAACCACAACTATAATATAAAGTTGTCCAAAACCTGTTCTTTATCAACATTTTGTTCACGAAATTTTGCCAGTTTGTCAATTATCTGACCAAAAAAAGCCATTTGATTTTAGAGTTATCCATCTTCATCTGCAATTTGGTCCGAGACCGTCTTCTCGTCGACTTTTACTGGGCCACTAAATAATTACCGGGGGTGAAAAATAATAGTAAATAGCCAAGGAAAATAGTAATTTGATATTATGCATCTTTAATTATTAAATGGAAATATTTGCTCATTGCTAATTATTTTTCTGTTGTGAATTTAAAGGTACTCAATCCGACCAGTGGGTCCCCATCTCAACAGATTCCAACAACAACTATCCGATCAGAGGGTCCTATATTACTATTTCTTTGGCTTTGGTGGTAAAAAATATTTGATTCGAGTCGAGGAACCCACCAAACAAAGCTCAGAGTTATTAGACATTGATTTTTGAAAATTCTTATGTTCTCGAGATGAGTACTAATAATTGCCGTCAATTTCGTTTCCTGCTCGAGATTTGTACACCAAAACTCTATTCAAACAGACAAGGATGGATAACTCTAAAATCAAGTGGTAATAATAACGTTTAGATCTGGGCCAGAAAGTATTCCCGATAATGAAAAATAATAGATTTCTAAAATCGATATCTAACAAATCTGAGCTTTGATGGGTGACTTTCTCGACTCGAATCAAATATTTTTGACCCCCGAAGCCATTGAAATAGTAATTGAGAGGAGTTTTATCGGATTGAGTACCTTTAAATATTGAGTTTGATCAAGTAATGAATTTATGGAATCCGATCAGTTAGATTTGACAGGGATGGCTGGCAACCCTAAACCTACAGTAATGCCCTAAGTAATCGACTTAACCGCAGCAAAATTATGGGTAACTTTTCAGGATTTAGTCGGAAATATGGCTTGTTGCCATTCATCGGAAAGCTCTCTGGAGAGCTTTCCGATCAATGGCAACAAGCCACATTTCCGACTAAATCCTGAAAAGTTACCCATAATTTTGCTGTGGTTAAGAAGTCGATTACTTAGGTCAATTTTCCCTTAGAACGTCATCCGCTGCACCAGTCTGTGACAACAAACGCGCACTTTTCGGTATTTTTTTCAAACAATAATCTTGCATTTCCACAACTACCCAATTTATTGCACAAAAATCAGCAGCATAAAAATACCCAGACCCCTCCCGTAACTTCTGGACACCACCAGACTTCCTGGACATCTAAACATACACAATCGCCATATTTACGTAGGCTATGATTTTCTGTTCCCGATTAGGGATATTTCTCTCAATGATAATCAACCAATCAGCAGCCAGATTTTTTTTTATGCTGACTCGAGTTCAAATTCAAGAAGTGTAACTCTATATAATTAGTTGCTTGTAACCTATAGTGACCATGCTTCACAATGTATCTCAGGCAACACCAATTTAATTAGTTGTTTTATGAACCAGACAGCATTTTTAGCTCAACTTTACTTTGTAAAGTTTGAGCTATTGCCATGGCTTTGTCGTGCGTGTGTAAGAAGGCGTCAACAATGCAGGCTACAGGTCGTACTTTTGGTCGGATCATTATGAATTTGTCATAGCCGTTGACATCAACATTTAGACCAGAATGATTAATTTTGGGGTCATTCGGAAAAAAAACATGGCCGCCAGTGGCCATCTTGGATTTCAAAATTCAATCCATTAGCACGGGCTACAGGCCGTACTATTAGTCTGATCATCATGAAATTTGTCATGGATGTTAATATTGACATGTAGATGGGAATGAGTAATTTTGGGGTCATTCGGCCCAAAAACATGGCCGCCAGCAGCCATCTTGGATTTTACTCTTTATATGACTAAATACTTTAGCACGGGCTACAGGTCGTACTTTTAGTCTGATCATCATAAAATTTGTCATGAATGTTAATAATAACATGTAGATGGGAACGAGTAATTTTGGGGTCATTCGGCCAAAAAACATGGCTGCCAGCAGCCATATTGGATTTTACTCTTTGTATGACTAAATCCTTTAGCACGGGCTACAGGTCGTACCTTTAGTCTGATCATCATAAAATTTGTCTTGACTGTTGAAATTGGAATGTAGATGGGAACGAGTCATTTTGATGTCATTCGGACAAAAAAACATGGCCGCCAGCGGCCATCTTGGATTTCAAAATTGAATCCATTAGCACAGGCCACAGGTCGTACTGTTCGTCTGATCATCATGAAATTTGTCATGGATGTGAATATTGACATGTAGATGGGAATGAGTAATTTTGGGGTCATTCGGCCCAAAAACATGGCCGCCAGCAGCCATCTTGGATTTTACTCTTTATATGACTAAATACTTTAGCACGGGCTACAGGTCGTACTTTTAGTCTGATCATCATAAAATTTGTCATGAATGTTAATAATAACATGTAGATGGGAACGAGTCATTTTGGGGTCATTCGGCCAAAAAACATGGCTGCCAGCAGCCATATTGGATTTTACTCTTTGTATGACTAAATCCTTTAGCACGGGCTACAGGTCGTACCTTTAGTCTGATCATCATAAAATTTGTCTTGATTGTTGAAATTGGAATGTAGATGGGAACGATTCATTTTGATGTCATTCGGACAAAAAACATGGCCGCCAGCGGCCATCTTGGATTTCAAAATTGAATCCATTAGCACAGGCCACAGGTCGTACTGTTCGTCTGATCATCATGAAATTTGTCATGGATGTTAATATTGACATGTAGATGGGAATGAGTAATTTTGGGGTCATTCGGCCCAAAAACATGGCCGCCAGCAGCCATCTTGGATTTTACTCTTTATATGACTAAATACTTTAGCACGGGCTACAGGTCGTACTTTTAGTCTGATCATCATAAAATTTGTCATGAATGTTAATAATAACATGTAGATGGGAACGAGTCATTTTGGGGTCATTCGGCCAAAAAACATGGCTGCCAGCAGCCATATTGCATTTTACTCTTTGTATGACTAAATCCTTTAGCACGGGCTACAGGTCGTACCTTTAGTCTGATCATCATAAAATTTTTCTTGACTGTTGAAATTGGAATGTAGATGGGAACGAGTCATTTTGATGTCATTCGGACAAAAAACATGGCCGACAGCGGCCATCTTGGATTTCAAAATTGAATCCATTAGCACAGGCCACAGGTCGTACTGTTCGTCTGATTATCATGAAATTTGTCATGGATGATAATATTGACATGTAGATGGGAACGAGTCATTTTGGGGTCATTCGGCCAAAAAACATGGTCGCCAGCAGCCATCATAGATTTTACTCTTTGTATGACTAAATCCTTTAGCACGGGCTACAGGTTGTACCTTTAGTCTGATCTTCATAAAATTTGTCATGGCTGTTTAAATTGGAATGTAGATGGTAACGAGTCATTTTGGGGTCATTCGGACAAAAAACATGGTCGCCAGCAGCCATCTTGGAATTTACTCTTTGTATGACTAAATCCTTTAGCACGGGCTACAGGTTGTAGCTTTAGTCTTATCATCATAAAATTTGTCATGAATGTTAATAATGACATGTAGATGGGAACGAGTCATTTTGGGGTCATTCGGCCAAAACACATGGCCGCCAGCAACCATCTTGGATTTTACTCTTTGTATGACTAAATCCTTTAGCACGGGCTACAGGTCGTACCTTTAGTCTGATCATCATAAAATGGTCGCCAGCAGCCATCATAGATTTTACTCTTTGTATGACTAAATCCTTTAGCACGGGCTACAGGTTGTACCTTTAGTCTGATCTTCATAAAATTTGTCATGACTGTTGAAATTGGAATGTAAATGGGAACGAGTCATTTTGGGGTCATTCGGACAAAAAACATGGCCGCCAGTGGCCATCTTGGATTTCAAAATTGAATCCATTAGCATGGGCCACATGTCGTACTGTTCGTCTGATCATCATGAAATTTGTCATGGATGTTAATATTGACATGTAGATGGGAACGAGTAATTTTGGGGTCATTTGGCCAAAAAACATTGCCGCCAGCAGCCATCTTGGATTTTACTCTTTGTATGACTAAATTCTTTAGCATGGGCTTCAGGTTGTACCTTTAGTCTGATCGTCATAAAATTTGTCTTGGATGTTAACGATGACATGTAGATGGGAACGACTCATGTTGGGGTCATTTGGCCAAAAACCATGGCCGCCAGCATCCATCTTGGATATTACTCTTTGTATGACTAAATCCTTGAGCACGGGCTACATGTCGTACCTTTAGTCTGATCATCATAAAATTTGTCATGGCTGTTGAAATTGGAATGAAGATGGGAACGAGTCATTTTGGGGTTATTTGGCCAAAAAACATGGTTGCTGGCAGCCATCTTGCATTTTACTATTTGCATGCATGACTAAAGCTATCAAATGCTTTTGAATTTTATTGGAAAACATAGCCGCCAGCAACCATCTTAGATTTTATATATATCTTCATGTCGATAAACTAGTATTAGACATTCAACTTTCCACATTCCTAATCGCTCCATTGACTGTGATACATTAAATTATTCCCTTTCCAAGTTGAGCTACAGTGTCATTGACACTTTTATTTGTTTACAACAGCCGAAAATAAAAAAAAGGGTTTTTTGGTAGATGGTGTTCAATTTGTACTCGGCCTAAAAAAAATTACCTTGACCTTGTAAGCCAGTGCATTCTCTTATGTATGCGAGGCTCCCTATGGGAGACTCGCATATATAAGAGAATTCACTGGTACAGGATCTATGATGCTGCACCAGTGCAGTTCCCATCATGAAAGGGATTAAATTAGGTTATGCTACCCCTAAAGGCCTACTTACCCTGTAATTTTCTAATCAGCAGATCACATTATATACAACATATTCCATATTATATACCATTTGAAAGAGAAAGCTCCAAAACATTTTATTATCAACTGATCCGGACAAATATACTGGGAACATGTTGTTTTTGTCAAGGTACCAAGGCGTATTCTGTGCTTAATTTTGATCCGGACTGTACTGTAAAGTCTATTAATCTGAATGGAAGGGGAATAACTCTATCTCTTAATTTGAATTATTATGCATTCTGGGTTGACATGGGGGAAGTCTTGGAATAAATCTGAGAATCTCTATCACTTGGTGGACACTCATAGGCCACAGCTGTTATGTATTCTGGTGGAATGTATATATTTTTGGTTCCTCTTCCAAATGGTATATAATATGGAATATGTTATGTATCTGGAAAATTTCTGAAGGTTTTGAACATTATACATATATATATATATCAGTGAACATTTCATCATAAAGCTATTAGGCACCTTCATGTATCATTACTTGTGGTAAAAGAACACGGTTATGTTTTTTACGTTTATAAAAGTATATAAACAATATATGTCTGATTTGATGTTTATGAAATCTATGTTAACTCTTCCATGACTTCAAAAATCGATATCTGATCACTCGGGAGCGTTGATGGGTAGGTTCCTTGACTCGAATCAAATAT
The DNA here is from genome assembly GCA_032622095.1 of Siphonodentalium dalli. NCBI lineage: Eukaryota > Metazoa > Mollusca > Scaphopoda > Gadilida > Siphonodentaliidae > Siphonodentalium > Siphonodentalium dalli. The sequence goes on along the minus strand of CP136069.1, from coordinate 59,099,570 downwards.
TTTTTACCCCCGAAGCCAAAGAAATAGTAATTTAGGAGCATCTGAATGGATTGAGTACCTTTAAATTTTGCGAAAGCTCTGTGCCAATGCATATTCTTATATATGCGAGTCTCCCATATGGGAGCCTAGCAGATATAAGGGAATACAAAGGTCTAACAATATTTACCTTGATCTTGTATGCCAGTGCATTCTCTTATATATGCGAGGCTCCCTATGGGAGACTCGCATATACAAGAGAATGCATTGGCACATGAGTTTTAATGCTGCAGTAGCGCAGCTCCCAGTCATTAAAAGGTTAAAGGGGTAACCAAGGTTTGAGTGTCCTAGCATGGTCATAATATTATAAGTATGTAAGTTGGGGTAACTAAAATCTATTAAAGGTTCTAGGTTAATTTTCACAAGACCTATTTTATTTTTTATTAGCTCACCCGAGACTAAGTGTCCGGTTTATCTATGGTCATCACTCCTCAACCATTCATAATTCTTCAAATATCTTCTCCAGAACCATAAGACCAAATGGGTTCATATTTGGTATGGATGTTCCCATGGTGACTGGTATTCAGATTTGTTCAAATGGGGTCAGCAAGTCCAAATAGGTGTGGAGCCATGGACATTTCCCTCAATAGTTCTTCTTAAAATGACTTCTTCTCAAGAACAATCAGGCTTATTTAGCTTATATTTGGTGTGAAGGGTCCATATGTAACTGCGATTCACATGGCAGATCATATAGGGACAGCACAGTTGAGGGATGTGGTCTGTAGGGTATGCCAAAGATTTGATCTTAGGATTGTTTTCGGCCCAATATAGCATCAAGTTGAGCTAAAAATATGTTGATTTCAGACTTGAATATTGTCACAATTAGTCAAATTTTAGACTAAATTGTTATTAATAGTTGGGAAACCAGCAGCTTGTCATAATTTTCACAATTAAAGGCGAAAAGAATGTATGTTCTCTGGTGTAGCTAAATATATATAATAGTAGGATCTGTCTGTTTGCGGTTTTTCTCCCAGACCCCTGGACCGATTTCAACAAAATTTGGTGTAGTGGCTTGGGGTACCCTAGCAGATAGTGACACTCCACAGTTTCGAATGATCAGTAGGGGTGAATTTCTTGTAAAAAAGAGTCACCCATATTGGGCCCCATGTATATATACCATGGGCCAAGGGAAGTTTGGTTATGGAATGCTAAATTTTTTCAAGGTGTCCTAAAGTTTTTATAAATATAGCCAGAGGGGGCGTGGTTTGGTGTGTAGTGGTCAACTTGGGATTGCGGGAAACAGTGGCTGTAAATTTGAAATCGTGTTTTTTCACTTGAAAATTTGTCATCTGCTTTCAAAACTCCAAATATTTCAATTCTAACGGCGAAAGTCCTCAATTTTTTCATATTGCATAGCTAAGCCAGTATTTTTGTGATACTGTTAGGTTAGTAAAGCCAAAAAAATCTGATTTTCATGTTATATGGTCAGAAAATGGGCCATTTTGGAGTGATTTTTGCATGAAAAATGCAGTTTTTGCTGTGCAGATCAAGGGGCATAACTCTATTTTTCGATACCGACACTAAAAAAAATTAAGGACACAGGAAAGTCCACAATGCATGCATTGCATACATATATAACTTAATGGGTTTATAACAATAAATGGCTGTTGAAGTTGCCACCTGAATTACACCATGCATGTTTTTCAAGGGATCGGGTGAGAAACTGTGGAGTGTCACCGATGTTACAACAGAGTTTTTTTTTTTATCATGATAATTTTTTTAATTAAATTTTATATTTTTAAATGTTAAACGAGCAATCAGTTCTAAAAAAAAAAAAAAATGTTAATTTTTTTTTTAATTAAATAATTTGAATTTAAATGTTAAATTGAGCAAGTTCAATCTAAAGTCATTAAGTAAATCCAAAAAAAAGAAAAAGATTCCTTTAAAAAAAAAAAAAAAATGTTGAAAATATTCATATGAAATCAATGCACACCAAGGAGACTGTTTCAGCTAGATATAACAACACTGATAAAACGAATTAAACTATTTCTGCATATACCTGTCTCCAGGCAACGGTAAGCTCCTCCCACTAGTAAATAAATGTGGAAAGCTCAATTGTTTGAAGTTCTGACTGGGAACCAAAAAACATTGAAAAAACAACACAGGAATTAAATACATTTCTTAGTTATTTTTGTTCCTTAGGCGACACCAATTTTTAAGTCTGGTTTACGAACACCTCCTACAACTTTTTTTTCATTTCATGAAAAAAATTAAACTTTTCTCCCAAATTTTTTTACACGCATACTGATTTTCATGTGCTGTCGCATCCGGTTCTGCTTATGATCATTTACAGATCCATATTTTCATGTATTTCATGACAAGAAATGTCTTGTTTGGTTCAGAATTTCATTCAAAAACATTTTTTCACAATTTTTGTAAAATTTATGTAAAATTCCACAATTTACTTGATATAAATTGGGGGGGACAATTTTTTATATTTTTATCCCCCCCCCCCCCCCCTCCTGCATCTACTTTTTTTCTCCCCACATGTTCGTAAACCAGACTTAAAAATTGGTGTCGCCTTAATGATATATTTCACAGCAGATGAAGGTCCTAGCTTGAGATTACACAAGGCTTTTTTTTCGGGGCGGGGGGGGGGGGGGGATATATTAGTGGAGCGGACGGAACCGATTTCAGAAAGTTTAGTACATCGGCACCACACACGGGCTTGTGATACATCATTTTGAAGGTTATGACATCCCGCATCGGATAGGACCCGGTGTGAAATATACAAATGATGCAAAAGATGATTTTTAGCTGATTAAGTGCCAAAATTCAGCAAAAATCCCTGTTTTTGAAAAATTCGGCAAAATGAGAAATAAAAGTATAGAAACGCGAACATTTTGTGCTAAAATATTGTAGTCTACATATCTCTAGATATTTACTATGATAGTAGTACGATTTCTCTGATATAACGAAGATTTGTTTTTAGATTTATTGTAAAAATAGACAAAACAGCGCAATTTTTCGATTTTTTTGCCTCACTTAATGGCCGATAGATCAATATTGTTCTCATCGGGGATATCGTTTATAGTCTAGAAAAGTGCGTATATATATACCACATACGACAATATGCTGAATGTGTCATCATATTTAACACGTGATGTGTTATGTAAGATTATTTCAACCCTCACCCCAAAATTCAGCAAAAAGTCACTGTTTTATGGAAATTCGGCACAAAAGAACAGGTATTCGGGATATGTTTGTGCTACGATATAGCAGGTTACACACTTATAAATACAAAGTAATGCAATGCCACGATTGCGGTGATAGATGTAAAAATTTCTTAAATTTACGTGGAAAATAGACAAAAAATAATTCATTTTCAGTTGTTTCGCCCCTCATAATAGGCGATTATTCAGTATTTCTTTGAATGGAGATCCCGTATATAATATAGAAACTTGTGGAAATATATACTGCATATGATTGTAGAATAAGGATGTCATTCTTTTCCATAGATGATATGTGGTGGTAGATTGTGTCACTCCCACCCCAAAATTCAGAAGAAACAAAATCAGTTTTAGAAATTTCGGTATGGCAGAATACAAAAGCACAACTCCGATTATTTTTGTGCTATTATATTGAAGTGTACCCACTTCGAGATATACATTATGATAACGTCATGGTATAATTTACAGATGGCAACATTTCGGAGTTTTCTGATGAAAGTAGACCGAAAATCGTGAAATATAAACTTGTTTTGCCCCTCTATATACATGGGTGATAATTCAATTCCATTTTGAACAATAATCCAGGACAAACTCTCAAGAATTGACGAGACACATAATATGGAGGGTTATTAGGGTCACAATCATAACTTCACATTTTAATTCTAACTTAACATTTTAATTCTTATATTTTAATTCTAACTTAACATTTTAATTCCAACTTAACATTTTAATTCTTATATTTTAATTCTAACTTTACATTTTAATTCTAACTTTACATTTTAATTCTTATATTTACATTCTATTTACATTCTATTTACATTCTATTTACATTCTATGTACATTCTAACTTTACTTTTTAGTTATAACTTTACATTTTAATTCTTATATTTACATTCTATTTACATTCTATTTACATTCTATTTACATTCTATTTACATTCTCTGTACTCTAACTTAACATTTTAATTCTAACTTAAGATTTTAATTTCAACTTAGTATTTCAATTCTAACTTATTATTTCAACTCCAACTTAATATTTTAATTCTAACTTAACATTTTTATTTTAATATTTTAATTTAATGATCTATACAATAAGAAGCTAAACACAAATCATCTACTAAAAGTTGTAATGTTTGAATTAAAATAGTATATTTAAAAAGTTGGAATTGAAATGAGCATAAAACGGATCTCAGAATTGAAAGGCAAAAATTAAAACAAACATAAAATGGATTCTAGAAGTTGTAATTGTGACCTAGACTGGTACCCTGTCCCAACTCCAGCTACTCGCCCGTAGGGACAGGGATAGGCTAAACAGAAAGTGGAATTTTGAATTGTGTTTCCGGTTTGTGAGACATTGTTTTAAAATAGAAAAGCACATTTCAACATCGGTACGTTTTTCTTAATTTAATAATACAAGACGCAATTATATAACTTTGACAACTACTCAATCAAATTGAATAGAGTGTTTTTCACAGGAATCGACTAACCGCGATCAACGGCAATAAGTTAAATAGTGCGAAATCATGTTTTTGTAGCTTGGATATTTGGAAACTCTGATGTCAACAAACACCCCCCGTAACAGGTTACATCAATTTTGTGTCGAAGTTTGCTGGCTCATGTCGCATTTTATTAACTAAATTCGTCGGGGATATATTTACGCTCATGTTGATACCAAAATTAACACAATGGGTCGATGTGATTTGCCTGGGTGGACCTTTTACCATAAATTGCCAAACTTGGCTATACCGTCCCATGATCTGACAAGTTGGTCAGTCTGTACTACATACATTTAAGGGGTTTATTTACATTAATGATAAAACAGGTATCTCCTTCACACATATATGTCAATATAAGTTGATGACGATAGTTTTATTTGTTCCAAATAAGTTTCGTGAGGTACTAGTAATCACACCCCCCCCCTCGTGCACGGTTACATCAACATTGAAGAAGTTTGCTGCCTCATGTCTGATTTTTTTATTTTGATGTTTCGGCTATATTATTGTGGTCATTTTAGTACCAAAATCATCTATATGAGGCAGATATATTTTGTTTGCGTGATGTCACTCATTTGAAATAGTTGTCAGCTACAAAGAGGCGATCTAATTAATAAATATGATATTACTTGGTAGATTTGACATTAATTTATTTATTTGTTTGTGACAGTGACCCCCGCACATGTTTTATTGGTGACACAGTGACCCTGCACGTGTTTGACATTCAGTCTCAGGCTGAATTCGGACCTGATATCAAACCAACCAAGTAATATCCTCTAAATTTCAAGCCTAAAATTAAATAAACCTAGTTAACTGCATACCATGTTGTTCTGATAGAAACTATTGCCTCAAATAAAAAAAATGGGTCCCTATTTCAGAAAATTAATTGCTTATTTTCTATTGATTAAAAATCTTTTCTGTATTAACCTTTCCATGACTGGAGCTTCCTCAAATTTTGTGAACACCCTGTGCCAATGCACTCTCTTATAAATGTGAGGATCCCTTATAAAAGAGAATGCTTTGGCCAAACAATATTTACCTTGATCTTGTAAGACAATGCATTCTCTTATATATGCGAGGCGCCCTATGGGAGACTCGCATATATAAGAGAATGCTTTGGAACAGGGTCTTTAATGCTGCACCAGTATGGCTCCCGTCATGAAAGGATTAAAGATTTGCACTCTAATCCTCATCAATTAGTTTTGACTTTTACAATGTAGCACTGGTACTTGATTTACTGAGAGTAATGTAGAATGAAATAGAATATTCTTATGCAGATTTTGAGGTAAATAGTCCAGGTGTCATTTATAAATTTGGTAGACAAATAAAAATATTAGGATCAGGGTCAAGCCTGGATATAGTGTGTCAGACATTTGCAGAATGAGGTCCCCAGAGGGTGAATTTAGTGATGCTACCCTGCATCACCAAATAACCCTCTGGGAACCTCATTCTGTTTAGGCCTCATCTTCTGGAAGTACATGTACCAGTATCTATGGCCTCAAATTAACATTGATTTTAGTTACTTTTCTGTTCAGTTACTCTTTTCCCCCTAATTTGCAGACAATAATTTGCATAATCGAGGTGACTAATGAGTGAACATTATCAACTTCAACTGGGGAATTTCAATCTGATCCTAGGTCTCCCATAGCAGTTGAGGCCTAAGCAGAATGAGGTTCCCAAATGGTGAATTTGGTGATGCTAGCCTGCTGTGTCTGACAGTGTCAATAAATTCACTCTCTGGGGACATGATTCTGCAAATCTCAGACACACTAAATCCGGGCTTGGTCTGGGTATTTATTAAGGTAGGTATGGGGGACCTCAAACTGTACAGTAATGCTCTAAGTAATCGACTTCTTAACCACAGCAGAATTATGGGTAACTTTTCAGGATTTAGTTGGAAATATGGCTCGTTGCCATTCATCGGAAAGTTCTCCCCGTGAGCTTTCCGATGAATTACAACAAGCCATATTTCCGACTAAATCCTGAAAAGTTACCCATAATTCTGCTGTGGTTAAGAAGTCGATTACTTAGAGCATTACTGTAGTAATTGACTCTTTAGCCACAGCAGAATTATGGGAAATGTTTCAGGATTTAGTCGGAAATATGGCTTGTTGCTATTCAGTGGAAAACTCTCACCGAGAGCTATCTGATGAATGGCAGCAAGCCATATTTCCGACTAAATCCTGAAAAATACCCATAATTCTGCTGTGGTTAAGGAGTCGATTATTTAGGGCATTACTGTACAAGTAGGCCTGTACTGTACAAGACATGCTTTTTTCAATATGTCATACAAACTATTATTAATTTTTAGGTGATGAGCTGAGAAGAGTTATAACCACCTTACCAAGACTCATAGATCATAATGTCATGAGGATAAAGGTATGATTTCAGAGCTGTTAATCAATTTATTCCAAATATATTATAAAATTGTATTTAAAATAATAACCACTAAAATATGATATGCATTTCAGAAAACTTACAGAAAAACTTTGTCTTTTTCTCTCACGGAGTGGTGTTTGGTCAGGGTGCTGATATCCCGATGTCTTTTTACATTTCTTCTCTTTGTACTGACACTCGTTGATATTTAACTTGGTGTACGGTCCATTTCTGCAAAATATTAAACATATTACTAGTACTTATGCTATAACTAAGCTATAATAGCAACATGATTTTTTTCATCTACTAGATCTACTATTTTTAATTATTTACATGCAATATAGTACACATTTTGCTGAGACTCAAAATTATTATAAAAAAAATATATACTGGTATGGTCAAACATGAATAGCCATACTGACAGACAACAACAAATAATATGCACTAGTAATATTAACCCTTAGGCTCCGTTGCTCCCCAGACAACTCAGATTTTCCCGTTTGACACAAAACACCTCACGCAAACAAAATATATCTACCTCATATAGATGATTTTGGTACTAAAATGACCACAATAATATAGCCGAAACATCGGAATAAAAAAATCAGACATGAGGCAGCAAACTTCTTCAATGTTGATGTAACCGTGCACGAGGGGGGGGGGGGTGGGGGGGGGGGGTGTGTGATTACTAGTACCTCACGAAACTTATTTGGAACAAATAAAACTATCGTCATCAACTTATATTGACATATATGTGTGAAGGAGATATCTGTTTTATCATTAATGTAAATAAACCCCTTAAATGTATGTAGTACAGACTGACCAACTTGTCAGATCATGGGACGGTATAGCCAAGTTTGGCAATTTATGGTAAAAGGTCCACCCAGGCAAATCACATCGACCCATTGTGTTAATTTTGGTATCAACATGAGCGTAAATATATCCCCGACGAATTTAGTTAATAAAATGCGACATGAGCCAGCAAACTTCGACACAAAATTGATGTAACCTGTTACGGGGGGTGTTTGTTGACATCAGAGTTTCCAAATATCCAAGCTACAAAAACATGATTTCGCACTATTTAACTTATTGCCGTTGATCGCGGTTAGTCGATTCCTGTGAAAAACACTCTATTCAATTTGATTGAGTAGTTGTCAAAGTTATATAATTGCGTCTTGTATTATTAAATTAAGAAAAACGTACCGATGTTGAAATGTGCTTTTCTATTTTAAAACAATGTCTCACAAACCGGAAACACAATTCAAAATTCCACTTTCTGTTTAGCCTATCCCTGTCCCTACGGGCGAGTAGCTGGAGTTGGGACAGGGTACCAGTCTATTGTGACCCTAATAACACGCCTGCACTTCTGTAACAATTATAACAAGAAAACTAAGATGCATGCATCAGGTCACCCATGAACTATTTAGCAATAGAATAATTCAGTTCGGTTGCGGTTTCACAACGTTACAACTGACATACGATTACACAAGACACACCTTGAATGTGGAACTGTGTAAGAGTGAATATTAATGTTCTAAATCCCATGTTTCACCTTTAGTTGTGATTGGGGGGGGGGGGGTGTCGTACTTTATTAACACGCAAGTAGTGTAATTAAATACGGGTAATTAGAAGTAACAAATCGTTTAGTTTCTATCGTATAGACTGAAAGGGGTGAGCAGATTATTGGTGATGAATGTTCTCGTTAGCTGTCAATATAATATGCATATTTGCCCCGTTACGTTTATACACTGTAGCATTGGCGGGCCAGAGTGTGTTGACATGTTAATTGTTTGGTTCATTAATAACAGATCAGCGGGGATTTGTCGTGAAAACGTACACGTATACGTGGAAATATACTACGGTTACGGTTAAATTAATGGTTCTTCTATTACACCACCGTGTAAACTTGGTTTAAATAGGTATATTATATAGGGACGTGTGCTCAATTTTGGTGTGGACCGATGATCGAAAAAACTAAATCGGAGGTAAATGTCGCAGGCCGGAGGACCATTTTTTCAATAATTTTTAAAGAAATTGAGCAGTTGCAACAGAAGCAGCAAAAAAGGGTGTACAATTGGCAAATGATGAGGGGCGGTGTGATGTGTAACTAGGATTTAAATTAGATATGCAATTTGGAGATTATTGGATGAGGGATGTTATATTAAAGGGACGAGAGGGTTTAGTTGTCGAAAATATTTGTTCCAAACACCGTAAACAGATCAATATTAAAACGCATACATTTTGGTTCAAATATACGATCACTATCCCTTAAAGGAATACGGTCCTGAAAAAAACAATATTATTTTCTTTCAATATACTGATAATATATATATAAAATGTCCATTGGGCGCATATAATCTAATATTCGGCCGCCAATCGTTATTTTTATAACGATTCAAAAAAATTCCGAAGTTAGCCGAAGATTTTGTTGTAGACGAAGTCACGTGATCATCAGCCCGATCACGTGATTGTCACATGTAAACAGAAGCATAGCACGTGATCGATCACGTGGTAACTCATTGACAACGCATAGATACGCGACGGCGGTATTTTAAGTTTGCATGTAGTCGATCGCGGCCTTTGACGATTGTCGCGTTATCACACTGCGAATGCAAAACTTCGCCGAAACATCGCCTTTCTCGTAATTAAATGTCGATCTTTATCGTGTTATTATTACTATTATTATATGTATCGCGATGTGTTGTTACTATAAAGCCATGCCCGTATATTATTCAGTTTTGCGCGCATTTATCTATATAAACGCGTGCTCGTGTTTATATATATTTTTTCGTTACCGGAATAGTCCAAGTTATATTATATATGCATATCAAGATTGCATATATACGCGAAGACTTGCACAGTTATTAGGCAATTATCATCTCGTAAACATTCCAATTTCCAGATGCCATTAGTCGTGTGTCAATAAAGAGCGTTTCGTTTTAATTATCGTAACGCGGTAAAACAACACACAATTGGTTTATTGCTGTCGGATTTAATCAATTATAATCAAGTCATTCATTACCAATATGATATGTTCATTTTTCCTTGGTTATGAATCATGTAATTATTTGGGCAATATGGTGTTTATATATATTTCGGAATATTGCTTCCCCCACCCCAAAACAATCTAGCCGACTGTCACTGATGGAAATTCACTACATCTATGCATCGTTATTGACCTATTAAATTAGCACTCTAGCGATGCGGTCTATTGAATATCCAGGTCATAAATCGACCTCTATGTGGCAATTACGCATAACAATAGGGTTATAAACATCCAATCATATATAACACTTTTTGAAGGAGGGATAATAATCCGGTTTAATATGGAATCACATATTCAAGTGCTCTTTATTCGCAATATATCGTAATAGTGAACGCTCTTTATTGCGTCAAGGTAAAGGGACTCGACTTAGAACAGTTGTCATCGTGATTTTTTTTACTGATTACACCAATACAGGTCAATACATGTACACGAACTTCCGATATGAATGCTTTATATATCCTTCCAAGTCATAGCAATTTCCGCTTTATTAAACTCTTTTTATTCGTACCATATTAGGAAAACTCTTAACATGGAACGCTCTTTATGGAGCCATGGTGAAGGAAATGGGGAATCGACTAAGAATAGTTGTTATCGTGATTTATTCAACATACTCTCCACTTTAACTGCAATTGTATGTATTCGTAACCATGACTGACTTGTCAAATTAAACGCTCTTTATTTGGTATATGTAATCGGTTTCTGATGATTGCGCAACGGGTTTCCCACAGAAATCCCGCCAAATGGCACGTAAACGAACATCGTTTGGAAATGAATACAGCATTATACCTAACTGAGAGTCACTAGACCGGCCACAGCCGAAAACACTGCATTTATATGGCAATGTTACGAATGAATGATTGTAAATACGGGACACTCGGGGCATATATACGGAAAATTAAAACAACATCGCGAACACGCGCCCGAATAGAGTTCACATGCCTGCTCATGTTTTTATAAGCTTTATTTTTGACACGAAAGTGTTACCTACCCCGCTCAATCGGCCTTCTATAGTTTTTTTGTCAAAACAATAACTTTCCAAACAGCGCTTAAGACAAATCACAAGTGAATATAACTCACCGCGCGATGACAATTAACCATGTGTACACAATGCTATTGATATGCCCCGCAGTAATTCCATCACGCTCACGAGCTGATGTCTATTCCGGATTTTCCATCGTCATATAGGTAGACACAAATAACTCCGATTCCGTGTTTTTAATTAGTTTACCTCGCTTGACGTCATGCGAGGTTTTTGCGACGGAGATAGCCGACAACCGGTGGCGGTATTATTTATTTATTTCTCGGCTTAATTATTACGCGATTTTTATGGGACTTGGATTATTGTGATCACAATAGGGGTGGCTTTCCGATAGAGTTTTGTTGTTTCATGAGCACTGTAATCCCTTAAACATCATGCTTACATAAAGACCTACTAAATTTTACCTAAACAAGAGTCTGATTGTGTTATAGAAGGCAGCATAATGCTACTGGCTAATCACACACAAATGGTATAAACGCTCTTTATTATTTCCAAATAAGGAATTGAGCAACAAAGAACGCTCTTTATGTTTACCATCATAATATAAAGAAACACCAGGAAAGTAACTTTTTATGCTTTGTTTACATAACAGTCGGCAAATTTACGACTATAACATAATGTTTATGAGATATTTCTCATTTGTATATTAACAAAGTCTGTCTATATTTGAATATTATTTCGTTTGTAGCGGTGGAAATATGTTCACATGATACCCACCAAGGCCTTCATACCTTTAAGGTATACTACAACTGTTTTTCTTTTCAATAGCAGAATACAGAATGCTATTAAGAAGTGACACAAAACACAGAACATTTGTTTTAATTATAAGTATTAAGAAGTGAGAGATATGTGAGTCAAGGAAACCAGTAACGAAAGGCAATATTAACATGATTTGTCAGAGAATAATTGTTTACGTTCGAATGAATATGTACTGGAAACAAACTGTCTGTACCAGACTTTCATAAACACAAATTATGTATTAATGATCATTAATGGTGTAACGACATATTTCGTTCTTTAATGTCTCAAATGAAAGTGTCAATGACACTGTAGCTCAACTTTGAGAAGAAGTTAAATTTGTGTGATGAGCAATGAATGGAAAGATTTAGAATTGAATTTGGAAATCCAAGATGGCCGCTGGCAGCCATGTTTTTTTGTCGGAATGTCCCCAAAATGACTCATTCTCATCTACATTCCAATTTCAACAGCCATGAAAAATTTCATGATGATCAGACTAAAGGTACGACCTGTAGCCCGTGCTAAAGGATTTAGTCATACAAAGAGTAAAATCCAAGATGGCTGCTGGCAGCCATGTTTTTGGGTCAAATGATCCCAAAATGACTCGTTCCCATCTACATGTCATTATTAACATTCTTGACAAATTTTATGATGATCAGACTGAAAGTACGACCTGTAGCCCGTGCTAAAGAATTTAGTCATACAAAGAGTAAAATCCAAGATGGCTGCTGGCGGCCATGTTTTTGGGTCAAATGATCCCAAAATGACTCGTTCCCATCTACATGTCATTATTAACATTCTTGACAAATTTTATGATGATCAGACTGAAAGTACGACCTGTAGCCCGTGCTAAAGAATTTAGTCATACAAAGAGTAAAATCCAAGATGGCTGCTGGCGGCCATGTTTTTTGGCCGAATAACCCCAAAATTACTCGTTCCCATCTACATGTCAATATTATCATCCATGACAAATTTCATGATGATCAGACAAACAGTACGACCTGTGGCCCGTGCTAATGGATTAAATTTTGAAATCCAAGATGGCCACTGGCGGCCATTTTTTTTGTCCGAATGACCCCAAAATGACTCGTTCCCATCTACATTCCAATTTCAACAGCCATGACAAATTTTATGATGATCAGACTAAAGTTAAGACCTGTAGCCCGTGTTAAGATTTAGTCATATAAAGACTAAAATCCAAAATGGCTGCTGCGGCCATGTTTTTTGGCCGAATGACCCCAAAAGGACTCGTTCCCATCTACATGTCATTATTAACATTCTTGACAAATTTCATGATGATCAGACAAACATTACGAACTGTAGCCCGTGCTAATGGATTGAATTTTGAAATCCAAGATGGCCACTGGCGGCCATGTTTTTTTTCCGAATGATCCCAAAATTAATAATCTGGTCTAAATGTTGATGTCAACAGCTATGACAAATTTCATAATGATCCGACCAAAGGTACGACCTGTAGCCTGCATTGTTGACGCCTTACGTACACACATACACACGGACGACAAAGCCATGGCAATAGCTCAAACTTTACAATTTAACGACATTTTCGGTCTTTAACAGTTTAATAGGGGCCCCCGGTGGTCCAGTCGGTAGAGTGCCAGGTAATTTACGTCGTCCCAGGCCGTCCAGCGCTGATTCTAACCCCACCATAGGGAGGGTGACCGGAATCGTGTATCTGGGCAAGTTTGTCAATTGCTTTCCGGGGGTCGGTGGTTTCTACACGCAGTGGAACAACTTCCCGGTGAAATTGAGCCTCTGCGTGGTCTTTCCTCCACCCGTAAAATTGACAACGTCGTGTGTGGCCCAGCGGCTAGAATGACGATAAACCCTAATAAACAACAGCAACAACAATTAATAGTTTAATGACATTTTTCGGTCTTTATAATATCTCAAGATATAGGGGGTATTTGGATCTCTAGTTTAACGACATTTTTCGGTCTTTATAGTTTAACGACATTTTTCGGTCTTTAATATCTCAAGATAGAGGGGCCCTTAGCGGGTATTTGGATCTCTAGTTTAACGACATTTTTCGGTCTTTGATAGCAAAATGGAAGAAGTACATATTTGGAAGATGTGGTGGCCCTAAAAAGGAAAGTTGTTAGGTGGTCTTGAAATGCAGTTTTTCTTAACAGTCTTCCTTGATTAAAGTGATGTGAAACACTCCGGCAGACACCGGGCAGAGTGATCAAATAAATAGAAATTAAGAATAATCTTTCTCAAAGTAGTTATTTGTTACGAATATTAATCCAAATGGATGTTACACAACGTCATTCTTATATATTAGTTAAATGCAATGACTCTCGATGGCAAAATGATTTTTGTTTAATTACAGCCGATAGTTGCGCCCCGAATCGAGATGTAAATATTTACAATTTGGAGTAGTTCAGACGATGTTCTATATGAAGTGGTGTGGTAGATCTTTTTGGAAATTTTCAGTGATGTTAGTAGAATGATAACATTCCCCACGTTGGAAAAGTGCCTGAGCACTAACTTATCAATTTCTCGCTCCCGAAAAATTCCATAATATGTCTTTAAACATATATATAAATCTCCGAAAAAAAAAATTCTAAAGCATTAAACGATTTGCTATATTTCCACTAGGGCATATATTTCATCTGATTTTGCGAGAATCCATATATACTTTTTCATGAGAATCCAGGGTAATTTGCGAGAATCTAGATTTGGATTCTCGCCGAAATATAAGCCCAGATTTCACTCTGAAGTGTGCCTAAATGGCATAAATTGTACCTTGGTTCCCATGTTCGCTATAAACTAGCTTGAAATTCGCAAACCAATGAATTTTTTTTTTTTCAGAAAATTTACATTTTTATGATTCGCGACATAAATTGTCACCAATAAAAACAAATTTGATTCATCGTGGAAGTTAGTCGGTGACTATAAATAATGTCACCATTCAACTGAATGTTGTTGAATTCTATTGAGATGTGGAGCAGACAATATATTGGGAGGCTCGGAGGCTCCATAGCATGAGGCACCCACCCCCCTTTTTCGTATGCCGTATTCCATGCCCTGTTATGAGGTACGCCGTATTTCCGGCCCCTCTGTTAGGAGGTATTCGGTATTCCAAAAATACCGGTATACGTACGCCGACCTTCCAAAAAATGAAGTTTTCATATATTTTTATGTATTCCATATGGTATTCCGTATTCCAACTTCTGTGTTAAGTGGTATTCCGTCTTCCATGGGGGGTGGGGGTGGGGGCCTCTAGCATCTGCTCCTCAATCCTTACCAGATGTCAGTAAAAGTTTCCCATTTCATTATTTCAGTTCTTTAGCAATCTTAATCATTATATGTAATGCCCTGACCATGCTCAATACTAGCTTGAAATTGGCGAAACAATGAATTTTTTTTCTTCAGAAAATTAACATTTTTATGACTCGCGACATAATTGTCATCAATAAAAACAAATTTTATTCATCGTGGAAGTTAGTCGGTGACTATAAATAATGTCACCATTCAACTGAATGTTGTTGAGCATATTTCAACCAATTTTGGAAGTTTAAATGAATATTTTCTTCACACTCAAAGTCAATTGACAAATTTCAGGATTTTAGCCTGCTTCGTTGGGACCAAATATTTGTTGTGCACACTGAAGGAACGTCTACCATCACTCGATAGGCCAGATTATGCCCTGACCATGCTATAAAGTATTAAACTAGCTTGAAATTGGCAAAACTATGATTTTTTTGGTTGAACAAATTTACATGGGAATCTCCATAGAAAACGGTTATATTTCGATAAAAACGAAAGTAATGCGAAATGAAAGTCGGCACTGGCCAGAATTGTGCAGAATAACATATGAGTCAAGTTATATGCGAATATTTGACCTCATTCGATTAAATAGTCTCGTATTTAAGGAATCAATGCCAATGGCGCTCGGACATGTGGAAATTTTTTCCGTCGCACTCGCAGACTGTAAGGCGGAATTGTGAAATGTAAACACGCATTACCTTTTGTGAGAATAACACAAGCGCAGACTTTATCAAAGTAATGCAATACACAACAACAAAAAGGATAAAACGGATATAAACACGGTATAAGTGAGAATAAACGTGGAAACAGTTGACAACATTTGTTCGGTTATTCGGCAAAACCGAAGGTATAGATTTATGGTCACTAACAAGAAATTCAATTAATTGAGGAAAAACACCCACTGTCCTGAGTGGTATTGATAAGCTGTTGGGGGGGGGGGGGGGGGAGAGATATTAATTGTGTTAAAGTGCAATGGGAAGTAATTGCGGTTAAGGGTAATAAGAAATGTCTTATTGCATTCTCATTGGGCTTAATCATAATTAGAGATTCCTTAAGTTATTGCGGTTAATCGAAATTGTCTATTAAATGTCAATTTTGATTCCCATAGAGATCATCAATGATGTCTATGCGCAGGGTCGACGTGCCAATCTTCTCTATTTGGATTCCAATTGTTGGCTCATTAAATATGCACATATGCTTAAGATACAGTCGTGCACGAAGCGAGCTCCCGTAAGTCGGGTTTTGGATCCCATGCAGTTAATGAAAATATCATTGAAATAATCAGTTTCCCCCAATAAACAACCATATATTCAATATATATGTTTTGGAGCAGAATTAGGCAGTCCATATTGGACGCCATCATGGAATTTATTTTTTTTGGTTTAATTTTCACACATATTTATTAGTTATGTGGATGGAGTTCTCATTAAACCTCACATCCTTATATTGGTTACAGTAATGCCCAAAGTAATTGACCACTTAACCACATCAGAATTATTGGTAATTTTTCAGCATTTAAAATCCTGACAAATTACCCATTATTCAGCTGTGGTCAATTACTTTGTACATTACTGTATGAGGATTGAGTTATCATTACACCTCAAATCCTTATATTGGTTACAGTAATGCCCAAAGTAATTGACCACTTAACCACAGCAGAATTATGGGTATTTTTTCAGCATTTAAAATCCTGACAAATTACCAATAATTATGCTGTGGTTAAGTGGTCGATTACTTTGGACATTACTGTATGAGGATTGAGTTATTATTACACCTCAAATCCTTATATTGGTTACAGTAATGCCCAAAGTAATTGACCACTTAACCACAGCAGAATTATGGGTAATTTTTCAGGATTTAAAATCATGAAAAAATACCCATTATTTTGCTGTGGTTAAGTGATCAATTACTGTATGTAGATGGAGTTAAACCTCACATCAGTGTGTTGGGGATTTGGACCTTGACTTGGGACCTTTTGTTTTTAACGCGACAAATGCGCGTACACCTTATACACAAATTTCTTATGTAACCAGAGTTTTTCTTGGATAAGATGAGTTTGAAGCCTGCTTACATTTCAAAATGTTGTCAGTTTTATATTGTCTGCAGCGGAACTCAACGCGTTGAAGCAAAAGTTAGAAAAGATAAAATGTGTACGTAATGAGACTACAATACAACTGAAAAAATAAACTGAGGGAGGGGTGGGCGATACAGGGAACTAAGGGTTGAACCGATATAAATTTGTAGAGCGATAACGACCGATGTTGACATAATATGCATCTGAACTCTACTGTTGCAACATGGCTATAAAATAGGGGCGTGTCAGAATCTTAGTCATCTCTATATAGTGCCAGAATAGTCATCTATAAGATGTTGGGTTGGTTATATGGACTCGGAGAAAAAGTGGTTTGTACCGATGAACTGACATAAATTAGTGGAGCGATGTTGCATCGCGACTGTACTAAAGCAGCAATGATGTAAAATGGGGGGGGGGAGTCTGAAATTATCTATCTCTATAGATGGCACCAGGATTATATAGATAGGAATAGCAATTGATATACGTATACAGTATACTATAGTAATACCATAGACATATAAGTACAAATATCACGTGATAAAATATTACGTTACGTGAATATACCGATGAAAGAAATAAATAAATTGGACCGGGATTAGAGGTTGGGTTGGTTATATGTGGATAATTGGATATGGAATTCATACCGATGAAACGATACAAATTAGTGGAGCGATAATGACCAATGTTGACACTTACCGCTATACTTAAAGTAATTGACCACCAGCAACGTGGTGTCACCCCGTTAATACTGCGGTACTATACCGCGGTATCCTCCAATACCGCGGTACTGATACCGCTTGTTAACGTATGTGGGAGTAAATACCTCCCCTCAAAGTGTTCCATGAAAATCACTGCGGTATTCAAAAAAATTAATGCGGTGCCCGCTAAAAGACCGCGGTATCATCGCCCAATACCGTAATTCCACTGCCATGGCCGCCTCGATACAGCTACCGTTTATTACCGGTATCACCGTGGTCATGACCGGGGTATCACCCCGTTTTTCTGGTCAATTACTTTGAGAATAGCGGTAGTCAGGCTACGCGCGGGAGAAAATAGGGGTTGATACGATAGACCAAAATAAATTTGTCAGGTGATAATGACCAATGTTGACCTATAAAGTAACGCGACTATACTGTCGCATAATTATCAGGTGTAACCGGTCAAATATGAACTCTAGTGACCAATATAGAACAGGTCAGAAAACATTCGCAGGGCCCTAATTGGCCTAAAATTTATTTAACACTCCATTTGCCATTATTGGCATTAAAATTGATTTATGTCGATAAAACTGTCATTTTTCAAAATTTTAAGCTGAGACTTGGAGTGTGTTGGTGGGATAGCTACATATTCGTAAAATGACAGAGTACAGCACGCAATTATGTTTTAGATGGAAGAAATGAATTTTTTTCAATGATAAAATTTAACATGGAAATTTGAATTTACCATTAACATCGATTTATGTCGATAAAACTGTCATTTTTCAAACTTTTAGGCTGAGACTTGGTGTATGTGCGTGTGATACATATATGTTCCTAAAATGACCGAGTCCAGCGCGTAATTATGTTTTAGATGGAAGAAATTGAATTTGACATTTTCACAAAAACACGCCAATTCCGAATCCAGATGACCTACTTGCAGACGAGCGCTCGTTAATATTCATGCCAAGAAATACAGGCGTCAAACTCATCTTTTTGGAAGGTTAATCCGATATACACATATTGAAATAATCCTTCCAGAACACCTTCCAAGATATAGAAGAATATTTTAATAGATTAGGACGCCAAAACAGACGTAATGAAAGAATTAAAATGCACATCGCGTCCGCTTCGATTGTCATCGGCATTGGAATTAGGTTGGCGATTATCGCAATACGATAGGGGAACACTTTTACGTTCGTACTCATATTTCACCAATTTTTGTACCTGGCTTGCCTGTCCTGAGTTTCACGGCAAAATGGCCAATTTGATTCTATTTGTCGTTATATACATATTTATCACCCCATTTATTATTAATTTTCATAAAAATAAAATAAAAGAAGCTGAAGATGACATGTTTAAAATGTTTGAAGCATGAATTTGGCGATAAATAGTTTTCAGAGTACGTTATACTTGCGACAGTTACGTTACGCACACAGTTGGGGAATTAGACCATTGTATCTGTTTTGCGCATGCGCAAGTCACTTTCCATATTTGGAATTTCCATTTGTGTTCCATTTGTGTTAACATGATCACCGATCAATCCATTAACAAACAAATTACCACGCAATTATCTTAGCATAAAAATATATTGTAATTTATGCAACTACGACCCTGGTAACCCTGATAACTAATAAAATATACCGGCCAATTCATTTTAAGATCGTTATTTCACTTTGCTTTAAGCATAAATACACTCTTAAACGCACATAAACGACCAATTGGCGTTAAAATTAAATATACTCGGTATTTATTATATTAGTTTTTTATTGCTCAGTATAGAGTTAGACCCTTGACACCTGTCAATATATTTGGGCTGAATTCATATGATGCGGTATTATTCCTCGAAATAAACAACAAAGCAGTCGTTACTTCGAAATGTCGTTTGGGCTAACATTTACACAAATCCTTCGCGTGTTCTCCTCAATTGGCACGCATGTTCTCAGTCGACACACAGGTTATCCCAGAAAGTGGTGTGAAATAAACACCCAAGGTTTGGGTGAAACGAAAGGCGTCGCTGCAATCGAACGGCCGGACATGACAATCTGCGGGATGGGATGGAATATGGAATAGAATGACAATCTGCGGAACAGAATTTCAAATTGCGTGGAACGCCGATATCTCGAGGAATACAGTACGCAGAGGACTACTTTTGGTGTCTAACGAAAGGCCCACATTCGCACTATACACACATATTAACCCCGCCACTGACCGGACAGCAGAAGTTGCATTATTCGATCGACAACTGACCCAACATAAAATTGTCGAACTCTAGGCCGTAGAACAGCTGTAGAAATGTATTTTTAAAGCCATAACACTATGCCCACAAGCAGACTTGGTATTAAAATGAAGTTTATCATCTATTGCACAGCAAGAGACAGATTAACCCACCCATGAGAAGGTGCCATGAAACACGAAAAACTGCGTTCGACGTCAATGTTTAGAATTTAGATTTCTCGATGAATACGCTAGCAAACAACAAGTGTTAGGTACCAAATGACACAGTGGAATACTGCGCATTCGTTTTTAGCTACAATATGGCTGTTTTAGTACGAATAATGTAATGGCGAAATCGCAAACACGCGCCGATGAAAACAACTAAAAATAGACTCAATGCATGGTTACAATAACAGGATCGATTTCAGCTGATATATTCCATATAATGGGGCGTATAGTATATCAAAATGTAGACACAGGGAATGTAATTTTGTCCAAATGGGTCCAACACGCAGTGAAATTGTTGCAGAAATTCGCTCCAAGAAAGAGCGCTACTTTTTCTCGTACAAAATAGAATGGCCGACTGAAGCCGTTTTATCGTTCCAACTAAGCCTGTTCTTAGCAGCACTTCGTCAACAAAATACGAATATACACCATGTATCAGAAGACGTATCAAATGTGATTTTTTAATGGCTTTGCGCTCTTCATTTGTTATAATTCGCACTTATTTTTTATTTCAGTTGTGACTAAAAGCCCAGATGCCGGAAGCCGGTGTCCGGCGATTACAAGCCAAGTTACAAAATAGATTAACTGGGTTGAACGCACGAACATGTCAATGGTGAGACTGTTTGAAAGAATATTCAAATCAAATAGTGTTTATAGACTTAAAAACTTATGTGTCCGCCGGTCATACGCGGTGGAGGTTCTCATATTATCTGCCGGTCATACGCGGGGGAGGTTCTCATATTATCTGCCGGTCATACGCGGGGGGGGGGGGGGTTCTCATATGAACATATTATATGCCGGTCATACGCAGGGGAGGTTCTCATATGAACATATTATCCGCCGGTCATAGTCGGTGGAGGTTCTCATATTATCCGCGGTCATCTGCGGGGGAGGTTCTAATATTATCCTCCGGTCATACAGGGGAGGTTCTCATATGAACATATTATCCGCTGGTCATATGCGGTGGAGGTTCATATTATTCATGCGAGGGAGGTTCTCATATTATACGCCAGTCAAACACGGGTGAGGTTCTCATACGAGAACCTCCCCCGCGTATGACTGGTCTGATCCTCACGTATGACCGGCGGATAATACGAACCTCCACCGTGTATGACCGGCGGATAATATGAGAACCTCCCCCACATATGGGAATCTCCCTCGCGTATGACCGGTGAATAATATGAACGCGGTGGAGGTTCTCATATTATCTGCCGGTCATACGCGGGGGAGGTTCTCATTTGAACATATTATCCACCGGTCATACGCGGTGGATGTTCATATTATCCGCCAGTCATACGCAAGGGATGTTCTCATATTATCCACCAGTCATACGCGGGGGAGGTTCTCATATGAGAACCTCACCCGTGTTTGACTTTCGTATAATATGAGAACCTCCCTCGAACGCAGTTTTTCGTGTTTCATGGCACCTTCACATGGGTGGGTTAATCGGTCTCTTGCTATGCAATAGATGATAAACTTCATTTTAATACCAAGTCTGCTTGTGGGCATACTGTTATCGCTGTAAAAATGCATTTCTACAGCTGTTCCACGTCCTTGATTTCGACAACTTTCATGTTAGGTCAGTTGTCGACCAAATAATACAACTTCTGGTGTCCGGTCAGTGGCGGGGTTAATATTTGTGGATAGGGCGAATGTGGGCCTTTCGTTAATCACAAAACGGAGCCCTCTATGTGTTGTATTCCTCGAGATATCGACCGTTACACGCAATTTGAAGTTCTGTTCCGCAGATTCTATTCCATATTCCATCCCATCCCGCAGATTGTCATGTCACGCCGTCCGATCGCAGCAACCCCTTTCGTTATAATTGTTACAGAAGTGCAGGCGCGTTATTAGGGTCACAATTACAACTTCTAGAATCCATTTTATGTTTGTTTTAATTTTTGCCTTTCAATTCTGAGATCCGTTTTATGCTCATTTCAATTTCAACAATTATAGAATTAAAATATAAGAATTAAAATGTAAAGTAAGAATTAAAATGTAAAGTTAGAATTAAAATATCTAAGAATTAAAATGTTAAGTTAGAATTAAAATATTAAGTAAGAATTAAAATATTAAGTTAGAGTTAATAGAATGTTTCTGGAATGTTTCTAGAATGTTTCTAGAATGTTTCTGGAATGTTTCTAGAATGTAAATAGAATGTAAATAGAATGTAAATAGAATGTAAATAGAATGTAAATATGATGTAAATAGAATTAAAATATAAGAATTAAAATGTTAAGTTAGAATTGAAATGTTAAGTTAGAATTAAAATATAAGAATTAAAATGTTTAGTTAGAATTAAAATATTAAGTAAGAATTAAAATATTAAGTTAGAGTTAATAGAATGTTTCTGGAATGTTTCTAGAATGTAAATAGAATGTAAATAGAATGTAAATAGAATGTAAATAGAATGTAAATAGAATGTAAATATGATGTAAATAGAATTAAAATATAAGAATTAAAATGTTAAGTTAGAATTGAAATGTTAAGTTAGAATTAAAATATAAGAATTAAAATGTTAAGTTAGAATTAAAATATTAAGTAAGAATTAAAATGTTAAGTTAGAATTAAAATGTGAAGTTAGGATTGTGACCCTAATAACCCTCCATAACATAATGCATATGAATGTTTTCGGATTGTATCATCTTCTGTCGCATTTGTTTGGTTGCGGTATTGCACCCATCGCCACAACAATACACTACATTGCAAGATGAGACAAACACGGAATATTCCTATACACATTTATGCATTATACACATACCTTATCAAGCTGAGGCTTTTGATAGTTACTTGAGTTGAAGAAATTACATCATTGTATTTGTTTACTTCGCATAATACAGCTTCGCAGTTGTATAAGATTATACGTATTAGGAGGTTTAGTGATTGTTAATAACCAGGTTCAGCCACAGTACATGTAACTTGTAACGTGTGTTGCCATTATCAACGGAATCACCTGACTCACATGACCACACAACATCAAACAACCGTTTAGACGTTTTGTGTCAAATATGCAGCATTGCGAAATGTGTATATCAGGGGTGTCCAATCTTTATATCACTCGACGAACCTGTGCTTAGTGAACTTATGTTAAATTCTTCAGCAGCGGTGACCACGCCGTTACTTTTCCCAAATGGGTCGTTGGTACGACTTCCTTTACACCGTAGGTCGTCTGCAACCTGGAACCGAAGGAAGCCAAAGTTTGTTTGTATCTGGGTGCAGAAATGTTTTCCAATGCGGTCGCATAGCCTACTATTCTTCGATACACATAGAGGGTTTTTAGCGACCAATGGGCATGAACTACCCACGAGACGGCACAGCCATTAAGGTGTGCTCGCGGTCTCACCACATCTATTCGTGGCCCAACCCTGCAAGTTGAGCCAAGGGGTCGTGTTTGGAATGAACCTGCAGCCACCCGGGACTAATTGGTGCCCCCCCCCCATGGCTGCCACTTCCCTTTAATCATATAATAGAATATTTGTTTTACATCAACGGTACTGTACAACCAGTATATATACTGTATTTATGTGGCTCTCCTATCTGGGAGTCATCATCCACGACTTTGCCATATGGGGACCTTCCCACAGTATTTGGGGTTTTAATGCGTCACGATATTCTTGGTCACAGCCATCAAATCGAGCCTTGTCAACAACCTTGCGATGTTCTTTAATTCTATATATCGTCCTTGAATCCCCCTTGGGGTACCATGGTGCCGTTTTTGGGTTGGGCCATATTTCTTGGAATATCATGACGAACAGATGCCGTAATATCTCCAAGGCCTTGGTCATTACATGTCGAATTTCTCTGATCATGTATGTCTGCCAATGTGTCAGGAAGAATATATTTCTCCTGTGCATTTGGTTTCACTTCAGGATAGGGTGGTTTTGGTTCAGCTCTTTGAAACTCATTGTTTATGATAGCAGAAACTACTGCTGTATTGCCATGTGTTCATAGAAACCCATAGTAGGTTCGTTAAGCTTTATGTGAATTTTCAGACCTTCCAGGAGTCACATATGGCATATTCTGCCAATACATGTGTTCTCTACCATAGCTGGTGCCTGATCCGTGCTGCTTGTCGCGGTATAAGTGGGCTCGTGATCCTCAGTGTCGATAGTTCCAATCCATTCTGGGGAATTTGTGTTGATGTGCTCTGACAAGTGACGAGAAGATACTATCTCTGGCAGAGTTTCCGATGAGTTAGATGATACAACTCGGTATGCCTTATTTGTTTCGTTGGACTCAACGATCAGCAGCTCGTGTCATTTATGTAACATATGGTGTTTATCTTCCGATAAGTAGTCATACAGTTTCTTTGAGATCATGGAAACTGTTGCTCCAGTACCAATCAGAAACCTCACTGGCTGCCCATAGAAACTGCAATCTAAATACAGCCCCCCCCATCTTCAGAAGAGCTGAATCTAACAAACTCGTTGGAGTTACGATGTCCACTTGTGTTCTGCTCGTCTCCCCTACCATGATAGGCAATTATGACACATGTCGCGTAGATTGTGAGACGTTCTGCATCTGGTGCGTTCTTTGTATTCGTTTGTGTTATAATCAGGATTAACATTATAATTATGTCTCCATTGTCTATCGTCACGACAGTCCCCCCAGGACTCATTTGTGTTACTCTTTTTCTGCTTGTTTTGGTTCTCCAAGTTTGTCATTCTTTGTTAATCTCCCCTTTATACATCTTCACATCAGTCAATATTTGTTTTATCTCCTTCATCTCAGAGATGGACTTTAATGTCTGGGACGGTTGTGAGCTATTTTGAGTTTTCCCATTAGAACCAGTTTGGGGTTTCAGTTCATCTCTTATCTTTTTGAGTTCTTTAAACTCTATATTTTTGCTTTGTGTTGGGTCTGCTTCATTTACTGCCCTAGCATAGTGTTTAGCCCTATGTTTTTCAGACTTGGCAAAAGCCTCTAATTCAACTGCATGTCTTATGCCCTCATCAAGAGAGCCCAACCGTGCGTGTTGTATCATGGGCCGTATATCTGGATCATACAAACCACCAATGAATTGGTCCTTTGCCAAGATGTCTCTCAATTCATGTGTTGCAGTCAGGGATGTGGCTAGAGGGGGGGGGTGTGGGTGGGTGTCTCACCCCCCCCCCCCCCCCCCCAGCAGAGAGCTATATTTTCAATAGTTGGAAATTTCATACCTGCCACAACGAAATTTCACACCAACAATAGGTTGAAAATGTTCTTGTAGTTTGATTATAAAACAATTTATTGGGGAAATTTATTGTTTTTCGACCAATATTTGCATATGTTCCTATTTTTGGTAAAAAAAATTGACAGAAATGGTCATCAGTTGGAAATTTTCCAACCTTAGGGGGGTGACAGGTTGGAAATTTCCAACACTTGGAAAGCTTGTGTCCTGGTCTCTCCCCAGTGGCCAGTCAAAAACTTCTAGTTAATTTAAGAAAACAATATTGTCATACAATTGGTCAACATTTTTATTGGAATTGTCATCAGTTGGAAAATTTCCAACCTAAGTGGGGGTGTAGGGTTTGAAATTTCGAACAGTAGGAAGGCTTGAGGCTAGTCTAGATGTTAGGATTTTGCGATTTTCTTGTTCAGATTTCAAAATTTTCGCACACCGGGCCGAACCATGGTCGGCCCGGTGTGTCATTGCCCCATTCACATGGCCAATACAAAACTGCTAATTAGTTTAGCAAAACAATATTTTACTACATTTGGTCAAACTTGTAGACATAAATGGTCAGCAGTTGAAGAATTTTCCAACCTGAGGGGGAGTATGAGGTTTGAAATTTCCAACACTAGGAAAGCTTCAGTTGAGGCCAGTCTTGATGCTAGGATTTGCGATTTTCTTGTATAGTTTAAAAAAAATTCTCACACCGGGCCAAACAACCATGGTCGGCCCGGTGTTTCCTGGTCTGTTGTCGGTAGCTGTGTGCATTTGTCTGGAATTAGATCACTAGTTGTTTTTTTTGGGGCAATTTTCAGGTTAAAATCTCTTAATGTTCTCATACTGGGAAAATAGAAGCATGGCTTATGAATATATAGGAAATTAGGCCTGAGCATGAGGTACAAGGGGGGGGGGGGTGCAAATGGTATTATGCAAAAAGTTGTGTTGGTGTGATTGCGACTCAAGGGGGGGGGTGCAGTTGGAAATTCCCAAGGTGGACACACCCCCAGCGGAGACCCTCTAGCCACATCCCTGGTTGCAGTATGATATAACATATTGGTCAGACGTCGATAACTTTCCCCCTGCCCTTCATCGTCGTGCACGCAATTGTACGATCTGATCAGTCTGGTTTTTGGCAGCAAATCGGCCTTTTATCGCCCCAACAAGAACGTTGTAGTCTTCTTCTCGCCCTGAGAGTAGGTCACCGAGTGTTCCTTTCGCCAATCCTCTCAAGGATGCGCATAGATAAAGGCCCATGTCATCAGTTTCCAATCCATTTATATTGGAACAAATTTCAAAGTGTGCTTGGTAATCTAACCATGATCTTGTGACATCATAGCTATCTGGTGTCACAAATTGTTTCCGTTTTTCACCGGATTTTCTAGAAAAATTACGCATATGGTGCTACAGGTACATCACTATATTATGTGTTCTTTCTATCAGTTGTCGATTTTTAATAGCTGTAGTTACGATTACGGATTCGAACAACCCAAGTATATGGGCACGCGAGTTTTGCATGCATTCATCTAGTGTACAACTAACAATATGTATCATGTAAACAACATAATTAAATACAAACATAACTATATCACAATACTGTGTGTGGCAAGATTGATTGATTGATTGGGGTTTATTGCCGCTTTATCCACTAAGGCCATATCACGACATTGCCAGTTTTAGTGGTGGAGGAAATCCGCACACTTGCGACTAATCTAACAGTGATTTCAATGGCTGATAAACTCGTCAACCATGTGCGGCAAACCACCGACCATCGGCGAGTAACTGGCAACTCCACCAGATAACGATTTCGAGTTACAAAGTCCACGATGGAAACATGTGGATTTGAACCCTTATCGCCAGCGCTGGAGGGCGAAACGGCTTGGAGTGGTACCCCTAACCGATTGAGCCACCGAGGCCCCTGTGTGTGGCAAGAAGATTGAATGCAATGAACGGCACTTTTTTCTCCCAAATGGACTCGCAATCGTCACTTCTGTAAAAATGTGTTTAGACCGTACGAAACACATACGCCTACTATAAGATATACTCGTAATTCCTATATGTATAGTACTACTATAATGGTAGTTCGTACCAACAACCCATTTGGGAAAAGTAACGACGTGGTCACCGCTACTGAAGAATTTAACAAAAGTTCCCTAGGCAGATGTTCGTCGATTGATATAAAGATTGGACACCCCTCTGATTCCTGATAAACATTTCGCAATGCTGCACATTTGACACAAAACGTCTAAACGGTTGTTTGATGGTGTATGTGTAAGCGGAATGGTCATGTGAGTCAAGTGATTTCCTTGGTAATGGCAACACGTGTTACAAGTTACATGCATGTACTGTGGCTGGACCTGGTTATTAACAAACACTAAACCTCCAAATATGTATAATCTTATACAACTGTGAAGCTATATTATGCGAAGTAAACATATACAATGATGTAATTTCTTCAACTCAAGTAGCTATCAAACGACTCAGCTTGACAAGGTATGTGTATAATGCATAAATGTGTATAGGAATATTCCGTGTTTGTCTCATCTTGCAATGTATTGTACTGTTGTGGCGATGGGTGCAATAACGTAACCAAACAAATATGACAGAAGATGATACAATCCGAAAACATTCATATGCATTATGTGTCTCGTCAACAGTTACTGTTGAGAGTTTGTCCTGGATTATTATTCAAAATGGAATTGAATTATCACCCATCTAGATGGGCAAAACAAGTTTATATTTCACGATTTTCAGTCTACTTTCATCAGAAAACTCCGAAATGTTGCCATTTCTAAATTATACCATGGCGTTATAATAATGTATATCTCGAAGTGGGTACACTTCAATATAATAGCACAAAATAATCGGAGGTGTGCTTTTGTATTCTGCCATACCGAAATTTCTAAAACTGATTTTGTTTCTTCTGAATTTTGGAGTGGGGGTGACACAATCTACCACCACATAGCATCTATGGCAAAGAATGACATCCTTATCCTACAATCATATGCAGTATATATTTCCACAAGTTTCGATATTATACACGGGATCTCCATTCAATGCAATACTGAATAATCGCCTATTATGAGGGGCGAAACAACTGAAAATGAATTATTGTTTGTCTATTTTCCCAGTAAATTTAAGATTTTTTTTACATCTATCACCACAATCATGGCATTGCATTACTTTGTTTTTATAAGTGTGTAACCTGCTATATCGTAGCACAAACATATCCCGAATATCTGTTCTTTTGTGTTCATTTGTGCCGAATTTCCCTAAAACAGTGACTTTTTGCTGAATTTTGGGGCGAGGGTTGAAATAATCTTACATAACACATCACATGTTAAATATGATGACATATTCAGCATACTGTCGTATGCGGTATATATATACGCACTTTTCTAGACTATATACGATATCCCCGGTCAGAACAATATTGATCTATCGCCCATTAAGTGAGGCAAAAAAAATGAAAAATTGCGCTGTTTTGTCTATTTTTACAATAAATCTAAAAAAAATCTTCGTTATATCAGAGAAATCGTACCACTATCATAGTAAATATCTAGATATATGTAGACTACAATATTTTAGCGCAAAATGTTCGCGTTTCTATACTTTTATTTCTCATTTTGCCGAATTTTTAAAAAACAGGGATTTTTGCTGAATTTTGGCACTTAATCAGCTAAAAATCATCTTTTGCATCATTTGTATATTTCACACCGGGTCCTATCCGATGCGGGATGTCATAACCTTCAAAATGATGTATCACAAGCCCGTGTGTGGTGCCGATGGACTAAACTCCTACTTCTAGTGAGCTTTTTGAGTTTGTCCGCTCTACTATATGTAGGGGATGCAAAGCAAAATCAGCTCACAAATATCACCTAAATCATAACTGACCTTCACCTACTGTGAATGTGATAACTAAGAAATATCTTACTTGTGTTATGGTTTTGATGATATAAAGTTCCCAGTCAGAAATTCCCACGTTTTGAACTGGTGGAATATTATCTCTACAGTACATAAGAGCATTAACCCATTCATAACAGGAGCTGCACTGATGCAACACTAAAGACCCTGTGCCAGTGAAATCACTTATATATGCGAGTCTCCCACAGGGAACCTTGCATATATAAAAGAATGCACTGGCTTGCAAGATCAAGGAAAATTTTGTTAGGCCAATGCATTCTCTTATATATGGGAGACTCGCATATATATGAGAATGCATTGGCAGAGGGTTTTTCACAAAATTTCAGGAAGCTCCAGTCATGAAAGGATTAACCCTTTACCCAACAAACCGGCCAAATAAAGCTTCAACAGCCTAAAATATCTTCGGTCTGTCTCAATAGAACCATACAAATATGGATATCATTGGAACCGGCTCCTTGACCACATTGTGATAGTTAGTTATGCCCTGTGCCAATGCATTCTCTTATATATGCGAGTCGACCATAGGTGGCCTCGCATATATAAGAGAATGCATTGGCCTAAAAAAATATTTTTTTACGATTTTTTCTTACATTCTTTAACAATTTTATAATTTTTAATGTGTTAAGCCAATGCATTCTCTTATATATGCGAGGCGACCTATGGTCGACTCGCATATATAAGAGAATGCATTGGCACAGGGCCGTTCTGTTGGGTAAAGGGTTAAGGCCCTTCCACACGGCGTTTTAGTATTCATCATCTTCCTTCTATACCGTCAATGAAATATGCAAATCCGTGACTTATTAGGACACCAACGTCCTACTGCGGCAGCATTTACTGCAATTTGCCGGGCTGTGTCCAAGCACTCATTGCCTCCAGTGTGTTTACAGTAATGCCCTAAGTCGATTACTTAGGGCATTACTGTAATTCAACGAACCGGGTACTGCAAACGCTGTGTGGAAGGGCCATTATCAACAACTAGCTGTGTCCCTGATGATGAAATACTATGTGACCCAAGACTCCAAACTGACACAATGGGATAAAAATGACACAGAAGTCCTGATCACTGTTGCGATGTTTTATAAAATCTTTTTAGAAAAATATTCACATGATTGATGACTAGAAAAACATGACATTCAACAACACAACAACTATCAATAAACACTATATAGTGACAACATATTAATGAGTGATCAGAGTTCACGCTGCCAATGGCCAATTTTTTACGAAAGGCACTCATGACCGTGCACTACCAAACAATGGTCCAACAAATGAGGATTAACACTGATGAATCCTTTGTCATAATGCTGGATGGTGGGTTGTGGTATATTATCATGTAACAATACTGGGATTAAAGAAGTCCAGACACCGTATTTGAAGGTATGGACATAATTGTATAGAATGTTAGATGTTACATAACACAAAAATATTCATAAATTGTTAGACCAGAAAATGAGGATTTTATTTGACCAAAAAAAAAATCTGAATTTGCCGAAATATTTTTCGGCCCAGCGTGAACAAAGTGATCCCTCCATAAATGAAATTAATTCATTAGCACATCCCAACTATTCACTAAATCACTCGCTGTATGTTATTCATTAACGACATTATGGTCTTGTTTGGGTGCGTGAAACTGATAAGTTAGCACAACTGATCAGGCATTATGCCAATCTGGGGAATGTAGCATTCCAATAACATCGCCAATACCTCTCCATAGAAAACATCGTATGCTTAATTGTTTCGATTCAGGATGCAACTATCAGTGCTAAATTAACACAAATTATTTCGCCATTGAGTCATTGCATTTAATTAATATACATAAAGATTGAACATGTGTGTTGTCAATTTGGATTAATATTCGTAAAAATAACCATTTTGAGCAAGATTATTCTCCATTTCTATTTGAACACCCTACAGGAGTGTTTCACATCACTTTAATCATTTCTATAATAAATACTCATTGGCAAGTAGTTCCCTTATGTTCAGATAATAAGTTCAACATAAGTCATTTATTGAACTTATTATCTGAACATTTCCCACCAATTAATAGTAATAATCCTTCTGCAGTTCTCTTATCTTGTCATATGCCTGTCGCCTGCTCATTTTGCCTGAACATCCCTCCAAATGAATAATAGACAATTCCAATATATACTCGTATAACTGGGTGGGATAATCCATTTAGAATAAAGGGTTAAATAGACATGGCTCATCCGAAACTAAAAATTATGTCTATGAAATCTGGAAGGAGGGAACAAGATAGGTTGATAAATGCACAATGTGCAGCCAATGTACTCTAAAATAACTTCCGAAAATCATCGAATTTTCCAGATGTTTTTAATTTTTCCTCACAAAACTGACAAACTTAATGCTCTTTATTTTCACCATATCAGGAATAGATGAACAAGGAACACTCTTTATTGTTCCTTGGTGAAGAATGAGATCCCCCAGAGGGTTAATTTAGTGATGCTATCCCGCATGGCTAGCATCACCAAATTTACCCTCTGGGAACCTCATCGTGCTTAGGTCTCAAGTTACTCTCAACTGCTATAGAGATCAGGATCAGATTGAATTTCCCCAATTGAAGTCGGTGAACTTTGCACATTAGTCACCTTGATTATGCATTTTATCTTCTGCAAATTAGGGGATATAAAAACTTCCCAGATGAGAAAAAGTAACTAAAACAATGTTAATTTGAGACTAAAGATACTTCCCAGAAGATGAGGCCTAAACAGAATGAGATCTACAGAGGGTGAACATGGTGATGCTAACCGGATAGCATCACTAAATTCCCCCTCTGGCAACCTCATTCTGCAAATGACACACACTATTTGCAGCTTTCATCTGTTAAAACATATTCAGAAAGAACAATCGTTACATGTGTAATTCCTTCTAATCTATGCTACTTCAGTATTAAATTTTGTTGATCATTTGCTATCGACCTGATATTTAATACGTGACTCAAATCTTTCTTTTATAGTATTCCATCGGCTGTCATCACACACCGTTCACGACATTCAAGTGACCAATGAGTTCCTCAGCGCGACTGCTGTTCCACCCTTTTCCTGACAATGGCCCCTTCACGGCACTGATGTACGCATTTAATGCTGCAACACCGTTTTTCCTTATATGGCCTCTGTCGTCGGTTTCTGTTTGAGACATATTATCAGTGAAGGCTTTGTCATACCAGTAACACATTTCACCAATATACATCAGAGCTAGCACATGGATGTCACTGAAGAGACCTGAAAAAATTAATTAAAAATACGGAAGGTGTTCGTAGTTGGTCACAAAATGAAACAAAGTGTCAATGACACTGTAGCTCAACTTGGGAAGAAGTTTATTTATTACAACTGTAAAATCCAAAAATGGCTGCCGATATAAGAAAGCTTGTCTGTTTTATACAGCTCTCTTTCCATGAAGTTTGTTTGCACCTATAAAAAATAAAAATCTCTCTGCATGATAACAAATGCCTCAAAAAGTGAGATCACTGAGTCGTGGTCGTATTGGATTCATCCAGCCCCGATTCCGTGGTTTTAGTGCTACAGGTCAAAGTTCTGGAGTAGCATTTCCATATATGGAGCGTTTGAATATTCATGACTTCCATATAGGGCAATGCTACCGTTACTCCAGAACTTTGACCTGCAGCACTAAAACCATGGAACCGGGGCTGGTGGATCCAATATGGCCACCAGTTGGTGACAGGGCGCATAGGCTTTAACCCTTTCTACACTAAATGGATTCTCCAATCCAGATATAAAAGTATACACTGGAATGGTCTATTATTCATCTGGAGGTGTGTTTGGGAAAAATAAGCAGACGACAGATAATAGTGCCGAAGGAGTTCAATTCATTGGAGGGAAATGTTCAGATAACAAGTTAAAAAAACAACCTATGGTCATTTGTTGAACTTATTATCTGAACATTTCCAAAGGGATAACTACTCATCAATGACTATTAAATATAGTAAGGGTTAACTATTTTTCTGTTGTAATTTATTAAAGATGCATAATCCGATTAAGCGCCTCTCAATTGAGTTATTAGATATTGATTTTTGAAATCTATTATTTTTCACCATCTCGGACCAAATTGGGGATGAAGATGGATAACTCTAAAATCAAGAGGCTTTGTTTTGATAATAAGGTCAAATTTCTCTAACAACATGTTGATAAATAACATGCTTCGGGCAATTTTATACTATTGTTGACAGTGGTTAGTATTATTTTTGGACAATTAATCGATTCTGATAACTAAAGCAGCATTTCTAAAAATGTTGTTGTTGTTGTTGGAATCTGATTACATGGGGACCATCGAATCAGATTGAGTACCAGAAAACTGGAATTACAATTCAAATATTTTATTGAAAGCTACTACACAAAATGTGACAACTACAATACTGAAACAAGCTATAACTGTTGAACTCACCTGCCTGAAGGAGACTATATGTAGTGTCACAGTTTGTTTGTACTTCGTCCCTCGACTCTTTCAGTGGTGCCCTGATATGCAGCAACTTGTCTAAATATTTGATGCCGTCATGTACATTCTGAAAAACGTGTAATGAAAAGCATATATTGGACATGGAAATCAACAGAACCATCACTAAAGTACAGGAAATTATTACTCACAAACAGGGATGTGGCTAGAGGGTTTCTGTTTAGGGGGTAGGGGCATGTCCACCTTGGAATTTACAAATGCAAGTTATTGTTAATTGCTATTTTAATTGCTATTTCTCGAGATATGTAATTTTTGGCGACCTGGCAAAAATTTGTCAAGCCAACGGTCTCGGACCAAATTGCGAATGAAGATGGATAACTAAAATCAAGTGGCTTTGGGCGTTCAATATTTTACAATGCGGCCAAATTTTGTTGAACAATATGTTGATAAATAACACGTTTTGGGCAATTTTATTCCACAGTTGACTGTGGTTACCATTATTTTTGGGCAATTAATCAATTCTGATAACTCAAGCGGCATTTCAAAAAAAGATTTGTTGGAATCTGATGATATGGGGACCATCGAAACTATCATCTAAAAGAAGCCTTCAAAAGTTGACAACAAAGAAGAAACACCTATACATTATTGCAATAAAAATAAATCACGATTTCACAAGTCATTGCTTTTATATAGCAATTCATATACATGTAAATTTCATCTAAAATCAACTATGTTTAATTAAGCTTGATGGCAAGTGCTATTTAGAGGTAAAGGTTATACAAAATTATACAGATGTAGTTTCCATATCTTTGTGGGTAATACTGTATACACACAACTTTTATCTGTGTTTTTAAATTATTGAGGGTAAATGTGATGGCCAGCAGCTATGATTCCAAGCCTGGATATAGTGTGTCTGACATTTGCAGAATGAGGTCCCATGAGGGTGAATTTAGTGAAGCTATCACATCGGTGCCAAATTCACCCTCTGGGGACCTCATTCTGCTGAGGTCTCATCTTCTGGGAAGTATCTAGTCTCAAATAAACATTGTTTTTAGTTTCTTTTTCCCATTGGTTCAGTTTCTATATCCTCTAATTTGCAGAAGATAAATTGCATAATCGAGGTGACTAATGGGTGAATATTACCCACTTCAACTGGGCAACTTCTATCTGTTCCTAGGTCTCCCATAGCAGTTGAGAGGCCTAAGCAGAATGAGGTCCCCCAGAGGGTGAATTTGGTGATGTTAGCCCACTGTGTGGAATACCGTAGCTTCACTGAACACAACATATCGGGACCTCATTCTGCAACTGTCAGACACACTATATCCAGGCTTGCTACTCACCTTCTTAAAACTCTGTGGATTTCTGGACACGACCTCAGGGGTTCCATGTAAACTGTGACAGTACATATAGAGTAGTGCCCCCTTCCGCCAGTAAATGCATTCATATATCTCTGATCCTAAAACTTCCAGAACCTGCAAGAGGAGGTTAATGTGCATCAGTGAGTGTCACAACATGATTGGTCAATGTTGATTATGATATTGTATTACATGATCCTGCCCTTATTCCATTCAATAAACCCATTCTATAAATTGTGATATTAATCATTCATTTAATAACAGGAAATATTGCCAGGTGACTTTTGACTTTCGGTTTGTCGTCTGTTCACATTCCGTACGCTATGTCTCAAATTACTATGGCTTCCAACATTTTTCCAACAAACTCTAATGAATGAAGAGTTTGAAAAGTTATGTCATTAAATAGCCGCCATTCAATACGTCACAGAATCTTTATTTATATGGGACTATTTCTTTACGTGGGCAAACAATGCATATTACATGAAACTTATAGAAGCCGATGTTAGTTTCATGACCCATTTGTTGATTTAAATATGTTTTGTCGAGGTTTTGGATCATGCAATAAATAGAATCTACAACTCGTCTCCAGTTTATAGCATCCAGTAAATTACATCTGGACCTCGCCAAAGGCTTGGTCCAGGCCTAATTCACTGGACTCGTTTTGTAAATTCCGATATAAACTGGGGACTCGTTTTAGATCGTCTATATTAGGGCCCGACGAATCGGCAAATTCAACATCGAATCATGGTTATGATTCGAAATCGAATCTAATCTCGAATCAAATCTATTGCCAACACTCGCGGCAGATTTGTGGTATATATTCCCAGATTCTGGATACCATATCCGTATTTAAGTATGCTTCAAAAGCGTCGGTATTGACGGAAAGTAAATATTATAATCAAATGTCAATATTAAAATTTTATGAAATACATGTCTATTTTGTGTGTTTATTGCCAAAAACTTCCTAAAAGAAACCATTTGTGGACATGCAGATTGCAGAAATAAGTGTTAATTGTAGGAATATCGCAAGCAATCCACCATCTTGGATAGCTTGGTAAATCATGTGTCTATAGTCTATATCTTATATCATTATTATGATGTGAATTCTATGTTTCCTGAATCTGAATTTCATTTAAGAATAAAAACAACAACAATGATTAAATGAAACAAATTATTTGTATTCAGAATAATAACATGAACGTTTATAATTAAGTAAACTGTTACTGAGTGTCTGTTGCCCACTGTCATATATATCCACTCATTTGAAATGACATTATTATTATTATCCTCGATGGGTGGTGGCGTATCTATAGGATGGGGAATGTTACCCGAGGGGAAAGATATTTGAGCCAGACACGAGGTTTGCCAAGTGTCTGGGTCAAACATATTGTCCCGAGGGTGAGATTTTACCATCCCATGTCACTCATGCACCCAGGATGATGTTTCTGCCCCTAAATCGCTCATGTCGCCATTCTAACATTATCAAAATGTTTGTGTCAAAATGTTTGTGACAAAAACTAATAACTTGCAAAAACTTGGTCAAAAATACAAATTTGGTATGTAACAAAGGTATATTTTTGAAAACAAACTAACTGATACAGCGTATAGAGATAATAAATATTTGAGTCTGTCAGAACATTTAGATATTCGGATTCAAGGCAAAGATTCAAGTCCGCTCGTTAAATTCGAGCGAAGAAATATTTAATGAGAAATTTATGTTGCTATGAAAACCTATAAATTTCAATTATCGAGTTAATTTTATGTTATACATTTGCAATACAATACAATCAATGTTAATGTATATGATGGACACATGCATTTTGCAGAAACGCGTATATCGACAGCAATCGCGTGGTTTGGTTATAGGTAACGCGTAGAATTGGGTCAAATCAGATGTATATATTCCCAGATGAAGTTGTTGTGTGTGGAATACCCAGTTAGACATGCAATTAACAAGCTGAAACTTACTACATGTACATTCATTTAATGTTCGTCACACATATTTCAGTTCGATTACATTTTAACATTTTATTTGAAAAATGACACCTTCGATGTGTGCTTTCGTCAATCGAGTAAGCAAATGTGACAAGTCACGTGTCTCATGTGAGACAGACACCACATGCTCATCCGAGGTAGGAAATTCCACTTAGCTATCTCACATGACTTCATATAGGCGCGCTGGATTAGTGGGGCAACTTACCATACACATTGGACACGGCGGTCGCGGATTATTGTTAACTATTTGGGGAAAATGCGGGCGATAAAGGACTTTTATACAACGATTCGAAATATCCCGAATCACACGATCGCTTAGGAATCGAATCGAATCGGGTAGCAAGATTCGAAATCGAATCGAATCTTCGTCGGGCCCTAGTCTATATACACACAGACTTAAAGAAATATTACATGCTTATTTCAATATATCAAACTGATATTTAAAACATGAATGTAGTGGGTGTGTGTGTTATTGGGGATACGACACTGTGGTTTTTGGGGCACATTGTGTAATCTGCAAAGCGGTTCTCACTAAATGTCCCCCCAACACCACAATGCCATATCCCCTAATAACACACACACCCACTACATTCATTTCTTATATTTATATATCTTTTCGATGATTTATACTCATGAAAAATCTGATTGTATTCTTATTTATTTTCACAAATTCTGTCGAGAATTTGAGACTAGCCTACACAGCACATTAAGTCAGCCCAATATTAGACTTCCAAGCACTTAGCAATGGTCATGTCATCGATGTAAAAAAAAACTAGCTTGAGATGCAGTTCGGCTGAACTTTTAAAAGCACGCCCAATTACTCTGCTGACCACTTTTAGTGATTAGGACAACTCTTTCTACCGCCATGTCCATGTTATGGCCTGTGTTATTGTGGTATGAAACTGTTGACCCGATTGGAAGTTGACCAATCACGAAAGAGGATCAAGTGTAACACAGACAGGCTATGTAAATATTTTACTATAAATGATGACAGAGATAGAAACCTCTAAAGTTGTTTTGGATCGACTCATCATGGGCTTGATTTGAATTATATTTGGTGTGCTCACGAAGCAGCATCGGGGAAAGGATGTCCACATAGAATGGGTTTATAATAATGAATATAAGAAAAAAAATGATAAATAAAATTGTTATAGAATGTAAGAAAACATAAAAAATGATAAAAATTGTTAAAGAATGTAAGAAAAATTATAAAAAATGATAAAAAATTGTTCAAGACTGTGGCCAATGCATTTTCTTATATATGCAAGGCGACCTATGGTCAACTCGCATATATAAGAGAATGTTGTGCCAGTGCAGTTCCCATCATGAAAGGGTTAAAATTCAATTCATTTACCTCTTTCTCAGGAAACAATCTCTGCACTATATCGATGCACTTGTCAAGCATTGCTGGAAAATAGAGAAGACAATTTGTATCAAAACGTTGTGGACATCACAGAACACTCAAGCCTTGAAATAGTGTGTCTGTCATTTGCAGAATGAGGTCCACAGAGAGTGAATTTAGTGATGCTATCCCGCAATGTGGCCTAGCATCACCAATGCACCCTCTGTGAACCTCATTCTGCTTATAGGTCCCAACTGCTATGGGAGACCAAAGATCAGATTCAAGTTCCCCAGTTGAAGTTGGTGATGTTCACCCGTTAGTCACATCGATTGTGCATTTTATCTGCTGCAAATTTGGGGAACATAGAAACTGAACGGAAGGGGAAAAGTAACTAAAATCAATGTTAATTTGAGACTATAGATACTATCCAGAAGATGAGCAGTAAGCAGAATGAGGTCCCCAGAGGGTGAATTTAGTGATGCTATCCATTGTGCGGGATAGCATCACTAAATTCACCCTCTGGGGACCTCATTCTGCAAATGACAGACACTATTTCAAGGTTTGAGAACACTACAGTCAGCAATAAAAAAAGTACTAGTACACATCCTAAAGGTACTCCAGGCAGATGTAATTGTGAAAAACCACTGAGAAGACCATGGTAAATTATATAGACTTTATTCTTATTTTCATTATTTATAACTTTCCAGTTATCAAGCCTGCAAATAGTGTCTGTCTGTCATTTGCAGAATGAGGTCCCCAGAGGGTGAATTTAGTGACGCTATCCTGCACAGTGGGCTAGCATCACCAATTTCACACTCTGGGGACTTCATTCTGCTTATGCCTCATCTTCTGGGAAGTATCTAGTCTTTAATTACTTTTTACCTTCTGGGAAGTTTCTATATCCCGTAATAAAATGCATAATCGAGGTGACTAATGGGTGAACATCACCAACTTCAACTGGGGAACATCAATCTGATCCTTGGTCTCCCATAGGAGTTAAGTCCTAAGCAGAATGAGGTTCCCCGAGGGTGAATTGGTAATGCTAACCCACCTTCCTGGATATCGTCACTAATTTTACCCTCTGGGGACCTCATTCTGCAAATGACAGACAATCTATTTGCATGCTTGCCAGTATTGAGAGTTTGTGTGTGACAACCATTGTTATGTACACATTACTGTTACAGTGGAATTACCCATAAATGTCCAATTAGTCCAAAAAGATACCAAAGTTTAAACAAAACATGATGGTAACATTGCAAAATGTCAAAACATTTAAAAATATTCTGAAAATTATATTCAGACTAAAATATTTGAACTTAGTACATGATGTTTGTTTAATAATCACAAGTAAACAAATATAACAGTTTTGTGTTTAAATAACAATGAACACACAAAAGTTAGCTATTGGAGAACTATCAATAATGAATATAAGAACAAAGTTGATCTATTTATCCATCCATGTTCTTCTTGGTGGTGATGTTTTCACAGACTTTCATATTTTTTGCACATTTACCCACTGCAAATGTCTTGGGTCCTTTTAACACCAGCAAATCAAGATGATGATCAGACAACAGTAGGGCCTGTAGCCCGTCCAGATGGATTTGATTTTTCAGATGGCCGCTAGTGGCCATGTTTTTTTGCCGAATGACCCCAAAATGACTCATTCCCATCTACATGTCAACATCAAATTCCATGACAAATTTCATAATTAGGCCACATTAACTTAATTATATGTTTCTCAGGCACTGCCGCCCCCCTTAAAAATCCGCCGCTGGGAGCTTTTTATTCGATAACGAAAATAAAAAGTATATAAAGTGCCCGCCGCCTGCTATAAATGTGCACCCGAGTGTTCCGTTTATATCATGTGTGTAACTGCAGTTAGCCGGTCATTGAGTAAGAGGGATAACTCTACTTGCAACTACTCCGAATGTATATTGAACGCACCACCTCAAAAACATGGCACTGCTAAATATTTGCGTGATTGAAAATGGACATGTATTGATTCCATGGAGGATGATAATCAACATAGACACTTCCGACACAACACAAATGGTTGCTGACAATTTTATGAAGGATAATTCCATTCATTGTGAATGTGATGAGAGTTCTGTAAAATTCAAGGATTTTCAATCTGCAAACATGAAAGTTTGTAAACTACAAGTTCTTCTCGTTCCTACAGGAAGCTCAATATGATGTTGAATATATCTCCATGCTGTATATTAAAAACTAGTAATAAATTCTACTACATGCAGTACATGTATGGCAAATTGATATTAATAACATTGACTGAACTGAATATTTTAAATATCACTTAAATAATTCAGTTCAGTCAATGTTATTAATATCAATTTGCCATACATGTACTGCATGTAGTATATTATATATCAATTTTTTCATCCACCTATGAAGGAAGACACATTTTGGCATCATGTTGAATCTTGAACAGGCATCTCGTAGCGCACCTCCCAATATAATTTTTTTTGTAAAAAGTCACGTATAAAAACCTGCCTCCCGCAAAATTTTCCCCATAAAAATTTAGACATAAAAACCTGCCCCCCCCCCCCCCCCCCCCCCCCCCCCGGTAAATTTTGGTCTAAAATAATAAAAATAAATACCTGCCTCCCCCCCTTGTTTTGAAAATAAAAGTGCCTGAGACAGCCTGAGAAACATATAATTAAGTTAATGTGGCCTTATCAGACCAACTAATGGATTTACATTGTTTAATACTGAAAACCAAGACGGATGATGATGGCCAAGTTTTTTTTTAGATGAATCACCCCAAAATGACTAGTTCCCATCTATATGTCAATGTCAACATCCATATTTCATTATCATCAGATAAATGGTATGGCCTGTAGCCCGTGCTAATGGATTGAATTGTGAAATGTTTTTTTTGCCGAATGACTCCAAAATGACCCATTTCCCATCTACATGTCAATGCCAACAGCCAAACTAAATTTCATCATGACCCGACCAAAGGTACGATCGGTAGCCAGTGCTAATGGAAATTGTTGATGGACAAACACACAAATTCACACACTGACGATGGATACCAACCCATGGCAATAGCTCAAACTTGACTTTGTCGGGCACGATGCGAATATACTAATATACCAAATCTTCAGTTTAATCTGTATTTTATTCACAAAATAGCTATTTATAGACTTGAGATTTATAAAACATATGTTGTAATTGTGGCCGGAACAGATATGGTAGACCATCTTTAAATATGGGTATACATACCAAATATGTCCTCTACCTTAGCCGAAGCAGAACTTTCTGGGAAATCGTCTTCAACAAGCTCATTTTCATCAATGAATGTGAAATCCATGACAGCCTAAAAAATGACAGAGTAGGTCATCCTTATGCCAAAGAAAATTTAATGTCTGGTTGGGATTACATGACGGAACAAGAGCATCGGTTTGGCTTGGCAAAATACGCCCTTTAATACAATAACAATTTGGGCTCACAAAGAATATCTGATATACCCCTAATTTCAATGCCAAAATTCAGTCAAATTCTAAGTTGAAAAAGGGCT
Organism: Siphonodentalium dalli; assembly: GCA_032622095.1. Taxonomy (NCBI): domain Eukaryota; kingdom Metazoa; phylum Mollusca; class Scaphopoda; order Gadilida; family Siphonodentaliidae; genus Siphonodentalium; species Siphonodentalium dalli. The sequence continues at coordinate 59,057,437 of CP136069.1, read as the reverse complement.
GTAACTCATGTCAAAATAATTCGACAAAACCAATATTCGAACTTGGCCTGTCTTTGTAGCTGGGGAAATACATACCATCTTTGGTTCAGATCAAATAATCCAAACAGGATTTATCGGTCGGAAACCAAAAAAACAACCTTTTTTTACAAAAGAGCATATAAAAAATTAGGGTCGGTAGGTAGACTTAACTTTTTTTTTAATTTAGACATATTCAGATGGCTTTCATACCTTATAAATTATACATAAGATTGGGGTAAGAAAATTTATGATTGTTTATGCAAGTTCAATGTTTATTGCGATAAGGACCACAATAGTCACAAATAAAAGAGTCAATGACATTGCAGCTCAACTTGGAAGGGGGGTAATTTCATGTGTTACAGTCAATGGAGCGATTACTAGTAGAAATGCGGTTGAAATGTCTAAGTAATATCAGATGTCAACATGAAGAGACATATCTAAAGTAAAATCCAAGATGGCTGCTGGTGGCCATGTTTTCCAATAAAATTTAAAAACATTTGATAGCTTGGCCTGTAGGATGTGCTGAGGGATTGAGCCATAGAGAGTAAAATCCTAGATGTCTGCTGGCAGCAATGTATTTCAACGAAATTCAGAACAAATGTATGGCTCCCATCTAGAGGCCCCCCTCCCGAAGATCCATATTAAGTTTGGTGATGATCAAGTGAGGGATGTGGTCTGCAGGGTGTACCAAAAGAGTTAGTCATGAAAAGAGAGAAATCCAAGATGATTGCTGGCGGCCATGTTTCATCAGAAAGTGTTCAAATTTGATAGCTCCCATCTAGAGGTGATTCTAAACAATGTCTGTAAATTTTCAAAACAATTCACCAATAAAAGCTTGCTGCAGGGTGTCCCGATGGATTCAAATTTGAAATCCAAGATGGATGCTGGCAGCCATGTTTTTTTAACGAATTTCGGAAAAAATTGAAGTCTCCCATCTAGAGGTCACCCAGAAGATCCATAAGTTTGGTGATGATCGGATGAGATATGTGACCTGTAGGGTGTGCTAACGGAAATTGTTGATGTACCGACAGATGGACGACAACTCATGGCAACAGCTCAAACTTGACTTCATCAAGTTGAGCTAAAAAGCATGCAATCTCGAGATAGGACCACCCCCCATATATGAAGTAAATTATTGAGGAACAAGTATTAACAAAGAAATATAATCCCTGCCTTGTTCATTCAATGTTATAAAGTTCCCTGTTTACCAGTTATTCAGACACTGACTGATGCCGGTCTCACAGAAAACACTCTCACCTGAGTATAGTTTTTGAGGCATTGACAGATGATGTCTGAGTTGTTGGTTAGGGTGTCTTCACTGTTCTGTTTGATATCCTGAAGTTTCTGTTTACACCTCAGAAGATACTCCAGGTCTTCATTCTCTGCAATCAGAAAGTACATGTAAGAATTATCATCATTTATCAAAATTTCATTTCATCAAAATGTCCAATATTCATAAATGGCAACCTGGGCCAAACTTTTTGAGTCGAAAATGTCTTGGGTCGCGTTCGAAAATGTGGGTCTAATAGAAATTCCCGCTCTGAAAATTTGGCCAAAATTTTCCCCTTTATTTTATCCTACAGCCTGCCTAATCAACAAAAAATTACTTAACCAGTGTACAGATTTTGACGATTATTGTTTTAAATATATATTATTGAAATGGCTGGTTACATGTAAATGTTAGAGCTGAAATGTTGCTGTCTCGGGAAGTTTGATTATATACAATTCAATGTTGTGCAGCGAGCCACGAAATGGTTACTCATGCCAGCCTGAATGCACACACTACAGAACATCACACCCTTCTTATTGTCATACGTCAACAAAGGTCTGTTCATCGTCACCATTCAATCAATGCTCCCGTCACAAAATAAATTTTGGTTTGCATGGTACATTATTTCCGAACTTCGAAAAACTTTGATATATTCTTGAGATGTTCAATTTTGTTCATATATTTGCTTCTTTGCATGATGTATGATGGACATTTGGCAGTGAAGTGCAGCCTGTCCTTAGTTTCAGTTTGGCAGATTGTGCATATACACGTGTATTGTTTGTTAAGTTTATTGGTGGATTCATCTTGTAGTTTTATCATACTCAGTGTGGTTCTACTTTTATACTCATACTCATTTTGATATACCAATATTGATGGACTTGTTTTTTAACCCTTTGAGTGCCAGGGGCCGATCTCATCGGCCCTAAACCTACAAAATAAGTCTGTTAAAGAATATAAGAATAAATTATTAAAATTGTAAAAAATTGTATTGGAAAAAAAAAAAAAAAAAAAAAAATGTTAGGCCAATGCATTCTCTTATATATGCGAGGCGACCTATGGGTCGACTCGCATATATAAGAGAATGCATTGGCACAGGGTATATGGGTTGATACAAAAATCGACCTGGCACTCAAAGGGTTAACACATGGCTTTATATTCCTCTACTTTTGATTTGTTAATAGTAGTATGCATTATTAATAGTGGGTTGGGTAGATTATATTTATGGATCAAATTTGTTAGGACTACGAACCAGCTTTTACTGTTATTGTCTTTATAAATACAGTAATGCTCCAAGTAATCAACTTCTTAACCACAGCAGAATTATGGGTAACTTTTCAGGATTTAGTCGGAAATATGGCTTGTTGCCATTCATCGGAAAGCTCTCCATTCTGCTGTGGTTAAGAAGTCGATTACTTAGAGCATTACTGTAGTTGTCTCAGTGCTAATTCATACTCCGCAGTGTTATGTTTTTTTGCGATGTTGATATAACAGAATGTTAGTATTTTTAGGTCAATAACTCCTTGTGTTGGTAGCTCGCCTATGAGTGAATATGTGGCGGCATTGGCTGCTCTGTCTGCAGACAGTTATATTGGAATAAATCAAATCGGACCAGAAAGATGATTTCGGGCATTTTTCCATTTTGGGTCGCAGGGTATGGAAACCCAGTGGGTTGATAGTAAATTTTTTGGGAGGTATCTTAATTATTTGTCAATGGCACACTATATACTAGTATGTATACAGTGGCGTTTATTCCGTGAAAATCGGACCAGAATGTTTTCAATAAGGAATAAGTAACTGGTGTCACGTGAGCAAACTTTTAATGGTTTGTTTCTACACAAAAATATTCAAACATGTTTGCAATTGTACTCCAATGCATGTTTCAACATAATTATATACCAATGTATTCATGTATGTGTTATCAGATTATAACTTCAGTAAAAAAAATATAATCTTTCAGTCAAGCTACTAATTTTGTCTGCTAAACCAAATAACTAGCCTACTATAGGCAGACTAATTCCATTGTATCATGTCAATTTTAGCTTCATTACTCACTCTATTTTCAATCAATTTAGTGAAAAGAGTATTCCGGATGCCGTCTCTCTGTTATGGAGTATTCCGGATCCCGGGGTCAGTTTTAATCCGGATGCCAGATTCCAGGGGGAGGGGGTCGTCACCCTCCTACATGTAACATAATCCACCATGAATTATACTCTTAAAATTTGCGTCACTGGGTTTGATTGCTTTGATTACTAATAAAAGTGAACATAATCCTTTATTTTGACTCCCTCAAATGTGGGTTGAAAATGGGTTAGCAAAGTCCTTAAATGTTTTGGAAGTCAAAACCTTTAACGGAGTTAGTATGTACAGGCACTGTTTAATATAGTCGATGGAGAATACAAAGAATTGCAAAGTAGTTTATTTGGATTCGGACATTTTACGTTAACCCAGGAGTTCGCAAAATTCCATGTTCGCCCGGAAATTTGGAATACAAATTCATCAGAAGTAAGAAACAAACATTTTAATATATTTTTAAGAGAAATAAAGCTAGTCAAAGAGAAGATGCTGAGAACAACAGACGGCCTGAGGATGGTATACTTGCAGCTGTTATTGCAGGAAAAAAACGGGACAACGCAAAAGAAAACGAACGGCAAAGACTACCACAATTCCTTGTAGCAAAGTTTCAAGGACCGATTAGTAAAATAGTAAAATAAAACAACAAAGAGATAAACAAAACAATTTTAATAAATGTATCCAAATATTTTTGTATTCAATAAAATCTTCCCAAACGAATGCCTCAATATCTTGGTTTTTCCCCTTCCTTACCTGGCCATATATATATAATTTATTCTAATAAACTTTTCTTTAAAGGGGTACTGTACCCAAGATGTTGTTGTTGGTTTCCATAATCCCCGAGTCGGAGAATAAGGTAACAACTTTTCCATTTTTTGAAAGTCTGTTGAGTACGAAGTATTGTTACGGATGGCAAATTTACCGGAATGCAAAAATACAAATTGTCGTTGTCGAGTAATTTTTGTACAGTTTTCAACCAAATGAATCAAATAAACATTATATTATATGCTTAGCAGTCCCATACCGGTATACTCATTTAAGTTAGTGTATGGTCACTAGTCAATGAGTGGCTTGGGTTTTCTCCCCGTATAAGCATAATGTTTCAAACGATCGTGTGTGCAATTGTTTTATTAATCCAGTATCCCTCAATTATAATTTGATTACGTTTTGTACACGGAAATTCCAATTTTAAGAGACGCCATTTTATGGCTGGAGCCATAAAATCAATTTATATTAAATTATTAACTTTTAAATTATTAAATTTTAAGATAGCCTATTAACCTGAGCGTTTACAGAATACATCTTCGACTCAAATTACTTATATTTCTATATAGTATCGATAATAGATCGTTGTTATCACCGGGAATTTATTGAAAATGGCGTACAGTACCCCTTTAAGCTCACTGCTATGTATATGTATATTTATAAAACTGTGCTCTATTTTTCTGTTGCCGCTGTTCTACTATTCTCATGTTACTTGTTTGCATTTACCAATAAAAAAATCCAACTCTTAATTTTATCATTCAGTCCCACAATTTAGTCCAATTCCCTTTAGTGTTGAAACGATTAGTGAATTTCAGAGTCGACTAGTCGAGGCCCAAAAGTCTCGTTGCGCCTACTAGTCGGTACCCGATATCAAAACTTTCAAACATACCATTGTACGGAAATGTCATCGTACATGGCATACATTGATGACATCTACATCTAGACATCTACAGTATACCCCATACCCTCAATGAACTGAGGATTATTAGGGGGCGCATGAATAAAATATAATTACATGGGTAAAAGAATTTTTGTTTTTTTGTTTGTTATTAAAATCAAGAGCATTTGGAATTTATGTACCATTATTTTGACGCTGGTGGTGGTTTTGTGGAGGAGCCCTGCTTGCTCTTACCGGGTTCATATAAGTGACTGTGGAGGGCATCCATAAACAATGATGTGTCTTGAATATTTGCAGTATTGGTTGGGATTTTGTTCCAGAGAGAAATTGTTCGGGGATAGAAGGAAGTGCTGAGGTATTTCGGTCGATAGAAGGGGCGGAGAAGTTTGTGGTCTCGTGTGGGTGTTAGTGGAGCAGTCAGTGATGTTTACATGATTATATCTGATTTTATGGAAGAGGATAACAGAGGAGAAGTCTCTTCTACTGCTAAGAGTAGGCCATTTAAGAATGTTTAACATGTTTGTGGGGCTGCTTGGGTAGTTGTAAATATTGACTGATGCAATGACGGTCTATTGCGTTGCACATTTCCCTGCATACACACCAATTTATTTGGGAAATAATACTGTAAACATCTTGATATTTATCCAACACACTGAATGCAATTATATAATTAGACATGTGGTGGATAATGATTAGATACACGATCAGTTATACAGGTTTTAAATTTAATATCAGCGTTCGAGATTATTTCGTTTAGTCACGTGATCAATGAAAGTGTCAATGACACTGTAGCTCAACTTGGAAAGGGAATAATTTAATGTATTACAGTCAATGGAGCGATTAGGAATGTGGAAAGTTGAATGTCTAATACTAGTTTATAGACATGAAGAGAAAAGTAAAATCCAAGATGGCTGCTGGCAGCCATGTTTTCGGCCGAATGACCCCAAAATGACTCGTTCCCATCTACATGTCATCGTTAACATCCATGACAAATTTTATGACGATCAGACTAAAGGTACGACCTGTAGCCCATGCTAAAGAATTTAGTCATACAAAGAGTAAAATCCAAGATGGCTGCTGGTGGCCATGTTTTTTGGCCGAATGACCCCAAAATGACTAGATCCCATCTACATGTCATTATTAACATTCATGACAAATTTTATGATGATCAGACTAAAGGTACAACCTGTAGCCCGTGCTAAAGGATTTAGTCATACAAAGAGTAAAATCCAAGATGGCTGATGGCGACCATGTTTTTTGGCCGAATGACCCCAAAATTACTCGTTCCCATCTACATGTCATTATTAACATTCTTGACAAATTTTATGATGATCAGAATAAAAGTACGACCTGTAGCCCGTGCTAAAGAATTTAGTCATACAAAGAGTAAAATCCAAGATGGCTGCTGGCGGCCATGTTTTTGGGCCGAATGACCCCAAAATTACTCGTTCCCATCTACATGTCAATATTAACATCCATGACAAATTTCATGATGATCAGACGAACAGTACGGCCTGTAGCCCGTGCTAATGGATTGAATTTTGAAATCAAAGATGGCCGCTGGCGGCCATGTTTTTTTTCCGAATGACCCCAAAATTAATCATTCTGGTCTAAATGTTGATGTCAACAGCTATGACAAATTTCATAATGATCCGACCAAAGGTACGACCTGTAGCCTGCATTGTTGACGCCTTACGTACACACACACACACGGATGACAAAGCCATGGCAATAGCTCAAACGTTACAAAGTAAAGTTGAGCTAATAAACCGGTGCCGAGCGGCGTCACTATAAAATGTTAATGTTCCGACTAAATACGCCCTATAGTAACTGTATAGGCTACGTTGTAGAATACGATAGCCAGTTCTTAATGTCAGTATCATTTATATATGGTAGCACAAATGACGTCACCTTAAGCGACCTTCACCCAGCGTCGCATCATAATCCGAAGGTGCGAGATCAATGGAAATATACACAGTGTCTGTATCAAAGCGGTCTCGGACAAAAAGATGATAGTAAATAAATAAAAGGTCGCAGACCACATGTCCCCCGACTATAGTGGTAAACTTCATGATTGGATTTGTTAGAAAGATACTATTTGCAACAATGTTATACAGTATATAGATGTTGCAAACCACCGCAAAATTTCTTGGACGAAACAACCCGATGAACAAACGCATGCAAACGCGAAAAACATTATATTTTTGTATTAGCTATATAGATGTTGCAAATCACCAACATGTTAGGAACAATATCCCAGAGTTTCAAATCTCTACATTTAATACTGTAGGAGGAGTTGATTACACCATGAAGGTACCCAATCTCATCCAAAAGGCAAAAATGTTCCAAATTTTCTAAGTCGAAAACCCCCCAAAAATATGGAAAAAATGATATTTTTTATTAGCTATATAGATGTTGCAAATCACCAACATGTTAGGAACAATATCCCAGAGTTTCAAATCTCTACATTTAAAACTGTAGGAGGAGTTGATTACACCATGAAGGTACCCAATCTCATCCAAAAGGCAAAAATGTTCCAAATTTTCTAAGTCGAAAACCCCCCCAAAAATATGGAAAAAATTATATTTTTGATTAGCTATATAGATGTTGCAAATCACCAACATGTTAGGAACAATATCCCAGAGTTTCAAATCTCTACATTTAATACTGTAGGAGGAGTTGATTACACCATGAAGGTACCCAATCTCATCCAAAAGGCAAAAATGTTCCAAATTTTCTAAGTCGAAAACCCCCCCAAAAATATGGAAAAAATTATATTTTTGATTAGCTATATAGATGTTGCAAATCACCAACATGTTAGGAACAATATCCCAGAGGTTCAAATCTCTACGTTTAAAACTGTAGGAGGAGTTGATTACACCATGAAGGTACCCAATCTCGGACGCACGGACGGACGGACCGACGAGGGTCATTTCTATAGTCCTCCGACGGAAACGTCGGGGGACAAAAATATAATATATATAATATATATATATATATAATATAAAGAATAGGGGGGCAACTAGAGGATTAGCGATTTACGTCATATTTTGTTTATTTTTGGTAACACGAAAATCAGAAATGGTAAACACGTTATCAATCGTGGCGATCTCCATATTCATTGATATTATGACTGGTATACATCATTCTGACCGTTGCGACTTACATATAGCATAGCATTGACAATATCACCTTATGTTCTCTTGATATCACCGCGACGGCAGGTTTCATTTGCAAATGATACTATAGGTGGCGTGATGGGGTGGTGGGTGGGTACTTACCAATATACGAGCGCCAGCGGCGCATAAGATACTATGGGTTGCGGGATGGGGTGGTGGGTGGGTACTTACCAATATACGAGCGCCTGCGGCGCATAAGATACTATTGGCGGCGTGATGGGGTGGTGGGTGGGTACTTACCAAAATACGAGCACCTGCGGCACATAAGATACTATGGGTGGCGGGATGGGGTGGTGGGTGGGTACATACCAATATACGAGCGCCTGCGGCGCATAAGATACTATGGGTGGCGGGATGGGGCGGTGGGTGGGTACTTACCAATATGCAAGCCCCCGGTAACCCCTAATTCCCTTTTTATGGCCATGGAAATGGTATATATCTGTGCAGGAGATGTCCCTTTAATAAAATATACTAGAGCTCTGGGAGTGAGGCACCAATTCTTGGGACACCAGGGACAGAGATGCTGATATGCATATGGAAATATGTTTTTTCTTCAACTTCAAGTCTGTATGGGGCTATTTACTATGGGCCCATACCAATATACTATGAGATGGATTCAATCATTCACAATCAGAGGGAAGTAAGGGAGTATTATGTATTTGGCGCAAATATTTGTGCTTAAGCGCAAATAAATAATAAATGTGAAAAGGGCCTCCCATACGTTTGGGGATAATGACCCTCTCACGCGAGATCACTCTGAGATCCGTACGTCGACTTGACAGTGTAGATTCCAATAGATAATTAGATTCTATAAAATCTAATTTCCTTTTTTCGAACTAACCCGGGTCTATTTTCTCAGTTTTCGATGTGCAAATATCGTCAAGAGCTTTGACATGCTCCATGAAATGACTGATGTTGTCTTTAGCCATCTTAACAATATGTGAAGGTGGACAACGGATCCGTCTTTAGTAAAATAATTTTCAAGGAAGCAGTCCTTTGTTTACCAGAACCTCCCGTTTTTTCCGCCAGACTTCCTGGAAAAAAATTTATGTAACCGGAACGGATTTAGAATCGAAACGAAACTAGCATCACATACCAACTCGGGGTCTTCACATTCACTAGCTCCCATTTCCAGTTAAAGTGATGTGAAACACTCCGGCATGGTGATCAAATAGAAATAGAGAATAATCTTGCTCTTGTAGTTATGTTTACGAATATTAATTCAAATTGACAACACACACAACGTAATTCTGATATATTAATTAACTGCACTGACTCTCGATGGCGAAATAATTTGTGTTTGTTTATCACAGATAGTGGTGTGGTCGATTTCTTTGAAATTTTCGGCGATGTTAATAGAATTCTACGTTCCTCATGTTGGCATAACTCCTGAGTACTAACTTAACAGTTTCACGCACCGAACAAGTCCATAATATGTCTATTACGCCAGGGTGGGGATTCATGGCATGATCTAATACCGAGTGAAATCATGCGGAAACAAAGAACAGAACATTCAACTTAGCTAATTTGATTAATCATTTTGTTAACTTGATTATTCAACTCAACATATTGATTTATTTAACTCAACATAATCTTGATTATTCAACTTATAGTAAGTTGATTAAAGGTACTCAATCCGATCAGACAGTCCCCATATCATCAACATACAACAAAAAAAATCTTCAAAATTTGCATTAGTTATCAGAATCGATTAATTGCAATAAAATAATGTAAATCATTGTCAACTATGCATGGTATAAAATTTCCCAAAACGTGTTATTTATCAACATGTTCTACGAAATATGGCCGTGTTATCGCTTGATTATAACGAAATTTGGCCGTATTACCACTTCATTTTAGAGTTATCCATCTTCATCCGCAATTTTGCCCGAGACCGTCGGCTTGACGATTTTTTCCAGGCCACAAATAAGTATATATCTCGAGAAAATAACAAATTTCAAAAATCGATATCTGATCACTCTGAGCTCTGATGGGTGGGTTCTTTGACTCGAATCAAATATTTTTTTTACCCACGAAGCCAAAGAAATAGTAATTTGGGAGCGCTAATTCGGATTATAGGCCTACATCTTTAATCAACTTACTTTTAGTTGGATAAGCAACGCCGGTACCCAGCTATATATATATAGTATCAGAATACAACATTTTTGTATATAAACTATTCAAAAACAAGAGTGATTTCTTATAATTTAATCCCAGTGTATTGGCCTTATTAGTTAAACATATGAGAAAAAAAGAATGTCACAATATCAGGGTGTTAAAGTGATGTGAAACACTCCGGCAGGGTGATAAAATAGAAATGGAGAATAATCTTGCTCTTGTAGTTATGTTTAGGAATATTAATTCAAGTTGACAACACACACACAACGTAATTCTGATATATAAATTAAATGCACCGACTCTCGATAGCTAAATAATTTGTGTTTGTTTATCGCATATAGTTGCGTCCAGAATCCAGATGTATATATTTACAATTGGGCATAGTTCAGACGATGATTTATATGGAGTGGTATGGTCGATTTCTTTGAAATTTTCGGCGATTTTAGTAGAATTCTACGTTCCTCGTGTTGGCATAACCCCTGAGTACTAACTTAACAGTTTCACGCACCCGAACAAGTCCATAATATATAATTGCATGTGATGCTTCGTATCTTTTCCGAATTTATGTTTTATCCTCAGATTCGAACTTTTCTATATAAAACTGTAAGGAAAAGCGTTGTCTTCGTATGTTTTTACCGTACAGTCGACACGTGTCCAATAATTCTACATATCATTTTCGTAGTACGTGTTTACTTACTGCAGAGATTTATAAATGAGATATGGCGCACACGGCCGATTTTTGAACAATTGAAATGCATTTTCGCTGAAAAGATATCAAAATACACATCAAACCCAATCCGTAACAATTAAATGCTCGCAAAGAATCAGGAACTGCTTCTGACAAAGAATCCGCAACGGCCATTAAAGAACATTTTTAACTTTTTTTAAACGCAATATCTCGACGAAATATGTTTCTGTTATTTATTTTAAAACCATTAAATTCGTTTATCACAACTGAGACCATAAATTGCAAAAAATCATTGTATGTTGTAAACTATCAATTAGTAGTTTTCGTCCCCAATGGGATTTTACTATTAAAACTGTCAGTCGGTAACATTCCAGCCTAAATTACAGGTTTTAGTGGTGGATTTAAACATTGCAATCCCATTCTGAACGATTGCAATCCCAGCGGATGACAAAATGGTAAACCACTGCATTTAAATTTGAGTTTGGATTTGTTTAATCTACCAGATTATCGCCGGATTAGCATTAATTGTCAGAAATTATTCAATGGGCGATAAATGTCATCCGCTTATACTCGCAAATTATCTGATGAAATCCTCGCAAAGTATTGGCTTGTGCGTGAGCTTGGCTCCCCCCTGTGATAAATAGTTTTTACTTCATGAACCGTGGAGCCTCCGATACAAGATCAGCCACCTCAACCTTGCAAGAAAATACACACGCCTCATCTCCTCATTCCTAAAAGACCGTCAACTCAGCGTCCGCATCAACAACGAAACATCAAACCCAGTCCACCTACGCGCCGGAACACCACAGGGATCAGTACTAAGCCCACTCCTCTTCTTAATCTACGCCAACGACCTACCCATAGACAAGAGAAACAACGTTGAAATATCACAGTTCGCCGACGACCTAGGACTCTGGACGACTCATACAAACCCCCGAATCCTACAGAAAAGACTACAAAAGACACTCGACGACCTATCAACATGGTGCTCAAAATGGAGAATTAAACTCAACGCCAAAAAGACCCAACTCATCATATTCCACAGAAGAAAAACAACACAATCCATCAACATCAAGATAGACAACGAGACAATCCAACCATCCAACCAAGCGATCCTACTAGGAATAACACTATAGACCAGCAAATGACCTTCATCCCTCACATCAACAAGATAGCCGATAAAGCCCGAAAAAGAACAAATCTACTACGATGCCTCCTGGGAACAGACTGGGGAACCAACAGCCAAACCCTCATCAACCTCTACCAAATCTACGTCCGACCAGTCATGGAGTACGGTGCTGCCATCCTCACAGCAGCCCCAAAGACATACATTGAAAAACTACAGAAAGTCCAAAACCAAGCACTCCGCATCGCGCTCCGCCAACCACCATGGACACCGATCAACGCCCTCCACGACGCAGCGAACATACCTACAATCAATCAAAGACTGATGGATCTCAGAAACATGACACTATCCCGACTAGACAACAGCCCACTCCTCCTAGAACTACAAGTTAGAAATCAACTACTCACAACGAAAAAGACAAAGTCCATCCTACAACTAGACGCAACAGACAGACCCATATAACCTCGACAGCACATGACGACTCCACCACGCTTCCGCCGCTTTGCCTCCAACCACAGTAACCACGACAGCCACAAGATCGATCCCCATCGAAAAATCAAGAAAGGGTGAAGGGACTTGCACACTGCAGTCCGACCACCCTACCCGGCCTTCGGCCGGAAACGACTCAACAACCGTGGAGCCAGCCACCGCCAGCGGAAACGACGAGGACTTCGCGGTGTTGATGGAGGTTACACTGGTGTAAATGTTTTCCATAGGCCTCAGTGCTAACGTTTTAGCGTATAGTGTTGGCAATATAAATGTTGGGTCCAAAGTTTTCTTTAAATCTGAAAAATTGACATTTTGGGAAACTTTTTACACAAAAAAATCATGTCTGTCTAGCAGGGAATTCGCCTTTAAATCTTATGTTTTCGTAACTAGTGTCAGAACCGCATAACAAAATACAGTCATATTTTAGACCACACCAAAAAAATCAAACTTCACTACAAAGGGTTAATTCCTGTGCCAATGGTTATTTTACCTATGGGAAATCATAGGGAAGAGGTGTGATGATTTTTTTATGTGAAAAGCACACAAGGCTATTGACCAATCAGGGCCCAGTGTCTATTTTATTCTCTCCTATATATTCCTCCCGCATCCGCTAGATGTCACTCGGAACCTTATTTACACCAGTGTAACCTAAAGCGATAGCCCGCTTTTTCGCGGAATAATTGCAACTCCCTACATTTCTTCAGAATTGCCCATCCATGGAAAAAATGTGTTCAAAAACAATATCACTTATGTGGTTCTTTATTTATCACACACAATTTAACTCCACCCCCTTTAACAAATTATTCATCAAAAAAGCACAATTTTCCACCACCAGTCATGTTCAGGCCCCATTTTCACTCAGTTTTAGGGGTCTGGTGTTGCAAACTTGGATCAGCTATGGAAGACTGTTCAATATTCTTTCCATGAGAGAACTTCTGGTGATGTGAGGTCATTGAGTCCAGATCTGATCAGCTGAGCATCAAGCGCATGACTTTATCAGCACATTGAAGAATAAAATATGACATTTTCAGGTCTGCAAGGGTGATCCAAGATAACTGGATGTGGGTGTATATTGAATTAGTTGAATAAAGATATGCTCTCTTTGAATTGCTGAAGCATTTTCTTAAATGTGTCCAAGTTTTAGTGCTATTAACCTTCAAATGACCATACCCACCAGTGGAAATGACACACTTTTATGATATATATCTGTATATCACTGGCTATAAAATCCAAAATACTTGTTAAATTAGGTTCTTATAACAATTTTGATATATGTGTCGTTGACATGCCCGTGTTATGGGTCATTTGCATTATCATGTGACTATTACCACCTTGAAAATTTTAGAAAATACCTTGAAAAATTGGCATTTTTTATGAAAAATCTTACTATTTTTTTGGCTGATGTAAGTGAAAGAAGGCATCAGCAGCAAGAATAGCCACATCAAGCATGAGATATTCATTGGACTGAAAGACCAGGCTCTGTAAAATGCATTAAAATGCTTTAAAGTGACTCCCAGGAATCAAAAATGATAAAAAGCTATTTTTTTCCCTTTAGGTTACACTGGTGTAAATGTTTTCCGTAGGCCTCAGTGCTAACGTTTTAGCGTATAGTGTTGGCAATATAAATGTTGGGTCCAAAGTTTTCTTTAAATCTGAAAAATTGACATTTTGGGAAACTTTTTACACAAAAAAATCATGTCTGTCTAGCAGGGAATTCGCCTTTAAATCTTATGTTTTCGTAACTAGTGTCAGAACCGCATAAAAAAATACAGTCATATTTTAGACCACACCAAAAAAATCAAACTTCACTACAAAGGGTTAATTCCTGTGCCAATGGTTATTTTACCTATGGGAAATCATAGGGAAGAGGTGTGATGATTTTTTTATGTGAAAAGCACACAAGGCTATTGACCAATCAGGGCCCAGTGTCTATTTTATTCTCTCCTATATATTCCTCCCGCATCCGCTAGATGTCACTCGGAACCTTATTTACACCAGTGTAACCTAAAGCGATAGCCCGCTTTTTCGCGGAATAATTGCAACTCCCTACATTTCTTCAGAATTGCCCATCCATGGAAAAAATGTGTTCAAAAACAATATCACTTATGTGGTTCTTTATTTATCACACACAATTTAACCCCACCCCCTTTAACAAATTATTCATCAAAAAAGCACAATTTTCCACCACCAGTCATGTTCAGGCCCCATTTTCACTCAGTTTTAGGGGTCTGGTGTTGCAAACTTGGATCAGCTATGGAAGACTGTTCAATATTCTTTCCATGAGAGAACTTCTGGTGATGTGAGGTCATTGAGTCCAGATCTGATCAGCTGAGCATCAAGCGCATGACTTTATCAGCACATTGAAGAATAAAATATGACATTTTCAGGTCTGCAAGGGTGATCCAAGATAACTGGATGTGGGTGTATATTGAATTAGTTGAATAAAGATATGCTCTCTTTGAATTGCTGAAGCATTTTCTTAAATGTGTCCAAGTTTTAGTGCTATTAACCTTCAAATGACCATACCCACCAGTGGAAATGACACACTTTTATGATATATATCTGTATATCACTGGCTATAAAATCCAAAATACTTGTTAAATTAGGTTCTTATAACAATTTTGATATATGTGTCGTTGACATGCCCGTGTTATGGGTCATTTGCATTATCATGTGACTATTACCACCTTGAAAATTTTAGAAAATACCTTGAAAAATTGGCATTTTTTATGAAAAATCTTACTATTTTTTTGGCTGATGTAAGTGAAAGAAGGCATCAGCAGCAAGAATAGCCACATCAAGCATGAGATATTCATTGGACTGAAAGACCAGGCTCTGTAAAATGCATTAAAATGCTTTAAAGTGACTCCCAGGAATCAAAAATGATAAAAAGCTATTTTTTCCCTTTAGGTTACACTGGTGTAAATGTTTTCCATAGGCCTCAGTGCTAACGTTTTAGCGTATAGTGTTGGCAATATAAATGTTGGGTCCAAAGTTTTCTTTAAATCTGAAAAATTGACATTTTGGGAAACTTTTTACACAAAAAAATCATGTCTGTCTAGCAGGGAATTCGCCTTTAAATCTTATGTTTTCGTAACTAGTGTCAGAACCGCATAAAAAAATACAGTCATATTTTAGACCACACCAAAAAAATCAAACTTCACTACAAAGGGTTAATTCCTGTGCCAATGGTTATTTTACCTATGGGAAATCATAGGGAAGAGGTGTGATGATTTTTTTATGTGAAAAGCACACAAGGCTATTGACCAATCAGGGCCCAGTGTCTATTTTATTCTCTCCTATATATTCCTCCCGCATCCGCTAGATGTCACTCGGAACCTTATTTACACCAGTGTAACCTGGAGACACCACCATCTTTACCACCGTCTCCAGATCCGGATGCAGCCGACGACTTGGACAACCCGCGGACACCGCGACCTCCGGTGTCCCCCGACTGCACCAACAGAGAGGAGCAGGATCGAGCAGGAAAGACCACCCTGCTCCCACTGAAGATGGGGTAGCACCAGTAGATGCACGAGCAAAAGAAAGATGCTCGGCAAAAATGGACGATTTTACAAACAAAGCAATGGCCATCATCAACAAACATAACAAGTGGGAAGAAGAACTCGAAAAACAACTAAGAAAAAAGAAATTGCCATCTAACATCACAAAATGCTTCTTATTCATTTTGTTCTTCTTGTGTTATTATGAGGGGTTAATGAAAGGACTTATCGGCCCTTTCGAAAATCCCGGGGTTAGCCCCCCCCCCCCCCCGCCAAATCACTCTCTCGATGTGGAGTTGACGTGAGGCGCACACTCATGTTTGCCTGCGGAGTACAATTAGTGTTTATGTTTCCGAACCGCATTCAATTGTCATTCAAGCCTTTTACAGGTTTAGATCATGTACTTTTTATGGCAGTTATTCATTTCAAATATTTTATTTATTCTTGCTAAGAAAACTCTTCCCAAAATTTCCTTTCTAAAAATATGATTATTAAAAGTCAACTTTTTGATATTTTTATTGTTTAAGAATATGCTTGATGTGGTCTTCAAATAGCATAGATTCCCACAGGTGGTGTACTTAGCTTAACAATTAAGGTAGTTTTCTGTGAGGTCTGTCACAATAATCAGCTGAGGGGGAAGCTGAAAATTGAGAGTTCAGTGTCTAAGGCGAAAAATCGGGGAACGAAAATAACTTTCCACCTCGTTACATAGCTCAGGCATGGGAACCCCTTGATCAAGTTAGACTTGATTATTCAGTATTCATTGTTCAACTTTGAGATGTCTTGTTTGATGAACTTTCTATCATAGTTAATCAACTCACTATCTTGTTTAATCGTTATAACTTGATTTATCAATTTAATTATCTTGATTAACCCAATTAGCTCTCTTGATTAAGTAACCCACTATCTTATTTAATCAGCTCAGCTACATGTAACTCAAGTAACCAATGTAGATGCAGTAATGTCCTAAATAATCGACTCCTTAACCATGCACAGCAGAATTATGGGTAACTTTCAGGATTTATCGAAAATATGGCTTGTTGCCATTCAACGGAAAGCTCTTGGTGCAACAGGCCATATTTCCGCCAAAATCCTGAAAAATTACCCATAATTCTGCTGTGGTTAAGGAGTCGATTACTTAGGTCATTACTGTAGCTATAAGCTATCTTGATAATTCAATTTAACAATCCTCATTAAACAAATTACATCCACTATTAGATCTCTAGATTATAGACTGAAAGGCATGTAGGTAATAATTTAGAAATACAAGACAGTCAATGACTGTGGGGCGGTCACCTGACTGCAAAGACTGAAAAGACAGGTACTCTGGGGACCATAACAGTCAGATCTTGTCATAATCACTTTAAAAGAAGTAGTTCTAAACAGGACATGTGGCTAGAGAGGCTTCATGTATGAATATCAGTGAATATCCACCTTGAAATTACCAACTGTACACTATTGATCACCCCGCCCCCTCTTCAGCTGATAACTAGTCCCCTCCCGACTTGACTCCCAAGTTCATAAATCCTTTCGCGCACCTCCATTAGGTTGGAATTTCACAACCGACACCTCAAACTTTCTCAATTGTTGGAAATTACCAATTTCACAAGCACCTTTTTTTTAAACTATTTAGACATGTTCGATGCCCAATTTGCATGGACCCTAAACACCGGATGTCAGATGAATCAGTCAGGTGGTTCCAAGATAGATGTTGTAATGAGTTTGATATATTCAATGTTTTTTAAACAGAAAAGTGTTAAGTCCCTGTTGCCCTGCCATTTCTTGACAGGTTGACCTCATTTTATCAAATCTGATTCTCAGTCACCAAAGGACCATCCATGCTATATGTAAGCTAAATAGTTCAACCTCTCTTGAGAAGATATTTTAAGAATTACTATAGAGACAAATAGTTATGTCCCTGGTCCCGTCCTAATTGACCTGGTGACCCCCATATGTATAAATTTGAATCCCAGTCACCAAAGAACCCTTCATACTAAATAATGTAAAATAGACCGATGGTTCTTGTGAAGGAAGCATATTAAGAACTATTATGGAGGGAAACAGTCCTTCGCTTTTCCCCTATTTGACATGGTGATCTGTGGTGCCATTTTAACAAATCTGAATTCCAGTCAAACAAGAACATTCCATGCTAAATAAGCCAACTAGTTCTTGCAAACATGTTTTAAGAATTACTATGGAGTGAAATAGTTATGTCCCTGGCTCTGTCCTTATTTGATTTTGTGATCCCATTTTCACAAATCTGAATTCCTATCTTTTCATACCAAATATATTAAGCAAAATATGCCATTTGGTTCTTGCAAAGAAGACATATCATGAATTACTATGGAGAGAAAGAGTATTGTACCTGGCCTTGCACCTATTTGACCCGGTGACCCTGATTGAACAAATATGAATCACAATCACAAAAGGAGCCTCAATAATAAATGTGAGCTAAATAGACCTGGTGATTCTGTCAAAGAAGACTTTTCAAGGGTTACTATCGAGGGAAAGTATGCCCTTGGCCTTTCCCCTATTTGACCTGGTGACCCTATCTGAACTGAAATAGTATAGCTGGCAGTGTCAAATATGTTCTCTTGTGAGGTGGTGGGTGTGTGAGTGTTAAATGTCCTATTGAGAGATTTGAACATATACAAATGATAGACTGTTGTAATTAGGAATTAATGACCTCTAGCAGATCTCCAGGGAATGTTTATAGATATGTCAGATTTCACTTGACCTGTGTGGGCATACAGATGAAACCAAAGTAATGCTTCCTATTAATGATTCTCTGTCAAGAATTTGAGTAAATTTTATTTTTGGGACCAGGGAGGCAGAAGCAGTGAACTTGAATGAAGGGCCAGGGGGCATAACCTTCAGAATGGTAATGGCATTAGTTTTTCAATTTGTTTAATATGTTCAAAAATAAAAATGATTGACCATGGAGTCAAATCCGAATTTAACCCTTTGAACCCGAGAGACCGGAATACCGGTCCAAACCTTATATTCCTATATCCTGCAAGACCGGAATTCCGGTCCGGAAATCATATGATATTTGACACTAAATTAGAGCACAATAAATGCACATATCAACCAGAGTTGAACTTCTACTGTGCACACATGCGTCACTTGTTTACCCATGTGACTTTGACAGACAAACTGATGACAGAGGGTCTGTTTATTCGCGCATGCGCAGATGCCTATTTTGAGAAAAAATTACTTTTCATTGTCGGAAAATGGGAAGTATTTCGTTAGTAATTTTGCGATCAAAGCACAAATTAATGAAAATAATGCTTCTACTTTGCACAAATGAGTCACAAGTATGTTCATACCTCTGATTTTTAGCAGCCAACTTGGTGACGGAGGGGGGGGGGGCTGTTTCTTCGCGCATGCACAGAGGTGCATTTTGAGAAACGCCTTTTATCGTAGGGAAAGGATAAGAATTTTATAGCACGACCAAAGGGAGCCGTAATATCTACATGTATATTGAACTTGGAATAGACTGTCTCGTTGAAATACCTTGACATATTTCACCAAACACTAGTTCAGTTAGCATAGTAGATTGCCGTATAGTTGAGTTTGTATACATGTATATACATATCTGTTAAGAGCATTACGAGTTACGTCGTTGGAAAAACTATATAACATCATTTAAGGTTTAGGACGTCAGTGTTCAAAGGGTTAAATTAATAATAAATAAAAAAATTAAATATTAAAAAAAAAATCATATATTTTTTTTTAATTCTTTTTTTTTTAATTGAACAAGGGTTTCAATTTAAAAATATACATTTTTTTGTTATGAGTTATGTCCCTGGCTCGGCCCCTATTTGACCCAGTGACTCGATTTGAACAAATCTGAACCCCAGTCACCCAAGGAACCTCCACACCAAATATTAGCTAAATAGACCCAATGGTTCTTGATAAGAAGTCATTCTAAGAATTAATATGGAGGAATAGTTATTGCCCTGGTTTCGTAACTAATTGACCGGGTGACCTCATTTGAACAAATCTGAATGTGAGTCACCTAGGGAACATCCACACTAAATATGAACCCATTTGGTCTTATAGTTCTGGAGAAGACGATTCTTGACGGATGGACGGACGGACGACAGACGAGGAGTGATTACTATAGCTCCACCGGAGACTTCATCTCAGGTGAGCTGAAAAATTTCCAAATTATGACAATTTCCTCAAGAATATACTAACAGGATAGTATGAATGCGATGTTATCCACAAAATATACTTTGTGTGAGCCGAGCGTTTGTTTATATACAGCACGTAAAGAGTGTGCGATAAGCAAAAACTCAAGCCGTGGCAATTTTTTTGGGCAAGTGATTCACAGTCACCCATTCAACACAGAAATCTTTAGGGGTGAGGATTAGTGAGCGCTATACTGGTACATGTATGTTGTAGACAACATGGTGTTAGTTTTAAACCAAAGTTCAAATCGTAGGGTCTCCCGGTGCGTGTTTTGCTCATCACACACTTTACGTCCTTTACTGCAAAGGAATTTGGCTTTTGTTTACATAACACAGCATACAAACTTGACAATAACATACTATTTGAGCAATATTTATGATTGGTATAAGAACAAAGTCTGTCTCTATCTTAATATTCTTTAAGTTTATGGCAGTTTTAACGGATAGGATTATTTTCACAGCAATACCATCGCGAAGGCCTCCTTGTGCCTTAAACAGTCTTGACTTATTATCCTGATTAATCAACTTCGCGTAAGTAATGGTATCTTGATTATTCTCTAACTAGTAGTGGCAACTTCACTTACCCCACCCTTGCACTCTCAAAATGGTATAATATCTAACAGCAGGGGCACCGATAGAGGGGGGCAGCTGACCCCCCTGCCCTTGACCAAGGGGGGGCGAGCGGGGGCAGGACTTGCCCTTTTTCTGGAGACAGAAAATGCTTTCTGTGTGTTTAATCTCGTGTTTTTATAGCAAAATGTGACGTTTTGGTCCAAATACCACCAATTTCACAAGGAATATTAATTTTTTGTCAATTTTATCACAAAAAGGCCATAAAAACTGACAAATACCATAAAATAGGGATTTTTGCCACAATGAATTTGTGGTTATATTCCCGAGTTTGCGGAGAAAATGCCTTTTTTTGCGGAAAAGTGCCCTTTTTGTAGGCTCTGCCCCCCCCTGCCCTTGGATGCTTCCGGCGCCCCTGTCTAACAGTACTACTTTCACAAGGAGGAATCAATGAGGGGAGGGGCATTGGTGAGAAACTGATATTGATTTGTGGATTGCACTTCAGAGCATAATGAAAGTGTCAATGATACCATAGTTCAACTTGGAGGGGGATGTCATACATTTACATTACAGTCAATGGAGCTATTAAGCATATCGGATAGTTTAAATCTTTAAAGATGTATAATCTGAATTAATGCTTCCAAATTACTATTTCTTTGGCTTCGGGGGTAAAAATTATTTTGATTCAAGTCGAGAAACCCACACATGAAAGCTCAGAGTGATCAGTTATCAATTTTTGAAATTTTTTATTTCCCCAAGATATGTAATTTTTGGTGGCCTGGCAAATATTTGTCAAGCCGATGTTATATCAGACCAAATTGCAAATGAAGATGGATAACTCTAAAATCAAGTGGCTTTCGACAATCCGGCCAATTTTTTTTAACAAAATGTTGAAAAAAACATGTTTTGGGCAATTTTATACTATAGTTGGCAGCCTTGTTTTTAACTAAACATCATTCAAAGTCGATAGCTCCCATCTAGAAGTCTTAAAGGTACTCAATCTGATTCGATGGTCCCCATATCATCAGATTCCAACAACAACACAATTTGGTCTCAGACCGTTGGCTCATCAAAAAGTTTTGATGGGTGGGTTCCTCAACTCGGATAAAATATTTGTACCCCGAAGCCCAAGAAATAGTAATTTGGGAGCGTTAATTCGTATTATGCATCTTTCAACTATGTGTACACTTCTTGAAGGTATTGTGACCTTTTGACAAGGAATTACATTACAATTGTCATTCAAAAAATTATAATTGTAAATAGCACAGCTTGATAATGATATAAGTAAACATTAACCCTTTACCCAACAGAAGGGCCCTGTGCCAATGCATTCTCTTATATATGCGAGTCGACCATAGGTCGCCTCGCATATATAAGAGAATGCATTGGCTTAACACATTAAAAATTATAAAATTGTTAAAGATTGTAAGAAAAAATGGTAAAAAGTGTTAAAAAAAGATTTTTTTTAGGCCAATGCATTCTCTTATATATGCGAGGCGACCTATGGTCGACTCGCATATATAAGAGAATGCATTGGCACAGGGCATAACTGTAACTATCACAATGTGGTCAAGGAGCCGGTTCCAATGATATCCATATGTGTATGGTTCTATTGAGACAGACCGAAGATATTTTAGGCTGTTGAAGCTTTATTTGGCTGGTTTTGGCCGGTTTGTTGGGTAAAGGGTTAACAACTACTAGTAACTCCATGCTGATCGATTATTGATGGATGTGCATAATTTTGTTGTCATTGGAAATTCATGACATCTTCTTTACATGTAACTCCCTCTTTCTTTACAGTGTCAACATAGAGAAATTTGAATTCTGTAAGTCTGCACACTCCACCTTCATAACCCCTGTCACTGTGGTTTGTAGTCTGGGTATCACAGAATGTTTGACTTATAACCTGCCTGTATCTGTGGTTTGCAGCAAGCCACTCTGAATAGCCAATGATTCTTTCAAAGAGATCGGTCTACAGCCTGGTTATCACGTGTTTCCGATACGTATATAGAAGTGTTCAGACAAGTCCGTTGCGTAGTTGCATTGGACCGTACATTGCATAGTTTGCATTGATACGATATATTGTCTGCATCAAGCCTTTCGCATGAGCGCGAACGTTCAGATTAATAATTGGAATTAATAAGTTCGAATTTGGAATAAATACAATATTGCAAATCAATCTATCTGTAATAAATTAATTGTTTGATAATGTCAAACCTGTCAAATCCAAATAACTAACACTTTATTGACATAAATACAAGTCTTATTTTCCTTTGCTTTGAAAACAGCTAGCCACCATCTTTTATCAATTGAAAACAAGAAATGTCATGATATGCACCATATAAGGTAGAGTAATGCTCTAATTAATCGCCTCCTTAACCACAGCAGAATTATGGGTAACTTTTCAGGATTTAGTCGGAAATATGGCATGTTGCCATTCATTGGAAAGCTCTTGCCAAGAGCTTTCCGATGAATGGCAACAAGCCATATTTTCGACTAAATCCTGAAAAGTTAACCATAATTATGCTGTGGTTAAGAAGTCGATTAATTAGAGCATTACTGTATGCGTTATGCTTTACTAATCAGAATCTCCATACAATGTAACAGACGTATCGCAGCCGTCTGAACGCATTGGTGTTTTTGTCTGTTTAAATCCAATTTCAACATAACGCATGCAACAGACTTGTATGAACACTACTTAAGTCATAAGAAATGCTTGTACTCTTCTCTAACGCTGTCCCTATCAGCAGCTACTGGTATGTACGGCTTTATCCCTTCTTGCTTTCTGGCTCTCCGAACCTTGCTCTACAAAGATAAATTGTTAACCCTATCTGTACTAAATTGTTATTGACGAGTACTTATCACTAAGTAATTGTTTAGATAATTAGTCCTTGGAATAGATGGACAGAAAAACTGATCCCCCATGCCACAACTTGAAAATCGCAGACCGAAATGGCAAACAAAAAGAACTATTACAAAAAAAAATTGCTATGTCAAAAAGGATGGTAACTCAACTAAAATACATCCAACCAATATCGTACATGTAATCGGAGGTGCACAGGCTGCCATGGTGGTAAATATCTGTGCTAAGTTTCATAGATAATTGACCAAAAAAGCAAAATTGCTGAACATTTTTTACTAGTTGATCAGGCCACATCCCCAGAATAAGGTGGCTTTATTTGACCGGTGGCTTTTATAAAAATGAAAAATTTGCTTCTCGGAAAAATCATTGAATCAAACTTTGCTTCCAGCTGTCTATGTTTTTAACATTACATGTATGATTGGACACCAGAATAAAAAATAAGCAGCGAGTTCTAAGTCGAAAATTGCATAACTCTGTTAAATGGTGAGGCCAGACCCAAATTCGAACTTGATTGTAACTTTCTAATATGAAGGTCACATAGCGAGTTGCATGAAAAATGAACAGTAAATTCTATAAAGGGGCATAACTCTGTCAGAAATAGTCGTACTGGACCCAAAATATAAACGGGACTTTCTCATAAAAAAGTCACATGTCAATTTTCATGACATTCTGTCAAATAATATTCAAGTTATGATCAGGACAATAAAACGGTTGGACTGATGGACGTACAAACAGACGCTTTAATTTCCCATAATTCTGCTGTGGTTTAGGGGTTCGTTTATTTAGGACATTACTGTACTTGTGAGCAGCAGAAATCCATTGTGGGTCGAAGCATCCACTCACACTCCACAGTCCATGTCCAGGAAGGAGTGGGGTGCAGGTAATAAGCCATGGTTTCCCTCACCCAAATTTCCCCTTATTACATATTTTCCTACTGGTACCCGATCCACGGATTAATGCTTTCCATGGCTACACACATTGACAGTTATTATTGCTGTAAGCTGAAAGATATCGGAACAGACATCGCTAAAAGCCAAATGAATGATTCTGTCTGGATACACCGCAAATGCTCAACTAACACTCTGTCCTGCAAATAGCGTGTCTGTCATTTGCAGAATGAGGTCCCCAGAGGGTGAATTTAGTGATGCTATCCCGCAAAGCGGGCTAGCATCACCAAATTCACCCTCTGGAGACCTCATTCTGCTTAGGCCTTATCTTCTGGGAAGTATCTATAATATAAAATTAACATTGTTTTTAGTTACATTTCCCTTCTAGGAAGTTTCTATATCCCCTAATTTGCAGAAGATAAAATCATAATTGAGGTGCCCAATGGGTGAACATCACCAACTTCAACTGGGGAACTTCAATCTGATCCTAGGTCTGCCATAGCAGTTGAAGTCCCCAGAGGGTGAATTTAGTGATGCTAGCCCAATATGCGGGATAGCGTCACTAAATTCACCCTCTGGGGACCTCATCCTGCAAATGACAGACACGCTATTTGCAGGCTTGCTGTTCTGACTGGTTCTCATTAATGGTTATTAGTGATGCGGACCGGACCGCTATGGACCGGTCCGGTCCGCGGTCCAGTCCGGACCGGGTGTCACTGGACTGGACCTCTTTTTGCCGCCGGTCCGGTACTCTCCGGTCCGGTCCACTATTTTACTTCAGTTATAATAAACTATCGCGAATATTATTGCGTATTTGCCGTCCTATCAATTAGCAACGATGTATTGACGCATTCAAGTGGTTAATATCTATTAAACGTTTGATGCCACGAAAACAATGTATATATGTACTTTGTACATGTCAATTTCCTTATAATGAAAGACAAGACAGTCACATTAATCCAATAGTAGTTGTACTTAGGTATATAACTGTAATTGTCAGGACTATTACAATCAGCCATCACAATCTCCAAGACTCCAATATACAGTAGTAGTCATATTAGTACACATTTGTATAATTGTCATCAGTATAGTTATTTTGTTTAAATTTCAATTTAATGAAAATAAGTATGATACGAATCATGCATACGATCAGTTGAGTGCCATGTTAGATTGGTTATAACACATTCTGGCACTAGCTTTTTATCTGTCCAATACATTTAATTAGTGCATGTTCGCATTACTAGAAATACTATTATCATGCATCGTTCCCAGTATATCCCACCAGAGACAGACAATGATGCATACAATCGGCAAACAATGTAAGTTTTAACATATATGGACTCATTGCAATGCACTGAACTCAGTAACCTTATAGTTTGAACTATACAGAGTAAAAACTTTGAGAAAATAGAGAATTCATTAACATATAGCCTATTATAGGTGGACCGGACCGTTTTGGACCGGTCCAGAATGGCCTGGACCAGACCGGACTGGACCGCCTTGGCAATGGACCAAGGTGGTCCAGTCCGGTCTGCATCCCTAATGGTTATGTAGACGAGGTCCAGCTGTTAGCCAGTGAAAAATGATCAGGAATATATCAAGGTATAACATGTTGTTATGAAAGTAGTGAAGTTGGACGTCAATATAAATTGAGAATTTTAACAATTATAACAAATTAACAATTTCCTCTACCAATGTTGGCTGCGGTACAAAAAATGGTCTGTACACTTACACATATTTTACCCTGCGAATTTAACTTGACGTTTTGTCGCAAACTTTATGGTACAAATGTACGTAAATACTAGCAAATATTTACAGTTTTTTTGCACCAAAATATATGTTCATTTTTACTAGTGAGGGGACTGACAGAAATTCATCTGCAGCTCACAAATGCAATTTAGACACTTTTCAACATGGTCACTATGGGGTGCACCTCACAATTACAACTGGTACTAACAATTTCTCTTTTTCAATTCAAAAGTACATCCTCGGGAGAGCAGACAAATGGACAGACAGACACCGCTTATTTCTATAGTCATTTAAAACTCATCCATGAGATCGTGAGACCATTATTCAAATTTGGTCAAAATCAGATCAAGTTTGTTCAAGTTATTACGGTTACTGTTTGTCACGGATGGACAGACCGAAGACACCCACAGCCATTACACAATAGTTCGAGTCTATTACACATTTCGACCTAAAACATAGTTCCTAGTGATATACACTTGAATCTATTCTATACAAAAAGTTTGGGGAAAGAGACATCACATCATTAACCCTTGCATGCCTGGAGCTTCTTGAAATTTTGTGAAAACCCTGTGCCAATGCATTCTTTTATGTATACAAGTCTCCCATGGGGAGCCTCATGTGAGTCTCCCATGGAGAGCCTCGCATATAGAAGATAATGCATTGGCCCAACAATATTTATCTTAACCTTGTAAGCCACTAAAAGCCAGTGCATTCTCTTATATATGCTAGCCTCCCTATGGGAGATTCGCATATACATGTATAAGAGAAAGCACTGGCATAGGATCTTTAATGCTGCACAAGCGAAGCTCCCATCAAGAAAGGGTTAAAGTGTACATGTAGATAGCATTAAGTATATACAAACCCAGAATTTCTTGCAATTCCTGAAATTTTCAAAGTACTTGTCGCACATATCTCTATTGTAGCCGCTATCATCCATACATTTCAATGACTGATTGTGTTCCTAGAAAAAAAAAAGAGTTATTGTTGATGCAGAGATACAAGGATGTGTAACGATATTAAAAACTCACCTTTCATAAATTTCCTCTAAGCATTATTAAAACATACAATTAATTTTGTGAAACATTTTTTGGTGAAATTATCCCAAAGATGTCAACAGTATATATGTAGTGGAGAGATGTACATCTGAAATAAATACATTTTTACATGCGAAGAACATCTATTAAATTTCCTAATAAGAATGTTAGAATAGAACGTGAACAAATGGATCTATATTGTTGCATAATTTCATTGTCATCGCATAGGTCTACATTGAGTATATGACCCAGATTTTTAAGAGATGAAACAAATTCAATTTCGTTACCATTCAGCAAGAGATTTGGAAAGGTTCTAATAGGCAACGAATTAGGGATGAAAGCCATCCAAACAGTTTTGGTAGTATTAAATGTCAACAACGAAGGACCAATAATGCATAAATCATCTGCATAACAAAGGTGGTTGATAACTTGACCACCAATTACACAACCTACATGTACATTGTATAATGGATTCATTCAAACCTGCTTATTCCATCAATGTACGAGTTAAATGAAAGTGTCAATGACACTGTAGCTCAACTTGGAAAGGGAATAATTTAATGTATTACAGTCAATGGAGCGATTAGGAATGTGGAAAGTTGAATGTCTAATACTAGTCTATAGACATGAAGAGAAAAGTAAAATCCAAGATGGCTGCTGGTGGCCATGTTTTCGGCCGAATGACCCCAAAATGAGTCGTTCCCATCTACATGTCATCGTTAACATCCATGACAAATTTTATGACGATCAGACTAAAGGTATTACCTGTAGCCCATGCTAAAGAATTTAGTCATACAAAGAGTAAAATCCAAGATGGCTGCTGGCGGCCATGTTTTTTGGCCGAACGACCCCAAAATCACTCGTTCCCATCTACATGTCAATATTAACATCCATGACAAATTTCATGATAATCAGACGAACAGTACAACCTGTGGCCCATGCTGATGGACTAAATATTGAAATCCAAGATGGCCGCTGGCGGCCATGTTTTTTGTCCTAATGACCCCAAAATGACTCGTTCCCATCTACATTCCAATTTCAACAGCCATGACAAATTTTATGATGATCAGACTAAAGGTACGACCTGCAGCCCATGCTAAAGAATTTAGTCATACAAAGAGTAAAATCCAAGATGGCTGCTGGCGACCATGTTTTTTGGCCAAATGACCCCAAAATTACTCGTTCCCAAATTTTGAAATCCAAGATGGCCGCTGGCGGCCATGTTTTTTGTCCGAATGACCTCAAAATGACTCGTTCCCATCTACATTCCAATTTCAACAGCCATGACAAATTTGATGATCAGACTAAATGTACGACCTGTAGCCCGTGCTAAAGGATTTAGTCATACATGTTTTTTGGCCGATTGACCCCAAAATGATTTGTTCCCATCTACATGTCATTATTAACATTCTTGACAAATTTTATGATGATCAGGCTAAAAGTAGGACCTGTAGCCTGTGCTAAAGGATTTAGTCATACAAAGAGTAAAATCCAAGATGGCTGCTGGCGACCATGTTTTTTGGCCGAATGACCCCAAAATTACTCGTTCCCATCTACATGTCATTGTTAATATCCATGACAAATTTTATTATGATCAGACTAAAGGTACGACCTGCAGCCCGTGCTAAAGAATTTAGTCATACAAAGTGTAAAATCCAAGATGGCTGCTGGCGGCCATGTTTTTTGGCCGAATGACCCCAAAATTACTCGTTCCCATCTACATGTCAATATTATTATCCATGACAAATTTCATGATGATCAGACAAACAGTACGACCTGTGGCCCGTGCTAATGGATTAAATTTTGAAATCCAAGATGGCCACTGGCAGCCATGTTTTTTGTCTGAATGACCCCAAAATGACTCGTTCCCATCTACATTCCAATTTCAACGGCCATGACAAATTTTATGATGATCAGACTAAAAGTAGGACCTGTAGCCCGTGCTAAAGGATTTAGTCATACAAAGAGTAAAATCCAAGATGGCTGCTGGCGACCATGTTTTTTGGCTGAATGACCCCAAAATTACTCGTTCCCATCTACATGTCATAGTTAATATCCATGCAAATTTTATGATGATCAGACTAAAGGTACGACCTGCAGCCCGTGCTAAAGAATTTAGTCATACAAAGAGTAAAATCTAAGATGGCTGCCGGCGGCCATTTTTTTTGGCCGAATGACCCCAAAATTACTCGTTCCCATCTACATGTCAATATTAACATCCATGACAAATTTCATGACAATAAGACAAACAGTACGGCCTGTAGCCCGTGCTAATGGATTTAATTTTGAAATCCAAAATGGCCACTGGCGGCCATGTTTTTCGGCCGAATGACCCCAAAATGACTCGTTCCCATCTACATGTCAATGTCAACATCCATGACAAATTTCATAATAATCGGTCCAATGGTACGAACTGTAGCCCGTGCTAAAGGAAATTGTTGACGAATCACGCACACACACACACACACACACGCACAACGGATACCAAGCCATGGCAATAGCTCAAACTTTACAAAGTAAAGTTGAGCTAACAATTATCAAGTAACATAAAAGTTGTAGAGCGACAATAGCTCTGGATTTTCCTCCCATGGTCCACAGGTACAATTTTTATGCAACCGCTAAAAACAAAATTTAACAGGCACGAACAAAACTATCTCAAAGCTTGATAAATTTCCTTCCATATATTTTGCCCCCAACCCCATCTTACATCTGTTACCTGATGCTGAAGTAAGCTTTCCCAAAGAAATAACCTTTCTCTCAGAATCTACCACTAAAACTCATCACTCATCAAAAAGGTATCACAAAATTCATGTGTTGAAGATGTCTTATGTAGAAAACAATATTTCAGGGAAGATTTTTAATAGCATGTGGGGATTACTCTATAAAGGAACCACCATCATAATAAAACGAATACAGAAGGCAAGAAAACTAACCGAACACTGAGAACAGGTTTTATCTGGGATGCTTAATAACAGATTCAATGCAGTATAGATATAAGGTGCTAATAAAAACAGATGTTGAAGCACTGTCTTAACAGCACTCTGACACACCAAGTACACCAGATATCTCAAAGCACAGTACACCAATACTGGTCTGGTAGAAGTACAATAATGCCCTAAATAATCGACTCCTTAACCGCAGCAGAATTATGGGTAATTTGTCAGGATTTAGTCGGAAATTTGGCATGTTGTCATTCATCGGAAAGCTCTCAATGAGAGCTTTCCGATGAATGTCAATGAGAGCTTTCCGATGAATGGCAACAAGCCATATTTCCGACTAAATCCTGAAAAGTTACCCATAATTCTGCTATGCTTAAAGGAATATGGTGCTGAAAAAACAATAATATTTTCTTTCAATATACCGATAATATATATATATAATGTCCATTGGGCGCATATAATCTAATATTCGGCCGCCATTCGTTATTTTTATAACGATTATAAAAAATTCCGAAGTTAGCCGAAGATTTTGTTGTAGACTAAGCCACGTGATCATCGGCCCGATCATGTGATTGTCACATGTAAACAGAAGCATAGCACGTGATCGATCACGTGGTAACACATCGACAACGCATAGATACGCTACGGCAGTATTTTAAGTTTGCATGTAGTCGATCGCGGCCTTTGAAGATTGTCGCGTTATCACACTACGAATGCAAAACTTTGCCGAAAACATCGCCGTTCTCGTAATTAAATGTCTTTATCGTGTTATTATTATTATATGTATCGCGATGTGTTGTTACTATAAAGCCATGCCCGTATATTATTCAGTTTTGCGCCCATTTATCTATATAAACACGTGCTCGTGTTTATATATTTTTTCTCGTTACCGGAATAGTCCCAAGTTATATTATATATTCATATAAAGATTGCATATATATATGCGAAGACTATTATTAGGCAATTATCATCTCGTAAACATTCCAATTTCCAGATGACCTTTGTCTTGTGTCAATAAAGAGCGTTTCGTTTTAATTTATCGTAACGCGGTAAAACAAAAAAATCGGTTTATTGCTGTCTGATTTAATCAATTATAATCAAGTCATTCATTACCAATATGATATGATAAGTTCATTTTTCTTGGTTATGAATCATGTATATATTAGAGCAGTATGGTGTTTATATATATTTCAGAATATTGCTTCCCCTACCCCCAAACTATCTTGCCGACTGTCACTGATGAAATCACTGCGTTTATGCGTGGTTATTGGCCTATAAAATTAACATTCTAGCGATGCGTTCTATTGAATATGCAGGTCATAACTCGACCTCTATGTGTCAATTACGCATAACAATAGGATTATAAAATATATAAACGTTCGCCATGGTTCGTTTAAACATCCAATCATATATAACACTTTTTGAAGGAGGGATAATAATCGGGTTTAATATGTAAGCACATATACAAGCGTTCTTTATTCGCAATATATCGTAATAGTGAACGCTCTTTATTGCGTCAAGGTAAAGGGACTGGACTTAGAACAGTTGTCATCGTGATTTGTTTTAATGATTACACCAATACAGGTCAATACATGTACACGATCTTCCGATACGCATGCTTTATATATCCTTCCAAGTCATAGCAATTTCGCTTTATTAAACTCTTTTTATTCGTACCATATTAGGAAAACTCTTAACATGTAACGCTCTTTATTGAACCATGGTGAAGGAAATGGGGAATCGACTTAGAATAGTTGTTATTCAACATACTCTCCACTTTAACTGTAATTGTATGTATTCGTAACCATGACTGACTTGTCAAATTAAACGCTCTTTATTTGGTATATGTAATCGGTTTCTGATTTTGCGCAACGGGTTTCCCACAGAAATCCCGCCAAATGGCACGTAAACGAACATCCTTTGGAAATGAATACAGCGTTATACCTAACTGAGAGTCACTAGACCGGCCACAGCCGAAAACATTGCATTTATATGGCATTGTTACGAATGAATGATTGTAAATACGGGACATTCGGGGCATATATACGGAAAATTAAAACAACATCATGAACACGCGCCCGAATAGAGTTCACATGCCTGCTCGTGTTTTATAAGCTTTATTTTTGACACGAAAGTGTGACCTACCCCGCTCAATCGGCCTTCTATAGTTTTTTTTGTCAAAATAATCACTTTCCAAACAGCGCTTAAGACAAATCACATCAAGTGAATATAACTCACCGCGCGATGACAATTAACCATGTGTACACAATGCTATTGATATGCCCCGCAATAATTCCATCACGCTCACGGGCTGATGTCTGTTCCGGATTTTCCATCGTCATATAGGTAGACACAATTAACTCCGAATCCGATTCCGTGTTTTTAATTAGTTTACCTCGCTTGACGTCATGCGAGGTTTTGCGACGGAGATAGCCGACAGCCGGTGGCGGTATTATTTATTTATTTCTCGGCTTATTTATTAACCGATTTATATGGGACTTGGATTATTGTGATCACAATAGGGGTGGCTTTCCGATGGAGTTTTGCTGTTTCATGAGCATTGTAATCCTTTAAGGAGTCAATTATTTAGGGCATTACTGGGTGACTCGCATATATAAGATAATGCACTGGCACAGGATCTTTAATGCTGCCCCAGTGCAGGTCCCATCATGAAAGGGTTAAATATGAAGATTGGAGCATCTCATTTGAAAAATGATCTTTAAAATCATGTCGAGATCGAAAGATTAGGCCTGAGGCCATTTGTTGGACTTATTATTAGTTTTGAAATAGTGTGTCTGTAATTTGCAGAATGAGGTCTCCAGAGGGTAAATTTAGTGATGCTACTCCGCACAGTGGGCTAGCATCGCTCAGTTCATCCTCTGTGGACTTGCTTAGGCCTCATCTTCTGGGAAGTATCTATAGTCTCAAATTAACATTGTTTTTAGTTACTTTTTCCCTTCTGTTCAGTTTCTATATGCCATAATTTGCAGAAGATAAAATGCATAATCGAGGTGACTGATGGGTGAACATCACCAACTTCAACTGGGGAACTTAAATCTAATGCTAGGTCTCCCGTAGCAATTTAGGCCTCAGCGGAATGAGGTTCCCAGAGGGTGAATTTCATGTGTATAATTTGATCAATTTGATTTTAATGACTTTGATAAAACATACACAAACACCAGTTAGATTGCACTGTCCATTACTGTTGTTTATTTATTCCAGTGTGTCAGATAAGATCAAATCTCACATGGTGGCATGTGTATGCAACTAACTCTAGCTTAGCAGGCCGAAACTAATTATTAACTGTTGGTGGGAGAGGTGGGTGGGGGTGGTTAGGGGGACAGGGGTGGGTATCTGGGTCATATGGGGAGGGGATGATGGAAAGGTGAAGTTTTAATGAGTCTCAGCGATTTTATTAAAGAGTAATTTGTTTAAGTCCCCAAACTCAGCCCCTTTTTGACATGTCGACCCCATTTTAACAATTATGAATCTCAGTCATCCAAGGACCCTCCATCCAAATATAAACTAAATAGGCCTGAAGGTAATAGTGACCCCATTTGAACAAATCTGAATCCCAGTCACCTCGGCACAATACACACCAAATATGAACCATTCGGTCTTATGGCTCTGGAGAAGATGTTTAAATAATTGTCGAAAGATTTACAGATGTGTGGATGGATAGGGAGTGATGACTATAGCTCCACCGGAGTCTTGGTCTCAGGTGGAAACTTTGTCTCAGGTGAGCTAAAATATGTTCACAGTCGACGGAAACGTTTCATCTGGAAACGAGAGAGGCTGTCAGCGAGAGCATTATCACGAGACGCGATCCATGAAGCACGCAAGGAGATGTTGTGAGACAGGAGCAGCAGGACCTTTTGGTCTTTTTGAGACTTGTCATGATTAGTGTCATGATTAGTGCCTATTATGTGAAAAATAATCTCCAAAACCATATGTTCAAAAATGTTAGGCCTAAGGCATTATTTTGTTGAACTTATATTCTAACATTCTTTCAGTGAACTACTCATGAATGAGTATTTAGGCATCAAAGGCATAATTGACACTGCCTCTAAAATACTTTCTGAGAAAGGGCAATTTGCACTAAATCCACTATGGCTTCATCCATTTATGCCAAATAATAGAGACACTAGTCTTGTGATATGACCATAAATATTTTTGGTGAATATAACACAAACGCATACTTGTGATTCTACAAATACAGTGCTTAGTGAACTGGCAGGCACAATTTTCCATATGCCATTGAACCAGACAAATAAATACCTAACTTGACAGGTGGAAATAATCGACATATTTTTATAAATAGACATGTTTTCATAAAATGAGCCCTCACAATTATATTAAGGAATTTGTGCAGAAAAGCAGCCTGGCTCGGGTTTGTGACCTTTTGTTGGAACACTTGGCACTCCCCAGTCCACTTCTCCCTATAAGTGACTTATCTCAATTTGAAACATCTAGGCTGGTGCCTGATGCTCAGGTACAGTAAATGCCCTAAATAATCAACTCCTTAACCACAGCAGAATTATGAGTAATTTTTCAGGATTTAGTCGGAAATATGGCTTGTTGTCATTCATCGGAAAGCTCTCAGTGAAAAATTACCCATAATTCTGGTTAACCCTTTACCCAACAGAAGGGCCCTGTGCCAATGCATTCTCTTATATATGCGAGTCGACCATAGGTCGCCTCGCATATATAAGAGAATGCATTGGCTTAACACATTAAAAATTAAAAAATTGTTAAAGAATGTAAGAACAAATGGTAAAAAGTGTTTAAAAAAGAATTTTGTTAGGCCAATGCATTCTCTTATATATGCGAGGCGACCTATGCATTCTATGGTCGACTCGCATATATAAGAGAATGCATTGGCACAGGGCATAACTGTAACTATGACAATGTGGTCAAGGAGCCGGTTCCAATGATATCCATATTTGTATGGTTCTATTGAGACAGACCGAAGATATTTTAGGCTGTTGAAGCTTTATTTGGCCGGTTTTGGCCGGTTTGTTGGGTAAAGGGTTAAGGAGTGGATTATTTAGGGCATTACTGTATGTTTATTGGGATCCCGAGAGTAATAACTAGCATATGACGTACTTGAACTCATTGACAGTAATCTCTAGAAAATTCAAAACCACCTAAATAGACACATTAGAATCTCTTTCTGGTACAAGATATTAACCCATTACCCAACAAACCGGCCAAAACCGGCCAAATAAAGCTTCAACAGCATAAAATATCTTCGGTCTGTCTCAATAGAACCATACAAATATGGATATCATTGGAACCGGCTCCTTGACCACGTTGTGATAGTTACAGTTATACCCTGTGCCAATGCATTCTCTTATATATGCGAGTCGACCATAGGTCGCCTCGCATATATAAGAGAATGCATTGGCCTAAATTTTTTTTATAATTTTTAATGTGTTAATCCAATGCATTCTCTTATATATGCGAGGCGACCTATGGTCGACTCGCATATATAAGAGAATGCATTGGCACAGGGCCGTTCTGTTGGGTAAAGGGTTAAGCAGCATTTCAAAAAGTGCAGCTTTGTCAAGAATATCATATTCGAACAATGCCAAGAAAAGCAAAGAGGTAAGTAAGTGATATTATTACTCAGCACTAGTCAGCCCTGAAATCAGCAGGTACAGTAATGCTCTAAATAAACGACTCCTTAACCACAGCAGAATTATGGGTAACTTTTCAGGATTTAGTCGGAAGTATGGCTTGTTGCCATTCATCGGAAAGCTCTCAATGAGTCGATTATTTAGGGCTTTACTGTACAGCAAACAGTAGTCAAACCACCTGCCAAGCGAACAAATCTCTTTGATCAGCCATATTTTGGTAAAGTTAGTTGATAAGACTCTAAGCGCTTTATTTCTTCAATTTCTTCAACAATCGCCCAATCAAATAATGCATTTTTCACTGGGATTGCAATTCAGCACATGTTTAACATATCATGGGCCAGCTCGTCCAAGGCCCACTCGGTCTAGTCGACCTGGGCCAGCTCGGTCCGAGCCAGATTGCCCCAGGCTAGCTCTGCCCATGGGATTTGAGAATAAAGTTGTTTTTCTTTGGTGTCTTTTTGCTTTTCTCTCTCTTCAGCTCTCTCTTTCTCTCTCACTCTCTCTCTCTCTCTCTCTCTCTCTAAGCCAAACGGTTGTAGGGAGGTAAAAAGCTGAGTTGAGATAATAATATGTGTGCCGACGCTCCTTGACAAATTCTTCACAGTTAGTTGGCCTACGCTACTCTCCACGAATTCTTCTTTAAGTACACAAATAATCATCATCTTAACATAACAAATTCATATCCACAAATTTGATTCCGCGGGCAAACTCGACCACAAAAGCCGGACCAGCTTGTCCCAAAAACTGTCTGGACCAAGTTGGCCCTGGGACGAGCTGGCCTGGATCCATGTATAACAAATGTTTGAACAAGCCTTGAAATAGTGTGTCTGTCATTTGCAGAATGAGGTCCCCAGAGGGCGAATTTAGTGATGCTACCCCGCATAGCAGGCTAGCATCACCAAATTCACCCTCTGGGAACCTCATTCTGCTGAGGTGTAAGCAGAATGAGGTCCCCAGAGGGGGAATTTGGTGATGATAGCCCGCTATGTGGGGTAGCATCACTAAATTCACCCTCTGGGGACCTCATTCTGCAAATGACACACACACTATTTCAAGGCTTGTGTTTGAACATAGTTACCTGTTACAGTTACAATAATGAATCAGAAATCTGAACTGGGAAACATGTCTATTCGATCTCAATTCCGTTCGTGTTTGTATTAAAACGTTCCACAATCATTTCGTCCTGATTAAAACTTTCAACGACAGATTGAATGCAAATAAAAAAGGTTGCACACACAGGGTTTAGGGACAATGCGCACAGGCCTGAGAAATGGGTAACTGACTTGGCGTGGAAAGGAATTTTAATATGAAAGTGTCAATGACACTGTAGCTCAACTTAGGTAGGGGAATAATTTAATGGTTGACAGTAAATGGAGGAATAGGAAAGGTGCTAATTGAAATGTCTAACCTGCGCCAAAGGATTTAGTGATGCAAAGTGTAAAATACAAGATGGCTGCTGGTGGCCATTTTTTTGGGCCAATTGACCCCAAAGGACTTGTTCCCATCTACGTATAATTGTTAACATCCATGACAAATTTTATGAAGATCTGACCAAAGCTACGACCTACAAATTTCATGATGATCAGACGAACAGTACGACCTGTAGACCGCGCCAATGGATTGAATTTTGAAATCCATGACAAATTTTGTGATGATCAGACTAAAGGTACTGCAGGTACTGTAGCCCGCGCCAATGGATTGAATTTTTAAATCCAAGATGGCCGCCAGCGGCCATGTTTTTTGGCCGAATGACCCCACAATGATTCGTTCCCATCTACATGTCAATGTCAACGTTCATGACAAATTTTATAAAGATTAGACCAAAGGCAACCTATAGCCCGCGCCAAAGGATTTAGTCATGCAAAGAGTAAAATCCAAGATGGCTGCTGGTGGCCATGTTTTTTGGCCGAATGACCCCACAATGATTCGTTCCCATCTACATGTCAATGTCAACGTTCATGACAAATTTTATAAAGATTAGACCAAAGGCAACCTATAGCCCGCGCCAAAGGATTTAGTCATGCAAAGAGTAAAATCCAAGATGGCTGCTGGCGGCCATGTTTTTTGGCCGAACGACTCCAAAATCACTCGTTCCCATCTACATGTCAGTGTTAACATCCATGACAAATTTCATAAACTTCCGACCAACACAACGACCTGT
Organism: Siphonodentalium dalli; assembly: GCA_032622095.1. Lineage (NCBI taxonomy): Eukaryota > Metazoa > Mollusca > Scaphopoda > Gadilida > Siphonodentaliidae > Siphonodentalium > Siphonodentalium dalli. The sequence goes on along the minus strand of CP136069.1, from coordinate 59,019,275 downwards.
AGCCCGCGCCAAAGGATTTAGTCATGCAAAGAGTAAAATCCAAGATGGCTGCTGGCAGCCATGTTTTTTGGCCGAACGACCCCAAAATCACTCGTTCCCATCTACATGTCATTATTAACATCAATGACAAATTTCATGATGATCAAATGAACAGTACGACCATGTTTTTTGGCCGAATGACCCCAAAATGACTCGTTCCCATCTACATGTCAATGTCAACATTCATGACAAATTTCATAAAGATCAGACCAAAGGTACGACCTGTAGCCCGGGCCAAAGGATTTAGTCATGCAAAGAGTAAAATCCAAGATGGCTGCTGGCGGCCATGTTTTTCGGCCGAACGACCCCAAAATCACTCGTTCCCATCTACATGTCATTGTTAACATCCATAACACATTTCATGATGTTCCGATCGAAGCTACGACCTGTAGCCCGCGCCAAAGGATTTAGTCATGCAAAGAGTAAAATCCAAGATGGCTGCTGGCGGCCATGTTTATTGGCCGAACAACCCCAAAATGACTCGTTCCCATCTACATGTCAATATTAACATCCATGACAAATTTTATGATGATCAGACGAACAGTACGACCTGTAGTCCGCGCCAATGGATTGAATTTTGAAATCTAAGATGGCCGCCAGTGGCCATGTTTTTTGGCCGAATGACCCCAAAATGATTCGTTCCCATCTACATGCCAATGTCAACATTCATGACAAATTTCATAAAGATTAGACCAAAGCTACGATCTGTAGCCCGCGCCAAAGGATTTAGTCATGCAAAGAGTAAAATCCAAGATGGCTGCTGGCAGCCATGTTTTTTGGCCGAACGACCCCAAAATCACTCGTTCCCATCTACATGTCATTATTAACATCAATGACAAATTTCATGATGATCAGATGAACAGTACGACCTGTAGGCCGCGCCAATGGATTGAATCTTGAAATCCAAGATGGCTGCCAGCGGCCATGTTTTTTGGCCGAATGACCCCAAAATGACTCGTTCCCATCTACATGTCAATGTCAACATTCATGACAAATTTCATGAAGATCAGACCAAAGATACAACCTGTAGCCCGCGCCAAAGGAAATTGTTGACGGACACACGGACGACGGACGCCAAACCATGGCAATAGCTCAAACTTACAAAAGTAAGTTGAGCTAATAATTACTAGTATTTGCGCTTAAGCATAAATAATTGTACTTAAGTGCTGATAATTGCCCTTAAGCGCATTTAATATTTAATTATTAAAGATACGGGCAGCTTTGGCGGTGGGTATGCTGTTAAAATATTCAGCTCCGTCAAAAACCGCCATAAACAGAAAGAATAGTAAAATATAGAAAGAGTTTGTTCTTATACCAATCAGAAATATGGCATAAACAGTATGTTATTCTCAAATGTTTTGCCTTTGTTATGTAAACAAAAGCAAAAAACGTTACAGAACCTGGCTTTTGTTTAGATCCGGATATGGTTATTTGTTACTCTTTTCCTGATATGGAAATAATAAAGAGCGTTTATATCATTTGTGTGTGATTAACCAATAGAATTGCGCTGTGTTATGTAAACAGAAGCAAAACTTCTGTAACACGAGCAGGCTCTTGTTTACATACACCATTGTACGTCTTGACGACAATATACTATTTACACGCTGATTATGTTTGGCATATGAACAAAACTATATATATTTTAATATTCCTTCCGATTTGAACAAATATAAATATTTCTGCAATGAACGCCACTCGTGCCTTTACAAGTGAATTTGGCCCCCCATATTTATTTAGCACCCGAAATTGTCCCCAATTATAATTATTATTCTTTCTTCTTCTTTGTATTGCATATACTCTTCGCAGATGATACTATTGTATATTTTGCTATCTCCTCTAAAAATGACTGTAATATCCTACAAAATGACCTGCACAAACTGGGAGAAACAATGGCTTATGTCATTCAACCCTAGTAAATGCGAAGTCATAAGATTCGCTCGTAAAGAAAACCCTATTCTCCATGACTACACACTCCATAACCAGCTACTCAAATCAACAGAAGCTACAAAATATCTCGGCATAACCATCTCAAATGACCTATCATGGAAAACCCACATCACTGCCATCACAATTAAAGCCAATGCTACCCTCCGATTCCTAAGACTATTTAGAAGCATTCTGTTTGTTTACAGGTGGGAACGAAAAACTAAAAAACAAAAGACCTAGCCTACAAAACATGTTAGACCACAACTGGAATACTGTAGCTCAATATGGGACCCCTGGCAGCAGTACCTCTCAGAGCAAGTAGAGATTGACAATCATTGTACAGAGACGGGCTGCACGCTACACTCTAAATAGGTACATCTATGATAGTGATGACAGAGACTGATCTGCTCCACACATTAAATTGGCAAACCCTTCAACAAAGAAGAATCTTCTCCTCTCTGGTCATGCTATACAAAATTTGCCACTAAGATGTAGACATCTCCCTACCATTTGTGCCTACTAGGGGCCATAAGTTCCTCCATACTGTTATAAAGCTGACAGAAACTACCTCGAAGCCTTCTTTCTCCCACGCACAATCATAAACTGGAACAAACTCCCCCGTGACATATTCTTAAACTGGCACAACACGGACAGTTTCAAATCTGAACTCACAAAACATATGTTCCCACCTGTAAACAAACAGACAGCTTCTAAATAGTATGAAGCTCCAACTTCCTTTAAAGGAATTAGTCTGTCAAAAAATATTTTTTTTATGGTAATAATACTAATAATATATGTCTAACAGACCCATCTCACCAAGAAAATTCAAAATCGAGCAGATGTATTTTTATTATTATGATGTTCAACAAGGGGTACGCATCTAAGATGCTTTTGTCGATTTTTTTGGCAGTCGAACCAACTTCTGCCAATAAGGTGCACAACTCCAGGGAAAAAAATTGGACGGTGGTATATTATTGCAATAGACCTATATACCAAATATCAATTCAATCTGTTAATATTTCATTGAGTTATCGCACTAACGGTGATAAAATAGTGATTAAAATAGACAAACTAAGACCCATAACTCCGGATTTTTTTTCCGGACAAACCAGGTTTTCGAACTCGTCCAGGATATTGTTGCAATAGACTCATATACCAAATATTGTTTAAATCGGTTAATATTTCATTTAATTATCGCGCTAACGGTGATAACATTGCTAAAAATAGACAAACTAAGACCCATAATTCTGCACAAAAAAATTTGGACAAACCTGGTTTTCGAACTCGTCCGAGATATTGTTGCAGGAGACTCATACAATAAAATTGCTAAAAATAGACAAACTAAGACCCATAACTCCGCGAAAAAATTCGGACAAACCTGATTTTCGAACTCGTCCGAGATAGTGTTGCAAGAGACACATATACCAAATATTGTTGAAATCGGTTAATATTTCATCGAGTTAACGCGCTAACGGTGATAAAATTGCTAAAAATAGACAAACTAAGACCCATAACTCCGCGAAAAAAATTCGGACAAACCTGGTTTTCGAACTCCTCCGAGATATTGTTACAGAAGACTCATATACCAAATATTATTGAAATCGGTTAATATTTCATCGAGTTATCGCGCTAACGGTGATAAATTTGCTAAAAATAGACAAACTAAGACCCATAACTCCGGAAAAAAAATTCGGACAAACCTGGTTTTCGAACTCGTCCAAATATACCAAATATTGTTGAAATTGGTTAATATATGTGTGAGTTATCGCGCTATTGGTGATGGATAAGATGGATAACTCTTGTAAAACAGTTCGGACGTGACCCATTTTCTACAGGCAGTAAATAGTCATTGGGAGCAACTGCCATACCAAAATGTTTTGGAATCCGTTCACAAATGTCAAAGTTATAAGGCATTCTTTAGGTCCGCCCGCCCGCCGCCCGCCCGCCCGCCCGCCCGCCAACCGTACCTCGCGGAAATATCCGAAGTGTAAGTCACATGAGATCACATGACCACAACGTGGTCACATGACCGATCATTTGCATTGACGGTTACCGGTGACAGCGGTGGGTGGAGCTTGAAATAATTCCACCAATCGCATAACGAGTTGATAAATTACGTATAAAATATTGCAGTCGCTGGTTAATTACCAGGCCTTTACGATAAATAGCGATCACGGAATAAAACTGTTTGAATGTGCTGAATTATGAACTTGATTTTCTAGAATGTTGGATTATATAACGAATAATGATGGCTAAAATGCACTTTGAGGCGATAAAAGTTGTGTGAAACAAGTGCACCGCTGGGCAGAGGTAACGCCCCCGACTGTACAATCAGAGAGGAATTTTCTTATTTTTGTGCAAATACTTATTAAATGGCACTTTGTAAAGTTATGTTATACGTGTTTATATACAATGATGGTTTAAACCCAGGTATTAATGAATATAGATTTGGATGAAAATTGAACAGCTTAGGTCAGAGAATGTACCAAGAATGTAGCCTACCAGGTAACATTTTGACCAAACTTGAGGCCTGGTCAGAACTTTCTTTTCTGAGCACAGAAACTTTCTGGTTAAGCGCTATAAAAATGCCACATGTTGTTCTATATTAGCTTCAAATTTGGTCTGGTGAAACAAAAATAGAAGGAAAACTGAATTTTCTAAAAAAAAATAATGAATTTTTAAAGTCGAAAAAGGGTCATAACTCTCACAAAAATTATCCGATTGAACCGAAATTATACCTTGACCTGTATTGCGATATTGGTAATACACAAAAAAACGGGTTTTGCAAATAAACAATCCAAAATCAAGTTATCATCTGGAAACCAAAAGTAGCAGAAAACCTGAATTTTCTAAGTCCAAAAAGGGGCGTAACTCTGGAAAAAATGGGCGGACGAAACCACGGCTATGGGGCAATCTTGTCCCCCCGGCTGGTCTATTGGCATACCAAAGATCAACTGAATTGAGTTAGCGAAACCAAAGTTATGAGTTGAAACGTTCGTACGGACGGACGGACGGACGGCTCTACGGAAGGACGGACGGACGGACGGAGGGCTCCACTATATACCCCCAAATCTCCATCGGAGATCGGGGGAATAATAAGATTAATTTATGCAGAAATGCAATGAGCGAGCGGAATTTCGTGCGAAACTAATTTAACTGTTTCTGAAAGAATACAAGTTACTAGTAGGCCATAAAGCTTCTTCTTCATTGTATGGTACCAATTTCGGAAGCTTGTTTACACACTAGTGTCATACTGTTGTGCGCTATAGGAGTACAATTAAAAAAAAATGGGGTGTGATTAAAAAGGTGGTGGTTATTATACTAGTACATGTATCATGATGGCTTATATTCGTCATAATAATGTTCCTGTCTGTTTCTTCACACGAAACATATTGTGTGGAGAAGTGCACGTCTGTGAACAGCTTGCTAAAATCCTTCCAAGTGCGTAAACAAAATAATTCACTCGAATACACAGCAGACTGTCGAAACTACAATAATTATTAATTAGGCTGAAGTTTGGCATAACGACATTTTTTTTAATTGAAGGCTCATCTGGCATTGTTTTTCAGTTTGTGTTTGTTGTTCGTTTTTTTTTCCGTTTTATCCAACGATTGCCTCGAATAAAGAGCGTCCATGTTTTCATCGTGGTATAGACAATAAAGAGCGTTCTCAATTATGAACGTGCTCTACTTCGATATGTCATGGGTGATTTTGTATGGTGTTGTGACAGTTAAATATAAAGAGCGTCCATGCTTCCGTCTCCCAAAAGTGGTAGACAATAAAATGCGTTCTAAATTACACACCGTGTTGTCTTTTTGAGGTACTTAATAATGGATCGCTAGCCCGCCCACAACCAAACACACTACATCTACTAGGCATCTTGGCATATGTGGAGATGACAGATAGTCGGGATATTTATAAAACAAAAAACAAAAACAAAAGCGATATTCAGCACAGTGTTTATATAACATTTGGGCGCTTCTTATGTATGACCAGGTGAATGGGATCCTCCATTGCCCTTTATATTCACTTTGGGGCATTTTACAGTGCAAACAAGTTCGCAACTGACTCTGATGAATAGTCACTGAGTGATTACAAATACAAGACAATCAAAGCACTATTGCCATCTATTGAACAAAGCAGACACGTGGCGGCATGTTCATATTAATGGCAACAAAAACAACCATTCTGGGCGCTACTAATTACTTTATTCACATAATTATTGTTTCTATTCCAGATAAACGGCCAAAGCGGCAACACTATCTTAACAAGCCATCGGAGACGGCGGTATCCCCCGCCGAAATGTGCAGTTGGGGAAGTGCATTCTCAATAAAGTTTACGTTCGCAGTACGTGGTAAATAAGAGGTGGGATTTTGTCAAAAAGCCAGGCTCGCGAACTCATTTTAGGTACTAGTCATGGGAACAAATATACCAAAAATCTTTTAAATCCGTTGATATAAATTTTGAGCAAAATAAAAAAAATATATATTTCATAAAATATACCTCAATATCTCCATAACCATGCATAAATATTCTTAGAATGACATTTTACTTCTTAACAGCCCATATCACATGGTGGTCTGTGTACAGAACTGGAAAAGCATGTGTGCCATTTGAATATTAGAGAGAAGTAGGTCGAATTTGACAATTGTGGAAGTGAGCCCTGTGACGTCGTCCATTTGCACACAAAAACAAATTTTAAAAAGTCCAATAACTCTGGTTAAAATAACCGGCTGGACCTGGTTTGCGAACTCATTCTAGATACTGGTCATGTGAACTCATTTACCGAATATCTCTGAAATCCATTGAGATTTGTGGAAATGAGCCCTGTGACGTAGTCCATTTGCACACATAAAAATAAACAAAGTCCAATAGCTCTGCTTAAAATATCCTGCCGGACCTGGTTTTCGAACTCGTTCTAGATACTGGTCATGTGAACTCATACACCAAAAATCTTTGAAATCCGTTGAGATTTGTGGAAATGAGCCTTGTGACGTCGTCCATTTGCACACAAAAAAATAAACAAAGTCCAATAACTCTGCTTAAAATATCCTGCCAGACCTGGTTTTCGAACTCGTTCTTGATACTGATCATGTGAACACAAACAACAAAAATCTTTGAAATCCGTTGACATTTGTGGAAATGAGCCCTGTGACGTTGTCTATATGCTATTTGGTAAATTCGACAAAAATAATAAACAAAGTCCAATAACTCCGGTAAAAATAACCGGCCGGACCTGGCATGCAAACTCAATCTAGGTAATGGTCAGATGAACTCATATACCAAATATCTTTGAAATCTGTAGAGATTTGTGGAAATGAGCCCTGTGACATCGTCTATATGCTATTTGGTAAATTCAACAAAAATAATAAACAAACTCCAATAACTCTGGTAAAAATATCCTGCCGGACCTGGCTTGAGAACTCATTCTAGGTGACGGTCAGGTGAACTAATACACCATATATCTTTGAAATCCGTTGAAATCCGTTCAAGTTCTGACTCGATCAAATTTGGGACAGACGGACGGACAGAAGGAACCCATTCCTATATTAATTAGGATAACACATTGAAAAGCGACGTAATCTATACACCACACGCACACATACGACTCTGCATCGTCATCGTGGTCAGCATAATAAACTCCGGCTCCGAATCTGTGTTTTTAATTTGCTCGCCCACAACTACGTCACTCGTAGTCATGTCACGGAAATCTCCAAATACAGGTGGTGGTATTATTTATTTATTTTACGGGCTATTTATTATGCGATCGGAATGGGACTTGGGTCATTTTAATCACAACAGGGAGGGCTTTCCGATTGCGTTTTGTAGTTTATAGACCGAATAAATCCTTTAATAAATTATCAAAAATATGGTAACCCAAAAAAATATGCTTTTAAGTTTTTTAATTTCATGCGCCTCCACATAATCCTCAGCACATTGAGGACGATGGAGTATCAAGTAGATGTAGATGCAGCCAGTGCATGTCCTGGCAGAGGTGTTTTTCTGTACAGACATATCTGTGTATTCTTCACACATACAGACAGATCAATATTATGGGAGGCCGTTTTCACATTTATTCCTTATTTGCGCTTAACCGTAGATCCCCCTGAATTAATTTTAAATGGCACAGGCCTAAACACATCACTCAAGGCCCACCATATGAGGGAAGCAATCACCCAGTAACCCCTAATTCCCTTTGTATGGCCATGGAAATGGTATATATCTGTGTAGGAGATCTCACTTTAATAAAATATACTAGAGCTCTGGGAGTGAGGCACCAATTCTTGGGACTTAATGGAGAGAGATGCAGATATGCATATGGAAATATTTGTTTTCTTCAATTTTCGAGTCTGTATGGGGCTACTAGTACTACTGTGGGCCCATAGTAATATACTATGACTTATTGACTATGAGAATTGAGTTGGACTCAATCAGAGGGAAGTAAGGGAGTGTTAGGTATTTGTGCTTAAGCAAATAAATTGATACTGATAGACACATATTTGCGCTTAGCCTTAAGCGCAAATGATTTGCGATTTAGCCGATTAAGCATAAATTATTTACGCTTAAGCGCAAATAAATAATAAAGGTGAAAAGAGCCTCCCATACAATATTATCAAAAGACTGAAATGATTCTCCAAGTCCTATGAAATAACAGGGGAGGAGGTGCTGGACGCTTTCATTTTCAATTTTGAATTACATCATATACATGGGCTCTTTCACGTTAAAGGTTGACCACAAGTGGCCAAACAGGGTGAAAAAAAAGTGTTTTTCAAATTACTTTTTCTTCGTTAATTCATGTTAGGAACATCATACTGGATCGTGAACTAAAGTTTCAGAGCAGTAGTAACTGTATTTTGATTTTTCAGGTTTGGTCTATGCAGGATTCCCTCAAAATTGAAAATAATGAACAACTAATTTCTAATGTCTGAATTTTAATTATTATGCATCTGTTTGCAGAACGATATCACACGACGTTGACTCGTTGAGCATTGAACAATCAGAGAACATATATGTCAAAATTACTAAAAAAAATCTTCAAATTTCGATATTTTTCAAATTTATATGTAAATTATGAACTCTTAATATCCATATTCCCTAATGGTTATTCTCTGATAATAGAAAGATGATTTAGTTGTGTAAAGATTTTACATCTAAAGTTGAAGTGCATGCTTTAAGGATTGTAATGTTGAAAACATTATCAAAATCGGACAACAATTGACTCAACAAGAGCATTTTTTTAAATCGCCAATTTCCACTGACTTATTCTCGGAGAGGACACCCTTTTTTAATATTCATTCTCTGTAGGCATCAGTCTGTAACTAGATGATAGAAAGATTACTGATTTCCATTGCCTTGTAATATATTTTATAGAACTTGAATAGACCTGTCAAAGTGATAAAAGAGAAGATAAACATATTGAGACTCTTGGAAACATGGCAAATGATAAGTTGGGCAAAATCTGTTGTCCCAAAAGGCCATAACCAGTTTTTATGTACATGTATGGTACACATAGTTTCGGTCCAGCTTGATTACTCATTGTCCGTCCGTCTGTCTATCCATACATAGACATTTTACGCATGATGCAAATAACTCAAACATTTTCTTGCAATCGGAACTGAATTTTGAATGAGTTTCTCAGCCCAAATTGCAGTACGAGTTTGAAAATGGGTTTGATCTGAATTTTTTATCATATAGGTATAGGTATGGGCCTCTTCGACTTAGATTCATGCATGCTGCAATGACTGAAACATGTTATATCTGATCGGAACCAAATTTGGTAATTGGTTTGTGATTTCTCAGCCCAGAATACAAACCAAGTTCCAATATGGGTTCCAATTTTTTTTACTGGAGTTATTGGCCTTTTTCGACTTAGAATTATTCAGATGTGAGGTTTCCTGATTAATACAAGCTTCACTATATAAGAGACAAGAGACACCTACAGACAACATGAATCTTTGAAATAGAGTTATTTTTTAGCTATCATATGTTAGTCCTATTATAATCTGTAATGCATTGGCATTCATAAATGAATGGAGTTTCCAATTCAATTCTAAAAGTATAAATTAGAATAGTCCATTGTCCATTGGTAGGGATTTTTTTCAGAATATGAGCAGACAGCGAACCCACATTTAATGTAGTAGTGTATTTAAAATTCAAAATTATTTGCAGTCTCACTGGGTGGATTTCCATAATACATGTACTTCGTATTGAGCATTGCCATAAGACATAGTTTATAATTTGTTCATTTGGTCATGGTTGAGTGGATTTTAGGGGACACCGATGGGGTGAGAAGATTAACATTGAGGGCTATGGGGTTGTCATGGATTTCATGTCGAGAACAGAAATCAATGCTTTTCTATGAAAGAAACAAATCTAGTGAGTGCTATTAGAGCATTTGGAAAAGGGGCTAGCAGTATCTTCAGTTTATCATGTCAGGAGCTTCAGGGGGTTCTAGTCAGGAGGCATTAAAGGGTCAGATAACTCTAAATAAGATAAGTACTTCAAAAATCTATTTCTCCAGTCCAAGAAGGCAGATGAACATTGTTAATCATTGGTATGGATTATTGTGATAAAAAATAGTTTTTAGCGTTCAAGGTAATTACAAAACATTGTGATGTGTGAAATAATTCTATTGGGGGCTACTTACTGTCTTTAATATGAACTATGGTAATCTGTACTGAGTGTGATAAGGGTCATAGGGGCAGAATCCTCATCATATTATGGTGTATAAACATTGTATAGATAATACATTTGTTACTTGTATGGTCTCAACTATTTTCTTGAGAGCTATACTGACTACCAGGCTATGAACTTTGTTCATATATCTCAGGTTGAAGGTCCTAGGGTATTCCAATATTATTACATGTATATGCCTATCAATGTCAATTTGTCAAAGTGAGACTACTAATGAAAATTGGCACAAGGACCAACAAATTCCAATAATTTGAGAATTTGTGTTATTATGTACATTTGTCTGTACTAATATTAAATAGTACAAAATATATAACTCTCTATAATTCAACATTATAACTGTAGATTATGATTCCAATCATAGCTTTTTACTATCGCCGAGGGATGGGTTAAACATCTGCCGATCATGATCAGCCTCTTGTTAATAATCGGATATTTGTGAAAATACGATACTAAATATCGCTTCCATATTATAAACAAATATCTTTGTTTACAATGCTAAATTTATCCAGTTAAAAAGTAACAACTTATAATATAGTATACTTAGAGAAGACAACTTTAATTTCAGTTTTGTATGTCTTAGTCTTGTTGTCGTTTTCTCTGAGAAAATTAACATAAATAACACATGGATTATTCCTTTAATATTGCAAGTAAGTACAGATACTCTGTAATCTGTTAAAAAATGTGTCCTCTCCGATAATTCAAGACATTTATATTAAACTATTGAGAAACACATGTTTTATGAACAACACTTCCATCAAACCACATGTAATCACTGACATGATTATAAATAATCAAGAAATTCTTCAGAATGACAATTTATTCAGACTATTGCAGTTGAGCAGACATGAATTGCCTCAAAGGAAATGAATGAAATAACACATTAGTAGCTCAAATTGGACACAGTATGTTGCATAGACTGTATATTAATATAGTATATTATAAGTAAACCCCATTTTCATGAACAGAATGGTTATAGTTTAATATAAACCAATGTCTTCCAGGAAATCTCTGGGTTCTATGTTTGAATTCTCGGAGAGGACATTTTTTTAAACATTTAATGAGCTGCTGTACGAAATCAGGATGGTTCAGCCCACCAATTAAAGTTTAAACACCCTCAATACTAGTGACAGTTTACCCACAATACAAAATGATTTTCTCATTTCATTAGTATTAGCAGTTGACAAAGATTCTCGGAGAGGACAGATTTTAACGGAATTTCTGTGCACATATTTTGGAGAATTGAATATAATTTAAATAGGATATTAGTAATACACAGAATTTTTTTTTCACCATTTATCTTCTATACCATGAAATGTCCAACTGAACTATATTCCTGATCCATGGCTATTGTGAATTGCGTTAATGAAATGCTTTATTTTTGATTCACATTCTGTAAATCATTTAACGGAATTTCTCAATAACCTTTAAATTCAAATATCATAAATGATCAAACTGAATGCACAAAATCACTCAAAATTTTCACCACACGATCAACAAGACATAAGCTAAAGGTTAAATAGGGACATTTTTGGCAAACCCATAACTACAAATAAATATAAGATCAAGGAAAACAATATCATCACAGACACAGCAATGGTTGGCCGCTCAAAATATGCCAAAATTGGTACCCATCAGTCATCACCCTATAATTTTGTTAATTTCTCAAATGTAGCAGTGAAATTTTGTCTGCAGGTTGGGCTGGGTGTCAGCACTACAGAAATATTATTAGGACACTCCTAACACAATGACAAATGCATCATTATCCCGCCTATCCGAAAAATTCATTTTGTCAACCTTTAACGTGAAAGAGCCCACATACTTGGTCGTTTCTTGTGGCGAGAAATATAAATTCATGGAACGGTCTAACGAGTAACGGATATATGCATCTCGGCAAATACGATAAATGAATTTAAATCAATTCTTAATGACCAATGGAGAGACAAAGAAAATAAATTCCACTACGATTTCAATGACATGCGCAACACAAATTTGAAATCAAGGACTAACGTATTAGCCACAACAAGCGAAAGCTTATAAGGCTCAAGAATACAGGTAAATACAGGTAAATGACCTTGTCAAAAACGTCAACAACTCACTCGAAAATAGGGCATGTCAGTCTAAAATGGCACTCACATTGAGACACGGATTCGTATCGTAATCAGCCACTCTCCTCAAAACCTTCTTCGTGTACTTGGTCGTTTCCTGCGCAATTTCTGGTGTCAAGGCATCGGTACTGTTTGGATTTTTCTGCATATTGTTTGTTGACTAACTTAAATTTGGTTTCATGGGCGCAGACATGTTTGATGACGTCATAATATTTTTCCCATAATTCCTAGCACAAATGGCCACAAGAGGGAAAAGACGCAATTAATCTAACAAAAAATAATTATTCACAACAAATTGGATTGCTTTTGCATCTTCTGATTGATCTATTGTGCGTATAAATTGTTCCAGGTGAGGAATTGATTCGCATTGCGTTTTTATTTGACCGAATTTTGCTCGATTTCTAACAAGTTTGTGTGATCGCGCACCTGCCACCCTTCATTGTGCCTCGACGTGGCGAGGTACTGAATCCATTGTGAGTTCAATGGGGTTTAGGGGGAATTTTTCGTCGATACAAACTAGGGCCAAGATGGGTTGAAAACACTGCTATTCGATTTTCCGAATGCGGTACTTTGATATCGAGTTATGTTATGGAAACTAGAAAACATTATTAGACGTAAATGTATTAGAAAGGTCAAATACTCATTGTCATTTCAAAATTTTTTATTTGTTTGAAAAAACTTGTCTGATACATTGATTTCGGAACAAATAGTGATATATATAGCATTCTTTCCACCTAAAGATTATATAATTCTGCACAGCGTGTCATAAAACACGATTTGACGGACAGAATTGGAGAGCAAACATTGTACTCCCTGGGGACATTGTTAAATAATAGTGATGTCACTATTACTTTTAATATTAAATTTATTTTGAGGAAAATGTGGACCATCACTATTATTAGGTAATGCAACAAGAGCAAAACTTATGTCACTATTAATTTTTTTTAGAGGGGGGGGGGGTGCTTAAAAGGGTAGCATCACTATTATTTGGCTATCACTATTATTTGGTATGCGGGAGTAGATTCACCTATACATACCAGACACTCAATTTTTTTGCGGATTTATTTGAAATTGAATGCAAAATTAACCCTTTCATGACAGGAGCTGTACTGGTACAGTATTAAAGATCCTGTGCCAGTGCATTCTCTCCATAGGGATCCTCACATATATATTATTATAAACAGAATGCAATGGCTTTATACAGTCAAGGTAAATATTTTTAGGCCAATGTATTCTCTTATATATGCGAGGCTCCCTATGGGAGACTCATATACAAGAGTGCATTGGCACAGGGTTTTCAAAAATTTCAGGAAGCTCCAGTCATGAAGTGTTTAAGGCTGATTCAATATTTTATAATAATATTAATATGCAGACTTTATAGGTCGATCGATCCCCTTTTATAGCAGAGACTCCTTTGCAGATATCCTCATATTCACTAGTAGCTGAGTCCCCTAAATTTTTAGTTCATGAAAAAAATGTGTATATATACAAAAACTGGGTACACAGCAAGGTGTCCTATAGATTTAAACAAAATAATTACTGGTATATCAATATTACAAATAGGGCCTATTCATGACTAGGATCTTAATTGGGCTGGAGTTGCAGATATTGGGGTTGATATCAGAGATAAGTTATGCCATGACACAATTTATTTCATGTCTCACTGTGCCCAACCTACCCCTAGTTCACATTTAATATTGAATCATTAAGAGCAAAACCCACTTTTTCTGACTGTTTCGGGGTATATAAGTCTACTGAATTATCACAAATTTCTGAAGTATTCTCTCATTGATAAGAACTGCATCATTTGAGGTGACTAGCTGTACATGTGGACTCTCACTCTACCTCTGGGTAGTTCTCAATGTTCCCCACCAATCTGGGAAAAATCCAGAGATTTTTTGGAGACCCTGTTTTCCAGATGAGAATATTCCCGTATAATTTGTGATGACATATTTTTTTCTGATAGGACAATTGAACATGCATGATTGGATCATGATGTTTTAACAGGCTGTATCATTACTGATACGATATTTACACAATTTGTTTTCAGTGATATGTCTTTATGGAAATAGCATATATGTAACCATGTGGACATGGCAGTAATTTCATATCCCAGTACAACTGCCCAGCACAATTCTCTGGTGCATATAAATAGGTTTTTTTTGTGGACATGTCGTTTCAAAATCTGCATTCAATGAGCCCAAAACAATTGTCGGTCCATCCTATCCTAGGTTCTATGGACCCTATGTTTTAAAGGGGTACTGTACTGTGAATATGTGAATAGTTTATTGCCAAGTCATAATTTAACATGAAACAGGCAAAACAAAGAACATAATTATATACATAATATACAGAAGGAATACAGATGCGTTCCCATCACGCGCATCATCACAACACAAGTATGAATGCGTCATATGTTATATACTGTTGTATACCTATAATATTTATAGATTTATGAATACATCGCACTGATGCCAGCCCCTCAGTGAGTAGAGTGGAGAATATATGATCTCCCTCATTTGTCATAGGAGACACGGGCAGTACGATGTATGTTTGGGCATATGTGGACATAATTATGTGATTATTCATCTGACAAATACAAACAAGTCCAAACTGTTGTTGAACTTATATATTCTGTTGAGAATAAAAGGAGATGGTCCCAAAAATGGCCGGATTTAGTGTACAGTACCCATTTAAGCCTATTGGAAACCCTGCTTACATGTAACACTTTCATGAAAGTTCTTCAGACTATTGTAAATGACAATAGCGTAAACTTACTTGGTTTAATATTATTATATTAAATGAATAAAGATGCATGTAAATGTCGCTTTAAGTCTGCATATATATATATATATCTAAATTCCTCAACAGATATTATTATGCAGGCCTTAAAATCCATCTATTTTTGCAAGAATCAAAGCCGTCAATAAAAACCTCAATTCTGCATTTCTGTCACTCTTTTGACTGAAGATACAGGGAGAGGGTAAACTTTTAAGATTTGAAAGTAGATAATACTGTTGAGAAATTGACTCAGTGCATTGAATTTTGAAAACTTTCCCCCGGGATGCCCTTCAAACTATATCAAACATTGAACGAGTGATACACCATACATGTATACCCCTCCCAACCAACGAGTGATACACCATACATGTATACCCCTCCCAACCAACGAGTGATACACCATACATGTATACCCCTCCCAACCAACTAACATGGAACGAGTGATACATCATACACCATACATGTATACCCCTCCCAACCAACTAACATGGAACGAGTGATACACCATACATGTATACCCGTCCCAACCAACTAACATGGAACGAGTGATACACCATACATGTATACCCCTCCCAACCAACTAACATGGAACGAGTGATACACCATACATGTATACCCCTCCCAACCAACTAACATGGAACGAGTGATACACCATACATGTATACCCCTCCCAACCAACTTGTGGCAAAATCAGGATTTGATCTTGATTCTCGTACCCTCAAACTTGTGAATCAGCTTTGTCATTACAGATGAACTAAGTAATATTCCTATTAATAACATGTAAATGAATTCTTCATTCCAGATAGAAAGCTTCCAATGGATGATGATGTACTTTTGTGTGAGTATGAATTATGTATCAAGCTGCCCCTCATGTGCAGAGGTCTCCAGAACAAAATTTGACCCCACCTCCCCCCCCCCCAGTGATACTTAATCCTGTAGGATTAAGTATTACTGCATGGGGATGGGGTAAAATTTTGTTCTGGGGATCTGTGCTTGTGAATTCAACTAAGAGGGTGTGTGATTCAAAAGGAGCAGGATGAAACTGTTCTAGGCTCCTTAGAATGGCAGAAAAAGACTAAAATGTCAGTCGAAAAGAACTTTTATATCATTTCAGGAGTGAAATTGAACCATTCTTATAGTTCAATTTGACCATTGCACAAGCCATCAAATAGTGTCAGTGAAGGATCCAGAGATTTTTTGGGGACACCTGTTTTCGGGCAATGATATGCCGAAGGCATATCCCGAAGGACTGAACAGGGGAGGATCGGGAAGGGGTGTCCCCCTGATGATGAAAATCCATTGCATTGCAAGCTAATCTAGGGCTCTCTGAGTCAGTATTTTGAATTTTACTGAGAAGTCAATTTGATCAAGTTTCTCAAGCGAAACTTTGGAATTTTTTTTATATATGTATGGTCTTGGCAATGCTTATAAGTTATTGTCAGATATTAGTCTGGTCGATAAAAGGTTTGACCTAGAACAAATTTGGACTAAGTTGATATTTATTCCATTTTGAAGAGGAATATATCCTCTATAACATATCCAAAATCCGCTAAAATCCGCTTTGAGCAAACTTTTTTACAGAGATTTTTAAAAAGGCTCATTTTTCGACCTTGTGAAGTACCTTTTTCTACAATATCCCTCATCGGCGTCACCAGAACGCATTAATCCTCCATCCGATATATACCAGTTTGTGTAAAAGAGTATAGGGGGCGAATAGAGTGACAAGGACAGAAAACAATGCAATCGCGGCGATGAAATGGCTGTCAAAATGGCAGCAACTACAATCCATGCTACAACGAAAGCAACATATTGGATAACCCCCTATAAGCGAAAATACACATTTGTAATTTACAAGAATGTTGTTATATATCTTTAAAGGTACACATATAATTAAAACAGATCTATCTGAATGATTTATCGATCACTGCTACGCACGTTAACCCAATGATTTACGTTCGGGTTTTCTTATTAGAATACATCCAACAGTCGGACCAAAAACAGTTATTTCGGGCATGCAACGCACGAAGTAATATTTCGTCACACAGTGCGTGGTAGTTTGGTATTGGAATGATGATTAATTATTGAATGTAACGCAGAAACTGAAGTGCCCACCCTATCTGTGTAAATACCAGTTATATTTCCGGAATTTTCAACACTCTCCGTGACAATAAACCATACACGTATGTCGTAATGCTGATTATACTGTAAAGAAACACTTATCTCTTCACCAGAATAGTACCCTATCTCACTAGATCGAAGAGACTGTACATGGTACATTTGATTTAGTACTAATTTTCACGGTGCTCCCAAACCGGTTTCTTAGTAGACAATTCTGTTCAAATTACTTCAATCGGCACTTTACAACAGGAATATGTACCACGCATTGCACACTATTAGTTGTCAGTATCTTGTTGTTTGAAATTATGTTACCATTGCCACCCACATATTTGCGCTAAATATCAGGTCATCAGCGTTTACAGTTATTAGTTCTGCGTTTACCATTCACTAAATGTTGGTATTTATGGTTTTGTATGCAGCAGATATGTGTAACATTAGGGAGAATGGGTAAACGCGGCGATGCGGTTGCAGAAAAGGTTGTACGTTTCGCGTATATGTGGCCTTAGTGCATTTATGTGCACATCATTTCTAGGTATAAAGACAGTCTCTGCCACAGAGTATGTAGTCAAATTTGGTTATGTTGAGAATTTATTGAAGATAGTCTATTATAATCATTTGTATTTTGATAAATTGCGTTCATGGTATACCACCATGTATTTGTGTGATAAAAGTGAAATATTCGTATTTAATCACTTGGCTGGAGGCAACTATGACTACTATTTTAAGACACGGACAATAGGATCTACACGTTTTACCTAGTACCATATGTATAGCTCTCATACTGTTCTATAGTAGTGAATTTTGACAGATTGTGTGTTGTAGATTCAAAAATAAATGATTATCGGTCACATTCGTGAGAATGTTTTCATTCTGCTTCTAAAAAGGTCACACAATGAATACATCCCTATTAGATCACATTTAACTGTTTTAATACACATGTATTACACGATTCAAGATAAACAGTACAGATAAAACTGTGTTATTCTTCTATTTCTTGGCGCCAAAAAAGTCCACATTTAATCGTTGTATGAGACCTGGCTTTTGGTTGCTCTTTCGCGAGATACATTAGAGAGAAATCTTACATACTAGTATTAATAGCTCCCCTTATACTCTGAAATCATTCTTCCTCGTATAATTCGAGGGCCTGTTCGTTCTTGTATGACCAGCTATTCAATTTCCCGCAAATTGTAAATTTCATTCGATTTTGTCCATTTTGGCGGCCATATTGGACAGACATTCTACTGACATGGTTTACGACTAAGCATTGTTTGTGCGAATTTTATTTTATTACTAATTTGGTATTTGTTGGCGCACCTACCACCGAAATTCAGGATTTTTCTATACCAACTGTAATCATGGACGCCATCTTGTATTACAGAAAATGCTCAAAGCGGATTTTAGCGGATTTTGGATATGTTATAGAGGATATATTCCTCTTCAAAATGGAATAGAAACCAACTTAGTCCAAATTTTTTCTAGGTTGACCCTAAAATTTTAGTTTATCGACCAGACTATATCTTTGGTTCAATTGATTATGCTTATCCTGCTTGAAATGAGACTTACTGTTATCAATCTAATTCATATAATACATGTAGGCTATTTTCTAATATTCAATTAAGAGACACATACATAATATACTAGAAGTAGTGCAGAAACAATATCTATTAAGTTAGTATATGTTAATTATTCATTTGGTATTATGAGATCCCACCTGATAACCAGGTTGATTTGATCACTTGAATTTGATTGAAATACTAGTCTGAAGGCTAAATGATAGCAAACCTGATCTCAAACTATTTGAAGTTTGCACAGATGAAAGCTAGATAAAGCCAAACGTACTACAGTATTTCAACTGATAAACTTTAACGTCTTATGTTAATATATATAAATGTTTTGTATCTTGTTATGATATGAATTGGGACCTGAATTGGCAAAAAAAAAAAAAAAAAATATTTTTATTTTTTGGGCGCCATGAGTTTGGGCGCCCAAACCGGTAAACGGTATGAAAACCGGCCTGGATATGTCCCTGAGTGTGTCTGTCATTTGCGGAATGAGGATCATAGAGGGTGAATTTAGTGATGCTCTGCACAGCAGGCTAGCATCACCAAATTCACCCTCTGGGGACCTCATTCTGCTTAGGCATCATCTTCTGGGAAGTATCTATAGTCTCAAATTATCATTGTTTTCAGTTACTTTTTATGTTTACCCATACCATAGTATGGTAAACATAGTGTCGTTGTCCGGA
This sequence comes from Siphonodentalium dalli, assembly GCA_032622095.1. Lineage (NCBI taxonomy): Eukaryota > Metazoa > Mollusca > Scaphopoda > Gadilida > Siphonodentaliidae > Siphonodentalium > Siphonodentalium dalli. The sequence goes on along the minus strand of CP136069.1, from coordinate 58,999,367 downwards.
TTGACCACTCGTCGTTAGTCCGTCTGTCCGTTTGTCTGGCTGTCTGTCTGTCTGTAGACACTTTACGCATGGTGCGATAACTCGAACATTTTATATCTGATCGGAACCAAATTTTGTATATGAATTTCTCAGCACCAAATACAGATCGAGTTCGAATATGAGTTCGATCCGAGTTTTATTTACGGAGTTATGGCCCTTTTTCGACTTAGAATTCATGCATGCTACCATAACTCAAAATGTTTTTATCTGATCAGAATCAAATTAGGTATGCAAGTTTCTCGGACCAAAATACAGATCGAGTTTGAATATGGGATTGATCCGATATTTTTTAAAGGAGTTATGGCCCTTTGATATAGAATTTCTGCATATTTTGATAAATCAACCATTTTTCAACTGATAAGAACCAAATTTGGTATGCGAGTTTATCAACTCAAAATACAGATCGAGTTTGAATATGGGTCACATCCTGTTTTTTATACCAGAATTATGGCCCCTTTTAACTAAGAATTGAACAGATTTGAGATTTGCTTACACTATATAACTGTAGCAGCTTACAACTGTGGTATTAGTAAGAGAGACTAGAGAAAGTCTCTATTATTGATACCTGGTAATGAAATCTGATGCTCACTGCTGCACTTTAATAGCTATCTGTTTATTGCATTTCCATAGTGTGTGGACAGTGACTTCTCAGGATTTATCAACTCCAACATAGCTCTCTGGTCTTGCATGGATTTTGGGATTAATATTAACCCATTCCATAGACACATGATATCTGATAGGCAGATATTAAATTATATCTTTCACTTTGAGCCAGGTTCAGTAAGGATTTCTAAAAACATTAAGAGGAAATGTCTTATTTTGAAATTCCCTCTATTGCATTTGGGGTGCAGGATAATAATTATGTTGCTTGTATTCTTGAGACTGACTTATTGTGTGGGCTTCTAAATCCATATACATGCATTTATAGACTATTTTGATCAGTTCATTAGTGTGATTAAGATCAACCCCTTGCTATCTCATTTAATAACTCAAATATTTGTCATTGATTATATTATATTTCAAGTCATAGTTTATGATAACACACCCCTAACCTGTACAGAGAGGTTCATTTGGTTTAATTGCTTTAAAATATTAACAAAATTAACCCACCCATTCCATAGACATACAGTATGCTATCCAATGTAATAAATCTAATATCTTCAATCTCATATCCCTGGTGACCTCTAGTTATCTCATAATTATGCATTAAAGTATGTTATATCCAATCATTATCAATCATATTTACGAAATTTTTAAAATAGTTTATCTTTAACTGTTATGTATGGTTCTTCTGCCTGACTATGGACTGAGCTCTATAAGACTATATATCTATTTTAAACTGAATAAATAGGTTGGAATCAAATGCCATATCCATGTTCATATGGAAGGTGCCTAATAAGTCTTATGCCACTTGTGAACTTAAAGGTACCCAATCCGATTTGATGGTCCCCATATCATCAGATTCCAACAACAACAGTTTTTTTGAAATTCCGCTTCTGTTATCAGAATCAATTAATTGCCCAAAAATAATGCTAACCACAGTCCACTATAGTATAAAATTGCCCAAAATCTGTTGTTTATCAACATTTTGTACAATGAAATTTTGCTACTTTGTCATTTATCTGACACAAAAAAACCACTTGATTTTAGAGTTATCCATCTTCATCAACTTTCATACGGCCACTAAATATTCCAGGTGGTTAAAGATAATAGATTTTAAAAATTGATATCTGCTTACTCTGAGCTTTGAGGAATGGGTTCCTCGATTTGAATAAAATATTTTTTACCCCCGAAGCCAAATAAAAAGTAACTGAGGGGTGCTTAATCAGATCGAGTAGCTTTAATAGTAAGGTGTGAATTGTTGAAAAGGTTGGTGTAAGGATTTATGAAAATAGCTAATCGTTATCGCCAAGGTATGGGTTAAACATCTGCCGATCGTGATCGGCCTCTCGTTCCATTCTGTTTCTATATTGCCTAATTTGCGTAAAATAAAATGCATAATCGTGGTGATTAATGGATTAATATCACCAACTTCAACTGGGGAACTTCTATCTGATCCTAGGTATCCCAGAGCAGTTGAGGCCTAAGAAGAATGAGGTTCCCAGATGGTGAACTTGCTGAAGCTAGTCCACAGTGCTGGATAGCGTCACTATATTTACCCCTACTCTTGAGTGCCTAATAAATGTACAGGGTGGAATAATAGTACAGGTTGGAAAATGTCGCGTAACTGAATAATAGTACAGGGCGGAATAAACGTACAGACTGGAAATATTAGTACCATACATCCCAACAAAACGCACCATCTGACTGGTTTACTGATGCCATGTGACAGAAATAGTTTTGATGGATAGCCAGGTCTGTGAATCTACAGTGTGCTGATCACTGTCAACAATCAGAGTTCATTTATCTATGAATGACACAATTTAAGATTGGTGAATTATTTCTTTTGGTTAATTTAATAAACGTACAGGACCAAATAACGATCGTACAGGTGGGAATTTTACCTCGATTTTAATAATCGTACATGTACTAGTATGTTTATTAGGCACTCAAGAGTAGGACCTCATTCTGAAAATGACAGACACACTATTTACAGACTTGATCCGGTCTTATAGTTATACCCCCACTTTCGAAGAAAATGGGGGGTATACTGGATTGACTGCGTCTGTCCGTCACACTTTTTTCCTCCGTGTGTCCGTCCGTCCATCCGTCCGTCTGTCTGTCCGACCTCATAACTCGAACAACTATGAACCGATTTCAATAATTTTTTGTATGCAATCTCCTTAGGACCGCCTCTCCGCATGATGCTAATTGCGGTGCGGTTCGACTTTCTTTTTTTAAGTTACGCCTTATTTTTCGACTTATTTTGACTTAGAAAATTCTGTTCCACTTAAAGGATTTATTCGGTCTAGAAACTACAAAATGCAATCGGAAAGCCCTCCCTGTTGTGATTAAAATGATCCAAGTCCCATTCCGATCACATAATAAATAACCTGTACCGGTACAATAAATAAATAATACCACCACCGGTATTCGGAGATTTCCGTGACTAAACTACGAGTGACGTACTACTTGTGGGGAGCAAATTAAAAACACAGATTCGGAGCCGGAGTTTATTAAGCAGACTACGATGACGTAATTGTAAGTCAGCCGATACTAAAATGCGGAGTCGTATGTGCGCGTGTGGTGTATAGATTACGTTACGCTTTGGCCGTTTATCTGGAATAGAAGACAATAACTATGTGAATAAAGTAATTAATAGCGCCTAGAATGGTTGTTGTTTTTGTAGCCATTAATAATATGCCGGCACGTGTCTGTTTTGGTAAATAGATGGCAGTAATTAGTGCTTTGATTGTCTCGCGTATTCACTCAGTGATTTGTAATCATTCAGTGACTATTCATCAGTGTCAGTCGCGAACTTGTTTGCACTCTAAAATGCCACAAAGTGAATAGAAAGAACATTATCTCTCTGGTCATACATATATAAGAAGCATCCAAATTTATATAAACACTGGGCTGAATAATGTTAACTCTATTTAGGCGCTTTTGTTTTGTGTTTGTTTGTTGTTTTACTTTCGATATAAATATCCCGAGTATCTGTCATCTCCACATATTCCAAGATGCCTAGTAGATGTAGTGTGTTCAGTTGTGGGCGGGCTAGCGATCCATTATATAGTACCTTTATTTAGTAATTTAGAACGCTCTTTATTGTCTACCGCTTTTGGGAGACGGAAGCATGGACGCTCTTTATATTTAATTGTCACAATACCACATACAAAATCACCCATGATATATCGAAATAGAGCACGTTCATAATTGACAACACTCTTCATTGTCTACACCGCGACGAAAACATGGACGCTCTTTATTAGAGGCAATCATTGGAGTTTTTCTATGCTAACAATTCAAAAAAATCCTCTCTAGAAAGTCAATATGTGCCATCAAAACGTAAAATAAAACGAACAACAAACACAAACTGAAAAACAATGCCAGGCTAGCCTTCAATTTAAAAAAATGTCGTTATGCCAAACTGCAGCCTAACTAATAATTATTGTAGTTTCAACAGTCTGTTGTGTATTCGAGTGAATTATTTTGTTTACTCACTTATCGATCTTGACTGGAAGGATTTTAGCAAGCTGTTCACAGTCGTGCAATGTACTAGTACAATAACCACCACCTTTTTATGTTTACCCATACCATAGTATGGTAAACATAGTGTCGTTGCCCGGATTGACCACTCGTCGTTCGTCCGTCTGTCCGTCTGTCTGTCTGTCTGTCCGTAGACACTTTACGAGTAAAGCGATAACTCAAACATTTTCTATCCGATCAAAACCAAATTTTGAGTTTCACAGCCAAAAATACAGATCGAGTTCGAATATGGGTTTGATCCGATTTATTTTAAAGGAGTTATGACCCTTTTTTCGAAAATAAAATAAATTAAAAAAAAATCCGATTCTCTAACCGAAATATTTTTTTGTCCGATTGTGTTCATATTTGATATGTAGGTTTATGATGACACACCCCTCACCTGTATAGTTTTTGGTATTGATTGGTTGATCAGTTTAGAAAATAATTAACCCTTTACACACATGCTATCCAATGCAATAAGTTGAACATATTTCTTCTGATCTGCCTCATATTTCTTACCTAGGTTTTTCTTAGCACGTTCTTCATCTGTATGGTTTTTGGTATTGTTTAATTAACCCTTTTCACTCTTATGTTTACTTAGAATTCACCCAAGCTGCTATGACTCAAAACATTTTTCATCTGATCAACACAAAATTTGGTATATGAATTTATCACCCCTAAATACAGATCGAGTTCGAATATGGGTTTGATCCGATATATTTTAACAGAGTTATGACCCTTTATAATTCAAGTAATTACTGCTGGGAATTTGAAGAGAACATATATCCCACAGCAATGTGTGTTATTGAAATGAGTTAATTATCACTATGACATTAGATACTACATGCTATAAAGCATGATAGTGGTACCACTGGCTGGCTGGACTTGTTATCATAATTATGTCAAACTGTGATTGATTACTCACTCTCTGGTGGAGTTCTGCTTTCTGTGCAATATGAAGTTAACCCCTTTGTTGAAACAGGTTTATTACATTAGCTATATGCACACACTATATGACACCTATTCTAAAATAATAAATTGGAATAGTCCATTGTTACTTTGTAGTTTTGTTTTACAGACATTGTTCTTTACAAACACTGTTGTCTTATCTTAGACAAAAATTTATCCACACATTCCTTAGTTCCATAACATGATGTCATTGAAAATGATTAACCCTCTCCACACATCATATGGTTTTGATGCTTTTCATTTAATCATTCTCCTATTAGTGTAGTGACTTAGCGTTTTTTTTGGAACGGACTGGCCAAAAGTGCCATTTTTTTATATTTTGTCAAGTTATGTGTGCTCTTTCAGAAAGTGAACTAGAAACAGGTTTCTGGTCAATATTAACCCTTGTTTCCAGTATAAATCCAAGATGGCGGTCAAATTCAATCATTATTTCACACTGACGTTCCAACTGGTATAACAATTTGAGGCGCATGCATAATAAAGGCGTCATTCAACCCGACAATGTCATATTTTGAAGATAGTAGCAACCCAGGCTGACCAAATTGGAAATTTATCACTTTTTGTACCAAAAACATGCAATTTTGTCATATAATCATTCTCGTTTCAATTATTTCGGAATAATAAACAGACAATTTCTCATAAATATTTCAGTGTAGATCAAAGGTTAAGGTCTTATCACTTTTGGACATGTATACTCTAATTAAAACATACAATATCTAGGACACATTCTTAACCGTATTTTAGAAATTTTGGATTATGTTACCCCTCACCCCAAAAATCATGAAATATTGTTTTTGTGATAAGCATCCGATAGAACATGGATGAGAATCTATAAAGGACACTATTTTATCACATTTCTAAATACTGCAATGGCAATTACATACACAATGACCAAAGTTGAAATATAACATCTTTTTCGACAAAACATATGCAATTTTGTAAGAAAATCCTTGTCATTTCAAATATTTTGGTCCAATAAATGGTCATTTACTCATAGGATATTTGCGATAGTTCACAATGTTCAGTCTTATATGTTTTGGACATATATACTGAAAACGATGAATACATTGTATGTGTTTAATATGTAACAACGTTTCAGAAAACTTGGTTTATGTTACCCCTCACCCCAAAAATCACGAAAATGTGACTTGTTGTAAGGATTCAATAAATCTTTGGTTAAATCTTATAAAATGAGTTTGTCGATCGCAATTCGTCATATATTATAATGTACCAATCTCATTGTCAGTATACTATTTAAATTAACAATTGTATGCCTAATAACAATTTATTTGATCATTTCAAATATGTTCAACCAATAGAATGGCAATATGCAATAATATACAATATGCGGTCTTAAAAGTTTCGAAAATGAACATCCAATATATATACAACACATATAAGGGTATATACATGTAATGTTTTGGTGAAATAAAATAAAAATAAAAGAATCTATAATACCATTAATTGATATATTAGACCCAATATCATTGACTTATGTAATCTAGCATTCAAGAGGGGTGTATATATAGATATGCATTTCAGGTCACAACTTTAAATTGTCAATCAATAATACACATAAAGATGGCATATCTTTGTTTATAGTGTGTTCTTAAATTCATGTTTGTTATGTTATATAACTATAATGTTCACAGACTGATAATACCAGCCGATAGATAGCAACTCATAGATTGTCATGTTATAATCACCGCTGCCTGTGTTTATACGTTGAACAAATATTTTAAGCACACAATTACATCTACATAACTCTGTGTATGGTAAATCAGCGTTTTCACATTTGCATCTGTTACAAGTTTGTGATTTGCAACAACACTTAATGAGTTCTGAGCACACATCTGAAGCTTGGCATGACATAAGTGTACCACAATCCTACCTGGTAGGCAGCTCGTTTCATATGTCCCACACCACATATATATGACAGTAACACTTCTTAGTCTGTAGAGTAGAAACTTTATTAGTGACTGGGCGTAATCATTAAAAGTAGATACTATATCGCAGGTACAATCATATCCACAAGAAAGCCTCCATCAAATATCTTGCACTGAACATTTTTAGGTGGGTCCGATATATCTCCAATTGCTTCCCGGATACATCCCAGCGAATCAGATTGTGTCCCCTTGAATTTACCTCCCGTTGATAATGCGGGGGAAATAGCCGACTCTCATGAGAGAAAAACACATCTGGTTCGGGGAGTTGTAGCCATCTCGTTATTGTTGATGAGCTCTCTGTTAAACCTATCAACGCTCCATTTCCTTTCAATTTGATGTTCTCCTGTTCCTGCACTTGATCGTTTGGAATAGCGGAGAAGCGATTTCGGGTTTTTTGAACTGCCCAAATGTTGTTCGAACACACTATTACAAGAAATAAAATATTGGAAGTACGTGCAAGATATTTGATGGAGGCGTTCTTGTGCATATAATTGTGCCTGCGATAAGATCTACATGTACTTTTAATTATTACACAGTCACCAATGAAGTTTCTACTCTACAAACTAAGAAGTGTTAATGCCATGTGTGTTGTGTGGGATAGGTATTTTGAAGGCAGCACAAAAGGCAGCACTAGTGAGAATCGTGGTATAGGTCTTGGACGAAAAGTTGGTGGCCAAACTAAGATTCCAAAAAAATGGAACGACTTCCTCCGTCATTCTGACAATAAGCTTGAACTTTTTGTATTCCTGACAAGTAATGCGTCAGAACATGATGATAAAGTGTTAAACATGACAGAATGTTCGTCAACTCTCAAAATAGCAAATTCTTCCTAGTAAATCTTGAGAAACTGTTGTCAGGAGGAAGCTGATATTAGAATTGTGCCGCACATTATCCATGCGCTTTCTTATGGGCTGACGACCATCCGTGCTCGGATTGTTGACACAGATGTCCTGGTAATGGTCATCGGTCTGTTTTCAAAGTTTACGGATGCTAACAGTGGTGGTGATACATGTGTTTTTCTAGGAACAGGCAAAACTAAAACGTACCATGACAACAGCACATTTTCCGCTCTGGGCGATGACAATTGTTATCAGTACCCAATTTTCATTCGATATCTGGTTTTGATACCACTTTGTTCTTCCATATAAAGGGCAGAAAACGTTTCTGGATAGCATGGAAATATTATCCCGTTATCACAGATACATGTACATTTCTTCTATAGGCGAATCAACCTTTTATTCAACTTGATTCGTCCTCATATATTTTCAAAGAACTCGAACGTTTCATTACCATTAATTATAACAAAGGTTGTCAAAAGTTGCTGATAACGAGGCATATGAAGAGAATTCTCCAAAACTTGTCGCTCAAAAGGGGCCCTAATACAGCATATGAAATGAGCCATAAACCAGACAGGATTGTGGTACACTTGTCATGACATAACAATTCCAATACATGGCCCGCATGACTGGGAATGGACAGTTGAAGATCATGGATGTAAACCATGGTGGACTACATTACCAGAAGCTGCAGCTGCGTGTTCAGAACTCATCAAGTGTTGTTGCAAATCCCAAACTTGTAACAGGTGCAAATGTGCAATAGCTGATTTACCATGCTCATAATTATGCAGTTGTAATTGTGATATTAAGAATGCCTAAAATATTTGTTCAATGTATCAACATGGTCACCGGTGATTATAACATGACAATCTATGAGTTGCTACATATCTGCTGGTATGATCAGACTGTGCACATTATAGTTATACAGGTACAACATAACAAACGTGAATTTAAGAACAGAGTATAAACAAAGATAGACCATCTTTATGTTATGTTTATTATTGATAGACAAATTAAAGTTGTGATCTGAACTACATGTCTATATATACCATTCTTGTATGCTACATTTGTAGATTATATAAGTCAAAACCTTCAAATTATTTATGGTATAATAGATTTTTAGAATTTTATTCTATTTCACCAAGACATGACATGTATACACCTTTAAATGTGTTGTATTCGACAGTCATTTTCGAAACTTTCAAGGCCGCATGTGGTATACGATCTTGGGAAATGTTTGAGAAATTGCCCATATATTGGTTGAAAATATTTGAAATGATGGTTATTTTACCATAAAATATAGCTGTTATTAGGCATACAATTGTAAATTTAAACAGTATACTGTCAATGAGATTGTTACATAACAATATATGACTAATATATAATTGTCATCCACAAACTCACTTTATAAGATTTAACCAAAGATTTATTGAATCTTTACAACCAAGTCACATTTTCGTGATTTTTGGGGTGAGGGGTAACATAAACCAAATTTTCTGAAACGTTGTTACATATTAACCACAGAAAATGTATTCATTGTTTTCAGTATATATGTCCAAAACATTTAAGACCAAACATTTTGAACTATCGTAAATATCCTATGTGTAAATGACCAATTATTGGACCAAAATATTTGAAATGACGAGGATTTTCTTACCAAATTGCATATTTTTGTCGAAAAAGTTGTAAATTTCAACTTTGGTCATTGTGTGTGTAATCGCAATTACAGTATTTAGAAATGTGATAGAATAGTGCCCTTTATAGATTCTCATCCATGTTCTATCGGATGTTTATCACAAAAACAAAATTTCATGATTTTTGGGGTGAGGGTTAACATAATCCAAAATGTCCAAAATATGGTTACGAATTTGTCCTAGATATTGTATATTTTGTTTGCAGTATACTATTCTGAAATTTTTAAGATCTTAACCTTTGATCTGCACTGAAACAGTTTTGAGAAATTGTCTGTTTATTATTCAGAAATAATTGAAACGAGAATGATTTTATGACAAAATTTCATGCTTTTCGTCCAAAAAGTGATAATTTTCAAATTTGATCAGCCTGGATTGCTAATATCTTCAAAATATGACAATGCCGGATGGAATGACGCCTTTATTATGCATGTGCCTTAAATTGTATACCAGTTGGAACGTCATGGTGAAATAATGATTGAATTTGGCCGCCATCTTGGATTTATACTGGAAACAAGGGTTAATATTGATCATAAACCTGTTTCTAGTTCACTTTCTGAAAGAGCACACCTAACTTGACATAATATAAAAAAATGGCACTTTTGGCCAGTCCGTTCCAATATGACAAAATTTTGTCGCTAAGTCACTACACTATATGTTATGTCCAGGTTGATGGTGATCCACTTTTGATTTGCATGGATTTGGGATTAAAATTAAACCATTCCATAGACACATATTATGCGATAGACAGATATAATATTATCCCTTTCACTTTGTGCCAGGTTCAGTAAGGGTTTCAATACATCACCAATTGAATATTCATCATTAGAGGAAATGTCTTATTTTGAAATTCCCTCAATTGCATTTGGGCTCCAGGATAATATTAATGGTGCTGGTATTCTTGAGACTGACTTATTGTATGGGGTTCTAAATCCAATGACATGCTTTTCATAGACTATTTTGTGTTTATCAGTTCATTAGTTTGGGTAAGATTAACCCCATTCTATCCGATTTGATAACTCAAATATTTCCATTGATTATGTTTATAGTTCTTGGCATAGTTGACGATAACACACCCCTAACCTGCATAGTGAGGGTCATTTGGTTTATTTGCTTAAAAATATTAACATCCTCCAACAATCCTGTTGACACAATGTGATAACTAAATATTTTTCACACGATCACTATATAAAGTGTGAATTGTTGAAACTTTTGCACTCATGAAAAGGTTGGTGTAAGGATTTATAAAATTTATAAAAATAGCTAATCGCTATCGCCAAGGTATGGGTTAAACATCTGCCGATCGTGATCGGCCTCTCGTTAATCACACCCCATTTGTATTTAATTGTACGCATATAGCGCACAACGGGATGACACTAGTGTGTAAACTAGCTTCCGAAATTGGTACCATACAACGAAGAATGAAGTACCGGTATATGGCCTAACTTGTATTCTTTCAGAAACAGTTAAATTAGTTTCGCACGAAATTCCGCTCGCTCATTGCATTTCTGCATAAATTAATCTCATTTCAAACAACTTTTATCGCCTCAAAGTGCATTTTAGCTATCATTATTCGTTATATAATCCAACATTCTAGCAAAGCCAGTTCATAATTCAGCACATTCAAACAGTTTTATTCCGTAATCGCTATTTATCGTAAAGGCTTAGGTAATTAACCAGCGTAATTTATCAACTCGTTACGCGATTGGCGGAATTATTTCAAGCTCCACCCACCGCTGTCATCGGTAAGCGTCGATACAGATGATCGGTCATGTGACCGTGTTGTGGTCATGTGATCGCACCCACGTGACTGACTTCGGATATTTCCGCGATTTTTTTAATATAATAATAAAAATACTATCTGCTCGATTTTGAATTTTCTTGGCGAAATGGGTCTGTTAGACATATATTATTAGTATTATGACGATAATTTTTTTTTTTTTTGACAGACTAATTCCTTTAATAACTTTAACAAATATGAACCGATTTCAATAATTTTTGGTATACTTGCTTCTCACAACACCCTCTCTACATGATGCGGCTCAGGGTTGGCTCGGACTGTTTTTCCTAACATTACACTTCATTTTCGACTTATTTTTACTTAGAAAATTTTGGGATTGTTTTTTTGTGGATTTGGGATTTTTTTTGTGTGGATGCTATCAAGTTAGGATATTATATTGCTATAATATCTCAGATGAGTTCGAAAATCAGCTTTGTCCAAATTTTTTCCCTGGAGTTGTGTGCCTTCTTAGCAGAAGTTTGGTTTGACTGACGAAACACTAGACAAAAGCCATCTTAGATGTTAAGGTTGCGTTTCATTTTTTACCCTTTTTTGGGTTTCTGCAATCATTCGAACAAATATGAACCAATTTGAATATTTTTTTCTGTACAAGCTTCTTGCGACACCATATCGATATTATTAATAAAAAAATTTCTTTAATCCTTTGAACCCTGGCTCACCACAATGATCGACACCCTGACCCTGGGCTCCCAGTGGTATTTTTTATATTGTGGCCAGTGTTTAGATGTATGCTGCTGTTTATGTTCAAGTGGTGTCACATTTCTGAAACTTTAGATGTATGTTCCCCATGGACCACTGATTATTTTACGATCTGGTTACATTGCCACGTGGTCACTCCCTGGTAACGCTTGCTACAGTAATGCCCAAATTAATTGACCACTTAACCACAGCAGAATTATGGGTAATTTTTTCAGGATTTAGTCGGAAATATGGCTTGTTGCCATTCATCGGAAATCTCTCGGCAAGAGCTTTCCGATGAATGGCAACAAGCCATATTTCTGACTAAATCCTGACAAATTACCCATAATTCTGCTGTGGTTAAGTGGTCAATTACTTTGGGCATTACTGTAGGCATCTACCCGATATTAAAAGTAAAATACAATTATAGCTTTTACGGTCGTAATTCAGCCCAAGTAAATGGCGTTTTTGATGCAGTCAACACCCTATTGTGAAATTTGAGATATATCTGGCCAGAAGTCTTATCCTAACTTGTATTTAAGGGTAGCAACGGTTGCTAAGCAAATACCCCAAATGATCGAATGACACCATTGCCCTGTGAATCCAATTGTATTATGCCCAAATTTAGACATTCTTGGAATGCACATGCTGATGGTTATGTTCAAATAGTGCTACAGGTCTGAAATTTTACAGGTATGTTCCCATGGGCCACTGTGTATTTTTTTTAGAACGGTATACTTTGCCACATGATCTCTCCCTGGTAACGGTTTCTAAGCAGCTACCCGGAACTGAAAGTATAATGCAATTATAGCTTATAGCGTCGTATAATTCCGCGCTAAGAAACGGCATTTTCTATGCAGTCAATTGTGAAACTGGAGATACATCAGGTCAGAAGATTGAACCTACATGTAGTTTGTATTTAACGGTATCAATGGTTGCTAAGCATATAGCCCAAGTGATCGAATGACACCACTTTCCTGTGCATTCAATGGCATTACGTCCCGTTTTAGACATCACCTATAGGGCACGGTGATGGTCATGTTCAAATGGTGCCATGAGTCTTAAACTTTACATAATTGCTCAATAATGCACGATTTGACCACGTGTTTGTAATGTGCACGCGCAAGTAGATCGGACTAGATGGTATTATGACCATGCAACCCATTTCCACAGTACTACTCTGGTGCAATGTCAAAACGTGCAGCTGTATAACGCATATTTATGTGCTATGGAGATCCTTGATGTGATTGTATCATTTCACAAAAATCCATACATTTATAATTTTATCCTATGCGCGAAACAAATCGACTCAAATAAGAAACTGCGTGCGCCTTCCTCACATATGTCAGAACACTGATTATGTATGCAATACTAATTTAAACCCAAAAGACTGATCGAAATGGTGTCTTTCTACAATCCTGCGAACTGCGCAACAATGTAGAGCTCTACCCGAATCGCTTCAAATAATGTACGTTTGTTGAATTCTGCACTGTGCGCATGCGCATGTTTTTCTACCCCAACTAGTCGGCAACAAACTCATACACATGCACCCATGGCACTGCTGAAGTTCCTTGGGATCATTTACATAGATATAAGTGGATATACCAATGGTTATAACATGTATACACATGCTACATAGGTTTATGATGTCACTGAATGCTGCTGGCCGCTTTTGCGGCCAGTCGGGTGTATGAACGTTTTCTGGCTGGCCGATTTTGCGGCCAGTCGGGTTCAAAGGGTTAAAGTTAAAAAAAAAATTGTTGGGTTTACGGATAATGCGGGTTGAATTTGCCACGGTGGGGGTATGCTAGCACACGAGTGCACACCTTATTTATTTTGACCATTGCATGAAGATGACAAATACAGTAATGCCTAAAAGCCATATTTCCGACTAAATCCTGAAAAATTACCCATAATTCTGCTGTGGTTAAGGAATCGATTATTTAGGGCATTACTGTACTGCCTGAGTACTAGTATCAAATGTTTCTTATGGTAGTTACTTGTGAGGAAAATCCATCTCCATGACAAAAGCTGATAAAGCCTCCTCAACTGTTGAAACAACTATTAATCAATGCTGTTCCTTTTGACAGGGTGCGAAGACTGTGGGCTGTGCTATGCTGGACCATGTGAGGAGCATGGTGGGATTGTATCAATGCCTGATAATCCACTTCCGAGTAAAGCTCGACTGAGTTTACCACAGAATCTGGCACTCAAACCAATCATTAGTGACAAAGACTACAGACGTAAGTTTTAACCCTTTGAGTGCCAGGTCGATTTTTGTATCAACCCATATACCCTGTGCCAATGCATTCTCTTATATATGCGAGTCGACCATAGGTCGCCTCGCATATATAAGATAATGCATTGGCCTAACATTTTTTTTTTTTTTTTTTACAATTTTGTTACAATTTTAATAATTTATTCTTATATTCTTTAACAGACTTATTTTGTAGGTTTAGGGCCGATGAGATCGTCCCCTGGCACTCAAAGGGTTAAAGACATATTATGAACCTATTTCAGTAAAATAAAATAATAAAACCAGTCAGTTAGTAACCAAACACTATCCCAATTGGAAGAATATAGCAATGAAACTAAGATTGTTCAAAGTTCCATCCAGATCGACTTCAACATTTTAGAGAACACAATGTTTGAACTACTCACAAATGTAAAATATTTACTACTTTTATATAATATTCGGGATGCTTTATTTGGCATAAACATTACCGGTACAGAAATTATTGGGCTGATAATTGTCCCTGCGTATAATTCGTTTATAACATTGAAACTGTTTTCTGATTATTTGGATATAAAATATATGAAAATAACTTATTTTGGCATGAGTATGTCGTATTCCGTTCATAACACCTAGCAGAGTGTTTCACATCACTTTAAAGCCCCGCAAGGCATTCGCAATGTCAACATCAATTTATTGGAATTTTGGTATATCACCTAAAATCATACCTATTTCTTGAGGTGTCCAAATTTTAATCATTATGGTATTTACACGAATATTTATACAAAGTGCTACAACTAATGTTTTCTTGTGTTTGAACAACAATAAATTAATATCAGATGACTTAACTGAGAGCTTTCCAATGAATGGCAACGAGCTGCCATATTTCTGACTAAATCCTGAAAAAATTCCGATAATTCTGCTGTGGTGAAGGAGTCAATTATTTAGGGCATTACTGTATTTGTTCTAAAAAGTGAGAATAAAAACATGCCTGCTGGGTAATTTTGTAGGTAAAAAATAAACATAAAAACCTGCCTGCCCATTTTGAAAAAAATGTGTCAGAGAAACAGATAATTATTTTGTGTGGCCTTATTGGCGACTGAAGGGGTCATTATCATCACATTTTGTTGTTGTGGGTACCTAGCTTTACGAAAAGGTGTTTTAGGTCCCCAACTTCACCATTATGGTTTTTTATGCTACAGAAATTATCACGGTATATCACCCTTCTTGTTATGTCACCGATAAAAAGCAAATGCATGACAGGAACAACAGTTTTTTAAAAAGATAACTGCCCTTGTACCTTCACTACCTTGTACCATGTCATCGGATGCAAGATTTGGTGTCAAATTTGGAATTGTTTGCATTCTACTGCTTTGTATTTCTGAATTTTTCTAAATGGGAATTTTATGACAATGAATGTTCTTGTATAATCACCTTGTCTCTTCCATTAGCGTATGGTGTATTTGCCAAGCGTCTAGTCATAAAGCGAGCACAGTTTGGACCCCTCGAGGCACCAATTATACCAAACACTGATAGCAGTGCAAATGAGTGGCCAAATGACCCTCTCAAATGGGAATTAAAGGTTAGTTGTTATCACTACTCATCCACTGCCAGTCAAGCCTGCAAATAGTTTGTCTGTCATTTGCAGAATGAGGTCCCCAGAGGGTGAATTTAGTGATGCTATCGTGCCTGGCATCACTCACTAAATTGACCTTGTGGGGACCTTATTCTGCATAAATTAGGTGATCAATGGGTGAACATCACCAACTTCAACTGGGGAAATTCAATGTGATCCTTGGTCTCCCATAGCAGTTGAAGCATAAGCAGACTGAGGTTCTCAAAGGGTGAGTTTGGTGATGCTAGATCACTGTGCAGGATAACATCACTAAATTTACCCTCTGGGGACCTCATTCTGCAAATGACAGACACACTATATCCAGACTTGATTCCAACATACTTATTATATTTACATTTAACCCTTTAATGATGGGATCTGCTCACTGTGCCAATGCGTTCCCTTATATATGCGAGTCGACCATAGGTCACATTTTGCTACTAGTATATGCCAAAGGGATTACCTATAATGTTTAAACAGTTATAATGCCCCTGACTATTCACAATTGTTATTGTTGTCTATAAATTGACACATCTCCATTATTATACCTCCACTTTCGAAGAAAATGGGGGGTATACTGGATTGACTGCGTCCGTCCGTCCGTCCGTCCGCCACGCTTTCTCCGTCCGTTTTTCCGTCCGTCCGACCTCATAACTCGAACAACTATGAACCGATTTCAATAATTTTTTGTATGCAATCTCCTTAGGACGGTCTCTCCGCATGATGCTAATTGCTAGTTTCGCCTCTTTTTCGACTTATTTTGACTTAGAAAATTCTGTGCGACTTAATAACTTTAAAAAATATGAACCGATTTCAATAATTTTGGGTATACATGCTTCTCACAATACTCTCTCTACATGATGCGGCTAGGGATTGGCTCAGACTGTTTTTCGTAATATTACACCTCATTTTCGACTTATTTTGACTTAGAAAATTCTGTCTGACTTAATAACTTTAACAAATATGAACCGATTTGAATAAGCTTCTTGTGACACCATATTGATATTATTAGTCCGAATTTTTCTTTAAAGTTAAAAATCTTTTTGGTTGAGTTTACGGATAATGCGGGTTGAATTTGCCACGGTGGGGGTATGCTAGCAATCGAGTGCACACCTCTTGTATTAAACATGTGATCATAAATTACCTCCGGTGCCTTGCAATTGTTCTGGAGTTATGATGATCAGTTAATCATTTTCTTGAATGTTGTCTTCTACGGTACTTAATGTTCTATGTCACTATATGTATACAGGATAGTCTACATGTATCTTCACACATAACACAAAGATATGTTAAGAGTTCATGTATTTTGCAATTAATGTTCAATATGTATGGACATGTTGGTAAACAAAATACCTTTTTGTACTTTATTTGGTCATACTATCAGAAATCGAAATAAATTGTCCAATGCGGGCCATTTATTTAAATTCCGGGGTGTCTGAGACTCAAATATTATTTTTGATTTGGCCTTATGTGATCATATTTACCAACTCATTGCACAACCATCTGATAATATTTTTTATATACATGTAGTGAAATTATCTTATTTTAGATATTCCAAGGTGAGAACATGATTGACAAACTAGATCTGACGGATGAAAATCTGTGCAATTGGATGATGCTTGTGCGGCCAGCAAAATCGAAAGCTGAACAAAATCTATATGCTCACCAATACCAACACAAGGTGTTCTTTGTTACCATGCAGGTAAGATCAATTGAATCAAGTTTGGATATTGTGTGTCTGACATAATGACATTTGCAGAATGAGGTTCCCAGCGGGTGAATTTGGTGATGCTATCCCATATGATGGGCTTGCATCACCAAATCTATCCACCGGGAACTTCATTCTGCTAAGGCCTCAACTGCTATGGGAGACCTAGGATGAGATTGAAGTTCCTCAGTTGAAGTTGGTGATGTTCTCCCATTAGAAACTGCTCCAATTGAAGGGATATAGACACTGAACAGAAGGGAAAAGGGAATTAAAACAATGTTAATTTGATCTATTGTATGAAGTTACATGTACAGTAATGCTCTAATTAATCGACCTCTTAACCAAAGCAGAATTATGGGTAACTTTTCAGGATTTAGTCGGAAATATGGCTTGTTGCCATTCATCGGAAAGCTCTCGGGGAGAGCTTTCCGATGAATGGCAACAAGCCATATTTCCGACTAAATCCTGAAAAGTTACCCATAATTCTGCTTTGGTTAAGAGGTCGATTAATTAGAGCATTACTGTAGCTGTATGCACCGAGGAAGCTTGACTTCTCATTGTTTACTGAATTCGGGAGAAACTGTTTCCCGATCGGGTGGGCTGGTGATGGGGCTGAGATTCAGGAGACTCCCACTTAAATCAGGAAAGTTAACATGTATGGTCATTAAAGATCCTCTATATATTTTGAGGCCTGCTAGATGTTCTTATTGTATCTTTAATAGGATATCCAGCCAGGAACAGAGCTGAAGGTTTGGTATGCAGGCAACTATGCTCAGAAGGTTGGCAAGAGCATAATTCCAGATGAACTGCCAAAACCACTCATAACGCTGATGAATCCACCGCAAATAGGATGTGAGACATCTTCTCCACCAGCTCAGCTGCTGGCTGACGAACCCGACCTTGACCCTGACCAGGAACCGGATCCCGACGGACTAATCATCTCCACTTGTAGCCCAAACGGTAAGCTTCTTGAAATTTTGTGAAAACCCTGTGCCAATGTATTCTCTTGTATATGCGAGTCTCCCATAGGGATCCTCGAATATATAAGAGAATACATTGGCCTAACAATATTTAACTTGGCCTTGTAAGCCAGTGCATTTACTTATATATGCGAGGCTCCCTATGGGAGACTCGCATATATAAGAGAATGCACTGGAACATGATCTTTAATACTGCACCAGCGCAGCTCCCATCATGAAAGGGTTAAGATGTTGTCCTTCCAACAGTATATAATATGAATGTTATTTTATTACTGTACGTTACGTCTCAAAATACTGTGGCTTCCAATATTTTTCCAACTAACTATATAATGAATGAAGAGTTTTAAAAGATATGTCATTAAATATAGGCCTTTAAATACGCCAAAGAGTCTTTATTTATCTGGGACTATTTCTTTACGTGTGTGCACAGTTAACATGAAACGTCGTTGAATGCTTTATAGAAGCCGATGTTTGTTTCGCGTCCCATTTGTTGATTTAAGTATGTATTGCCGAGGTTTTGAATCATGTAATAAATAGAATCTATAACTCGTCCCAAGTTTATAACAGAATTTACAAAACTTGTCCAGTAAA
This sequence comes from Siphonodentalium dalli, assembly GCA_032622095.1. Taxonomy (NCBI): domain Eukaryota; kingdom Metazoa; phylum Mollusca; class Scaphopoda; order Gadilida; family Siphonodentaliidae; genus Siphonodentalium; species Siphonodentalium dalli. The sequence goes on along the minus strand of CP136069.1, from coordinate 58,980,152 downwards.
TTACTTCTGGACCTCGCCAAAGGCTCGGTCCAGACCTAATTTACTGGACTCGTTTTGTAAATTCCGCTATAAACTGGGGACTCGTTGTCCATAGACCTAATTTACTGGACTCGTTTTGTAAATTCCGCTATAAACTGGGGACTCGTAGATCCTCTATATACATATGACATAATTAGGAACTCTACACACTTGTGACTCTAATTTTCCTATAGTCTATCATATCTTGTAAAAACACTGGCATATAAAGTGAGTAATATACAGTATTTTATTAGAAATTTCATCCCATTTGCAATATTTTTGGCTGCGTAGTTGAGAAGTGTTGAACTTATACCAGTGCATATTAGCATACTTTGGTTATCTCTGCCAATGACGTCACATCTCACGCTTAAATTTCCATGGCCCAAAAATAACAAAATCAGCCTCAATTAATCATGATTTCGATGGACTGTTGTTGAACAATAAATAGTCATTGCAATAAATATGGTAGATTCCAGATTCAAGCTGAAATTCATTCTTTGACTGTTCTATAATAACCATTGCTTTTTTAAATGGATACTCCCACTCAGTTTTAAAATTGTACATTTGAATGGCCCATTATTCATCTGGAGGGGTTTTCAGGAAAAATAAGCAGAAGGCAGATAATACTTCTGCAGATAATACGAGTACTGAAGGAGTCCTATTTATTGGAGGCAAATGTTCAGGACCATATGTTGTTTGTTGAACTTAATATATGTCCATTTCCTAAGGGACAACTACCCATCAATAAGTATTTAGTATAGAAAGGATTAAGTAGGGTGTGAAACAATGAATTGTGTATAACTTACATTAATGCCCTAAATAATCGACTTAACCACAGCAGAATTACCCATAATTCTGCTGTGGTTAAGGAGTCGATTATTTAGGGCATTACTGTATGTGGTTCAATAAATTACAGATGCAGATCACATCTCACTCATGATCGCAGCCCAACTTCCATCAAAGAGACCCGGACGACCAAAGAAACTTTTTGGAGGTGAGATTAGCTACTTCTTTTCCTGTGTTGGTCAGAATTATCTTTGCAAATTTGGCTATTAAAGGTACTCAATCCGATTTGATGGTCCCCATATCATCAGATTCCAACAACAACATTTTTTGAAATGCCGCTTCAGTTATCAGAATTGATTAGTTGCCAAAAATAATGCTAACCACAGTCAACTATAGTATAAAATTGCCCAAAACCTGTTATTTATCAACATTTTGTTCAACGAAATTTTGCCGGTTTGTCAAATATCTGACACAAAAAAGCCACTTGATTTTTGAGTTATCCATCTTCATCCGCAATTTGGTCCTAGACTGTCTTCTCATTGACTGGGCCACCGAAAAATTATTGGTGGGGAAAAATAATAGATTTCAAAAATTGATATCTGATCATTCTGAGCTTTGATGGGTGGGTTCCTTGACTCTAATCAAATATTTTTCACCTCCGAAGCCAAGGAAATAGTAATTTGCGAGAGTTAATTCGGATTATGCATCTTTAAAATCAAAGTCAGCCTACCTGGTTGTTTCTATTATAGACAAGCTTGGATATACATGCAGTGTGTGAAAACAAAATTAAGAAAAAATAATTTCTTGGTGAAACTGTTCTATCTGACTCAGAGTTATTATATGCCCCTCAACGAGTGGCAGATACATGTATACTGGTATCAGCTTACCGTCTGTCCATCCATCCGTCTGTCCATCAGTGGACACAAATTTGTCCTACATTTTCGGTCAATTTTTTATAAACTTGGCAGTGATATTTACTGTCATGGGAACATGTGCACCTGCGATTATGACGTTTGTCCGACTTTATTTTTGGTGGAATTATTCCCCTTTTTCGACTTACAAAATTTTCTCAAGATGTATAATTTTATCCGGACTTTTATTCCTACATTGTTTGGTCAATTTTTTTTAAAACTTGGCACAAATATTTAGATTTAGTACCAAGGAAACCTGTGCACCTGTGATTATGAGGTCCGTCTGACTTTTTTGTGGAGTTATCCCCCTCTTTCGACTTAGAACATTTTCGCAACATGCAGAACTTTGTCTGAGCTAGTATTCCTACATTTTTCTGTTTTTTCAAAACTTGACACAGAGGCCGATTGGGCACTTTTATTTGTAGTTTTTCTCGACTGCCACAGGGGTGGGGGGTGGTATCCTTAGCTCCATTTTGACAGCCAACCTCTAGTTGTTTCCGTACTCCTAAATCTATACAGAAATTTCAGGGAAGAGATACATGTATACCAATTCTTGGAATATTATGTTTGTGGTGTGGTTAAGGGTCAGGGGACCTCAACAGGAAAAACATTTCCGTCTATTAAAAATTTACAATTAAAAGCACACAAATTTGCCCATTTGCAAAACATGCAGAAAGAAACATTTAAGCAGGTGAATACATAACAAGAAATTTACCTTGAAAAATAGACTGCAAAATTTACTGTTTACTGTTTCACAATAAACATGTTCTCGGGCTAAATTTTCCAAATAAATTCAAATTTGCTATTCTTCCACTAAAATTAGCAAATAAAAGTGGTGATATTGTCAGCAAAAAAAATAATTTCCTTCTACGATAATACATATTTTGCAGTAAATAATTTCAAGTTGCCTATTCTCATGGTAAACAGGTGGTTCTGGTTATGTCAAGTGAGGTCCCTGATCCTTAATTTCCATTTTCAATCTTTTCAGAATCAGACCAAATCAGTGATACTTGGGTGTGCTCCCTGTGTGACGAGAATTTTTCGGGATTGAACAACCTCGAGAGACACGAATGCAATGTAATCAATGATGTCACAGAGAAGAAGAAAATTCGACGGAAAGGTCGTCCAAAGAAATTATTCAAAGGGCTCAAGAAACCCAGGAGTGACAAGAAACCTAAAGATACGACACTGAAAGCACAGAAAGTTAGAGATATAATCAGTAACAGGCAGCCGATAGATAGGAAAATACTAAAAGCGATGAAAAAGGAATATATATGTGATATATGCAGTCAGATATTCAGCCGAGAAAATATGCTGATTTTACATATGTCAAATCACACAGGAATGAAACCGTACATGTGTAAGGTCACCGATTGTTCAAAAGGTTTCTCATCAAAATTTAAACTACAGCGTCATTTGTTAATTCATTCTGCTCCGAGATGTCATAAATGTCCATACTGCGATAAGTCATTCAATAGGAGAGATCATTTGAAGAACCATATGCATACGCATGATCCAAACAAGAAGACATACGACTGTCCACGATGTGGTAAACAATATCACTACAGCTTCACGTTTAGGACTCACATGGCGTTGCATGCAGCAGAAGCTGGCGAGACGACCGTTTGTTCAATTTGTTTTAAAAACTGTGGCAATAAAGAAGGATTACTCTATCACATAAAGGTTCACAGTGGTGCTAGGAGCGTGAAAAATCCATCAGAGAAAAATCAGAAATGTCCGATTTGCGATAAGACATTTTTCACACAGAAAGACGTTAGAAGGCATTCTATAGTGCATTCAAAGAAGAAGGAATTTCTGTGTCAGTTTTGTCCGCAGCGGTTTGGAAGAAGAGATCACTTGACACGTCACATCAAATCGACTCATTTTGGAGATCCAAATCGGAAAGCTTTGGCGCTTCGGGACAAGAAGTGGAGCAAGCTGTCTCCATCAATGGTTAGGCTTGACGGACAAATAGAGCCACTTTATCAATTCTCCCAATTATCACCACAGTTGAGCCAAAATCCTCCCCAGGATGCAACAGTTCCGGTTCAAATTATCGCCGTAGCCCCAGAACTCCCAAATTCAAACTCCCAACCAGCATTGGTTTCACCAACGCAGGATCCAAGTGTTGCCAGCTTTGCAAATGCGTTAGCATACGCGTCTGTATCTGTGTCTCCACCAAGGCACAATTCATATTTGCGAGCAGATTCGCTCGCCCATGCACTCGATGCTATTCACACTGGAGGCATTCCGTTAAATTCAGCTCAGTTGGCGCAGAATCTTCAAATTGCAACACAATTGGACCAGTTATCTCACCCATCACAGTCAATGTCTCCACACCTCCTGAGTGCGGCGATGAACTCAGATCTCACAAAATCAAAAGACGCTTTACCGATTTTATATCAGTATGGTTCACTGCAGCAGCCGCAGTCATATATCGTTCCCACGATGGGCGGTACCCTGCTGCAGCACGAAATTCCATTAAGCAAGGAATCAATCGCGTCAAGTTTAGCTTCGACATTACAGGCAGATTCAGCTAGTACTCAGTCGCCATTGAATTCTACGTTGATAGGATACATGGAGACGCTGAAATCATTAGAGAACCTACCATTGAATGCTATAATAAATACCACGGACAAAAATAATCTGTTACAAGGGCCACAACTCTCCCAACTTAACCTTCAGCAGCAGCCCGCGGAGAAAGGTGTGCAAATAAACATTCTGCCGGCAAGAATGCAGTCTCCTGCTGGACAGCATGGAGATAATATTATCAGTTTAAATACATCACAGGTTTTAACAGCACCAGGCACAGATCGGATAACGCTTCCATTTGGTTTACTAGCGACACCTGTATCAAACCAGCTCCAGTTTCAGCCCGACATTCGTGCCGATGGAGGATTGACTCAATTAGTGACCTCACGACCTTTAAATTTGTTGACCTCACATACACAACAGAATGCGCATTTGGAGAACCGACTTGACCCACAACATACACATGTACAGCTTGGCCACCACTCTCCTCATCACCCGATATCCACTACACACTCTCTCAGCAGTGACATTGGCAGTCCGCTTGTCATTCATAGTGACACGCCTCCTCCTCCATCGATGTCACTCCATCACGGTTCTGATCTCGAAAATAGTTTATCGGAAAGTAATTCGTTAGCAATTTCACCCTCGGCAAATCAGGAAAGTTTGGAAGCAACGATGACTGAGATGAGGCGTGTGGTAATGGGACTCAGCCCGCCGCTCGGCAGTAAGGACCATGATAGTGATGGTGCATTTGGCGATGACTCTTCTTCTGGTGCCGTCTGTACAAGATAACAGTCCAATCAATAATGTAGATTAACCCTTTCATGACAGGAGCCATGCTGGTGCAGCATTAAAGATCATGTGCCAGTGCTTTCTCTTATATATGCAAGTCTGCCATAGGGAGCCTCGCATATATAAGAGAATGTACTGGCTTACAAGGTCAAGGTAAATATTGTTAGGCCAATGCATTCTCTTATAAATGCAAGGCTCTCTATGGGAGAATGCATTGGCACAGGGTTTTCGAAAAATTTCAGGAATCTCCAGACATGGAAGGGTTAAGAGTCCATCATTGGACCATATTTTTTCTGCTTTATCTCTCTGTGTATTTCGTACCGGTGTCTGTGATGACAATTGTTAGTTAACAATAGTCCATCAGGTGGCTATCCAGGCTCCAAGATCAGTCAGCCAGGGTAAATTAAATATTGCTCAAGAGAAGTCAGCCAAGGGGTCTGCAAAAATATTCCACTCCAACCGGGGATCCACCACCCCCCTACGTGCAAGAAAAAATATTTCCTCCAACAAATTGGGGACCCACTCCCCTTTTTCCATAATTTTTACATTTATAGCTGCTATTTTAAATGAAATAACTCCCAATGCGTGCACACTATCAGCTTGAAGTGACGTTGGCATTTCGTTCATCAACCAATAACTGAAGGGTCGACTTCAGTTATTGGTTTATGAACATCGGAAACATTCACGTGAACCGTATGGTGAAATGTACTGATTCCTACTGGAGCTAATTGTGTGAATGTAGTGGGTGTGTGGTTATAGTGGCATGATGGCATTTGTTTATTTTGCTTATTTTGCCACCATAATGAGTAATTTAATCACATGGGGCCAACTTCTCCTGGGCTGACTTCTCTGGAACCGACTTTGTTTCGGTCCAACATCATAGCGGGGTCGACTTCGTAGCGAGGTCGACATCGTAGCGGGGCCGACCTGTGTTTATTAGTTGCTATGAACACCAGATTAAAACAAGGGCATATGCTATTCGTTCGCAATGAGTTTTTATTGTCGAAAGGAATAATTTTAGAAAGTTTTTTAATTATTTATGTTGAGTGAATATTGAAGCAAAATGTAACATTCACTCGGAAAATTTCAAACAAATAGAGAATATCTTCAGTTTCTAATTAGATAACAAACATTACCACATAAGTGTCCATATTTTCAAATAAAAAACTGAAACATTAACCCTTCCATGAATGGAGCTTCAGTAAATTGTGCGAAAACCCTGTGCCAATGCATTCTCCTATATATGCGAGGCTCCCTGCCACAGGGAGCCTCACATATATAAGAGAATACATTGGCCTAACAAAATTATTTACCTTGAAGCCACCAAGTTTTTGTTAAATCGCTCAGATTAACCAAAGAGTAGGAAAAACAATTTTAGAAAACGATAACGGCAAGCCTGGAATTAGAGTGTCTAACAATTGCAGAATGAGGTCATCAGAGGGTGAATTTAGGGATGCTACCCAACACAGTGGGCTACCATCACCAAATTCACCCTGTGGGGACCTCATTCTGCTTAGGCCTCAACTACTATGGGAGACTTAGGATCAGATTGAAGCCCCCAGTTGAAGTTGGTGATGTTACATTTTGTTACGTCTCTCTCCTCAACAAGTTTAAATGTTTGTTACTCTTCAAGTTAAAAGTTGTTTTATGTATTAATTATTTAATCATAAGCTGTCAATCCATGAAATATTGTAAAATAATTGGCTGCCATTAAGGTTATTTCTCGAGAATCTAAATTTCTTGATTACTTTCCCGCTACAGAAATGATAGCAGCGTCGAGTGACCATGCCTAAAAATGAACATGGAAACTTCAATACTTCCTACGATTTAAATGAAATTTCGATGCTGCATCATAATTCCTTCGGGTAGGACTGCTTTGACATTATCCATACTAAGCATCAGTGCACAAGTAATTAGACAATTACACAAGACATATATTTGCAAAGAAATGAAACATGGAAATGAACACAAACAAAAGTTAGTGCCACTGTGGTCGAATATGACAAATATACAGTAATGCTCTAAGTAATCGACTTCTTAACCACAGCAGAATTATGGGTAACTTTTCAAGATTTAGTCGAAAATAAATACAGATTGAAGCTGATTGAAGCCCCTTTCTCGGCTTCTTCACATAGATTCTATTTCTTTTTTAGTTTAGTTTCTCTGTATCCCCAATTGACTGTAACACAGAGAATATATAAATGCGCCTCCCATGTATTTCCAGACTGGAGTATAGCGGGTCAGTGAGAGCTTTCCGATGAATGGCAATAAGCCATATTTTCGACTAAATCCTGAAAAGTTACCTATAATTCTGCTGTGGTTAAGAAGTCGATTACTTAGAGCATTACTGTATCAATCCCATGTCCACCGACAGCTGACGATGCATGATCAGTTGCGACTAGCCAATAACAATAAAAAAAACGCTGAATCGCTGACATGTTTTGAGTGACGGGTATCTCTTTCAACTTCACTTGTATTTTTCATTGGAAATAGTCTCAAAGTTGTACGCTCATTATACTTCCATCTTCTGCATATGATGGTTCTCCTGCGAAATGATGGATTAGATTATAAGAAATAACTCTTGTTTCGATTAAGGTTATGAGTTATAACCGAAAAATTGTAAAGACAAAAATATACTATAATGCGCTACGTGCATAACCTTAATCAAAACAAGAATTATTTCTTAAGTAGACGCACTGGGTGAACAGCATCCAAACAACTCATATCTTCAAGTTTAGATATAATATGTTGAGTCTGACATTTACAGAATGAGGTTCCCAGAGGGTGAATTTAGTAATGCTATCCCGCAGTGGGCTAATATCACTTAATTCACTCTATGAAAACCTCATTCTGCTTAGGCCTCAACTGTTATGGGAGACCTAGGATCAGGTTGAAGTTTCGCAGTTGAAGTCAGTGCTATTCACCCATTTAATAGTCACCTTGATTACGCATTTTATCTTCTATTATTCATTGGGAGGGGTGAACAGGAAAATAAGCAGATGAATGAGTCCTATATATTGGGAGAGAAATGTTCAGATAATACGTTCAACAAATGGTTGATGAGGGATAACTACTCATCAATGAGTATTTAGTATTGAAAGGGTTAAGGGGCAAACACACATTTTGCATAAATCCAGCCAAAATGGCAAGAGATTTTCAACAAAGAATTTCTGATGATTTATCCAGCGAAAAATCATAAATTTACATACCGGCATCATCATCTCCATTGTATATAGAATCTGAGCAATTATTAAGAGATGACAAAAACAATGAATTATAATACATTTGAGAGATATTTTTTGTCCCTTTCGGCACCAAGAACTGCCAAAATAATTAATAATTTCACACAACACTCAAATCATCAAATAGCTTATTGTCTTGGCTCTATGAAAGGAAGCTTCATTTGTACTGTAATTTTGAGTTACATTTTTTTTAATTGCATAGTATAAGGCCAAAAAAAAAAAGTGTTTTGGTTCTCGGGCAATTTTTTTTTCAAATCAATGAGGGAGGGAGGGTTTTATTTTTATTTTTTATTTTTTTCTGCGCATAGTAAGCATGGACAAAGATACCTTCCTCTGTCTAGTAATAACCAGAAAGGTAGAGGGAACTGTTATGCATATAAACTCATTTAGTCTTATATAAAAATGACATTGTACTACCAGTGTATGACTGGGATTACCTAACAATATATAATGCCCCTGACATTAACTACTGTTATTGTTGTCTAAAAACTGATAACTCCCCATTCTAATATGTGATCCTGAATTTAGTCCTGTGCCTTTCAATTGTATAAAGTTACAATTAGTGTAAGTTGTTCACAATGACTAATTGTAAGAAGAGCATGAGGATCAGCTAATCATTTTCTTAATTGTAGTCATCTACTTTATGTTGTAAGCCTGCAAGTCACTTTTTAACACATTACATGTTAGAGCTCAATGCACACTAATATTCAACACATATCTGCTATGGACATGTTGATTAAATCCCCAAAAAAAAAATTTTTTTTTTTTTTTTCAAATTTTTTTTTTTCGGAAGTTTTTTTGTCGTAACATCGGGCATTGCAATAAAAAGGCCTAATGCGGCCCTTTTTATTCAATGCGGCGGTGCCTGAGAACCAAAACCTTTTTTTTTTTTGGCCTAATATACCTCCATATATTATACTGAAGAATAAAGTGGTCACAAATATTCCAGCCCAATGAATTTTTTTTTATATGCAGTGTGGTCCACTCAAGCAGGGAGAAATCCACTGGAATTAGGCCACAGTGTTAAGAGATATGGTGTTCAGTTTTAACTTGGTTATGAACCCATGACCCAGAACTCATCTCAGCACAATTTTTCATTGATGAACAGGCATGACATGACAAATCTGAAATATAGAATATTATTTATGGGTAGTTTAGTTACCTTTCGGAATAAAATCATTAAATTTCATGAATCAAGAATAACTAAGTCTCCTCTCATGATCTTAAGATAGGATATCGTGGATATATGAGCTGCACTTTTGAAAAATACAGAAGTTATTGGTACCTGAAAACAGTGAAATTATTTTTCGTGCCATAAAAGTAAAGTAAATGAGGTTATAATTCCCAAGGGGTCGATGGTTCTTAAATATTGTGTCACAATAATCACTTGTACCAAATTTCACAAAGAAATTCCTGACAGATTTTGAAATATCAGGAAATATTGGCAAAACGTGCATCTGACCCTTAATCCATCTTTACTTTGCCATCAATTATTTTCATCGCTTACCACGTGGAATGGCTTGTACACCTCATTTGTTTTTCTGTGTGTACAACTGTTCATTATTTGTTCATTATCTGTTGCAAGCCAGATAACTTATATGTTTTCATCAGTATTAAATATCAGAAACATCTACCAAGCAATGTTTCCTTGTCTGTCACTCCCTGGGATTTAAAAGTTGGTTTCATTTGACAAAAATTGTTCTCGGTGCAAAAGTCATTTTTTGAGGGACAATAAATGTACAATAAATCCGGCCATTTATGCGACCATCTCATATTATACTCAACAGAATACATGTTATATGCAACAAATGAATGAATTTGAGTTCATTGGATGAGTGCAAAATATGCTGAACGATGGAAACAACATCGTAATTATAATGAAAATGAGTTTATGGCTCGAGTCATTCACTCATTTTCATTATAGTTACCATGTTATCGTTCACAGAGCACATGAGTGTATTTTGCACTCATCCCTGGTTCAAATTCATTCATTTGCTGCATATATTCTGTTGAGTATAAAAGGAGATAGTCGCATAAATGACCAGATTTAGTGTACAGTATAAATTTTTCGCACAAAGTACGCTATTAATCATACAATATCGGGAATAGAATGATTGCTCTTTTTTTTGTTTCATACTGAAGAATAATCGGACCTGATTTGTCTAAATTGTGTCACTCAAGTCTGGCTTGTTTCCAAAGCATCGTGGCTCATTTCTGTGGCAACTACTCCCAAGTTTTCAATCTTTTTCTGTCAGAAATGAAGATTTCAACAAATATTCCCTAGTTGGAGGATCTTATGGTTGCTTGGAGACGAGGTGTCTGCAGATATAGTTTAATTAGTTTAACAGTGCTTGCCCTTATTATGCAACAATACACCGTCGTTCTTTTCGTATTTGTGAAAATTATGACAAGTGTCGCGCAAAATGAAATTTGAACCATGTAACAAATATCAAGACATTCAGTTGAATTTTAAAAACAATCGGATAACTAAAAGTAAAGTTATCATCCGGAAACCAAAATAATTGGCAAATTTTAAGTGAACAAGGACGGAGCGACACTGGCTATTTTGATAGTCCCCCAAAATAGTTTTTTCGTGGGACAACAAAGAATTTTCATTGCAGCAAATATCTGCTAATAATTATTTGATTGACGGCTGTGGCAAGGTCCATTCAGACATTTGTAAATAAAATAATGTTAAAGGTCTTGGTTGTATCAGCTGACCACTTCCCACATATAATGGGGGGAAACAAAACACAAAATAAAGAGTCCATTTCATTTGCCTCGGGCAACGTTTATTCACAGGTCATTGAGCAACTCAACAACAAAATTAATGATTCTTGTAACCATAGCAATGAACATACAATATGGCCTGGTTAATCATCTGTACAAATATATCACGTATTCATGACAACTCCACAGCATGATCATTCATCTGTACAAAACATTGTATAACCAAGGAAACAAGACATGATTGACAGGACTTGGGTTATCATTCTTCTATACAAAAATATACAATAAAATAAAACTTTATATGATTCATATAACCATGGTAACATATCATAAAACTATTTCCAAACAAACAATTTTGATTTTTTTCTCATAATTTAATTAAGATCATGTGCCTTTATAGAAAATAAATAGAGACCTATATGTTTCTTATATCTCTTTTTTGTAATATTTGCTGCCCTTTTACTCATGGTGATGTTGAGTATATTTAGAGGATATTACATGGTTTGTTTGATATTAGGCCTGATATCAGCCCGAGGTAACCTCATATCAGCCCGAGGTAACCTCATATCAGTATAGTAACAGTGTAATTTCGACAACTCTTTCAAATGAGTGACATCACAAAAATCTATGTATTCACATTATTTAGCACAATCGGAACTCACTTCGTCTGGATTTGTTGCCTAATTCGAAGTTGAAATGTCCGACCTCGACGAGCGTGTGCCAAATGTATTTAGCAGTGAGCTATAGTTACAGGTTGTTGTAAAACCATATTACTCTTGATTTGTGATGTAAAATGATAAATACACAGATCGGTGATGTCGTAAAATGATATTACTTGGATCGGTTATGTCGTAAAATGATATTACTCGGTTTAAGGGCAAACTAAAGCGATATTCACCTAGTTCGATAACAAGCAGTGCTGGGCAAAAATGTCATATCTAATTAATAATATTCAGGATTTAGTTGTTGGTTAAATGTTTTTGCCCCATGGGACGATAGTTATAAAAAGAGATGAGGCCTAAACAGAATGAGGTCTCCAGAGGGTGAATTTAGTGATGCTAGCTTGTTGTGTGGGGTAGCATCACTAAATTCACCCTCTGGGGACCTCATTCTGCAAATGTCCAGCAACATAATTTGAAGCCTGTCCTCAATTGGGGTTCATACACATTCAACTTAGAACACACCTTTTACAAGACATGAAAATATAATATGGGTTGTAACAGGCCTGCAAATAGAGTGTCTGTCTCATTTTCAGAATGAGGTCCCCAGAGGGTGAATTATGCTATACCACAGAGTGTGCTAGCATCACCAAAGCCACCCTCTGGGGACCTCATTATGCTTAGGCCTAATCTACAGTCTCAAATTAACATTGATTTTAGTTACTTTTTCCATTTTGGGAAGTTTCTGTATTTCTGTATTAAAATCATAATTGAGGTGACTGATGAGTGAACATGTTTTCCATTCTGGGAAGTTTCTGTATTTCTGTATTTCTGTATTAAAATCATAATTGAGGTGACTGATGGCTGAACATCACTAACTTCAACAGTGGGGTAGCATCACCGAAGCCACCCTCTGGGGACCTCATTATGCTTAGGCCTAATCTACAGTCCCAAATTAACACTGATTTTAGTTATGTTTTCCATTCTGGGAAATTTCTTTATTTCTGTATTAAAATGCATAATTGAGGTGACTGATGGGTGAACTCAATATCACCAACTTCAACTGGGAAACTTCAATCTGATCCCAGATCTCTCATAGCAGTTGAGGCCTATATAAAGCAGAATGAGGTTCCCAGAGGGTGAATTTTGTGACACTAGCCCACTGTGCAGGATAGTGTGCAGGATAAATTCACCCTCTAGGGACCTCATTCTGCAAATGACAGACACACTATCTGCAGGCTTGGTAGTAATGACTTAATTCTGCAGTACTCTGTCAGGAGCAGGTCACACATATGTAGTAATAACAGTATAAAACAGTAAATTGATCAGAAAGAATCATAATTTATGATGTATAATAAAACCAGAACCATACATGTATGCTATGAAGCTAAAACATCACTACATTCTTTGTTTGGCATGAGATACATGTGTCAATCACACATTAGAAACAGGGGAATAATGCGTATATGATAATTACATTCGCAAACTGTAATCGGTGGTCAAACATAATCACTAAATAGTTGATAAAGTCTACCGGACTATTTTATAATTTAGTGGAACATTTTCACGAATATAAATTGTTGCCCGGACACCGGTTTACATATGTTGCACTTCCGCTTGCGGAATCAAATTATGGCACAGTTGACCAGCATGTGTATCTATCAATCACTATCATGTAGATACATGAATTGGATCATTGGATGGTTGATTGACGATAGACCCCAGTATAAATGTCCTCTAGCGGTACTGACATGTAGCTTAAGAAAAAACGCTGACAATCACGGCGTTTCAATATTCTAAAATGGAAAGTTGGATACTAAAAATTTAAAAACTGCGATACCACACTGCTCATTTTATACCTTTTTATGGGAATAGAAACGGGAAATTTTGGGAGGGGCCTGACTAATCAAATAGTATTCGATTACCTCTGTCGACTAGTCGACTCCTGAAAATCCCTAACCGTTTCAACACAAGATTGTGAGGGTATGAATGCTGATTATATAGAATCTGAATGCATGTTGGCATATCCCTGTCATTAAATAAATTTACATTATCACATTTTTGATGAGCATCTCACAATGAATTTATATCAAATGGAGGGGATAATACAATGCTACCTGATGTGGAATGCTAACGGAAACCAGTACCACAAACTTCCTCCTCCAGTATATAGCATTAGGCAGCACAGAAAAGCCGACAAAATTTATTTTGTATGTACGTCTTTAGATCTCAGGATTTTATTTCATTTCTACGATGACGCGGCATTCCCAACATGATGTAAAAAAACGTTTCCAAATATGGAGTGCATTCCTGGTGCAGTAAAGAATAATCAATCATGAATATCATTGACTCGAAGATGAATTTCGTTAACTCGAAGATGATGTCTCCTATATTGCGATGGGTATAATGAATTATTGATGTATTGCCTGTATTCAAAATTAGTTGTGTTTGACAATGTGAGGGAAAATTGTCAACAATCTCATTGACCTCTGATCTGTGAAGTGATCTGTTACGTCATTGACCAATGAAATCGCGCATACTCTGGACCGCTCTCCAATGAAATGGAGGGAATCCCAACAATACAGAAACTAAATTTAAATCACAAATCTAGAGACATACATATGATAGGATTTTCGTCGGCTTTTCAAAATGTCTGTCGGTGGCATATAGATGGCTTATAAAGTATTAAAAAAAAAGATATTTCAGCATATTGATAGCCGTGGCATTTTTGAAAAAAAAATATAACAGATTTATAAGTCCTGCTTCAAATGTTTTTTGGTTATATTTATGCTTTCTTGGTAATTATGGGGAAATGACAGAATTTCAAAACCCAAAATGCTATAAAAGTAGGAGAAATTTTTAAGTAAATTTTTTATATTAAATTTCTTTAAAATAAAATATTTGGCTCCAATGTATACCATTTGTGTATGAAGCTCAAAAGCTGATTCTCAGACTGTTTGGTGATGGAATAATATCAACAAATATATTAACCCATTCTATAATAAATAGACTCTCCCATTCAGTTATATTAGTATAATAAGATTGGTCTATTATTCTTTTGGAGGGTGTTCAGGAAAAATGAGCAGACAACAGACAAACAAAAAGATAACACAAGTGCAGAAGGATTCATATTCTTTGGTGGGAAATGTTCATTTGTTGAACTTCTTATCTGAACATTTCCTAAGGGATAAGAAGGGATAACTACTCATCATTGAGTATTTATAATAGAAATGGTTAAGATAAATACATGAGAGAGGAATAACTTGTGGGTACTGGTTTCAGTGATTTGGTGATGGGAGTCATTATGAAATCTGATAGATACAAGTGCAGAAAGTATTGCCTTCCAAGTTTTGCAGAGTTATCTATCCTGGAAATGTTAAAATACGATATAACTGCCTGCGCCTCACTGTAAATAGAACATCTCTAATAAGCCACAAATTCTAATAGAAATTTATTAACAGAGTGCACTAAATTCGAGCCAAGCTTTAGTGGATGAGGTCAATACATTTTATATAAAATTGCGATGCATTTGAGATCCATTTAATCACATTTTAACAAGGAAAAAAGATATCGAAACAGCTGGGGTTGAAACATAATATAGATTTCCTTATCACAACCAAAGTAGTAAAGACACCTTCGAGAAAAAATATAGTTCCATTTTAAATGTGTCTTTTCATGTTGACAAAATTGTTCAACCACCCTTATCACCCAGGTTTATCTCAAGTCAACATTAAATAACCCAACACAATTTAATATCATAATTATTTTCTAATTAAAATAATAATAATGTTCCAGCATTGACATCGACATCATTGCGCTAAGTTCTTACGCCACTGCGCATGCTGATAATACATGTGTGTCTTATTAACAATATGAGGCCCGATTTAGGGGGCTAATTATGTGATAAATATGTTTATTCCTGCAGTCTTATCTCATCATTAAAGATGCATATTCTGATTAAGCACCCCTCAATTACTATTTATTTGGATTCGGGGGTGAAAAGATTTGTTTCGAGTCAAGGAACCCACCAATCAAAGCTCAGAGTTATTAGATATCAATTTTTTAAATCTATTATTTTTCACCATGGAGACTTATTGGTGGCCCAGTAAAAAGTTGACGAGATGATGGTTTTGGATCAAATTGCAGATGAAGATGGATAACTATAACTCTAAAAAACACTTTTCAGGAAATTTTATACTATAGTCGACAGTGGTTAGCATTATTTTTGGGCAATTAATCAATTCTGATAACTGAAACGACATTCCTAAAAATGTTGTTGTTGAAATCTGATTATACGGGGACCATCAAATCGGATTGAGTACCTTTAATGTACTGTTTAAGTATGCCAACAATAGAGGAATATACAAGCCTTCCATAGCCTGTGTATCAATGAACGTATCCATGGGAACTATTAAATAAAACTCACATGGAAAGGTGCAGATTGTTATCATAGGTTAATGTTTCCAGGATAGATAACTCTAAACATACAAAGACAAAAGTTTCTGCGATACTAGTCTAATGATTGATGAATGGTGATACTACATGTGGATGCCAGGATCGAAAGGAGATTAATCGGAATGAAAGATTCAATGAAACTGTAGCATGTACAAGATAGTGCATTGATTGTCAATTGACAATAAAGAAATGAGATGGGGAAATTCTTCTTCACCTCTAGAAATCATGACTATGCCAAGTCTGCAGAATGAGGTCACAAGAAGTTGAATTTATTGATGCTAGTCCGCTGTGCACGGTTGTGTCACTAAATTCACCTTCTGGGGACCTCATTCTGCAAATGTCCGGCACCATATTTTCAGGCCCCAACTGTTTTACAATTTATTTTTTAATTTTCAAGGGCCGTATCCTCATTTAGACCCACACCAATTATTCAGCCATTGAAAATTTTAGGTATATGCACTGCGTCCAATGACGATGTCATAGATGATGATGATGTTGCGGGAATGACAAAGCGATGATTACCGATCTACCTGATATCAGTTGTTACTTATAATAAAATACATTGTATGTATGTTTGTTCATTAATCAATCATTTCATTCGGGAGGGCCTTATCCTTTTTTAGGCTCATTTATAGTTTTTAGACTGAAAAACATGCAGCCCATGGGCTTAAACGTCACACATGAATTGTGGATGAAGAGATGCACACATGATGATGTACTGTATTACTAAAGCTGAAGGGGTCACTCTCACCAAAAAAAATGCTGAAGGGTACACAGGTTTTGAAAATGTGCTGAAGGGTACACGGGTTTTGAAAATGTGCTGAAGGGTACACAGGTTTTGAAATGTCATTCTAAATGACGTTTAGTTTTTGTATGCTGTCATGATTTATGTTAGAGAATAATTGTTTTCGTTCCAATGAACATTAAAATGAACTGAAAACAAACTTCTAATGCGCACCAGGCTTTCAGAAACACAGATTAAGTAACGGTATTAGTGTCGTTCACAAACCCTGTGTACCCTTCAGCACATTTTCAAACCCTGTGTACCCTTCGGCACTTTTTTTGGTGAGAGTGACCCCTTCAGCATTACTAAAGGCCTATGCAGACGGCGACTCAAGCGATGCGTCTTCTGTGTCGACGCTCAATTAGGATAAACATAATATCACTGAGGTATTCGCATGGCATCACTAGCAAGGATAGGATTTGTTCTATAAGAACAATGTGATCAGAGCGTTTACTCAAGTGTTTTCGGCTTTTTCAATGACAGAGATAGATGAAGTCACCGGATGTGAAATTAATCAACATTGCCAAGTTCATAGGAGGTAAACAGAATGGCTACTTCAAATCCAATATGAATAGTGGAAATTATTATATAACAAGATCCTGCATCATACAAATCACTAAAATAGAATGTATGGAATATGGATGGGCATTGCATCCCATCTACAGTAATGTCCTAAATAATCGACTCCTTAACCACAGCAGAATTATGGGTAATTTTTCAGGATTTAGTCGGAAATATGGCTTGTTGCCATTCATCGGAAAGCTCTCAGTGAGAGTTTCCGATGAATGGCAACAAGCCATATTTCCAACTAAATCCTGAAAAATTACCCATAATTCTGCTGTGGTTAAGGAGTCAATTATTTAGAGCATTACTGTACAAGTGAATGGTATAATTAAATTAGCATTTTATTTTTTATTAGAAGGCATTAATAAAGACTATTTCAGTGTTATTGACCCATGTGTTGGACCAATGAGCCAACAGGCCATTGGAGAAAAGTACCACATATATACCATACTTGATGACTTGCTGCCAAGTTGATATTTGAAAATGCAAAACTAATGAGAGGAACCCACGATGTAGCATGACAGAATGACCATGAAAACATTTTGACGCAGAAATCGTGACGCTCGCCTCTGTAAGGACCTTAATACGAGTGTACTCTCATACTAATACATGCATACAGACACCAGCCAATAACAATATCTCAACGCATACAGACACCAGCCAATGTGAGTGTTCTGTCTTAATACACACATACAGACACCAACCAATAACTACATCTCATCGTGAGTGTACTGTCTTGATACATGCATACAGACAGCAGCCAATAACAATATATCATTGTGAGTGTAACAAGTAGAGCAAAGGCCACACATAGTCAATCTCCTATTTCTCAGGTCCACGTGCATGGTCCAGAAACCCCGCGCATACAACCTTTTTATTCACAGTTTTAATGTCCAAACAAAATTATCATCGGTAAGAAATAATTGCGGTACGTTCATAGTTTATACAAACTGCTCCAAACTGAGATCGAACATACCAGTTTCCGGATTCAAATTTCAATTGAAAACATGACCATCATGATGAATTGCGCTTGCAAACTCATTAGAAAATGTGTCAACGATACTTTATTCGGTGAAATAAATCATATGGATACTATCAACTAACTTTTGTGGACATTAGTTTGGGTGATAATCGCCAAGGGCAACTGATATAAAACCCAGAGTTAGCCGATCCAGGGGCTGAATGCTTTGTTAGCGTGTGCCCAGGTGTGCCCCAGAAATAAAAAATTTAATTAAAAGCACATGCACTTGAATAGCGTTAAAAAAATTTGGCTTGAGAAATGGGAAATTGACTTTGCATGACCTAATTAAGAATGACTAGCTAAATTAAATCACAATTGAATACATATTATCATTATTTCCACCAATCAGATGTTTCGGATGTCTTGGATGAGGGGCGAATTTTCACTGTGGAAGAATAAAAGTAATAATTTTTACATGTTTTCGTAGTACATACTGTTATTCGAGGCAGAAACACATCCTAATTTTGTACAAACAGGTAGCAAGATTTGTTTTCAAACAGTTATTTGTCTGTGTCTAAGCCTAAAATCATACCAGACCCGGGATCTATAATACTTAGAGGATATTACTCGGTGTGTTTGATATTAGGCCTGATATCAGCCCTCGGTAACCTCATATCAGCCTGATACCGAAGGTCGAAGGCTGATATGAGGTTTCAGAGGGCTGATATCAGGCCAATAATATTAAACCAACCAAGTAATATGCTGTTTATTAATTATATGGCCTCTTAGAAACTGACAACTCTTTCATTTGAGCGATGACACAAAATAGATATATACACATTATTTAGCAGTGAAGTAGAAATACGGCATGTCGTAAAACCATATCTAATTAATACTTTCAGTTATCATCGGTGTTGCATACAGTAATGCCCTAAATAATCGACACCTTAACCACATCAGAATTATGGGTAATTTTTCAGGATTTAGTCGGAAATATGGCTTGTTGCCATTCATCGGAAAACTCTCACTGTTCAGACAGTATAATAACACCCCATCTTGAATTAACATACCACGAAAAGCATACAAATTATTACTTCTCTTTATATCATTAAAGATCCTGTGCCAGTACATTCTCTTTTATATGCAAGTCTCGCATATATAAGAGAATGCATTGGCACAGGGTTTTCGTAAAATTTCAGGAAGCCCATGAAAGTGTCAAGTCCCACTCTCGATTCTGGCATGATGAGAGTTGAAATCAGAAGGCATCATCGGAGGGAGGCACGTAGGAGAACCCATAGAAGGCGCTGTCCGCTTCCATTACACTCGCACTAACCAGGTTGTTGTCCACCGAACGGCCCACAGATGCTGAAAAATAAAAGAGTAATGAGTCTCATGTATAAACTCGACAGATCGATGTATCGTTACACCCCTACCATTTGAGAGAAATAAAACTGGACGAGTCGACCATGGTTCAACTCATCATGAGATAATTTGGGATTTCCTGAAAAGTAGCAATTTAATGTTATCTGGGCATTCGAAAATTAAGTGGACCTTTAAAGGCAAGGATTGCCTTGGTTGTAGGTTATAATTTAGAAAAAAGATACCAAATTATGAAAATTTCCTTAAGAATATACTAATAGTATAGTTGTGAACCCTCTAATATTGGGGTACTGGTGCTTTATCCCATTGCGTTTTGTTTTGAAAATTTAAGAAACTTTAATGATAGTATGAATGCGATAATATCCACAAAACACACTTGTGTGAGCTGAGTGTTTGTTTATATACAGCACATAAAGAGTGTGCAATAAGCAAAACAATCAACATTCAACACCAAAATATTGAGTGGCAAGGAACAAACCGGCCAAAACCGGCCAAATAAAGCTTCAACAGCCTAAAATATCTTCGGTCTGTCTCAATAGAACCATACAAATATGGATATCATTGGAACCGGCTCATTGACCACATTGTGATGGTTACAGTTATGCCCTGTGCCAATGCATTCTCTTATATATGCGAGTCGACCATAGGTCGCCTCGCATATATAAGAGAATGCATTGGCCTAAAAAAAATCTTTTTTTAACACTTTTTATCATTTTTTCTTACATTCTTTAACAATTTTATAATTTTTAATGTGTTAAGCCAATGCATTCTCTTATATATGCGAGGCGACCTATGGTCGACTCGCATATATAAGAGAATGCATTGGCACAGGGCCCTTGTGTTTGGTAAAGGATTAACGAGCGCTATAACAGTATGTTGTAAACAACATGATACAGTTTTAACCAAAGTTCACCAGTGGGAACTCCCCGGTGTTTGATTGTTTTGCTTATTGCACACTCTTTACGTACTGTACTGTAACATATGATAACATAGTTTTTGTTTACTAGAACTGCATACGATCTTGACAATAACATGCTATTTATGCGATATTTATTATTGGTATAAGAAAAAAAATTGTCTATATTTTAATATTCTTTCTGTTTATGATGTTTCTAACAGATGGGACTATTTCAACAGCAATACCTATCGCAAAGGCCATCAGTTCCTTTAAACCTAAGCTCATTAGAAAACAACCAAAAGCTACATACATTGATCCTGAATAGGCTGAACTCATCCCCTTTTAAACCTCTAGGCTGGTCCCTGCAGCCTGAACTCCCCTTTCTAGCATTTTTATGCTTCATCCTGTTGTCCAGGGGCAGTATTTTTCAAGGTATCCAACTTGTGAAATTGCACACTTTTTGCAAGAAATCTCCAACAAATAAAGGATTTCAATTCTTTATAATAATATCTCACCTGGAACTGGCTCCCTCACAAACTCAGGGTCAAAGTTTTTCAAGTCCAATTGACCTTTCTGTAAATAGAAAATCATTGTTATTTATGTTACAGATGCAAATACAATCCTCAGAAATTTAAATTATGAAGTCATGTATTATATTTAATATTAATTAAAATATTATTTAGTTTTATACAAGATGCTGTACCGTGGGTGTTAGAATACCCCCCAAAGTTCTAAATTTAACCCTTCCATGACTGGAGCTTCCCTAAATTTTGCGAAAACCCTGTGTCAATGCATTCTCTTATATACGCAAGTCTCCCATATATAAGTCTCTTGCATATATAAGAGAATATGTTTGCCTAACAATAATTACCTTGACCTTGTAAGCCAGTGCATTCTCTTATATGTGTGAGGTTCCCGGGAGACTCGCATATATAAGAGAATGCACTGACACAGGATCTTTAATTTTGCACCAACGCAGATCCCATCATGAAATGGTTCAAGTATTATTTTATTTTATTTTGCACCATGGGTGCTAGCACTCCCCCACGGTGTTCCAAATTTAAACATGGTAGAAGGGACCCATAATTTAAAGACATATTATGGACTTGTTCGGGCGCGTGAAATTGAAAAGTTAGTACCCAGGCGCTATGTCAACATGGGGAATGTTTCACATCACTTTAACAAAACCTGGCTTTTGTTTACATAACACAGTAAAAAAAACTTGACAATAACATACTTTTTAACATGATATATATGATTGGTATAAGAACAAAATTTATCTATATTTTAATATTCTGTCTGTTTATGGCGGTTCAAACTGGTAGCACTATTTTAACAGAAATACCAATCGCAAAGGCGATCGGTACCTTTAAAGCACACATAAAAGGGAAAATGCGACCATCTGCACTGTCACTTCCCTTCATTGGTTTCCATTCTTCGCGATGGTCCCCTCGCCCCGCTGCATTGCTAAATCAATAGGTCCATGCTAGATTTTAAATCCTTCAGATGGTGCAAAAATATCCAAAGATGGGGGGGGGGGTGCTTCTCCATGACAGACTTTTCCAGCTATATTCGAATATTGAACCCCTCAGACCAATGAAACCTGGGACTAGTAAACCCTAGGACTAGTTAACCCTAGGACTATCGAACCCTCGGACTAGTGAACCCTCAGACTATCGAACCCTCAGACTATCGAACCCTCAGACTATCGAACCCTCAGACTATCGAACCTTCGAACTATCGAACCCTCGGACTAACAAACTGTACCCATGACTGAGATATATGCCCTGACAGACAGGCAGACGAAGTGAATCCAGTATACCACCAATTTTCTTCGAAAAGTGGGGGCATAATAGCAGAATAAGCATTCAAATTCAGTCAAAATAAGTAAGTAAAATCCATTCAAAATATAAAGCCTGCAATAGTGTGTGTCCAAGCCTTGAAATAGGGTGTCTGTCATTTGCAGAATGAGGTCCCCAGAGGGTGAATTTAGTGATGCTACCCCGCATAGCGGGCTAGCATCACCAAATTCACCCTCTGGGAACCTCATTCTGCTGAGGTGTAAGCAGAATGAGGTCCCCAGAGGGTGAATTTGGTGATGCTAGCCCGCTATGCGGGGTAGCATCACTAAATTCACCCTCTGGGGACCTCATTCTGCAAATGACAGGCACATTATTTCAAGGCTTGTGTGTGTCATTTGCAGAATGTGGTCCCCAGAGGGTGAATTTAGTGATGCTATCCCCAATTTTCCCAACTCAAGTTTGCATCATATCCCTTTCATAATGGGAGCTGTGCTGGTGAAGTATTAAAGACCTTGTGCCAGTGCATTCTCTGAAATATGAAAGTCTAACATAGGGAGCCTCACATATATAAGAGAATGCACTGGCTTACAAGGTCAAGGTCAATATTGTTAGAGCAATGTATTCTCTTATATATGCAAGGCTCCCTATGGGAGACCAGCATATATAAGAGAATGCTTTGGCACAGGGTTTTCACATAAATTCAGGAAGCTCCAGTCATGAAAAGGATATAATTGCCTGAAAACACACTTATTTATTAGGACTGGGCCCAATATAAAATATTTTCATTGAGTTTTAGATTCAGCACATTTGAGTGACATTCTGAATCTGTCCTCAAACCTCAGAACTCCACACAGGAGAATTAGAGCACAGGTGTTCATGACCTAAATCCCTGACACCTGTCAATCACAGGGAAAGTCAGGGAAAATTCCATGTTGATGACATCACACCAGATGGCTGAAACATGGCATCTGTCAATCAACCAAATATCACCTGATCAGTTCATGACCAGGTGGCTGGTAACTGAAACTAACATGATGATGTCATCAGACTCTGTGCTTGGCATCTGTCAATCAACTCAAACTTACATCACACCAGGTGTTCTGTTTCTGGACATCTCCAGCCAAACATGAAAGTTGTCTGGGGTCCAAGTGTCTCAAAGTCAAAACTCTACAGAAAATTCATTTGATCCCAAACCTTAAACAAAATTTAAATGACCCACTAATAGTTTCAGCATGGGGGCTTCTCCACATCATGGCCCGTTTAATTAGTCCCACTATCATCACCCTCCATTGTTGATTACATACATGGTTCTGATTTAGCTATGATGTTGGTAGAACAAACAAGTGTTAAGAAAAGATATCCGCTCCTGATGTTATTTTATAGATGGGTGGGAAATCAGTTTGGCCTAACTTTCTGTAAAATTTCTGGCAAAAATTGCTAAACTCAAAAGAACAAATTTTATTACAACTTTTCTTTCTAAATTAAGATGGTCTATCTCTTCCAAGTAACACTTCCAACAAAAACAACAACAATACACAAAATACAAACACATTTTTTGCAATTTTAATGATGAGTTATATGCACATAGGGAGCCTCACACATATAAGAGAATGCACTTGCTCAAGGTCAAGGTAAATATTGTTCGGCCAGTGCATTCTCTTTATATATATGTGAGGCTCCATATGGGAGACTCGTATATATAAAAAGAATGCATTGGCACAGGGTTTTCACAAAATTTCAGGAAGCTCCAGTCAAGGAAGGCTCAAACATATCTCAAAAGATGTTTTCATCCAACAAATGGTGTAATGTTCTAAAAATAGTAACAGTTCATGTCCCAGCTATTGGGTAAAATATATAAGGATAAACAGTAATTCGCTAGTGACAGAAGCTCCTTGTGAATGGTTCACCTGACTCAAAATTATTAGTTTAACCATTAGATACTATAAAATACTCATTGATGAGTAATTACCTTAGGAAATGTTCAGATAGTAATTTCAACAAACGACCATAGGGCTTACTGTATTATCTGAACATTTCCCTCCAACAAATATGACTCCTTCTGCAAAGTTATTAAATGTTGTCTGCTAATTTATCCTGAACACCCCTCAAGATGAATATTAGAACATTCTAATGTATAGTTTTATAACTGAGTGGGAGAATCCATTTAGTATGGAGAGGGTTATATATCTGAATCAATACAGAAAGTTTAGGGAAGAGATACACCATCTCTAATACTACACGCTCCAGCATTAACGGACATGGCTCAGTCGAACACAGTCAGGAGTAACCTACACACCCACATAAATAATAGTGGGTCTTATGAGCTTTCATAGAGTTTTCATGTCCCAACCCTGGGATTCCATGTCATTAGCGGCAATCAGAACTCAATATTAGTAGCACCATGATAAAGGCATCCAATTGAAATGATCAACGTAGCACGATGTGACATAATTCGGGGGAATACTGCAAGCCTTCTGAGAAATGAAACGTTGTCGGGAATACGATAGACTCAGTATCCGTATGCATCTGAGTGTATGTTTACAAACACTGGTTTGAACCCCAAAATTATGTATACATAATTTGGTAGAGGTCTCAAAACATAGCAATGCAGAATATTTCCGAACAAATTCGTTGATATAGCGCTGAAAATATGTTTGGTTTCTTATATTTTTCTATAAATTTGAGATTGTTTTGTCGGTGAAGGTTCTAATTTTTGAATAAGTATTCTCGTAAAAAATGCACATTTAGATGTCTAGAAAATCTAGAACTGTCTTCGCTCTGAATCGTTTATGGTAACAATTAATTTTAATGATTAAAATGAAGAGAATTTTTTTTAATAGTTTCATGTTAAGTTAACACAATATACCTTTTCCGGAATGTCGCTCATTATCTGTTACCGATTCCAGAAAATCTGATGAATGTAAATGGCACCCTTTTTACACGGGGCCCATACATTGTGTTCAAAGTTGTATTGTTTATGACTTCAATGCATCTTTCTGGGAAATATAATACTTCGAGATAGGTAATTCATGTATTTCATCAACCTATTTCAATACCGGGAAAAATTCATTGCAAATTTTATTAGATGTTTATTGGAGCGCAAACCGCCAAGTGGCTTTAATATGTTACATACCACATTTGGACTAAATGGTGGTTCCACTTTTCTTGCATACAAATCATCCCAATTCACATCCATGAAGAAGTCATGTGACCGTAGTTCCTGGAAGTCCTTCTTAGCACCGAGTCTGTTCTCCTTTTCTTTTTGTAACAACTGGGAACGTAAAATCATGGTTGTAATTAATCAATCGACAATATACTTAACCCTTTGAAACCTGGCTCCCCACAACGATCGACACCCTGACCCTGGGCTCCCAGTGGTATTTTGACCTATTGTAGACAGTGTTTAGATGTATGGTGTCAGTTATGTAAATTTTTTCGAACATAATTTTTTATATCGTTGGAAAGGTTATTACATTCTGAATTCAGCACAGCAAAATCCATTTCAATATCTTAAATCCAGAAAAAGTCATACAAAATTGAAAACTCGACTGGATTTATTATTCTAAATGCCAAGAAATGTTACGTAACGTCACAATCCCAACGTAAATATATGACGTTGTATGGGTTTTAGCCAAAACAAAATATGTGCATTCACTTAAATACCCCACTAATAACTAAAATGTTCGACATTGCGCAGTCTATTGTCATAAACCATCTTAAATGCAATATTATGAGCTTTATTCTCGTGTAAATCGATTTAGCATGTACCTATGCGCAAAAAATTTATGATTTAATGAACTCAGAAAATTGTATATTCTTAAACAAAACTCATATGACACGTGTTTACATCCGACAATCGCTAGCGCGAATTATGTAATTAGCGGGAACTTCTTCACACATTTGGGAGTTAAAATGTCCCAAGAATGTGTCACTAAAGTTTCTACCCATAAATATAGTTTTTTAGGTCACTTATGAGCCATATAAGGCGATATGACCTAACGCGAAACGAGAGGTCGCAAAAAGCAAGATGGCGACGCCCGTAATTGCAGAAATTTGATAAAATGGAGACTGTATCCGGCTTTCAATCGGTTGAAAGTTTTTGGGCCAAATCTAATCGCGATAATTTTTTGGACAGCTAAAAAAGTTGTTATATGAGTTTTATGAAACACTATAAATTATTAGTCGTACCATTGAGTATTTATCGAAATATAAAAAATAAAGTGCAGCACAGCGACCATGGTAGAACGCGAGATTACGTCATGGCCGGAATACCAGCCAGTCGCATATATATGCAATTACGTTCTGGCCGGAATACCGGCCAGCCACGTTCAAAGTGTTAAAGATGCATAATCCGAATTAACGCTCGCAAATTACTATTTCCTTGGCTTCAGATGTAAAAAATATTTGATTCGAGTCGAGAAACCCACCCATCAAAGCTCAGAGTGATCAGATATCGATTTTTTTAAATCTACTATTTTTCACCACCGATAATTTTTAGTGGCACAGTAAACAGTTGACGAGAAAACAGTCTCGGACCAAATTGCAGATAAAGATGGATAACTCTAAAATCAAGTGGCCTTTTTGTGTCATATATTTGACATACCGGCAAAATTACGTTGAACAAAATGTTGATAGATAACAGGTTTTGGGCAATTTTATACTATAGTTGACTGCGGTTAGCATTATTTTTGGGCAATTAATCGATTCTGATAACAGAAGCGGCATTTAAAAAAATACTGTTGTTGGAATCTGATGATATGGGGACCATCGGATCGGATTGAGTACCTTTATACATGTCTTGTGCTGATCTCATTAGTGCACATATGCGATGTCTATTTTCTCATCTCATAATTTATTGGTTATTTTAATTTATGGGCATGAATTTTATTCTTGTGTTTACTTTTTATAGCTTTGTGTGAATCACATGTGTGAGTAAATGGGGGGGATGCCTAATGGCACTTAAGTCCACGCTGTCTTGCCCACGGGAAGCTGACATAAGCTAAATACAGCAGTTCACCCTGCTGTTTACAAGGCCGTTTCAGAATCAGTCAGAAAGTTTAAATAAAATAAGCAAGAAAGCCCTACGTCCTTCCGTATATTGGGTACCAAGTTTACAAGGTACACATCATGTATATATAAGTTATACTTTTTCCAAATTTTATTGGTGTTGTCCCATCCATAACAGTAAAATTTATATAATTTATTTCATTATTTTTGTATTCTCTTTTTTTTGGGGGTTTTCTCAATGATCATATATTTTGATTTTATCAATTTGGCCAAAATTTCTGAAAAAAGACCAAGCAAATTCAGAAATGGCTAAAAATTTGGCCAAAAATAGTTTTCTGGCCAGTGCTGACCATGTGTCTAGGTTACACTGGCGTAAATTTTCCATAGGCCTCGGTGCAAAAGCTTTAGTGTATACTGTACTATAATTATATAGTATACATTATAATGCCCAGGTCCAGAATTTTCTTTAAATCTGAAAAATTGACATTTGCGGTAACTTTTTATGCAACAAAAATCATATCCGACAGGCAGGGAAATCACTTTTAAATCTATTGTTTTCATAACTAATGTCAGATTTGCACTAAAGATATAATGTCATAATTCAGACCACACCACAAAATTCAAACTTCACTACAAATGTTTAATTCCTGTGCCAATGGCTATTTTACCTATGGGAATTCATCCGGCAGACGTGTGATGAATTTTTTATGCTAAAAACACACAAGGCTAATCAGGTCCCAGTGTTTATTTTATTCTCTCCTATAATTTCGTCCTGCATCTGCTAGATGTCACTCTATATCCTTACTTACCCCTTCTAATATGGACCTAGCTGCTGACGATACATTATGCCGTAACCTAAGAGGTTTATAAAGTATATTATCATACATCTCCGCCGTGTCTCGACTGTAAAATGGAGGCTGAAATAAAAGAAAACAAAACATATCCATCAAGCCTTGAAATAGTGTGTCTGTCATTTGCAGAATGAGGTTCCCAGAGGGTGAATTTAGTGATGTTATCCTGCACAGCATAGTCTCCCCTGGGAACCAATGTCTCCCTCGGCTCTGCCTCGGGAGACATTGGTTCCTCTGGGAGACAATCCGCAATGTTGCCCTC
Organism: Siphonodentalium dalli; assembly: GCA_032622095.1. Taxonomy (NCBI): domain Eukaryota; kingdom Metazoa; phylum Mollusca; class Scaphopoda; order Gadilida; family Siphonodentaliidae; genus Siphonodentalium; species Siphonodentalium dalli. The sequence goes on along the minus strand of CP136069.1, from coordinate 58,951,518 downwards.
GAGCCAGGTCACCATTTTTATATTGATAGTCACTTCGTCTATTTGTTTATAACAAGGACACTGTTTTCTGTATATCTTGGCTCTCAAATTTATGGATATAACTAATAATGGCATGATTATGTGCTTTCAGACCTCAACGATGTGTTTCACATCACTTTTATAGTTTGTGCAGTAAAAGGAATCTACAACTATGATGGGAGCTGTGCAGGTGCTACATTTAAAGATCCTGTGCCAGTGCATTCTCTTATGTATGTGAGTCTCCCATAGGGAGCCTTGTGTATCAAAAGAGAATGCACTGGCTTACAAGGTCAAGGTAAATATTGTTAGGCCAATAAAAGAATGCTTTGGCACAGGGTTTTCGCAAAAATTCAGGGAAGTTTTGGGCTTTTTTATTTCATGGCATTATTTCTATTCCCAGGCAACAATAGGGAGATAAAAATATATACATCATATGTGTTGAGATTCCTTGAACTCCCTGTTTTTTTTCTCCCGTTACTCTAAACACAGGTATTATTTTATTTACCTTACAAGAACCTATTTATAATCCTATTATAACCCTTTCATGACTGGAGCTTCCTAAAATTTTGCGTAAACCCTGTGTTAATGCATTCTCTTATATATGCGAGTCTCCCATAGGTAGCCTTGCATATATAAGAGAATACATTGACCTATCGATATTTACCTTGACCTTGTATAAAGGCAGTGCATTCTCTTATTCTACGGGAAAGTTGCATATATAAGAGAATGCACTGGCACAGGACCTTTAATGATGCACCAGCACAGCTCCCGTCATGAAAGGGTTATGTATAAATATAACGAGAGGTGAGAGGTTAATCTCCAGGGAAGATCACCATCAAAGAATAATCCTTTGCTAGATTTTTAGTCACCTCTCTTCTTATGTATAAATGTGTTGAGATTCCTTAAACTGGAAGTATAAGATCTAAAATTTAGCAGCGACTAAATTTCTTTGAAAATTGGGATATAATGAATTGGAGAATCTATTTAGAAATATATTTATTTTGTGTACTCACAAGCCCATACATCATCTCGTAAAGTACGGCACCGAGACACCACCAATCGACCGTCTTATCATAAGGCTGCTTGCGTAATACTTCTGGTGCTAAATACTGAAAACAAATTATTCTTAATGTTAGCCCTTTCATGATGGGAGCTGCGCTGGAGCAACATTAAAGATCCTGTGCCAGTGCATTTTCTTATATATGTGAGTCTCCCATAGGGAGCCTCACATATATAAGAGAGTGCACTGGCTTACAATGTCAAGGTAAATATTGTTAGGCCAATGTATTCTCTTATATATCAGGGAGACTCGCATATATAAGAGAATGCATTGGCACAGGGTTTTCGCAAAATTTCAAGAAGCTCCAGTCATGGAAGAGTTAATGTTAGCAAGTAATTTCAAAAACTGCGCTCACTCAAAGAGCTTTAGTGTAAACAATATTTTATTTTCGAACATAACATTCAACATATAAAAACAAATGCACGTATATACAACACATACTTAAAAACAGAGGTAAGACAACAAGCCTAAAAGGATTTTATTAAGTCATTTATTCGAAATAAGAATGTTGCCCTTGGTATCAGAATAGATACAATAGGGTAAATTTAGCAGACAGATAACATGTTAGATCCGATAAAAGGTCGCTGACCAAAATGTCCCCCCGACGAAGGTGGTAGGTTTGAAGGATTTATGTGTTTCAGTTCCCTATACTACAAACTGTAGGAGGAATTGATTACACCAATATGATACAAAGCGCATATTCACTAAATATGTTGCACATCTTCAATGTGTCGAGAAAGGGTCAATAACTCTAAAATAAAAACATAAAACATTTTATGTAAAAAAATAGCAATAACTCTGCAGGTGTGCAGGTTCCCATGCCGGTTGACATCTTTGCCAAGTTTAAAAAAAGATTTGACTACAGACTCAGACAAAAGATGTGTCCCAGGGTGTACGATTCTATGTTGGATAAAAGGTCAGTCGACCACAGTGTCCCCCGACAACGTGGCAAGTCGATGTCGATTTGTTAAAGAAATAAAAAGTCGAAAAGGGTTGTTAATAAATCTGTAAAAAAAAAAAAAATTACATCATCTATATACATGTTGCACATCTCCAATATGTGGGTAACAATACTCTGAACTTTCAAATCTCTAGGATGAAAACTGTAGGAGGAGTTGATTACACCATGAAGGTACCCTCATACAGAAAATTATAAAAAATGTTGAAATTTTCTAAGTTGAAAAGGGTTAATAACTTTGTCAAAAAAATAATTTTTCCGTCATCTATATACATGATGCACATCTTCAATATATGGGCAACAATATTCTGAAGTTTCAAATCTCTAGGATGAAAACTGCAGGAGGAGTTGATTACACCATGAAGGTACCCTCATACTGAAAATTATAAACTAGAGGTGTGACTGTCCCAATGGGACTACGGATACCCCCCTGTTTTTAAAATACTAAGATGTTTCACATGTCAGTAAACATTTAGTTAAAATAATAAAATAACAGTTCCCATTGCAGGTGTACAACCATAACCCTAATCTTAAACCTATTGACCAAAAAATGTAGGAATAAAAGCTTGGACAAAATTATGTATGTTGCGAAAAAAATTCTAAGTCGAAAAAGGGAAATAACTCCACACAAAAAATGTCGGACTGACGTCATAATCGCAGGTGCACAGGTTCCCATGGTACTAAATATCAGAACCAAGATTAAAAAACATTGACCGAAAAATGTAGGAATAAAAGCTCGGACAAAATTATGCATGTTGCAAAAAAATTTCTAAGTCGAAAAAGGGGGATAACTCCACCAAAAAATGTCGGACAGACGTCATAATTGCAGGTGCACAAGTTCCCATGGTACTAAATATCTGTGCGACGTTTTTAAAAAATTGACCTAAAAATGTAGGAAAAAAAGCTCAGACAAAAGTATACATGTTGCGAAAAATTTCTAAGTCGAAAAAGGGGGATAAATCCACCAAAAAATGTCTGACAGACGTCATAATCGCAGGTGCACAGGTTCCCATGGTGGTTGATGTCTGTGCCAAGTTTCAAGGAAATTGATCAAAAAACGACTGAGAAAAACTCCGGACAAATTTGTGTCCACGGTGCGACGGACGGACGACGGACGGCCGACGGACAGACAAGCTGATTCCAGTATACCCCCCCCTAACGGGGTTAATAACTCTGTCAAAAAAAAAATTCCCGTCCTCTATATACATGTTGCACATCTTCAATATATGGGCAACAATATTCTGAAGTTTCAAATCTCTGGGATGAAATCTGTAGGAGGAGATGATTACACCATGAAGGTACTCAAAAGTGTGACGGACGGACGAACGCCCAGACGAACGGACGGAACGACGCACAGATGGATGAACGGAGCCCGTTTCTATAGTCCCCCGAAAATTTATTTTTCAGGGGACAAAAAGGGTAATAACTCTGCCAAAATTAGTCTGACCGATCCTCAAAATTGCAGGTGCACAGGTTCCCATGCTTGTTGATATATGTGCCAAGTTTATACAAAATTAAAGAAAAATGACAGAATATAGACTTGGACAAAGTTCCGGAGGGATGGATGGACGGATGCACACATGGATGAGAGTCATTAATATATTACAAAAAATATACTGTTCCAAAAAGGGGATAGTGCGCAATAAGAAAGAACGTTTGTTAAATCGAACATTAATTGGTATATGACACATTGACCAAACAGAAGGAAGGGAGTGAAGTACTGTACTACATTTACTGACATTGGTATAATAACAGTACTATATGTGAACCAAGGAAATTTAAATCACATCGATTGCATCACACCACATAGATAATTAACACCCAAGTTACAAACAGAAATTTTCGTACGGACACAAAATTCACAAATTTCCAAGTCATTTAAGGGCCGCAACTCTGGTAAAACAACCTCTGCTATCACCGTGCCAAATAACAACAAAATATGATAATTAACACCCAAATTACAAGGTGATATGTTCTGACTGACAGACGGAGCCCTCACCTATATGCCCCCGCACCGCCTATGAGGGCATAATAATCTCCCAATTCTAATGATATATACTCACTTCGGGCGTACCACAGAAGGTATTTGTCGTGCCCATTCCTTCAATTCCTTCTTTACATAAACCAAAATCTGTTAATACTATATGGCCCTAAAAACAGGCAACACAACAAAATTAGAAATAGTCACATATACATTTTAATTGCCATTCAGTGCTGCCAATAGAATAAGTTGGTGAGTAAATACGCTGAATAGGACCAGTTCAAATGTGATATATCAGTGATTTATGCTATGCTTTCTTTCCGATAACACCACATACGCTGTAAATCGTTGGGTCAACATTAATTTCACGATAACTTGTTGATTCAAGCGAGACAGTAAGTAATACATGGAATGACACAAGTGTGTTTGTTGATAAGGCACAGTGCCAGGACGGAAGGATAGAACAAGAGGCAATGCCTCGAGTTTTCGCGATGCGATCGACAAACCCATTAACACTAGTTTCATTCTGTGTTTATTTCATGCCATCCTTCCTGTAATCCATTAATTGTAAAAAACAGACAGGTGTTATCTTGTCATGTGTGATGATGCTTTCATTTAATTTTTTTTTTTAATTAAGGAAATAGATATATCTAAAAAATGAGACGTAAAGCACAAGCATTATAGTAACAATAAATTGAGACATATTAGATTCTTGTTGTGATATAGTTTTTGTAAAGAGATAAATAGATTATTATTCCGTTGGCCATTGGGCGACACAACATTCACGCACTTAATGAAGAGTGTCATGTTATAAAGTTATATATAGAGGATCTCACATGAGTTTCTATTTTATACGGAATTTATCAACCGAGTTCACTAAATTCGATTTAAGCCGAGGTTTACCGAGGCTCAAATAGAATTTAGTGGACGAGGTTGATAAATTACGTATAAAATAGAACGAGTTTGAGATACTTTTTATCACATGGTCATATAATCGCTTAAATTTTATCGAAAACAACAATAATTAACAGACAGAGAACTTTGTCCCTAAGAGCAGCGTGACGTCATTGCACGCGACGATATTACACGTGTCTATTACGCTTGAATATTACATAGGAAAATAGTGCTAATCATGTGATAAAAAGAGTTAAGTTTGGTGCAGATAAATTCATGTCAGCTTTTTGATGATCGAGTTAAGAAATGATTAATGTAAATTTGAGAGATAGCTCAAATTCTGGGCTCTATGTATATAATTGTGTTATTCGGTGTATATACATGTATAAAGTTAGTTTTGTTGGGGGATATCAGAAAGTCAGTCAGTGTTCTCATTAATTACATTTTCATCGCTTTTGAAACTCTTGATATTGCATGTTGCATCTGGATGTGTACTTATCGCATTCACATTTGAATTTAAATTCAGCGAGAAATGCCTTTATTGAGAGTTGGATCAGGTCAAATTTAGTCACATTTATATATATATATATATTGCTTTAACACAAGTAGAAAGCAGTTAATGATAGAATTCACTTGATAATGATTTAGTAGCACCAAAAAGCATACATGGTTTGGTGATATGTTTTGACACTTGATTTATTTTCAACCAAGACTGAAATTCGGTTATGCTTTCAATTTATAGTTCCAGTTTCATGGTCTTGTGATGTTGACATCGTCTGATGACATGTCCCAAGGCAACAGATGGTGTGTATCACATATTGTAATAAAAAGCAGGAAGGGCAGCCATCCCTGATTAATGTGGCTTATTCAGAAATGAAAATTTTTAACCTGGGAACAATCATTGAAATCAAACAAGGCTTCCAACAGTTTGTTGTTAACACACCTAGTTTTATTTAATTAGACACCAGAATAATCAGTGAATTCTAAGTCTTTGAAGTTATCAACTGGAAACCAAAATTATCAGGAAATTCTAAGTCAATAATATTCAAGTTCTAACTCAATTCAGTCAAATACTTTTCAGGCTATCATCCCGAAAACAAAATAATCAGCAAATTCCAAGTCAAAAAGAGGCATAACTGTCAGAAATGGTTGAACCAGACCCAAATTCGAACCTGGTCGGGACTTTCTCATACAAAGGCCATATACCAAGTTTCATAAAGTTCTGTCAAATACTATTCAAGTTATCATCCGGACAACAAAATAATCAGCGAACTCAGTCGAAAAGGGGCATTTCCGCCTAAATGTTTGACATGAAGCAGAAAAATAATCGAATCATGGTCTACATATTGTACATCAAATAAATATGGCAAAATTGGTAATGCCAATGTGAAGAAGTTGCTTTGAACCCTGGGCAGGCTGCTGCCTGGGCTGGAGAAAGGCAATTATTTGTGCATGATAAAAGCATAATAAACACACCTTATGATCCAATAGGATGTTTTCGGGCTTGAGATCTCTGAAAAAAACACACAGATGGTATTAAACAATATTGAGTCTCTGACTTTTAAGCATACATGTACTTGTTCAACATGTTCAAGGAGATACATGCCATGTTTAATCTTCATCATTTGAAAATATATATTCATGTTCTGCCGTTTAGAATTTTTTTCCAATTAAAAAATTAGTTAAAGTTGATATTAGTCACAATAATTACATGAAATTCACCATTTATTTTCAATCTCTATTGTTTTATTTACGAAAATGTCTCAAATTTTACGCTAAAGTATTTGATGGATATCCAGCTATGATTTTTTGTTCATCTAGTGCTGGTTCCAACTTTATGTCTTTATATTTGTATTTGGATTGGACCCTCTATTTGATTGACAATGAACTTGTAATTCTACAGAATTCTACCTTTGCAGCCCTGGCGAAGCCATGAAATAGTGTATCTGTCATTTGCAGAATGAGGTCACCCAGGGGTGAATTTAGTGAAGTTACTGAGCACAGCGGGCTAACATCACTAAATACACACTCTGGGGACCTTATTCTGCTTAGGCCTCATCCTCTGGGAAGTATCTATAGTCTAAAATTAACATTGTTTTCAGTTGCTTTTTCCCTTCTGGGAAGTTTCTATATCCCCTAATTTGCAGAAGATAAAAATGCATAATCAAGGTGACTAATAGGTGAACATCTTCAACTTCAACTGGGGAACTTCAATCTGATCCTAGATCTCCCATAGCAGTTGAAACATAAGCAGAATGAGGTTCCCAGGATAGCATCACTAAATTCACCCTCTGGGGACCTCATTCTGCAATTGACAAACACACTAAATTCAGGCTTGATAGTTAAAGAAGTAGTCAGAGCCCCAGCCTTATTCTTACGAAACCTATATTATACACCTATTGCCTGCCTTAGGCAGAATAAGCAAGAACTATTTTCCCCAAGGTTGTGTCTTTCAAACCGACACACCATTTGCAGGCTTGTCTCCAACTTTCAATCAAAACTTTAACTTGATAGATGTGAAATAAAAGACTATTCAGGTACTTTTTCAACATGTTCAAGCAGATATAAGCCATGTTTAACCCATTCTATAATAGATTCTTGCACTCAGTTATAAAAAATAAACATTAGAATGGTCTATTATTCATCTGGAGGGGTGTTAAGGATATATGAGTAGACGTCTACCAAACAAAATTATAATACGAGTGCAAAAGGATTTATATTCATTGGTGGGAAATGTTTATATAATAAGTTCAACAAACATGTTAAAAAGTGTTATGCTGTTTTTTTCCAATTCAAATTTGAATTATATCGTACTTTTTGCAAGTAATTGAATGAACATCATCTGTATATAACATTTAATGAATGTAGATATCCTATTTATGCACACCTGTATATAATATTTAATGAATGTGGATATCCTATTTAAGCACACCTGTATATAATATTTAATGAATGTAGATATCCTATTTAAGCTCACCTGTATATCATATTTAATGAATGTAGATATCCTATTTAAGCACACCTGTATATAATATTTAATGAATGTAGATATCATATTTAAGCACACCTGTATATAATATTTAATAAATGTAGATATCCTATTTAAGCACACCTGTATATAATATTTAATGAATGTAGATATCCTATTTAAGCACACCTGTATATAATATTTAATGAATGTAGATATCCTATTTAAGCACACCTGTATATAATATTTAATGAATGTAGATATCCTATTTAAGCACACCTGTATATAATATTTAATGAATGTAGATATCCTATTTAAGCTCACCTGTATGTCATATTTAATGAATGTAGATATCCTATTTAAGCTCACCTGTATATAATATTTAATGAATGTAGATATCCTATTTAAGCACACCTGTATATCATATTTAATGAATGTAGATATCCTATTTAAGCACACCTGTATATCATATTTAATGAATGTAGATATCCTATTTAAGCACACCTGTATATAATATTTAATGAATGTAGATATCCTATTTAAGCACACCTGTATATAATATTTAATGAATGTAGATATCCTATTTAAGCTCACCTGTATATCATATTTAATGAATGTAGATATCATATTTAAGCTCACCTGTATATAATATTTAATGAATGTAGATATCCTATTTAAGCTCACCTGTATATAATATTTAATGAATGTAGATATCCTATTTAAGCACACCTGTATATAATATTTAATGAATGTAGATATCCTATTTAAGCTCACCTGTATATCATATTTAAAGCTATCCTATTTAAGCTCACCTGTACATAATATTTAATAATATCCTATTAAATGATATCCTATTTTAATAATCTCACATGTATATATTTAATTGTATCCTATTTAAACTCACCTGTATATAATATTTAATGAATGTAGATATCCTATTGCACTAGCCATCTCTGCTGAATAAAACTTTGCCCTGGACTCGACAAAATATCTCTCTTTTTGTAAATGGAAGAAGAGCTGTAAATAAGAACAACAAGTTATAACATAAACAGAAATATCAGTATACTTCTTATAACAACAAATTTAACCCTTCCATGACTGGAGCTTCCTAAAATTTTGCGAAAACCCTGTGCCAATGCATTCTCTTATATATATGAGCCTCCCATAGAGAGCCTCGCATATATATGAAAATACATTGCCCTAACAATATTTACATTGACCTTGTAAGCCAGTGCATATAAGAGAATGAATGCACTGACTACAAGGTCAAGGTAAATATTGTTTAGGCCAATGTATTCTCTTATAAATCTGAGGCTCCATGTGGGAGACTCGCATATATCAGAGAATGCATTGGCACAGTGTTTGCACAAAATATAAGGAAGCTCCAGTCATGGAAGGGTTAAAGTGATGTGAAACACTCCGCTGAAGTGCACAGCGAATAAACTTGCTCAAAGCAGGAAATTTAATTAATTTTGTATTAAAATTGCCAGCACACAACGTCATTATATCATATAAATCGAAAATAGTGACTCTCGTTAGCGAAATAATTCTCATTTGTTCATCGGCAATTTGTTCGGGAGCCATATACAATGAAATTTTTCATAATGAAATAACTGTCCATTAAGTTGATTATTGAGCGCCTGAACAAAAGATAATTGATCGTTAGTCCAAATTTTTTTTACAATTTCGGCAATAAACATGGCGAACTGACTATTTATTTACATATTTGCGAAGTTCAGATGTCATGTTTTACAAAAATCCATTGTTGTGGAATTTTTGGACACTAATAGTTTATTGATGCATTATTTAAATGGTTGTAGTGGCTGAGTGGTAAAATATCAGTTTGAAGTAGTGAAATAAGCACATAATATGTCTTTAACCATTTTTAACAAAATTGCTAAGCACAATATCAATCTCATACAGTTCCAAATTGATGATTTTTTTTTACCAAACTAACCTTTTGGTTTGTAAAAATACAAATACATTTACAATTATAAGGCTGTCCCTGAGGGTGAATTTGGTAATGCTAGCCTGCAGTGCGGGATAGCGTCACTAAATTCACCCTCTGGAAGCCTCATTCTGCAAATGACAGACACGTACCTCACCACCGTTAACGTAATCCAGGACAAAATATAATTTGTCGGGTGTTTGGAATGAGTAGTGTAATCCGACGAGGAACGGATGTTTAATGTTTTTGAGCAGAACGTTTCTCTCGGCCATGATATGTTTAGCTTCATTTCTCTTCATTATAGCAGCTTTTTGTAATACTTTGATAGCATAAACACGCCCTTCCTTCTTTTGCTTAGCTAGCAACACCTGAAAATGAACAAAATGACAAATGAAAGAAAGCTGTACACATGAGAAATATCCTGAGCAAGCCTACAAATAGTGTGCCTGTCTTTTGCAGGATGAGGTCCCCGGAGGGTAAATTCAGTGATGCTATACAGCACGGCGGGTTAGCATCACCAAATTCACCCTCTGGGAACCTCATTCTGCACATTGAATTTATTATCTGAATATTTCCTATGAGTACTACTCGTCAATGAGTATTTATTATAGAAACGGTTAATGGACTGACACTGCCGTATTATTTGCTCATGCATAACGTGCCGACCATGATGTGCCGACCATGACATGCCGACCATGAGCTCTTTCTGTGATAGAGTTATCCTATATTATCAGAGTATTGCTCTCAATTTCGAATTTGACAGGGTTTTTTTTGCGCGAAACGATTACAGATTTGACAATTTATCAGACAGGACAGTTTATATTTTATTGTAAGGGGTGTTGCAACCTGAACGTGATGACAGTAGGTGGGCATATCTTTCTTACCCCATCCCTCAATTCTGAGTCAAAAATTGTAAGTTTGAAATTCCGTCCGATCATAAAATAATGGATCGTTGTTAGTAAAATAATGCACGATTTCGGCAATAACCATCCATTATCCTATAAACTGAATGAATTGAACAATGTAATGAAGTCATAGCCATGTTAATTTAGAACAATTGCATATGACACATGAATTCCTCACAATATTTATGGTTTATGTCAACAGATAGAGGAAAACATATCTTTAATATCTGAGGAAATTTATAACTTGAGGCGATACGATACCATATTGTTTATTGTCAATTAAGATGCCTTGTAGGACAGATCAATTACAATAATATAAATATAGTCAAATACAAAGATAACATGATTGTGTTTGATTTGAGCGAAATAATAAGTTCGTAAAATTCTATCCACATCCTTCCTCCTTACTTAATGAACATGTGTGTCATTTCAATAATTTCATAAAAACTATCAAATGTAGGAATACGAAAAATAGCCATTCGTTTATTGGATTTTTAAATGAGATGATATCAGCCATTAGTTTACTGGATGTACATGTATATATACAAATTATTATCATTTGGAATGTGAGTTGTTTTAATCAAACTGTCACATTCTCTATCATATATATATAACAAGTGATATCTATCCCTCTTGGATAACTTGTAAAAAGTGATGTACCATGTAGTAATATGAAAATTTTTAATGGTTAGTTAGAATTTGATTGAGCTGGAATATTATATATGTTGTTCTATTGGTATTGAGGCATAATCAATTACCTTTCCAAAGCTGCCTTTTCCTATGACTTTCAGGAACTCAAAGTGACTGGCTTTGACACTGTAACAGAAAGATACATTAATAAGGTACAGCAATATCTTAAAAACAGGCATAGGATAGGGTATTAAATTAGCTGTTATACGAGTGTGTCAGAATCTCATAAGTGTATGGTTTTATCAACAAATTTAACTAGAATGGAAATTGCAAACAACAGTGGTTGACAATTCATGGGAAGCCCTAGTGATAGTGAACATAAATTCCAAATTTCATCAAGATTCTATAACCCATGGGCCATGGCTGAGACACTCAGGTGGACAGGCAAAAAAAAAAAAAATTCCTGATAAACAAAAAAGATGAATAGCTCGATCTAGAACAGAGACTGCGAACAATACTGTCGGATACTTTGTTGAATGCCCTTATGATGGTGAACATCAATACCATATTTCATCCAGATCCAATCACCATTGGATGAGATACTCTGAGGCAGACGGACAAAAAAATCAACATTTCCAGATAAACAAAGATGAATATTTCCCACAAATTAATATCAATCATTCTGCTCTTGTATTTTTTTATCTGTCTCTGTCTGCTTTTATTACCTGAACACCGCTCCAAATGAATAATAGTCCATTCCAATGTATATTATTATAACTACTGTAAATGGGAGAATCCATTCAGAAAGGGTTAAATAATATCTTGGAGTCAAAACAGAAGTCAACAAAAGCTTCTGTAATAAGAAATAATTTTTTCTAAAACTTCTTCCTAAAGACCTTTAACCCTTTCAGTGCCAAGTCCGATTTTTGTATCAACCCATATACCCTGTGCCAATGTATTCTCTTATATATGCGAGTCGACCATAGGTCGCCTCGCATATATAAGAGAATGCATTGGCCTAACAAATTTTCATCATTTGTTATTATTTTTTACAATTTTTTACAATTTTAATAATTTTTTCTTATATTCTACTCTCTTTCAGTGCCAGACTTATTTTGTAGGTTTAGTGCCAGGGAATCTTATGTTTTTCATGGGCATCAAAATTATTACTATGAATACTTGGTGATAGTTATAACATGCCCCTAAGGTTTTAACCAGTTTGTTTTTAAATTCGCTATAGCATGCTTAAGCATACCCAAAAAAAATTCAACCTAAAAAAAAAATCGAAAAATATGAGATCGGCCCCTGGCACTGAAAGGGTTAACCCTTCCATGACTGGAGCTTCCTGAAATTATGCGAAAACCCTGTTCCAATGCATTCTCTTATATATGCAAGTCTATCATAGGGAGCCTCGCATACTGTATATAAGAGAATACATTGGCGTAACAATGTTTACCTTGACTTGTAAGCCAGTGCATTCTCTGATATACGCGAGGCTCCATATAAGAGAATGCACTGGCACAGGATCTTTAATGCTGCACCAGTGCAGCTCCCACCATGAAAGGGTTAAAGGCATGGATGGCCTTGGTTGTAGGTTATAATTTAGAAATATAAGTTACCAAATAATTAATTTCCTCAAGAATATACTATTAAATAGCATAGTATAATCATATTATGAATGCAATATTACCCACAAAACACACTTTGTGTGAACCGAGCACTTATTTATATACAACATGTAAAGAGTGTGCTATAAGCAAATCAATCAACATCAAAATCTTGAGTGGTGAGGATTATCGAGCGTTATATCGGTAAGTTGTGAACAGACACTTGCATATATAGGAGAATACATTTTAACCAAAGTTTCATGGGTGGGGGGTCTTCCCAGTGTTCAATGTTTTGCATATCACACACTCTTTACGCACTGTACTGTAACATAATATGGCTTTTGTTTACTATAACAAGGCGTATCATCTTGACAATAACATGTTATTTATGAGATATTTACAATTGGTATAAGAACAAAATCTGTGTATATTTCAATATTCTTTCTGTTCATGGCGTTTTAACGGATGTGACTTTTTAAAACAGCAATACCCATCGCAAAGGCCATCCATACCTTTAAGACATTAAATATCTTTAAAGATTATTATGCTCAGCTGTGTTTATCGATTGAAAATTTTTCTTTTTAATCACACTGACATCATGTCTGAACACCAGTGGTTTCTCTCATAGTTTTCAAGAATACTAGTATTAACCCTTTCTATACCAAATGGACTCTCCCCACTCACTTATAAACATGTATTGGAATGTTCTATTATTCATTTGGAGGGGTTTTTCAGGAAAATGGGCAGGCAACAGATAATACAAGTCCAGAAGGATCCTATTTATTGGAGGGAAATGTTCAGATAATAAGTTCTACAAATGACCTTATTATTTGAACTTTGCCTAAAGAAAACTACCTGTCAACGAGTATTAGTATAGAAAGGGTTTAATCACATTCTTTCAAACTAGAAAGTCGAGCCCTCAAACGGGGGGAAGTCCTTTTAATTCTAAATGTTCAGTCGTGAGTCCACTAACACGTTGACTGCCAATTATGAGTTACCTCGTATTATTTGCATGTAACTGAATGGAAGTCGGCAGTCTATGTGTTAACTGAATTAAAATGAAGGTGAACAGAAAATGAATTGTCATGGTCTTACTTAGCGATGATATTTGAATAACAACTCAGAGCAAACATTAGGAGAAGTACCAGTTCGATGGACTCTGAAAGCCCATTTAAATAGTTTATAACCTTGTCCTTAAGTAAGGACAGTATAGTAGCAAGTGCCTGGAAGGGAGTGTAATCCGTGACCCAGGCATTTAAATGTAAATATATACATGATATTATGTATATACAGACCTAGTTTTAGAGTTCAAGTTATGTGAACCACTCCGGTAAGGTGATCAAATAGACATGGAGAATAATCTTGCCCAAAGTAGTTATTTTTATAAATATTAAATCCAAATTGACAAGACACAACGTCAATCTTAAATATTAATTAAATGCAGTGACTCTCTATGGCAAAATCATATCCGTTAGTTTATCGCCGATTGTTGCGTCGAGAAGTAAATATTTACAATTGAGTGTAGTTCAGACAATGTATTCTATAGAGTGCTACGGTTGATTTTCTTGAGATATTCGGTGATGTTAGTAGAATGCTACATTCCTCCAGTTGGCATAGCGCCTGAATACTAACTTATCAGGTTCATGCACCCGAACAAGTCCATATTACAGTAATACCCTAAATAATCGACTCCTTAACCACAGCAGATATTATGGGTAACTTTTCAGGATTTAGTCGGAAATATGGGTTGTTGCATTTCATCGGAAAGCTCTCACTGAGGGCTTTCCGATGAATTGCAACAAGCCATATTTCTGACTAAATCCTGAAAAATTACCCACAATTCTGCTGTGATTAAGGAGTCGATTATCTAGGGCATTACTATATGTCTTTAAAGTGATTTGCAGCTCACAGTGAATAAACTTGCTCAAAGCAAGTATTTCACTAATTTTTTATTAAAATTGTCAGCACACAACACATAGTTTCGAATAAATGAAATAATGTGACTCTTGTTAGCGAAATCCTTCTCCTTTGTATTGGTGAATACAATATTTGTATATTAATCTACTATACTAATATATTAGTATATAAATACTAATATATTAGTATATTAATTAGACTGAATATTTGTCAGTCTCAGCATCTCAGCCAATGCCATGCATTTTACATGCATTTTACAGCTTCTTTTAAAGTGATATGAAACACTCCGGTTGGGTGATCAAATAGAAATGGAGAATAATCTTGCTCAAAATAGTTATTTTTATGAATATTAATCCAAATTTACAGCACACACATCGTCATTCTTATATATTAATTCAATGCAATGAGTCTCGATGGCGAAATCATTTGCGTTAGTTTATCGCCGATTGTTGCATCCCGAATCGAGATGTAAATATTTACAATTAAGCGCAGTTCAGATGGTGATATCTATTGAGTTTTATGGTCGATTTCTTTGATATTTTCGGCGATTTTAGTAGAATGCTACACTCCTGCAACTGGCATAGCGCCTGAATACTAACTTATCAGTTTCATGCACCCGAACAAGTACATAATATGTCTATAAAGATTTTGATTTTTTAAAAAGATATAAAGCTCTATTTTTTTTTATGTGATTATACAAGATCTTCAACTCGTTATGTAGGGATATAAGATTTTATGAAACTCGTTTCATATATTTGATTCACAACTCGTTGCGAATCAAATTTATCAAACTTGTTTCATAAAATCTTATATCCCTACATAACTTGTTTCATAAAATCTAATATCCCTACATAACTTGTTTCATAAAATCTTTTATCCCTACATAACTTGTTGGAGATCCTCTATATCCAGCCTCATATATATTTGACATAAAAACAATTAACCCTTTGAGTGCCAGGGGCCGATCTCATAGGCCCTAAACCTACAAAATAAGTCTGTTAAAGAATATAAGAATAAATTATTAAAATGTAAAAAATTGTAAAAAAAAAAAAAAAAAAAAAAAAAAAACAATGTTAGGCCAATGCATTCTCTTATATATGCGAGGCGACCTATGGTCGACTCGCATATATAAGAGAATGCATTGGCACAGGGTATATGGGTTGATACAAAAATCGACCTGGCACTCAATGTATCTGCCTTCCTCATTACTTAGAAACAGATCATTCCTGAGAAACGATCTAATTAAATTGTCTGGCCTAAACAGTGGAAATACCGTCTCCAGTATCGAGCCAGCAAGGCATAGTTGTATCATAGTAGTTTTCCCTGCTTGGGGAATTCCACACATTCGACCATCACATGTGATCAACATGCCATGTAACAAGATGTTGAATTACTCACATTGCATGCAATATGCACAAATAGTCCCTAATCACATAGATTTATCTAAATCAATTTGTGTAAATATACTTGGATTCATATCAATAGATTAATTTCCGGATGCTTTCAACACCCCTCAATCTCAACTTATTTTCTATACTGAAATTAACTTTTGTGAATTAATATTACTAACCTTCTTTTCTCAGATGGACCCAAGTTGACCCTGTTAGATTCATCATCATTCTGAAAATCGAATAGATTTTGGTGTTAGTTATTTTCAAAGTTATTTCATATTAAATAAATTTAAATCAAGTTAAAATACAAATGTAGGTTTGAGGTATGACATTAATAATGATAAGATGATTTTTTGATGCATTCTGCATTAAGTTAATTTCAGTGTTCTTTATATCATTAATTTTCCAGCTAGAGCAGACTGATACCCATTCTCGATTAAAATGAAGCTACCAGAGCAGTTAATAAGCACATCAGGATTATCATACTGGTGTTGATGGGGTCATTGTTGTGACGTCTTATACAATAATGTCCTAAATAATCGACCCCTAAACCACAGCAGAATTATGGGAAATTTTTCAAGATTTAGTCAGAAATATGGCAACAATTTTTCCCGGGGATTGTGCACCTTATTGGCAGAAGTTTGGTTTGACTGCCAAAAAACTCGACAAAAGCATCTTAGATGCAGCCATATTTCCGACTAAATCCTAAAAAAATTACGATAATTCTGCTGTGGTTAAATGGTCATATACTTCGGGCATTACCATAGATAACAACACCAATTTAAACAAGGGCAATGCCAAGAGTGGCATATGACCTGACAATTTTTTTTTATTTTCTAAATCCAAGAAGTGGGCATCGTTTCCCCTTAAATTGGGCTACCAACACACCAATGCACACCAAACTTTGATGATCCATGCCCAAGTTACAAGCTGAAATTTTCATAAGGCCACAATAAAATAATTGTTAAATTGTCATCCCCGCCCACCCCGATTTTTAAGCCTCCCATTAAAATATTTTATTTACACTAAATATTGCCGCTGAGTATTTAACTACAGTAATGCTCTAAGTAATCGACTCCTTAACCACAGCATAATTATGGGTAACTTTTCAGGATTTACTAAATCCTGAACAATTTCCCATAATTCTGCTGTGGTTAAAGGGTCATATACTTCGGGCTAAATTGGGCTACCAACACACCAATGCACAACAAAATTTGATGATCCATGCCCAAGTTACAAGCTGAAATTTTCATAAGGCCACAATAAAATAATTGTTAAATTGTCATCCCCGCCCTCCCCGATTTTTAAGCCTCGCATAAAAATATTTTATGTATACTAAATATTGCCGCTGAGTATTTAACTATAATTATAGCCAAGAATAAATTGCATTGTGTATCAAAAAGTCTGACATGAAACTGATATCCCAACATTTCACTCAACCTATTGATCCAATCGAGTCAATATTCTAGAATACCTGGACCAATAACAAATAATTTATGTACCAATAGAATACAGTAATTAAATGGCAAGCTACCATTTCTTATTAACCATGATTCAACATGTTTTTACCGAGCACGGTACGTACAGTAATATTGGAACGTCACTTCGAAGGTCATTTTCGTTGTAAACAAACACATTGTCTCAATGAAAAACAAAGATATAAACAACAGATCTCATGGTTTTTGTCAATCCTTCGAAAACTTTCAGTATTATCAGACGTACCTGGTCCATTTCCGAATCATCAAAGTTATTCAAATCTATCCTTTCTTTAGCATTTCTGGTGTTATCCAAGTTCAGGAAGTCTCTCACATCTTTGCTGCAAAATAGATGAATAATCAGTTGAAATTACAGGTACATGTATGTTCAAAAACCATGCATGCATGTCTCAAACATAAATTTTGATTATGTTGGGATGAATTACAGTAATGCCCTAAGTAATCGACTCCTTAACCACAGCAGAATTATGGGTAACTTTTCAGGATTTAGTCGGAAATATGGCTTGTTGCCATTCATTGGAAAGCTCTCAGCTCTCCCACAATCAATGTGGTCATAAATCTATAATCACATTGAGAGGACTTTTTATCCATCATCATTCAGCCTTTATTACGGCAAGCGTCACCAAATTCACCCTCAGGGAACCTCATTCTCCTTAGGCCTAAACTGCTATGGGAGACCTAGGATGAGATTTCCCAGTTGAAGTTGGTGATGTTCACCCATTATTCATCTTGACTATGCAATTTATCTTCTGTAAATTAGGGGACATAGAAACTCAACAGAAGGAGAAAAAATAACTAAAAACAATGATAATTTAATTGAGACTATAGATACTTCCCAGAAGATGAGGCCTAACAAGAATGAGGTCCCCAGTGAATTTGTTGATGTTAATAGTAGCGCCTGAATTGAATAGTAGCCCGCAAAATGTTATGCTCCCCATGATCTTGGTTAAGTTTACTCAATGATTAAGTAATAAAATGCAGCACAGTAAGGGTTGGGATATCAAAGATCATGGTAGAAGTCATAGCATCAATAGTTATACACTGGAGTGTTTTTCTTAAACCCATAATGGTCTGTGTGTACTGTTAAATGTGTGTGTGTCGAAGACAATCAAAGTGATCATCAATGGAATCAAAGAGACAATGTTGTCAAAACAGTCAATTATATTATGACGTCATCATTAACCCTTTACCCAACAGAAGGGCCCTGTGCCAATGCATTCTCTTATATATGCGAGTCGACCATAGGTCGCCTCGCATATATAAGAGAATGCATTGGCTTAACACATTAAAAATTATAAAATTGTTAAAGAATGTAAGAAAAATGGTAAAAAGTGTTAAAAAAAAAAATTGTTTTAGGCCAATGCATTCTCTTATATATGCGAGGCGACCTATGGTCGACTCGCATATATAAGAGAATGCATTGGCACAGGGCATAACTGTAACTATCACAATGTGGTCAAGGAGCCGGTTCCAATGATATCCATATTTGTATGGTTCTATTGAGACAGACCGAAGATATTTTAGACTGTTGAAGCTTTATTTGGCCGGTTTTGGTCGGTTTGTTGGGTAAAGGGTTAACAGGATGGATTACCAATTCGCCATCAGTAACACTTTTGAGTATCACCTTGGAGTCGGGTCCCTTGAGTAGGTGATGTACACGGGTCCCTTGAGTAGGTGATGTACACGGGTCCCTTGAGTAGGTGATGTACACGGGTCCCTTGAGTAGGTGATTTACACGGGTCCCTTGAGAAGGTGATGTACACGGGTCCCTTGAGTAGGCGATGTACACGGGTCCCTTGAGTAGGTGATGTACACAGGTCCCTTGAGTAGGTGATGTACACGGGTCCCTTGAGTAGGCGATGTACACGGGTCCCTTGAGTAGGTGATGTACACGGGTCCCTTGAGTAGGCGATGTACACGGGTCCCTTGAGTAGGTGATGTACACGGGTCCCTTGAGTAGGTGATGTATACGGGTCCCTTGAGTAGGTGATGTACACGGGTCCCTTGAGTAGGTGATGTACACGGGTCCCTTGAGTAGGTGATGTACATAACGATCCCAGGAAGGAACTTTTTGTTGAAGTAAACCAACAATGAAAACTTTTATTTTGTTTGAAGTTTTATTTTATTGAAATAGCACAAAGCAATATTATTTGAGTGCATTATATACATGTTTACATGCACATGCATCAATTATTAACTTATATTTCCCGTTTATAACCTATATTTCCCATTTTGCACCAAAGCAAAATTGCGCACCGGGATCCAAAATCAGGCGAACAATAAACTGGGCACATATGGTTTTTTTTAAATCGAAGGACTGCTTAACAGTACATACACAATGGTGACAGTTTTTTTTACGAATGTCAAATAACTACTTTACAACTCATGACATACCATCGTGTGCCTTGGAAGGCAAAACCTCCAGACAGGTAATCAGTGAAAATATAGGTCACACAAACAGCATCAAAGTCCCTCTCTCTGTGTCCTAACGTGAATGGAATTTCACACCAAAATTTGTGACCACTGAATGCATAGTGTGACTGCATAAGGCATGCAGAGTGACAAGTTATCAATCAAGATATGTCACATATTACGCACAGACTGGCAGCACCCTTACAATTTGTTGTTGTTATTGGGACCGTACTGAACAATGAAAACAGTGAGAGATGTGAACTGAGGGCCAATATCATCAGCTGCAGGCTACGGAAAGCCTGTCTACATATGTCTGAACTTAAGTTGATTGATGTTTGGAAACAGACAGAAATATGACAGATTGTTTTTTTTGCGCCTGGAATGTTATTCCCTTGTTAAGTCACATGCAGTTAGATAATTTTGACTGATGCTATGTGTGTGTTGTTTATATGAATAACTCAGAGACATGGTTAACGGGTCTCTTTGGGGTTGTGGCGTGGGGGGTGGTGGGGGAGGTGGATGTTGTCCAACTTAGAATTTCCAACTCCCTCCATTGAGCTTGAGACTGATTTGCTAAGTCCATGCAGGAAATACCATTTGTGCATTTCAACCCCCCCCCCCCCCCCCTCCACACACCAGTTGGAATTTTCCAACTGTTGGAAATTTCCAAACCTTATAGCCACCCCCACAATAAATTTCACTAAATACTGGTTGGAATATCAAACTATAAGAATAATTTCTACCTATTTTTGGTCTAAAATTTTCCAACTGTTGAATTTTTTTACCAATGCTCTCGTCGCCTCGGGAATAACTACATGGGTTGTGTCATGCTAACATTTTCTGTCAAGGGAAATATGATTTGGGAGGGGACAATAATATCCTGTGCACACAACTATAGCTTCAGTCTGGTTTGGGGACTAGGAATAAACTGGCTGAAACAGGCTCACTTCGGTTGGCTTTATTGTGCGCTAGGGGCCTGTGGCCCCTTTTGACCTTAACAGGCTCCCAGAGGAGCCTTTATACAATGTCATGATCATTCATGGCCTGTGTGTGCGAAAAGTGAACATTTTTATCACTTTAACATTTTTATTAAAAAAAATTAAAATATTGATTTTTTATATTTTTAACAAAATAAAAATTAGTCCTTTTTTTGGATTGAGCTACTTACTCCAAAAAAAATTGTTTATTTAACAATTTATTTTTTAAATCAGAATTTTGAAAAAAAAAAAAAAAATACATTATGACATCCACCAGGGTATCCCGACTCACCATGTGTTTGGTTGAAATCATTCCAGGCGTCTGGGACTGACAGATCCTACTCTTTTATGTATATATAGATTAACTGTCCCTTTTGGTACAGTGTGAGACAGTTTTCAGACAGACTGCCAACTTCTTCCAATTAATATTATGCAGAGGGTAACAAAAACACTCATTCTCTAGGTTATGCACTTTAGGGTATTCCAATTAAATATACAGTACAGGAGACCCCGGTGATTCCAGTCTGTTCACTAGTACCAATTTGGATCAGGGAATTACAGGCAATACAGCAATTTTAATATAGTAACTTGGGTGTGTATATAGGTAACATACATACAGTAATGCCCTAAATAATCGACTCCTTATTATAAACCATAGCATAATTATGGGTAACTTTTCAGGATTTAGTCGGAAATATGGCTCTCAGTGAGAGCTTTCCGATGAATGGCAACAAGCCATATTTCCGAATAAATCCTGAAAAGTTACCCATAATTCTGCTGTGGTTAAGGAGTCGATTATTTAGAGCATTATTGTATGTGTGACATCATAGTCACATATAATTTACAATCAATGTAAGCTTGGATGCAGAATTTAGTGATGCCATCCCGCACACCAGGCTAGCAACACCAAATTCACCCTCTATGGACCTAATTCTGCTTAGGCCTCATCTTCTGGAAAGTATCTATGTCTCAAATTAACATTGTTTTTAGTTTCTTTTTCCCCTATTAATTTTCAAAAGATAAATTGCATAATCGTGGAGACTAATGGGTGAACATCAACAACTCCGACGAGAAATTCAATATGATCCTAGGTCTCCCATAGCAGTCGAGGCCTAAGCAGAATGAGCTTCCCAGAGGGTGATCGAATTTGGTGATTCTAGCCCACCGTGTGGGATAGCATCACTAAATTCACCCTCCAGGGACCTCATTCTATAAATGTCAGACAAATTATTTCCAGACTTGTTCGAGCATATACACTTTTTGGGAGAAAAAAATTATGTGACTTCCTGGTTGCAGAAAAGTGAGGAACCAGCAATGAACCAACGCGATGAAAAGAAAATTTGCTACTTCACAACTTCTGATGAACTCCTATGTGATAATGGACATTTAAATTATTTATTTACAAACAGTTATTTATATAAATAAACCATTTCATTTAGATCAATTTAGTTGGTTACCTTAAAGACATATTATGCACTTCTTCGGGTGCGTGAAATTGATAAATTAGTAATGCCAACTGGAGAGATGTAGCCAGGGGCCGATCTCATCGGCCCTAATTTACGGTCTGTAAAATTGGCCCTAAAAAAATAAAAATAAAAAATGGGTATCTTAAGCATGCTATAGCGAATTTAAAAACAAACTGGTTAAAACCTTAGGGGCATGTTATAACTCAAAACTATCACCAAGTATTCATAGTAATAATTTTGATGCCCATGAAAAACTTAAGATTCCCTGGCATTAAACCTACAAAATAAGTCTGGCACTGAAAGAGAGTAGAATATAAGAACAAAATATTAAAATTGTAAAAAATTGTAAAAAATAATAACAAATGATGAAAATTTGTTAGGCCAATGCATTCTCTTATATATGCGAGGCGACCTATGGTCGACTTGCATATATAAGAGAATGCATTGGCACAGGGTATATGGGTTGATACAAAAATCGGACCTGGCACTGAAAGGGTTAATGAAAACCAGTTAAGACATCATGACGTCAAAACATCATTTGGCTTTTGCAAGCCAGAATCCAGACAAGACTGCGTATGTCTCCAGACAACGGGTTTCACATCACTAGACGAGGCCTACACAGATATTCTTCACTTACTATAACAACGGACAATCATATGAACACTCGATCTATACTTGAACTAATAAAGTTTCTACTCATAGATGTTCCTGTATTGAGCGGAACTAGTAGGTCTGAAGGTGGCATGCTAAAATTATCGACTTATTCAGTGACAAGTATATCTTTCATTAATACTATACATTCAAGTCTGAGTTTAGTGTGCCTGTCATTTGCAGAATGAGGTCCACAGAGGGTGAGTTTAGTGAAGCTATCCCGCATAGTGGGCTAGCATCACTAAATTCACCCTCTGGGGACCTCATTCTGCTTAGGCCTCATCTTCTCTGGAAAGTTTCTTTATTATAAAATTTCTATAGAAACTTCTTCACATAGATTCTATTTCTTTTTTAGTTTAGTTTTTCTATATCTCCAAATTGGCAGACGACACATTGCATAATAGAGATTCCCAATGGGTGTACATCACAATATTCTCCATTTGTGACTCCAAACTAAGTCTATGTCTCCCATATAGGTTGAATTTGGTGATGCTAGCCTGCTATGCGGCATAGCATCACTAAATTCACTCTCTGGGGACCTCATTCTGCAAATGACAGACACACAAAACTCAGACTTGTACACATTATCATATCAGAGGCCTATATTATCACAGACAACGTCTAAACCATAGATATATTGAAGTCTACTCGATTCCAAACGGTCTACAAGCCTAATCAATGATTAACATTATTACCATGTGTTAATTAGACCCAAAGAGGTTCATGACTATTTACACATCCTTCCCAAGGTTCTTTCCCTTATAAACAGGGGCCCTTCTTTTCACCTTATAAACAGGGACCCTTCTATTTCCCTTATAAACAGGGGCCCTTCTTTTCACCTTATAAACAGGGGCCCTTCTATTCACCTTATAAACAGGGGCCCTTCTATTTACCTTATAAACAGGGGCCCTTTTATTCACCTTATAAACAGGGGCCCTTCTATTCACCTTATAAACAGGGGCCCTTCTTTTCACCTTATAAACAGGGGCCCTTCTATTCACCTTATAAACAGGGGCCCTTCTTTTCACCTTATAAACAGGGGCCCTTCTATTCACCTTATAAACAGGGGCCCTTCTATTCACCTTATAAACAGGGGCCCTTCTATTCACCTTATAAACAGGGGCCCTTCTATTCACCTTATAAACAGGGGCCCTTCTATTTACCTTATAAACAGGGGCCCTTCTTTTCACCTTATAAACAGGGGCCCTTCTATTTACCTTATAAACAGGGGCCCTTCTTTTCACCTTATAAACAGGGGCCCTTCTATTTACCTTATAAACAGGGGCCCTTCTATTTACCTTATAAACAGGGACCCTTCTATTTACCTTATAAACAGGGGCCCTTCAATTTCCCTTATAACAGGGGCCCTTCTATTTCCCTTATAAACAGGGGCCCTTCTTTTCACCTTATAAACAGGGGCCCTTCTATTTACCTTATAAACAGGGGCCCTTCTTTTCACCTTATAAACAGGGGCCCTTCTTTTCACCTTATAAACAGGGGCCCTTCTTTTCACCTTATAAACAGGGGCCCTTCTATTTACCTTATAAACAGGGGCCCTTCTATTTACCTTATAAACAGGGACCCTTCTATTTACCTTATAAACAGGGGCCCTTCAATTTCCCTTATAACAGGGGCCCTTCTATTCACCTTATAAACAGGGGCCCTTCTATTTACCTTATAAACAGGGGCCCTTCTTTTCACCTTATAAACAGGGGCCCTTCTTTTCACCTTATAAACAGGGGCCCTTCTTTTCACCTTATAAACAGGGGCCCTTCTTTTCACCTTATAAACAGGGGCCCTTCTATTCACCTTATAAACAGGGGCCCTTCTATTTACCTTATAAACAGGGGCCCTTCTTTTCACCTTATAAACAGGGGCCCTTCTTTTCACCTTATAAACAGGGGCCCTTCTTTTCACCTTATAAACAGGGGCCCTTCTATTCACCTTATAAACAGGGGCCCTTCTATTCACCTTATAAACAGGGGCCCTTCTATTTACCTTATAAACAGGGGCCCTTCTATTCACCTTATAAACAGGGGCCCTTCTATTCACCTTATAAACAGGGGCCCTTCTATTCACCTTATAAACAGGGGCCCTTCTATTCACCTTATAAACAGGGGCCCTTCTATTCACCTTATAAACAGGGGCCCTTCTATTTACCTTATAAACAGGGGCCCTTCTTTTCACCTTATAAACAGGGGCCCTTCTTTTCACCTTATAAACAGGGGCCCTTCTATTTACCTTATAAACAGGGGCCCTTCTATTTACCTTATAAACAGGGGCCCTTCTTTTCACCTTATAAACAGGGGCCCTTCTATTCACCTTATAAACAGGGGCCCTTCTATTTACCTTATAAACAGGGGCCCTTCTATTCACCTTATAAACAGGGGCCCTTCTATTCACCTTATAAACAGGGGCCCTTCTATTCACCTTATAAACAGGGGCCCTTCTATTTACCTTATAAACAGGGGCCCTTCTATTTACCTTATAAACAGGGGCCCTTCTATTTACCTTATAAACAGGGGCCCTTCTATTTACCTTATAAACAGGGGCCCTTCTATTCACCTTATAAACAGGGGCCCTTCAATTGACCTTATAAACAGGGGCCCTTCTATTTACCTTATAAACAGGGGCCCTTCTATTTACCTTATAAACAGGGGCCCTTCTATTCACCTTATAAACAGGGGCCCTTCTATTTACCTTATAAACAGGGGCCCTTCTATTTACCTTATAAACAGGGGCCCTTCTATTCACCTTATAAACAGGGGCCCTTCTTTTCACCTTATAAACAGGGGCCCTTCTATTTACCTTATAACATGGGCCCATCTATTTACCTTATAAACAGGGGCCCTTCTTTTCACCTTATAAACAGGGGCCCTTCTATTCACCTTATAAACAGGGGACATTCTATTCACCTTATAAACAGGGGCCCTTCTTTTCACCTTATAAACAGGGGCCCTTCTATTTACCTTATAACATGGGCCCATCTATTTACCTTATAAACAGGGGCCCTTCTTTTCACCTTATAAACAGGGGCCCTTCTATTTACCTTATAACATGGGCCCATCTATTCACCTTATAAACAGGGGCCCTTCTTTTCACCGTATAAACAGGGGCCCTTCTATTTACCTTATAACATGGGCCCATCTATTTACCTTATAAACAGGGGCCCTTCTTTTCACCTTATAAACAGGGGCCCTTCTATTTACCTTATAAACAGGGGCTCTTCTATTCACCTTATAAACAGGGGCCCTTCTATTTACCTTATAAACAGGGACCCTTCTATTTACCTTATAAACCGGGGCCGTTCTATTTCCCTTATAACATGGGCCCATCTATTCACCTTATAAACAGGGGCCCTTCTATTTACCTTATAAACCGGGGCCATTCTATTTACCTTATAAACCGGGGCCCTTCTATTCACCTTATAAACAGGGGCCCTTCTATTCACCTTATAAACAGGGGCCCTTCTTTTCACCTTATAAACAGGGGCCCTTCTATTCACCTTATAAACCGGGGCCCTTCTATTCACCTTATAAACAGGGGCCCTTCTATTCACCTTATAAACAGGGGCCCTTCTTTTCACCTTATAAACAGGGGCCCTTCTATTTACCTTATAAACAGGGGCCCTTCAATTTCCCTTATAACAGGGGCCCTTCTATTCACCTTATAAACAGGGGCCCTTCTATTTACCTTATAAACAGGGGCCCTTCTATTCACCTTATAAACAGGGGCCCTTCTATTTACCTTATAAACAGGGGCCCTTCTATTCACCTTATAAACAGGGGCCCTTCTATTCACCTTATAAACAGGGGCCCTTCAATTTCCCTTATAACAGGGGCCCTTCTATTCACCTTATAAACAGGGGCCCTTCTATTTACCTTATAAACAGGGGCCCTTCAATTTCCCTTATAACAGGGGCCCTTCTATTCACCTTATAAACAGGGGCCCTTCTATTTACCTTATAAACAGGGGCCCTTCAATTTCCCTTATAACAGGGGCCCTTCTATTCACCTTATAAACAAGGGCCCTTCTATTTCCCTTATAAACCCGGGACATTCAATTTTCCTTATAAACCGGGGCCCTTCTATTTGCCTTATAAACCGGGGCTGTTCTATTTGCATTATAAACCGGAGCCATTCTATTTCCCTTATAAACCGGGGCCATTCTATTTGCCTTATAAACTGGGGCCATTCTATTTGCATTATGAACCGGAGCCATTCTATTTCCCTTATAAACCGGGGCCATTCTATTTTCCTTATAAACCGGGGCCGTTCTATTTGCCTTATAAACCGGGGCTGTTCTATTTGCATTATAAACCAGAGCCATTCTATTTCCCTTAAAAACTGGGCCATTCTATTTGTCTTATAAACTGGCGCCATTCTATTTGCATTATAAACTGGGGCCGTTCTATTTACCTTATAAACCGGGGCCATTCTATTTGCCTTATAAACTGGGGCCATTCTATTTGCCTTATAAACTGGGGCCGTGTGGGATAGCATTACTAAATAAACCCTTTGGGGACCTCATTCTGCAATATGACAGACGCAAGCAAGGTTTGCTTTCAAAAATCCATGTCTCTGCTGGGGGTGAATTCTTTTCATTATTTTTTTCCCTCCTGCATCTACTTTTCCCCCATCCAAATATTCGTGAACCAGTCTATAATATTGGTGTGGCCTCAAAAGATAAATAAATTCGGTCAAAAGCACAAATCAAGTGGATTGACATTTGGGTATTTATTTATAAAATAGGGTCAACAGTTAATGTTCCTGTGTGAGTGTAAACATGCTGCAAAAATCCTATAATAAGCCCCAATTACATTGCAGACATAAACAATAAAATATATAGTAAATATTGAGCTTTATATTGATGATCTATTAGCATCATGTGTACAATTTAATGGGTAGCGTTAATTGAGTAATGACAAGTTACTTAATTGCTAAGAGTATGGGACATGGGCACTCAATAGTTGCGTCAGAGATGTTATAGAAGATGCTTTTATAAGGTGACAGCCTGGTTTAACCTTTTCATGACTGGAGCTTCCTGAATTTTTGTGAAAACCCTGTGCCAATGCATTCTCTTGCCATATGTTGCCTCGCATATATAAGAGAATGCATTGGCCTAACAAATTTTATTATTATTATTTATTTTATTTTTTATAATTGTTAAAGAATGTTTTAAAAAATGATAAAAATTGTTAAAGAATGTAAGAAATAATGATAACAAATGATAAAAATTGTCAAAGAATGTAAGAAAAAAATGATAAAATTTGATAAAATTGTTTAAAGAATATAAGATAAAATGTTTAAAAATGATAAAATTGTTAAAGGTACTCAATCCGAATTAACGCTCGCAAATTACAATTTCCTTGGCTTCGGGGGTAAAAAATATTTGATTTGAGTCAAGGAACCCACCCATCAAAGCTAGGAGTGATCAGATATCGATATTTTAAATCTATTATTTTAATTATAAGTGGCCAAGTAAACTGTCGACGAGAAGAACTTATCTGACAAGATAGCGGATGAAGATCGATAACTCTAAAATTCAGTGGCTTTTTTGTGTCAGATATTTGACAACTGACAAAATTTCGTTGAACAAAACATTGATAAATAACAGGTTTTGGGCAATTTTATACTATAGTTGACTGTGGTTAGCATTATTTTTGGGCAATTAATCTATTCTGATAAATGAAGCCGCATTTAAAAAAATGTTGTTGTTGTTGGAATCTGATGATATGGGGACCGTCGAATCAGATTGAGTACCTTTAAAGAACATAAGAAACAATTACAAAAAATGATAATTTTTTTTAAAGAATGTATGAAAAAATTATCAACAATTGTTAGGCCAATGCATTCTCTTATATATGCGAGGCGACCAATGGTTTTACTCGCATATATAAGAGAATGCATTGGCACAGGATCTTTAATGTTGCGCCAGCGCAGCTCCCGTCATGAAAGGGTTAACCCTTTACCCAACAAACCGGCCAAATAAAGCTTCAACAGCCTAAAACATCTTCGGTCTGTCTCAATAGAACCATACACATATGGATATCATTGGAACCGGCTCCTTGACCACATTGTGATAGTTACAGTTATGCCCTGTGCCAATGCATTCTCTTATATATGCGAGTCGACCATAGGTCGCCTCGCATATATAAGAGAATGCATTGGCCTAAAAAAAACTTTTTTTTAACACTTTTTACCATTTTTTTTTACATTCTTTAACAATTTTATAATTTTTAATGTATTAAGCCAATGCATTCTCTTATATATGCGAGGCGACCTATGGTCGACTCGCATATATAAGAGAATGCATTGGCACAGGGCCGTTCTGTTGGGTAAAGGGTTAAACCATTTACTGTAGTAAAGATTCTCCCATTCAGTTTGTAACCCTTCTATACTAAATGGATCCTCTCATTATAAATAGTCTCGTCCAGTTATAAAGTAAGTCAGAGATGGTACAGAAGCAAGCCTTGAAATAGTGTGTCTGTCATTTGCAGAATGAGGTCCCCAGAGGGTGAATTTAGCAGAGCGGGCTAGCATCACCAAATTCACCCTCCGAGAACCTCATTCTGCTGAGGTGTAAGCAGAATGAGGTCCCCAGAGGGTGAATTTGGTGATGCTAGCCCACTATGCAGGGGTAGCATCACTAAATTCACCCTCTGGGGACCTCATTCTGCAAATGACAGACACACTATTTCAAGGCTTGTATAGAAGTAAGCCTGAGTTTAGTGTGTCTGTCATTCTGCTTAGGCCTCATCTTCTCTGGAAAGTTTCTTTGTTATCAAATTTCTATAGAAACTTCTTCACATAGATTCTATTTCTTTTTTAGTTTAGTTTCTCAAAATCCCCAAATTGGCATAATTGCATAATCGAGGTTCCCAATGGGTGTACCTCACAATATTCACCATTTGGGAACTTAAATCTGAGTCTATGTCTTCCATAGCAGATGAGGTCATGCAGAATGGGGTCCCCAGAGGGTGAATTTGGTGATGCTAGCCCACTACATGGGATAGTGTCACCAAATTCACCCTCTTGGGGACCTCAATCTGCAAATGTCAGGTAGACTAAACTCAGGCTTGTGTAGAAGATACTTTTATAAGGTGACAGCTTGGTTTAACCCTTTGAGTGCCAGGGGCCGATCTCATCGGCCCTAATTTACGGTCTGTAAAATTGGCCCTAAAAAAAAAAAAAAAAAATGGGTATGCTTAAGCATGCTATATAGCAAATTTAAAAACAAAAACTGGGTAATTCCTTAGGGGCATGTTATAACCCAAAACTATCACCAATTATTCATAGTAATAATTTTGATGCCCATGAAAACGTAAGATTCCCTGGCACTAAAACCTACAAAATAAGTCTGTTAAAGAATATAAGAAAAAATTATTAAAATTGTAAAAAATTGTAAAAAAATAATAACAAATGATGAAAAATTGTTAGGCCAATGCATTCTCTTATATATGCGAGGCGACCTATTGTCGACTCGCATATATAAGAGAATGCATTGGCACAGGGTATATGGGTTGATACAAAAAATCGGACCTGGCACTGAAAGGGTTAAACCATTTACTCTAGCAACGATTCTCCCATTCAGTTCTTGATATATAAGTTGGTGTTTATGTGTTATTTTTTTCGCTCAGATAATATAATTAAGCAGACAACAGAAAGAGAATCAACTGATGAATTTCTGTTCCTGTATGTGGAATTGTGGATCATATATAAACACAGACTTTAAATATCGGGATTTAATATGAGTAGTTAATTAATTTCAATTGGAAATACATTCATCCCACAAAGAAATCACTGACTCTCAGAGAGCAATTGACAAATTTGCACAGCTTGAAGTTACAAAGGCCCATAACACCCATGATTATTTCATTATTAGAAGAGCCTGCATTAACCCTTTCAGTGCCAAGTCCGTTTTTTGTGATCAACCCATATACCTTGTGCCAATGCATTCTCTTATATATGTGAGTCGACCATAGGTCGGTTCGCATATATAAGAGAATGCATTGGCCTAACAATTTTTCATTATTTGTTATTATTTTTTACAATTTTAATAATTTTTTCTTATATTCTTTAACTCTTTCAGTGCCAGACTTATTTTGTAGGTTTAGTGCTAGGGAATCTTAAGTTTTTCATGAGCATCAAAATTATTACTATGAATACTTGGTGATAGTTTTGAGTTATAACATGCCCCTAAGGTTTTATTCGGTTTGTTTTTAAATTCACTATAGCATGCTTAAGCATTCCCAAAAAAAATTCAACCCAAAAACAAAATCAAAAAAATCAAAAAATCAAAAAACAAAACTTCCACTCATTAATATCCAAGTGCTTATCGGCTTGTTTTTATGGGTAGAGTTTTTATGGGTGGAGTATATAAGATTGTGTAAAGGGTTAACCCTTCCATGATTGGAGAGACCTGAAATTTTGCGAAAACCCGCTGCCAATGCATTCTCTTATATATGTGAGTCTCCCATATGGAGCTTCACATATATAAGAGAATATATTGGCATAACAATATTCACCTTGTAAGCCAATGCATTCTCTTATATATGTGAGTCTCCCATATGGAGCTTCACATATATAAGAGAATATATTGGCATAACAATATTCACCTTGTAAGCCAATGCATTCTCTTATAAATGTGAGTCTCCCATATGGAGCTTCACATATATAAGAGAATATATTGGCATAACAATATTCACCTTGTAAGCCAATGCATTCTCTTATATATGTGAGTCTCCCATATGGAGCTTCACATATATAAGAGAATATATTGGCATAACAATATTCACCTTGTAAGCCAATGCATTCTCTTATATATGTGAGTCTCCCATATGGAGCTTCACATATATAAGAGAATATATTGGCCTAACAATATTCACCTTGTAAGCCAATGCATTCTCTTATATATGTGAGTCTCCCATATGGAGCTTCACATATATAAGAGAATATATTGGCCTAACAATATTCACCTTGTAAGCCAATGCATTCTCTTATAAATGCAAGGCTTTCTATGGGAGACTCGCATATTTAAGAGAATGAACTGGCACAGGATCTTTAATTCTGCATCACGCAGCTCCCATCATGAAAGGGTTATTGTATAAATTGGTGTTGTTGTCATTTGTTGCGATGCTCAGATAATATAAAATAATTAAGCAGACGACAGAAAGATGAACAACCGATGAATTTCTGTTCTTGTATGTGGATCATAAATAAATATAAACTTTAACCATGACTGGAGCTTCCGGAAATTCCGAAAAGTCTGTGCCAAGGCATTCTCTTATATATATGCAAGTATTCCATAGGGAGCCTCACATATATAAGAGAATACATTGGGCTAATAAAATATACATTGACCTTGTAAGCCAGCACATTTTCTCATAAGAGAATGCACTGGCACAGGATCCTTAATGCTGCACAAGCGCAGCTTCTGTCGTGAAAGTTATTAATTTCAATGGGAAATAACTCCATTCCTCATAGAAACCACTGACTCTCAGAGAGCAATTGAGAAATTTGTACGGCTTGAAGTTACTATTACCATTCGTTCATACTGCATCGTCTGAGAAAGTGAGAATTTGACAAAGGCCCATAACACCCATGATGATATCATTATTTGAAGGGCCTGAAGTAAAAATGCCAAAGACATTCTACTCATTATCCAAGTGTTTATCAGCGTGTAGTTTAGGTTTGATCCATTGGGGATTATTATTGTCATTTCAGTCTATAAGCCATACAAGGCTGTTGTGCCAAGACGCTTAATAAGTATTGACAAATTTTAATGAGTGATCGACTCTCTCTTTTCCTGATCTGTTCCTGCGAGCATTGTACTTCTGTACTGATTTCAGTTGTTTTGTTCTGCAGGAACCAAGTTGAGTATAGAATCTCTTCGTTGCGTGTGTTAACTAATACATCGCAGCCGTCTATTAAAACGCCTTTAACTCTTTCACTGCCAATCTGGCATAAATGCGAGTTACCCACTCACTGCCAATAGCGCATTTATGCAAATTCGGTGGTGCATCTGGTATAAGGGATGTAATTCTATTGTTTTGTTGCATTACAACGGGGTTTGGTTATTTTCTATAGAGTGCTGGTGTGCGCTGACAATTTAGAAGATAGGTCAGTCAAGGTCATGCTACTCCTTAAGTTATATGAGTACAGTCCAAGCCAGAATATACCATTAACGAATTCACTTTTGGTGCGATGCAATCGATGAGTGGAAAATAAACATCATAATTGTTCCCATATGAAAAAATACAATAGTTGTATGTACATTAGTAATATTATATATATATAAACTATAATAGTGTATTACTATAGTATTCAATATTACATGTATAGGGTACTGCAGTAAATTATGGTTTTACTGCAGTACAGTATAGAATACTATGCATCTATGATCTACATTAGTAATACTCTGATAAAAAACTGCCGAAAAACATAAATTAAAACAAATCCAAGATGGCCACCAAGGTTATGTAACCGCGTGACCCCTATGACATTGAATGGGTTTCCATGGCGGCTGGTGATAGGTCATTGCGATATATACCCACATGTGAAGTTTCAACTAAATACCGATATACCCGATAGTCATTGCATTACCCATATATTGACATAAAATACTTGAATTTACATCCAGAATGCTTGGCACTGGGGCGTATGTCCATGTGACGGGGTGGCAGAAAAAGAGTTAATAATATTATTGTCTGTATTTCAATTTCAGAGCAACGGATTCGTCTGAACAGTCATTCAGAAAGTTAGAATTCGACAATGGCCCATAACGCCCACGATAATTTTATTATCAGTAAGAGCCAGAAGCGAAAGGCTGAAAAAATAAAACTCATTCGCCAAGTGCAACTGTGCTGTAAACTGGATTATTCAAGCCAAAGATTAAAATCTTCTAAATCGATCATTTCACAAATAGAATGGAAACTTTTAAATTATAATGGAAAAGTCGTCTCAAATACTGCTGGATACAAGGAAACTTTTAAGACTGATCTTATGATCGAACTAATCTGATTGAGAAGCAACAAAGCCTGGCTATAATGTGTTTGACATTTGCAGAATGAGGTCCACAGAGGGTGAATTTAAGGCCTCATCTTCTGGGAAGTATCTATAGTCTCAAAGTAACATTGTTTTTACTTACATTTTCCTTTATAGGCGTAATGGATAGCAGTATGAGGTCCCCAGAGGATGAATTTAGTGATGCTACCCCGCACAGCAGGCTAGCATAACCAAATTCACCCTCTGCTAACCTCATTCTTCTTTATATAATAGGCCTCATCTTCTGGAAGTATCTATAGTCTCAAATTAACATTGTTTTTACTTAAATTTTCCTTTATAGAAGTAATGGATTTTCCAGCTACAGTAATGCTCAAAGTAATTGACTTCTTAAACAGCAGAATTATGGGTAACTTTTCAGGATTTAGTCGGAAATATGGCTTGTTGCCATTCATCGGAAAGCTCTCCCCGAGTGTTGCTGTGGTTAAGAAGTCAATTACTTAGAGCATTACTGTATTTCTTTTAGACTCAATAATGAGTGGATTGTTCAAGAGTCAAATTAAAATTATAACTGCCCTCCATGATGAACATTGCTTTTGAAATCACACATTACAGTGAATGCCATACCAAATATCATTAAAATGAGATCCAGTAACCTAAAAGCTGAGGTATCTGTGTGTCCGGAATACATAAATATTGCCAACACCCGTTGATGTAAGGCATATGTATTCAATGGAAACCAATCATATTCTGGTATACAACAAGTGGAATACAACACAGCACTACTTAGAGTTGACATTGTTGGTAAGAACCACCACTGGGATACATGACTCACGAGAATATGACGTCGACGAGAGCCAAATGGACTAATCCACGAAAAGTGAAAAGCGAAAAACAATCGAGGACACCACTGCAAAAATGATAAAAAAAATTTAAGAATGTCAGAAATAATGTAAGAAAAAAATGATAAAAATTGTTAAAGAATGTAAGAAAAAATGATAAAAATTGATAAAGAATGTAAGAAAAAATGATAAATTTGCTAAAGAATATAAGAAAAATGATA
Organism: Siphonodentalium dalli; assembly: GCA_032622095.1. NCBI lineage: Eukaryota > Metazoa > Mollusca > Scaphopoda > Gadilida > Siphonodentaliidae > Siphonodentalium > Siphonodentalium dalli. Next base: position 58,916,173 of record CP136069.1, on the reverse strand, counting down.
AAAATTGTTATAGCATGTAAGAAAAATTGATAATTGGTCGACTCGCATATATCAGAGAATGCATAGGCATAGGGTCTTTAATGTTGTGCCAGCGCAGCTCCCGTCATGTTGTTGTCGATGACACACAAAAGTTAACGATCCGCTTTGGGTGATGCACAGATAATTACCGTTTATAATTCATAAGACTTAAATCATATTTAATAGAGGATCTCACATGAGTTTCTATTTTATACGGAATTTATCAACCGAGTTCACTAAATTCGATTTGAGCCGAGGTTTACCGAGGCTCAAATAGAATTTAGTGGACGAGGTTGATAAATTACGTATAAAATAGGATGAGTGTGATATACTTTTTATCACATGATCAAATAAACGCGAAGCAATGTGAAATATCCATCGAAAACAACGATAAAAACCGCAGCGATCGCAAGTCATTTGAAGAACGATGTGACATCATCGCACGCGCTGATATTAAACGTGTCTCTTATCGATAATTATGAAACTGCTTTTATGGGCAAATTATGTGATAAAAGTAGTTATGGTATCCATGGTAGTCACATTCATTGATAAACGTATCGGAAAGACAGGTGTGGAATAAATACAGAACACAACTCGCACTATAATATAGAATCTTTTATCAAACTTGTTGTGGACAGCACATAGTCACATTTCACTTCTATATTAAAGCATAATTGATGAGTAGTTATCCCAAATGTTCAGATAATAAGTTCAACATAGGTCATTTTGTTGAACTTATTATCTAAATATTCCCTAAAAAAAATAGGGCTCCTTCTGAACTTTTATTTATCTGTCGTCTGCTGCTTTATCACCTTAACATCCCTCCAAATGATCAATCATTCCTATGTATACTTTTGGAGAACCCATTTAGTATAGAAAGGGTTAAGATGCATACTGTGAATGGCGTTGATTTCGTCGGCCTCAATTTTCGTGGTTTCTTATGAAAAGGCTATTTGGTGGGGACGTGAATTTGTGGTTCAGATATCATATTTATCCACATTAACAGGTCCTACAATAGCAGGTTTATGACATCTTTGATAAATTGTACCCCGAGGTATTTCGGCGCGGAAAGGAATCACATAATCAGTGTACTGATAGCTACCGGTTTCATTTCACATGCTGGCGAGGTAGTCATTTATTGTCTTTTGTAACCTGTGGGTGGTGAAACCATTAGCCTTTATTAAGAGATCAATTCATTAAACAATGTTTATGCAAACTATTATAGCAGGGATCAGACAATGTTGTACATAAACTATTATGTAATTATGAATAAACCACTGACAAATTAAACTAATAATGTTTCATCTCATAATGTTTCACCATGTTTATGTCAAATCATTTTCTGACATGCCGAAAACAGACTTAATGCCCGATCCTCATTTCCATCTCGTATATTGAGATTTACTTTACAATTTAACTCTGAGTAAATAATATCATTTGATGTTGATTTCGCAGAATTGTTGGTAACTTTTCAGGATTTAGTCGGAAATATGGCTTGTTGCCATTCATCGGAAAGCTCTCACTGAGAGCTTTCCGATGAATGCGGCAACAAGCTATATTTCCGACTAAATCCTGAAAAATTACCCACAATTCTACTGTGGTTAAGAAATTGATTATTTAGGGAATTACTGTACCTAAAAACACTGTCCGAATATCTTCCCTACAAATTGAGCATTGTCTATTTTATAGCAGATTTTTATGGAAAGGTTTTTAGGTGCATAAATTCTATCCCATTTCTAATTTAGGAATATATCAAGGGTGATATGGTGAACTTGAAAAAGTTAATCAGAGTAACATATCATTTCTCATAAAAATATGATTTAAAATTCGAAGGTTAATATCCTACTAGTAAGGATGGAAACATAATTCATCATCCATCACTTAGGCTTATAGTACATATGAACTGAGTCTCTCCTGAGCATCGACACAAGCTGTCCTGGATAGAGTTTTACATTTTATACTGAAAACTACTGAGGCATAGGGCTGTAACGATACACTTGGTCATGATATGAATCATGATACATGATATAAAACGATACAATATCACGATACGCTAAATTAGTGTTTCCAAATGATTACCACCTGCATTATCAGAACCAACATGTTTATAACTGGAGGTAGAGTTCATTTTAAACTAAATTAAGTGCAGTTTAATTGTTAGCTAGATGAGTCAAATACACATATTAACATACATGAAAACTTGAGAGAACCTTGTTGGTTTTGCTCTTTTACATATGGCCATCTTCAAAAATTACTTGATTTCCTGTATCGTGATACACATGACATGATACGATATGCATATTGTTTAAAAGTGTATCATGATACATTGAATGCACAATGTATCGTAATACAGCCCTTTCAAGACTGGAGTTTCCTGAAATTTAGTGAAAACCCTGCGCCAATGCATTCTCTTATATATGCGAGTCGACAATAGGTAACAGACAAACATTATGCTGGATGAACGGGCGGACAGGTGCAACACCGTATAAAAAGGGGGTAGGAAATTACCTTTGTGCAGGGTCCGCGGACCTCTTGTCACTGAATAAGCTAAGTATATTTACACATTAGAAAGGCTACTGACCCACACTTAAGAAGTACAGTAATGCCCTAAATAATCGACCCCTTAACCACAGCAGAATTATGGGTAATTTTTCAGGATTTAGTCGGAAATATGGCTTGTTGCCATTCATCTCACTGAGAGCTTTCCGATGAATGGCAACAAGCCATATTTCCGACTAAATCCTCAAAAATTACCAATAATTCTGCTCTGGTTAAGGAGTCGATTATTTAGGGCATTACTGTAAGTATATTTACACATTAGAAAGGCTACTGACCCACACTTAAGAAGTACATTAGCACCTTTAAAGTTTAAGTACTGCAGGACCCAGTGTACTGAGGAAGGGCAATCACAAATGCGAGAACAGATCACATGTTGACAGAGGTTAATTGTTGTTGACTATCATAATGACTGATATAATGACTGACAACGAGGGTTATGTTTTAAACAGAGTGTCAGTGTGCCACACCTCAAGGAATGGGGAATAGAAAGTGACAAGTGGGCATGAATACTGCACAATAACCAGGTAAAGATCGGACTATGAGGTATGCAATGGGAGAATTTTGTACCGCATTCTGTAAAATCGAATTTTTGAGGGATCGGAAGGGGCTAGGGCCCCATTAATTGCATATTTAATTGCTCCAATGATTAGTTGATATACAAAATACAAAATAATGTCATATTAAACCAGTTCCAAACAGCATGAATTGATCTAGAAGATATTTGTGAAAAAATGTCATATTTTCAACTTCCGGTGGCCATTTTGGCGGCCATCTTGGATGGTGAGTTTCAATTTCGGCCCAAAAAAGTGTCATTATGTCTTAGCTTCACGAAAATATATACATTTGTATACATTTTACTAGATTTTCCCGCTATAATTTGCATAAAACTGACTTAGGGTCTGGTCTGAAAAACGGCGGCCATGATGGACGCCATATTGTCTGGAGTCTACACGGCCACTTTTTTTTCTTGTTAACATTGCTTAAAAGTTGAAGGACACAATAAGGAACAAAATGAGTGGGGTGAAGTTAAGTCCCAGGGCCAGGGGGGGGGGGGTGCAAGGGTACCCCTATTAGCTCCCGGACTTTAGTATGAAGGCGACACCCCAATGAATGGTGAAAGTGACAAGTCCCTACGACTACTGAAGAATAACCAAGTAAAAACCTGACTTTGGGTTATGCAATGGGAGAGGTTTATAATTATTCTTATCTTGAGCAAATTCCACATCCACAAAACCTCTTATTACTATACATTCAAGATAAGTTTAACCCTTTCTTTACTAAATGGATTCTCCCATCAGTTATAAAAGTATACATTGAAATGGTCTATTACTCATTTGGAGGAATGTTCAGGAAATATAAGCAGACAACAGACAGAAGAAATGATAACACAAATGCAGAAGAATTCCTGTGGGAAATTTTCAGATAATAAGTTCAACAGACAGTATGTCCCCATGAAGTGACATCATCAATTCATTGTTTTTGATTGGCTAGTTACAAGTTATCATGCAATGACACGCTGTGCACAAGTGTTCCTGTTATATTCCGCTGCAACACTGAATTGTTAGTTTAAATTTCATTTCTTTAGAAATGTTAATAGGAGTCTTGTTGATTTCTCTAGATACTTGAGAACTGAGGGTAATAGAGGTATTGTTATTGGCAGGACAGTTTTACCTGAAGGAATTTTGATGCAAAACTGAAATTCCATTTTACATCATAAGAAGTATCGAATAGTTTTCATGTACATTTTTAGGCATGCAGTATATAGGCATACAGTATGGCTTGTTGCCATTCATCGGAAAGCTCTCACTGAGAGCTTTCCGATGAATGGCAACAAGCCATTTTCCGACTAAATCCTGAAAAGTTACCCATAATTCTGCTGTGGTTAAGAAGTTGATTATTTATGGCATTACTCTATGCGGTATATAGGCATGGTCATATATCACTCATGGTGCTGTCATTTCCGTAGCAGAAATAAATAAAGAAATTTAGGTTATTGAGAAATAACCTTAAAGATGCATACTCCGAATTAATGCTCCGAAATGACTACTTCTTGGGCTTCGGGGTGAAAAATATTTGAATCGAGTCGAGGAACCCACCCATCAAAGCTCAGAGTGATCAGATATCGATTTTTGAAATTTGTTATTTCTCAAAATGTGTTATTAGTTGTGGCCCAGAAACGAGTCATCGAACCGATTGTCTCGGAGAAAATTGCGGATGAAGATGGATAACTCAAGTGGTATTAATACAATGTATGGCCAAATCGCATGATAGGCAAGTGATAATACGGCCATATTTCGTTGAATAAATAGTTGACAGCGGTTACCATTATTTTATTGTAATTAATCAATTCTGATAACAACAGCGTATTTTGAAGAAATGTGGTTGTTGTTGTAACTTGATGATGTGGGGAGCGTCTGATCGAATTGAGTATCTTTAATGACTAAATGTATGACAACCAATTGTTTTATAGTATTATGCAGATTGACAGCTTTATATCTCAAGCCGCCAACTAAGACAACCGTTTCATCGTCTCACGCTGGCCTGCTTTTTTCATGAAGTCATTTCACGTTGAACAACGTTATGGAGAGACGATATGAGATTTTGACATTTTTTGCTGTCAGCAAAAAATATATTGTAATGCCCTAAATAATCGACTCCTTAACCACAGCAGAATTATGGGTAATTTTTCAGGATTTAGTCGGAAATATGGCTTGTTGCCATTCATCGGAAAGATCTCATCGAGTTTCCGACTAAATCCTGAAAAATTACCCGTAATTCTGCTGTGGATAAGGAGTCGATTATTTAGGGCATTACGTATGTTATTGTGGTGGATTGATGGTAACATGGTGTGACAATGACGGCTTGCAGTCTATAACACTTCGTTGCTTCGCGATTTGGTTGAACATAAAACTCCATCAATGTGACACCATGTTACTGTCAATACACCACAATAACTTATAATATAAGATTGTTTATAGTGAAATATGAATTCATTTATTTTTATTGCAGTTTAACATAGTATTCCATTTTATTTCCATACACCTGTACCATCTCTGACTATTGGTGAGATAGTGGAAACCAGGATAAATCAATAATTTATAAACAGGATCCAATTATTGATTCAAAACAGGTACATTGGTACTTCAGATAGTTCCCCCTTTGGCTATTAATACTAAAACTGAGGGAATGCTATTAAAACATTAAAATCTAAAAAATTAACTATACACCTGAAGGTAATGCCATAAATGATGAAAGTACCAGGATGTGCAATGTATTATCTGAACATTTCCTAAGGGAACTTATTCGTCAATAAGTATTTAGTAAAGAAAGGTTTAGTTATTATCATTCATCTGTAGAACACCTGTAGAACTAAAACTGAGGGAATGCTATTAAAAAATATTTAAAAATCTAAAAAATACACTTTACACCTGAAGGTAATGCCATAAATGATGAAAGTACCAGGATATCTGAAGTACTACAGCTGTACTCCCAGGCACAGCGGCAGTAAAATAGGATGAAAGTTCTGCGGCAGTTTGAGACCTAAAATTATGCTCAGTTTTGATCAGGGGTGCCAGTAATCTCTTTGAAAAGCCGATGAAAATCCTATAAGGGATGTGCGTCTCTAGAACTCTCTATTAAAATTAGGTTCTGTTTTGTAGGGATTCCCTGCATTTCATTGGAGAATGGCGCAGACTGAGTGTGACTTCACTGGTTTATGGCATAACAGATCACTTCACAGATCAGAGGTCAATGACATGTTGACAATTTTCCCATGCAATTGTCAAATTCAACTATTGTTGGAAAACTGAATACAGGCGAAAAATCCATAATTCATTTTACTCATCGCAATATAGAAGACATCATCTTCGATTATTTATCGGTCAACGATATTCATGACTGATTATTCTTTCACATTTTGTTGTATTAATAACTATTTCAAAATATATACGACTCTAACAAACACTTGCGACGCCAGGAATGCACTCCAAACTTGGAAACAGTTTATTACGTCATGTTGGGAATGCAGCGTCATCACATAAATGAAATATAATGGACACATCTAACGACGTACATCCATTAGGATATTCATTGGCTTTCCAAAGAGACTGGGGTGGCAGTAATCTCGACGGCTCGGCCATTTCCAATTTCCCATGGAAATTATCTCTCCCTTACCAACTGAGGCACCAGCAGCTTGCCAAATTTGCCAATGGCAAAAAATATTACCATTTGGCAAAAAATATTTTCATATGGCAAATATTTTGGCAAGTAGGTTTTTAATTATGGGATGTGAAGTATCTAGTCATAAAACATCATCAAACGTGGGTTATTTGTTGCATATGTGTTGAATTATAGACAATACAATGGGAAACCAAGACAAGAAATCTATTACAAGCGAGTATAAGACAATAGGTTAATCAGCCGAATGGGAATTATTTATGGCTCGTTGACTTCAGCAGTAATACAAGGTGAAATAATATCTATGCTTGTAATGACTGTGTAGCAACATTAAACGTACTTTCCAGGCAGGTGTCGCTTAGATATTTATTGTTACTTTGATATTTATTAATAATACTAACTTGCTTTTCTAGTAACTCATTTTACCTGTGTCTGTAGTTAGATTTTGCAGTATATAACAAAGATAACAACACTAATTTGGCAAAAAATAATTTCATTTGGCAAAAATTTTGATCCAGTAATATAGGATGAATTTGAAAGAACATAAATACTTATCAAGCTTGCAAATAGTATGTCTGTCATTTGCATACACACAGTGGGTTAGCATCACCAAATTCACCCTCAGGTAACCTCATTCTGCTTAGACCTCACTGCTGTGGGAGACCTAGGATCAGATTGAAGTACTCCAATGTAAAGTACACTCATTAGTCACCTCGATTATGCATTTTATCTTCTGCAAATTAGGGGATATAGAAACTGAACAGAATGGAAAAAGTAACTAAAAACAATGTTAATTTGAGAATATAGATACTTCCCAGACGATGAGGCCTATTATAAAGCAGAAATGAGGTCCCCAGAAGGTGAATTTAGGGACATGGGATGTGCGAGGTAGCATCACTAAATTCACCCTCTGGGACCTCATTCGGCAAATGTCATAATTAAATAAAGTTATAAAATATACATGTACAGTAATGCTCTAAATAATCGAATCCTTAACCACAGCAAAATTATGGGTAATTTTTCAGGATTTAGTCGGAAATATGGCTGTATTTCCAACTAAATCCTGAAAAATTACCCATAATTCTGCTGTGGTTAAGGAGTCGATTACTTAGAGCATTACTGTACATCATTACCAGTAATTGAATGGTAGTATAGTATGTTATTTTAGATGAAGTGCATCTGGTTGTTCTATCGACCATTTCTGTACTGAATGGATTCTCCCATTCAGGTATAAAGTATTGGCTGGAACGGTCTATTATACATTTGGAGGTAGTTCAGGTAATAAAAGCAGATGACAGACTGAAAAACAGACAATATATAGAGCGTAATTAATTGGTTCTGAGAATTACATTAAACAAGAGGTGTGCACTCGAGTGCTAGCATACCCCCACCGTGGTAAATTCAACCCGCATTATCCGTAAACCCAACAAAAAAGATTTTTAACTTAAGAAAAATTTGGATTAATAATTTTGATATTAGTTCATATTTGTTCGAATGATTGCAGAAACCCAAAAAAGGATAGAAAATGAAATGCAACCTTAACATCTAAGATGGCTTTTGTCGAGTGTGATAGCATCCAAAAAAAAGGAAGTTTCAAATATCTAGGATCAAAACTGTAGGAGGAGTTGATTTATTATTATTAATACACCATGAAGGATCCTCATCATGAATTCCAGCGTGACGGAATCACCAAATTTTACGGAATTTCACTTTTCTGTGGCCTATAAAATCTAAAATTATGACCAGTGGGGTACCGCTTAAAATGAAAAACATTGTACATACTATACTAAGTTGTTTAGTTATATACAATTATATGTGTATTTAAGTATCATCTCACTCTGGGTCAAATTGTGTCCATGACGGAATCACCAAAAAAGTGCCATCAATATGAGGGTAGGTCCGTACTATTGAAGAACCCTGCTCATTCAGCCAAGCTGACCTGGAAAAAGTTCTCAATGAGCAAAGTAGATACATTATACTTGCCGAAAAAAGCCGCATTGTCACACACTTGTGTGTATATTATTAGTTAACTCGGTTTGTTCGCCGTGACGGAATCACACAACGGGCGTGACGGAATCACCGTGCGATTTTTTTAGGTATAGTTTTTTGTGTTATCAAGTGCGGACATTAAAAATTGTCATAAAAGCATAAAACTTGGCACATGTGTATATTAGGTCCCACGAATTATTTTCAGATATGGGGGCAATCGCGAAAATACTTTCTATGGCAACGGTTGCTATGCGACTGTTTTTACCTTAGAAACGGGTTATTGGTAGGGCTTAAACCGTCATTTTACTAAAATATATGTGCAAAAAGGGGATACTATGGTAATTGAGGCCGATTGTGATATGAGAAATGTGACAAAAATAAAATTTCCACACATGCCTCACTATTAACCTAGAATGACCCTTGAGCTGCTTGAAAATGATATTTTGGTTCATTTGACCTTATTTGGCAAAATATGAAAATATGCGTTGACTGCGCATGTGCGCATCATTGATCCCCAGTCACACAATATCTGGTGTTTAAGAGATTGTATAGTGAGGGCAATGACCATTCCAAAATATATTCATTGGATAGTAATAATGAAATACAGAAGAAGCAACAACATTCCCCGATGACATGCTTATGATGCAAATACCCATTATCGGTATCTATGGCCGCTTTTTCGTGGAATTCATGTCATACAGAAAAACAGAAAATTATAAAAAAAAATTCAAAGTCGAAAGGCCCATAACTTTGGGAAAAATCATTGGATCAAACACAAATTCGAACTTGATCTGTATTTTGATATGAACGACCCAAAAAAATGGCAGAATTTCCAATTAAACAATCCAAACTTGAGTTATCGATCATCCGGAAACCAAAGAAAAAACAAGAAAAATTTAATTTTCTAAGTCGAAAAGCCCATAACTCTGAAAAAAATCATCGGATCAAACTCAAATTCGAAATTGACCTGTATTTTGATATCATTGACTCACACAAAAATGGAATTTTCAATTGAGCAGTCCAAACTTTAGTTATCATCTGGAAACCAAAAAAAAAAAGTTAAATTGAATTTTCTAAGTCGAAAAAAGTCCATTACTCTAGAAAAAATCAACAGATCAAACTCAAATTCGAACTCAATCTGTATCTTGATATGACTGATCTACAGTCTATTTGCAATTAAAGGATTCAAACTTGAGGTATCATCCGGAAACCGAAAAAGTGAGAAATTATCTAAGTCGAAAATGAGGCGTAACTTTAAACAAAAAAGTCGGACCGAACCGCAATTAGCATCATGCGGAGAGGCAGTCCTATGGAGATTGCATAAAAAAATTTATTGAAATTGGTTCATAGTTGTTCGAGTTATGAGGTCGGACGGACGGACACATGGAGGGAGAAAGCGTGACAGACAGATGCAGTCAATCCAGTATACCCCCCATTTTCTTCGAAAGTGGGGGTATAATAATTCACGAGAGGCGAGAGACGTCAGTAAGAAATGAGCGTGCTAACGCGCACAAGTTTGTTACATTAACATTTCTTGCCTCGAGTGAATTATTTAACGTAATTCTAAGAACTAATTGATTACTCTATTTATTACACATCTGCATCAATTTGGTCCGCAAAGTATTACTAAAACACCATAATTAATGCATGAAGTCCCGTGTGGAGAAAGATCAACCATCGAAAATTCAGTCTAGATCATTATTAAAGAGACGTAATGTAAATGACGTCACGTGAATAATTCACTTGTGACATTACCATTTTTTATTAACGATGTTTTCAATGGAAATCGAGCATAGGAGTGTAAAAAAAAGATCACAATTTCAACAATTTCCTAGGTAACTACTCGTCAATGAGTATTTAGTACAGAAAGGGTTAAAAGGGTGGATCTAATTTTTGTTAAACTCGTTTTCAGACTGATATGCATCTCATCTCATGGTAAAAACGTTCACTTTTTAACCCTTTCTTTACTAAATACTCATTGACGAAAAGTTCCTTTAGGAAATATTCAGATAAAAATTTGCACATCCTGGTACTTTCATCATTTATGGCATTACCTTCAGGTGTATAGTTAATTTTTTTTATTTATTTTTAACCCTTTGAGTGCCAGGTCGATTTTTGTATCAACCCATATACCCTGTGCCAATGCATTCTCTTATATATGCGAGTCGACCATAGGTTGCCTCGCATATATAAGAGAATGCATTGGCCTAACAATTTTATATTTTTTTACAATTTTTTACAATTTTAATAATTTATTCTTATATTCTTTAACAGACTTATTTTGTAGGTTTAGGGGGCGATCTCATCGGCCCCTGGCACTCAAAGGGTTAATGTTTCAATAGCATTCCCTCAGCTTTAGTTTTACTAGACATAGGGGTATTTATCTGGAGTACCAATGTACCTATTCTGAATCATAACTGGATTCTGTTTATAAATTATTAATTGATCATGATTTCCATGACTCACCAATTGTCACGGAAGGTACAGGTGTATCGAAATAAATTATGGAATAGGATGTTACAATGAAATCAAAATTAAAAGAATTGATTTTTCACTATAAACGATCATATATATAGTATAATGTGGAATATTCAAGATTTTTATTGCGAATAAATCATCAAAAAGCTATATAAATATAAGCAATGAATGTAGTGGGTGACTTATTGAGGATCGATACAGCACTGTGGTAGTCGGGGCACATTTAGTGTGAGATTGCTCAGAAGTTTGCACAATCTACCCCAACAACCACAGCTTGGTATCCCTCAATAACACAAACACCCGCTCTATTCATTTCTTAAATAAAACAACTAAATTTTGTTTAATATTTCTGAAAAACACACTAAAAATTTAATTATAGACAAAATAGCTAGAGGGGCTTAAAACAAAGGAGAATTGGAATTGTTTTTAAGTTCCCACCTTGTCTTAAAATTTAGTAAAATACAGCAATGTTCAAAGAAGTGCACTGGTACTAAAGGCAAAGATAGTAGTTTTATGAACCATCAACCTACTATAGTAATTCATTCATATCAAAACAAACATCTATACCTCCAATATCTTTAAGATCAGGCTTTATATAACTAGGCCGGAGGGTCTGACAATCGCAAATACGAGGTACAAATCGTCCCCAACTCGTTTTATTGACCAAGTTTAAATCCCTGATAATTGTCAATAACATACAGCTCCATTTCAACCTGTTTGCATTGATGAAAAATGATAAGGCCAAAAAAAAAATGTTTGAGTCTCAGAATATTTTTTTTCTGAATCAATGAGGGAGGGAGAATTTATTTTTATTTTTTATTTTATTGTGCACATCGTAAGCATGGATCATGATAGCTTCCCTTGTCTAGTAATAGTCAGAAAATGTAGAAGGAACTGTTATGCATATATATACTCATTTAATCTGATATAAAAATTACATTGTGCTACTAGTATATGACATAGGGATTACCAATGCCCCTGACTAATCACAATTGACATCTCTCTATTATATAACATGTGATCCTAAATTTCCTCCAGTCCCTATCAATTGTTCTGGAGTTACCTTTGGTACACAAGGCTATGATGATCAGCTAATCATATTCTTCAATGTAGTCTTCGAATTCTACTTAATGTTCAATGTTTTTTTAGTTTTTTTAATTTTTACTTTTTTTTCTTCATACTAGTAATATAAAAAATTTAAATAAATGTCCAATGCGGGCCATTTATTTCAATGCGGCGGTGTCTGAGACTCAAAAGAATATTTTTTATTTGGCATAATAATTACTGGTGTTAACACATAAATAGAGGATATGAAATGAGTGTTTCTCTCATATGATATTTATGAAACGAGTCTAAGAATTTTCAGTTTTCTCGAGCCTCCGGCGAGAGAAAACTGAAAATTCGTGACGAGTTTCATAAATATCATATGAGAGAAACACGAATTACATATTCTATTTATCATATGACATATAAATTGATTATGATGTCCAAAACACACACAAATCACTAAATAGCTATATGACATCGGCAGCAAAATGTTAATGTGACGTCACTTCATTGCACCGGAAGCCCAATCACACCTGGTGAACTAGCAGAAATAATATGCACGCGAAGATATAGTGCGCTATTCTGTTCTTAGTTTGTGACATTATATCGTATGTTTATTAGATAAATACGAATTACATATTCTATTTATCGTATAACAATGTCCAAAACTATATATTTCAAGATTATAATTGCGAGAATTTCGGCATCGCGTTGATTGACGCGCACGAATTTTACCTGCATTTAGTTAGAGATGCGGCTCGGCCCCGGCTGCCATTCAGCCAATCAGAACACACTTTTTGTCAACAAACCAATCAAATTATCGGAAGGTGATATGAACTAGTAATTGATATGAAATTGATTTATGACATACTTTCCAACGTAAATAATGATTGAGTCATAAGATAAAAAGTTATATGAAGTTTAAAACGATCCATGTCCATTTAAATTTCTTTGTAGTTGAACTTTAATCGCTTTTCAAAGGCTAAGATTTAATTTACATAATCGTTTAAAGATATAAAGCAGGTTTACAAACATGCCTGTCCAGTCACTTGAAAACAAGATGTTTATCACAGGCGTGTCTGGTATAAATACTTGTTGAACTTTATTATTAGCTGAATTTATATCCTTAACCCTTTACCCAACAAAACGGCCAAAACCGGCCAAATAAAGCTTCAACAGCCTAAAATATCTTCGGTCTGTCTCAATAGAACCATACAAATATTGATATCATTGGAACCGGCTCCTTGACCACATTGTGATAGTTACAGTTAAGCCATGTGCCAATGCATTTTCTTATATATGCGAGTCGACCATAGGTCGCCTCGCATATATAAGAGAATGCATTGGCCTAAAAAAAATCTTTTTTAACACTTTTTACCATTTTTCCTTACATTCTTTAACAATTTTATAATTTTTAATGTGTTAAGCCAATGCATTCTCTTATATATGCGAGGCGACCTATGGTCGACTCGCATACATAATAGAATGCATTGGCACAGGGCCCTTCTGTTGGGTAAAGGGTTAATCCTTTCATGACTGGAGCTTCCTGAAATTTTATGAAAACCCTGCGCCAATGCATTCTCTTATTTATGTGCGTCTCCCATAGGGAGCCTCGCATTTTCAAGAGAATACATTGGCCTTACAATATTTTACCTTGGTCTTATAAGCCAGTGCATTCTCTTATATATGCGAGGCTCCCTATGGAAGACTAGCACATATAAGAGAATGCAGTGGCACAATATATTAACAACCAACGCAGCACCCATCATGAAAGTGTTAACAAGAGCACGCCGCCGGGGCGTGGCATAATACACCGGTTTCTGGAGTAGAGTTAGGGGCAAGGTTTAATTCATTTGTTTGAAACCTTTGACTTAAGACGAAATAATAACAAAAATAAAACACAATAACTTCAAGTGTGGTATTTTTGACTGAAAAATTTCACATACCAAATTGTTTTATCAATCAGAAACCTCAAAATATAAACATTTTAAGTTGAAATTAATATACCTTGTTACCAGTGAGAAATATATCGCGACCAATTTTTTTTCAATGCAGCACTATAGCGGCTGCAGCAGTGCTTTGGTGGGTTTTGAATCCATTTTTTTACTTAGATTTGTTTTAATAACTTGCAGAACATATTAGATTCCATCTTCGGCTGTAAACTTTTTTCAAATCTGATTTCTTGTAGCGATGCAGCAGGGAAAAAAATGGATATGCCTAATTTTTTTACCACGTTTCTTGCCATATCTAAAGAATCCTTCGTGAATAAATTTTGATGAGTAATTTCGAGTATTGACTCACACCACGCGAGGCTCAATATTCAAGCAAAGTCACTAGCAAATGCGGCACAGAAATTCTTTCTAGACTTCTGATTAATACTCAAGCTTGCAAATTGTGAGTATATCATTTGCAGAATGAGGTCCCCAAAGGGTGAATTTAGTGATGCTATCCCTCTTGGTTGGTTGGTGTCACCAAATTCCCTCTCTAGGGACCTCATTCTGGTTTGGCTGTGGGAGACCTAGGATAAGATTGCATTTCCCCAGTTGAAGTTGATGATGTTCACACATTTATAGTCACCTCGATTATGCATTTTATCTTCTGCAAAATTAGGGGACATAAAAACTTCGGAGAAGGGAAATAGTAAGTAAAAACAATGCTAATTTGAGACAATAGATACTTCCCAGAAGATGAGGCCTAAGCATAATGAGGTCCCCAGAGGGTGAATTTGTTGATGCTAGCCCGCTGTGTGGGATAGCGTCACTAAATTCACCCTCTAGGAACCTCATTCTGCAAATGACAGAGACACACTATTTCACGGCATGAAAAAAAGCTGTATGTTAATTCTTTCTAGACTTCTGATTAATACTCAAGAAGTTACTGACTTGCATAATACCAGACAAAACAAAAGCATTTAGCTGGGAGTGCATTAATGCCCAATGATAAGATAATATGCACGGTATGCTAAGACAAACAAACAGGTCACCTTATACCATTCACTATTAATCATAACGCAAAGAAACAAGTGGTTATGTGTTTATTGGTGCTTGTGTACTCAGAACAGGATAACATTTTTGGAACCACGATTGAAATAAGCAGCTCTCAGTCCACTTCTGTATTCCTCCCTGTGCCATCTGATTGCATGATAGACCAACCCTAAATTATTTTATGATTCCATCTATGAAATGTTTAGGAATTATATTTTTTATTACTTGGTTTACGGATTTCTTTGGCTCAATTGAAATTGTCAAAAAATAGGGGCGGGAGAAATAAAATCTTTGCTGTAAAATTATCTCATCATCTAAAAGAAGCACTGGCAAATATATATTTTTATTTGGATGTTTCTTTAAAGCATGATATGGATAGATGAAAAAATATCCCAATATCAGCGTTCGCCATGTTGGAATTGACATTCAATACATTAAACATCACCGGGTATGGGTATGGAAATCCGTAAACCACTGAGAGCTGTCCGATCGATGAATGGCAACAAGCCATATTTCCGACTAAATCCTGAAAAATTATCCATAATTCTTCTGTGGTTAAGGAGACGATTATTTAGGCCATTACTGTAAATGACCAGGAATGTGTATTTCAATATTTATAATAACAAAACACAATAGCTTTTGTCATCTCACCTGCTCTGGACTGGAATGTCACATTATGTAACATTATGGTCTGGAGTGGGCGACAAATCTCTTTGTCTCACTAGAGAGTGGGTGTAGATCATGCAATTAATCTCTATACTCATATTCCGCCAGCACAAAACCTGGAAACTTTTTGATGTTGTGACAGGAAAGTATGCAGGTGATATATTTATAAGTTAATACCTACTCCTTAATAATGTAATGCACTGCAGGTGAATGTCCCAACTTGAGTTGCATGATTTAAGTGACTTTGTGAACGATTTTGCTTTACGTCGCTTACACTCATGGAATTTATCCCGGGTAATTCATTCAATATTTATTGCGACATCAGCTCAAAAAAGTCACCAACAAGCATGCAATCTTGAGCTGGGTCGACCCCCTACTCTGAAGTAGATTATTGAGGAACAAATATTAAGAAAGAAATATATTATCTGCCTTGTTTGTTCAATGTTATAAAGTTCCCTGTCAGAACAGATCAGAACATGAAAAAGTTTCCAGGTTTTCTACTGGAGTATAGCTGGAGTAGAGATTTATGGCATGATCTAGTGCGGGTAACAACTCAATAATAAAAGATGAAGAGATCAAACAGTTGGTGCTTTGTTAATTGGTGCTTTGTTAATTGGTGCTTTGTTCATATGTTGGTGCACTATATCTATCCTAGATATGCATTTTTCCCCCCAAAATAAGATGACCAGTGCAGAGACAGGGTGTTGGGGGACGTAGCCATACACGCCAGGGGGCTGGGAGAGCTGCATGGTGGAAATTACAATATTATTTCACATTTCTGGCCGAATTATACATATTTAAGGTTAATTTGAATCTATTTTGTTATATTTCTGTGTATATACAAGGTATATTCTACAAAACTGTGTTACAACCATGAATATATCATTTAAAAAAAATTCACGCAAAAAGTCTCAGCACCACTCCCCTAAAAAATTGGGGACCTGTACGGCTATGTTGTGGAGGTTTTGGTGGAGTATCTCACCCCAATCAATTATGGCCAAAATTTGCAATACCCGGTAGTTGGAAATTCCACAACAAAATATTTAATAGTTGGAAATGTCATACCAAAAATAGTTTGAAATTGAAGTTTGGCCTTCCAGTTTTAGACCGAAATGGCCATCAATTCAAAATTTCGCAACCACAGGGGTACATGAGATTGGAAATTTGTAAAACTTGGAAAGCTTGAGGTGAACATCTAATACTGATCCAGGTCCTCATACATTCTGACACAGGCTTCAAAATATGGTGCTGGAGATTTGCATAATGAGGTCCCCCAAGTGTGAATTTAGTGACGCTACCACACACGTCTGGCATCACCAAATTCATCCCATGGGAGACTCGCATATATAAGAAAATGCACTGGCATAACAGGGCACAAGGTCTTTAATGCTGTACCAGCACAGCTCCCACCATGAAAGGATTAATGGGTGTTCAGGATTCATGGGGGTTAGGGGGTTACATCCTCTTATATCAATGTGTCTTTCTGATTGAAAAATGCTAATTTTGATAAGAAATGAGAATTTGTTCAGACATATTTTGGAATAACACATACTGACCTAGTGCCTTATACATTCTTCCATATATATTAATTGGACCCCTACTCATTATGCCAAAAATAGCATACTATTCAGTTGTACTTTTCATGATAAATAACCAATAAGTGCATGGTGACACGATGAAAAGTTGCTGTTGTAACCTAAAATGTTTAAATCCTGATGCCATCTCTAAATATAAATGATTATTTTACGACAGAGAATTAGTTGTGAAATGGAGACCGATAGCTTCATCGTTTCAAAGTTCAATAAAAAACTTAGCCTGATCATAGCAATTTGCAGTACATGGATCTTGCCAATTATCAGAAACACAACCACACTAAAAATTGCTGATACAGCACCTATAAAAACAGCTCACACAGCAAAAAGATATGATTAGGTACAATATAGTACCGAGCATTAGTAATAGGTTTCCTACACAAACAAAAATAAACTCAATTAGTTAAAAAAAAAATTAAATTAATTACTCACAGTTGGTGGTTTTATAGTCAGGTTTTGTGTATCCGAAGGTTACGTAACTAGTGATCAGATAAGCGAAAAGTAATTTAGAACAGGGAACACACAGAGAAAGCATTAAAACACCACAGTCAGTAAAATATCCAACTGAGCGATGGAGCGCTGGCGACTACACAGTGAAACTGATTGAATGATGCGCCTAGCTGCCAAAGCTGCCAACAGAAGCCAGTACACTGCACTCCCCAAACTAAAATAGCTCATAACCAAGCCGGCAAATAGTGTGTCTGTCATTTGCAGAATGATGTCCCCAGAGGGTGAATTTAGTGATGCTATCCCGCTAGTATCACAAAATTTACCTTCTGGGGACCTCATTCTGCTTAGTCTTCATCTTCTGGGAAGTATCTATAGTCTCAATAAAACATTGTTTTTAGTTACTTTTTCCTCCCTTCTGGGAAGTTTCTATATCCCCTAATTTGCAGAAGATAAAATGAATAATCAAGATGACTAATGGGTAAACATCACCAACTTCAACTGGGGAACTTCATAGTAGTTGAGGCCTCAGCAGAATGAGGTTCCCAGAGGGTGAATTTGGTGATGCTAGCCTGCAGTTCAGGATAGCGTCACTAAATTCACCCTCTGGGGACCTCAATCTGCAAATGACAGACACACTATTTTCAGGCTTGCTCATAACATGTTAGCGAAGGGGGATAACTGTGAGCTGTGAAAGCAGATTGCGTTAGTTCAAACAGTGTGGGTTACTGAGATCTGTAACATAGGCCACTTGTAATGAATCTTATGATAACAATCACACACATCTCAGATAGCATTGTGAATAAGTATCATAAATTTCTCCAGTAAGATCAAGAGAGCGTAAGAATCAAAGGCCCTGGAATGGGGATGGGCTAGGGGTGGGATGATGAGGTTACATGGAACTACAGTAATGCCCTAATTAATCGACTCCATAACCACAGCAGAATTATGGGTAACTTTTCAGGATTTAGTCGGAAATATGGCTTGTTGCCATTCATCGGAAAGCTCTCGCCGAGAGCTTTCCGATGAATGGCAACAAGCCATATTTCCGACTAAATCTTTCCGATGAATGGCAACAAGCCATATTTCCGACTAAATCCTGAAAAGTTACCCATAATTCTGCTGTGGTTATGGAGTCGATTAATTAGGGCATTACTGTAATTATGATGAATGATCCTTCTTGGAAAAGTATAGGAACACTATTCTACGGGTTAAGACACCCCTGGCAGCTGATTGGTGTATTATCTTCAGCAAAATAAATGCATAACATTTTTAATTGTGCATTTCCTGATCAGATGATGTAGATATACTGAATATGAACTATGTTTATTATTGTGGGAATTTGGGATGAGAAATGATATAAGGGTAAGTGAATTTATGTTTTCAAAATCTGCTGCTGAACTGACGGTATAGTTAAGAAAGCAGGAAAATTTGAACAGGAAAAGCAACGGTATCCCTAATATTTTTTCAATTCAAATTATATCCCAGGTTTTGTTCCTCCAGAATTGAAGGGAACATTGTACCAATTAATTGAATCCTGCAAGGATTGGGACAGAATGTTAACACTATGGCCTATGGGAAATAATCAGTTCCTCATAACCATGAGGATCAATGGCAAATAGGGATGCTGGAGAGAGGGGGTGCCAGGGATCTTTCATGATGGGAGCTGCACTGGTGCAGCATTAAATATCTGTGCCAGTGCATTCTATATATGCGAGTCTCCCATAGGGAGCCTCACATATATAAGAGAATTATAATGCACTGGCTACATTAAGGACAATGTAAATAATGTTAGGACAATGTATTCTCTTATATATGCGAGGTTCCCTTTGGGAGACTCACATATATATAAGAGAATGCATTGGCACAGGGTTTGCAAAAAATTTCATGAAATTCCAGTCATGGCAGGGGTTTTACTTCTCTCAGCAAATTGTTATATATTTATGTCAAATTCGGGCAATTTTCAGGCAAACTGAATGGTATTTCAGGGGGAAATTATAGTGTTTTTTCACATTTCTGCCTGAAGTATACATATTAAAGGTTAATTTAAATCTATTTTGTTATATTAATGTGTATATACAAGGTGTATTCTATAAAAACTGTGCTATAACCATGAGTATATCATGTAAAAAAAAATTGGGCCACAAGTCTCAGCCCCCCCCACCCAATTGTTTTTATAGAGCTATGGGTGGAATAGCCAAATTCTGACCTCACACCCGATTGTGACATCAGCAGGCGGGTGATAGTTCGAAGACTATAATCCATGCGATAGTTTGCTCACCGGGCAATGGCACTTCATCCATTCAAAAGATAGTATGACCCACTGTGAACTCAAGGTATATAATACTAATACAAACTATATACCACTTAATTTTACCACATGTCGAGTAGATATAATATCAGTCACCATCATATATGTTGCTAATTGGTTCTTGTTTCATGATACTCCAGGAAATTACTTTGAGAGATTCAAAGTTCAATTGGCACCAAGCCTGAGTTTAGTGTGCCTGTCATTTGCAGAATGAGGTCCCCAGAAGGTGAATTTAGTGATGCTATCCCGCACAGCGTGCTAGCTCACCAAATTCACCCTCTTAGGACCTCATTCAGCATGGCCTCATCTGCTATGTTATTGTACACCCATTGGGAACCCTGATTATGCAATGTGTCATCTGCCATTTTGGGGACATAGAGAAACTAAACTAAATAAAAGGTCAGCTGACCACAGTGTCCCCCGACAATGTGGCAAGTCAATGCCGCTTTGTTAAAGAAATAAAAAAAAAATAAAAAAGGTTAATAACTCCGTAAAAAAAAAAAAATCCATCATCTATATACATGTTGCACATCTCCAATATGTGGGTAACAATACTCTGAAGTTTCAAATATCTACGATCAAAACTGTAGGAGGAGTTGATTACACCATGAAGGTACCCTCATACAGAAAATTATAAAAAATGTTGAAATTTTCTAAGTCGAAAAGGGTTAATAACTAGGTCAAAAAATTATTATTCCGTCATCAATATACATGTTGCACATCTTCAATATATGGGCAACAATATTCTGAAGTTTCAAATCTCTGGGATGGAATCTATAGGAGGAGATGATTACACCATGAAGGTACTCAACAGTGTGATGGGCGAACGAACGGACGGACGGACATAGCCCGTTTCTATAGTCCCCCTTTTCTTTCAAAACGTCGGGGGACAAAAAAGAAATAGAATCTATGTGAAGAAGTTTCTATAGAAATTTTATAATAAAGAAAATTTCCAGAGAAGATGAGGCCTAAGCAGAATGAGGTCCCCAGAGGGTGAATTTAGTGATGCTACCCCGCCATGCGGGATAGTGTCCAGACCCAGACAGATGCCCGCCTATCTTGAACATCTATATTAATCTTTTCACAACTGGATAAACCATCTAACAAGTACATCCCTCCCATGACTGGAGCTTCCTAAAAGTTTGCAAAAACCCTGTACATATCAATTCATTCTCTTATATATAAACAAGTCTCCCATAGGGAGCCTCGCATATGTAAGAGAATACATTGGACTAACAATATTAACCTTGACCTTGTAAGCCAGTGTATATGCGAGGCTCCATATGGGAGACTCGCATATGTAAAACAATGCACTGGCACAGGATATTTAATGCTGCACCAGCATAGTGCCAGTCATGGAATGGTTAATGCTTTGTAGATTGTAATGAAAAACTAAATTCTAATATTTATGTTTCAGATGCACAATTGACATGGGTTTCACAAACTTTTAAAGAAATCAAATAGTCAAGTCTACCTTAAATAGGTCTAGAAGATTTCAGACTTAACAATTATCCTACTTTCAACTTACCCTTGTATAAACATTCAGCATTGACTTAAATCTGTATAAGTGCACACCCTCTTATGAGGGAGTTTGCTAGGAAGATACTATAAGCCAATAAAAATTATAATCAACATTCAAATTGAGAAAAAAAAGTTGAAAATGAAGAACATTTTATTCATGAATGTACACTTTATAATAGCTTGAGGGAAAATTATGAATCTATATTATATAGCACGGAGGAAATATCAACTGAATCTATTTTAAATCTGACAAAATATTAGGATACAAAAGAAATCTGTGATTTTATTAAACACGCCCTTGAATTACAAAAAGAAGAAGGTACTACCATGAGTTCATTCTTGTCAGATGGTACTTACATATGCCTAAGGATATCTATATATTAAATATATGTTTATGTTCAGTATGTTTGTAAGATTTATCGGAATAACAAAAACATGTTTTTTCCAATAAAGATATTTGATTTGATAAATCCAAAGTGAGAACAAGTGCACCATGAAATGGTGTGTCTGTCATTTGCAGAATGAGGTCCCCAGAGGGTGAATTTGGGAACTTCATTCTGCTGAGGCCTCAACTGCTATGTGAGACCTAGGATGTTCACCCATTAATCACCTCGATGATGCATTTTATCTTCTGAAAATTTGGGGATACAGAAACTGAACAAATATTAAAAGTGTATCTAAATACAATGTTAATTTGAGACTACATATACTTCCCAGAAGATGAGGCCTAAGTAGCATGAGGTCCCCAGAGGGTGAATTTGGTGATGCTAGCCCACTGTGTGGGGTAGCATTACTAAATTCACCCTCTGGGGACCTCATTCTGCAAATGACAGACACACTATTTCAGGCTTATTGATGTCGCTCAGGGGGCTGGCGGTCAGTGTAATATGCTGGGGGTTCGGTGTTGAATGAGTGAATTCTATGACAGATCATGTCCAGTTGGAAGGGGACCAGCAGAAAATGAGACACCAGACTTGGTTTAATTATATATTGGGGTTTATCATCACTTTAGCTGCTAGGTCGTATCACAACATCAGTTTTACAGATGGAGAAAAGATAACATAGAGAATTACAGTAATGCCCTAAATAATCAACTCCTTAACCACAGCATAATTATGGGTAATTTTTCAGGATTTAGTTGGAAATATGGCTTGTTACCATATTTCGGAAAGCTCTCATTGAGAGCTTTCCGATGAATGGCAACAAGCCATATTTCCGACTATATCCTGAAAAGTTACCCACAATTCTGCGAAATCAACATCAAATGATATAATTTACTCAGAGTTTAAATTGTAAAGTAAATCTCAATATACGAGATGGAAATGAGGATCGGGCATTAAGTCTGTTTTCGGCATGCTGTGGTTAAGGAGTCGATTATGTAGGGCATTAACGTATTTTCACTGGGAAATCACAGTAAATATCATGCGTTATCACAACAGAAGCCTTAGTGTGACTGCAGACGTTGCAATTTTAAATCGCATGTGGGGACAATCACTGGTCCAGGAGCACCCAATGTACATGCTCAGGACAAGACTGCAGGCATATCGAAGCAATCAAGCAATATTTGATTTTTGCCAGGAAAATCGTGGCATGTCATTGGCAACACGCACAAACAACAAATTCAACCCATTGGATTGGACTTCTTCAAGGGAGACAGTTTAGATTGAGTTGAGGCAGGAAAGTGAGTGTTTATATAATGTTTCAGCCTGCTGCTATATACATACAGCATGTCAACAGAGAAAAGAGGGCCACGGTCCCACTGTCTCGGCTACCGGAATTGCTGACATTGCAAAAGCTGTGCAGAAAGTGACTGGTACAAAATAAAACAAATAAAATTTATTTTTCAAGTTCAACTTCCAAGTTCAAATAAAAAATAGCCAAGACACATATCATAACTTGAGACACATATCATATATCTAAAATTGTATAATGAGGACAATAAATATAGCCCTTTGTTTTCACACTAGAGACCAATACAGAACTTCAACTAATAGAAGGGTCAAACATCGCAGCACAACAGCATTGTGGGCCTGCAACTTTTCTCCATCTGCAATTTTTCCCCATCTTCGATATAAAATCAGTGACTGCGGGGGCACTTGCAGGTGGAGAAAAGACCACACAGAGAATTATTTTCACGCGGAAATCTTCTCCCCATAGCATGTGAAAAACCTGGCAACTTTTTAAAGTTTTGACAGGGAACCTTGTAAAGTCAGAAAAAACTAGAGGTGTGACTGTCCCAATGGGACTAAGGATACCCCCCCCCCCCACCCCATTTTTAAATACTATGATCATATATCACATATGTCAGTAAACATTTAGTTAAAATAATAAAACAACAGTTCCCATTGCAGGTGCACAACCCTAATCTTAAACCTATTGACCGAAAAATGTAGGAATAAAAGCTCGGACAAAATTATGTATGTTGCGAAAATGTTCTTAAGTCGAAAAAGGGAAATAACTCCACACAAATGTCGGACAGACATCATAATCGCAGGTGCACAGGTTCCCATGGTACTAAATATCAGAGCCTAAAAATGTAGGAATAAAAGCTTGGACAAAATTATGCATGTTGCAAACAAAATTCTAATAAAAAAAGGGGGATAACTGCACCAAAAAATGTCGGACAGACGTCATAATCGCAGGTGCACAGGTTCCCATGGTGGTTAATGTCTGTGCCAAGTTTCACGAAAATTGATAAAAAAACGACTGAGAAAAACTCTGGACAAATTTGTGTCCACGGACGACGAACGGACAAGCTGATTCCAGTATACCCCCCCCCCCCCCTAACTTAGTTGCGGGGATAAAAAAACATTGACCTAAAAATGTAGGAATAAAAGCTCGGACAAAATTATACATGTTGCGAACATTTTCTAAGTTGAAAAAGGGGGGGATAACTCCACCAAAAAAAGTCCGACAGACGTCATAATCGCAGGTGCACAGGTTCCCATGGTGGTTGATATATCTGTGCCAAGTTTCACGGAAATTGATAAAAAAAAACAACTGAGAAAAACTCCGGATAAATTTGTGTCCACGGCCGGACAAGCCGACTCCAGTATACCCCCCCTAACTTCATTGCGGGGGGTATAATAACATGGGGAATATATTTCTTATTGATTATTTGTTCCTTAATAGTGTACTCCACTATATGTGAAGGTCCCAACTCAAAATTGCATGCTTTTCTGTGACCTTTAAGAACAGATATCGCAATAAACATTCAATTAATTACCCAGAAAAAATTCCATAATTGTAAGAAACGCTAAGCAAAATCGCTCACAAAGTCACTTAAATTGTGAAATTTCGAGTTGGGATCTTCACCTACAATGAAGTACATTATTAAGAAACATATAATAACAAAGAAATATATTCCCTGTGTTACTTTTTCGATTTTATAAGGTTCCCTGTCAAAACTTCAAAAAGTTCCCAGGTTTTGTTCTGGTGGAATATGATCTCTACGGGCGTTAGCCATAGTAGAGATTCATGGCATGATCTAAAACCTGCCCCGATACACAAAATACTGTTAACTTCACAAGCTGACCAGGATTCAAACCAGTTTTGCCATTGTATATTTAGATTTTATAATATATAATAAACATACCTGTAGACACCCAATTTTAAATTTATTATGGAAATACTGTCCCAAATTCTTTGCAATAAAATCCTCATTTAATTAAACTAGGTCACTATCATCATAACAAATACCTAAACTCAGATAAAAAAAACTTCCTTGGCCCTTGATGTCCTTATAAGAAACTATATTACTAACACTGAAGCCAGACAGTTGACATTCAGACATAACGACCCATGTATTACATAAACAGGGAGTGTTAAACTGTGTCTTTCTTACATAATATTACCCATCAACATGGTCTAATGTTTTATTATGACACAGGTGGACATATATAGGCAAACTGCTAGACTGCAATGAATGTATATATTTACGATTTTATAGTGACTGAAGTATTACCAGTAGTCAATCCTAAATAATATTTTACACAAGTGTCGGTAGATTGGGGGGGGGGGGGGGAGTGGCGGTGCATGCATGGTGTCGTAAAATGTTTCAGCCCTTGTCTGCTGAAACAGTTCTGTTTCTTTGCAATAAAATCCTCATTTAAAAATCATCTGTGGGAGAACTTTCAATAATTAATATAAGAACAAAGATTATCTATAGTAATGCCCTAAATAATCGACTCCTTAACCACAGCAGAATTATGGGTAACTTTTCAGGATTTAGTCGGAAATATGGCTTGTTGCCATTCATCGGAAAGCTTTCAGTGAGAGCTTTCCGATGAATGGCAACAAGCCATATTTCCGACTAAATCCTGAAAAGTTACCCAGAATTCTGCTGTGGTTATTAAATGGGTCGATTGTTTAGAGCATTACTGTATTTCTCCATGTTCTTCTTGGTGGTCCGGGGCCTCGGTGGCTCAATCGGTTAGGGGTACCACTCCAAGCCATTTCGCCCTCCAGCGCTGGCGATAAGGGTTCAAATCCACATGTTTCCATCGTGGACTTTGTAACTCGAAATCGTTATCTGGTGGAGTTGCCAGTTACTCGCCGATGGCCGGTGGTTTGCCGCACATGGTTGACGAGTCTATCAGCCATTGAAATCACTGCTAGATTAGTCGCAAGTGTGCGGATTTCCTCCACCACTAAAACTGGCAATGTCGTGATATGGCCTTAGTTGCTAAAGTGACAATAAACCCCAATCAATCAATCAATCAATCTTCTTGGTGGTGATGTTTTTACAGACTCTTGTAATTTTTGCACATTTACCCACTGTAAAGGCCTTGGGTGTCTTTAATGATAGGGACAGTATTTCCCACATCTGTTAACCCTTTACCCAACAAACCGGCCAAATAAAGCTTCAACAGCCTAAAATATCTTCGGTCTGTCTCAATAGAACCATACACATATGGATATCATTGGAACCGGCTCCTTGACCACATTGTGATAGTTACAGTTAGCCCTGTGCCAATGCATTCTCTTATATATGCGAGTCGACCATAGGTCGCGTCGCATATATAAGAGAATGCATTGGCCTAAAAAAAAATCTTTTTTTAACACTTTTTACCATTTTTTCTTACATTCTTTAACAATTTTATAATTTTTAATGTGTTAAGCCAATGCATTCTCTTTTATATGCAAGGCGACCTATGGTCGACTCGCATATATAAGAGAATGCATTGGCACAGGGCCCTTCTGTTGGGTAAAGGGTTAAATTTGTGAGATGAAGGCCTTATATGATCCAGCATCAATGTTATGGTGTCATGATCAGGGAAATTAGTTATTCCAGAGAAATGATCAAGATGATTAACTGTGAAATGAGCGCAGAATAGAACTATGTTCCGGTGTTAATAAATTTGAGCCTTCATTTCTGGAGTAATATGGATATCGTGGGACATCGTGCTAGCTTTCACTTTGGAACAATTCCCGTATTTAACACTCTACTGACCAACAATTTACGAACGACATGTACAATTTACGATAAAGGTCAATCGTCTCAGACATCAATTTCCTTTAACCCTCAGACATCAATTTCCCTTTAACCCTTCCATGACTTCCTAAAATTTTGCGAAAACCCTGTGCCAATGCATTCTCTTATATATGTGAGTCACCCACAGGGAGCCTCTATATACAAGTAAATACATTGGCCTAACAATATTTACCTTGACCTTGTAAGCCAGTGCATTAATTCTCTAATATATGGGAGGCTCCCTATGGGAGACTCGCATATATAAGAGAATGCACTGGCACAGGATCTTTAATGATGCACAAACGCAACTCCCGTCATGAAATGCTTAAACCGAAACCGAAGTGATCATAAATGGAAAAGTTATATTATTTTCGCTCATTGTTCATGCCTGGGCATTTCTGAATTCTTTTAGCCATTTTTCAAAAACTTTGGTCAAATTTGGGTTCATTGGGAAAATGGAAACTAAAACATAAATATAAAGAAAGACGAATGAAAATAACTGATCAATTTTGTTTACATAATAATGGTTTCAACATGTGATATTTTATTATTGGTTAATTTTAATTAACTAATATAAGAATAAAGCTTATCTATTTCTTCATGTTCGTCTTTAATGGTGGGATGTTTTAATAGAATTTTATAATTTTTGCACATTTACCCACTGCGAGTGCCTTTGTGTCTCTTTAATAACAAATATGATCATGACTTATTGTGACAATTAAGAAAGCCAAGCTGTACGTTCTGCATGACTTATGAATAATAAAATGTCACTCAAAATTATACACAAAGGCAGTCCTCATGAGGGTAATGAAAGATTAAGACCAATCCTCTGCATGTCTGGACACAAATGATGATTGACAACTATGCACCTATGAAATCCAAATGATGAATGTGTAGCTATTATTAATATAACCGGATCATGAAATTAGCCTATTATTCCAGGTATTCAGGAAGTGTTCGTCTGATAATAAAGAGAGTAATGGTGCTGATCATAACCAATAACGATCGGGGGGGGGGGGGGGGGGGGGGGGGTAATAAATAGAGAATACATTGTAGCTACAGTTTTTGTTTGAATACCAAAATATCTCATGAGTGTACGGTATGGAAATAAATATTGAATTTTCACGAGCGGCTACAAGCTGTGAGTGAAAATTTGATATTTATTTCCAGACACGAATGAGAAATAATTTGAAATAGAAAAAAGTTATCGTAGCAATTTAAAAAATTGTCTTGCAAGCGCATATAACAGAATTCAAGGGAAAGAAATTGGTCTAATTTCCTATAACATAAGAGTAATTGGCCTTCGATGAATATTAAATTCATGGTACGTATCCTAATTTTTCACTTTTTTGTGAACTTTCCCAGTTTTTAAAAATAATTAAACCTTCAAACTAGTAATTTCACATTTAACACAGGCTACACTGGCAATTATGTCCCTCAGATATTTGTTTTTCTATTTTTCAATCCTACAACCCGATAAATCGTGTACTGCTAACTAAACAAACATTAAGCAAAGACAAGATTCGAGGTGCATTTTTAGATTATGCAGACCCCAGTCACCCACGTACATAAAACATTGTTGGAGACATTATATAACATTAAAAGATGAACAATATTGATTTCCACTGCGATATGCGCAACTGGAGTGATTGATCAACAACCATGAAAAGAAGAAAAAATGTTACATCGTCATGACAACAACCTTGAATATGGAAACCTGAAATTTGTATTCTCATCTAAAGGTTGCGAGGCCCCCCACACACTTGAGCTGAAGTTGAGTAATCAAGCTTTTCTATGGGTTCAGCTATTTCCCCAGAGCGATCAAACTTCTTTGAAATTTTCCCGATACTCGAGTCCGATTGCTCAAGTGTGCATGGTGCTTGAGGCCGATTGCTTATAACCCTTTCATGACTGGAGCTTCCTAAAATTTTGCGAAAAAACCCTGTGCCAATGCTTTCTCTTATATATTACAAATCTTGCATATATAAGAGAATACATTGGACTAACAATATTTACTTTGACCTTGTTACAAGTGCATTCTTTCATATATGCGAGGCTTGATCCCCATGGGAGACTCACATATACAGTAATGCCCTAAAAAATCGACTCCTTAACCACAGCAGAATTATGGGTAATTTTTCAGGATTTAGTCGGAAATATGGCTTGTTGCCATTCATTGCAAAGCTCTCACTGAGAGCTTTCCGATGAATGGCAACAAGCCATATTTCCGACTAAATCCTGAAAAGTTACCCATAATTCTGCTGTGCTTAAGGAGTTGATTATTTAGGGCATTACTGTATAAGAGCAGGCATGGCACAGCTAGGATCTTTATAATTTTATAACTGAATAGGAGAATGCATTTAGTACAGAAAGAAATCATATCTGATTGCTGACCGTGACAACTCACCTGAAGAGCTTAAACCCAAGCGAAATCAGTTACACCATATTTAATACAAAAAGTATTGGTACACCAAATACCTAATTACCTAAGCTATCATACTTAACAAGCAATTTACTTATGACAATTCATACCAACTTATGTTTACTAAGACAGTTAGGCTTCCCTTGCTAAACTATAATCTTGTAATTAATCACCCCAACTACTTAGTATATGGCTACATACATTACACCCACATTATCCTCCAGCGATATATGGCTCACCTCTAAAACAGAAGTCAAACAATCTGACAAAGGTGAACCTAACACAAATATCAGAGTTTAGGAACGCCAAAAAATTTAAACTAACTGTTCCTGCCCAGACACACTATAAACTTCCACATGTGAAGGTCAATATCCTCCAACACAAATTAGGCTACCTTTATACAAAGCCACCATAAATAAAGGAGAACACAACATATGTGACCCCCTCATTCAGTGTCATACAAGCCGCACATAATACCCATATAACGAGACCAACACTCGACAAGGGCGAAACACAGAATATAATTGGATGTTCCTACAGTACTAAGGCTTGTTGCTATTCATCGGAAAGCTCTAACTGAGAGCTGTCCGATGAATGGCAACAAGCCATATTTCCGACTAAATCCTGAAAAATTATCCATAATTCGGCTGTGGTTAAGGAGACGATTATTTAGGGCATTACTGTAAATGACCAGGAATGTGTATTTCAATATTTATCGGATAACAAAACACTCTTGCTTTGGTCATCTCACCTGCTCTCGACTGGAATACATGTAACATTATGGTCTGGTGTGGGCGACAAATCTCTTTGT
Organism: Siphonodentalium dalli; assembly: GCA_032622095.1. NCBI lineage: Eukaryota > Metazoa > Mollusca > Scaphopoda > Gadilida > Siphonodentaliidae > Siphonodentalium > Siphonodentalium dalli. The sequence goes on along the minus strand of CP136069.1, from coordinate 58,885,679 downwards.
CTCACTCAAGCGTGGGTGTAGATCATGCAATGAATCTCTAATACAGCTATGCCGTACGTAGAGATCATATATTCTGCCAGCACAAAACCTGGAAACTTTTTGATGTTGTGACAGCAAAGTATGCAAGTAATATAATTCTAAGTTAATACCGGCTCATTAATAATGTAGTGCAAAGCAGGTGAATGTCCCAACTCGAGTTGCATGATATAAGTGACTTTCTGAACAATTTTGCTTTACGTCGCTTACAATCATGGAATTTATCCCAGGTAATTCATTCAATGTTTATTGCGACATCAGCTCAAAAAAGTCACCAACAAGCATGCAATCTTGAGCTGGGTCGACCCCCTACTCTGAAGTAGATTATTGAGGAACAAATATTAAAAAAGAAATATATTCTCTGCCTTGTTTGTTCAATGTTATAAAGTTCCCTGTCAGAACAGATCAGAAAATCAAAACGTTTCCGATGAATGGCAACAAGCCATATTTCCGACTAAATCCTGAAAAATTACCCATAATTCTGCTGTGGCTAAGGAGTCGATTATTTAGGGCATAACTGTAGAAAATGAAGAATAGACTATCTCAGAGAATACTTTTAGAACTGAATGTGAAAATCCATTTGGGAATGAATGGGCAACGGAAATTTATCCATTGTTCTGTTGATGATGTGGTACAGTTCTGTACCAGGAAGCTCCCAAATTAGCTATGAACAGCAGTATTAACTATCAATTGCTTCGACTGGAATTAAATGAAATTAAAATACTGAAAATCTCAAATTAGCTATACAGCAGTATTAACCCTTTCATGACGGGAGCCTTGGATATATAAGAGAATGCACTGGCTTACAAGGTCAAGGTAAATATAGTTAGGTCAAAGCATTATCTTATATATGAGTCTCCATTAGGGAACCTCGCATATATAAGAGAATGCACTGGCTTACAAGGTGTCCTAAGTGCGACGTCGGAATTCAGCAGCCATTCGAGCTTCCTTTTTTGGGGTTGCTTCGATGGCCGCATGCATGGTATTGATGTCGGACTTTGAGTCGCAAGGCGCGCTTGCTGTCATGGGCCAGGGTTCGAATCCCACCCAATCCTAAAATAAATTGCACTGTCTCAAAACCTAAATTTGCTTCTAAATATTGTTAAGCCAATGTATTCTCTTATATATGTGAGGCTCCCTATGTGAGACTCGCATTTTTAAGAGAACGCATTGGCACAGGATTTTCACAAAATTGCAGGAAGCTCCAGTTATGGAAGGGTTAACTACGAATTGCTTCGACTGGAATCATAAAACAAAGTAAAGATACTGAAATCCCAAATTAGCCACAACATTGTTAATAATTTACAATGTCTTGACTGGAATAATAGCTTCAAAGTTAAATTGCCAAGTCATCCAGCAAACAATTTACAAAGAACATCAAAAAGCCGTTTGACTCTAGATAAGGCAATTCCAATTTAATTTGTTGGTTTATTCTGACAACTTTTTATTATAAAACAAGATCATCGCTAGGGCGTGGCAAAATACACCCGTGGTAATTTCAACAAAGGGCCATAACGAGTAATCCATATGCCAAATTTGCAAACAAACAGATAACTTTTAACTAAAGCTAGAGATTAATATTGCTCACCCTAAAGTGTCTGACCTGTTTATGCCCTCAAGGTACCAAACCGGGAATTCCCTTGGAAGTCCAATTGACTTCTGAAACTGAATGCCAACAAAGACTCTAAACTAACAGAAAGATACAAGAAACTCAACTCTTTATATACCCTAATCTACTGTGACGTCACAAACAAACATTTAAATGTGAATACTCCACAAACTCTAGTTGTTGTGAACTCATGCACTTACATAAAAGTACATGTAACCTTTACTCAAAAATAAAAGTACATGTAACCTTTACCAAATAAAACTAGGTCATAGCCAAGGTCAAACTGAGGTCAAGGTCAACCTAAAGATCACCACCCGGAGACCCAAAATTTCTCTATATAAACGAAACAGTACAAGACCTCGTCCCACTTATTCAGACAAAACACCAAAATAATTGTCAAATTATAAGTCAACAAGGACCATAACTCCAGTTAAAATAGGCGGACGGAACCCAAATTCAAATATTTTATTCTAGGTATAAAGGTGATTCCAATTCAATTTTGTTTATCTTCCTATCTGAATAAATTTTATTTTTTTCCCCTCATCCTATCCTATCTTTAATAACAATTATCTGTTAACCCTTTACCCAACAAACCGGCCAAAACCGGCCAAATAAAGCTTCAACAGCCTAAAATATCTTCGGTCTGTCTCAATAGAACCATACACATATGGATATCATTGGAACCGGCTCCTTGACCACATTGTGATAGTTACAGTTATGCCCTGTGCCAATGCATTCTCTTATATATGCGAGTCGACCATAGGTCGCCTCGCATATATAAGAGAATGCATTGGCCTAAAAAAAATCTTTTTTTTAACACTTTTTACCATTTTTTCTTACATTCTTTAACAATTTTATAATTTTTAATGTGTTAAGCCAATGCATTCTCTTATATATGCGAGGCGACCTATGGTCGACTCGCATATATAAGAGAATGCATTGGCACATGGCCGTTCTGTTTGGGTAAAGGGTTAACCAACAAAAAAAAAAGGTTGCCCCTAGGATCCTGTAGAAAGATATTTTGCAGGACACAGACATTGTGTGCAAGTAGGGTAATTACATAAATCATTTCATGTCAGACCACTGCCTCATTTGGTTGTGACCTCGCCCATATTGACTTCTGCTACAGGCAAATTACGCTAAGTCACTAAAGCAACACCAATTAAATTATTTGGTTTACAAACCCGCTGACAATGTTTGTATGCCTATAGAACTGGTAGGAGTAGACAAGCCTGAGTTTAGTGTGCCTGTCATTTGCAGAATGAGGTCCCCAGCAGGTGAATTTAGTGACGCTATCCCGCATAGCGGACTAGCATCACTAAATTCACCCTCTGGTTACCTCATCTGCTTAGGCCTCATCTTCTCTGGAAAGTTTCTTTATTATCAAATTTCTACAGAAACTTCTGCACATAGATTCTATTTTTTTTTTAGTTTAATTTCTCTATACCCCCAAAGTTGCAAATGACACATTGCATAATCGAGGTTCCCAATGGGTGCACATCACAATATTCACCATTTGGGAACTTCAATCTGAGTCTATGTCTCCCATAGCAGTTGATGCCTAAGCAGAATGAGGTCCCCAGAGGGTGAATTTGGTGATGTTAGCTCGCTATGCGGAATAGCATAACTAAATTCACCATCATGGGACCTCATTCTGCAAATGACAGGCACACTAAACTCAGGCATGGGCGTAGATCAGAGATAACTATTTATCATCAAAGTTACCCTGCTTTCTTGTTATTCCAGATACAGTAATGCTCTAAATAATCGACTCCTTAACCACATCAGAATTATGTGTAATTTTTCAGGATTTAGTCGGAAATATGGCTTGTTGCCATTCATCGGAAAGCTCTCGGTCGATTATTGAGGGCATTACTGTATATGGCTGTATATGCTGAAACAGCCTGGTCCTACAAACATTTGACTGAGTTAATATACGGAGCTACTCACTTTTGACTGAGTTCGGGATGTGCAATGAGTTTACTGATGAACTCATCTAGTCCTTCACGTCTCTGTTTAATAAACTCTGGGTCAAAGTTGCCAAACAATCTCTTCCCTGGTAATCCTAGGTTAATGTCTGGAAATAATCTCTTTATCTGAAAAAATAACATATAGAGTTTCAAAGTGGGATGCAGATGTTGAAATAGGCATGGGAGATACAGGTCTGATCACGATATGCAATACGTATCCAGATACAAGGTTTGTGATACGAATATTTATTAAAATCTAAGCTATCAAATAGGAGTATTTTTGCATCTAAGGACTATAAGCAGAATGAGGTCCCCAAAGGGTGAATTTAGTGATGCTAGCCTGCTGTGTGGTCACTAAATTCACCCTCTGGGGACCTCATTCTGCAAATGACATGCACAATAAACTCAGCTGTGCATGCACACAAGGGAAATACCATCCCTTTTATGTCATTAAATAGAAGCATAAACATAGATAATATCACTTTAACACATGCCACTACTGCTCAACACATGGTACTAAACAAACCTGGGTTGTCACCTGGTACATACCATGGCATGACATACTACCTCCTGTTGGCATGAATTTATGATACATAACATTCCTACATAACTATTTTTATGTATTTAGTAAAATACTTTGATTCCCCGAAACTTGGCAAAAGTGAAAACATACCGTTACGAAGTATAAGATGTTAACATCCGGACAACAAAATCAAAAGTTGTAAAAGGGGCATAACTCTGATAGAGAAAGTCAGACTGAACCAAAATTAGAACTTGGGCTGTATATTCATGTGATTAATCCACATAGTAAATTTTAAAGCTATCGGATAATCATAACTTAAGTTATAATCCAGACAACAAAATAATCAGAAAATTCTAAGTCGATAAGAGGTATAACTTGGTACAGTAATGCCCTAAATAATCAACTCCTTAACCACAGCAGAATTATAGGTAATCTTTCAGGATTTAGTCGGAAATATGGCTTGTTGCCATTCATCGTGAGAGCTTTCCGATGAATGGCAACAAGCCATATTTCCGAATAAATCCTGAAAAATTACCCATCATTCTGATGTGGTTAAGGAGTCGATTATTTAGGGCATTACTGTATATGGTCGGACCGAACCCAAATTTGAAAATTGATTGGGACTTTCTCATATGAAGGATACATACTAAGTTTAATCACATTCTGACAAATGGTATTTAAGTTATCAACCAGACAACAAACCTTTCGGATGGACATACAGATGGACGGATGCGCACGGTGCACAGATGGATGGACAGACACCGCTCATTTCTATAGTCCCCCCCCCCCCCCGGAGGACAAGTAGAATCCTAAACTTAAACTAGAGGATACCACCCCCCCCCCTGTGTTTTTAAAACACTAAGATGTTTCACATGTCAGTAAACATTTAGTTAAATAGTTAAAATAATACTATAACAGATTCCCATTGCAGGTGCACAACCCTAACCATAATCCTAAACCTATTGACCGAAAAATGTAGGAATAAAAGCTCAGACAAAATTATGCATGTTGCAAAAAAATTCTAAGTCGAAAAAGGGGGATAACTCCACCAAAAAAGTTCCGACAGACGTCATAATCGCAGGTGCACAGGTTGCCATGGTGGTTGATATCTGTGCCAAGTTTCGCGGAAAATTATCAAAAAACGACTGAGAAAAACTCTGGACAAATTTGTGTCCATGGACGGACGATGGACGGACGGATGATGGACAAGCTGATTCCAGTATACCCCCCACAACTTTGTTGCGGGTGGTATAACTATAAACATGGTATACTGGCTAGTGTTGGCATACCCAGATGGGATATATATATTAAGTACCTCTAGAATTTGTTATACATAACTATCAATGAATCCAGTTTTCTCGGGGTGAAGATCAATACCCAATTTCATGAGAACAGACAAAAAAAATTAACATTTCCAGATAATCAATGACGAGTAACTCTAGAACGGAAAATGGGAACAACATCGTTTTAATAACACTCTGCTGAAAGTCCTCATAATGGTGAACATCCATACCAAATTTCATTGAGATCTAATAACAGTGGCTGACACAGGATGCATGTCATGTAATTTAACCATTTATTAACTAAATACTCATTACGAGCAGTTCCCTTAGGAAATGTTCAGATAATAAGTTCCACAAACAGTTGAACTTTATTATGTGAACATTTCCCACCAATGAATATGAATCCTTCTTCAATTGTATAATCTGTCATCTGCTTCAATGTCATGATCCATCCAGATGAATAATAGAAACAATATTTACCTTCACCTTGTAAGCCACTGCATTGTTTTATATATGTGGGGCTCCTTATGGGAGACTCTCAAAATATATAGGCAAATGCACTGGCACAGGGTCTTTAATGCTTCACCAGCGCAGTTCCCGTCATGAAAGTGTTAAATACCCACCATTCCACTCCGTCTTGGATGGATAATAAAACAGCCATTAACCCTTTCATGACTGGAGCGTCCTGAAATTTTGTGAAAACCCTGTGCCAATGCATTCTTTTATATATGTTTGTCTCCCATAGGAAACCTTGCATATATAAGAGAAATCATTGGCTAACAATATTTATCTTGACCTTGTAAGCCGATGTATTCTTATATATGTGAGCCTCCCTATAGGAGACTCACACATATAAGACAGCACTGGCACAGGATCTTTAATGCTGCATCAGCATCCCATTATGAAAAGGTTAAATACCCACCTTTCCATTCAGTCTTGGCTGGGACATGTAATAACACAGCATTTAAGCAGCATGTATACATGGAGCTTCTCATGCAGTGTGCTGTTTCTGTGAAACATTATAAGCTGGAACCTATATTACTTATTTCAACTTCAAAGGGATTAAAGGATACATGCGAACTAAGTTCCATTATACTAATCCATGCTTTGATTATGAAGCTTCCTTTGATGTTATAAGATTAACCTGTCTATCTATTCGTCTGGGTAATTTTTTCATAGAGGAAATATGTGACTTTATAGTTAAAGTGGAAGCAAATGGTTCATAGAGGAATGGAGTTTAACCCATCCTATATTGAATAAAAGGTCACCGACCACAAGTCCCCAGAAAAAACAAAAATGGTTTTCGTACGAGATTGGCTTTTTCGAAATAAAAATAATTATCTAACTTTGATTTTCAAATCGAAATCTAGGCACTGCTCCAGCTGACTACTCCGTGAAAAATGAAAACATTAATGAACAAAATGTAATACCATGCATGACCAATTTGACTTGATTTTTGCATTATCAAACATAAAGTATTAAACAAATTCCATAGAAGTATCCTGTGCTGATCTATTATATGTTTTGGAACTTTTGTCTGCCTGTGTGTATGTATGTGTATTATAGACTTGAAAACTGCTTGACCGATCCGACTCAAATTTGGTATGTAGGCCTAATTTGATCCCGGGAACAATATGTGAGGGTCCAATTTCAGATGCGCCCATGTCCTTGACTTGACCTCGCTCATATACGCTCATATAGGCACAGTCCATACGCTGTATATTCTGCCAGCAGGAGCCAATCACAAAGAAACCCATAAATAGCCCGGACGAAGTCGGCCACATCAGCTGGTCTATTATATATTTTTGAACTTCTATCTATATGTATGTATGTGTGTTATACTCAAAAACTGCTCGACTGATCCAACTCAAATTTGGTGTGAAGGCCTACATTGATCCCAGGAACAATACGGAACGTTCGACCATGTCCTTATTAAACCTCGCTTGTATACTCTGATATAGGCATGTTAGTCGATCTGACTCAAATTTGGTATGTAGGCCTACTTTGATCCCGGGAACAATATGGGCGAGTCCAATTTCATGTGCGATCGTGTCCTTGACCTTGCTCATATATGTTCATATAGGCATGTAACAAGTCCAGACGCTGTATATTCTGCCCAGACGGAGGTGATCACAAAGAAATCCCTAAATAGCCCGGACGAAGTCAGGCACATCAGCTACGTGTTCTATAATCTTCAAAAATAGAAAATTAGAATGATAAAAAGCGTTCCGAGTCAAGAAAGGGGAATAACTCCATGATAATTATTTATTCTGTCGTCCATATGCATTTGTAGTACATTAGCAATATATGGGTAACAATATACTAAAGTTTTAATTCTCCAAATTTTCTTTGTCAACTAAGGGGAATACCTTGGTGAAAAATCATTTTTTCCGTAGTCCATATATACATGTTGCACATCAGCAATATATTAGTAACAATAACCTAGATTAAATTCCCACATTCAAAACTGTGGGAAGAGTTGATACAGGGTTTCTGCTAAGGTTTAGGGAAATGGTACCCCTATAGCACATATGTGACCCGCCATATCAAATCCAGTCGGAAGTCGGGATTTTTTTACCCTGTGCCAATGCATTCTCTTATATATGCGAGTCGACCATAGGTCGCCTCGCATATATAAGAGAATGCATAGGCCTAAAAATGTTTTATTATCATTTTTTTTAAATAAATGTTTCTTACAATTTTTAGGACATAAAATAAAAAACATCCATTACCCTGCAGGGAGCCCCACACATATATAGAAGCATATAGAAGAGTGTCGTCTGCTCATGTTTGTCTGGGGCTCTGTATGGGTGAAATTATAAAATTGTTAAATAATACAAGAAAAAATTATTAAAATTGTAAAAAATTGTTAGGCCAATGCATTTTCTTATATATGCGAGGCGACCTATACTCGCATATATAAGAGAATGCATTGGCACAGAGTAAAAAAAATCCCGACTTACGACTGGATCTGATATGGCGGGTCACATATGATAGTCGCTGGGGGAAATCTCAGTCCATCAACAAACTGCATATATCTAATAATATTTAGTAAATCAGTCGATAATTTAAGCCAAGTTGTTCTGATGTCTAAGGAAATATAAGTAGAAAAGTCAAGGAATCGTAATTGTGACCCGCCATATCAAATCCAGTCGGAAGTCGGGATTTGTTTACCCTGTGCCAATGCATTCTCTTATATATGCGAGTCGACCATAGGTCGCCTCGCATATATAAGAGAATGCATTGGCCTAACAATTTTTTACAATTTTAATATTTTTTTCTTGTATTCTTTAACAAATTTATAATTTCACCCATACAGAGCCCCAGACAAACATGAGCAGACGACACTCTTCTATATGCTTTTATATATGTGTGGGGCTCCCTGCAGGATAATGGATGTTTTTTATTTTATGTCCTAAAAATTGTAAGAAACATTTATTTAAAAAACATGATAAAAAATTGTTAGGCCAATGCATTCTCTTATATATGCGAGGTAAGGTCGACTCGCATATATAAGAGAATGCATTGGCACAGGGTACAAACATCCCGACTTCCGACTGGATTTGATATGGCGGGTCACAATTATGTTCTATTTTTAACAATTTGAAGGGTAAAGTAGATAACATTGATAAAATTTGCAATTTATTGCTATGTCGAACTTCATCATGTTATACCATTATACCAAGGTCAACATATTAACTAAGTAGAGCTGTCCATCGTTCATTATTTATGGAGTGACAATTATCAGGTTCATTAACTTAACCCTTTCATGATGGGAGCTGAGCTGACGCAACATTAAGACCCTCTGCCAATGCATTCTCTTATATATGCAAGTCAACAATAGGTCACCTCGCATATTTAAGAGAGTGCACTGGCCTAAAAAAAAATATTATTTTTTATCAATTTTTCTTACATTCTTTAACAATTTTTTTCATTTTATATAATTTTTTCTTACATTCAATAACAATTTTTATCATTTTTTCTTATATTCTTAAACAATTTTATTATTTGTTCTTACATTTTAAAATAATTTTATCATTTTTTTTTCATTATTTCTTACATTCTTTAACATTTTTTTTTTATCATTTTTTTTTCTTACATTAGACACTGACATTAGATAACAATTTTTATAATTTTTTCATATATTCTTAAACAAATTTATCATTTTTATCATTATTTCTTACATTCTTTAACATTTTTGAATTTTTTATTACATTTTTTAACAATTATGAAAAATAATATAATATTTGTTAAGCCAATGCATTCTATTATATATGCGAGGCGACCTATGGTTGACTCGCATATATAAGAGAATGAATGCATTGGCACAGGGATTTTGCAAAAATTTAATGAGTGACTCTCCCTTTTCCCGATCTGTTCCCGCGAGCATTGTACTTCTGTACTGATTTCAGTTGTTTTGTTCTGTAGGAACTTCAAGTCGAGTATAGAATCGCTTCATTGCATGTGTTAACTAATACATCGCAGCCGTCTAAATGCGTTTAATAACATTATTGTCTGTATTTCAATTTCAAAGCAAAGAATTCAGGAAGCTCCCATCATGAAAGAGTTAAGTTTGCATCGCAGATGCGCATTGCATCTGAGTGGGAGAAATTGTACTGGGTAACACATCGTGAACACATCCATCATTATGACCTCATCAGTGTCAATAATCTGTTTGGTACTCATATATCAATGAAGCATTTATTTCCTCCTCAGCTCATTTCATTCCTGCTACAAGTAATTCAAATTAGGCAGACACTTGGTCACTGCTAATAAGAAGATATCCAGAACAACTGTGTGCTGAAGCCAAGCCTAAAATAGTATGTCAGTCATTTGCAGAATGAGGTCCCCAGAGGGTGAATTTTAGTGATTCTATCCCACACAGCAGGCTAGCATCACTAAACTCACCCTCTAGGGACTTCATTCTGCTTAGACCTCATCTTATGGGAAGTATCTATAGTCTCAAATTAACATTGATTCAGTTACTTTTTTCCTTCTGGAAGTATCTATGTCCCCTAATTGATTAATGGGTGAACATCACCAACTTCAACTGGGGAAATCCAATCCTATGTCTCCCATAGCAGTTGAGGTCTAAGAAGAATGAGGTCCCCAGAGGGTGAAGTTGGTGATGCTAGCCTGCCATGTGGGATAGCATCACTAAATTCACCCTCTGGGGACCTCATTCTGCAAATGACAGATACACTATTTGCAGGCTTAGCTGAAGCGTATATTACATTGACTTCTCCGTGCTCTAGAGAAATCTACTATTTGTTGTTTGAGAGTGTAATCAGAATGCCGGACCATGCAGTTCCCAATTTGTGTGACCTCTTAACCAAATGTCTGCGGAGCAGTGAAATACCTAGAGAGTGTTTGATGAGGATGAGGATGTCCACCTCGGAATTTCCAATTGCACCCCCACCCCCTTTCAAGAAGACAAAAATTTCTGAGAAATTCCATTTGCACTTCCAACACTCCCATTGGATTTGAATTTTCGTTTTGGAAACTCAAACATTCCAACTATTGAAAAATTTAAACCTAGCTCCTGGGGCCCCAATCCTCATGGTTGGAAAATTTCAGCCCAAATTTCAGCCCAAAAATTGTCTGAAAGGAAGAAAATATTTTACTTTAGTCGAAAAACAATAAATTGGGGGGGGGGGGGGCTGGGAGGGTTGCAACCACCCTTCTCCACCCCCACCCCCCCAAAAAAACATTTTGAAAGCTCAAAATTTGGGCAAATTTTTGGGCAAATTGGGAGATATTATCGATCAAATTCAGGCAATTATCGGGCAAATTGAATGGTATATCAGGGGGAAATTGTGGCAAATGACAGTATTTTTCATATTTTTGCCACAATTATACATATTATAGGTTAATTTGAATATATTTTGTTGTTTTATTTCTGTGTACAGCTATATTCTGCAAAAACTCTCTACAACGGTTACAACCATGAACAAATCATGTAAAAAAAAAAATCGGGCAAAAAATCTCAGCCCCCCCCCCCACTAAAAATTTGGGCACCTGTAAGGCTATGGGAAGGGGTGTATAAGCGTGCATATAATAATAAACACTCTCTTGGTTTAGCTTGTGTAGGAGTCAGTAATCTGATCTCTATTTGATACTCATATGTCAACGAAGCACTGATTTCCTAGTTTGATTTCATTAATGTTACAAGTAATCAATTAAGATGGACACTTGGTCACCGATGATAGAAGACGTCTGGAACCACTGTGTGCTGAAGCACATACAGTAATGCTCTAATTAATCAACTCCTTAACCACAGCAGAATTATGGGTAACTTTTCAGAATTTAGTCGGAAATATGGCTTGTTGCCATTCATCGGAAAGCTCTCGGGGAGAACTTTCCGATGAATGGCAACAAGCCATATTTCCGACTAAATCCTGAAAAGTTACCCATAATTCTGCTGTGGTTAAGGAGTCAATTATTTAGAGCATTACTGTATTACATTGACTTCTCAGAGCTCTGGAGAAATCTATTGTTTGTTGTCTACGAGAGTGTCATTAGCATCACAAGCATCACAGGACCATGCAGGACACAACTTAGTCAAGGCACAAGGTCACCGTCATTTGTGTGTGTTCCCTTTACACAAAATGTGTGACAAGAAACAAACCAAACAGACCCTTCTCATTGCCAATCTAACACCTGAGGCCAGAAAATGATGATCCTATCCAACAATCACACCACACCATGACAAGACAATAATATTGGTCAGCCTTAGCCGCATACACAATGGCACAATACTTTGCATGTGCATTGGTCGTGTATATGCCGTGGATACACGCATGAGTATAATACACAAGCTTCTTATATCTCGCCGATGATGTCACCATAACCTTACTCTCATCCTCACTAAACTTTAACTTTATAATTTTATCCTTATATTATATGTTTATGACTGAAACCATTGTATTCAGTATTGTGGTTGAATTATATCATTATCGCTGACCAAAATCGAAGATCTCAGGACCTTTTTTGGACAATTGTGGAAACACTCCAGAACTGCAGATATTATATGTATTACAGGCTTGTTCCGCCTAAAAGTACAGTAGTCGCGATCGAGTAGTTCCATATTTACAAATACATATGGAACACGCATTCCAAATGCATCCCGTTGACATCACATGATGTAAATTTATGATGTTCGATTCAACCATGAAACTGGAACTACATTGTATAACATAAAAGCATCATCACACATGACAAAACAAGCCCTGTGTATGCCTGAATAAACCTTGTAAGTCTGTTTTTTTTAAATTCACAGATTCTAGGACAGGTGGCGTGTAATAAACACAGTACGACACATGTGTTAATGGGTTTGTCAATAAGGCACTTGTGCCATCGCAGAAGGATAGAAATCGAGGCTGCGTTCTGGTTCTATCCTTCTGTGCTAGAACTCTTGCCGTATAAACCCATTTACACATTCTGTGGCATTCTTTGTACTAGTATGTGACATGATCATCCCAAAAATTAAGTATTAAAATTGGTAGGGGACAACAGCAAGACAGTCAATGACTGTGGGGTCGCTCACCAGACTGCAAAGACTGATAAGACTGGGACTCTGGAGACCAAAACAGTCAGCACTTTTCATAATCACTTTAAAAGAAGTAGATTTAAACAGGATATGTGGCTAGAGAGACTTCAAGTATGTAGCTTGGTGAAAATCCACCTTGAAATTGCCAACTGTACACTACTGATCACCCCCCTCCTCCAGCTCAACAAGTCCCCTCCCGACCGGGCTCCAGACTCCCAAGTCTTAGGTTGGAATTTCACAACCGACACCTCAAACTTTCTCAATTGTTGGAAATTTCCAATCTCACAAGCGCCTTTTTCTAAAACCATTTAAACATGTTTGAAGCCCAATTATCCATGGACCCAAAACACAATACATGTATGTCAGACCAATCAGTCAGGTGGTTCCAAGGTAGATGTTTTAATGAATTTGGTATTTCGATGATTTTATTGGACACAAAAGTGTTAACTCCCCATAGCCTGCCATTTCTTGACAGGTTGACCTCATTTTAACAAATCTGAATCTCAGTCACTAAAGGATCCTCCTGATTCCTCCATACTATATGTATTAAAGCTAAATAGTCCAAACTCTCTTGAGAAGACATTTTAAGAATTACTATAGAGACATATAGTTATGTCGCTGGTCCCACGGTGGGACCAGGGACATAACTATATGTCTCTATAGTAATTCTCCCACCCTATTTAACCTGGTGACCCCATCTGAATAAATTTGAATCCCAGACACCAAAGAACCCTTCATACATATCATAAATATCAGTAAAATAGACCTGATGGTCCTTGTGAAGGAAGCATATTAAGAGGGAAACTGTCCTTCGCTTGGCCCCTATTTGACCAGGTGACCCCATTAAAAAAAATCTGCATTGCAGTCAAGGAAGAACATTCCATTCTATATAAGTCAACTAGTTCTTGCAAACATATTTTAAGAATTACTATGTAGTGAAATAGTTAAGTCTCTTGCTCTGGCCTTATTTGACTTTGTGATCCCATTTTCACAAAGGATAAGAATTAACTTCCCCAGTTGAAGTTGGTGATATTCACCCATTGGGCACCTCATTTATGAATTTTATCTTCTGCAAATTAGGGGATATAGAAACTTCCTAGAAGGGAAATTTAACTAACAACAATGTAAATTTGATACTATAGATACTTCCCAGAAGATGAGGCCTAAGCAGAATGAGGTCTCCAGAGGGTGAATTTGGTGATGCTAGCCTGCTGTGCGGGATAGCATCACAAAAAGCGTGTCTGTTTCTACATTGTGCATGCCTGGCCTCAAGCAACACAATGTATTATACAATTAAGCCTTGAAATAGTGTGATAGTGTGTCTGTCATTTGCAGAATGAGGTCCCCAGAGGGTGAATTTAGTGACGCTAAATTCACCCTCTGGGGACCTCATTCTGATAAGGCCCTCAACTGCTATGGAAGATCTAGAATAAAATTGAATTTCCCCAGTTGAAGTTGGTGATGTTCACCCATTGGGCCCCTCAATTATGAATTTTATCTTCTGCAAATTAGGGGATATAGAAACTTCCTAGAAGGGAAATTTAACTAACAACAATGTAAATTTGATACTATAGATACTTCCCAGAAGATGAGGCCTAAGCAGAATGAGGTCTCCAGATGGTGAATTTGGTGATGCTAGCCCACTGTGTGGGATAGCATCACTAAAAGCATGTCTGTTCCTACATGGTGCATGTCTGGCCTCAAGCAACACAATGTATTATACAATCAAGCCTTGAAATAGTCTGTCTGTTATTTGCAGAATGAGGTCCCCAGAGGGTGAATTTAGTGACGCTATCCTGCACAGCGGGCTAGTATCACTAAATTCACCCTCTGGGGACCTCATTCTGATAAGGCCCTCAACTACTATGGAAGACCTAGAATAAGATTGAAGTTCCCCAGTTGAAGTTGGTGATGTCCACCCATTGGGCACCTCAATCATGAATTTTATCTTCTGCAAATTAGGGGATATATAAACTTCCTAGAAGGGAAATTTAACTAACAACAATGTAAATTTGATACTATAGATACTTCACAGAAGATGAGGCCTAAGGCCTAGTTCGACCTTAGAGGCCGAAATGTCGATTTTCGACAGATTTCCGTTCTCGCCGTTCGCGCCTCAGAGGCCTAAATGTCAATTTCGGACGATTTTCTCTTCCACAGCAGAATGAGATCTTGAGACTCTAGATACTTCCCAGAAGATGAGGCCTAATAAGAATAAGGTTCTCAGAGGGTGTATTTGGTTATGCTAGCCTGCTGTGTGGAGCAACCCCCTAAATTCACCCTCTGGGAACCTCATTCTACAAATGCCAGACACTCTTAATTCAAACTTGGAGAAAATGAAATTAATCTGATTTTAATGACCACTGAGTGATAATGTAAACAACAAGGGTGCTTCATTGATAACACCATTAATCTCAGTTAAATTACAAATGACATGAATTACACTCTCTGGGGATGGAAAGCACTATGGCACAGCAGATGTTATCTACCCATCTGCCAGTTGTATAAACATGTGTCCATCAGAGCACATGGGTGGCTTGCTGTAGTAGAGAATACAAGGATTTAAAGTCATTTACTGAACATTTCTGTACATCTGTCTGTTCCTGATTTCTCCAAAACCCCTGATTTCAACCAAATATAGTGGAGTGACTAGAGGTACCTCCCCTCCCCTCCCAAAGATGTAATGTCATAGGTTCTTCAAAATTTTAATGAGTTTTGTTTTATTTTATTTAAAAATAAAATATTTTATTTAATAAAAAAAAAAATATTTATTAAAAATAAAATATATATATATATATTTATTTTTTTTGGTTAAATTGAGCAATAAGTTAAATTGAAAATTTTTTTTAAAAATTCAGATTTATGTCCATAGCCCCACCCACATTTGACCCAGTGACCTCATTTGAACAAATCTGAACCACAGTCACCCAAGGTACCCTCATACCAAATATGAACCCATTCGGCCCGACAACTTCAGAAAAGAAGTCGTTTTAAGAATTACTATGTGGAAAAATAGTTATGGTCCTGACATCAAAACTATTTGACTTGGTGACCTCATTTGAACAAATCTGAATGAGAGTCACCTAGGGAACATCCACACCAAATATGAACCAATTCGGTATGATGGTTTCAGAGGAGAAGATGTTTTTTAAAAAGTTGACGGACGGACAGACAGACAGACGGACGGACGGACGGACGACGGACGAGGAGTGATGACTATAGCTCCACCGGAGACTTTGTCTCAGGTGAGCTAAAAAGGTCAGCCAGACGGGGTTTTCGGTTAGTGCTCAAAACCATGGGATGAAATCAATTCAGCACTAAAATTATGGTGTACTCACTGGTGTACTGGGGAAAAATATGGTTTGCAATTACAAAGGTGTACAGTAGCCCTAAATAATCGACTCCTTAACCACAACAGAATTATGGGAAATTTTTCAGGATTTAGTTGGAAATATGGCTTGTTGCCATTCATTGGAAAGCTCTCACTGAGAGCTTTCAGATGAATGGCAACAAACCATATTTCCGACTAATTGCTGAAAAATTACCCATATTCTGCTGTTGTTAAGGAGTCGATTATTTAGGGCATTACTGGAGCGCGCTTGTTACAATGTATAAGACCCTCTGGCGAAGTGCTGGCAGTTTCAGTACATAAAATCTCCTTTCTTCGATTTATAAAAGTTGGTACAGTTTGTGTTTCGAAAATCATGAACACTGTGAGTCTGCAAGTACATTTCTATGCCTATAGATGAACATATCTCTAATCAAGATTGTTCGTATTCGTAAAATGTTTTCAATATTTCCAATGACTCCTTACATTTGTGTGATTGGGTGAGAAATACACTGTATTACTGTAATGTCATTGGGCAGTATAGTACAAAACAATGGAGCAAGACAAAAGCAGCGAGCTAGGCTACATTTTAAGTGTTATCGTAATATATCAATAGTTAGATTTGAAATTTAGGATAAGGCATCTTCAACCTCATGGTCTTTTTCACCCACAAGAAAGCCAATTAACCCTTTACCCAACAGAAGGGCCCTGTGCCAATGCATTCTCTTATATATGCGAGTCGATGCATTGGCTTAACACATTAAAAATTATAAAATTGTTAAAGAATGTAAGAAAAAATGGTAAAAAAGTGTTAAAAAAATATTTTTTTTAGGCCAATGCATTCTCTTATATATGCGAGGCGACCTATGGTCGACTCGCATATATAAGAGAATGCATTGGCACAGGGCATAACTGTAACCATCACAATATTTTTTTTAGGCCAATGCATTCTATTATTATTATTCTATATTATTATTATATTTCCTAGTTTGATTTCATTAATGTTACAAGTAATCAATTAAGATGGACACTTGGTCACCGATGATAGAAGACGTCTGGAACCACTGTGTGCTGAAGCACATACAGTAATGCTCTAATTAATCAACTCCTTAACCACAGCAGAATTATGGGTAACTTTTCAGAATTTAGTCGGAAATATGGCTTGTTGCCATTCATCGGAAAGCTCTCGGGGAGAACTTTCCGATGAATGGCAACAAGCCATATTTCCGACTAAATCCTGAAAAGTTACCCATAATTCTGCTGTGGTTAAGGAGTCAATTATTTAGAGCATTACTGTATTACATTGACTTCTCAGAGCTCTGGAGAAATCTATTGTTTGTTGTCTACGAGAGTGTCATTAGCATCACAAGCATCACGGGACCATGCAGGACACAACTTAGTCAAGGCACAAGGTCACCGTCATTTGTGTGTGTTCCCTTTACACAAAATGTGTGACAAGAAACAAACCAAACAGACCCTTCTCATTGCCAATCTAACACCTGAGGCCAGAAAATGATGATCCTATCCAACAATCACACCACACCATGACAAGACAATAATATTGGTCAGCCTTAGCCGCATACACAATGGCACAATACTTTGCATGTGCATTGGTCGTGTATATGCCGTGGATACACGCGTGAGTATAATACACAAGCTTCTTATATCTCGCCGATGATGTCACCATAACCTTACTCTCATCCTCACTAAACTTTAACTTTATAATTTTATCCTTATATTATATGTTTATGACTGAAACCATTGTATTCAGTATTGTGGTTGAATTATATCATTATCGCTGACCAAAATCGAAGATCTCAGGACCTTTTTTGGACAATTGTGGAAACACTCCAGAACTGCAGATATTATATGTATTACAGGCTTGTTCCGCCTAAAAGTACAGTAGTCGCGATCGAGTAGTTCCATATTTACAAATACATATGGAACACGCATTCCAAATGCATCCCGTTGACATCACATGATGTAAATTTATGATGTTCGATTCAACCATGAAACTGGAACTACATTGTATAACATAAAAGCATCATCACACATGACAAAACAAGCCCTGTGTATGCCTGAATAAACCTTGTAAGTCTGTTTTTTTTAAATTCACAGATTCTAGGACAGGTGGCGTGTAATAAACACAGTACGACACATGTGTTAATGGGTTTGTCAATAAGGCACTTGTGCCATCGCAGAAGGATAGAAATCGAGGCTGCGTTCTGGTTCTATCCTTCTGTGCTAGAACTCTTGCCGTATAAACCCATTTACACATTCTGTGGCATTCTTTGTACTAGTATGTGACATGATCATCCCAAAAATTAAGTATTAAAATTGGTAGGGGACAACAGCAAGACAGTCAATGACTGTGGGGTCGCTCACCAGACTGCAAAGACTGATAAGACTGGGACTCTGGAGACCAAAACAGTCAGCACTTTTCATAATCACTTTAAAAGAAGTAGATTTAAACAGGATATGTGGCTAGAGAGACTTCAAGTATGTAGCTTGGTGAAAATCCACCTTGAAATTGCCAACTGTACACTACTGATCACCCCCCTCCTCCAGCTCAACAAGTCCCCTCCCGACCGGGCTCCAGACTCCCAAGTCTTAGGTTGGAATTTCACAACCGACACCTCAAACTTTCTCAATTGTTGGAAATTTCCAATCTCACAAGCGCCTTTTTCTAAAACCATTTAAACATGTTTGAAGCCCAATTATCCATGGACCCAAAACACAATACATGTATGTCAGACCAATCAGTCAGGTGGTTCCAAGGTAGATGTTTTAATGAATTTGGTATTTCGATGATTTTATTGGACACAAAAGTGTTAACTCCCCATAGCCTGCCATTTCTTGACAGGTTGACCTCATTTTAACAAATCTGAATCTCAGTCACTAAAGGATCCTCCTGATTCCTCCATACTATATGTATTAAAGCTAAATAGTCCAAACTCTCTTGAGAAGACATTTTAAGAATTACTATAGAGACATATAGTTATGTCGCTGGTCCCACGGTGGGACCAGGGACATAACTATATGTCTCTATAGTAATTCTCCCACCCTATTTAACCTGGTGACCCCATCTGAATAAATTTGAATCCCAGACACCAAAGAACCCTTCATACATATCATAAATATCAGTAAAATAGACCTGATGGTCCTTGTGAAGGAAGCATATTAAGAGGGAAACTGTCCTTCGCTTGGCCCCTATTTGACCAGGTGACCCCATTAAAAAAAATCTGCATTGCAGTCAAGGAAGAACATTCCATTCTATATAAGTCAACTAGTTCTTGCAAACATATTTTAAGAATTACTATGTAGTGAAATAGTTAAGTCTCTTGCTCTGGCCTTATTTGACTTTGTGATCCCATTTTCACAAAGGATAAGAATTAACTTCCCCAGTTGAAGTTGGTGATATTCACCCATTGGGCACCTCATTTATGAATTTTATCTTCTGCAAATTAGGGGATATAGAAACTTCCTAGAAGGGAAATTTAACTAACAACAATGTAAATTTGATACTATAGATACTTCCCAGAAGACGAGGCCTAAGCAGAATGAGGTCTCCAGAGGGTGAATTTGGTGATGCTAGCCTGCTGTGCGGGATAGCATCACAAAAAGCGTGTCTGTTTCTACATTGTGCATGCCTGGCCTCAAGCAACACAATGTATTATACAATTAAGCCTTGAAATAGTGTGATAGTGTGTCTGTCATTTGCAGAATGAGGTCCCCAGAGGGTGAATTTAGTGACGCTAAATTCACCCTCTGGGGACCTCATTCTGATAAGGCCCTCAACTGCTATGGAAGATCTAGAATAAAATTGAATTTCCCCAGTTGAAGTTGGTGATGTTCACCCATTGGGCCCCTCAATTATGAATTTTATCTTCTGCAAATTAGGGGATATAGAAACTTCCTAGAAGGGAAATTTAACTAACAACAATGTAAATTTGATACTATAGATACTTCCCAGAAGATGAGGCCTAAGCAGAATGAGGTCTCCAGATGGTGAATTTGGTGATGCTAGCCCACTGTGTGGGATAGCATCACTAAAAGCATGTCTGTTCCTACATGGTGCATGTCTGGCCTCAAGCAACACAATGTATTATACAATCAAGCCTTGAAATAGTCTGTCTGTTATTTGCAGAATGAGGTCCCCAGAGGGTGAATTTAGTGACGCTATCCTGCACAGCGGGCTAGTATCACTAAATTCACCCTCTGGGGACCTCATTCTGATAAGGCCCTCAACTACTATGGAAGACCTAGAATAAGATTGAAGTTCCCCAGTTGAAGTTGGTGATGTCCACCCATTGGGCACCTCAATCATGAATTTTATCTTCTGCAAATTAGGGGATATATAAACTTCCTAGAAGGGAAATTTAACTAACAACAATGTAAATTTGATACTATAGATACTTCACAGAAGATGAGGCCTAAGCAGAATGAGATCTTGAGACTCTAGATACTTCCCAGAAGATGAGGCCTAATAAGAATAAGGTTCTCAGAGGGTGTATTTGGTTATGCTAGCCTGCTGTGTGGAGCAACCCCCTAAATTCACCCTCTGGGAACCTCATTCTACAAATGCCAGACACTCTTAATTCAAACTTGGAGAAAATGAAATTAATCTGATTTTAATGACCACTGAGTGATAATGTAAACAACAAGGGTGCTTCATTGATAACACCATTAATCTCAGTTAAATTACAAATGACATGAATTACACTCTCTGGGGATGGAAAGCACTATGGCACAGCAGATGTTATCTACCCATCTGCCAGTTGTATAAACATGTGTCCATCAGAGCACATGGGTGGCTTGCTGTAGTAGAGAATACAAGGATTTAAAGTCATTTACTGAACATTTCTGTACATCTGTCTGTTCCTGATTTCTCCAAAACCCCTGATTTCAACCAAATATAGTGGAGTGACTAGAGGTACCTCCCCTCCCCTCCCAAAGATGTAATGTCATAGGTTCTTCAAAATTTTAATGAGTTTTGTTTTATTTTATTTAAAAATAAAATATTTTATTTAATAAAAAAAAAAATATTTATTAAAAATAAAATATATATATATATATTTATTTTTTTTGGTTAAATTGAGCAATAAGTTAAATTGAAAAAAAAATTAAAAAATTCAGATTTATGTCCATAGCCCCACCCACATTTGACCCAGTGACCTCATTTGAACAAATCTGAACCACAGTCACCCAAGGTACCCTCATACCAAATATGAACCCATTCGGCCCGACAACTTCAGAAAAGAAGTCGTTTTAAGAATTACTATGTGGAAAAATAGTTATGGTCCTGACATCAAAACTATTTGACTTGGTGACCTCATTTGAACAAATCTGAATGAGAGTCACCTAGGGAACATCCACGCCAAATATGAACCAATTCGGTATGATGGTTTCAGAGGAGAAGATGTTTTTTAAAAAGTTGACGGACGGACAGACAGACAGACGGACGGACGGACGGACGACGGACGAGGAGTGATGACTATAGCTCCACCGGAGACTTTGTCTCAGGTGAGCTAAAAAGGTCAGCCAGACGGGGTTTTCGGTTAGTGCTCAAAACCATGGGATGAAATCAATTCAGCACTAAAATTATGGTGTACTCACTGGTGTACTGGGGAAAAATATGGTTTGCAATTACAAAGGTGAACAGTAGCCCTAAATAGTCGACTCCTTAACCACAACAGAATTATGGGAAATTTTTCAGGATTTAGTTGGAAATATGGCTTGTTGCCATTCATTGGAAAGCTCTCACTGAGAGCTTTCAGATGAATGGCAACAAACCATATTTCTGACTAATTGCTGAAAAATTACCCATATTCTGCTGTTGTTAAGGAGTCGATTATTTAGGGCATTACTGGAGCGCGCTTGTTACAATGTATAAGACCCTCTGGCGAAGTGCTGGCAGTTTCAGTACATAAAATCTCCTTTCTTCGATTTATAAAAGTTGGTACAGTTTGTGTTTCGAAAATCATGAACACTGTGAGTCTGCAAGTACATTTCTATGCCTATAGACGAACATATCTCTAATCAAGATTGTTCGTATTCGTAAAATGTTTTCAATATTTCCAATGACTCCTTACATTTGTGTGATTGGGTGAGAAATACACTGTATTACTGTAATGTCATTGGGCAGTATAGTACAAAACAATGGAGCGAGACAAAAGCAGAGAGCTAGGCTACATTTTAAGTGTTATCGTAATATATCAATAGTTAGATTTGAAATTTAGGATAAGGCATCTTCAACCTCATGGTCTTTTTCACCCACAAGAAAGCCAATTAACCCTTTACCCAACAGAAGGGCCCTGTGCCAATTCATTCTCTTATATATGCGAGTCGATGCATTGGCTTAACACATTAAAAATTATAAAATTGTTAAAGAATGTAAGAAAAAATGGTAAAAAAGTGTTAAAAAAATATTTTTTTTAGGCCAATGCATTCTCTTATATATGCGAGGCGACCTATGGTCGACTCGCATATATAAGAGAATGCATTGGCACAGGGCATAACTGTAACCATCACAATGTGGTCAAGGAGCCAGTTCCAATGATATCCATATTTGTATGGTTCTATTGAGACAGACCGAAGATATTTTAGGCTGTTGAAGCTTTATTTGGCCGGTTTTGGCCGGTTTGTTGGGTAAAGGGTTAAAAGAGTGATTTGAAATGATTCTAATCATATGATCGAATTGAATCGAATAAGCAGCCATGATATAATCCTATACTGCCACACAATCTTTAAAGACATATTATGGACCTGTTCGAGTGTGTGGAACAGATAAGTTAGTACTCAGGTGCTATGCCAACCTTTTAACATTGCCGAAAATTGCAAAGAAATCGACATACCACTCCATAGAGAACACCATCTGAACTATATGGTCAAAAGTAAATATCTACATCTTGATTCAGGACACAACTATTGGGGATAAACTAACACAAATGATTTCGCATTCAGAATCATTGCATTTAATTAGTATATAAGAATGGTGACCAGTGTGTGTTGTCAATTTGGATTAATAGTCATACAAATAACAACTTTGAGCAAGATTATTCTCTAGTTCTAATTGATCACCCTACAGGAGTGTTTCACATTACTTTAAAGTTTCTCATTACTGCATACCACTGAGACAAGAATCATTTCTGTTTGTTCATTTGATTTCATCCAGCACTTGACAATCAATTTTTGCTGTCAGGAACACTGTGCTGTTCTTTAATCACCTTCATTTCCCTGTAGAGCCAGACAGCACTATCCAATTAGTGCTAATTATTTCAGGGGGACAGCTGCAGGAATTGGCAATTTATTTTTTTCAGCTGAAATAATTCCTATCTTTTACAGATTTACCAAATCTGGCTACTAATGATAACTTGTGTAATTAACCATTTCATGACGGGAACCTGTGCCTTCTCTATATATATATGAGTCTCCCATAAGAAGCCTCGCATATGTAAGAGAATGCATTGGCTTACAAGGTTACAATGTATTCTCTTATATATGTGAGGCTCCCTATGTGATTGCAAATAGAATTTCCTGGACTTGAACATTTTGGTTTGGTACAAAGTGGTGCAGGTGAAAAATTCCATGTTGGGAAAAACTTCACCCCTTCCCCAAACTGGATACCCTCAAATCACATCCCTTGTGGTGCTGTATCTGTTGTGTTATCAAGCCTGAGTTTAGTGTGCCTGTCATTTGCCGAATGAGGTCCCCAGAGAGTGAATTTAGTGAGCGGGCTAGCATCACTAAATTCACCCTCTGGGGACCTCATTCTGCTGAGGCCTCATCTTCTCTGGAAAGTTTCTTTATTAACAATTTCTATAGAAACTTTTTCACATAGATTCTATTTCTTTTTTAGTTTAGTTTCTCTATATCCCCAAATTGGCAGATGACAAATTGCAAAATCGAGGTTACCAATGGGTGTACATAAAAATAGTCACCATTTGGGAACTACAATCTGAGTCTATGTCTCCCATAGCAGATGAGGCCATGCATAATGAGGTCCGAAGAGGGCAAATTTGGTGATGCTAGCCCACTGTGTGGGATAGCATCACTAAAATCACCCTCTGGGGACCTCATTCTGCAATTGACAGGCACACTAAACTCAGGCTTGTGTGTTATGAGAACTTAAACTCTAGTCAATTTTAGGGATAAAGAATGAAGCCTAGCCCTTATTTTCTGCCATTTCCTTAGTAACCTGATATAATCCCAAGGTGCAATCGATTGTGATGAAGTAGCAGGAAAGTAGCATTCTTTATAGTCCGTAATAATGAAGAAGGGTACAATCAAATGGCGACACACAAATATATCTATGTTTCTGGTAACAGTCATGAATACAAGCCTAAAAATAGTGTGTCTGTCATTTGCAAAATGAGGTCCCCCAGAGGGTGAATTTAGTAATGCTATCCCGCACAGTGGGCTAGTATCACCAAATTCACCCTCTGGGAAGCTCATTCTGCTTAGGCCTCATCTTCTGTGAAGTATCTATAGTACGTCTCCAATTAACATTGTTTTTAGTTACTTTTTCCATTCAGGGTAGTTTCTATATCCCCTAATTTGCAGAAGATAAAATGCATACTTGAGGTGACTATAATAAAATAATAAATATTAAAAGGTATATATATACGGTAGACTCAGATTTAAGTTCCCAAATGGTGAATATTGTGATGTATACCCATTGGGATTATGCCATGTGTCGTCGTCTGCCAATTTGGGGATATAGAGAAACTAAAGTAAAATAGAAATAGAATCTATGTGAAGAAGATTCTATAGAAATTTGATAATAAAGAAACTGTCCAGAGAAGATGAGGCCTAAGCAGAATGAGGTCTCCAGAGGGTTAATTTAGTGATGCTAGCCTACTGTGCGGGATAGCGTCACTAAATTCACCTTCTGGGGACTTCATTCGGCAAATGACAGACACACTAAACTCAGGCTTGCTAGGAACCAAATGCTTTACAATGTGTTAGAAACACTGGTATTTTTCCATTGGCCTCATATTGAGCCGGACATTGATTCAACTGCTATAACAGTCGGCATGAGGTACAGTAATGCCCTAAGTAAACGACTGCGTAACTACAGCAGAATTATGGGTAACTTTTCAGGATTTAGTCGGAAATATGGCTTGTTGCCATTCATCGGAAAGCTCTCACCGAGAGCTTTCCGATGAATGGCAACAAGCCATATTTCTGTCTAAATCCTGAAAAGTTACCCATAATTCTGCTGTGGTTAAGCAGTCGATTACTTAGGGTATTACTGTAATAAGAAATTTTATTGATCATTCGATCTAACAGAAGAGCAATATATCCAGCGGGGCAGAGTCTGAGTCCGGATATGTTCAAGGTTCATTAACACCTGGAAATTAATTTCTCCTCACTGTGCTATAGTATATACAGTATGAAGAAAGGCCAGATAACAGGGAGGGGCTGGAAAAATCGCTGTGCTATATTATATACGGTATGAGGAAAGGTCAGATAACAGGGATGGAGGGGGGGGGGGGGGGTCAGAATGAAATCACTGTGCTATATTATATATGATATGAGGAAAGGCCAGATAACAGGGAGGGGGCTGGAAGTAATCACTGTGCTATATTATATATGGTATGAGGAAAGGCCAGATAACAGGGAGAGGGCTGGAAGAAATCACTGTGCTATATTATATATGGTATGAGGAAAGGCCAGATAACAGGAAGAGGGCTGGAAGAAATCACTGTGCTATATTATATATGGTATGAGGAAAGGCCAGATAACAGGGATGGGAAGGGGGGTCAGGAAGAAATCACTGTGCTACATTATATATATATATGGTATGAAGAAAGGCCAGATAACAGGGAGGGGGCTGGAAGTAATCACTGTGCTATATTATATATGGTATGAAGAAAGGCCAGATAACAAGGAGATGGCTGGAAGTAATCACTGTGCTATATTATATATGGTACCGGTATGAGGAAAGGCCAGATAACAAGGAGAGGGCTGGAAGAAATCACTGTGCTATATTATATATGGTATGAAGAAAGGCCAGATAACAAGGAGATGGCTGGAAGTAATCACTGTGCTATATTATATATGGTACCGGTATGAGGAAAGGCCAGATAACAGGGAGAGGGCTGGAAGAAATCACTGTGCTATATTATA
Source organism: Siphonodentalium dalli (assembly GCA_032622095.1). NCBI lineage: Eukaryota > Metazoa > Mollusca > Scaphopoda > Gadilida > Siphonodentaliidae > Siphonodentalium > Siphonodentalium dalli. Next base: position 58,859,250 of record CP136069.1, on the reverse strand, counting down.
TATGGTATGAGGAAAGGCCAGATAACAGGGATGGGAAGGGGGGTCAGGAAGAAATCACTGTGCTACATTATATATATATATGGTATGAAGAAAGGCCAGATAACAGGGAGAGGGCTGGAAGTAATCACTGTGCTATATTATATATATATATGGTATGAAGAAAGGCCAGATAACAGGGAGAGGGCTGGAAGTAATCACTGTGCTATATTATATATATATATGGTATGAAGAAAGGCCAGATAACAGGGAGAGGGCTGGAAGTAATCACTGTGCTATATTATATATATATATGGTATGAAGAAAGGCCAGATAACAGGGAGAGGGCTGGAAGTAATCACTGTGCTATATTATATATATATATGGTATGAAGAAAGGCCAGATAACAGGGAGAGGGCTGGAAGTAATCACTGTGCTATATTATATATGGTATGAAGAAAGGCCAGATAACAGGGAGAGGGCTGGAAGTAATCACTGTGCTATATTATATATATATATGGTATGAAGAAAGGCCAGATAACAGGGAGAGGGCTGGAAGTAATCACTGTGCTATATTATATATGGTATGAGGAAAGGCCAGATAACAGGGAGAGGGCTGGAAGTAATCACTGTGCTATATTATATATGGTATGAGGAAAGGCCAGATAACAGGAAGAGGGCTGGAAGAAATCACTGTGCTATATTATATATATATATGGTATGAAGAAAGGCCAGATAACAGGGAGGGGGCTGGAAGTAATCACTGTGCTATATTATATATGGTACCGGTATGAGGAAAGGCCAGATAACAGGGAGAGGGCTGGAAGTAATCACTGTGCTACATTATATATATATATGGTATGAAGAAAGGCCAGATAACAGGGAGGGGGCTGGAAGTAATCACTGTGCTATATTATATATGGTATGAAGAAAGGCCAGATAACAAGGAGATGGCTGGAAGTAATCACTGTGCTATATTATATATGGTACCGGTATGAGGAAAGGCCAGATAACAAGGAGAGGGCTGGAAGAAATCACTGTGCTATATTATATATGGTATGAAGAAAGGCCAGATAACAAGGAGATGGCTGGAAGTAATCACTGTGCTATATTATATATGGTACCGGTATGAGGAAAGGCCAGATAACAGGGAGAGGGCTGGAAGAAATCACTGTGCTATATTATATATGGTATGAGGAAAGGCCAGATAACAGGGATGGGAAGGGGGGTCAGGAAGAAATCACTGTGCTACATTATATATATATATGGTATGAAGAAAGGCCAGATAACAGGGAGGGGGCTGGAAGTAATCACTGTGCTATATTATATATGGTACCGGTATGAGGAAAGGCCAGATAACAGGGAGAGGGCTGGAAGTAATCACTGTGCTATATTATATATGGTATGAAGAAAGGCCAGATAACAGGGAGAGGGCTGGAAGTAATCACTGTGCTATATTATATATGGTATGAAGAAAGGCCAGATAACAGGGAGAGGGCTGGAAGTAATCACTGTGCTATATTATATATGGTATGAAGAAAGGCCAGATAACAGGGAGAGGGCTGGAAGTAATCACTGTGCTATATTATATATATATATGGTATGAAGAAAGGCCAGATAACAGGGAGAGGGCTGGAAGTAATCACTGTGCTATATTATATATATATATGGTATGAAGAAAGGCCAGATAACAGGGAGAGGGCTGGAAGTAATCACTGTGCTATATTATATATATATATGGTATGAAGAAAGGCCAGATAACAGGGAGAGGGCTGGAAGTAATCACTGTGCTATATTATATATATATATGGTATGAAGAAAGGCCAGATAACAGGGAGAGGGCTGGAAGTAATCACTGTGCTATATTATATATATATATGGTATGAAGAAAGGCCAGATAACAGGGAGAGGGCTGGAAGTAATCACTGTGCTATATTATATATATATATGGTATGAAGAAAGGCCAGATAACAGGGAGAGGGCTGGAAGTAATCACTGTGCTATATTATATATGGTATGAAGAAAGGCCAGATAACAGGGAGAGGGCTGGAAGTAATCACTGTGCTATATTATATATATATATGGTATGAAGAAAGGCCAGATAACAGGGAGAGGGCTGGAAGTAATCACTGTGCTATATTATATATGGTATGAGGAAAGGCCAGATAACAGGGAGAGGGCTGGAAGTAATCACTGTGCTATATTATATATGGTATGAAGAAAGGCCAGATAACAGGGAGAGGGCTGGAAGAAATCACTGTGCTATATTATATATGGTATGAAGAAAGGCCAGATAACAGGGAGAGGGCTGGAAGTAATCACTGTGCTATATTATATATGGTACCGGTATGAGGAAAGGCCAGATAACAGGGAGAGGGCTGGAAGTAATCACTGTGCTATATTATATATGGTATGAAGAAAGGCCAGATAACAAGGAGATGGCTGGAAGTAATCACTGTGCTATATTATATATGGTACCGGTATGAGGAAAGGCCAGATAACAGGGAGAGGGCTGGAAGTAATCACTGTGCTATATTATATATGGTATGAGGAAAGGCCAGATAACAGGGAGAGGGCTGGAAGAAATCACTGTGCTATATTATATATGGTATGAGGAAAGGCCAGATAACAGGGAGAGGGCTGGAAGAAATCACTGTGCTATATTATATATGGTATGAGGAAAGGCCAGATAACAGGGATGGGAGGGGGTGTCAGGAAGAAATCACTGTGCTACATTATATATATATATGGTATGAAGAAAGGCCAGATAACAGGGAGGGGGCTGGAAGAAATCACTGTGCTACATTATATACGACATATATTTTGTCAGAAACACACTGAACACAGAGCACCCATTTTGAATAAGCTGGGATTAACAGGATTTAACTTTTATTAAGGATCCACAGAAGCAGGTCGAACAATCAAAATAATTTTAAATCTGAACAAGCAGTCGCAGACGGCGGTATCCCCCGCCGAAATGTGCAGTCAGGGAAGTGCATTCTCAATAATGTTTGCGTTCTCTGCCGAAATGTGCAGTTGGGGAAGTGCATTCTCAACAAGAGGTGGGATTTTGTCAAAAAGCCTGGCTTGCGAACTCATTTTAGGACTGACATTTGTGGGAATTAGCCATGTGACGTTGTCCATTTGCACACAAAGTCCAATAACTCTGCTGAAAATATCCGGCCGGAGCTGGTTTGCGAACTCGTTCTAGATACTGGTCATGTGAACTCATATACCAAAAATCTTTGAAATCCGTTGACATTTGTGGAAATGAGCCCTGTGACGTCATCTATTTGCTATTTGGTAAATTCGACAAAAATAATAAACAAAGTCCAATAACTCCGGTAAAAATATCCGGCCAGACCTGGCTTGCGAAATGATTCTAGGTAATGGTCAGGTAAAGTCATATACCAAATATCATTGAAATCCGTTGAGATTTGTGGAAATGAGCCCTGTGACGTCGTCTATTTGCTATTTGGTAAATTCGACAAAAAGAATAAACAAAGTCCAACAACTCTGGTAAAAATAACCGGCCGGATCTGGCTTGCGAACTCATTCTAGGTAATGGTCAGGTGAACTCATATACCACAAATCTTTGAAATCCGTTGACACTTGTTCAAGTTATGACTCTTACAAATTCAGGATGGACCGATGGACGGAACAACAGACGGACGGACGAACGGACGGAACCCATTCCTATATCCCACACAAATTTTCAATTTGGCGGGGGATAATAATGCAAAAGATACGATGTTGATATGTGAATTCATAAAAGTATGCATGGAATGAGATAACCTATTCCTCAATACCATCAATTCATGGAAAAACACCTTTTTTTTAATATTTTTTGGTTTTCTTTTAAACATACATATACATGTAACAATTGTTCTTTTTGTTTTGTTTTTGTAATATATATAGAGGATATGAAATGAGTGTTTCTCTCATATGATATTTATGAAACGAGTCTAAGAATTTTCAGTTTTCTCGAGCCTCCGGCGAGAGAAAACTGAAAATTCGTGACGAGTTTTATAAATATCATATGAGAGAAACACGAATTACATATTCTATTTATCATATGACACCTATAAATTGATTATGATGTCCAAAACGCACATAAATCATTATTATCGGCAGCAAAAGGTTAATGTGACGTCACTTCATTGCACCGGAAGCCCAATTACACCTGGTGAACTAGCAGAAATAATATGCACGCGAAGATATAGTGCGCTATTCTGTTCTCAGTTTGTGACATTATATCGTATGTTTATTAGATAAATACGAATTACATATTCTATTTATCGTATAACAATGTCCAAAACTATATATTTCAAGATTATAATTGCGATAATTTCGGCATCGCATTGATTGACACGCACGAATTTGACCTGCATTTAGTTAGAGATACGGCTCGGCCCCGGCTGCCATTCAGCCAATCAAAACACACTTTTTGTCAACAAACCAAACAAATTATCGGAAGGTGATATGAACTAGTAGTTCATATGAAATTGATTTATGACATACTTTCCAACGTAAATAATGATTGAGTCATATGATAAATTTGTTTATGTCATAGCAGAAACCAAAATTCATTGGTATTGCTGAATAAAAACTTGAAACTTGAAAACTTGATATGAGGAAAGGCCAGATAACAGGGAGGGGCTGGATGATATCTTGTATTCATACGGTATATCTATGATCAAGTCTTGAAATAGTGTGTCTGTCATTTGCATAATGAGGTTCCCAGAGGGTGAATTTAGTGATGCTATCCCGCACATCGTGATAGCATCACCAAATTCACCCTCTGAGAACCTCATTCTGCTAAGGCCTAAAGCAGAATGAGGTCCCCAGAAGGTGAATTTGGTGATGCTAGCCCGCTGTGCGGGATAGCATCACTAAATTCACCCTCTGGGGACCTCATTCTGCAAATGACAGGCTCACTATTTCAAGGCTTGCCTACAGGCCGGAGCTCTGTAAACAGCACCATTTTCAAGCCTGCAAATTGTGTGTCTGTCATTTGCAGAATGAGGACCCCAGGGTGAATTTAGTGATGCTATCCCAAAGTGGGCAAGCATCACCAACTTCACTCTCTGGGGACCTCTTTTTGCTTAGGCCTATAGGTATCTATAGCATTGTTTTAGTTACTTTTCCTCTTCTGGGAAGTTTCTATATCCCCTAATTTGCAGAAGATAAACTGCATAATCGAGGTGACAAATGGATGAACATCACCAACTTCAACTGGGGAACTTCAATCTGATCCTAGGTCTCCCATAGCAGTTTTCCTGAAAAATCCCCAGATGAATAAAAGGTCAGCCAACTACAGTGTCCCCCGAAAACATGGCAAGTCGACGCCGCTTTGTTAAAGAAATTAAAAAAAATGTTGAAATGTTCGAAGTCGAAAGGGTTAATAATTCCGTAACGAAATAATTTTTCTGTCACCTATATACATGTTGCACATCTCCAATATGTGGGTAACAATACTCTGAAGTTTCAAATATCTACAATCAAAACTGTAGGAGGAATTGATTACACCATGAAGGTACGTACCCTCATACAGAAAATTATAAAAAATGTTTTTCAAAATCGAAAGGCCCATAACTCTGGGAAAAATCATTGGATCAAACTCAAATTCGAACTTGACCTGTATATTGATATGAACGACCCACAAAAAAACAGAATTTCCAATTAAACAATCCAAACTTGAGTTATCATCCCAAAACCAAAGAAAAAACAAGAATGAATTTTCTAAGTCGAAAAAAGTCCATAACTCTAGGAAAAATCATCGGATCAAACTCAAATTCGAACTCAATCTGTATCTTGATATGACTGATCCACATAAAAACATTATTTGCAATTAAAGGATCCGAACTTGAGATATCATCCGGAAACCGAAAAAGTGAGAAATTTTCTAAGTATATATTGCAGATCACCTGTGTTCTTGGTTGAGACACCTACATACCAAGTTTCAATCAAATCGGATGATTATTACTGGAGTTATAACTCCAGACGGATGGACGGACGGCACGACAGACACGGCTGATTACAATAGTCCTCTGAAAATTTCGGGGGACAATAATAGGCCATTATATATAATGTTGACTTTTGCAACTGAATGGGAGAATCCATTCAGAATAAGCACTGTAAAGCCTACAGCCTGCACATGGGGGTACAGTATTGCCCTAAATAATCAACTCCTTACCCACAGCAGCATTATTGGTAACTTTTCAGGATGCCCAATGGGTGCACATCATCAACATCTTCACCACTGGGAATTATATCTGAGTCTTGGTCTCCCATAGCAGATGAGGCCATGCAGAATGAGGTCCCCAGAGGATAAATTCGGTGATGTTAGCCCGCTGTGTGGTAGATTAACTAAATTCATTTTCTAGGGACCTCATTCTTCAAATGTCCAGCACAATAATTTGAGGTCTGCTCAGAATACAGTAATGCCCTAAATAATCGACTCCTTAAACACAGCAGAATTATGGGTAACTTTTCAGGATTTAGTCGGAAATATGGCTTGTTGCCATTCATCGGAAAGCTCTCCCCGAGACTAAATCCTGAAAAGTTACCCATAATTCTGCTGTGTTTAAGGAGTCGATTAATTAGAGCATTACTGTAGCTATGTAACAAAATAGAGTTCATATTTACAGTAACCGATGTGGAACCCTATAGGTTACTGTGTTGTGACCCAAGAGGTTGCAACGTTACTACTCATCCATGAACATGTTATCCTAGGTATTGTATAAATGAACTTGTATGAACCTGTGATAGTGAAATGATATATTAATTGCTCCACTCCAATAGTTTAGTATTTCACTGTTGGTGTAAACAAGTTGATTCATAAAGTCACTCACCCCTGGTTGAGTTGTCCTGCTAATGTGTTATGATGCTGGTGGGTACTGCTATGATGCTGGTAGGCCAAACTGATGTTGTTTAGAAAATGTAGTTATTTTTTCTAAAGTTGGGTTAATTCAATACTAATGTCATAGACAGGCTTTGATTTTAATGTGTGTGTCATTTGCAAAATGAGCTCCCCAGAGGGTGAATTTGTAATATATTGCCTGCCTTTTTTTGTTCAATTTATACAGTTCCCTGTCAGAACAGGACAAAATATAAAAAAGTTCCAAGGTTTTGTACTGGTGGAATATGATCTCTACCTACGTAGCTTATAGCAGAGAATCATGACATGATCTATGTGCTATGCCACCAACTGAGACTGCACTACAGGCCCCCAGGTCTCAATTATATAAAGTATGTACACTTATAAGGTCAGTGAGGACAAAGCTATCTGTATCCCATAAAGATGAAACTGTAGCATAGACATGCACCATCATTGAGGTCAATTAACGGGTTAATTTAATGCTGATGTCATAGATATAGCCGGCGAAATGCAACATAATTTCAAAGAATTTAAATCCACAGAATTCTTAATTTCGTGGAAATCTTTCGAAGATGTGGATTTGAAGACGTTGAATTCTCATTATGGCATATCTGTCATTAATGTGACATAACGCATACCTATATTCATAGAATATTATGTTCTTAACAGGGGGGGCCGTAAAACAGTTGCGAGACATGGGGGTGTTTTTTTTACATTGCCATTTTGTTTACATCCACCCACCCTTTCTTGCATTTTTTTTTCATAAAATTTTAGACACCCACCCCCCAAAACCCCAAAACTTTATATTGGTCCCCTCTGTAACGACCAACCGCTCTATATTGGTCCCTTCTTTGAAAGACCAAATTAAATGTTACTTCCTCAGCTGACTTCCTGTTACAAACATGTGCAAAATTGAACTCTAAGCAATCGAACAAAGGTAGAATATGATGTGATTATATTGGTAAATTTATAACCCAGCCTATTCATCTGTGTGAGTAGATGAAAAATATGTTGAATCCCCTGGAATGACAACAAAAATAACTAGGGCCAGTGTTAGGGCATATAATAGAATAAACAATTACACAAAATTAAATTTAACTTTTTTTCAGACATCAACCAGCATCAACTAGTAGGCCTAGAGCCTATAGTAATACCAAAAAGGAAAATGTGCATATGAACCACTGTACGAATTAGCTTTTATGTATGCCTGCATGACCACCGACCCGACCTCGCATTACGACTTAGGATTGGCTAGGCCTAAAATAATGATTAACCCTTTGAGTTTGAATGCGGATGGTCAATTTAGTGTGAAATCCATATACACGGATGTGCACTTTAGTGACGTGACTGTGGAGACATCATTGTGTTGGTGTAGGGAAGATAACTCCAATTTGGTCTTCTGTTTACAGTATACCGGCTGTACTCTTGATTTACTATTATATGTCTACCTGTGTCTACTATATATTATTAACTATACATTATTCTGATACATTATGTCATACACTACACTCATGCATCAGCTAACTGTATGAGTAAAGAGACTGCCATGAAATATAAGAATTATTGTAATATTTTGTCATGAGTTGTTAGCTGATATTGTGAGGCTGCATTAAGTTCACACTACCCTAGAGCTATCTGAAGTATTTTTTTATTGAACTACACCATGAACTAGACAATTTTCAATATAAAAACTGCCAAGCAAGCTGAAACAGACACAATAAATAAAATTTGCGCGCAAAAAAAATCAATGAACATTTTGGGACCCACCCCCCACAATATTCACTATTTTTCCATTTTATATCAACTTATGGGGGTAATTATATCAATATTGAATGTATTAGTGCTTCTCATATTGCAACAAGCCACAACATATAAACAAATATGTTTAAAACAGTTGAAAATATGTCAATGAAAAAAAAATGCAAAAAAAGTGGTCAAAAACTGTTTCCGGCCTCGGGTACCCACCCACCCCCCCCCCCTCCCTACCTCACGTCTCGTAAAAAAAATTCGCCCCCCCCCCCCCTGTTCTTAAGGTTGTTTTTGTGTTGTTTTAATTATGTTTTTATTCTCAGTAACAAATAAAGTTTGAAAATAAAAAACAAAAATTAGTCATTAATTGTGAGCCTAGAAATTGAGAATTTAATTTGGACAAAACAAAAATTTAATTGGCCAAATTTTTGGCTATAAATGTTTTCGGCCTAACATGAATACTGGAGACGACAGATAATAGAAGGTGCAGAAGGAACCATATTCAATGGTGGGAAATGTTCAGATCATAAGTTCAACAGACAACTTATTATCTGAACATTTCCTAGATCATGCCATGAATCTCTAATCTGGCTAACGCACATAGACATCATAATCCACCAGTACAAAACCTGGGAACTTTTTGAAGGTTAGACAGGCAACCTTATAAAGTCGAAAAAATAATGCAGGGGAATATATTTCTTAGTTATTATCTGTTCCTTAATAATGTACATCACTGTTGGCCAAGGTCCCAATTCGAAATTGCATGCTCTTCTGTGACGTTTGTGAGCCGATATTAAAATAAACATTGAATTAATTACCCAGGAGAAATTCCATAATTGTAAGCGACGCAAAGCAATATCGCTCACAAAGTCACATAAATTTTGAAATTTTGAATTGGGAGCTTCACCAAGAGTGAAGTAGAAGGAACAGATTATAACAAAGAAAGACATTCCCCTCCTTATTTTTTCGACTTTATAAGGTTGCCTGTCAAAACTTCAAAAAGTTCCAATGTTTTGTACTGGTGGAATATGATCTCTACAGGCTTTAGCCACAGTAGAGATTCATGGCATGATCTAGACATTTCCTAAGGAAAAAACTGCTCATCAATGAGTTTAAATTTAGTATAGAGAGGGTTAAAATAAAATGGAGAGTGGAAAAACTCCTTATTTTGAAAACGCCCTGATTAACTGAGATTTCTGCAAGATTATTAACAAAGTTCATGTCACCAGGTGTCAGTCACCTCAATGAGACCTGATACCCAGTGGTGCGGGTTTTTAAATAGTTACCTGGTACTTATGAGAATAATATCATAAAAATAAACTAATAGATTCTAATGTCAAGTCATAAAATACGCTGTATAAAGATATGATGTGATAAAATTAATTACCATATTATTTCGTTCTTAGAAGATCAGAAAGATCAGAAAGAATACGCAGATGTTGTAATTGCTAAATATAGCATCCCGAGGGCAAGCTTGAATAATATGACCTTTTTTCGTGATCTTGAGGTTATAAAAAGTGTTTACCAGTTTATAGCATGAAATATATAAAATTTAAATATGATGAATTTAATGGAAACACCTGCAATGGAGGGTTATTGAGTTAGTATTTAAATTATAAAACTATAAATCATTATTAGGCATTGGTTCTGTTGCACTATGAGTTCCATCTGAATTAAAGTGATGTGAAACACCCCGGAAGGGTGATCGCATTGAAATTGAGAATAATCTTTCTCAAAGTTGTTATTTGTTATGAATGGTAATCCAAATTGATGACATATATCGTCATTCTTATACTAAATGCAACGACTCTTGATGGCAAAATCATTTGTGTTAAATTATCGCTGATAGTTGCATCCCGAATCGAGATGTAAATATTTACAATTGGGCATAGTTCAGACGATGTTTTCTATGGAGTGGTATGGTCGATTTCTTTGAAAATTTCGGCGATGTGTGTAGAAAGCTACATTCCCCAGGTTGGCATAGTGCCTGAATACTAACTTATCACTTTTACGCACCCGAACAAGTCCATAATATGTCTTTAAATGTTCTCCGAACAGATTAGGTGGGCCCATGAGTACATATTGGATTGGTCAATTATTCATTTGGAGGGGTGTTCAAGAAAATGAGCCGAGGATAGACAGATGAAAAGATAATACAAGTACAGAATGGTTCCCATGCATCAATGGGAAATCTTGAGATACAGTAATGCTCTAATTAATTGCCTCCTTAACCACAGCAGAATTATGGGTAACTTTTCAGGATTTAGTCGGAAATATGGCATGTTGCCATATTTCCGACTAAATCTTGAAAAGTTATCCATAATTCTGCTGTGGTTAAGGAGGCGATTACTGTAATAAGTTCAACAAGGCTGTTTTGTTCAACTTATTATCTGAACATTTCCTAAGGGAAAGTTCTACTCCTCAATGAGTATTTATTGCACTGATGCGGCATTAAAGATCCTGTGCCAGTGCTTTCTCTTATAAATGTGAGTCTACCATAGGGAACTTCACAAATATAAGAGAACGCACTGGCTTACAAGTTAAAGATAAATATTGTTAAGACAATGTATTCTCTAAAAATGAGGCTCCCAATGGGAGAGTCGCATATATAAGAGAATATATTGGCACAGGGTTTTTGCAATATTTCAGAAAGCTCCGGTCATGGAAGGGTTACTAGTTTATAAGGATTGAACACCTGCATCCTGAGTCTTGAGATATTCAGGTTAATTTCAGATGTGGGCAGGCAGACCATGTTAGTTTCCAGTCTGACACCATGTAACTTTCAGTGCCAACATCTGCACTATTGCCTGTTATGTCAATGTAAAAAAAAATGCTGGATTCTCATCCCCTCTGGACCCTAATATAGGTACCCTCCTCATTTTGATTTTCAATTTTGATAATTTTATGTAATATCTGTTCATGTCTTAGCCCTTCCGTGACTGGAGCTTCCTGAAGTTTTGTGAAAACCTTGTGCCAATGCATTCTCTTATATATGCGAGTCTCTCATAGGGAGCCTCGCATATATAACAGAAAACATTGGCCTAACAATATTTACCTAGACCTTGTAAGCCAGTGCATTATCTTATATATGCAAGGCAGCTCTCTGTGGGTGACTCGCATATACAAGAGAATGAACTGGCACAGGATCTTTAATGCTGCACCAGCACAGCTCCTGTCATGAAAGGGTTAATTATAAAACGTTAAAATCACACTGCAATAATTAATTATTGATTCAAATTTGACATAAAACTGAAAATTATTATTTTATACAGTATATAATGCCCTGAGTAATCGACTCCTTAACCACAGAAGAATTATGGGTAACTTTTCAGTATTTAGTTGGAAATATGGCTTGTTGCCATTCATCGGAAAGCTCTTCCTGAAAAGTTACCCATAATTCTGCTGTGGTTAAGGAGTCGATTACTTAGGGCATTACTGTACCTCTCAATCTATAGAGAAAGTTCAAGGAAGAGATCCACCATCAACTTTGGTAATAAACCTTTCTATATTAAATGGATTCTCCCACTCAGTTATAAAAGTACACATTGGAAAGGTCTATTATTCATGAGAAGGTTTTTTTTAACGAAAATATAAGCAGATGACAGATAATACAAGTGCAGAAGGAGTCCTATTTATTGAAGGGAAATGTTCACAAAATAAGTTAAACAAAATGACTGTTCCTGTGCCAGTGCATTCTCTTATACGGTAATGCCCTAAATAATTGGCTCCTTAACCACAGCATAATTATTGGTAATTTTTCAGGATTTAGTCGGAAATAATACTTGTTGCCACTCATCGGAAAGCTCTCATTGAGGAGAGCTTTCCGATGAGTGGCAACAAGTCATATTTCCGACTAAATCCTGAAAAATTACCCATAATTATGCTGTGGTTAAGGAGTCAATTATTTAGGGCATTACTGTATATATATGCCAGTCTCCCATAGGGAGCCTCGCATATATAAGATAATGCACTGGCTTACAAGGTCAGAGTAAATATAGTTAGGCCAATGCATTGGCACAGGGTTTTTGCAAAATTTCAGGAAGCTCCAGTCATGAAAGGGTTAAGTGAAAAATGTGCAACACATGATGATTCATGTGATTTTGGTAATAATAATTCAGTGGTGTTTTGAAAAGGAGTGTCATAGCAGTTTTGTTGTTTTTGGAAGTCCTGCCGGAAAGAGACACAGCATCTATAACCAATAATTAATTTTTATATAAAATTATACATAGGAATGGTCTATTATTTATTTGGACAGGTATTCATGATAATTTAGCAGATGACAGTTAATACAAGGGCAGAAGGATTTATATTCTTTGGTGGGAAATGTTCAGATAATAAATTCAACCTATGATCATTTTTTTAACTTATTATCTGAACATTACCTAAGGGAACTATTCGTCAAGGAGCATAGTATAGAAAGGGTTAAACCGCTGTATGCGTCCTTGAGTTAAAACCTTGGTCTTCATCATATTTTTTTCATACAGGAACTGCCTTGAAGGATTTTTCAATGAGAAATCAAATTGAGAAATATGAATAATGCATAACACATTGTGGAATCCACCACAAGGCAATCATGGTAGTGTGCATCAATTACAAGGATGTCGCAGCTATTGTGCATTACATGTGCATGGATGCATTACATGTGCACGGATACCAGTGTATCCCTCGGTAAATATGTAGCTTGATGAAGCCTTGATCTCCGTATATAGTGCCAATCTCTACCAGAGCGCACCAGTCATACTTCCTTTCTGAGTATTACTGAGTCATCAAGGGAGGTAAACCCTGCATGGAGTTTGATATAGTGCCTCATGCACTACAGTCATGCTACATATAAAGTTTAACCCTGTCTATACTAAATACTCATTGAAATGTTCAGATAATAAGTTCAACATGGTCGTTTCTTGAACTCATTAGGTGAACATTTCCCACCAATGAATATGCATCCTTCAGCTCTATACCTTTTCAACAAATCCATAGGTTTGAAGGCATAGCTCTATTTCTCAAAGAAATAGTCATTGAGAAATTTGGGCAGGACTCAATGTTTAAATTAGCCATCTCTGCACCACCTAATTTATCTTTAGAGTTAAGTTTTATAAACCTTGATCCAAGGCTGCAAATAGTGTCTGTCATTTGCAGAATGAGGTCCCCAGAGAGTGAATTTAGTAATGCTATCCTGCACACCAAAAATTCACCATCTGGGGACCTCATTCTGCTTAGGCCTCATCAGGGCTCATTTTGCAAGGCGACAAAGGCAAAGTTCGCACCCTAGGCCAGCGGAAGTCGCCTATTTAACCCTGAAGCAAAATTTAAGTCGCCTTGTAATTTTAGCACCTGTCGGGATCCCAGTTTATAGGCCGACAGACGGCTATGAGCTTGGGTTTCTATAGTCTCAAATTAACATTGTTTTTAGTTACATCAGCAACTTCAACTGTGGAACTTCAATCTGATCCTAGGTCTCACATAGCAGTTGAGGCCTAAGCAGAATAAAAGGTCGGCCGACCACAGTGTCCCCCGACAATATGGCAAGTCGATGCCGCTTTGTTAAAGAAATTAAAAAAAATGTTGAAATGTTGTAAGTCGAAAGGGTTAATAATTCCGTAAAAGAATAATTTTTCCGTCATCTATATACATGTTGCACATCTCCATTATGTGGGTAACAATACTCTGAAGTTTCAAATATCTACGATCAAAACTGTAGGAGTTGATTACACCATGAAGGTACTATGTATATAGTACCCTCATACAGAAAATTATAAAAAATGTTTTTCAAAGTCGAAAGGGCCACAACTCTGGGAAAAATCATTGGATCAAACTCAAATTCGACCTTGACCTGTATTTTCATATCAATGACTCACAAAAAAAATGGAATTTTCAATTGAACAGTCTAAACTTGAGTTATCATCCGGAAACCATAGAAAAGAGAAGTAAAATTTAATTTTCTAAGTCGAAAAAAGTTCATAACTCTAGGAAAAATCATCGGATCAAACTCAAATTCGAACTCAACCTGTATCTTGATATGACTTATTCCAACGGTATTTGCAATTAAAGGATCCAAACTTGAGATATCATCCGGAAACCGAAAAAGTGAGAAATTTTCTAAGTTAAAAAAAAGTTGAAAAAAGGGAAATAACTCCATAAAAGAACATCGGATCAAACCCAGAATTGCAGAGCACATACCAAGTTTCAATCAAATCGGATGATCATTACTGGAGTTATAACTCCGGACGGATGCACGGACGGACGGGCCGATTACAATAGTCCCCCGAAAATAAATTTTTCGGGGGACAATGAGGTTCCCAGAGGGTGAATTTTGTGATACTAGCCCACTGTGCGGGATAGTATCACTGAATTCACCATCTAGGGACCTCATTCTGCAAATGACAGACACACTTTTTCAAGCCTTGTTTTTATATAGGAGCTGGCTTGAAGGATGTCTCAATGAAAAAACAAATTGAGAAATCTGAATAATGAATAAGACATTGTGGAATCCACCTCAAGACAATCCATGGTAACATGCATCAAGGATGTCGCAGTTATTGACATATTTAACCCTTCCATTACTGGAGCTTCCTGAAATTTTGCAAAAACCCTGTGCCAATGCATTCTCTTATATATGTGAATCTCCCATAGGGAGCCTCACATATATAACAGAATACATCAGCCTAACAATATTTACCTTGACCTTGTGAGCCAGTGCACTACATGTATCTTATAAATGCGAGGCTCCATATGGGAGACTCACAAATAGAAGATAATGCACTGGCACAGGATCTTTAATGCTGCACCACCCATCATGAAATGATGAAAGGGTTAAGTTTTTTTAACCTTGGTCTTCACACTGTTTTTATATAGGATATGGCTTCAAGGATCTATCTATAAAAAATCAAACTGAGAAATCTGAAAAATAAATATAGCATTCACAGTGGAATCCACCTCAAGGCAATCGTGGTCAGAACGTGCATCAATTACAATAATGTCGCAGTTATTGACGTAATATGTACGCAAGGATATATATCCCTTGTGTGGGTTGATCTCAATGAAACTGCCTCACGAAATAAAAAAAAAGGTTACGTATTTAAAGTCCCCCTTGGGGAATCTATGCTAATCAAAAAGTATCAAAATAAGGATGAGATTGCACTGATATTTAACTTTTTCAACCATATTTATTTTAAAATAAGTGTTTTTAGATCAAGAGTGGAATATTTTCCAATTTTACATAAAATGTTAAGACTAAAATAGCCTGATTTGAAGATTTACGACAATTGGTGGAGGTGGATAGTTGAAATCACATTTTTTAATAGTTATGAAACTGAGGCCAAAGAAAACAATACGTCGGGGCTGTCGCCTGGTGCATATACCCCATGTGGCATACTGCATAGTGTGGGCATACCCATGGCTAAGACACTCAGGCAGACGTACATAAATAATAATCAACATTTCAGATAAACAAAGATGAATAACTCTAGAATGGAAAACTCAAATAAAGCTACTGAACACACCATTGAATGTCCTCATAATTGTGAACATCAATACCAAATTTCATGAATAACTCTAGAGCAGAAATTATGAACAAAATGATTGAACTCCTCTGAATGTCCTCATAGTTGTGAACATTTATTCCAAATTTCATTGAGATCTGACAACCGGTGGTTGAGATATCTGCCCGGACAGAGGATCAGACGGACAGAGAACCAGAAGTAAGTAATCCAGTATACCACCATTTCCTTCGGTCATGTGAGTAAAATTAATGCCTTGTTGGAGTTAGAAGTCAGAAAAAATTAGGGTCGGTATTAAAGTAGGCTTGAAATTTTATTGCATGTTCTTCATTTTGACATAATCTGATGGCTTTTTATGTCTAGAAGATTGGGCATTTAAGGATTAATTTTGATAATCTTTGTATAAATTGTAATAATCACAATCTTTGTATAAATTGTAATAAACACAATCTTTGTATAAATTGTAATATATATAAGCCCAATCTTTGACAGAACCCATTCTGAGATATTTAAAAGTGGTTTTTTTATATAACAAATTTCAGATAAAATATTCTTGAAAACCACCCTGTAGCCATGAAAAACAATCTTTACAATAGAGGGTTTAACTAAAATAAGGTTGACATGCAAACTCAAACAACAATTATATTTTTCTTTGGCCTAACCCAAAGGTGCAAATAGAAGTACTGTACAGAATTTATTCAGTTTTACATGTTGGTCTTGTCAAGGGATAGCGAAAATGAAGTTTGACACCGAAATGGAAATAAAGACCCCATTCAACTTCTCTATCGTATTAACTGGAGTTTCCTGAAATTTTGCGAAAAACCTGTGCCAATGCATTCTCTTATATATTTGAGTTTCCAATAGGGAGCCTCGGATATATAAGAGAATAACAATATTTACTTTGACCTTGTTTAGCCAGTGCATCCTAATTTATAATATATATGTATATGCAAGGCACCCTATGTACTGGCACAGGATATTTAAGGCTGCACCATCGAAGCTCCCATCATAAAGGATTAACCAATCTGTTAAAATTATTTATGACAAATGACCCCTCGATCAATAAATAAAATAAATTTAAAAGCTGCAAGAAATAAGTGTTGCTTTAAAATATTTCATGTACATATAACATATGTGAAAATACCCAGCCAACATAGGTCCTTATAAATTTATTCAAAACATACTTACACGTATGCAGAAGTATAGTCCGGAGTAAAATATTTTTCTTTAACCAGTAGGAAGATGCACCGCAGGATATAGGGTCATAAACCTAACTATTGTTATGAAGAAGCCTCTCCAATGTCAAACTATATATTATCCTACTATGAGTGTGACATACTAGTAGATAAGCCCAATATTCATAGGATATATCTTATGTTATATGACTATCAGTACATTTCAGTTAAGCCCAATTAAACTCATTCACTTGCTCTTGGTATGGTATTAAGGCGTATTGTGCAGAGTGACAGAGATTACAATCTGTCTATAACACAAACTTATACTTTCTCTCATTCAATAAGACGTGATTAAATCCCCATTGATTCACTGCATGGACAGGTTAATTAATAAATACCTGGGTGGGGATGCATTGAGGCGATTTACATTAAAAGGTCAATGAGCCTGTAGCTCACCAATGTACCTGTAGCAGGTGTATTGTATAGAATGACGTCTTTCAATGAGTTCACAGAGCAAGCCTGGAAATAGTGTGTCTGACATTTGCAGAATGAGGTCCCCAGAGGGTGAATTTAGTGACGCTATCACGCACGGCGGGCTAACACCACTAAATTCACCCTCTGGGAACCTCATTCTGCTTAGGCTTCAACTGCTATGGGAGACATAGGATCAGATTGAATTTCCCCAGTTGAAGTTGGTGATGTTCACCCATTAGTCACCTCGATTATACATTTTGTCTTCTGCGAATTTGGTGATACAGAAATTTCCCAGAATGAAAAGTAACTAAAACAATGTTAATTTGAGACTATAGATACTTTAGGCCTAAGCAGAATTAGGTCCCCAGAGGGTGAATTTTGTGATGCTAGCCCATTGTAAATGACAGACACACTATTTGCAGGCTTGGATCAAGGTTTTTATGTCAGTAAGCCTGTAGCTCACCAATGTACCGATAACAGGTGTATTGTACAGAGCGACAGGTTGCAGTGAGTACAGGAGATAACAATCTGTCTATAACACAAACTTATACTTTGTCTCGTTCAATAAGACGCGATTAAATCCCCATTGATTCACCACATGGACAGGTTAATTAATAGATACCTGGGTCGGGATGCATTGAGGCGATTTACATTAAAAGGTCAATGAGCCTGTAGCTCACCAATGTACATGTATCATAAGTATTGTATAGAGTGACCAAGCCTGCAAATAGTATGTCTGACATTTGCAGAATGAGGTCCCCAGAGGGTGAATGTAGTGATGCTATCTGGGGACCTCATTCTACGTAGCCCTAAGTATATATTGTCTCAAATTGACATTGTTTATAGTTACTTCTGGGAAGTTTCTATATCCTCTAATTTTCAGAAGATAAAATGGGTAATCAAGGTGACTGATGGGTGAACATCACCAACTTCAACTACCATAACAGTTGAGGTCTAAGCAGAATGTGGTTCCCAGATGGTGAATTTGGTGATGCTACCCTGCAGTGTGGGATAACGTCACTAAATTCACCCTCTAGGGACCTCATTCTGCAAATGACAGAGACACTATTTGCAGGCTTGGATCAAGGTTTTTATGTCAGTAAGCCTGTAGCTCACCAATGTACCGATAACAGGTGTATGTACAGAGTGACAAGTTGCAGTGAGGGGATAACAATCTGTCTATAACACAAACTTATACTTTCTCTCATTCAATAAGATGTGATTAAATCCCCATTGATTCACCGCATGGACAGGTTAATTAATAAATACCTGCGAAAATATGCATTAAACGGTTAAAAAGACGGGCAGCCTTCGTTGTACATGTAGGTTATAATTTAGAAATTACATTTATCAAATAATGATAACTTCCTCAAGAATATACTAATAGTATAGCATAATGATTATATGGATGGAATATTATTCACAAAAGACGCTTTGTGTCAGAGAAAATGCAGGTTCAGTGTTGTTTAGTTTCTCGCAAAAAGCACAGTGAATTGTTTATAGGCAGAGTCACGATATTGCGTCATTTCCTTATTTAGATTCCCGCGCATTATTCGTCGGTTGCAAAACCCCTAATTTGGTGCATCTATAACTTGCAACTCAATACTATCATAGTAAATTCCTTATTTGGTATGTGACGTAATTACCATAGGTTGGGAGAAAATAATAACTGGATTGAAAAATATTCATCTCTTTGCAAGAACAATTATATTATGTACACATGTTCTGTTTGATCATTTCCCAATATGAAGTAAAGTGGATTAGCTGGATTGTGAACTGACAGCATCTAGAATTGGTCGATTAAAATAAAATTTGGTGTGACAATAACATGCAATGTACGCGATATTTATAATTGGTATAAGAACAAAATCTGTCTAGTTTTTAATATTCTTTCTGTTTATGGCGGTTTTAGCAGATGTGACAAGTTTAACAGCAAACCCACCGCAAAGTCTGCCCGTATCTTTAATGATCAAGATTTTATGTCAATGACCATGTAGCTCACAATGTATCCATAGCAAGTGTTAGAGTGACATGTTTAAATGAGTGCACACAAGACAACAATCTGTCTATAGCAAATTCTCATACTTTCTCTCAGTCTATAAAACATTAACAGGGGTGATTAAACTCTTTTTGAATCCCCGGTATGGACAGGTTAATAAATAAATACCTCAGTTGAGGTGCATTGAAAAGATAAACATTAAAATTAAGTTAATAATTAAAGTTTTTATGTCAATAAGCCTGTAGTCCAAGTCTACTCGTACTAAAACCAGCTGATATTGGGATAGCGAGATGCTAGTTTTAGTACGAGAACGTCCCGTTACCATTTGTATGACATGGTTTACACGTTAGTGACCAGCTCACACAAAACCACAATTAAATGTAATCAAATATCACAATTGCGACAATAAACGGGATTATTCCATAGAAGACATGATATTTGTTCTGAAACCACATCAGTTGTCAATTGAAAACGGTAATTTAATGTGAAAAAAAGACGTTTATCACAGTGCATGTTGACATATTTTTAAAAGTATGCAAACTCAATTGACCTCATGAAGTGACATCGGCACATTCCAGCAAAAATATTCTAGCGATCATAAGGTAAACATAAACAAAACCACGTGGTTGTAAATTGAATTAATATGCCAATAATGGAATTTAATTCTATCACTTATACCTGGTAATTTGTAAAAATAAATTGCATATATATAGCGAGACGTTCCATGTAAGAAATGTTTAACTAATAAGTAATTTAGGACAACTTACAATAAAAATAAACACATAATAGTAATGGAATATATTAACAGAACCCAATGTTTGAATAACAGTGCATTCGATTGTTATTGTAATTTAACATGAAAGCTAGTATAGATTATTATACACCAATATGACCCTAAGATGTCACTCTTTCCAATATATATTTAGCATCATTTGTTAGGTAAAATCAAGTAAAATAGACTACGATTCCTGCCACCAATACAAATGATAATGGGACATTCTCGTACTAAAACTAGCAACTCGCTATCCCAATATCTTAGCTGGTTTTAGTACGAGCAGACTTGGACTATAAGCCTGAAGTTCACTAATGTACTTAACCCTTTGAGTGCCAGGTCCGATTTTTGTATCAACCCATATATCCTGTGCCAATGCATTCTCTTATATATGCGAGTCGACCATAGGTCGCCTCGCATATATAAGAGAATGCATTGGCCTAACAATTCTTCTTTTTTTGTTCTTTTTTTTTTTACAATTTTTTACAATTTTAATATATTTTATTATATTCTTTAACAGACTTATTGTGTAGGTTTAGGGCCGATAATATCGGCCCCTGGCACTCAAAGGGTTAAAGAACAGAGGAGACTTTAAACTTTATCTCATTCAATAACACACAATTAAATTCCCATTGGCCCCCCACATAGACAGGTTAATTCATAAATACCCTGGTCGGGATGCATTGAAAAGATATGCATAAAAAGTTAATAATCAAGGCTGTCATGTCAATTAACATGTGACTCACCAATGTACTTATAGCAGAAACTGTTGTACATGTACTTTCTCTAATTAAATAACACACATTTAAAGTATAATTGATTACCTACCGTACATGTATACCATTTCCGACTAAATCCTGAAAAGTTACCCATAATTCTGCTGTAGTTAAAGAGTCGATTACTTAGGGCATTACTGTAATTTTAAACCACAGATCTAGAGACGTACATCTGATAGGATTTTCATCAGCTTTTCAAAGAGACTGATTTATGAGCTACAAGCTCATTGACATCAAAATCTTGATTATCAACTTTTTATCTTGTGAACACATCCCATCTGACCTATTAATTTTTGGGGAGAGCTTTCCGATGAATGGCAACAAGCCATATTTCCGACTAAATCCTGAAAAGTTACCATAATTCTGCTGTAGTTAAAGAGTCCATTACTTAGGGCATTACTGTAGTTTCCATATTGATGGGATTCTTTCCATTTCATTGGAAGTTGCGCAGATGATGTGTGATTTCATTGGTTAATGATGTCACTTATCATTTCAAGGCAGAATGCAACCTCTATCAAAAGCCGGTCACAATGACAGACTACTTCGTGGTTGGTTATATTTAAATTCGGAGATCAGACTGGATCAGAGGTAAATGACATGTTGACAATTTTTCCCATACATTGTCAAACAGAACTTATGTTGTAAAACTGAATACAGGTGATATATCCATAATTCGTTATACTCATGGCAATCTAGGAGACATCATCTTCAAGATTTCATCAGTCAACAATATTATTGATTCTTTTGAATCTTGTTGTTTTTATAACTACTACTAAATACTATGCACCAGGAATGCACTCAATTTTTGGAAACATTTTATTACGTCATGTAGAAATAATAGGATTTCATTGGCTTTTCAAAGAGACTGCTCACAAATGCACTCATAGCAGAAACATATACTTTCACTCATTCAATAAAATGTGATTCTTATTGATTCCCTGAAGGACAGGTTGAATAATAAGTACCTGGGGAGGGAGAATTGTAGCTCCCAAATGTACTTATAGAGCAGAAAAATATACTTTTTCTCAGTCAATAACAAGCGATTAAATTCTCATTAATTCCTGGAAAGTACAGGTTAATTAATTAATATAACTTATACCTTCTCTCAGTCAATAACACGCGATTAAATTATCATTAATTCCTTGAAAGGACAGGTTAATTAATTAATATAACTTTAATATACCTTCTCTCAGTCAATAACACGCGATTAAATTCTCATTAATTCTTGATAAGGACGGGTTAATGAAAAATTATCTCTCATTCCATAACACACGATTAAATTCTCATTATTACATGCATTTATAACTGCACAGAAATTAACAGTTTGATTTGGATGTGTTCACAACATATGCATTTATAAAAAGGTTGAACATCAAGGTTTTGATGTCAATGAGCCTGTAGCTCACCAATGTACTCACAGCAGAAACTTATACTTCCTCTTGTCAAATAACACGCAATTAAATTTCCACTGACTTGGAGGACCTTCGCCTACAGTGAAGTATGTTATTAACCCTTTAATGATGGAAGCTGTGCTGGTGCAGCATTAAAGATCCTGTGCCAGCGCATTCTCTTATATATGCTGGTTTCCCATAGGGAGCCTCACATTTGTATTAGAATGAACTGGTTTACAAGGTAAATATTGTTAGGCCAAGGTATTCTCTTATATATAAGAGGCTCTCCATGGGAGACTCGCATTTATAAGAGACTAGCTGATGTGCCAGGGCTATTTAGGGATTTCTTTGTGATTGCGTCCGTCTGGGCAGAATATATAGCGACTATTGTTCGATCGGTCCAGAAACATGCCTATAAGAGCGTATATGAGCGAGGTCAAGGACATATTGGTGGGTCCATATTGTTCCCGGGATCATAGTAGGCCTACATACCATATTTACGTGCGCTCGCGCAACAGTATGGCGATCAGACAGATTCGTACGTTGGTGTCACCCTACTCCGTTTCACTCCATGACGTCACAAAAACCGACGTAAAAGCTCGTGGCGTTCTGACATTTTTACTGTGCCGCGTTTTTGCTATGTTTATTTTATGTGTTGTTTTCGATTATTTGTTTGTCGCCGATATCGCCATTTGTCGGGATTCCCTGTTTCTATATTTAAAACTGGCATGCTCGTAGTGAGCCTCGATTTCGATTTTTTCTCCCAGGTCAAAATACGTCAGAGTTATGACAAAAATAGATCGACCTACATTTTCTCCATCAGAACTCTACATCAAAGAGTCTATAGACTCCTTCGGGACCTATATAGACACCTTCATTTGGGTATTTTTACTTATAATTGGGAAGTTTTATCATTTTTGGTTCGTGCGAAGACCTCTTTTTATCGTGCGGGAAAAGAGAGACATTCAAAACGCGATTTCGTAATTCGACGCAATAGGCTATTCAAACCTTCAGCCGAGTTCCGGGTCAAATACGACGAATGACGTAACACAAAACAAAACGCATTTGTTGACACAAACATCGTTTGAAGAGTTTATTATTACATAAAATGATCGTTATTGATTAATTATTGATTAATTATTGATATTTATTGTTGCATATTGGCTGCTATCAATATTTACACACATAGTATTAATTATTTCTTATAATTGCTCCTTTTGTCAACTTTGACTATCGGAAAATCAAAATCAAAATATGCCGCTGAAAAAAATGTAATCGATATTAAAGTCTTATCCTTTCGGCAACATGGAATTGGTTTTAATTACTTAAATGATTAATATAGTAATTTGCCTTTTATCTGTGATACAATGAGAAATGGTAATTGTCTTTTTTTGCTAACAGTAAATTAAATTAAATAAATTAAGTAAAATACAGTGAAATTATTATTTTAATTATTGTTTATTACATATTTGCGCACGTTGGCATCTCTCTGAGTGCATTCTAGTTGAGTAATATCAGTCGAGTAGTTTTTGAGTCTAGAACACACACATACATACATACAGACAGAAGTTCCTAAATATATAATAGAATACCTGTACATTGGCACTGGGTTTTCGCAAAATTTCAGGAAGCTCCAGTCATAAAAGGGTTAAGGAGCAGATAATAACTGAGAAATATTTTCCCTGTGTTATTTTTTCAACTTTATAAGGTTCTCTGTCAAACATGCAAACAGTTCCCAGGTTTTGTACTGGTGGAATATGATCTCTACAGGCATTAGCCAGAGTAGAGATTCATGGCATGATCGAACAGAAATTGTGCCATATGTCCTTTAACCATAGTGCGTAGTGCACTGTACTAGTAGAAAATTAACTACTTAATGTGCTACATATATAGAGCTGCATTCTTTATTATTAAATGATCAAATAGTACAGATTTATTTGCTGGGAAAAACGCTCCATATCTTAAGGTCCGTATTTATTGAATAACTAAATGGTGCAATTACTTATTAATGACATCCTGCCGATATCCATTGAGGCACTAGCTGAATTGTAGCTCAATCTATGTTCTAGTTGGTGGGACAATGCTGCACATAGTACAGCAGATGCAATGAGTGATACCAGAGCAGGGGTATAATGATCCCATTTTACCTCCACTATTAAGAGGGGCATGATTGTGGGGGTTCAAGGGTGGGGGCAGGTAAATCCAAAATCATGTTGAATAGAATGGAATATCAAACAGAAACATCCTTCTGGTAGCTTATTAACCTTTTATAAACTAAATGGATTAACCCACTAAGTTATATAAGTATACATCGGAATGGTCTATTATTTATTTGGAGTGGTGTTCCGCATTCCAATAAGCCAAAAGCCTTTTTGCGCCATTGTTGTAGTTGCGTTTCGGGTGCCTGCTCTTGGTTTCCATTCTTCGTCATTTGAGTCTTCGCCTTGGTCCCCTCTCCCCACTGCATTGCCAGATCGATAGCTCAACATTGAATTGTAAATCCTTCAGGCGACGAATAAATATCCAAAGAGGGGGGATGGTTACTTCTCTGTGACAGACTTGTTCCAGGTATATCTGACTATTGAACCCTCAATCTAATGAACCTTCGGACTATTGAACCATTGGAACAATGAACCCTCGGACTATCGAACCCTTGGACCAACAAGAGGTTGCACCGGTGGTGCTGGCATACCCCATGGTGGCAAATTCAAACCGACATAGTATGGGTGACATATCTGCTCGGATAGAAAAAAACCTATCATTTTCATACAAACAAAAATGAATAACTCTAGAAACAAACATGAAACAAACAATTGAACACTCCGTTGAATGCCCTCATAAAAGTCAACATCCAAAGCAAATTTCAATGAGATTCATCAACCGGTGGTGGAGGTATCTGCTCGGATGGATAAAAAAAAACATTGCCAGATAAACAAAGATGAATAACACTAGAACGGAAAATCTGGAAAAAATGATTGAACACTCCATTGAATGCCCTCATAGTAGTGAAGATCCATACCGAATTTCTTTCAGATCCGACAACCTGGGTTTGAGATATCTGCCTGGAAGGATGGATTGACGGAAGTGGTCGGACGAGGTCAATCCAGTATACCCCCCCATTCTCTTCAAGAGTGGGGGTATAATGGACTCTCGGACAGACGGACTATCCAACCATCGACCAATGACAACCCTTGTACTATTGAACCCTCTGACCAATAAACCTTCGGACTAGTGAACCGTCAGACTTTATCAAACCCTCAGACAATCGAACCCTCAGACTATTAAACCCCGGACTATGGAACCCTCAGACTATCGAAGCAATAAACCATCGGAACAATGAACCCTCAGACCAATGAACAGTCAGACTACCGAACCCTCAAACTAGTGAACCCTCGGACTAGTGAACCCTCGGCCAATCGAACCCTCGGACAATCGAACCCTCGGAGTATCGAACACTGGACTATGGAACCCTCAGACCATCGAACCAATAAAACATCGGACCATTGAACCCTCGGACCAATGACAATCAGATTATCGAACCCTCAGACTGGTAAACCCTCGGACCTGAATCCTCAGGCAAATGAACCCTCAGACTAACATACTGTCCCCTGCAGACACACAGCACTTTAACAAGTAACCCTAGTCATGTTATTTGATGAGAACCTTTCTGTCACTCTGCATATTATTTATATAACGCAGCAGCAATTAACCCTTTCAGGACGAACCTGCGCTGGTGACAGTGCATACTCTTATATATGTGAGTCTCCCATAGGGAGCCACACATACATAAGAGAATGCACTGGCTTACAAGGTTAAGGTATGTATTGTTAGGCCAATAGATTCACTTATACAGCAGCTCCTGTCATGAAAGGGTTAATTATTAAATCACACTGCAATAATTAATTAGTTATTCAAATTTGATCTAAAAACTGAAAATTGATATTTTATACCTCTCAATCTATACAGAAAGCTCAAGGAAGAGATCCACCATCAACTTTGGTAATAACCCTTTCAATACTAAATGGATTCTCCCACTCAATTATAAAGTATACATTGGAAAGGTCTATTATTCACCTGGAGGGTTTTTTTTTAAAGAAAATATAAGCAGATGACAGATAATACAAGTGCATAAGGAGTCCTATTTATTGAAGGAAAATGTTCAGATAATAAGTTAAACAAAACGACTGTTCCTGTGCCAGTGCATTCTCTTATATAAGTGAGGCTTCCTATGGGAGACTCGCATATATACCGGTAAGAGAATCAATTGGCACAGGGTTTTTGCAAAATTTCAGAAGCTCCAGTCATGGAAGGGTTAATAACCTGGTTTACCAAGGTTCCCTACAGCAACTTTTTCCTTAATATTGTGAATAAAAAATATATCATTTTCATATGATTGATTAATTTTCATGATGATTAGAATATAAAGCATGTGGTCACAGTGGTGAAGAAAATATTTGATGACAGAGTCTCATTGCATTCATTTTATTTCCCAATATCATATACTCTAGTAGCTCATGGTGGTTTTGTATGCACTTGTATGTCCAGAGCAAAACTCTTCATGAATCCACTAATTGAAGGTACACGAACAATATTTGGTTGGTAACACATTTCCCATTGACGGTGAAATGGGTCAAATGGCCACGCCCCTTTTTGCGCGAAGTACTACCACCCGTTGTGACTATATCTCCAGAAACGTTGGACATAGGGGGACGTGTGACCACTCAAAATGTGCGGAATGGCCACATTATGGGGGGTCAGTAATACATTTTCATATCCAAAAGTCAATGGTTTTCAAGATAATTGCCAAAAACCAAAATAAATCCATTTTTGAGGGCGCTGAACCCCAATTTTGGGGTTCAGCACTTTTATCTCAAAGCTGAGCCCCCAATTAGAATTTTATTTATCTATATCCATCGGTGCCACATATAGGTATAATTTCTGTACCATTTTCGGATGGGATTGACCTTCAAGGAGCTCTTGACCCTGAAAATCCACATTATGGGGGGGGGGGGGGGGGGGGGGGGGGGGTCAGTAAATACATTTTCATATAAAAAAGTCAATGGTTTTTAAGATAATTGCCAAAAACCGATTTCAGCATGTAATGCACCACAAGTATACAATACCACAAGGACACTTTTTTAAAGAACTATCCGCATTCTCTGATCAACTTAAGAGCACAATTGACCACACACAATGGGATTAGCTGGAAATTGCTGCTGAGGATGTGTTTACCCCGACACACAACATGAGCTCTTCCCGACTCTACATGCCTAATGGAAACTGGTGTGCTTTACCAAAAATCAGGTAACAATTGTGCTCTAATCAACAGAAATGTACAGATTGAACAAAACAGGTTTTCAAAATTTGTTATCAACATTTAACAGCTGATCTGATTTAAGTGACCAAGCTATGAAACATGCTAAACACTTTTACTAAATGGAATGACCAGCTGTTTGCTTCATGCAGCAGCCACATGTTGTGATCTTAAAATGGGTATTACATCTGGGCATAGTAAAAAGATGTTGTAATCAGATAAGAGATGACCATATATACCAGTATATATTACAGAAGTATATAATCAATTCTTCCAAAAGGACACCTCATCTCACAAAAAAGTTTTAGGAAATAATGGAATCATCACTATTCATGCAATCAAATAGTAGAATGAGCCTTTGTCAGTCACACGTTAGTTTTGATTGGCCATGATAGTTGCAGGTTGGAGAAGATGAGGGTCTATAGCTAATAGCCCTCATAACTTACCATTTTAAAGATATTTTCATTTTCAATACCACCCCAGGTTAAGTGGTCCTACTAATTTTATATTTTGCTGATGGGTACTGCTGGATTGCTATGATCGATGTTTGTAGGTCAAAGCGATTCTGTTAAGAAATAGTACCATCATTTTACCTAAAGTTTGTTCTTTTTGCATTGTATGGCTAATCCGAGCAATTTGTGCAAAAGTCAGTGTCTGTATGAAACATTCAAGAACATATATACTTCAAAATATTTAATGTGTACGCTGATGTTTGTTAAACAACAGGAATAGTCATCTCAATTATGGCCAGTTTGTAAAAACCAGCACCCATTATTAAAATATTTCACAATATACATGTTTTTTAATGTACACTACACATAGTGGCTTATCCTCGATTTGTTCAGATCGCTTTGCTCTACCTGACTATCATAAATTTATTAGCATCACCACTAAACTTGGGATGAATACATGTACTGCCAAATGAATATATTGTGATATATAGGGTAGTGGAAAAATAATGGTTGAGTCTTTTCTAAATATAATTCTAGTAAAACCTACACAATACCGTCTTGGTCTGATAAGACTCAGAGTCATGTTTATTTAGGAGTATAGACATGAAGTCCACCAGTCTCATGAAAATTAAATGGGCTCTGCACTAGTAACATCTGGGCTCCTGGGACCCATTAATATTGACAAATGCAACACAAATGAAAAATACATAGTAACTTTCCTCAAACATGGATTATAACCTGACAATCATTGTGTTAGAATCAGTGTACATATGTACATGAAGGCATGGCCATAGCATGTTTTTGAAATACTCCAGAGTGCAGACCATAAATTTCACTCGAATATACATGTAGTTACTGCATGTATATTTTTTATCACACACATAAGGCGACTGACACACATACACGTACCTGCAGGGTTCACAATATTTGACATGTAAAGTATATATATCTCCTGTGCCTATAACATCAAACCAAACGGTTTACAGTACTTTTACTGACATTTTTGGAGTGGCACATATACATACATAAAAAATAAAAGTCAATTTAAAGGGACGAAATGAAAAATAAATTTGTGCAACTATAATGGAGATCTATATTGCATTACAACATCCACAAATCTACAAAATCTACAACATCCACAAATCTACAAAATCTACAAAAACATCTGACTATCATATTGGTAATGTGATCATTTTTCCTTGATAAGTTGAAACATGAGGGAGGATTGCAATAGCATGCATGGCTACCTGCAGAATTGTATGTATTTATATCTGCATATCAACTGATGCTTGTACTTTTCTTCTAACTCACTCTGAGCTCACAACGCAACAGGATTGCATTCGGAATTTCAAGCCCATAAAGCTAGACACTTTAGAATCAAGCTTGCCAAATAAATTTCCATGAACCTCACATGAACTCACTCAGTTGAACACAAGGAACGATTGTCAAGTTGGAAAATATTCTGTATGTATGGAAGCCCTATATTTTTAATATGTGGATTTATTATAACTGGACTAAAGCCCTTATTAAAGTCTTTATTACTGGATATCACACCAATAATCAATAGACATGTATTTGTTAGTTTTTAACAGGACAATATATTTTAATATTATACTGCAACTGCATCTTTCTTATGACTTATTTTCTTACAAACTCCCAAATTTGAACCAGAAACAATTTAGGGCAAATATACATCTATGTGTACATAAACATATATCAGGATATAAATATAGGCGATCATGCCAGGCAAGCCATTATTTGTTCTAAAATAATATACGTGTTAGGGAAATTGTAGAACCTTTATACAAAATGGTGAAGCAGCCAATCAAAATTGATGTGGGACTGATAAAGACACAACCTGCTCGACTACCGAATCATACTGATTGATCAAATTGTAGTAACTCAACATCACTAAACCTGCTTGTGGGCTGAGTATAATTCAATTCAACATTAGAATACCATAAAAACACCCTGTTCTCCCATAAGTTTAAAGAAAATAACACATTGAACTCATTTACATGTATATTGCTAATGTGATACATGTATATGTCATTCCATTTATAACCATTTTGGCAACCATCTCACATCAAAGGCCATGAATTTTATTTAAAAAATTAGCTACTCACCTGACATAATTCATACAGAATTAGATTTATCTTAACCTCCGCAAACCGCCACTCAAAAATCGGAAACATGAAACGTTTCGTTTCGTTTGTTCCGTTTCCCAGTTAAACTTTTTAGTTATTCCGAGCATGCGCATTGCTCATACCTGTATACTCAGTTTGATTTCTTGGCGCTCACAATCAGACGTGCTGAAAATTAGTGCTGCTCTTACAATGTCAGAATCTGAGGCGTCTGTTTTTTCTCTGACAGAGTCTACTGTAAATCTCCAGTGGATAATCTGCGTAAGCATAAGACCAAACGATGGTTGCGCTACGATTTCTGGAGGAAAAGATTGCCTCGTAAGAACGGAAAATGGCAGAACTTTGCAAGGAAACCGGCGGAAAGTCAGACATTATTGTCGGTCTAGGTCAAAGTATTCAGACCAGGTGATCTTGTAGATCGACCGATAAACACTCAAGTCAAGGGGATCTTCAGGATCGCCCGTAAGACACAAGTCTAATGCTCAGGAGCCGAAGAGGCTGTCCGAAAAGCAAGACACAAACAGGTGATCGTGTAGATCGACCGATAAACACTCAAGTCGAGGGGATCTTCAAGATCGCCCGTAAGACTGCACAAGTCTATAATGCTCGGAGCCGAAGAGGCTGTCCGAAAAGCAAGATTACCGATACGAACGTGCAAAAGTCGCACAGTATTAATGAAAGTATATCACATTATCCATGTGATAACAACGTAAGTATAGTTCAGACAACGATGTGTTGTCGGTGTCAGGTCATGGACAAGTTTTGATGACACAACTGTTATGCCAGACAGAGTTTGACATGCACTCAGTATACCACAACCAATGGCTTATAGTGGACATTTGGGTAAAGTTGTTTTACCTTTAACACTTAAACAGCCTGTCAGTGGACTGACCTTAAATGAAACACGTACAGAAAGAAAATAAGTGCTCTAAGCTTCATGGCATAGTTACATGTACATGATAGTAAAGAACTCTTAATATAATTCCTGAACATTAATTTGGGGAGTTACTTTTTGCAGAGTCTTCAAATGAAATGATATCTTGAAAATATTAGTACCTTCTTTTGATGAATTGGTACAATAGTGTTTGATAAGGACACATAGAAAGTCATTGAAAGATACAGAATAGAGATCAGGTCGCTGCACAGACGGGAATGGCTGTGAATGTCTATATACAACAAACATGTGCATGCCTTGTGGAAGGCGTTCAAGCTAAGGTGGTTGACTTGAATTGACAACAATAAAACCAAAATTAGAGACAATTTTTTCGATGTCAACTAAAGTGTTGGATCAATTACCGGTAGGCCTTGAAGGGCCATGTATCATTTGATTTGTCAACAAAAACAGAAAAGTTGTGAATGAACCTTATTCGTCAATCAAAACTTCTAAGAGAGATTTGATAGACAAATATTCTCAATGACCACCCAGAAAAGTTACAAGAACTGTTAACCTGGCCGAAACGTGCGGAATAGTTTAGTGATGATCACGACCAACCACATCGAAATCAGATCGAATCAGCTGTGTGTTGAGCTTATTTAAAAAAAAAAAAAAAAAAAAAAAAATGTTTATGCAATATCTTACTGAAGCCTCATTCAAATATTTTGAGTCGGGGTTTTTTATTATGCTCATTCCCGGAGGTTTTAAATACACATTCCGATGTGACGAAATCTGATAGAAGTTTGTAACCACGTGCAGCATGTTAACAGATTACTATGTCGCAACACTGGATACATAAAGCGTTTGTCACCGCTGTCATTGAATGTGGGTCAATTGTGCACATGTCCAAAATTGTTACAGTCTGCATGGTCAAGGACGCCGAAACTGTTTTGTGAATTTGCTGCTGTTTTGCCGTTGAATTCTCAGATACTAATGTATATAATATGATAAATAACGGTGGAGACGGGGTGTTTATTTGTATAATAAATGGTGTAATAATGAGTCCATTAAAATTATTTTAGAGGTGAAATCGTAAGACGAGTCCATTTGTTGTTTATGCAAATTTGTACTTTCGTTTTTCACACATATCCGGTTTAAATATATCACACATTCTTTCCGGGATTTTGGGAATAAAAGTTAATAATAGTGAAGAGTAAGATAACTGTGTTCAATATTTTAATTCAATGAATATCCTTCCTTTATGGAGAGTTCTGTGGCTGAATCTCCGCCGATATTTGCTGTGAATATCTCCAGGTCTTCACGACACTTACGTGTACTTTCCGGTCGTGGCTCAAACTCTCCGAAAATGAGCCAAGATTTCACCCAAATTTCGAGTTACCGTTGTATAATGCGTACCAATATTCTGGGCTATATATATTCAGGTAAGAAAAGATGCGACTTGTACACCAACATTTACTGTTGTCATGGATCAATTTAGATTTGTGAAGATGCTGAATCAAGTCTGTCATAAAACACTGAAAATTGAAAAGTTTCGCGAGAATAATTACGAGAAACAATTCAGTGATTCTTGTCGTATCTTAAGGTCTGATGGATGACTGGATTTGTCTAAATCCACCCCAAAACAGGCCTATTGCAAGGCATGGAGATGTTCATGGAAACCATGTTTCATTTGGACAAATGGTTAGTTTGTCTCACAGTTTTTCGTATAAGAGTACTCCATCAGGCAGTAATGGATCCGTTGAAATGACGGGACACTGCCCGCAGTTATCTACATATGTTAGGCATCATAGCATCATGCCTTGAGTTGATTCAGAATGCTTGTCTTGACAGGAGACTCATTCAGATGATATCTATCTCTTGAAAAGATGGCAACCAGTTCGCCATTCATACAAGCTTATGGTCCCGTATACACAAGATCTGGCACCCCATCTGGACTGGTGGTAACACATACCAAACATGCAACGGGATTGATTCCTTTTTTTCTTCAGATCGTAAATATGGTTTTCGATCACAACCGATGCCAGTCTTCAGGAACGGGGGTCCCATTTTGGGGCAAGACAGTACAGGGTATCAACAGTCTGGAGATGAAAGCAGTATTATATACATGCAGTATTGCATACATGCATTAATACATGCAGTATTATATACATGTATTAACAATAAAACACTTCACACAAAGTGCTTAATATACAAACAAACAATACAAGGTCCAAATCCTTATTTGTCAGTTAGCACAGGAACCTTGGTTCTAAAATCAGCTCACATACATGTACTAGTAGCAGGGTCCAGAACTAGCTTGTAGATTTTTATTTTGTCTCAACCAACCATGGATCCGTTTTGCAAATTTTTCACGAGAAGAAGAACATAAATTTGTGATAGATGCTCTCTCTTTTTCACGAAGGAGTTTATATGTTCATGCATTTCCACCAATTCCACGGTTTCCCCAAGTTTTTACAACTTGTGAGTCCTTTTCAGTGCGAGTTGATTTTAATAGATCTGCATTTACCAAGACAGTCTGCTTTTCCAATGATTTTAAATTTTCTAGTCAAATCATCCACTCGTTTTACCAGTTGTGGAACAGATATTAACACAATATCAGGGGAGGGTACACGTACCTAATCCGGAACCATACCTGATGAACCTGACGGTTTGGCATCATTCTGTCAACAGATATGATCTTGGCAACTTGGAACACGAAAATACTATCAGTCTAAATATATAATAGTAAATATAGCGTTCCGAGGAAAAAAAAAAAAAAAAAAAAAAAAAAAAAATTCTCATGATGCATCTTTAGCAAATATAGTTAATTTGTTTTTTAGTCAGATATGTTTGCTTTGGGTTTTACAAATACTGTACGGTTGCAGGATACAGTTTTCATGCTCTCATCAATTCTGCCACTGGGTTGCGAATATAGCAGTGGGACAACACCCACACATTATTCGAATGTTGAATATGTTTAATGCAAGGCCTCCAAAACGAAGGCTGGCACCGGTACACGCTTGGGATCTTCCAAAAAATAAAAATAAAAAATAATAATAATAATTTTTTGGAAATATTGAAGAATCCTCCATTTGTACCTTAGGCTTGGCCAATTTGAAAACTGGTAGCTTACGTTGAAGACAACATTTTCTTGTTTGCCATTACCACTTTTGAAGGTGAAGTCACTGTAGTGATTTACAAAGTCTACATTTGGGTAGCAATGATATGAGAGTTCAATGGCAGGGCATTACTTTTTATGAAATGACCTTTTCTGAGTAGCATCATTTCTCATCAAGGTCCTTTAACCTTACTTTGAGAGAGATGTCAGAGTGGATCCGAAAAGTGCTCTTTGATGTTTGTTGATGGAACAAATAATAACAATAATCGACTTGACAGATGTTGGCACTGAAGTGCTAAGTGTTGGGTAGATTCCCCAGCAAGTTTGCTGTGAAGGAAAATTGTGTTTTGGTTATCACATGTAAATAATGTTCAGTATATGTTATGATGTAAATCATGAAAGAACATTTCATGGAAGAACCATGGGACAACAGTATCAGACCAGAGCTACGCAGAGCAGCTATGAAATCAGCATAATTCTGTATGAATTATGTCAGGTGAGTAGCTAATTTTTGAAATAAAATTAGCAGATTTGGACACAAGTCCAAATTTTATGAATAAATTATACTCACCTGACATAATTCATTCCCGCCCTCCTCCCATCAGATACAGTTGTCCCATGGCTGATTGTGGCGCCATGGGATCAAACTGAGTATACAGGTATGAGCAATGCGCATGCTCGGAATAACTAAAAAGTTTAACTGGGAAACGGAACAAACGAAACGAAACGTTTCATGTTTTTGAGTGGCGGTTTGCGGAGGTTAAGATAAATCTAATTCTGTATGAATTATGTCAGGTGAGTATAATTTATTCATAAAATTTGGACTTGTGTCCAAATCTGCTAAATCTAGATAACAAAAGATGAACTACATTCAAATTATATCACCAGGTAACCTTTTTGTAGGAGTTTTAGGTTACTGAACAAATACCCTGTAATTGATGATTTCCTCAACATCTTTGTTATTGGGAAAATGTCTGTTTTTCATTCTACGACCAATATATTCCATCCAAAAACCTTATTTTCAGGGTCAAGAGCTCCCTGAAGGTCAATCCCATCCGATATTGGTACAGAAAATATCAGAAATGTTACCTGTATGTGGCACCGATGGATATAGGTCAATAAAATTTTAATTGGGGGCTCAACTTTGAGATAAAAGTGCTGAATCCAAAAATTGGGGTTCAGGCCCTCAAAAATTGAATTAGTTTTGGTTTTTGGCAATTATCTTAAAAACCATTGACTTTTGGATATGAAAATGTATTACTGACCCCTTATGACCAACGGTTCTGGAGATATAGTCACGACGGGTGGTAGTACTTCGCGCAAAAAGGGCGTGGCCATTTGACCCATTTCGCCATCAATGGGAAATGTGTTACCAACCAAATATTGTGGCGGTGATGCTTAATTTTATATTAAAGGTACTCATTCCGATTAAGCACCCCTAAATTACTATTTCTTTTGGCTTTGGGGGTAAAAAATATTTGATTCGAGTCGAGGAACCCACCCTTCAAAGCTCAGAGTGATCAGATATTGATTTTTGAAATTTGTTAATTTTTGGAGCTGTGGTCCACTTCCACGTGCTCAAACGGACAAATTATTGACAAATTGCGGTGGTAAGATGGATAACTCGAAAATCAAGTGGTTATTATTAACAATAATAACCACTTGATTTTAGAGTTATCCATCTTACACCCGCAATTTGTCTGTAATTTGAACGTTTGAGCACGTGGAAATGGACCACATCTCCAAAAATCGATATCTGATCACTCTGAGCTTTGAAGGGTGGGTTCCTCGACTCGAATCAAATATTTTTTACCCCCAAAGCCAAATAAATAGTAATTTAGGAACGTCTGATCGGATTGAGTACCTTTAATATATTTCCCCTTCTGCAGAGGAGGGTGTCTGAAACAAATTCAGACACGTGTGATGATTTTTTTACCTTCGGCCACTTTTTAGACCCACCCACCCCTCGACCTTAATTGTTTTTCCATTTTAGGACGTTTTTTTCTGATTTTTCACCACTTACTGTTTGTTTCTATCAACTACCTATTACAGGTTGGTGCATGTGATTAGCTAAGTTTGACATGGCAGTGATTGCTTATGCAATGTATCCATGCATTTTATCACCAAATGCACCCTCTGGGGACCTCATTCTGCTTAGGCCTCAACTGCTATGGGAGACCTAGGATCAGATTGAAGTTTCCCAGTTGAAGTAGGTGATGTTCACCCATTAGTCACCTTGATTATGCATTTTATCTTCTCCAAATTAGGGGATATAGAAACTGAACAAGGGGATATAGAAACTGAACAGAAGGGAAATATTAACTAAAAACAATGTTAATTTGAGACTGTATCGATACTTCCCAGTAGATGAGGCCAAAGCAGAATGAGGTCCCCAGAAGGTGAATTTAGTGATGCTAGCCTACTGTGCGGGGTAGCGTCATTAAATTCACCCTCTGGGGACCTAATTCTTCAAATGACAGACACCATATTTCCAAGCTTGATGTCTCCATTCTCCAAACAAGAAAGAAACATTAATATTTATGTTCTAGGACTGGGTACACCCATGTGAGATATGTATACACAGCAAAGAAAATATTTAAGCACGGAGATGTCATGCGTACTTTTGGGTTACAATAAATGTCGAATGAAGTAACCTACTTCAAGGTCAGGCCTTAACAACATATGTTTGTATCTGGTAACGAAGGTAGCAAGATTAGGCCAATATAAATAAATTGCTAGATTTACATCCAACTTTTTCAGAATTGTTTTTTTATTTTATTCTTCCTAACATAATTGGTCATGGACACTTCTTATATAATCAAAGGTGATTTAGATTGTCCCAATTTAATCAAAATAATGGGTCATTGAAATGTAATTTGACAGTTACGGCACGAGAAAAAAGTTTACATAAAAAGATATCCAAATAAACAAGTGCACCGCTGGGCGGAGGTAACGCCCCCGACTGTACAATCAGAGAGGATTTTTGCTTATTTTTGTGCAAATGCTTATTAAATGGCACTTTGTAAAGTTATGTTATTCATGAGTAAACAATCCAAAATTAAGTTATCATCTGGAAACGAAAAAAAGTAGCAGAAAACCTGAATTTTCTAAGTCCAAAAAGGGTCGTAACTCTGGAAAAAATGGGCGGACGAAACCACGGCTATGGGGAAATCTTGTCCCCCCGGCTGTTATGAGTTGAAACGTTCGTATGCCACAGAAAACTGAATTTTATGAGTTGAAACGTTCGTACGTTCGTTCCAAAAAGGGGCGTAACTCTGGAAATCTTGTCCCCCCGGCTGGTCTATTAGCATACCAAAGATCAACTGAATTGAGTTAGCGAAACCAAAGTTATGAGTTGAAACGTTCGTACGGACGAACGGACGGCGCGACGGACAGACAGACGGACGGAAGGACGGACGGACGGACGGACGGAGGGCTCCACTATATACCCCCAAATCTCCATCGGAGATCGGGGGCATAACAAAAATTGAGGAGGGGATTAAAAGGGTCAGAAGGGGACGTAAAGCAAGCAATTTTTTTTAAATTGACCTTATGGGTGGGCTGGTGGGTTTTATTTTGTTATTGAAACATCTGTACATGGGATAGAATTATAAGCGCATACTAGTACAATTAAACTGACCACAATTCTGCAAATGACACATTATTGTAGGTGTTGGGAAGGGTATTTATTTTTATAATCCATTTGTTTCTTTCCATATCACCTAGAAACAACTGTGACAACAAAATATGTCCACACTGGGAGAACTTTTACAGATACTTTCCACTAAAGGTTTGATATATATAGAATTATTTGTATTGATAAATATTTCTTGAAAAATTGGTCAGATGTTACCTTATAACCTCTAGGTGCTAATATATATCAATTTACACATTTAAATTAACTAGGTTTAACCCTTTCATGATGAGACTGGCACTGGTGCAGCATTAAAGATCCTGTATGCCAGTGCATTCTCTTATTTATGCGAGTCTCCCCACCGGGAGCCTCGAACATATAAGAGAATGCACTGGCTTACAAGGTCAAGGTAAATACTGTTAGGCCAATGTATTCTCTTATATATGCGAGGTACCCTGTGGGAGACTCGGACATATAAGAGAATGAATTGGCACAGGGTTTTCCAAATGTTCAGGAAGCTCCAGCCATGGAAATGTTAAATTGCAAATATATTTAGAACCCAGCCTATAGGACCTATACGTCACTTTAATATTAAAAGGGTTAAAATTAAATTAAAGGTCTTTAAAAAACTTCCAATCTATTCAAAGCTCAACAAAAATAATTGAAACTTTATGGTCTATTAACCCTTTACCCAACAGAACGGCCCTGTGCCAATGCATTCTCTTATATATGCGAGTCGACCATAGGTCGCCTCGCATATATAAGAGAATGCATTGGCTTAACACATTAAAAATTATAAAATTATTAAAGAATGTAAGAAAAAATGGTAAAAAGTGTTTTTTAGGCCAATGCATTCTCTTATATATGCGAGACGACCTATGGTCGACTCGCATATATAAGAGAATGCATTGGCACAGGGCATAACTGTAACTATCACAATGTGGTCAAGGAGCCGGTTCCAATGATATCCATATTTGTATGGTTCTATTGAGACAGACCGAAGATATTTTAGGCTGTTGAAGCTTTATTTGGCCGGTTTTGGCCAGTTTGTTGGGTAAAGGGTTACCCCTTCCATGACTGGAGCTTCCTGAAATTTTGCGAAAACCCTGATGCATTCTCTTATATATGCTAGTCACCCATCAGGGGCCTCGCATTTATATAAGAGAATACATTGGCCTAACAATATTCACCTTGATCTTGTAAGCCAGTGCATTATCTTAAATATGTGAGGTTCCCTATGGGAGACTTGCATATAAAAGATAATGCACTGGCAATAGATCTTTAATGCTGCGACAGCGCAGCTTCCGTTATGAAAGGGTTAAGTATATGAGGGTGTATAATGTGACAAGAAATTAGAACATGGTGATTTGTAAATTTTATTAATTTTAGGGGTGTGGGGGGGGGGGGGGGGGGGGGGTCAATAAAAATAGTAGGGCAGAGGTCTGAATTAGGGGTGGATGGGTTAACGGAAACATTATTATTTTTTTTAGCCCTGACATCATTCGATCATTCACCAGTTGCATGCTATAGATTTGTGATAAGTAAATAGTACACAGAAATATCTTCATTTGTCTCATGTCAACATGACCTAAAATGACTTCTGGAAAGTTTTTACGGCATTTATCAACTATTTATGAAAGCAGAGGTAGGTCAGTCGGGTCAGTGATGATTTCTTGAGTTGAGTGTTATTCTCAATGTTTGAGTCAGTATGTGAGACATGAGACACGATATAAGTGGTAGTTGTGTTTACTGACTACTGTAGCTTAAATACCCTAACCTACTGTGACGTCACAAACAAACATTTAAATGTGAATTCTCCACAAACCAGCACAAACTCTAGTTTTTGTGAACTCATGCACTTTAATACATAAAGTACATGTAACCTTTACTCAAAAATAAAAGTACATGTAACCTATACCAAATAAAACGAGGTCAAGGTCAACCTAATGTCACCACACGGACACCCATAATTTCTCTATATAAACGAAACAGTACAAGACCTCGTCCCACTTATTGGACAAAACATCCGATTGCTGACAAACACCTGAAGAGCTTAACCCAAGCAAAATCAGTAAACCCACTAAACGATAAACATAGTATACTACCGGTAGTTTACCAAAAACTTATCACCTAAGTTATCATACTTAACAAGCAACTTACGAGAACTCAACTCGACAAACGCTATACTAAGACAGTTAGGCTTCCCTTGCTAAACTTTAATCTTTCAACAATGAATTAGTCAACAAATGAAATGATATGACATTTATGTATATTATATATGGTAGATTGATTGATGCATTACTGCTTTGAACACCTTAACCCTTTCATGATGGGAGCGGTGCTGGTGCAGCATTAAAGATCCTGTGCCAGTGCATTCTCTTATATAAGCGAGTCTCCCAACGGAAACCTCTCATATATGAGAATGCATTGGCTTACAAGGTCAAGGTATTTATTGTTAGGCCAATGTATTCTCTTATATATGCGAGGCTCCCTATGGGAGACTCGCATATATAGGAGAATGTATTGGCACAGGGTTTTTGCAAAATTTCAGGAAGCTCCCGTCATGAAACAGTTAAGGTGCCTAAAAAATTAACCCTATTTTTTTAAATAATTGTTCATTGACGAGTAGTTCCCTTAGGAAATGTTCAGATAATAAGTTCAACAAATTACCATTATTACCTGAACATTGCCCACAAATGAATAGGAATCCTTCTAAATAGGGAGAAGAATTAAGTCACCCTCTAGGCTGGGCCCCTGCTATACAATTATCTAATAAATGTATTGCTAGAAACTTAATACATTTTCTGAAATAGGGTGATATTTTGGGAGGGGGAGGATGTAACAATTTTTTTTCTTAAACATTGGATAGGGAATATGAAAGTGTCAATGACACTGTAGCTCAACTTGGAAAGGGAATAATTTCATGTGTTACAGTCAATAGAGTGATTGGGAATGTGGAAAGTTGAAAGGCCTAGTTATGCAAAGAGTAAAATCCAAGATGGCCACTGGCAGCCATTTTTTTTTGCCAAATGACCCCAAAAAGACTCGTTCCCATTTACATGTCAATGTTAACATCCATCACAAATTTCATGAAGATCTGACCAAAGCTACGACCTGTAGCCTGTGCCAAAGGATTTAGTCATGCAAAGAGTAAAATCCAAGATGGCTGCTGGCGGACATGTTTTTTGGCCGAACGACCCCAAAATGACTCGTTCCCATCTACATGTCAATATTAACATCCATGACAAATTTCATGATGATCAGACGAATAGTATGACCTGTAGCCCGTGCTAATGGATTGAAGTTTGAAATCCAGTTGGCCGCTGGCGGCCATGTTTTTTTGCCAAATGACCCCAAAATGACTCGTTCCCATCAACATGTCAATGTCAACAGCCATAATGATCCGACCAAAGATACGACCTGTAGCCTGTGCTAAAGGAAATTGTTGACGAATCACGCACACATACACGCGCACACACAGACGACGGACGACAAAGCCATGGGAATAGCTCAAACTTTACAAAGTAAAGTTGAGCTGATAAGCAAAAGATATTATCAACACTGCATCTATAGCCCAATAGACACATTACTCCAGAAAACTAGAAGTACAAAAGCCCCACAATAATACTGTACTAGTTCCTAGAAAATTAATATGTATGTGAGTATGTGACAATTTTTAATTTTTTTAACATTGGGTAGGGGGAATACATGTATAAGCAAAATATATTATCAATACGGCATAGCCCAATACATACAATTCTCACAGGAAACTAGAAGTACATAAGCCCCACCATAATACTGTACTCTAGTTACTAGGTAGAGTCTAGGACATACCAGATGGATGCCAGTACTTATTGTCATTCAATAATAGACAGGTATGTTATAGCTAAAAAATGAAGGGGCGGCCAAAACAACCATGGGCAACAGCAGCTTATATCTAATTCTGATAGAATCTGATATGCGGGATAGCGTCACTAAATTCCCCCTCTGGGGACCTCATTCTGCAAATGGCAGGCACAATAAACTCAGGCTTGTTTAGTGCCAGTTGGAAAGCTCCAATCAAGGAGAGTGCAAATGGAATTCTGCGAAACTTGGAGTGTGGGTCTGGTTTAGGAGGGGATTCAGTTGTAAATTTTCAAGGTGGATCCCCCCCCCCCCCACAGGGACCCTCTAGCCACATCCCTGGATAAATATCTTCTGGAGGAAAAGTGCCAGTAGATGAAACAATATTAGCCATCTCAGACAACTACAAGTCCATATGCCACACTGTTGTACTGTACTTTGGTACAAACAGTGTATGGATGAGGACACTTATAGCCATTAGAATTCAGACAGTGCATGGCCTGGAGCAATGCTCTTATAACTGTCTGCTGGAGCTTGTTTCTGTCGTCAGACCGCTGGAAATAGTAGTGGGATGATAAAGTCTGCAAATAGTGTGTCTGTCATTTGCAGAATGAGGTTACCGGAGGGTGAATTTAGTGACGCTATCCCACAAAGCGGGCTAGCATCACCAAATTCACCCTCTGGAAACCTCATTCTGCTAAGGCCTCAACTACTATGCTATGGGATGACTAGCATCAGATTGAAATTCCCCAGTTGATGTTTGTGATGTTCACCCATTAGTCACCTCGATTATGAATTTTATCTTCCGCAAATTAGGGGATATAGAAACTTCCCATAAGGGAAAAAGTAACTGAAAACAATGCTAATTTGAGACTATAGATACTTCCCAGAAGATGAGGCCTAAGCAGAATGAAGTCCCCAGATGGTGAATTTAGTGATGCTAGTGCGGGATAGCGTCACTAAATTCACCCTCTGTGGACCTCATTCTGCAAATGACAGACGC
Organism: Siphonodentalium dalli; assembly: GCA_032622095.1. Lineage (NCBI taxonomy): Eukaryota > Metazoa > Mollusca > Scaphopoda > Gadilida > Siphonodentaliidae > Siphonodentalium > Siphonodentalium dalli. The sequence goes on along the minus strand of CP136069.1, from coordinate 58,816,180 downwards.
ACTATTTGCAGGCTTGGGGATGATGGCTGCTACATTGTTCTCTTATAACGTCATCTTAATTAGTGGTTTATTACCATTTCTACATGACTGGAGATACTTCATAGTGGCGTCAAATACCCACTTCATTATCCCGTTATGCCTGCAGTACTTCCGAGTTTTAACAGTTTTCTTGACATCACTCAAGTACTTCAACCCTTTAACCCGGATACACACTGATAATAGTTAGTTTTTTGTCATCGATTCATAACTTTTTTTTGAAAGGTGCATATACCTTGAATATTGTCTTATTATTCATTAATAGATATGTTAATTTAAAGACAAGACATTAGCAGTCGCAACCCACTGTGTGATCCCCAGTTACACACGTGTACATGACATTTCTAAATGTCTGGAGATACTTTATAGCAGGGCCCTGAGAATCAGGGGGAGGGAGTGTGTTTAGACAAATCAAATCTCAAATTGAATCTTGAATCAAATATATACATAGAGGATCTCTAATGAGTCGCAATTCTATATGAAAAATAACAAAATTTATTAAACAAGGCTAAACTCGAAATTAGTGGGCGAGGTTAATAAATTATGTATAGAATTGCGATGAATTTGAGATCCTTTTTATCACATAAACATATTATGCAAGGAAAAACAATCTCAAAACGGCAGGGGTTAAATAAAATTGATATTGATTTCCTCATCACAACCAAAGAAGAAGTAAAGACACATTCAAGAAAAATTATAGTTCCATTTTAAATGTGTCTTTTCGCGCTGACAAAATTATTCAACCAACCTTATAACCCATGTTTATCTCACAGTCAACACTAAATAACCAAACACACATCGGAATATCATAATTATATTCTAATTAACATAAAAACATTGATCGATATCATTGCACTGAGCTCTTAGTCACTGCATGTGCTGATAATACATGTGTGTCTTACTAAAACAAGAGCTACGCTGGGCGTGCAAAATACGCCCTCTCTTGGGTCGGCGGAAACTGGTTAAAAAGGGGCATAAATCTGGTAAAAATTGGCGGACGGAACTCAAATTTGAACTTGACCTGTGTTTTGGTGGGAGAAAGTAATATACCAAATTATCATTGAATCCGATAAGCTCTAGTAAAGTTATCATCCGGACAACAAATTTCAGGGATTTTCTAAGTCAAATTACATCAAATAAGGGGCATAACTCCGGTAAAAATTGGCGGACGGAACCCAAATTCGAACTTGAGCTGTCTTTTCTCCTAATAAACCCACATACCAAATTTGATTGAAATCGGTTCACTCTAACTAAAGTTATCATCCGGACAACAAATTTCAGGGATTTTCTAAGTCAAATTACGTCAAAAAAGGGGCCATAACTCTCGCAAAAATTATCGGATTAAAACGAAATTCGGACTTGAGCTGTATTTCGATATATGTAATCCACAAAAAAACGGGTTTTGCGTACAAACATTCCAAAATCGAGTTATCATCCGGAAACCAAAAAACATAAGAAAAACTGAATTTTCTGAGTCAAAAAAGAGGCATAACTCCGCCAAAAATGGTCGGACAGAACCCAAGTTCGAACTTGACCTGTGTTTTGGTGGGAGAAAGTAATATACCAAATTTGAATTCATTCCGATAAACTATACTAAAGTTATCATCCGGACAACAAATTTCAAGGATTTTCTAAGTAAAAAAACGTCCAATAAGGGGCATAACTCCGGTGAAAATTGGCGGGCGGAACCCAAATTCGAACTTGAACTTAATTTTCGGCTAATAAACCCACATACCAAAACCAGGTTAACACACGCCCGAACGGACGCCCGGACGGACGTACCAACAAATGGGTAGATATGTGGCTTCGACCTATGTGGCTAGAAATGGTAATGTGGCTTTAGATTTTATGTGGCTTCTCAAGTAGCCATAAAATTTTAAGTGGCTATCAAGTAGTAGATAGTGATAAAACTCCAGATTATGGATTCATAACATGTTGGAATTATAGCAGAAGAAGCTGATTAAAACTCAAAAACTTGCTCACAGCAACTGGGACAGTGGAATAGGAGAAACTGACAGGTCCGTGATTGGGTGGCTAGCCACATAAATGTCTTGTCAGTGTCCGACATCTCCTATTGACGGGTCATGGATGTCTAAATCGATGGACTTTTTTTTTCCAAATTTTGAGTGACTACAAAATTAAATAAGCTGATTAGGCCAAATAGATCATTTTAGAACGTCCATCTGAAAGCTGTTACGTGGCTAGCCACGCAACGGAAGTTATGCACATAAATATCCATTTTACACAATCTTAGCCACATAAGTAGTCATTAGTAAACACGGACAGACAGACCAATACTATAATACGGCCGTTTTTTCAAACGGGCGTATAAAAATATGAGGCCGGGTTTAGGGGCTAATTATGTGATAAAACCCTATAACCCGGATAAACACTGATAAATATTTGATTGTCATTGATTCATATCATTTCTTGAAAGTATTCAAGGTTCCAGACCTCCAGTAACAACAACAAGAAGATCCAAAATATATTTTATCATTACTTTCCGCTTTCTTTGAAATTGTTTCACTAAAAAAGGTTGAAAACCAAATGTGACATACAGTAATGCCCTAAATAATCAACTCCTTAACCACAGCAGAATTATGGGTAACTTTTCAGGATTTAGTTGGAAATATGGCTTGTTGCCATTCATCGGAAAGCTCTCACTGAGAAAAGTTACCCATAATTCTGCTGTGGTTGAGGAGTCGATTATATAGGGGAATTCCTGTACATGTACACACTAAACTTATAAATGCAAAAGAAAGTCATTTTGTTTTTAAAAAATAGAATAATTATTGTTGCCCCTCTGAAGTGTCGAAACTACATGCACATGCATATGATTCTTAAGCCCTCCATATCTGGAGCTTCCTAAAATTTTGCAATACCCTGTGCCAATGCATTCTGTTATATATGCAAGTCTCCCATAGGGATCCTCACATATATATATATAAGAGAATACATTTGGCTAACAATATTTACCATGACCTTGTAAGCCGGTTGATTCTCTTATATATATATAAGAGAGAATGCATTGGCACAGGATCTTTAATGCTGCACCAGCGCAACTCCCATCATGAAAGAGTTAAGAAACCTACATTTTCTAACATGACACCAATGATCAATTCAAGCCCGTATTGACTATAAAATTGCTGTTTTGTGTTGTAAATTTTTTTACTGTCTCTTGCCTCTCCCTGTATATCATGTATATATTGAATGTCTTCTTTAACATGCTATGTACCTGGTAAACCAGGCTTATGGTCTGCTGATAAAATATTACTTGCTGTCCCCAAACATGACCTTGTTTATTATGGTCGTCGATCTTTTGAATGCTATGGCCCAAACCTTTGGAATTCATGGCCGCTTATACTTAGAAATATTGCTACTTCGGAAAACGTATCTATTTAAACTTCATAATGGCAACGGTGATGACCAAAGCAAACCACATCTTTCCTGCATTGGTTTATACAATATACTCGGCCTTCATCCTAATTTGTTCATGAATTGTTTTATTTATTTCATCGTAGTTATTGTTTGTGTTACATGGGCATGTGTTTGTATGTGTATATTAGCTCTGCTTTACAAATCCTATACATTACTATTATTATGAAATAAATGGATAATAAAATTTATAAGGGATGGGTGCAAAACTCATATATGTATACTTAGTAAGTAATTTAAGTGTAAGTGACCACTCAGAGGATATTAATAGTTTATATGCATTGATTTGGCTTATCACTCAAACAAGAGACATAAAGATACATAAAGATACCTAAGATACAAAAAATCATATAACAAAGTCCTTTATATAAATTTCATGTGACATCACAATAGGGAGAAGTTTAATTCGTTTGTCACTACAAAGCATATGTGGACAAAAGATCTCAATAAAAGTGCTCATTCAAGTGGTTGCATAGTGGACACTTGTGGTCAAAGTTGAAAAGAGTGAAGCGGATACTGAAATATCTTGTGACACCTTTACATTACACCAAAGCAGAAATGACGACATGCTGTGAAAACATAGCCTCCAATATGGGAGCAGTTCTATAGTGAAATGTACTTAAATGAAAACAAACGCCCTATACTGAGTCATTGTTATTGAATATCGTTGCCATGAAATGAGACCAAATATATAAATATTTTACCTGGATACAGAACAGCTGTGGCCTAGGAGTGTCCACTAAGTGATAGAGATTATACGATTCACCCATAAGACTTCCCCCTTTATTCACCCAAAATGAATCAAAATTCAAAATTAGAAGATAAGAGTTATTCCCCCAGCATCGAGAATAGACCGGCAGTACAGTCCAGATCAAAATTAAGCACCAAACCACTCAGCCCACATTTCGGTACCTCGACAAATATGTGTTCAGCTTATTCAACTAGAAAAGAAGCAATGTTTTCACTGGGGTTCAGCGGTTCCTCCAGTTCCGGCTTGTTTGCAATTTTTATTCTGATTGTATACTGGCTTTTTGCTCATTTTCGGCCATTTTGATGGTGGAAAATTTAAAAGTATTAAATTGTGATGCCATATATCAAATATCAAGAGAAATTCTGTTGATTATTGCTCAAGTTTTCATGCGGACGCCCCAAAAATAGCAATTTCTAAGTCGAAAAGAGGGCATAACACAGTAAAAAAAAATATTGGATTGTGATCAAATTCGATCTGTGTTTTCTCAAATATCAACTACAAACAAAATCCCATGAAATTCTGATTAATAATGTTGAAGATAATACATGAAAAAAACAGATTACTGAATTTCCTCAACTCTAGTGGGGAAGGGGATGCTAAAATTAGGATCCATAGTAAGCTAGCTGCACATGGCTGTGGACACCACTCTTGTTGAAAAGTGAAACAGCCAACCAATCACAAGCATGGGTTAGGCGTAGAAAGTCACATGAAATAAAATATTACTTAATGCAGCCTGTATAATGGGATGTATTCAAATCTATGTTCTTCTATGTCTGTGAATAGGGTCAACCTGTTCTTGGGGATGCGAACACACAGGTTTGAGTTTTCACTCCCCATTTTGTGGGGAATAAAGGTCACGAACAAGGAATTTTCATGGCAGATCGAGACCAGACTTGTTTACTTTGAAAATCAGAAATAGGGAGATTCACCTTCATAAATAGGGAGATTTGGATAAAAATAGGGAGATTTTATTTTTATCTTCGATGGTAAATTACTAAAACATCACGTATAGAAAGGAATTTATGGGCTACTATAAATAAAGAATAAGTTATTATGATTATATATGATTTTATTTTATATATAAACTTAAAAATCAATAATAATATATTACAATATTACTCGTCGCATCATTGATCTTCATGGTTGAATTTTGGAAGATTTACTGCAGTTTTGTAGTCGATTAATTCGTCTGCGAGATCGTCGAATTGCTCATCTGTCTGAATTAGCCCAAAGCGTTTTGACAAACTTATCAACGATGATTCCGTAACATTGTCCCTGGCTTCTTCCTTTGGATTAAGAATGGTCAAATCATCAAATATGTGTTCCTCAAAGGGAAATTTCTGAATCATTTTGTCAACAATTGACTGATAGAACGTACGCGCACTGTCATAAAATGTTTTCACTTCTCTTGGGCTTATTTGCCCTTTGACCTCCTTGATGTATGCGCGCGCTGTCATGCCAACTGCGAGACTAGTATCCGGAAGTTGATTTTCTGTTAACTCACATCGTACCGAGGTGATAGTGTCACTGGCTTTTATCACGATGCTTTTCACGAACTTTCCTAAGAATTTCCTTAACAACCTTTCCATCTCAGTCTGCATGAATCCCAGCATGGTTTCGTCTGATTGAAATAGCGTATTAAGTTCGTTCATTGGATGAAGAATGTAGTTTAGTAAATAAGTGATTTGTTATGACGAAAGAAAAATGTGTTTTGTTATATAGTCACACATAAGCTTGTAAGGAAATCCGCCGTTTATGATATTGACAAATACAGCTCAGTTTCCACTTACTCTTTCGTCACTTTCACAAAAGAATCAAAGCCGACATGAATACCAGTGTCGCTGGTAGGATTAGTCTAAATTGATTTATTGCACCCGCATGGCTTCATTGCGTGTGGTCAGCCGCTAGCTAATTGATTTTTGCGCCTGTTTTAGTCGCCACAGGGACAGCCAATTAATCACTGTAAATTATTTTTTTATTCTGGTATAGACATTTGAAATCAGGAGATTCTGTTTCCGGATCGGGGAGCGCGGGAAAAGACGATTAAAATCGGGAGTTTCCCGCGAAAATCGGGAGGGTAAACAAGTCTGATCAAGACTCATAAATGTTTGTAATCCAGTTTATCATTATATATTAAAGAGTAAGATATGTCTGTACATGATTTTTCTCCCAGATCCTTTGACTGATTTCAACCAAATTTGGGGTGATGCCTCGGGGTACCCCTGCAGATTTTATAATTTTTTTTAAATGTTAAATTGAGCAAGAAGCAAAATTTAGCAAAAAAATTGTTTTAAATAAAAAAAAAAAATTTAATTAATTAATCCCATCTGGAGGTCATCCCGAAGATCTATATGAAGTTAGGTGACGATCGGCTGAGAGGTGTGGCCTGCAGGGTGTAAATTGTTGATGAATGGACGCACACAAGCACGCATGGATGGATGACAACACATGGCAATAGCTCAACTCGTCAAGTTGCGCTAAAAAGTGGAATGAAGTACTGACCTTATCATTGAGGGTATGGAATTCATTGTATCTCCGGAATATGAACCAAGATTTATTCCCCTGGTTCACTACAACTTTGTAAACCTGAAAAACAGGAGTAGACCCAAAAATCATTTTAAACTGTTTTGCCCCTCCATATGGATGATAATTCAATTCAGTAGGCTTTATAGCGAAAACTCTCAAGAGTTGTCAAGACATATTATGTATATGATTGTTGTCAGGTTTTATCATCCTCTGTTGCAGTTGCTGTGTTTTGTTACATTATTTCACCATCACCCTGATAATACAGTCAATCGCAAGATGAGACAAACACTGAATATGCCTCAATACAATATACATGTAATGAACATACACCTTCTCAGGCTGAGACGACGAACAGTTACTTGAATTGAAGAAAATATGACATTGTATATGTTTGCTTCATATGATAGCTTTACAATTGTATATGATTATAAGTATTGGGAGGTTAAGCGATAGCCAGGTTCAGCCACACGGATGTGTAACTTGTAACATGTGTTGCCATTGCCAATGAAAGTCACCTGATCCACGTGATGATTCCGTCTATACATACACGGCCAACAATTTAAAAGTTTTGTGTCAAACGTGTAGCATTACGATTACGAAACATGTAGCAGAGAGGAGTAATCTAATATTTGGGTCAATCAGCGAATGTCTTTTTCATGAACTTTTGCTAAATTGTTAAGCAATTACTTTTTTCAAAAGCATTGTTGGCAACGACTTCCTTTAAATAGCGTTGGTCGACTGCCTCCTGGTACCTTAATTGGTTTTTTTCCCTCGCAACAGTTCCCCCCCCCCCCCCCCCCAACCAATATCTTTTCGTTGCTTATGTGGAAATGATCAAAGCCAATTAAGCATATCTTCAGTCTCACTGTGGACAGCTTGTATCTCTACAACCGGATTATGGTTTAACCTCTTTGCTGCTAAATGACGTTATGACATTGTGTGCTGGGCTGTTGACGTTATTGCTATTTTCCAATGGAAAAATATAACGGGAATATCACAAGAACCATAACACTAACTCAGTTGAAAGGCTATTGTCATTCACAATCATGTAACATCATACACTGTTTGAAACTTCAAGATACATGTACAGTTATTCCGATGCACCAATCTCTGAGTTCCAGTTATGAACAATGGCCTACTGCTAATGTGCTGAAGTAGGTCCATAGTACCTACGGACCATATAGCACACGACGTGCACTTTTACGTCCGTAATAGTTACGGATGTCATAGCAGCAAATAGGTTAAACGTTCTGCTACAAGTTGGTCCGATATCTCAAAACGTGACTTTTCCCCCATAGAAATACCATAGTAACACATGTTACAGATTACACTTGTGTGTGGCTGAACATGGCTAATATTATGTGTAAAGCGATCATAAATGCAATGATATATAAATACGGAAAATGACAACACAGCGAATTATCACAAGTATGATAGTCATGCATGGTAATGCATTGTGCTAAATATCATCCGGTTTTCTGATTCCATCAAAATAACCGAGTTGCCGAATAGTTATTTTATATTTGAGTGTGATTTCGAGAAGATGGAAATTTCAGCATATCTACTGCTATGGGACTGTGGTGTGTTTTGTTTTACAACTATAATCGGTGTTTCAACTAAAGATGGCCACCGAAACAGAACCAGAAAATAGAACCATTGCAGCTTTCTTGTTATTTGTAAAACATGGCTGTCTGTGACTCACCAACACATTAGTTTAATTGATTATCATTTGAAATGTTTTAAAAATATGACATGACAGATGTCCAATATGTCGGAGTTTGGATTTGCATTCTACTAGTACCTATAATTTTTAAACAAGATGGGAAGGAGGAATTGGTTCATATACTGATAAACAAATATATCATTTGTGACATTTCTATAAAACTGAGAACTCTATCAACTAATTGAATGCGGGGCAGTTGCAAAGATGGTCGACAAGTTACAAGAATCCATAATGTGATCGCTGTCAGTATGTGGTTGCTGGATCAATTTAACGGAACTATCGCATTTGTTTGCAGGAAACACACCAATGTCTGATACTGATATATACAATGTTGATAACAATTCTCTGGGTAAAATGACTATGTGTATCAGGAATTTTAGTGAATTTAATTTTAGAAAACTATAAATGTCTTGTTGGGATATAATATGACTGCTGCAAATGTACATTCGTATTTGAAAGAAAACACTACTTACAACCAAATTACCATTACTGCAAAATTGGTGCAAAGATTTCGGAAGTTGCTAGTTGTGTGATTTGGGCAAGAAGTCAATCTGCTAACAGTCTTATTGTTGAAGTGAAGACCTCATTGCGTACCATATTGGTTTATCTTGAGTCCACCAACAGCCAATAAGCTACTAACAAATTTACCCTGATACAGGAATCAGACTGTCACGAGTTTGCATGGAAGAATAAACTGCATTTGTCAGAAATGCGCTTGCTTAGCTGACTTGTTTGTCATAAACTGTGGAAATATACATTGTTCAAACAACAAACCATTTTCTAAGTGGAACTGAATTAAAGCCATGTTAATTGTGAGGTTTCTGATATCAAATTCCTCATCCAAAGAGACATTTTACGGAGACAATAATTGCTATCAAAATTGCACTTTAATTAAATGATAACTCCACAATAGTAAGAAGTTGAACTTGTCCCTTCTATAATTCTTGACAATTACCAAATATTCAAGATAATTGTGTGATTCCCACCATCTTGGCGTCAAGACGATCCATTAAATAATAGTTAAAGGTTCACATATGTCCTAAAACTGTCAGTCGATGGGGTTCAGTAAAATACGGTTCATGACTTCACACGGCACACATGCATCATATGATTGCCATGTCAATAAGCCAAAGAGTTCACTCATGCACTTTTTGATCAGCTAATTCACGTTTCACTTTAATATCTTGTTGTTGTTTGGTAATTGCATGCTCACACACAACTGGTCATATGATATTGGAGTATTCCCCAGGTTATTCGGCGTATAATTGATTTTCCGATACAAGTGCACATATTAGGATATAAATGTCCAGTAATGCCCTAAATAATCGACTACTTAACCACAGCAGAATTATGGGTAATAATTTTTTCAGGATTTACCTGGCTGAGAGCTTTCCGATGAATGGCAACAAGCCATATTTCCGACTAAATCCTGAAAAATTACCCATAATCCTGCTGTGGTTAAGGAGTCGATTATTTAGGGCATTACTGTAGTTTTTGTAGACACGAGTAGCTCTACTCACCGACAGCGTTTGGCAACATGCATTGTTCGCGCTGGACCGAAAAAAACTTTAGCCAAAAGTTTAGCCAAATGAAAATTATATTAGCCAAATGAAAAAAACTTTAGCCAAATGTTTTTTGGTCAAATTAAAAAAACTATGGCCAAATTAAATCATCGTTTTCTGGTCGGTTCACAATTAATGACTAAAACGTCAAATCTAACAGTCACAGGTAAAATACACAATAATTTAACTGATTTTGATGAACTAAAAATATTTATATATATATCATTTATTAAACATTTATTAATCTTTATGTGAAAGAACGATTTGGGGGGGGGGGGGGGGGGGGGGGTAACCCGGGATTGTCCTTTATAATGTCATTATTTTGTTGTTTTATATCAATATCTTTTTTTAAATCATTAAATATTAATTATCCTTGAGAAAATATCGAAGTGACATCTGGAAACTAATAACTTAATATTGTTACGCCTTTATCAAATTACAATCTGTCGTAAAAGCATGCATATTGTTTTGAATGCATCGGTATTGACGACAAATAGCCACAAAATATCTGTCGTGATTCACATTTGGCTGATTAAGCTATTGTCTTACAATTGGTGCTCATAAACCTTGACCGTCATAAAACAATGTTACCATAAACATGCCTTGTGCAGGAGCCCTGCCAGTGACCAGACAGACAATGGGGGATTAGCGGATTAAATGTAAAACAATGACCTTTTGCTGTTTCGTGCAGAGTGACGGGTTCCTTTGTACTGTCCGCGATCGGGTTTCCCTTTGTACAGTCGGCGATATATTCCCACTTACGATGTGTTCGGACTAGATCGTTCACAACGAAAACCCACTTGCCAAAAAATCATGCTTTCAGTTTCCATTTGGGTTAAACAAAATTTAGCCAAAATTTTAGCCAAATGACATTTTTATTAGCCAAATTTGAAAAAGATTAGCCATTGGCTAATTTGGCTACCGACAGCGCGAACACTGGCAACATGGTAGGGACATCTTCCCATCAAGAAGGCACCATTTTATTGCACGAAACAGTTCTCTTTTCTAATTACGCATTTCAATACAGACCCCGCATGCCACCTTCATGTTGGACATAGGACACATTGCCGTAGGATGGTGCAATGTCTCTATAGGGATTCTTGTATCTTATCGACCGTCTTTGCAACAGACCCAGATTCAGTTACATGATAGCACAAATGATATATATGTTTATCAATTTGTGAAATCCTCATTCCCATCTTGTTTCAAAATTATAGGTAGAATGCAAATCCAAAACATGCTTAACCGTTTCATGACTGGAGCTTCCTGAATTTTTTGCAAAATATATAAGTGAATACAAGGGCACATGATCCTTAATGCTACATCAGTGCAGCTCCTGTCATGAAAGGTTTAAAGGAATATTAGGGAGCCTCGCATATTTAAGAGAATACATTGGCCTAACAATATTTATTTTGATCTTGTAAGCCAGTGGATTCTCTAATATATGCAAGGCTCCCTGTGGGAGACTCATATATATAAGAGAATGCATTGTGCAGCTCCCATCATGAAAGGGTTAAAACTCCATGGACTCTTGAATGTATTGCATTGGTTAACACGTTCTTACTATAAAATAATCCATTGATGGGTAGTTCCCCAATTATAGAAAATGTTTAGATAAAAGTTCAACAAAGAACATACCGCTCAATAAAACACACTCATACCACATTTATTTCTAATATTTATGTACCTTTTTCCTTATAAATTTATCACAAACTCAGCTGATTTTTTTCCTGCAATCTGTTTTCAGTTTGGATATTATACCATGCTGTACTGTAAGTAAGGTTTGTGTTATGGTGTAATCTAATGGAATATGATGCTCATGACCCATTTGGCAGTTGATCAATCACCCAAACAAGATATAGTGTAACACACACAGGCTTTAGCATTTAATGGTAAAATACTTATTGATGAATAGTTTTTAGTTACTTTTCCCTTTTTGTTCAGTTTCTCTATATCCCTTAATTTTCAGAAGATGGTGAACATCACCAACTTCAAACTAGGGAACTTCAATCTTATCCTAGGTCTCCCATAGCAGTTGAGGCCTCAGCAGAGTTCCCCAGATGGTGAATATGTGCTGCTAGCCCACAGTGTGGGATTGCGTCACTAAATTTACCCTCTGGGGACCTCATTCTGCAAATGACAGACACACTATTTCAAGGTTTGCTGATAGCTTACCACATATTTCTTAGCACTCTCCCATGTCTGTGTGTCTGATATCTTCACGCTCGGCTTGAAACTGTTCAAGACATCCTCGCCACTCACAATATCTGCAAAAGATTTTTTTTTTAATTGATTCAATGACGCTTGAATTCCTTATCAGATTCTGAAGATTTTCTGTTATTTTTTGTTTATATGACACATTATTGAGTAAATTACTTTCAATGCTCTTACATTGATTATTATTCTGGACATACATGTACATGTACATGTAGAGTCTATCCCACAATGAACAGGCTATCCCAGAAAATATGGCTTGTTGCCATTCATTGGAAAGCTCTCACTGAGAGCTTTCCGATGAATGCAACAAGCCATATTTCGACCTAAATCCTGAAAATTTACCCCATAATTCTGCTGTGGTTAAGGAGTCGATACTTAGGACATTACTGTACATGGAATACAAATTATACAATGTCACCATTAATATGCATTGTATAATAATTGACTTTGTGCTTGGCCTCCATGACACGAATAGACACAGGATTAACTGTAAAAACAATTTCATCATTAATTTTAGCTGTTTTGTGCAAAGCTAGTGGCCTAATCTTTCTTGTCAGACAGTATTAAACAAATGACTTGTACCGGCCTCAAATGCCAAACTGTACAGAACATCGCTCTTTCTGACTGTCATAATATAATGACAGTCTATTAACTATTCATATATCTTTAACCCCTTTCAGTGCCAAGTCCGATTTTGGTATCAACCCATATTTCCTTGATCATTTTTCAAATCAATAAATTTGAAAAATGATCAAGGAAATATGGGTTGAGCTCTAGAGCTCTTTCCATCAATGTATCACATTATTATAATAAATAAATTTGAAAAATGATCAAGGAAATATGGGTTGATACAAAAATCGGGACTTGGCACTGAAAGGGTTAAATGTCCGTTTTTTGTCAATTGTGTAGGTTTGTTACTGACTTTCTCAGGATTTAAAAAAATTACAAATCCATTTGCCAAATAAATTTATTTTTGCCATTAAGCAAATTGGCAAGTGGCAGCACGACCCCTGCATGTATTAGGGACCAGCCAGAGGCGACTTTCAAATATCAGTATGAACATTTCAAAACAACATATTTGAAGTGTATTCAAAGATTTAATGGTTTACTTATTCATTATAATGGTATTATAAATGTGATATTGTATTGCATAATTATTATTTGATCACTCAAAGGTGATGTTAGAGAGTAAATCAAACTTCACCATTTATGACCTCTCCCTGATAACAGTCCATTTCTTGAGCTCTTTCCATCAATGTATCACATTATTATAATCAATAAATTTGAAAAATGATCACGGAAATATGGTTGATACAAAAATCGGACTTGGCACTGAAAGGGTTAAACAATCTAATTGGGAGAAGTGACTGTTCTCACATGCCTCTTAACCCTTCCATGGCTGGAGCTTCCAGAAATTTAGTGAAAAACCATTTGCCAATTCATTCTCTTTTATACATGTATGCGAGTCTCCCATAAGGCGCCTCTCGCTTTTTCAAGAGAATACGTTGGCCTAACAATATTTCCCTTGACCTTGTAAGCCATGTATTTCTTATATATATGCAAGGCTCCCTATACGAGTATTTTTTTCTCAGATTTTTGGTGGAGACTTGCATATAGAGAATGCACTGGCACAGGTTTTTTAATGCTGCACCAGCACGACTCCCATCATGAAAGTAATAAAGGAGCATAACACTTCTATTTCCTGATGAATCTTTCTATCATTCTTTTGGTTTGTTATACCATAGAATGGCCTTTATAATTTATATTCCCCCAAATTCAATCTGTATACTAAGTAAAAATATTGAAATGTGCTCAAAATAAAAATAAGAATGGAACTTTTTGCTATTGCATAGCTATGTTTATAGACCTGTCGTACTGACGAACACTGAAATGTAGAATTTTATTTTGTATTCAATAAAAATTTATCCTGTAAACGATCATCCTCAGAAAATTGATACAACAATAAGTTTTTTGGTCTAAATTACGAAACTACCGGTATGGTTTTCCCAAATTACACAAATTTAAAGGCCTGACCATAGGAACTCTGATACTTGTTTCTTTTCATGATCTCATAAGTAAGAGTGAAGTGTTCATAATAGAGCGCTAGACCTTGAAATATAGAATGCATTGCACCTCTTGTAAAAAATATATAAATGGAATGTAAAAAAGGACAATTTTTTTAACTTGGCTGGATTTTTATAAAGATATTCACTAATTTATTAAATGATTTACCAAAATAATCGATAACTTTGATCACCATTTTGTATTTATAAAAATAAATGCATGGCATTGGTATAAAGTAGATAATTCAGTGCATAAAGGAAAAAGTTTTATTACCTAAACAATACTCTCAGAAAGGTAGTCACTATATTATCCAATAATTTACCAATCCATAACATTGAACACTTGAATCAAATATACAGGCGGGAGATTATCACAGGCTAAAAAAAAAACTCCTTATATTTATGTCAACATTGCATCCCACCCCAGTACTGCAGTATCACATAACATAATATAATGCTCTTATCTGGCATCCAGCATGGCCAAAACACTGATAAGCCATAGTTATCATGAACATGTATATGTATCAGTGTGACATTACACAAATGAACAAGCTGGGACATTGGTGGGTAGGGCCATATGAAGAAAAATATAGTTTGTTTGCAGTCACCGATCTACAGTAATGCCCTAATGAATCGACTCTTTAACAACAGCAGAATTATGGGTAACTTTTCAGGATTTAGTCGGAAATATATCCGACTAAATCCTGAAAAGTTACCCATAATTCTGCTGTGGTTAAAGAGTCGATTAATTAGGGCATTACTGTACTAGATCATGCGATGAATCTCTACTCTGGCTAACGCCCGCAGACATCATACTCCACCAGTACAAACCTGGGAACTTTTTGAAGTTTTGACATGGAGCCTTATAAAGTGGAAAAAATAATGCGGGGAATATATTTCTTAGTTATTATCTGTTCTTCAATAATGTAATTCACTGTAGGTGAAGGTCCCAACTCGAAATTTTACGATTTAAGTGACTTTGTGAGCAATTTTGCTTTGCATTTCTTGCAACTATGGAATT